>CM044895.1:23490611-25890611 GCA_024500025.1 Syzygium aromaticum | reverse complement strand
GGCATTATTCTAGTAAAACCTTGCATCAAATTTTTGCGCACCCGATGATGGTTTTTTCTTGATTTTGGTCAGATAATACACAAAGGGATTCTTCAGGTGATTGGAGTGGAGGTGGGCAAGGGCCTCGATCTTCCTCTCTGAGAAATTTCAGCTCCCCTCCCATTTGAAATCTCCCTCTTTAGAGATAGTAAATACTGTGACTTCATGTTGGTGACAACCATCTTTGACTCTACTCTCGCTTCATAACGAGTAACCCTGTGCTGCTACAACGGCTTTTCTTGTTGAATAGCTTGCATAGTTGATTCCAAAGGTTTTAATTTTTGCTTGCAAATGACACTGACATCTTCCTCTCTTGACCATCAACAAGACAATACAGCAACTACATAAAAGAGTATGAATTTGATCCTTCTGAATGAATAGCTAATTTCGATGTCTTCGATACAAAAGTTGGCAGATGTATGAGAATCAACTTTTACTAATGACTACCAGGCTTCGCTTGCTGAACACCAGATCATGTTGACATCGCAGCAAAAGAAGCATCAACTTCAAACCTAGAGGAAACCGAATTTGACATTTCTTGCCAATAGCAAGGCCTAATAAACTACAAGCCGTATGCACAAATTGCACCATAAGCAGTTGAACTAAAAGGGACTAAAATTGAAACATCAAAATGCTTCATAGACACGAGGCAGCTAACCTCCCTGGTGTTCACAATCAGCTCATCAGAAAATGGTAGAGATCACTCCGAACAGACAAGATGCAAACTGTAGCAAAATTTTAACTGTTTCAATCATTTTCGGAACCCAACACAGTATGGCAAACTTATTCATATCACTTCACTCTATTTGAAAAAGCTATACGGGACTCATAAGTTGAAAATCACTTTTTCCTTGGCTTAGATGCCTCATGATACGCTGTTACATTCTCTGTTAATACTAAAGAATCTCAAACTTCTACTGAGTAATAAGGACACGTCTTACAGAACCCGGCAGATCCGAGAATCTACAATTGGCACTCGAGAAGAGGACTTGGAACAATCAAGCGCCTCGGATAGTGACATGCAATGATTCGTCCATGCAGACTCTGCCCAGCTCTTCAGTCTCTCTCCCTCGCCCTTTCTATTCTCCTGAACACAGAGGATCTCTGCATGGGCACCTACATTTAGGCATGTAGCTTGTCAATGGACAAAGGTTTTTTAGAGCTGTAAGCCAGCATATCCACAAGAGGTCCTATTGCATGTGTGAAAAGTGGGATACAAAGTATCTCTAACAGGCATGACAACTGTGTTCTTAAAAACCATGAGACAAATGCTAAGCTAGACTGCTATAGCAAGAGAAAAGTATTGACTAGAAACATATGGACCTTCTTGTTTCCTCCATAAAAACCTGATTAGATCTTTTAGCTGAAAGCCATCCTTGTAATTCCGGCAACTATCTAGACAAACTAGAGACATTATCTGACATGACTATGATGCAGAATTGCCATAGTCGTACGCTAATAAACAATCCTCACAAGGGCAAATTGTAAATCTCAAACACTCATACATACCCCTCACAAGGGCAACAACATCTCTGCTGTGGACCTTTGCTTCCGCTCCTATACCACAAAGACACTGACAAGCATTAGGAAATCATATAGCATGTAAACATGTTGAAAGAGGATATAAGCAATTATTCTATATACCTGCACTCTCCAATGCAGGAGCTTTAAGCAATTCCGAGGCCTTTCTAAGGAGTCCCTATAAAGATGCATCCAGATATGGACATTAATACATCAAGCTTACACTGCGCGTGTCAGACTAGAGTGTTTGACAAAGAGACATTTACTATTCACCTCTTGAACCAAGAGAGAACTTGAATGCTCTCGAATCGCTTTCCATCGAAACATGAGCGCTATGCAAGTTAAGATGATGCCAACCTTGGGGTGATGTGATCCTGAACCCAATTCATTGAAGCCAGCCAAACATGTCAAAATAGTTGTTAAAATTCAATTCTGCAAGATAATGATCCAATTTAAAAGAAAAAAAGATTGCAATTCTAGCATACCAAAGTGTTCCTCTGTTTTAGTTAAAGCCTTTGTCAATATCTCCTCAGCATCACTGAAATTTCTGAATGTGGAGAGGTTTATAACGGTGAACCAGAGTCTTAAGAGCAAATATAATACATGGAAAATGTCCCAATTAATATGACCTACCCCAAATGTGACTCAAGCTGTCCCAAAGCACAGGTAGCTGCCAACAGAACTTCCTGAGAAGCCATATTACAAGCTCCTAAAGTGGTTTCCGCAAATTCAACATTCTCAGAAGTCCCCTGAATTACCTTCTGGTAGACCTCCTTTGCCAACGAAAAGTTGCATGTCGAATGCAAGAATTCTCCATAAGATAGAACCACATTACCGCTCAATAAAGCAACACTGCCTGTACATATAAATATAAATTTAAAATTTAAAATCGATTGTTGACTCGCTCATGATACATCAATTACCACAAAATTCCCAAAACCTTATAATATGTGCAGTACTTATAACGAAACATTTATTATCTGACTGTGAAAGATTCAAACAGGAAAACATCCCACAAAAATGATGTCCATTAAATTATTCAGATATTCCATAGAGACGGTAATCTACTCTACTGCGTTTACAGCTTCATTCCCTGTAACAAAATCCTCTTTGGAGCAAATAAGCTTGTTATTGTAAGTCTGTGCTCCAAGCTTCCAGAAAGAGAATCCCAACATTGTTTTTCTATTTTCACTGATAGGAGGTGTAACCTTTATTATAACTTACAGAAGCCAAGCACGAAATAAGCACTCAAAGAGATCACAAGAAACTATCTCAAACACCCACCCAGCAAATATTTATCAAATCAAACTGGCAACTTCAAGTTGAAAACCTAGAACACAGAATAAATGATCATCCACAAAAGTACACTCATTATAAGGTTCCCCACTATAAGTATGTACTGCACTCTATAGAGGCCCATAAAGAAGGCTCAAAAAATGTATGTGCTGAAGTACATAGCTCGAAGTCAACTTTATTTTGATCATTTTACAGAATGGAATACAAGCAGTTTGTCAAAAATATAAGACGTTCAATTGTTAATGAGGACACAAATATCTGTGGAATAGGGAGAGCCAGGTAAAAGTAAAAGTAAAACCTTGCCTGCCAAGGCCCTGATTTATAACCCATAAGCTCATATAGAATTCAGAAGAAAACTTCCACACATCACATGAGTACTGACCAACCAAGAAAAGAGTAAACTCCAAAGATCAACTATCTAAATCATTAATAATGACAAGAATTGAGTGTAGGCCTATATAGCAGCAATCTCAAGCTGTGATTACTCTGCATATGCCCAAACGCACAAATCCGTCTATTGGAGTGAACAAAGGAGTACAGTGTAAGGAAATGAACCTAACCAGTGGAATACTTGTCATCATTACTCCCTTGAAAGCAGGGTTCCACTGCAAAGTAGTGAAACATTCAGTCACATCAAATAGAAAATACTAAACATCTTACAAATATGGCAAAGTTTCAGTGAGGCATACCAGATTGGAAACTACCACGGACTAGCTCGACCAACCCTTTCGCCGCTTTTGCACGAGCAATAATTATCGAAGATCCTGAGCCGGCTGTTTGTGCCAATTCTTTTTCCGAGAGCTTTAAGCATTTATCTGCGACCACTGATGAAGTATCATCCTATATAGGGAGACCATCTCCAGATATATTGAGAGCGAAAAGAAAGGAACTGTATTGCAAAGCACAAACGCAAGCAAGTCACTTACTTGCCCCATTTCCAGGTGTAGTCCAACAAGAGCCTCCATTGCAGCAACTACAACAAAGCAAAGTGCAAACCAATATCGCCACAATTTCGGACATAAATCTATGCATATCAAAAGTTGGTCTCTCTTAAAACAACACAAGAAGGAAAAAACATACCTTTAACACCCAAAGAAGGATTGCTTAAATCTGCAACGCTCTGCAGCTTATCTATAGCTTCATCCAAATTACCCCTGAAACAAGAAAGGCATTTAAGCAACCTCTGGCCTTATCTCTGATTGATATGCTAATTTCCCCCCATATGATCAAATGGCAGGTTCAAGATTACAGTTGCAACACCGACCTCTCATACAAAAGAGTGGACATTGCAAGCAAGACCATCGATCTCGTGTTCTCAGCAACTTGGCCGTCACTGGGTTGAGTGGACAGACACTGCTCGAGCACAAGCATGCCCTGAGAATACGATTCATCTGCACAAGCACATTACACATGCCCCAATTATAGAACAAGAAAAGAAAAGGAAAGAAAGCCAATATCAAAAAACATGAAGACTCGTAAAACCTGGGAAAATTCACAACTTTGAGGGCCTGAACGAATCAGAAAAGCACCTGATTTCTGGGACCTAGCGAGGGAGATGGCGTAACCGATCATCTGAGACGCCACCGGGTTCAAGTCTTGACCTTTGATGCGGTCGTGCAAGAACCTGGCGGGTGGCGACGGCGGACGACCCGCGGAAGCGAGCCTCGCCGCCCTCGCGACGCCGGCGCGTGGCCCGAACAACTTCGCCGCGACACCCATCATCGCCGGGAACCGCCGGCTTCAGCTCGCTGCAGATTGTTGTTGCGGGGTTCTTCTCTCAGGGAAAATGGCGAAGAGAAAAACCTCCGATCAGGAACTGGAAAGGGGTTTATCCTGGGGGGCAAAGTTGTCATAAGGGGAATCTAATATTGAAAAAAATAAATAAACATTACATAAAATTTTAATTTCTATAATCACTAGAAAGAAATGCAGATACAAATCCGGCAGATTCATTTCTCGATGAAAAGATGTGAGCGATCATATTTCGTGAGCCGATTAGCAAAGTGTTGGAGAGCATAGATACTGGCAAGGGCTTCGGCTTGAAGTGCGGAAGATGTTCGGACTGGTCGCGCGAGGCTTTCCATCAATTTTCTTTCTATGTCGCAGCATACGCACGCAATTGCACTTCCGTTATCCCTAAGAGGTAAGATCCATCGATGTTTATCTTCAACAAAATAGGGTCTGGTGATCTCCATTTCGATCGTAAGTTCAGCAATACTACTTCGCACTTTAAGTTGCTTTTATTCCACTTCACATAATTACAATGCATGTCTAGAGCCAAGTCAATTATGCTAATTGGGTCCAACCGCTCGTGATGGAAGACAAGGAAGTTACGCGCTAAACAAATTTTCCAGAGGATGACTGCTATGATCTCGAATGGTATGTTCTTCTGGGTCATATCATTATAATTTAGCAACCACTCCTCAAATCTAGTGGCTTGTTGATAAGAAAAGTGGATGTTGAATACGGGATTTGACTAAACCTACTTTGTCTTGTCATATAAGAGGAATAGATGCTTGACTATCTCGAGTTTTTTTCCACACATGAGGCAAAATGGCTCAAATAATACTCTTCTCTTGAACAAGTTTACCCTTATAGGTAATGCATCTTGGCAGATCCCTCATAGGAAAATTCTAACTTTTGGAAGTGTTTTTAGCCTCCAAATTTTGCTCTAGGGAGCATTAGGGGCTTGGTAGGAAGAAAAGGGTTGCCCAGAGCCATGTGTGGTGGTCTCATTCTTTCGTAGCTCATTGTATCCGCTTTTGATGGAATAACAACCGAATCGATTTGGTGACCACACTAGCGAGTCTCCCTTCAGGGTAGATGGTAGTGGAGTAGCTAGGATTACAATCACAACTTCTTCATCAAACAAGTTGTGTAAAAGTTATTCATTCCAGAGAGGTTCCGTTGGGGTAATCAATTCTGTTACCATGTTGGGTTCATGTTGATTTTTCAATCCTCCTAATTCGCCCCTTTCTAGCCATCTATCTTCCCAGATTCTAATATGCTGCCCGTTACTCACTTTCCATCTCATCTCCTTCAAAATGGCATCTCTTCCCATAAGAAGGCTCTACCAGCCACGCAATGGATGAGAACCCTTAGCTGTATGCTAGAAATGGATGTTTGGAACGTAATATCCTTTTAGAACTTTGTACCATAATGCATATGAAGTTTAAGAGATTCTCCAAGTTTGCTTTCCTAGCATTGCTTTGTTAAACTTAATGAGGTATTTGAAGCCTAAACCTCCATTATCTGTTCTTTCCTTCAGTATCTCCCATCTTCTCCAATGAAGGCTGGCTTTTAATGCATGTGTTTTCCACCAGAACAAAGCTATCTTCCTCCCTATGGCCTTGCAAATAGACACTAGGATTTTGAATAGGGACGTCGTATATTGTGGCAAAGCCTGTGTGACATCCTGAATTTCTGCCCATTTTTTAAATTTAGAAAACGTGTGATTCATCAGTGTGTTTATAGTAAAATCTCACCCGAGAACTGATCACTTTTGGTTATTGTTGTCAAAATAGAGATTTCGCTAAAATCGTATTCAATTGAATTTGGCTATTATTTAGAGCCCAAACTTTGGTGTCGAATTTTTTGGAGTTTCGGAACGAATTAAATTAGACGGTGTCAATATTATAGTGGCCAATCTCGATTTTGCCAAGAATAGTGGAAAAGTGAAATTTTGACCGGGTGCGAATTTGGACTAGTAAACCTCCCTCGTAAGGTGTTTTATTCAGTGTCTGTGGGCTAAACCCGAAATTACCAATTGGGATTTTCATGGACCAATAGATCGATTTTCAAGTTCGAATCGTGACCGTTGGATCGTGATCATTTCTCTCTCTCTCTCTCTCTCTCTCTCTCTCTCTCTCTCTCTCTCTCTCTCTCTCTCTCCTCTGCGCCGCACACGTTCCCCCCCATGCAACGTCCACTCACGCTCACCTACCCTCCCTGCCCCCTCTCTCTTCTTCCTCTCTCTCCTCTCTTCTTCCTCCCCCTTCCGATCGCTTCTGGCTTTTGTTGTCTTCTGCTCACTCGACGCCGACCACCACTCGCCGTCCACCCAACACCCGCCCCACCAGCCTCCAACGCCGCCATCCTCCTCACACCGTCGTCGCACCGCCGCATAGCCCGACAGCTCCGCCCCGACTCCGTCTCCCCTCCCCTCCTGAGCGCGCGAGCTTGGCTCACCGCCCCTCCAGTCAACTCCGGTTGCCCTCCCTCCAGTCCACCTCACCACCCCCGACCGTCACCGCCGCTGTCGCTGCGTCACCGTCGCCACCACGAACGAGCCCAACCCACTGCTCGAGCTCGCCGTGCCCAATTGCCACGTCACCATGCCAACCCAACTCGCTAGCTCGCCGCCCGCCGACTCGACTAGCTTGCCGTCGCCGTGCTGCCCATTGCCATCCCTCAGCCCCCAGCCTCCTCTCCCTCCTCGCCACCATCGACCCACTCTCCCCCCTTCCCTCTGAGCCAATCGCCAAGAGCAACTCTCCGCCGCGCCGCCACCGCCACCCTAGCCAACCAGCCACTACCCATGCCGTGCCCGTGCGCGCACCCATGCCCCCACCTATGCCCGTGTTTGAGCCCGTGCCAGGCATTGTGGCATGGCCAAGCCTGTAGCTGAGCGTCTCAACCCATGCCCGTCGTTGTGCCCGTCGCCCATCGCCATCCCAGCTCTGTGCCCGTCGCCGTGCCCATTCAGCCGGCCCATTGCCTAGGCGCGTCGCCTGGCCGACTTGCCCGTGCGTCCTCGGGCACACCGCGCGGCCACCGCGCTCGTGCGCCAGGCACACCGATCAGCCACCGCGCCCATGCACCCGGCACACCATCCGGTCGCCATGCTTGTGTTGTCCTGTCAGTGCGCCCGTTTGGCCGACGCCCGTGTCAAGTCAACCGTCGCTCCAACCGGGCCATAGCCGATTTTCCCGAGCCAAAAACCTAGTAAGTGACTTCCTAACCCTTATTTAGGACTATGGATATTTTTAAGCTTGTTTAGGATGTGATTAGTACTGGTTTAGGGGCTAAACGTGGATTAGGGTTAATATTCATATGTGCGTATTTGTTAGATTAAATTGTTATAATTGTGGGACTTAGTTAGTGGCTAGTTATGGTGGGCTAAATGATCGTATTGTCGTGGCGTGTGTGGGGGAAATTGACGTGTGATTGTGGCCGGCTTGAATGTCGGATTTGTGAGCTCGTGATTTGGAGTTGGGATGAGTTTTGGTGCTTATTAGTGGCTAATGGTGGTAGGTCGATGATTAGCTAGTTGTGGCATTCGTGGGTGGATTTCATGTTCGTATGTTGCCAACTTAAATGTCGGATTTGTGGGCTAGTGTGATGGGATTGTGATGTAATTTGGATTCGTACGACATGTTGAATGGTGATCTGTGTTGTGATGCATATGCATGAGAAAAGTCTGGATTGATCGGAGGGCTATGAACTTGAGATGTGGTTATGCGAGTGTGGCGAGAAAAGCATGACTAGACCTGAGGCATAGGTTTGGCGGGTCATTAGAAGGGAAAAAATGTCCTGAGGCGTGGTTACGCGGGACCGAGCCCAGCTTGATCTGAGTGCTGAGCCTAAGGCGCAGTAGCGCGGGCTGTAGGATTAGGGCCTGAGGCGCAGTGGCGTGGGCAGTGAGAATGGACCTGAGGCGCAGTGGCGTGGATCGTGAGAAAGATGTTCAACCATGCATGTGAATTGAATGTGATTGAATTAGTTAGTTGAATGTGTGATCGAATTAGTTTGATTGATTAATGGTATGTGTGGATTATTGGTTGGGTTGGTTAGGTGCGAGTGTGGATGGCGCTCGAATAATTGTGTTATATTTTTGAAATATTATTTCATTATGATGATTTGACTAATGTGTAGTGTGAGTATGTGACTGGATGGCGAGGTAAGTCCATGAGGTGAATTATATATTTTATCGGTTAGATTACATATAAAACTTATCTAGGTACGCATTAGCCTACGTGAGATTTAGGGTGTTACTTATTGAGACTCGTTTTCACGGTTATTATATAACCATTTCAGATCCGCAACCGTAAGTGATTGGAGACGCTGCAAGGGTATCTCGGAGATCGAGAACGGGTCAAGTACATTGTACCTTGAGGGTCTCCTTTTTGTAGAGGAGTTAAGTTTACAAACCACAGTCCATTTTTAATTAACGTGGTTCTATTGTTGTAGCCTAGCTTGTGGTTTGTCTTTTTGTGAATGTGGTATGTACCTGCCAAGTGTAGGAATTACAGTTATTGTTTCATGTTATTTCTACCCTTTCGTCATTATTAATTGTCTGGGTTGTTTCATTTAGTTTCCGTGCGTGCTTAATCTCTAATGTTTAGGTTGGGTCGGCGACATGCTTGGGACGTCGCATTCAATGATCGACCATCGAGGGATGCCGCAAGCCCATGAGAGTTTGGGGTGTGACATCCCCCGATTAATTTGGTATAAGAGCAAGGTCAGCTCGATACAAATTGGTCGAAGCTTGGAGTGATAAGGAGCGATGACTTTGGGGTAGTCAGTTAGGGAGACTTATGTGCCATGCGTACTCCAAACTGTTTGATTGTGATTACTGAGTGATTTTATGCAATAACATGTAAAGTGCAGGTGCGTCAGGACCTGAGGTAAGTGCGCGAATCATGTTAGCTGAGACTGATTGATGTAGGTGATCGGCTGCCTGTTTAGTGAATTGTTGTCGGGATTCACTGCCTAGGGCTTTAGACTAGTATAGTTGGCCTAGGTCTCTAATTCCTTAATGGAATTATAGCAGGTAAGTGGATGATGTGAACCGTGTGAGTATGAGTAGCCGAAGTTGAAGTCGAGGTCGTGTAAGTCCACAAGCTAGAGTTGCAGAGAATCCCATATATGAGGAAATTTTGAGAGCACTCGAGAAAGTTGGAATTTTAATGGGAACGTAGACTGAGAAACGAAATGCTGATGTTGCTACTGATGCTGAGGCCACTGTTGCTGCCGCCAGTGGAAATAACGAGAATCATGGATATAATGGGAATGTTGGGAATTCAGGTCAAGGACAAATTAATGCAGTCAAACAAATGTGTTAGTTAGTTGGAAAATTTTTTGAAATTTAAACCTGCAAGGTTCGATGGGAAGAGATGACCCCAAGGATTCATTACTTTGGATAGAAGACTTAGATAAAGAGCTTTTAGGGTATTCGAGTGTACCAATGAGGAGAAAGTGGCCCTGATATGGATCAACTCTAAGGAAAATGCAAGTGATTAGTAAGAGGACTCTTGAACTAGGATATTTTAGAGGACATATTTCCAAGCTGAGGTGTTGTTATCAAGACCTTCAATGAGAAGTACATTTAGAGAGTGTGCAAAGACAGAAAATGACATAGTTTCTTCGATTTCGCCAAAATCGAATGTCAGTCAATCAGTACAAGGTCGAGTTTGTAAGGTTGCCTAAGTACGCACCAAGGATGGTCAAGGACCATATGGATAGGATAAGGAGGTTTCGAGATGGATTAGAATCGGAATTCCATAATCAATTAGTACTTTTGAGTTTTAAGGGAGTACAATAAGTTGTATGAGAGAGCTTGATGGTTGACACGGATAGGAATGAAAGGGGCTATTGCTTTTGGATCATGGTACGCGTCGGTTAGGGACAATAGGAACTTTGAAAAGAATCCTATGACAGGGAATCGAAGATTTGCCACTTTAGTAAAAAAAAAACCTTTGGAAAGCCGAACTATTGCTCCAACGTTGCTTGTCGGTCTTATGGAATAAGGCGCGGGAATGGCCCTTGCCTAGGTGGACATGGAGCATGTTGTAGATGTGGACAGTAAGGTCACTGAGTGAGAAATTACTGAACCAATAGGTTAGACTACTGATACAATCGCAACAACCACAGGTAGGACATTAAGCGAGAGCTGCCCCGCAGGTTAATTAGAATCGACTAAGGACGTAAGGAAAAATGTATGTTGTGGCTGAGAAGGAAGCGGAGAATATACCTTGAAAGTCTAAATGCGTTATGTGATGATAGTGGATGCAATAAGAGAGGATTCTGAAATTATAACTTGAATGGTCACGTAAGACTTATAATCACTTATGGTGAATAGGCGCAATCAGTTTGAGGATTTCCGAATTACTATTGACATTCTTGGACGGGTTTGAAAGGATGAGTGTTGCTTAGAAATTTTAGATTTTGTAAAGAACAGATGTGATTTGTTTTTGGGAGACTGTTGGATTGAAATTGGATAAATTGAGCTTTGTCTTGAGGTATAGAAAGATAATTATTTTGTGGCTGATTAGTTGGTTGAGAAACCAAGGCTAAAGGATATAGCCGAGGTGTGTAATCTTCCCGATGTCTTTCCTCAAGAATTGCCGGGATTACCACCTGATAAAATAATGGAGGTTGTGGTTGAGTTGGCCCGAGGACAAAACCGATCTTGGAGACGCCCTATAAGATGTCACTGTCAGAATTGAAGGAATTGAAGATCCAAATGCGGGAGTTATTGGATAAAAGCTTCATTCGTCTAAGTGAGTCTCCATGGGGAGCGCCAGTTTTGTTCGTGAGGAAAAAGGACGGATCATTAAGATTGTGTATCGCTTACAAACAGCTGAATCATGTGACCATTAAGAATAAGTACTCGTTGCCAAGGATAGGGGACCTATTTGATCAATTACACGGGGCATCAATATTTTCAAGGATCGAATAGAGGACTGGCTATCATCAATTAAGGATTAAGTAAGAGGATGTGCTGAAGACGGCATTTAAGATGAGATATGGACACTATATGTTCATGGTAATGCCATTTAAATTGACTAATGCCCCTATTGCATTTATGGATTTAATAAATCGAGTGTTTAAGAAATTTCTAGATCAGTTTATAATAGTATTCATATACGATATCTTGATATACTCAAAGGGTTCCGCCGAGTATGAGTTACATTTGAAAAAAGGTTCTACGGACTTTAAGGGAACACGCACTCTACGCTAAGTTTAATAAGTGGGAACTTTGACTTCGTCGGGTGGCGTTCTTAGGACATGTGATATCCGAGGAAGGAATTGCAGTAGACCCAATAAAGACTTAGGCCATCTTGAATTGGCTAAGACTGACAACGGTAATCGAGGTTCGGAGCTTCTTGGGGCTGGCAGGGTATTACAGATGTTTCGTGGAAAGGTTTTTAGCGTTAGCAACACCGTGGACACGTTGCTAAAGAAGGAAACGAAACTTGAATGGGCGAATAAGCGCAAAGAAAGCTTTTAAGAATTAAGACAGAGTTCGACGACCACGCCAGTATTGATGGTCCCGTTAGGTCTGGAAGGATATGAAATCTACAGTGACGCGTCGCTAAAGGGACTACAATGCATGCTAATATAACATGGAAAAGTGGTGGCATACGCATCGCGACAATGGAGACCCCATGAGTTGAACTATCCGATACATGACTTGGAATTGACCGCAATTATATTTGTCCTTAAAATTTGGAGGCACTACTTGTGTGAGGAAAAGTTTCAGATTTATACAGACCATTAGAGTTTGAGATATTCGTTTTCTCAAAAGGAATCAAACGTAAGACTGCATCGTTGAATGGAACTCTGTGAGGACTATGACTGCGGTATTCTATATCACCTCAGGGAGGCTAATAAGGTAGTAGATGTGCTAAGTTGGAAATCAAGCATCGTGAATATGATGGTTAAGGAATGGACCCTATTGGAAGGAGTTTGGGATTCAAGGTTTAAGTTTGAAACGGGTCATGTCTGGAGTCTGCTTACTGCATTGAGGATTGAACTGCTTACCGCATTGAGGATTGAACCAAAAATCCGGACTAAGATTAATGCTTTACAATCGATGGACCTGGAGATCCAAAAGATTCAGGAATTTGATGTCACAAAAAAGAAATCGGATTTTCAGGTATCCGGGGATGGGATTCTAAAGTTTAGTGAACAGTTGTGTGTGCCCGATGATGCCGAACTAAAAGAGGAAACTTTAACAGAAGCTCATCGTAGCAATTATAGTATTCACCCGGACAGTATAAAAATGTGTTAGAACCTACGATAGCATTATTGGTGGAACGACACGAAAGTAGATGTGACCAAGCATGTTGTTAAATGTCTAACATGCCAACAAGTGAAGGCGCTACATTGTAAGCCGGATGGATTGTTACAACCATTGGAAAATCACCGAATGGAAAATGGGAGCATACCACAATGGACTTTGTTATGGGACTACCGAGAAGCCAGAGGGGCTAGGATTCAAATTGGGTTATAGTGGATCGGTTAACAAAGTCAGCATATTTCCTGCCAGTGCGAAAGGACTTCACCCTGGACAGGTATACCGAGATTTACGTGCGGTGAATAGTCCATTTACACAAAGTGCCAGTGACGATCACCTTGGACCGTGATCCCAAGTTTACCGCCGCTTTTTGGAAAAGTTTTCACGCGACATTAGGAATAAAGTTACAGTTTAACACGACCTATCATTCTCAAATAGATGACCAGTCTAAGAGGACAATTCAGACTTTGGAAGATATGCTGCGAGTATGTATATTAGATTTTAGGGACCGTTAGGAAGAACAGTTACCTTTGGTTGAGTTTGCCTATAACAATAACTATCAGCAGAGTATTAGAATGGCACCGTTTGAAGCGTTGAATGGCAGAGCTTGTAGAACGTCAATTTGTTGATACGAAGTTGGTGAGAGGAGCATCATAGGTCCCGAGTTAGTCCGGCAGTCAGTTGAAACGGTTAAAGTGATTAGGGACAGACTTAAGACCGCTCAAAGCCACTAAAAGAATTATGCGAACCGAAGATGTAGGCCTTTGGAATTTCAAGTGGGAGACCACGTTTTCCTCAAAGTGTCACTTATGAGAGGACTGTCACGGTTTGGCAAGAAAGGAAAATTGAGCCCGAGATACATTGGCCCATTCGAAGTCTTAGAGAGAATCGGCACTCTGGCCTATCGTCTCGCGCTACCGCCAAATTCATCTCATGTTCACAATGTATTCCACATGTCTATGTTAAGGAAGTATGAGCTAGACCCGACACATGTGCTAAATTATGAAGAAATAGACGTAGACGACAGAGTGTCGTACTTGAAAAAGCCAGTAAGGATCGAGGACAAAATAGAACATGTACTGCGGAACAAGACAATTTTCGATAGTGAAGATAATTTGGGAACATCATGGGACCGAAGATGTGATGTAGGAAAATGAAGAGTTAATGCGACATCAATACCCCCTTTTGTTTGAATAGTTGGGTAGGATTGTAAATTTCGAGAATGAAATTTTTGTAAGGGGGGAAGAATTGTGACATCCTGAATTTCGGCCCATTTTTGGGATTTAGAAAATGTGTGATTCGTCAGTGTGCTTATAAAAAAATCTCACCCGGGAACTGATTACTCTCGGTTATAGTTTTTAGAATAGAAATTTCGTTAAAATCGTATTCGATCGAATTTGGCCGTTATTTAGAATTCAAACTTTGGTGTCAAATTTCTCGGAGTTTCGGGACTAATTAAATTGGACGGTGTCAATATTATGTGGCCAACATCGATATTGCCAGGAATAGTGAAAAAGTGAAATTTTGACCGAGTGTGGATTTGAACTAGTAGACCTCCCTCGTATGGTTTTTTATTTCATGTCTGTGGGCTAAACCCTAAATTATCAATTGAGATTTTCGTGGACCATTAAATCAATTTTCAAGTTCGAATCGTGACCGTTGGATCGCGATTATTTCTTTGACTCTCTCTCTCTCTCTCTCTCTCTCTCTCTCTCTCTCCTCTACGCCGTGCACGTTCCCCCCATGCAATGTTCACTCACGCTCACCTCCCCCCTGCCCCCTCCCTCTCCTCTCTTCTTTCTCTCTCCTTCCTTTCTCCCCCTCCCAACTGCTTCTGGCTTTTGCTGTCTTCTGCTCGCTCGACGCCGACCACCACTCGCCGTCCGCTCGATGTCGCCCCACCAGCCGCCGACGCCGCCATCCTCCTCATGCCGTCGTCGCACCGTCGCATAGCCCGGCAGCTCCACCCCGACTCAGTCCCCCCTCCCTTCCCGAGCGCGCGAGCTTAGCTCGCCGCCCTTCCAGTCGACTCTGGCCGCCCTCCCCCCAATCCACCTCACCGCCTCTGACCGTCGTCGCCGCCGTCGCTGCGTCACCATTGCAGCTGCGAACAAGCCTAGCCCACTGCTTGAGCTCGCCGTGCCCGACCGCCGCGTCACCGTGCCAACCTAGCTCGCCAGCTCGCCGCCCGCCGACTAGGCCAGCTTGCCATTGCCGCCACGAGGTCACCGCACCACCTGTCGCCGTCCCTCAGCCCCCAGCATCCCCTCTCCCCCTTACCGCCACCGACCCACTCTCCCCCTTCCCTCCGAGCCAGTCGCCGGGAGCAACTCGCCGCCACGCCCGACCGCCACTGCTCGCCGCCACCATCGCCACCGCCCGCTGCCCCAGTCGACCAGACACTGCCCGTGCCGCGCCTGTGCCCTTGCCCGTGCCCACGTCTATGCCCGTGCTTGAGCCTATGCCAGGCATTGTGCCGTGGTCGAGGGTTGCACCCGTGGCCGTGCTCGTAGCCGAGCATCTCGAGTCGTACCCGTCGTTGTGCCTGTCGCCATCCCAACTCCGTGTCTGTCGCCGTGCCCGTTCAGCCGACCCATTGCCTAGGTGCGTCGCCCATGCGTCCCCGGGCACGTCGCGCGGCCACCGCGCCCGTGCACCAGGCACGCCGATCGGCCACCACGCCTATGCACCAGGCACATCGTCCAGCCGCCGTGCCCGTGTTGGCCGGTCAGCACGCCTATTTGGCTCGCTCTCGTGCCAAGTCAACCGCCGCTCCGACCGAGCCATAGCCGATTTTCCCGTACCAAAAACCTAGTAAGTGACTTCCTAACCCTTATTTAGAACTATGGGTATTTTTAGACTTGTTTATGATATGATTTGTACCGGTTTAGGAGCTAAACGTGGATTATGGTCAATATTCGTATGTGCGTATTTGTTAGATTAAATTGTTATAATTGTGGAGCTTAGTTAGTGGCTAGTTATGATGGGCTAAATGATCGTATTATCATGGCATGTGCGGGGGAAATTGATATATGATTGTAGCCGACTTGAATGTCGGATTTGTGAGCTCGTGATTTGGAGTTGGGATGAGTTTGGGTGCTTATTAGTGGCTAATGGTATTAGGTCAATGATTGGCTAATTGTGGCATTTGTGGGTGGATTTGATGTTCGTATGTTGCCGACTTGAATGTCGGATTTGTGGGCTAGTGTGATGGGATTGTGATGTGATTTGAATTCGTACGACATGTTAAATGGCGATTTGTGTTGTGGTGCATGTGCATGAGAAAAACTCGGATCGATCGGAAGGCTGCCAACTTGAGGCGTAGTTACACAGGTGTGGCGAGAAAGACATGACTAGACCTAAGGCATAGGTTACGCAGGTCATTGGAAGGGGAAAAATGTCCTGAGGCATGATTACGCGGGACTAAATCCGGCTTGATTCGAGGGTTGAGCCTAAGGCGCAGTAGCGCGGGCTGTGAGATTGGGCCTGAGGCACAGTGGTGCGGGTTATGAGAGAAATGTTCGACCATGCGTGCGAATTGAGTGTGATTGAATTGGATGGTTGAATGTGTGATCGAATTAGTTGAATTGATTGATAGTATGTGTGGATTATTGGTTGGGTTGGTTGGGTACGAGTGTGGATGGCGCTCGAATAATTGTATTATATTTTCGAGATATTATTTCATTATCATGATTTGACTAATGTGTAATGTGGGCATGTAACTGGATGGCGAGGTAAGTCCATGAGGTGAATTATATATGTTATTGGTTAGATTGCATATAAAACTTGTCTAAGTACGCATTAGCCTACATGGGATTTAGGGTGTTACTTATTGAGACTCGTTCTCACAGTTATTATATAACCATTTCAGATCCGCGACCGTGAGTGATTGGAGATGCTGCAAGGGTATCTCGGAAATCGAGGACGGGTCAAGTACACCGTACTTTGAGGGTCCACTTTTTGTAGAGGAGTTAAATTTATGAACCATGATCCATTTTTAATGAACGTGGTTCTATTGTTGTAGCCTAGCTTGGGGTTTGTCTTTTTGTGAATGTGGTATGTATCTGCCAAGTGTAGTAATTACAGTTATTGTTTCGTGTTATTTCTACCCCTTCGTCAGTATTAATTGTCTGGGTTATTTCATTTAGTTTCCGTGCGTGCTTAATCTCGAATGTTTGGGTTGGGTCGGCGACATACCTGGGACATCGCATTCAATGATCGACCATCAAGGGATACCACGAGCCCGTGAGAGTTTGGGGCATGACAGCCTGTACCACCGCTTTTATTAATATCTCTTTAACCACTTTAGAGATAAAACTTTCTTTCCACCTTTCCAGCTTTATGTTTACTCTTCCCATTCTCCTTGAGATGTTGAGCCACCTATCACCAATTGTATTGGCCTCTTGGCTTTTTTTGAGAGTCTATAATCGGTTCTCTACACCCGTGACTCAAATAGATTAGCCAATTGAGTTGTAAATGCGTCAAGGTGTAAGACCCTCTCCCTAAATTGGGTTTCTAACCCCCTTCTCCTCTTTGGAAAAGCCTGTGTTTTGATGCCCCTTACTCGTGTAGGTGGGCTTAGATTTAATAAAATGATATCTCTATTTTGACCGAAAAATAAATGATCATATTTCGTGAGCATATTAATTCAAAATTATCTTTAGCATGAGGCAGTTGGCCAAAAAATTACGGTTGCACTTTGTGCATAATCACTATATTCAATCCACCATAAAGAATATCAAAGAAATTCGATCACATAATTATAGTGGTACGCGCAAATATAAAGAGAACACACTAGCTTAACGAATTATGGCCCGCTCGACCCCGCTTACCTCACTATCAAAATCAGCTCGAGAGTTTTCCCAAAACTCGATGTCGCTGAACCTAAATACTTTTTTTTAGTTTTAGGGATTTCGCACAAGTGCTGCTGAATTTCAAATTGGGCCTCTGTATTTCTTGAGAACTTCTCTCTGCTACCCAAGTCAAGTGTTTCTATCTTTTCTGCCTTTCGTTGGGATCAATATAGTCTGACTAGAGAAAATTGCACTTTTGCCGCCCCTAATCTCAAAACACATAATAGAAAAATAGGGAAAATGTCGTTCTCCTGAGATATCAAAGTCCCTACATCCCTTTATTACTGAGCTAACATTTTATGGTGAAAATTCTCGCTGACCTTCCACTTGACAAGTGACTCTCAGTTTAGTATTAAGATCCAATGCGCTTACAATGACTGGCACAAAAATAGAGAAACAAGAAAACGAAGAGGAGCCGGTGAAATATGAAGAATGCAGATAAAAGTGGACCCTAGATAAAGCCGACATAGTCTCAAAAACCTAAGATGGAGATTGGTTGTGTGGGAAGCAAAGTCAAGGAAGGAAGAAGAGTTGAAGGCAAATGCAAGAAAAAATAATAATAATAATAAATAGAGGAAAATATCAATTTGACTTGGTGAGATCTCATCTCGATTCTCGACCATGCCTCATTTTAAATGTGTAGTGATCCTCTGTTTTTACTGCACTCTGTTTCGATAGCGAAAGCGTTCAATTGCACGCTCTTGCCCTCGATTTCTCTCCGGTCAAATCCCTTTACCACCGCCATCTTCATGTCGTCGTCGTCCTCGGCTCAGATCATCGAGCACGTCGTCCTCTTCAAGGTCAAGGATGGCACCGACCCCTCCCGTGTCGACGCCATGGTCGATGGCCTCAACGCCCTGATCTCCCTCGATTCGGTCCTCCACCTCGCCGCCGGCCCCGTCCTCCACACCCGAGCCTCGTCCTCCCCCTCGGCCTTCGCCATCATGCTCCACAGTCGCTACCGGACCAAGGACGACTTGGCCGCCTACGCTCACCACCCGGACCACATGCGCGTGGGCAAGGAGCTCGGCTCCCCCATCTGCGAAGACATCATGGCCGTCGACTGGGTCACCGACCGCGTCCCCGAAGGTGCCGTCGCGCTGCCCCCATGGTCCGCCATCAGGGTGAGCCTCTTCAAACTGAAGGAGGGATCGGGGGATGAGGCCAAGGGCGAGGTGCTATCCGCAGTGGCCGAGGGGATTAGGGACGGGCTCGGTAGGATCGAGCACGCGACGTGGGGCGAGAACTTCTCCCCCTTGCGCTCCAAGGGGTTTTCGATCGCGTCGCTCACAGTGTTCAAGGGTATGGAGGAGATGGAGGCTGCGGCTGCGGCGGCGGCGGCAGGTCCACGGCAGGAGGATGTTGGGAAGTATGTGGACGGCATGATCTCGGTGGATTACGTGGTGCCGCAGCCACAGCCGGGGAGTCTATGAGTCTTCGACGGAACGCCGTGCGTTTGTATGCTGCTTGCTCGGCCTTTAGCGGACTTCGTGGGTAGACTCTACTTATGTAAACTGCGTGTTTGATGTATGAATTCCACACAGTATTTGGGAGAAGATAAATTGAGATCTAATGCAGTACCGTGCCATTTCTTTCGCCGTTCTTACGTTATTCCTTGCTGTCTGTTTGTGAGTACTTCAATTTGTCCACCAATTACTGTGCCTAGTGATGGCATACAGTAACTAACTAGTAAGAAAGATGGCTGGTGGCGGCCTGTCTTCTTGTTGCTGGTGGTGGTGGTGGTGGTCTGTCCGCTCTGGTCAGCGATGGTTTCGTTGGAGGTGGCGACATCAAGTGACACCGGCAGCCACGCGGCGGCGGTGGCTATGGGTGGCGAATGCAGAGAGAGCAGGACAAGAGCTTCACGACAAATTAGACTGTTATGATCAAATTATTAGCATTACATATGTACTTTTGCGTGCATGCGCTATGCATATGCATAATTGTTGCATTTCTTTGTGCAACTTCATAATTAATTAATAATAAAATTAATAACTTTATTCTGAGAAGCAAACACTAATTGAACATTTTGCTATTTTTCCTATAACTAAAAACATTAATTCAAAAATTTAGAAAAAAAAATAACGAAAAAAAGATAAAATTGAGTGATGCGCTGGAGGGACAATTAAGAAATTGTACGGTGTGCACTTTTTAGCAGAAAATGGTCAACTGGCCTGTTGATTTTTCAAATCCTTAATTGATTGCGAAACAAGCATAACCTTTGTCTTTAATTATGAGTGAAGCGAAAAACGAAGATGGGTTTCTGCCATGAAAAATCAGATTGCACTGTTTCCTGTTCAGGACAAGGCATCAGATTCCTAGCTTGTGGAGAACGATTATGTCAGGCAGAACAGAATCTTTATTACCAGTGTCTTGAACCCTCCGAATATGTCAAAAAGGGAACCTCGGATCCACTCGACGTCGGGTCTATCATGTACAAATTTCTCCGCATTCGTTTTAAGAGGCGATGGACATACATTTGAACTTCACTCCCAAGGGATGACAGTTTCAAACTGAACTGCATGACAGAGAACGAAGAAAACCAACTTCCCATTCTATTGCCATCTCTAATTGGCATCAATTTGTTCCTTACAAAGAGGCTAATCTAATTGAAGGAAATATGCTAATATCTCTCTAGAGCAAGACCCAACTTATAATTGTACTAAAGCACTCCCACTACTGAACTTAGCAACTCGTGGCTGCGCTTGCTTTCCTGTTCACTCCACATCAAACTGGAGGGCAAAAGGTGATCACATACCTTGAAGCCCTGCACTTATTGAGACTGGAGGAATCATCGAAAGCGTAACTATAGGCTTTGGGACAAGCAGCCTTGAACAGATGAGCAAATATGGTTGGCTTGCAGGTTTTGGGATTCGAGTACATGCCCGTGCAGCAATACTTGGCCGATTGCATCGCCAAGCAGGCGCTCTTGCACCCGACGATCTTGTCGCCTTTCCTCACCTCCAGTGCCGACGGGCAACACACGTTCAAGTCGACCTCACACGAAGCAACGCCGCATCCTACCCCGCCCCCGACCGGCTTCATCGACACCGGCAGGTTGAACCCGTCCACCAGGCTGACGTCGTAGAATTGCAGGGGCGAGCTGGTGGACCCGAGCGTCATCTCCACGACTGTCGCCGGAGGGGTGCCGCCCGTGCCCTGGCAATGCAGCAGGCCCGAGCAGTCCCCCGTGTCGCACGACCCCTTCCCAGCCCGGTCAAAGCAGCAGCCCTGCCTGCCCCAGATCCTGCCCGACCACCTCTCGGGCACGTCAACCACGACCTCCTCGCCGCTGCTGAGTACGAAGCCGCCTTCCTGTGGGGAGGGGTGGCCCGCGCCGCCGAGGAGCCCAGGCCATATGGTCTCCTTGCAGTTGTTGACTAGTATCAGCTGCGCCCCATCTGCGAAAACCAAGAAAAGGAGAGCATGTTAAAGTATACTCACACTGGCAAGCGGAATCATCTCCAAGTAGTCTATGAGACGAGAAGGAAGAGAAGATGAACATACTTGAAACAGAGAGGGAAGTCAGCAGATGCAGGAGGATTGGTATGAAGAGTGATGTTGACATTCTTCTTTCTCTGTCTTTCTCAACAACTGGAGTCGTGCTTGTTATGCAATGGTCGATGCAACAAAAGGTGAAGACAGAGTTAGAGAAGGAGGGAGAGAGAGAGAGTGGCTTGAAAACCGCAAGGTCATGGGGGCGGGGGGGTTAATAGATAGTGGAAGCACCAAGGAAACGGTCCATGGCAAAGTGGGATTAGATTTAGGAGCAGAGAAAGTGGCAGGGAGTGTTTGGCGGCGGTTTGCCACTGAACTTTTTTCGGGTTTCTCTCAGACTTTCTTCTAGTAGTGTAGTTTCTTGGCTTATGCTTTCGCGGGCGTATATTCATTGCTTGGGACGAGGGGCTCTCTCTTTTTCTCTTTCGCCTCGTTAAAGCTAATAATTAAGAACTGGTCGATCAACTAAGATCTCAAAGACGAGGAGGAAAGAGCAGAGAACCACGTTGGATCCAATGATGATGGGGGGTCGCTGCTAAACCTTATGCATGTGCAAAAAGTGGACGCCGGTTGTTCATGTTTAATTGCCACGATTACCTTTAATGATACTTAACTGTCCTTAACCTTTCCTTTTTTAATTGAAAGAGTATTTGCTAGGATATGCAGATAATGTGGAGCCATCTATGCCGGCCATGAGTTGTGGGGGTCTAGAAATTTGAAGGCGGCAAAATGAGCGATTCAATATAACCCGGTTGCAACCGCGCGTTTTGCTAGTATGTATAATTGAGTCCTAAACATTTACAAATACGCAATAAAGTCATAAGCATTTTGGGTTTGATTCAATCAAGCCCTCTCCCAGCAGTTGCTTAAGCTAATTTGCTGACGCAGCCTGCTTGAATTCAACGTGATAAGCGTTCATTAATATTTTTCAGTACACGCGGAGCTGACGTGGCGTCACAACGGAAAAAGTCAAAATTTTTTAAAAAGAATTATATAGAATTGGACAATGATACCAGGCCCACCCATTAACTTGTGTTTAATGTTAGTTTTAGTGAGAACGGTATGGTTCAATTGGACAATGACCGTGGTGGACCAGGGGTTATCCAGAAGACTTGCCGGGATCTTGAGCTCCCTGACGTGGCCTCTTATCCACGAAGCAGCGGGCAAATCCACTTCGATTCTCCAATCCGTGAATCTACAAAACCCACGTCTTCCTAAGTCGCTATTCCACATCACGATAAGACCCACCAAAAAAAAATGGCGTCCACCGCTCCTCCGCCGATGATTCTTGGCGCTAATTCAATGATCCAGCCAGCGAGAACGGCTAGCGTTTCGCCGCCGTCCTCCGTCGGTGGATGGTTTGTCAACCGGGCGTCGATAGCCAGTGGCGGCGGGGCCGAGGCGAAGAAGAAGAGGGGGAGCCTGACGGTGGTTGCGGCGGTCGGAGACGTCTCGGCCGATGGCAATGCGTACCTAATCGCGGGCGCTGCCGTGGTGGCTCTGGTCGGAACCGCCTTCCCAATTCTCTTCTCCCGCAAGGACACGTCAGTATTCCGAATTCCCCACGCTCTCTCTGGATTCTTGAGCTCGCTCCCTTCTCCTTATAAATTCTCCTTGCATGTAACGTTTATCCATCGATTAGATATAGAACGTTAAAAATTCAAGCTAAGCTTATAGAGTAAAGCTGCTTGTGAATTGGACTTACGTAAAGAGGTGACTGTGATGCTGGCGCGCAGGTGTCCCGAATGCGACGGCGCAGGCTTCGTCCGGCGATCGGGGGCGGCGCTGAGAGCCAACGCGGCGAGGAAGGACCAAGCTCAGATCGTGTGCCAGCGTTGCGATGGCCTCGGCAAGCTCAACCAAATCGACAAATAAACGAGACAGATTTCTCAGATTTGTGCTTCTCCGTGTAATTACCAGTCTTCAGAACAAAGTCACACTTTCTAGCTGTAATACTACAACTTGCTGCTTTCGTCCTGGATGTTTTAATTTCGCGCAGTAAGTACATCAGAAAGTATGAGAGCATAGATGAAATTTCTATCTGATTGGTATTTGCTATTTCTTTGTTGAATCAGAGCAAGTCAGAGTTTGGCAAATGGGTGGTTCGGGTGGTGATGATAGTTACATTTGATTGGTGACATAACAATGGAGTGGAGAGAGTGGTGGGCTTTATTCTAGTTCTAAGTGTCGAAATATATAATAAGAGAGGCAGTTAATTAAGGGGTCGGTAGAGATTTGAATTCAAGAACTCCTACTCCGATATTTGTGAAATTTCATGGAACCAATGTTGGTTGTTCTAAAAACCGAAACTATTAGGTTAAAGCGCACTTTGTATTTACATATTCTAACAAATTGCCCTAGGTTGAGGCCTTACTAAGGCCAAACCGATATTTGTATCTTGAGCAACCCCAAAGAGGCTGTTAACCTCAAGCGACCTCTAAACAGTGGGTTGCATAGGTTGAGGCCTTGTAGCGGCCGTCGGAGCGTTGGGGGCAGCTAGATGAGAAGAGAGTCGAATTTATTTTCTCTAGTAGTTTTGTAAGGCTAAGTTACACATCTTATTCATTTTTTTTTTTTTGGTAAGGCACATCTTATTCATTTATGATCTCATTGATAGGATATAAATAGAAAATAGAAGGCGTAAATGTAGAAGCCGATTTTAAGTTGAGGGGATTTCAATCCATTAAGCATTTAGGTTGCGTTTGGTTTAGTTTTTTCAAAAAGGCTTTGAGCCTCTAAAGTCTTTTGGGGAAAATATAAGATGTTTGGCAAAACTTCTTTGGGGACTCTTTGGCCAAATGTTGTCTTGCCAAATACTACTTAACCTGAAGTTTCTTTACAAAGGACTTTTTACCGAGTGCAATTTGCATTTTCCCAAAGCCATTTAAGCTAAAAATCTTTACATTTCGTCTAGGCACAGTTCCAAAGTCGAACCAAACGCAGCCTCAATTGTGCTATTCAATCCAAATGTGCTAGAAAATTTACTAAACTAGCAACATGTGATAAGAACGAACATGACTAGACTTCTTTGGGGACTCTTTGGCCAAATGTTGTCTTGCCAAATACTACTTAACCTAAAGTTTCTTTACAAAGGACTTTTTACCAAGTGCAATTTGCATTTTCCCAAAGCCATTTAAGCTAAAAATCTTTACATTTCGTCTAGGCACAGTTCCAAAGTCGAACCAAACGCAGCCTCAATCGTGCTATTCAATCCAAATGTGCTAGAAAATTTACTAAACTAGCAACATGTGATAAGAACGAACATGACTAGATCAAAAGAAGTTTCACATGATTGGTTTACAAGGAGAATTAGATCATGTCTCTCCCTGCTTATCCACAATGGACAGGATCTTGGTGTTGCTTACTTCAAAAGCTTAGTGGGAGCTTTACCGGTAATTTACTTTTTATGGTCACTATTACAAATCTCTCATCTTAGCCCAAGTTTCCCTTGGGTCCCAATTCCAATATGACCCCTATGCCTCAGCGGCCCATTTGCAGAGACCAGTGTTTCTAGTCCGGACTTGGTCTTGCCTTGTTAAATGGTCAAATTAGCCCTAATCATAGAAGGGAGAAATCCCAATGCTGTTTGACAATAAAGGTAGCTTTTGTATAGACTGGATAAAAAAAAAAGTTGATGTAAAGGAAGATTTAGGATAGTTTGAAATCTGCAAGGAAATATTGTTTTTCAGTTATTATTTACTAGGTTGGAGCATAGACGAACATTGCACGATGGCCCTTCCACTTGCATCGTCAGCCAGATTCTCTTGTGCAGAAGCTTTCTCGATCAACTTTAGTGCTTGCCTAAGGATCCAACTACAGATAAATGACATTGAAATTTCGATAAAATAATCATATGACATGACACCATAATTAACAAACAAATGATTAGAAGTATCTAAATAAGAAGATAACACATATTTTATGTACAAATGAAGATTAAGAAATTAATAATAAATCACTCATCAACACAAACAGTTTAATGAGGAACTGAATTGATTTAAACGATCTCTTTAACATGATAGTGCATATTTTTAACTATTGATTCTAGAGGATAATGAAAAAAAAAAAAAAAAAGTCAAATAACATCGTACCTTCTCATTGTGAAAGAGTTGGATAACATAGATATACACAATATAGTAACATGTTATGATTATACAAAACTATATATAACATGACAGCCCATATTTGGCATTTTACGAATTAACAATATTAATGGGCATGCGTTCGAACTTATTGAAGGAAAGTTAAAGTAATTTCGATGAACTTTGTGAAGCAATCAATACAATATCGGTCAGCATCCAGTTGAATTTGCTAATGCATTAAGAAAATTTCAACCATCCATTGGGGAGTTAGTAATTTTTTTATATTTTTTTATTGTATTTTGTTTAACCAATATTATGATTCCAAAACATTTTCTTTCAACAGCAGCAAGAAGTTAAAGTATAATATGCATTACACTTTTTAGATATAACTTATAAACAATATATCATGCTCCTTTTAAATTTAACATTATTTAATTCTCATAAAGACATTAAAGTATGGGACAGCCAATCTTTCACTATTGTCACATGAGTGTCTATACTACATGTTAAACATAGTGACATAAGTAAAAAACAATAATTAATAATCATGATACAACCTAATTAAAATTAACGAAGATGGAAATCGTGATTAACCTGAAGCATATAAATGCAAAATTTATTAACAGCCAACTGTTGGCAACAAAACTTTCACATAAAAAGAAAGAAATCTGTGAGTATTCTTAATTTGAAAATAAATCAAAGAAATTATAGACATGCATTCTCGAAGACCGAAACATTACGAACTTCTTTAAAAATTCAAATTGAATATTGCATATTTTTCGCACGGTATCCAACAATTCTCTTTGTGATACATTGTTGCACCAACTCTTATCGAAACAAAAGATAAAGCATTAAATGATTACCAAAAAAGAAAAGGGCGAATTTCGTAATAAATGAAATTGAAATATATTCAATTGAAGATGGTTTTTGAAGAATTCGCGTTTTAACTCTCTACGTAAACCTTAACGGAAATTTTGATTTGATATGAATATTTATTTTATGGTAGTCTTTCTTTTTGGCATACTCTTACATTTCTTTTGTGAAAATTTCATCGGCAATTCGGCACCAACATTGATAACAATATAACAAATATAATGTTAAACCTATACAATGCGTGGGCATGCTGCTAGTAGAAGCAATGGTATGTTGTCACAACCGAAAGGCAAATGCTAACCCCTAGATTGGACCATACATATCATTTTCTTAGAAGTTTTTTTATGCGACACAAACGGAGTCTTACTAGAAAAAACAATTTCCGGGAAAATATTTTCATGATTTTCTGGTGCTCGGTTCACTGATCTGGCGAGGCTCGAGCTCGCCTATGGTAGGTTGTCGGCCATTGCCATGGCCGGCAACCGGCGAAGGAAGAAGAAAAAAAAAAGAAAAATAATTTAAAAATTCAATTTGTTTTGGTAATTTTTCCTAGAAAATCAAATTGGATACCGGAAAATATTTTCCAGATCATTTTTCAGGTTTCAGCCAAATACCGAAAAATATCGTCATTTTCATGAAAAAAACTTCCTGAAAAATATATTTTTACGAACGTCACATTTTCTGTAAAATGAACGGAACAAATAGTATCTACAAAGTTCTTGCCCCAGTTACATCTCTTCCTTTGGAAGGGAGAGACTTGCAGGGATAAGGATTCCACGTTGAATCACTGTCTTCCGCAAAAGGAAAAATGACATCGACAGCCATCGACAGCGATGATCTCTGAATACGTTAGGGTGACTTTGCTTCCCCTTGGAAACAGCATTGACGGCAGAAACGTGTCCGGACCGAATGCTCTTTCGTTCTGAATATCAGAGAGAGCGAGAGAAGCTGTCATCTCCCCCAATTTTTCGGGGTCAATGCTGTCTCCTCCCCCATTGTTTCCGGGTAGCCTATTTACGTGTTAGAATTCTGTTTGCCTTTCTCAGCATCAAGCAAAAGATAGAACGGGCTCAACCCCTCAACCGTCATCTTGTCTTTCGCCTTTTGATCCACGAGAAGACAGAAAGTTTGTATTGATTTTGAGGATTTATATCGGTCGCGATAATGAAACTCGACGAGGATCTAGGACCTGACCGGCAGGATGAGTTCCAGACGGACGACGAAGAAAACCAAGCCGAGCGAAACTGTGATTATGACGACGATGACGATGTTAGCCAATCTGATGATCTCTCACCCGGCTCGCGAAACTCATCGGATAATTACGTTGACGTGAATACTCCCTCCTGGCCTCAGAGCTACAGGTTTCTCCTCCCCTTTTCCCCTATCTCTATGGCTTGTTGCCGTTCACATTCTAGCATATGTTTAGGATTGTTAAATTTTGAGAGTTTTCGCGGTTTCCTTTCTCTATAGTATATTCATCCAAGACACCGGCGGATTGATATGAACGGGCTATCACATATCGTGTACAATATATTTCTTGAGGATCGAATTTTTCAGATACGTCCCATGTTTTCAAGGAAAAAGAAACAGAAAACATAATGTATAAAGACGAGACCTCCAAAATTAGATTCTTCAATCCCTTGTATAGAACATTTAGTTGATTTAAAATTGCAGGAAATTCTTTTCTGGAGGATTTTCTGATCGAAGTTGGATTGAATTTGTGCTGCTGATATATCTTGTCATTTCATCAGTGCATGATCCGTTAGCAACATGAATGGTGACTAATCATTAATCAAGGAGACCACATTGATTTTGGCAAAGCGAATGAGTCGAAATTGCTTTATTATGTTTTTCTTGCCTTGGAGTTTGACCTGAATTTGCTTACATTGCAGGCAGTCTATGGACATGTTCACCAGCGTTACTCCTCCTTCGATAAGTTTCTTAACGGGCTCTAGCTTGACACATAGAAGACTGCCACCTTCCGACTCCGAATCCTCCCTGCACAAACCGCTCGTTTCATCGACGAATTTAGACAAGGAAGGACTTCCGCTAACAACTCCTGTTCAGTCATTCACATCTTTGTACAGCATACTTTCTGTGCCTGAACTGCCGCCTCCGAGAGAACAGTGTTCAGTTGCTCAAGCTGCGCTAAATGGTAAAACATCCAAAAAATAATCAGGAATTCCTAAATGCTTGTATCATAGGAGTTTTTGCAGTTTATAGCAGAGAGAAACAATTGTGAAACTCCAGTAGAATCTGGCCATTCAGCCCCTATCAATCAAAACTTAATAGGTCCTTTCAAGCGTCAAAAGATGCTTATGGTTTTGTTTCTTTTTCATGTACCAGGTATAAATGTGCTGTGTGGTATAGGAACTCTGGCTGTTCCACATGCAGTCCGTGAAGGAGGGTGGTTAAGTCTGCTACTGCTTCTTCTCTTCTGTATTATCTGCTTCTACACTGGAATCTTATTGAAACGGTGTTTGGAAGGTTCTCCGGGACTCGAGACTTACCCCGACATTGGACAGGCCGCCTTTGGCATGTCAGGTCGCCTAGTAATAGCTGTGAGTACAGAAACCAACAATGACACCCTGCTGGTTTTTACTTTAGTTTTGAGTATATTCAATTTTGCATGACCATTAGCATAAATATTATTGGAACTGAAAGAAGTACTGACATGTAGGTTTTGCTCCGATGCAGATAATACTCTACATGGAACTGTATGTAAGTCACATAGATTCAATCTAGTCCCTACTTTCTCCGAGATTTGGTGTCGGTTTTTTTTTATTCAACCGCACGCAATCATTTCTTCTTTCATAGGCTTCTTGCATAGAGTATACAATCATGATGAGCGATAACTTGGCCACAATGTTCCCAAAAACCCACATGTACATCGGAGGCATGTATTTGACGTCCCATCAAATCTTTGCCATCACGACAACTCTTGTCGTTCTCCCAACTGTTTGGCTGAGGAACCTCGGCTTACTTTCTTACCTTTCAGGTTTGCAATTCTAGTCTCAGTAATTGGTGTTCCTGAATAACCCTCTTCTTTGATTCTCCCTTGTTGGAGACCTGATAATCCAAAAAGTGGCTACCTTTCAGCTGGAGGAGTTGTCGCATCGATTTTGGTGGTGATTTGCTTGTTATGGTTAGGAGTAGTGGACCAAGTGGGGTTCCACCCAAGCGGGACCATCATAGATCTTGCAAACCTACCATTCGCGCTAGGAATATACAGTTTCTGCTATTCAGGACATTCAGTTTTCCCAAATATATACTCCTCCATGAAGGAGCCGTCGAAATTTCCATGGGTTTTAATGGCAGCGTACTTTCACTGAATCTGTCATCCCGTTCTTTTTGTCAATAATTGCGACCTGTTAGTTATGCTCTTGTTACAATTTATGCAGCATGGGCTTTCCTTCTATCATTTACATTGTTGTATCAGTATGCGGATTTCTGATGTTCGGGGACAAGATCAAATCTCAGTTCACCTTAAACATGCCCCAACAATATATGGCAACAAAAGTAGCGATTTGGACAACGGTGAGTTCAGGAATCCTTCAATGAAAAAGAAGGTTCTCCTGCAAATGCACAACCTAGGAACAACAGGACAGTGACATTCAGATAATATAAAATTAAATATAAAATTAAATTGTTATCTTAGTCTCTTCAAATTATTCTTTCTTTTGCAGGTTGTGAACCCAATGACAAAGTATGCTTTGACAATCATGCCGGTGGCATTGAGTTTGGAGGAACTCTTGCCCTCATCACATCGTAAATCTTACAGTCTGGCATTGATCATCAGGAGTGTCCTGGTAATGTCGATCTTGATCGTAGCACTGGCAGTTCCATTCTTTGGTAGGAATCTCATTGCTCTTGATGCGCATATCATTTTCCTGCTCTTCTTGGGTCTGCTCATTTGTTTGACCGAATATAAACTAAGGAAGTAACAAATTTAACTTGACAAACTATGAGAAGTTCGCTGTTAATGCAGGTCTTGTGATGGCCCTGATGGGATCTCTTCTTGCAATGTTAGTGGTGAGTTGACTCTCCTTCCTGCAATATGAATCGCAATTTACACACAATGAGTTTCTAGGAACTCAAGATGTGCTTATTGATCTCTGAAAACAGGCAATCGTCTTCCCATGCGCGTGTTATCTCAAGATGCTTAAGGGTAGACTGACCAAGTTGGAGGTAATAGCCCTGCTCTTCCCAAAATTTCATCAACTTCCCTTCTGAAATGAAGTGGGAAAATTATTGTCAATGAGATTATCAACTCTTCCATGCAGATTGCAGCTTGCGGATCCATCATTGCTATCGGCATCTTTTGCTCTTGTATCGGCACATACTCAGCATTCGCAAATCTGGTGGACCAGAGGGTCTAATTTGATGGGCTTGGCACTGTCTCATCAGTAATTCAATTTGGAAGACTTGATAGCACCCCTAAGCATTATTAGCTTCAACCCCAAGTGGAAGGCAATTTACAGGCATTGAATGGCAAGAAAGAAAGCAGCGGCAGGAAATTCAGGACAATTTAAGAATATACATGAGAGAAGTTATGTGTTTGGCAAGATTCAGAGGAAAGATCCAAGATATACTTGCAGTGATGAAACATGTGCGTAAACCATCAGTTGACTGAACTCTCTGTTTAAGAAAACTCTGAGGGTTAGGCAGATAACAAAAGACTGAGCTAGGTCTCCGCTTGTGCGGATCTATGGCCGGAAGCATCCGTTTAATGAATGATGGATGATGCTAGGAATAGTCGAGGACATATTGCGAGTGTGTTAATATGTATTAACTAGCCTAAAGGAAAATCTTATCCTGATGGAGAAGAAGAGATCCTGTTGAATCTTCCACATGGTGAACCTGAATTAGTTGGGAACCAAACTCTTATTACCTGACAAATTGGGTATCTAAAACCTCAAATTTAACCCGATGTCGATCTAGCAGGTGCCGCATCAGTATACCTAAACCAAAAGTAGCCATTTGTCAAAATCTGTACGAGGTGTTTTCTATTAGGAACACATTGATACCGAAGAATTTAGAGAGACGTCTTTCAAAATTCGAGGTTCAGAATCGCGAAATTTGGTAAAGGGAAGAGTCTGATGGGCCCTAAAAAATAATTTAAATAAAGAAGTTGTTGTCATCATTTTGTTCAAATCTTCATTCTTAGGAACCGATGTGCATGTAACCATTTTTCCTTTCTAGGTAAGTTTTCTTTTTTCTTTTTTTTTTTTTTTTGGGTAAGGTTCTAGGTAAGTTTTCTTTTGTATTGCTCAAAACCAAAAAATTATGGAGGACTACTTCCACTACAAGTCAGTAAACACTTGTTCTCGGATGCGGCTGTACAGTTTCACGTCTCTATCTTTACACTCACTTATCTATGTCACCTATACAAAATACCAAGTTACTATAAAATTGAAGCATGAAAAAGGAAACAAGTACAGCAGTAGCAGCAAACCCAATTATTGCAGCAACACTATGTCCTCCTCCCTAAACCATATTCTCCATTTGGCTCATAATTCCTTCTCAGCAATAGATGTACTCAACCTTATCTCCTTAATGTAAGCAACCATTTGAACTCTTACTGAAAAAATAATACTTCCAATCACTTGATCAACGAAGGGACAAAGGTCCAACATGCAAGACAGTTTCTTTCCTTCCAAATGGAGTAAATGGCCCTAATCCAAGCCATCTTCAGAATTCTTTTATGAAGGGAATTGCCTTTTAAGGATTGCATAACCAAGTAAACTCAGAATTCCAAACCCCTATAGCCTTTTGCACACCACAAAGATCAGCAGTGATGACCACACAGCCATAGAGAAGGACCATTCAAAAAATAAACGATCCCTTGTTTCAGAAGTCGAGCCACATAGAAGACAAGTATCTGGACCATCATCATGGTGCTGACTTGTTTTGTCCCTTATGACCATCCTATTCCAAATAGGGATATCTGGTTTGAAAGAAATGAGCCTATCCCATGGCATCTTAACATTCCTACTTCTTACCAACTGCCAAGCATTTGCATAATTAAATTGTCAACCTTTAAGAGCCAGTATAGTCTATTCTATCTGCCACATCATAGAAAGGTTGAACTGAGCCCCGTAAAACGCCTCGACTTTTCCACCAAATCTTCAGTTCTTGCAGGTGGCCACACCCAACTACTCCCTTGTATAGCCTCAGCCACCTTGGCATGAATATCTAGGGCAGAATCATAAACAACCCTGTAAGAATAAGCCTCAACTAGAACACCCTCCGGATGTCGATTGTCATGACAAAGAGAAGCAGAATGCGCATCACCAATTACGCGTCGAAGCCAAGTGAACGGTTTTGTTACAGTAAGAAGAAAAGCACATGCGTGTTCCACTCTTGACCTATATTATTAGGTCCCATGCCATGTGTCCAACAGCATCGTAGTAACCACAGAGCTGATCACGATCTTGCTGTCAAATGATTCGACACCACATGTGCAAGTTTCCAACATGAGTGTTTCGTAGGAGGGACACTAGTCGTCCTGGTAAGCAAAATGGGCTCAACTTTCGTAACGCATAGAGAGAACAGTAAAGAGAGATGGTCCGGCTTGACTTTTCTTCAGATTACATTTACAATTCTGCCTTGCATGTGAGTGGCGTTGTGCAGCAAAATGAGCGGAGTATCCTGCTTGCTTTTTAGCTTTTTTTTTCTCCGTTTTAAAATTCTTCATTCTCCCACCTTAAAGGCCTTAATAAATCAGCTAGAGGGATGATTATGCAGAATCCGTTCTTAAGTGTTAGTTCATTATCTTCGAAAGTGGGGAAAATGATTTAATATAGTCCGAATACTCACAGATTTACTTCGAAGACACATGAATTTTCTTGCATTAATCCACATTTTGAGTAGTAAATAATTTCTTTGTTCTTGGCTAAGCATGATCACTTAATCTGTTCAACAAAGAAATTGTGATTTTGATAAGCAACATAAACTTTACTCTTATATATGGTAAGTTTTTCCGTATTCGACTTGACTTTCACCGTTTGCAGGCCCATTTCATCTCTTGTGCTTGGACCCCGGTGCCTAGCTGAAAGATCTAGGAACTCCTGCCTAAACCCGAGTCACGGCGACCCAACGCGAGACCCCGTGCTCAAGCTTCGGGGTTGTGGGTGGGGTGTGCTGGGGTTGCGCATTCAGGTCAGTGGATCCCAGGTTTGAGCGTCGGGGACCCTTCTTTCGGCCGTAGCGACTCGGGTTCGGGTGATGGAGACCCAGGTCCAAACCATGAGGACCCGAGTCAAGGCGAAAGGAACCAGGTCCAAGCCATGAGGACTCGAGTCTTGGCCACTTTGATATTGAGTTTGGCCGTAGTGACCCGAGTTCCCAATGTCGAGTTCCCAGGTAAATCAGATGGACAGTTAGAATCCGAGCACGCAAGAGGACCTTGCCATGGTAGAGGTCAAGTTGTCTACTGAAAAATCAATTCTTAATCTTGCGAAACTAATTAACGAAATGCATATAGCCTGTCTTGATGGGAGTAACATGCCTCGCATCTCGTCCAGCTATCATATCTTGTTTTGTCCATCACCACACTCGTGCAATCTCAAAGTGCATTCGTTTAGCGGAAAACTCAAGATTTATAAATCATTTTTCGAAAAATGATATCTAAATGCGAAAATAACTAGCCTTAAATTATTATCGATAATAAAAATACTTTCTAATTCACCGTTTGGCCCCTCGTTTCAATTTGGGAAGCTCCCAATTCCCCAAATCGGGAGTCGATCTTAAAATCACAACCAACAACTGACCAACCCGACGAAAAGCTTATAAATGCATGGGCAGCCCAGAAACGCCCCCACCAGTGACGTCGTTTCGCTGCTTTAGAGAGATCTCAGTCTATATCCTTCCTCTTCCTCGAGACATCCATCGAACTGTTCTCCTTCTTCTTTTATCCCAGAAAAAGAACAGAACAAAAGAAGCTTTCCTGTTTCATCCAGCCGGACTCTCTCAGACTTAAGTTTACAAGCTCACTGTGCCTGTCCCCGCATCACCCAGCACCCACATTCCCCTCCAAACTCCAAACCTCGAGAAAACATCTCTTCTTCTTCTTCTTCTTCTTCTTCTTCTTCTTCACATGTTCTTGTTCTTCTCGTCTGTTGCAGCGTCGGTATTTCCGAAGCGACAATGAATGACCAGCTCCTGTCTCTCCTGTTGTTGGCGTTCTTCTTCTTCTTCTTCTTCTTCACCGCCGTTCTCTTCCCCATTCAAGCTCAGCCCCAGGCTCTGATCCTGCCCCTCCAGACCCAAGAAGTCCCGCCCGGGTCTGTCCCCAGGCCCCCCAACAAGCTCGCCTTCCGCCACAACATCAGCCTCACCGTCTCCCTCACCGTGGGCACTCCCCCCCAGAACGTCTCCATGGTTATCGACACCGGCAGCGAGCTCTCCTGGCTCCACTGCAACCGGACCCCCGACTACCCCCTCTCCTTCGATCCCGCCCGCTCCGCCTCCTACGCCCCCATCCCCTGCTCCTCCCCCACCTGCACCGCCCGCACCCGTGACTTCCCCATCCCCGCCTCCTGCGACGCCGGCAACCTCTGCCACGCCACGCTCTCCTATGCCGACGCCTCCTCCAGCGAGGGCAACCTCGCCGCCGACACGTTCTCTGTCGGGTCGGGCCGGATCCCGGGCCTGGTGTTCGGGTGCATGGGCTCCTCCTCCAGCACCAACCCGGAGGAGGACGCCCGGAACACCGGGCTCATGGGCATGAACCTCGGGTCGCTCTCCTTCGTCTCCCAGATGGGCTTCCCCAAGTTCTCCTACTGCATCTCCGGGTCGGACTTCTCGGGCCTCCTGCTGCTCGGCGATGGCGGCGGCGACGCCAACCTCTCGTCGTGGCTTGCGCCGCTGAATTACACCCCGATGGTCCGGGTCTCGACCCCGCTGCCATACTTCGACCGGGTGGCGTACACGGTCCAGCTCGAGGGGATCCGGGTGTCGGACGTGATGCTCCCGCTGCCCAAGTCCGCCTTCCTGCCCGATCACACGGGGGCGGGTCAGACCATGGTGGACTCGGGCACCCAGTTCACCTTCCTTCTCGGGCCGGTCTATGAGGCCTTGAGATCCGAGTTTCTGAAGCAAACCGGTGAGTGAAAACGCTGCCCAAACTCGTTGCCAAAGCAATCATGGAGTTCCCATAACGGTTCGTTTCCAAACAGGAGGTGTGTTGCAGCAATTGGATGATCCGAATTTCGTGTTCCAAGGAGCTATGGATCTGTGTTACCGGGTCCCGCTGGGTCAGACGGACTTGCCGCCCTTGCCGTCGTTGAGCCTGGTGTTTCGGGGTGCAGAAATGACCATACCGGGCGACCGGGCGCTGTACCGGGTCCCGGGTCTAGCGAGGGGGAACGACTCGGTGCATTGCCTGACTTTCGGGAACGCCGACTGGCTGGGGGTGGAGGCGTTCGTGATCGGCCACCACCATCAGCAAAACGTGTGGATGGAGTTCGATCTCGAGAAATCCAGGATCGGTCTCGCTCACGTGCGGTGCGATCTGGTCGGTCAGAGATTCGGTCTCAGCCTGCAGGGTAAGCTCCGACGCGGCTGATCGGAACCGATGACGGCAGCTATAGTCCTCCCGGTAAACCTGTGTACATGCAAAGTTTCATATCAGTTTTGTGGAAGCATGATTTATTAGGCTTGTATCTCTCAACAAGGTGGCTCTGAACTAAAGACTTCGAGTTTTCTTCTCAACTCTTATCCTTTCTATACACGTACCAGACAGACACTGACTGGATTTAAAATGTCACAAAGGAAAGTTTGTGACATGTTTGAGATTTTCTCGGCCAACAATGGCCCATGCAATTTTATTTAGCTAAGGTATCCAGTTCCTCGAATTTTAATGGTTCTATGGAAATTCAATGGGTTCAATTGGTCTAATATTTTACATGGGTGCGAGCAATATATGACTTACTCGTGACAAAGGGTATTTTGGAATGACAGTTTGCAAGTGACATTAATTGAGTCGGTAGCTTTTTTTCGGATCTACTTCTGGTGGTGGTGTGGATCGACAACCCCCGTGGCCCTTTATGAAAAGGGACTTAAGAGGAGTATGATTGCAGGCAACGAGAGCACGTGTCGTCGGCATCTTAAATGGGGCATTCTAAATTTTTGTGCTCATATATTGATGTTGCCTTTACCAAGCGTTGAAAGCATCTTCCTAGTTCCTTAAGTTGAATAATAAAACTGGCACTTTGTCATAGAACACCGTGCCGTGAGTGTTTGATAGCGCATTGTAGTAACCCAATACTTTCTTAAGAAGAGATCATCGAGAAAGAGCGCGAATCTAAACTTGCCAATATATTTAGTTAGATTCATATTTACTAAAAAATTTAAATTAATAGATTATTGACCAATTAACATATATAAATTACTCTACACCGAATCAATTCTCTAGATCAAAATTTTCCGATGTGGAACTTTTCTAATACTACTTACACGTGCATCTTAACAATCTTCCCCCACTTCTCCTTTAATTAAAGTATCTTTCTGCATTAACATGGCTCAACTCGAATCTCCAATGCGTATTACTACATAATAATAAGTCTCTTTTGCCAAATTGAACCATGAAGGCTGCCGAGAAAATTACGTTGGTCACCAGATCCACCAAACACCGATACATATATTTGGGAGTGGGTCACCAATCCACCATTGGATTTGATACCATTTTGTTAGGAGTGCGCAAAAGAAATTCAATATCTTCAAGAAAGAGCTATAGTTCGAATCAGTCAACATTCTAGTTAAACTCGCATTCGCTCAAAAGCTTAAATCAATAAATTATAAGTTAATTATGATATATTAATTGATTCACAACACACTAATTATCCGATGTGCGAATTTTTTAACACTACTCCCACCGTCACACGTGCATCTCACTAGTACACTACTTAAACGATACTAATCGACAAACAAAATAATGAGTTGATAGATCTTAATCGTTAAATGACAATAATGCACGAAACCCCAAAGATTTCGAGGCTAGGTCAAGTCGAGCCAATCTATTCACCGATTGAAGAAATTCTGGCCGTGCCCCTGTTTTTTTCCCGAGCAAGTTATCGGGTACAAGTTCGATTTCGCCCCGTCTACAGCCATGAATTTTATCTCGCCGATTCTCCAAACTTTATCTAGCCAATCATCTATTGAGAAAACGTTAAGTCTTCGTTTTCCCTCGCGTCTTCAAACTGTTCATGAACTGTAGTACATGTCAACCTCTAAAGAATTTTACTCGTTGCCGAGATCGATTCCCATAACGAAACGGACGGCGACGTAACTTTAGTCAAATTAAATTTAACGAATCAAACAGGAAAAGGAAACAAGCGATGGGCAAACAGGAAAAGGACAAGCCTCATCCCCACCCAAACAGAAGTCGACAGGATCGGTAACGTCAGATGTCGTTGCTGTACACATTAAGGAACAACCGACAATTACCAAGATGTTCAACGCCCTCCACGATCTAATTCTTTTAAGACTTCATTAACAAGGCTTCGTGTTAGGAGGTTGACGGCTACCACACAACCGAGCTCATTTACCAAAGTTCATATCAATCTTTTCTTTTTCTTTTCTCTTTATGTGAATCGAGCTAATCAACATTCCTTTTCTTTTTTCATGACAGCCATGCCCTCACAAGTAATTTAAGACATATTAATGATTAAATTCCATAGTTCGCCCATTTGTCATTCGAAATTTTCGGTTTTCAAACACGTTTTGTCAAAATTTTCTATTTTTTAAGTTACATTCCTTTCAAACTCTAGTGCCGGGAGCAACCATGTTTTCAGTGGAAAATTCATGCCATCAATCCTAAATTTATTATATAGATATCAGTTCAATTTTAAAAATTTTTAATTTTACTAATTTAGTCACAAAATTTTACACAAAATTTTAATGTAGTCTTTTCGGTTAATTTTAATCGGAAATTTCTGACATAGAGATATGCCATGTAGGACACTCCGCAATGATTGGACAGCCACTATAGCGATATTTGACGAAAATTTGATCGAAATGATTACATTGAAATTTACGTAAATGTTTAAGACTAAATTACGAGACCGATCAGGCCATTTTCTCCATTTTCAGGTTACATTATTTCATTTTCATGCTGTTTTCACGATAACGAACTTATTCTCCTGTCCTTAGAAACCCCTTTTGATGACTCACCACCTATTTTAACGAATCTGACGGGCGATTCTTGAGAAATCTTGACCATGACATAATAAATGTCGTCAAGGGGAAAAGAGAAAAATCAAGAAAAGCAAAGAAACCCACCGGTCATTACATTGGGACAGACGCATGATACACCGGCGTACGTGAAAATGAAATTTAACTAAACATCACTTCTAACGTCAACCTCACTCGAAAACAAAACTTGAACTGCAGTCGCTGGATGCAGCTCTTGGTTCAGGCCCTAGGAGGAGCCATAGCCTGTCGGGCTGAAGATGTGATCTTTGGTCCTAATCACCTAATTAACGAACCACCGCTTCTCATTCAAACCGCTCTGTATAAAAACCCTCGGAGCTTGGTCCTCTCTCCCATCGCATCCAAGCAAAACCGTCTCATCCTCTTCTAGTCTCCAACATCACTTGCGCCGAGTAACATCTGATCTCGAGAACGACGAGGAGCAAAAATGGGCTCTGCTACTGCTGCTGCTGGCTCCTCAGTTTTATCGCGAGTGGCTCTGATGAGAGCCGCCTTCTTCGCACTGTGTGCTCTCGTGGCTTTGCCGGCTGTTGCTCGGGCGAAGCACGGAGGCGTCACCAGGCATTACAAGTTTGATGTAAGCAAAAGTTTTCATGAATGAAGTCTCTAAGGCTTTGATTAAGATATGGCGAAGTGTGCGTGTTGATGCACGTTCTTTGTTTACAGATCAAGATGCAGAATGTGACGAGGTTGTGCCAGACCAAGAGCATTGTCACGGTCAATGGCCAGCTCCCGGGGCCTCGAATCATCGCTAGAGAAGGTGACCGGCTCTTGATCAAAGTGGTGAACCACGTCCAGTACAATGTCACACTCCACTGGTACGCAAAACCGGCAGCTCCATCATTATATATAATTCCTCTTCTTTCTTTTTTTTTTTTTCTTTTTGGTTTTCGATGACGAGAAAGCCCACGTGAGATAGGTATATTAACGGTGGGTCCATAAGATACATTTTAGACGGTTGATAATCTCTTGATCGTTAGATTGTGCTTGCGAGGTGAGTGAGTATATTATCCAATTCCTCATTTAAGTAGTCGCCCTTATGTATCGACAGGCATGGAGTCCGACAACTCAGGAGCGGGTGGGCTGATGGACCGGCATATATCACTCAGTGCCCGATTCAAACCGGCCAAACCTATGTCTACAATTTCACCGTGACTGGCCAAAGAGGAACACTACTTTGGCATGCCCACATATCATGGCTCAGGGCGACTCTCTATGGCGCGATCGTGATCCTCCCAAAGAAACATGCTTCTTACCCTTTTCCCCAGCCTTTCAAAGAAGTCCCCATCATTTTCGGTAAGCCGACGTAGTAACTTGCTTCCTAGAAGATTGAAAATGGATCAAACCAATGCGAGAATCGGAGATTGAATTATTTCGACGATTTAAGTTTCGAGGTTCTCTTTCGGATGTTGTAGGAGAATGGTGGAAAGCCGACACAGAAACCGTCATAAGCCAAGCCTTACAGACTGGAGGCGGGCCGAATGTCTCTGACGCCTACACGATCAATGGCTTTCCGGGACCCGTACGCAACTGCTTGGTTAAAGGTTGCGCTCCTTACAGGCTGACACTTTGATTAAATTGTTCAAACAATCCTGTTTTATTAAGAAAAGTATGAATTACACCCGCTATCGGAGGTGTTTTTTGCTCACTTATCGTGATTTTACATGTGTGAGCCACAATTATACTAAAGATTAATAACTCGATAAGCCTGGAACACGGTTGATGTGCAGTATATGTGTTTCCACACATCTGATGCGTACATTTGTCTGAAAATCCTATCATGTGTGTTCTCTTTCTTATTGAGTTCAATTTGAATTCTACGTGATTATCTCTTTCTCATGCCACTTTTGGATCGACAGTCGGTTTCATAACATCTTGTTCAGATTCGTTCAAGCTTAAAGTGAAGCCCGGAAAGACCTACCTCCTTCGCCTCATCAACGCTGCCCTCAACGACGAGCTCTTTTTCAGCATCGCGAACCACACGCTCACCATCGTAGAGACCGATGCAACTTACGTGAAGCCCTTCAAAACTCGCACTTTACTGATCACCCCGGGACAGACCACCAACGTCCTGCTCCGAACAAAATCTAAGGCCCCGAACGCCACATTCATCATGGCAGCTCGGCCCTATGCTACTGGCCCCGCCACCTTCGACAACACCACCGTCACTGGATTCCTCGAATACGCTAAACCGTCTTCACCCTCAAAAAACCCTAAAGCATCCAAACTCCCTCTCCTCATGCCAACCCTACCGAAATTCAACGACACGGCACTCGCCACGAAATACACCCAAAAGTTACGTAGCCTAAACACCGCCCAGTTCCCGGCCAAAGTACCCCAGACAGTGGCCAAGAAGTTCTTCTTCACTGTCGGCCTAGGGTTGAACCCGTGCCCGAAAAACCAAACCTGCCAAGGCCCTAACAACACCATGTTGGCCGCTGCAATAAACAACGTCTCCTTCGTGATGCCGAAGACGGCCTTACTCCAAGCTCACTTCTTCAAGCAGTCCAACGGGGTGTACACTACCGATTTCCCCACCAACCCGCCTTTCAAGTTCAACTACACAGGTACGCCACCGAGCAACCTCATGGTGACTAGCGGCACGAAGGTGGTGGTCCTGCCGTTCAACACGACCGTGGAGCTGGTGATGCAGGACACGAGCATCATCGGTGCGGAGAGCCATCCTCTTCACCTCCATGGATTCAACTTCTTCGTGGTGGGTCAGGGTTTCGGGAACTTCAACCCGCAGAAGGACCCCAACAAATTCAATCTGGTCGACCCAGTAGAGAGGAACACGGTTAGCGTGCCGTCCGGCGGGTGGTTGGCCATCCGGTTTCTTGCGGATAACCCTGGTAAATATACTGCTTTCCATGCAAGATGCTAGTATTAAGCTCATTAAGGTTTTATCTTTCTGTAAAAAGTAATGTTATATCAGATATAACATATCTATGAAGAGCGATGCACCAAAAGTTAAGGTCGTCATATGTTATCATCTCTGCATTACTAGAAATATGGCTAATATAAGTACGAACTATACAAGTACTCTTATATTTCTGGCATCAATCTTGCTAAACGCGAGAAATTGTATGCGAACGTGTAGGGGTGTGGTTCATGCATTGCCACTTGGAGGTTCACACGAGCTGGGGGCTGAAGATGGCATGGGTCGTCATGGACGGAAAGGGTCGGAAGCAGAAGTTGCCGCCGCCGCCGGCCGATCTACCGAAGTGTTGATTACTTTTATCATTATTATTATTTTGATTTCCCTTTCTAAATGCAATTTTGCATTAGCTTTTGCCCTGCTCTTTGATTCTTTCAATGTATTGCTTAAAGTTGAATCTCAAATCTCAACGAAGCGAAGTTGGCTACCCTTTACACGTTTCTCCATCCCAATTCCTTTTTTCATCCATCTCTTCTTCGTTTCTCTATAATGCGATAGCTAAGTAGCTAACAGAGCATAGCTTGTGCTAATGGCATGAAATTAAGTTTTCATGAGATGGTGTGAAGAAATTCCTTTTGATGAATTATAGGAACTAACCCCGTCCACGGGGTGACTGGCTGATAATGGCAGTAACCTCTCCTCGCAATTGTAAAAATTAAACAAGGCCAATTGCCAAATGGACTTCCGTCAATAGGGCCAGGGTGTATGTCGTAAGCAAGTCTCCGGGCCTATTTGTATCTTAGGTAGTTGCCATCTCGTATTAAAAGACTTCTTGCTTCTGACACACCGGTGCTATGATTCAAATCAACGTTCCGTATCATGCGCGTGACTTTATAGTACCTCGCAAAGCAATATTTTCATTTAAGTCACTGAGACAACGTACCCACGCCAAAACTTGTTTTCACGTCGAGCGTCAATATTGTTTTTAATGAGACCTGAAGCATCAAATAATTTGGTTTTTGTCGTCTTCTTTATTTCATCAACAATGGCAAAAGCTATTCGGAATTCTCACTTAATAAATAAAAAATGAATAAAGTTTCTCGCAACCCGAGAGCGCACCGAGGGTAAAGACTAAATTATTTAGAGGGGCATTCAATATCTTGTAAAGCCTAGCCCTTCAACGTATGCAAATAGTTCTAATTCGGAACAATTTACACGTAAATGATGAGATTTGACTAAGGCTTTATTTATTTAGCTGAAAATAGATCGTTTAAAATATATTTTTTCTAAAAATAATTATTTATATCGCTTTTAAAAATAAATAAACGAAAAATATATTTATCGTCAATGAAAATTTTAGACATAAACGCTTCGTTTGTTTCGCAAAAAATATTTTTCAATGTTTGGTTCACTCGGGAAAATGAATTAATGGAAAAGCTATGCTTAAATTCAGAAAAATGATTCCATCTTAGAAATTCGAAAAACATTTTCCAAAATATGACTAAATATCGGTACTTTGACCCGAAACTCTGCGCTTGGACACAAGTTAGGGTCTTCAGAGGCTGAGCCTAAGCCCTTGACACCCACGCTCGGGTCCACCGAGGCAGGGCCCAAAGCCCTAGTGCCAATGCCATAAAGGCAGTCCTCGAGTCCCCGACACTTGAACTCTGATTCTTGACACTCAGGCCCGAGTCCACAAAGGCCACGGGCAAGTCCTCAACACTCGAGCTCGGGCCCTCTAGTAATGAAACGTTCATTATAAAAATATTTTTTTATTAATTAATTATTTCAAACGATATAAATAATAATTTTTAGGAATATATTTTGTAAGTCATCGATTTTTTCCCAAACAAATGGTCCGATAGATAATAGGGGAGACCCACCAGGCGAGAACTCGAGCCTCAGCCACTTTCGCGTTCTTAAAAGAATGGCCGACGGCGGAGTCGCGGTTCGCAGAGGATCGCGGATCCCCGAGCGACGACGATCAAGTACTCTGCAATGAAATAACACCCGACAAAGCAAAAAAAGAAATGGGTCGTACGTTAAGAGGACAGCAGACACCCTCCACGTTCCCACAGCATCCCCCCCGCTTGCTTCGTTCCGCTTCGTCGCCTGGAGATTCTTTCGGCGCCCGTTTTCATGCCGCGATGGAGGAAGAGAAGGCTAGCCCATCAGACTCGAGCAGGTTTGGTTGCGTATTCTCGACTTAAAACCTTTTGTCCTTTGAGTGCCTACTTGTTATGATCGATTATGGCTGCGATTTTGCGTTCCCTGTTTTGTGGGGAATTACTCATGTGGGTCGTAGCTGGGTTTCTGGTTGGAGGGGAAGTGATACTTGTTGGATCTACTTGTGGCCGTTAGTTGCTGCTGCGGTTATAGTTCAGCCGCTCTGCTTAAAGACGGAAGGTTCATAGCTTGAGCAGGATCTGAAATGTGCCTAAAGTAGGCGTTTAGGGAGAGATTGTAGACTGGGTTTTACTGTGTACGGCTTGTTGTGGGGTTAGATTTCACAGTTGCAATTGGTATGATTGAGAAACGTTTCCGGCGACCTTTTTATTTTGGTTTTTAGGAATTTGTTATAAAAGATGCCGGTCGGCTATCGTAGGAGGAATGCTGTTGATGATGCCTTGGACTGCTGCTTTGCTTGCCGGAGTTGTCAGCTGATCCTTGTTCTCGTACCAGTCTGTTTTTAAGTGATTTTTCTTTTTGCTCCAGATGGGAATAAATTAGTTTGAGGGACGGTGTCTGACTATTTGAGTGTCCCGTTCTAAAATAATTTTGATGGATGAGATTTAATGCGGGCACATGTACATGTGTATCGTGCGTGCGCACGCATAGCGCGAGCAAGCGAAACGACCCAAAATCTTTATCTTCATTCTTTAAATAGCAAGCCAACGATCCATTAAATGCATTGAGAACTCAATTTCTGCTTAGTTTTCGACCGACTCTGCCAAGTCCTTTGCGGCAGAATTGCTCTTAGTCTTGCAGATTGACCACCTCATCAATGCGCTGTACAGCATGTATTTTTTCCCAATTTCTTTCATGTAGATGTTCAACCCCTGGAAAGTTAACCGTGTAAGAGGTTGGGGAACAGGACGTTATTGTCAATTTTCCTCCAGTGGAGGTTCCCCCCCCCCTAAACTTTAACTTATTGCAATGGACAAAACTCTTGATATCTTATGTTGAAAACTCCTTTACTAACTGAGGGCCATGATTAGATATCTGTGCAATTTCAATTTTGTTTACCTCTACACCAATACCTGAGTCATTTTGTAACTGAAGGAAAAGTCATTTTTCTCTTCATCTTCAGTTCAATCAAGATTCTGTTTTTATTAGAGAGCTAATTATTTTGATTATCATAAGTTTGTTTCTTAGGGATTAGTTGAGCCAAAGGTTTGGATACCCATGTGGTCCAATAAAAGACATAAGATTTCTCCTGATTTTCAGATATTTGGTGAATTAAATGAAACCTGGTCAAAGGAAAACATTTTCCTAGTCTAAACCAAGTCAAAGGAAAGCTGTGGCGACCGTTTTGTTGCTTTTGCCTAAACCAATTCAAGTTCATCTCCCACCATTGTGCTCATTCAGTTGTTGCTATCAACCAGCACCTTTGCCTTTAGCGATAGCAGCGCACGGCCCCAACAGCAACTTACCAGTCATTTCCTTGGGCACTTTAGACTCCTTATCATTGTTAGTATAATGACCTACTGGCGGATGACTGTTAACATCTCCAGCGCCACAAACCTAGACCCCTAGTCATACCGCTGCTGCTGCTGCTGCCCCTTCTAGGCCAGTTATGTATCTACCTCTGAAAGCTTTCGAAAGGAGGAAAAAAGTGCATGAGATATTGTAAGCTTCTGGTGAAATATTTAAGCAAAGAGGCTCTACTAACCTTGCCCAAATAATTGCAAAAAACTTCCAAAGCTAACATTAGAAGCCTTTACGAGTTCTAGTGTTGCACGAACAACCAAGTTCCTGTCATATGCATGTCAATAGTGGATATACTTGCAATGTGGCTTTGCTTTTGTTCTTCTTTATAAATTCTGTACTTTCAAGTTTCGGGGCAAATCTTTTTCTGTCTTGGGAAAGAAGGAACTTTAGAGAATGTCTTTTTTGAATTATTTTTTGAGATTCTAATCATGGTGCACAGCTTTTGTCTAACATAAACTCTTTTTGTCATGGTCATTTTATATCCTGGCACTGCTAACAGCTTTAAAGCAATGAAAGCTCCAAATATTGTTGATTTAAGGAAGAAAAGGAAGCATCTATCTGAGCATTTTGACTTGCCTCGACCAAAGCACAGGTGCTTGGATGGAGGCTTTGATCCACTTCTGCTCTCCGAGTATGATGGAAACCCAGATATTGAGGACTTGCCTGCATCCAAAATCAAGAGGCTGACTGAGGGAAGTTGCAGTCGTGATGAATCACAACCTATATCAGCAAAAGACAGCAACAGCTTTGCTGAAGAATCTGACACTGGTATGTCTTCTTATGGCGGGTGTGATTTAGGCCCAGATAGTGCTGTGATAACCAGTGGAGCTTCCACTTCTTCTGTGAAATGGGCCTGGAACAGTTCACAAGACATGCCTCATTTCTCTAGTGCTGAAAAAGCTTTAATGAGAGTTGATAACGACCAAGGAATTGGGAAGCATGATCTTCCTGATCAAGACAGTGAATTGCAAATGTTACTTGAAGAGCAGCTTTTAGAATTTGGATGTCATGTGGGATACACATGTGAGTATGCAAATGACTGCTTGGAGACTTGTGCAACTAAAGAAGTAGAAGACAGTATTTACTCCAATGCTTCAAATCCAAGTAATCCTGCTCTACTTCAAGATTAATCTTGTGATGTGTTTTCTGTAACCTTTTCACCTTTTTTCCTTCTTACTTTGTTGGTGGGGTGTTTTTCTTTATATTGTCATTATTGTTGTTTTTATCTTATTATTATTTTGTTGGTGGGAGGGAAAGGGCGTTTCACAATGATACATGAAGATGCCGCAAGAGATGTTTTCTTGTTCCTCTATATTTACTCAGTTAAACTACTCCATGGAGAAGAAAAAAGCATCAGGTTCCTGCGTCCAGTTCTGTTAACTGCAGTTAATATGAAGGAACTTAAATATATATGGTTTTGTCTCACTAAATTTAATCAATTCTGGCCATATCTTGACCCTCCTTCCTACCTCACCTACCGCTCTTCCTTTGAAGCAAAAGTCTGTCTTATTTGACCCAACATAGATAAAGGAAAATAGTTGATAAGCCAGGAGGTAGCCGAAAGTTTTATAATCTCTCTCTCTCTCTCTCTCTCTCTCTCTCTCTCTCTCTCTCTCTCTCTCTCTCTCTATTTAGCCTCCTGAAAGGTTTAGGGACTTAAATATTCCATAAAAAAAATTACTTAATGAGAAGATTGAATTGGGGGTTCCAATTAGCTAATACAATAGAGGGCAGAGTCTATTCCATTTTTTCATTTTCCTTTCTTGTGACATGAAGGCTGTGGTTATAGCTTTTCTACTTAGTTTTTTTCTAATTTACCAACTGATAAGTTTCTAACTCTTCATTGCAGATACTCTCCATGGGACTAGAAAACCGATGATTGATGAAGAATTTGAAGATTACTTCTCCACGCTCATGATGTAGGGAAGCTTAATTGAACTTGTAAATATGCATAACTGAATTATTGACTCGGTTGATTGAAGAGACGATGCTCCTTTTACACGATTGCACTAAATTTTCTTCACTTTGGAAATTAGGGATGTGGATTAGCTTGTGCTCCCTTGCTATTTATATTCTGAGCTTATGTGCAGGTCCTGCACTCTTCAGTTTCTCCCTATCTTGCTAGACCTTTCATTATGTGTCTGTGCATGTTAGGTACATAACTTCTCTCTTTCTGTGAATTCAAAACTCATGACATAAATGAGCGGTGCAATGTATAAGATCAAATGTTCAATCCCATATTCTCAGCAACTTTGTGAGTGATCTCAGTGAAGTGAAATATCATTAGTTTGTCTACTCCCCTTTGTTGTGTTTCCATTTTAAATTAAAATCACTGGGCTGCATGGTTTACTAAGTCTAGCATTCTCGTTTTCTAGATTTTTGGTGTCTAACCATTTCACGGTTCGTCTTCTGTTCTCTCGACATTCGGAACTCACAAGCAACTTTTGGTGGGTCATCGTGGATGTTGTTTCATGGTTTCATGGGTGCTATATAGTTCCATCGCTGCTGCAGCACATCCTAAAAAGGGATCCAACATCAATCTGAGCAAGAAATCTTTCCTTGAGATCATTTGGTGTTGACAAGTTGAGGTCGTCTTTTGCAGCTTTGAAGTTTGAAGCAAGGAAGATGTCGAGGCAAACTGCCTCTGATAGGATACTTTAGTGGCACTCATGAATCCATCCAGAACTGCAGATTAGAACTTTGGTAATAGATTCCGGTAATTTGGATCATGTTTGTTTGTGTCATTTACATAATTTTCCTTCTGAACAAAGATAGGTCTGCTGCTTGTTTGAGATTGAAGAAATTGCTGACCACGATGTGGATGTATGCTGATATTACTGCTATGATGGATACTCTTCTTCTTGTTGGAGAAATGCCCAAGTACACGAGAACAACATTCTGAAGCATTACATCTTTAAGAAGTCATCAAACAAATTTGTGCGGCAATGGAGCAAACACTCAATTTAGATACCGACTGTACGGAAGTTGCGCGTATACCTATCTCGGCCCGCCTTTTGAATTTCTACTTGTCAGAACGCTCACAAAATCTTGATCGGTCGTACTCGCGGGTTAGTGTGTATAAAAAATTGGGGTCCAACTTATTCTTACATCTGAAGAACACCGTCGACTCGACGCAAAACGATGGTCTCTTGCGAATTGCAATACGAAAATCAACTACTAAATGAAAGCTGCTCACATTTTGGCAACCAATCAAGGAATGTCTCTTAGAGAATCCTACGCGATCCTTTTCGTTTTTACAATTATCTTGATTGAAGAAAAAGGGAAACCCACTACCGCTAATCTAACAACCAAGCCAATCAAGACTCGAACAAACAACCGAAAAAGAAGACAGAGCTAGCTAAGCACAAGCTTCTCTTCTGGGAGCCACGGAGAACAGAGCATCGAGATCCGGCGGCTGAAAGTACCCGTTCTTCGGCGCGTCCCTCGCCTTCCCGCCGGCCGGCATCTTCTTCTCCTTCCTCGGCGGCGGGGGACAGACGCTCGGCGTCGGAATCCTGTGCTCCTCGTGCCTCGGCGTCACGCAACCTTCCTCCTCCGCCATCACCGTCCCGTTCCGGACCCCGAAAAAGGGGCTTCGAATTTCCAAAAGATGTTCGAAACGAAAGGGAAGAAGCTGGAGAAACCCGAGAGAGAGAGAGAGAGAGAGAGAGAGAGCGGGAGGAGTAAAAAAACAGAGGACTTCGCTGCGGTGAACGAAGAATAACGAGATTTTGAAAAAGGCAAGAGCTTGGAATCTTCGGTGGGGGGGAGGAGGTGCGGCTTCCGCGAATTGAACCGGCTGCGCTGCTGGTGGGTGACAGCCAAGCGGCGCGCACGGACAGCTGACGTGGCCCATGTTGTCTCCGTGCCTTCGCCCGCCATTCAAACGCGGCGGCGCCTACCATTTCTTGCGCGGGAAGAGCTCCTCCCCGATTTTTTTGAAGCGGAAGAAGCATCGTGTTCGGGTTCGTGTTGTGTTTTTAGATGGGGGGCGAGGGGGGAAATAGATTTTGCAGGGGCCAGATGGTCGTGTCCGGATTGGCCGGCCAGGGATGTCGACCGGCAGACGGCCGACTTGACCTCTCACCCTCGAACTCTAGCTCCTGGAGATGAACGTGTGCACTAATGAATTTCTCGACGTGGCATGTTCCAACCGATTTGGAACTTGAGACGTCGCAATTAGAACAAGATTATCCGAGTTTTCAATTTCGCATTTTATTGATGAAAGAGAATGTTTTATCCTATCCGAGAGGTTTCATTCCCGTTGGCGATTGAGGAAACTCATTTTAAGTGAATTCACATAGACTTTGATGGAATTTTTTGAGAAACAAAAGTCTGTACTTGATAGTTGACACTAAAGGTGAGATTAATCTTTACATTATAGAGATTACTAATTTTTCTTCTCGGGTGGTTCGCTTGTAATTGTATTTTTTTGCTTATACGCCCACATACTATACTTCAAAAGATTTTCTGTTTGAAAGTTGGTCATATTTGGGATGGGAAATAGTCATGAAGGATTGCATCCATTAATCTTAAAGAAAAGTATATAGATATATTTTGCACAAAAAAAAAGAGTAATCCTTCAATTTTTGGGTGAACGTGTATGGTTTATTTAGTGCACAATTGTAACCTCAAACATGATTTCCAGAAGAAAATCGCTGTGCTTATTGCACGAACGAAGGTCGAAATGCGTAAAGTTTCAGCTATTGATTGGATTTGTGAAGGTCCAACACGTATCAATGACAAAGAAATGTGTGTTAGGAAAAACAAAATTCTCCCTTAAATTGGCCCCAATTGTGTATCATGCATAAAGAACGGACATAACTATAAGAACGTGTATCTTTTGGATGATAATTTTATGGTGGACATTTATAGTAGAAATTTGAAAACAAATTGGGCAGATCTGAGCCTGCCCAACTCTTGAATAGAATCCTCGAATTTGAGGGATCTAAGCCCTATCCAAATGCACGGGATGCGCCCATGAGATCGCTCGAAAAGGTTAATTAGTAAACGTGTGCAAAAAGTAGCTCCGATGCTATCAAATTCTATCGGTGGACTAAACTAAACAGATAACCAAAACAAGATAAACCTTCGCTCTTCTACTCTCTCTCTACTCCTAAGCCCAATTATACCATCACCGTCGCCATCTTGTCGTGGTGTCCGCCGCCGCGATCATCTTCATGCCGCCATCCTTACCACCACCGTCGCCTTCCTCTCTCTCTCTCTCTCTCCCTCCCTCTTTCCGCGACAACAATGGACTCATGCATTCTCCACCACCGGTGCCATCGACGACAGCTATGAATCGCCATATATTGCAATCTCTTTCTCTCTCTCTAATTGGACACCACTCAACAGCCTGTAGATCTCAGATCTGGGCGACAAGAGCATGATCCGGAGGAGGAGACATAGCAATCAATAGCAATGCAATGACCCACGAGATCCGAAGGAAAAGACACGGCAACGGCAGCGTGGGCACAGATGGAGAAGTAACCTGGTGGCTGCTTCATAGAAGGAGAAAGCGTGAAAGACAAGAAAGGAGTCAGGATTTGGTGAAAACGTAATTTAGGTCCGAACGTGTTCCCGACCTTTTTGTCTAGGAATTTAGGGCTTTAGCAAGACTCATTGTGGATCCAAGACTTCCGAAGTGTGCGCATAATTTCAAAGTAATTGATACGGCTAATTTAAGCCGAAAATCATTGACGTGACAGTCCAAATATGTTACACATCCCATGAACAATGCCATTTGCAATTTTTTCTAAAATTTTCAGATTTTTTTTTCTTTTTTTTTCCTTTTTTTTTCTTTCTTTTTCTTCCTATTCTTTCCTATTTGTTGTTCATCTTCTTCCCTCCGCCAATCATGAGGGCTTTGGAGATGGCCAACGAAGGTCGGTGACAGGCTACACGCTCTCTCCCAAATGTGATCGATGAGGGCCGCGACGCCCTCGCCTAATCTAAGCGAGGGTTGGGTATGCAAGCCCTCACAAGTGGCCAATGAGGGCTAGTCAAGGGTGTCGTGGCCCTTGCAGTTCACATCTGGGCAAAGGAGTAAAGGATCCTTGGATATCTATTTTCTTTTCGTTTTGGTGGAAACAAAATACTTTTCCTAAGGATTGTCTCAAATAGAAATAGAGAACGATATAACTAGAAATATTGTTAGAATACCTTACTATATGTCCTCGCCTCTAGTTGGTGACCGGCAGTGGGAAGAAGATGAATAGCAGAGAATCAAAGAATATGAAAAAAGATAATATAATAATAATTAGAAAAAAAAGATAAAACTGACAAATCTTATAAAATTTTCAAAACAATGTTGTTACAACAAAAAAAAAAAATAGTCCACATTAGCTATAGGTCATGCCATGTAAGATAGTCGGCACTAATCGAATTGTCATATCAGTGATTTTCGATATAAATTAAATATACGGTTTACATGGGAAAGTCATCAAAAGATTTAGGACTATATTAACTAAATTAGAAAGTTTAAGATTGAATTAACAGCGTTACAATATATTATAATTTTTGAACAATTATCCCCAAAAACTAGAGGGATAAGTAACTAACAAGTGTATTTCTTGCATTTTTATGGAATCAGTGATTATGCACCCGTTCCTTGTCAATTCGTGCTGAAATTTCAAGAAGTGCATCATTACACCAGGCTCTTTAAAGCGCACATGAAATCCATTTTGGAGTAGAAATTCTGCTCCAAAATGGATTCCGAAACAGAAATGTGTTTATTAAAAAATTTCTGAAATGCATTCTGGAGCAATTTTTGCATTCTGGAATAAAAATGTGTTTGTTAAAAATACTTGATTCCAGAATGCATTTTTGATTTCAGAATGCATTTTTTATTCCAAAATAAGTTTTGGACAAGAAAAAGAGAAACTACTTTTTGTAGCTTCTCTCTTTCAGAATACATTCTCCTTATTTTCTCTCCTTTTCTCATTATTTTTTTTTCAGAAAATGCATAAAAATTGAAAATTTTCAAAAAAATTCATAAAAATTTTTATAAAATAAAAAAGTTAGATTTCGAGAAAATAGGAAATTTGGTGAATTTTTTTCAAAAAAATATAAAAAAAATTAAAATTTTCAAAACTTTACAAAATGGCTTAGAATACCTTTAGGCACTCACTTTGAGTGAAATTTAATTTTTTTGAGCTGCCCAAAAAAATCAAAAAATCAAAAATTTCAAAACTTCACAAAATGACTTAAAATACCTTTGAGCACTCACTTTCAATGAAATTTAATTTTTTTGAAGTACACAAAAAAATCAAAAAATCAAAAATTTCAAAACTTCACAAAACGGCTTAAAATACCTTTGGACACCCATTTTGAGTGAAATTTAATTTTTTTTGAGGTGCCCAAAAAAATCAAAAATTTTAAAACTTCACAAAATGGCTTAAAATACCTTTGGGTACCTACTATGAGTGAAATTTAATTTTTTTGAGGTGCCCAAATAAATAAAAATATAAAAAAAATTTAAAACTTCACAAAATAGCTTAGAATACATTTGGGCACCCACTTTGAGTGAAATTTAATTTTTTTAGGTGCCCAAAAGAATCAAAAATTTCAAAACTTCACAAAATGATTTAGAATACCTTTAGGCACCTACTTTGAGTGAAATTTATTTTTTTTAGATGCCTAAAAAAATAAAAATAGATTTTTATTCTAGAAATCAATTTTTGGAGCAGAATTAGTTATGTTTTACCAAATAAATTTCTCCTTTAGAAATAAATTTCTGGCAAAATTTTGATTTTTGGAGCAGAATGATTATCATTTGCACCTTAAAAACTCTCCCTCTCCCTCTTTGAGTTTCAGCTTTTCTTCACTTCTTCAACTCTTGGGAGAGAGGGATTTGACCAAGATCTGTCCCTCTCCTCCCTATAGGCTGTTCTTCTTACTATTTCCTCTTGTTTCTTGCTCTACTGTCTCCATCTAGATTTAGATTTGGGAGTTCCGCATTCCCGATCTTAGATGTGGGATATTTTCTCTCCCGATCTAATTCTAAATCTAGGAGTTTAAATGAATAAGTCCTCGGCCTTTAGCTTCAATGGTGTTTATTGTAGGTTCGGTGTCAGATCTATGTTCGTTCAACATGTTTTTGTTAGAAGCTCTACCGTCTCGCACTTGCTAAAGGACTCGCTCTCATAGTTGTTAGATTTAAGCTTGTTCAACATGTTTTTGTTGCCTTCATACGACAATGGTGCTAGAAATGCCAAATCTAGACACACTCTGCCAAAAGGTAAAACTGTAACTACAGATGGAAATCTTGATATGTGCTTATCACCGATGATAATGTGTGATTCAGTGATTGGCCATAGTCATGGCCACGAGCCGGTTTCGGCCCGGTCAAACTCAGGCCCGGCCCACGGTTTGGAATCGAAACCGACCCGTGCCCTACGGGCCCGGTTCCGGTTCCAGAAATTTTGGAGCTGGCCCGGAACTGCCGATTTTGGGCCCGGTTCCAAAAAAAAAAAGCTTTAGCAGGCGAGGTCGCCGGCCTCGCTAGATCTGGCGTGGCTCGACCTCGCCCGACGCCGGCGAGGTTAAGCCCTCACCAGATCTAATGAGGGTTCGACCTCGCCGGCCTCGCCAGTTGCCAACGAGGGTTCAACCTCGCCGGCCTCAGGCGAGGCTCGACCTCGCCAGTTGCAAGCGAGGTCGGCCTCGCCTGACGCCGGCGAGGCCGGCCTCGCCCAACCCAAGCGAAAGCGGCCCTTGCCCAACGCCGGTGAGGGCGGCCTCACCTGAGGCTGGCAACCTCCGCCGGCCCCGGCGAAGGAAGAAAAGAAAAGGAAAAGGAAAAAAAAAAACATAAAAGAAAAATTATGAACCGGAATTGGAACCAGCCAGTTCCGAACCATGGCCATGACTAATTGGCCACCAATCCTTTTGCATAGATTTAGTCACAAATATGTTCTAGAAGGACGAATGTATGCTTACCTTTGCCGATGATGCTCTAATGATATACCTTGAATTTTGGATTTTGGTTTATTTGCAGCTCTATGGGATTGCTTTTTTGTGGTGCTTTCCAGGATTTTATATGGATTCTTTCGTGTATTATTTTGGTAATGAACGGGTATAAGCATTGGACTATTGGAGACTCAAAAGTTCGTATTTCATGAGCAGATCTCAACTGGTTCGATAGTTCAAAAACTAAGTATGACTTGTCTTTCGTTTGCTCGTTCTTGAACCGTTTGTATTCGTCAGTTTTGTGGATTATTTCTACCTAAGGCATTCAAGGCATTCAAGAATCCTTAAAAATGGAGCTTAACTTATATGTGAGCCAATGGTAATTTGATGTGGGATAAAATTTAATCATTTCGACATTACAAATTCACCAAGCAATTATTTAGCTTGGGTAAATTGTCCAGTAGTTCTAAAATTATTGTACATTTGCCAATTCAATTCTAAACCTTTTTATTTTGTCAATTTAATTTTAAACCTTTTCTTGTAGAGTATTTATGTAATTTACACCGTGCAATTAGACTATTATCTTTTATTTATCGTTATCATAGACTCTAGGGCCCTCTTCAAGGGCCTTATAACAAGGCTTTGTATTAACAGCTTTCGTTGATACTTGCGGATATATATATTCAAAAGTGTTTGCTTGATAATTTCTCAATATTTTTTCTGGTGTTAAACAATGCATGGACATATAGATGCAGATTAGGATCGAAAGGAGCCAAGAAAGCCATGAAAATGTTTTTCATAAAGAGGAAAATGAACTAATTAGGGGGTATTGAAAATTTTTGCGTAAGCAAATCCCTAAATCACATAATATATGGTTTGTAGGAAGTAAAGTAAATTCCCCCACTTTACTTATTATCGGTCTAATAAATAAGTTAGTGGCAACCCTAAGACAATAAGGCTTAATATGAATAAGAAACCAAATCTCAACTAGTAGATCAGTTTGAAAGAGACCATGTAGAATGCAACCTCCACGTTGTCATACACTACAAAAAAACTGGATTTTTGCTACGAAAATTTGCGACGAAAAAATTTTCGTTGCAAATTTGCGACAAATTTTCCAACGAAAATTAAAATTCGTTGGAAATTTCCAACGAAAACGTTTTTGTCGCACATTTCGTTGGAAATTTCCAACGAAAAATTTTTCGTCGTAAAATTCGTTGGAAATTTCCAACGAAACAATTTTCGTCGCAAAATTCGTTGGAAATTTCCAACGAAAAAAAATTCGTTGGAAATTTTCAACAAATTTTGCGACGAATTCAAAAAAACCCGGTATTGTTCGGCATTTTTTATATTCGTTGGAAAATTCGTTGAAACTTTCCAACAAATTTTCCAACGAATTTCAATTTTCCGGGCCATTATTTCAGTTTGTACAATTTTCGTTGGAAAATTCGTTGGAAATTTCCAACGAATTTTTTTTCATTGGAAATTTCCAACGAATTTTCCAACGAATTACAAAAAAACCCATTACTATTCGGCATTTTTTATATTCGTTGGAAAATTCGTTGGAAATTTCTAACGAATTTTCCAACGAATTTCAATTTTCCGGACAATTATTTCAGTGTGTACAATTTTCGTTGGAAAATTCGTTGGAAATTTCCAACGAATTACAAAAAAACCCGTTATTGTTCGGCATTTTTTATATTCGTTGGAAATTTCTAACGAATTTCAATTTTTCGGACAATTATTTCAGTGTGTACAATTTTCGTTGAAAAAGTCGTTGGAAATTTCCAACGAATTTTTTTTCGTTAGAAATTTCTAACGACTTTTCCAACGAATTCCAAAAAAAACCCAGTCCTGTTCGGCATTTTTTATATTTGTTGAAAATTTCCAACGAATTTTAATTTTCCGGACAATTATTTTAGTGTGTACAATTTTCGTTGCAAAATTCGTGGGAAATTTCCCACAAATTTTACAACGAAAACCCTACTTCTTCCTTATTCAATATTTTCGCACACGTTATTCCCACAACTTTCAATTTCCACATTCACACACACACACTCTCTCTCTCTCTCTCTCTCTCTCTCTCTCTCTCTCTCCTTCGCCTTCACCTTCTCCCTCCGTCTCCCCCTCCGCCTCCCCCTCCGACTCCTCCCCCGCCGCTCCCTCTCCGGCTCTGGCTCCGGCGCCATGGACACCAAGCCTCTGACGCCCCCGACGCCATCAAGCCTCATCGTCGGCGAGGCTAGGAGACGACGACGGACTTGACGAGCGGTGGCCCCGAAGCCTGCTCCCGCCCCTACTGCTTCTTCTTCTTCATCTTCGGCCATGGCGAGGGCCGAGCTCGCCATGGCCGGCGAGCTCGGCCCTCGTCGGCGATGAGGCTTGCCCTCGCCGGCCATGGCGAGGGCCGTGCTCGCCATGGCCGGCGAGCTCAAGCTCGCCCAGATCTGGGCGAGCTCGGCCCTCGCCGGCCATGGGGAGGGTTGATCTCGCCATGGCCGGCGAGCTCGGCCCTCGCTGGCAACGAGGCTTGCCCTCGCCGGCAACGAGGCTTGCCCTCGCCGGCCATGGCGAGGGCCGAGCTCGCCATGGCCGACGAGCTCGAGCTCGCCCAGATCTGGGCGAGCTCGGCTCTCGCCGGCGGCGAGGGCTATTTTTCGATAAAAAAAAAAAAATTTCGACCAAAATAAAAAAAATTTTCGATGGAAAAAAAATTTCCACGATTTTTAGCTCGACCAAAAAAAAATTTGTAATTTCCAACGAAAAAAATTCGTCGGAAAAAAAAAATTCGTTTCCAATGAATTTAGCCACAAGTTTTCCAACGAAATTTTCCAACGAAAAAAAATTTATCGCAAATTTCCAACGAAAATTGAAATTTTTCGTTGGAAAAATTTCCGACGACTTATTACCAACGAATTTTTTTTCGTTGGAAATTCGTTTTCCAACGAATTTCTCCAAATTTTTCGTTGAAAATTTCGTCGGAAAAAACATGTTTTTTTGTAGTGATAGGATTATTGACAACCGCTTAGCAATCCGTTAAACCCTTGGAGCCTGCGTTGGGAGGGTTGTGAGAGAGATGTTCGACTTAAGTTATCATTGTCCACTCCACTCAAATTACAAAGATTTGAGATTGACAAGCTTATCAGTTTAAGCCCGTCGGGTTGGCCGAAATCTAAAAATCTTTCCATGGCCAAACGATGCTTACAACATACCACGAATTTCCACGGTCGAGCCTTTCACTTGCCATTTGACTTCCGTTCCCCAACCGCTCCTCCATTCTCCACACGTGACGACAAGCCGCGGCGGCGGGGGGGCCGGCACACGTGTCTCCCCACCGGTGGCCCCGTCGGCCCACCCAGACGGAGGGGGGAGGGGTTGACTTTTTTTTATCGATCCCCGCGTGCGGACGAAACGGGGGTGGAGTTTCCCGCAGCCAAAGCAGCAGCTGAACCTACGCCCACTCCGACAGTCAACGCCCCTTGTCCTCACGTGTGCGCCCCGGGGGCCCACCCGGAAAACGCCCAGACGCCTGGCCAAAAGTCAAAGCCGCATGCGAACAAGAAAGCCCTTAACCTTCCCTCACTCCCAAGGCAAACCACTCGCGGGTAGGAACCGTCGGCTTGTGCAGGAGATGGGGTACCATGTGGCGCACGCTTGGTCGGCTGGCTGGGGCAGAGTTAGTGGACGCATGATTAAGCTTTGCTTGGGGAATCGAGAGAGAGAGAGAGAGGGAGAGAGAGGCGGGACTAACGTGCTTTGGTTTGGCCTATCTATTTCCTGTCCAGCGATTTGGGGGTAACAGGTTCGAGATTTCGTCACGGGAGAGATTCCGACTCGATAGGCGTGACAAGGGGCGAGGTAGGCCGAGCTAAAGCAGGGCCAGAGATCGCATTCATTGTGAACCGCTCTCGTCGAAGGCGACCCATACTTGTGGCGCCGGTCTTGTTGATGAGAAGAAATATGTTCTGATCCTCATTCCTGAGAGCACATGAGTTACTCGTTCCGTTTGCCCCCACATCTCACGAGTGTATCTCTAATTGAAAGGAGAATTTGATTTTAATCCCGGGAACAACACCCCGCAGTTCTCTATCATCCTCATCCCGTCTTGCGCTCGGAGGACGGTATGTTTGATCTCTTCCCCCTTATCAAAATTCACAAATCGCGATGGATAGTGTGAATCTTCACTAGAACAAGTCAATTTTTCAATCACCACTCAATACCGATCATCATGGGGATACCAATTAGATCTCACATGCAAATAATTTCCCAAACTAGACACGAAAAGCCTCTTTTGATTAGATTGAACGTAACTAGACACGGCTTTCAACAGAATTAAATGATGAAATTTGATCACCATTTGACATGGCAGAATTTCTTTTGCAACGTATTTGAAAGCAGATTGTCATCCTCTCAACTGAGAGAGCAAAGCGCACTTAATTTACCTACTCAAGATCGTGAAAGGCTGATTCTCTTTTAAATGCATTTCAATCACTCAAACAAAACAACACTTACGTACTTTTATCTAGATTTGGGAGTGTAATTTAGGTCAATTACTCTAGAGAGAATCGAGATGTTAGGATATTGTGAGAAGAACATTTATGCTGAGTGAAAATGACTAGACTATAGTCCTAAAAGACGTGTCGATAAAGATATATAGTTGCTCAATTAATGTTGCAAAACCACCAGTACACAAGTGTATTCTTTGCCCTCGGAGGAACAATCACTTCCCAAGCAGAAACTTCAAACGTAGATTCCGGGAAATGGTCTCCTCATCACGGGCCAATTTCGATATTTTATATACTTAATTTTCATAGTCTATACAGTTCCTAGGCAATCGATTCATGGATGTATTATCTGCTTGCGTGCAAGGGTGGGATAGTGCTGAGTATATATCATGCGTGGCAGTAGGCACCATCATCACTATTCAATGAGATTGCAATTGAGATTGGGATGTATTATGAAGGATGAGAAGCGAATAGGGATTAGTAAGTCCAAGGGCACGATGACAGCGAAGCCTGCAAGCCCCTAGCTGAAATGCGAAAAACCAAAAATAGAGATGCAAATAAAGGTGGCAAAAACGAACCCGAGAGCAAAATAAAACTGACAAGTACTTCATAAGTGAGTTTAGGTGTTAAATAAAATGATTTGATTAAAACTTGAAAGTGTGAGTACAACTAATGTGGAAATAGTGGGACCCACGACAGGATTCTCGCGAATTATATGCGTTGTGATTGACGCTGCATAAGACGTAATCCATGAAATCAGTTTATTGAATGTTGGTTCACTAAATAATGTTATCTCATATCAGGTTAACCAAAAGATGTGCGCAATATAAATTTATGTTAAATCAACTTGCATTGTGCCATTAACTTTCAAATTCCTAACAATGAACCGGCACACTCAAATTCTAATAAGTTGGGAAAGGTTGATTCATCTTCCGTAACTAGTCTAGTTTGTACATGTTTAATATTAAATCATCGATCCACTTAAAAAACTTGAAATTTTACAACATATGATAATAGTCTCACAAAATTTTCATAGCATTAAGGGAGGAAACGACTTGAAATCTTTGCAGGTGTCTTTTCATCTCCTTAATTGTATATTTCCACATTGCAGTCTTAGGCCAATTCCCAACCTACGCGTGGGCACGAATGTTAACAATAGTCTGACAAGATTTTTCACAATGGAATTTCCTTCTTCTCTATACAGCCTTTTGTGCTAGATTTGTAACGGAATTAGTACCGTTAGATCACTATCATCTAAATTATTTATGACAATGTCATCATGCAATATTCTTAGGGGAACGGTCATCTGATCAAATTAAAAGGGTATTGAGTATTCAAAAACATTTTTTTATCGAAAATCCATTCTTGACATCTGTAATCAATATTTTGCCATCCAAAGTTGGCCTCATCCTTGAATATTATAAGAAGAATTGTTCAGCGAAAAGGAGGAAGACATTATGCAATTTCTCAAGGTATTTATTAGCGTTTCTTTAGTGGTTGACTCTTCTTTTGTTAGGAACGGGTCCCGGATGAGTTAGCTTTGGTCCACCTCAATGCATCCATCCATGGCATACACAGACAAACACGCACTAAACTCCAGAACCATAAGTCAGTACTCTCTGAAACAATCAAACATTTATCGATCTATCCATGCACATGCTAGAGAAATTTAATGCATGCCATTAAAGATAGGGGTTTTTCATACTTGTGTGTAAATTTTCTTTACATAAATTAACTCGATCGAATGGTATGTGTTGTTCACAAACATATCCCATCGGTCGAAGGACAGCCTGTGTAACAAAACATTACACGTGCCGCTTCTATGGTTTTTATTAGAAAAGATCTTGTTACCAAAATGACTTAATTAAGAAGACGCCCGTTGATGCGTTCACGCTCTTGACATATAAAAATCCATGATGGAGAATAAAGCTATCGATTTTCATAGAAATTGGTCAGTAAATTGTACTCATCAATATAAGTAATCAGTACCAGCTATCTTTGCTTTTCTCAATAGATCCAAGTTAGGTAGGCTCGATCATTATACTTCATATAGCTTGTGAATTTTCGAACATAACTTCCTGTATGCTTAGGTGGACGTGATGGAACGAAGGGACTTGCTAATTATCGATCAGGATCCAAGTCATCATATACAAAGAAACTAAAGTTATTTATTGCATGATCATAACAATAAAAGTTACCTAGTTCACTATCCTCAACTGTCCCATGTATGAAGAAGATGCTTTCTTAGATTGACCCACCGCGAAGGCCGATCCACGGTGCAGAACAGTTGACAGGCGTGAATCCCCGAAGAAGTCAATTTCGAGTACGTACAAGAAAAAACTCTCGTGTCTAGACTTTTGCTTCAAAAAGTCAATTTGTATGTTACATATAAAGTTAACTATTGGAGGCCAAAACGAACACGTAGACGTCACAACAACTTTCTCTTCTCTGCATCTGCTCCACTCCATCCCTTTTCTTAAGCTCCTTTCATCATCTCCTCGCTCACTTCTTATCTCCCTCTCTCTCTCTCTCTCTCTCAAGTATCCCTAACGTTTTGCGTGAGAAGCTTGAAGATATAATGGAGGAAGAGAACGGTTTCGGTGACGAGGAAGAGCTTGTGAGGGAGCTTCTCAAAGACGACTCTCCCTTCTTTATGACGACAGACCCATCGATGGAGTCGTCTGGTCAAGAGGATGCCATCAAGTGGCTCATGTCCACCGTCTATTCGGGCCCGACGATCCAGGACATCGAGGGCACCTTGTTCTCGAGCACCCACCAAATGGATATTGGACCACCACAAGATTATTCACCGGCCAGGTTTATTTCTGATTTTTTGGTTGAAATGTGTAATATCGTGGTGAATTAGGACTGCTATTACAGTTTTGTGTGACTAGTTGTTCATGGCGTGTTCTTCTTGTGGCTCAGGGTTCAACCTTGGTCGTTTCAGAGGGGGCTCGATAAGATAGACCACAAGTATACGCTTAAGATAAAGAGTTGTGGAAATGGGTTGACGGATGACGGATACAAATGGAGGAAATACGGCCAAAAGTCTATCAAGAACAGTGCCAATCCGAGGTAACTACTTGTTTTCTTCTTTTCAAACCACATTATAAGCTAGCATTCTTAGCTTTCTATTTTCAACATGTAACTTGAAATCGCTGGATCGTCCGGTTTATAGGTTTGACTTTCGAGGTATACAAATTATCCTTATAATTTCATTAATGAGTGTGTAAGCACACTGTTATAAAGAATGGACAGTGGTTTGATACTATCTAGTTCTTCGATGTCTGAGTAGAAAATACTACCCTTACTTCAGAGTTTAATTTGTTTATTCACTTGGTTTTCTCATTGTTTATATGAATCAGGAGTTACTACAAGTGCACAAACCCAAGGTGCAACGCCAAGAAGCAGGTGGAGCGATCCAATGACGACCCGGACACGTTCATCGTCACCTATGAAGGTTACCACCTCCATTTCACTTACCCTTACTTCCCCGTCGGCCCCGCCTACCAATTGGACCCACCAGTCAAGAAGCCCAAGAAGGCCGTTTCGTCGACCGACGTCCAAGCCCACGATAAGCCCAATCAAGTCCAAGAAGCAGAAGGAAGCGCCGACGCATTCACAACCGGGCTGGCCCAAATTGCGATCGAAGACTGTTGTCCGGCTCCTACCCAAGAAGCGATAAGCCACCAAGGGCTCGGGCTTCTCGAAGACGTGGTGCCTTCCATGATTAGGAACCCAACGAGGAACAATGTCGTCTCCGCCCATTCATTGCCTTTTCCTCCAAATTCGCCTTCTTATCAGTCATGCTCCCCGAGTTACACAACTCAGTATTATGGCATAGGCCTCGGTTCATGCATCAAGTGAACATGTGCGCACATAAGTAAAGTCATATACAGTTTTAAAGGTGAATGATTAGGCAATGCTTCTAAGGTTTCTTTGCATGTGACAGGAATGTACTGGGCTCATCTATATATAGCTGTAATAAGCGATAGTCTTATTATATGTAGTCCAGCTTGTGAATTGTTATTCAATTTTATGGTGCATTTGAGTTGTTTTGACAAGCGGATCACTCTAATTTAGGCCTAAACAAAGTAGAGATAAAGTCATAATATGGGCCTTGATATGTACAATAGAGCTTACTACCTTCTTAAGTTGTGGACCTACTTATAGGCAAATGCTTATCAAATGGAAGACTCGGGCTGTTCATGATTAACTCCAAGGCTATGTTTAGTGGGCTGATTAGGGCTATTAACATCGATCGGGTGTTCCTCTCCAATCCACAAAATGAATTGTTTTGCCTTTAAGATTGGATTTGAGCCCCAATGAAGTGATGATAGGTTTTGATTTTGTTGGCCTCCTCGATCATTATCTATTCTATGTATAGACAAAATGGGAGATGGAGAAGTTAGGAATCGAACTCAAGGCTTTGTCGATCTTGAAGAGAGTAGATCCCTATGAGCTAAGATTTAAGAAGCCTCGAGTTCAACGGGGGATATACAGTGACTACTGAGTAGAGGTATTCAACCGGTGAGCTTGGCAACTCGAGTCAAGCCTTGTTTTAGGTTAAAAAGTTAAGATTGAGCCAGGATCAGGTCAGGCCAATGGCACCATGCACAAGGGCCCAAGACTTGCCTAATAGCTAATATGAGGAAAAAAAAGTACGCTTATGAATGCCCTAATAACGATGACATACGAATTTCACCCAAGTAAATGTCTAACAAATTCGATTTCTTTGACAATGTGTCCCTCACCGTGATTCAAATGATAAAATGCCACCGTTGTCCTCCTGTTCATGTTGGTCATGTTCGACTAGAGTCAATTCTTGAATTAACCAATCATGCTTATAGACAGTCGCTTCTATGTTTTTTGCAGTAAAGTTGCTGCTATTGTCTTCAATGATTTGTTGGCTAGTACTGAAAGTAGACTCCCATAGTATGATAAGCACCAGTAGGGTCAGCAAGTCATAAGCCACGGTGAAAGAATCGGAAAACTGGCGGCTCTCCTCTTCCTCCATTTCAGAATATCTAACACATTGTCTTCATCAACTCTTTCAATGTTCTTAGAGTAGTTTGTTGTCAAGTACGTCTTCAACTCATCAGTAGATGAAGATGAAGAGTTAGCATAAGGTTCTGGTTGGTTTCCTTCTAACAAAGCAAAGATCATAGAAATTTTCCAGGCACTGCTTGATAAGGGCACATCTCTGCCTGTGGGGTAGAACACGTATCGAATCGATTGGCAACATACATATTTCCAGAAAAAAATGGAAAAAGGAGAGTTTTGAATCTCTCCAACTTGAACCTCGGATCCAAGACAGAGGACACAAAAACAAGCAAAATGTTCTCGTAATGTTTCAGGAATTTTACCTTAATGGCCAGTACTGCTTCATTGAAAAAACAATCACCCTCCTTGTTCCCCAATTCAACTCACGTAATGTAAAGAAAAAAAACGGCATGGTTGCATAACGGATAACTGTCGGCTTGTCCCACTTGACCTTTCGCTGAATAATTTGGCGTCATAATGGCCTTATTGACACCATTGATCTCAAGCCAAAATATCTTCTAGACTTCAAACGTTCTTGTCCGCCGAGCCAACGCTACAACTGCTTGGGGGCTTTCTCCAAGGGTAAGGGTTTCGTACACGGAAGTGTCTTCTCGAGGACTAGCTTCCAGCATTCACCCCTGCAATTCTTCCCCACCGTCGAGTCGCTGTGCCTCGTCATCAATCAATTTGGCTTGTTGCAAGGGCGGAGCCGACATGCATACATTGTAGTCGCAAAACTCGATCAATGAACAAGTCCCGCGACAATCTAATGGTAAGGTCTGGATCTAGTTGTGATCATCATAAACAATTGCTGTTACTGTTATCCGTGGTTTTTAGAATGCGATTAAATTGTTGCGAGAGGAAATAGATGAAATTGACGAACGATTTTAGAGAGCAAAAGCATTAGGGATGCCGAAAAACGAGAGGAGGGGCCTAATTCATAAAAGGGCAAAATCCTTTTTTGCCAAGTCGGTGGGGTTGTTTGACAGTTGACCGTTGGGCTGGCGATAGTCAGTGATCCAATCATCCAAAAAATGCATTTCTGTTGGGCTAAGCCCACCCATATTTCCAGCCATTTTTGGGGCTTTTTATCTGTATAAACTTGGACAAATTTAATAAAATAAAAGCATGCTAGCTGTTGTTCGGTCTGTATCTACATTTTCGAAACAAAGAACATGTATAGAAAATTTTGAAGTAGATGGGCAGATGCCACCCGAAGGATGATGTCGATCAAGTCCCAAAAGAAGTTAATTGCCAACTGAAGTATGATGCTATTAATGATCAAAAGATGTGAGACAACTAGCAATCAAATAATTAGAGTTACATTGGATGATTTCGGGACCATTAACTTTCAAAAGATTCTCACATTGACGCTTCTACCCTCACATCCATTTAGCCAATCATCGACGACCTCATATATTAATCAGACGATTCAATATACACGTGTCGAAATTCAGTTGAATGGATAGCTGGACGATCGCTTTCACGTTGGAGGGCTTTCCTCATATAATTTGCCCTTTAGCCAGAGAAGGTGCAAGGGGCGGGGACCTCCCCATGGGTCCTAACTATCAATGGGCTCCTGGTTGTAACGCAAAATGGCAAACAAGGATAGTCCCCATCAAAAGTGGTCCGGGTTCATCACCAATCATTTGTTGTGTCTTATACATTTGATTCTTCCAACTCTCTCAATCATTTTTTATATATGGAAGTAAGGAAAAAACACACAATTATTGATTGACTATGGTGGGAGCACAAAACTGATGGCTATGGCTCGATTGGTCAGATCTTGCGCTGGAGCATTTGTAGTTTGCGGCTGGAAAGAGATCTTTATCAATGGTGTACTTAAAAGACACCCGAGATCATGAATTGTTTGATGGTGTAGTAAGTATGGGTAGTTGGCCGACCCTTAGCTGGGGAGATAGTTTATCAATAGCAATCTCGTCTCTCGTAGCATGACTGTGGTTCACATATATTAAGCTTTTGTCCTCTTGAACCGTGATGATATGAAGTCGTCTTCTTAAGGAAAGGAGATTTACTCTGGACTTCAAGAGAAGGGCGTAAATGGAGTCCACCTCCACACAGTTTAACATCGAACTTGACTTGGCTCGACTATGCATGGCTTAGATCCAACACTTTGCTCGAGCTCGAAGGAATGTGGTTTTCTGAGCTTGATTGCAACTCAAAGACACGGGATGCATTATCAACATTGTCGTACATATCCGGCAAAGAATCCCATCGGGATTTGGCAATCTCTGAAAAAGCAAATATCTCATAGATTTGAGATTCCATCGAATTGAATAGCCAAGACGTGACTATTATCCTTCACCTACCATTTGGTGAATTTTGCATCTTTAGATGCGGGTGTTATGATAAGACGATTCACATGACCCAATTGCAATCTACCCTAAGAGCTATAGAGACAGCTCTAGAAGAAGGCAAATAATTATGTCCATTCAACATAGTAATTGTAAGTTTATTGGACATCTGAGAAACAGATTTACTGTAACTAGCCATAGTGCTAGACAGAAAAAGAGCACAAAGTTCACAACCTTTTCTAGGACCAATCGAGTCCAATGATAGATCTTCCTATGGGCAAAACAAAAGAAAAAAGAAAAGAAAAACCACTGCAAAAATATATCTACAAATAGCAGAACATGTGCCATAGGAACCACAAAGAGAGATTGGTCCAAAGCATAAAATTGTAGGAACAATTCACAATAGGCTACTGCTAGTTCATTATTGCGACAACAATAAAGAACTTGGATTCTTAATCACCAACAAACAAGCGGAAGCATTGACAGTGGAGCCGACTTTAGGATCGTGTTTCACTCTAATACCATGTTTTAATGATGATTATGCATAGAAGAGAGATAAAAGAAGAGAAGAATGACACTCGATGGTTAACACGATTTAGACGATCAAGAATGTAATCCCTCGGAAGCTTACATCGACGGTGGTAAATCCCCAATTCATCTTGTTTCCTATGGGGACGATAATGATATTTTAATGGAGATCAATACAATGAATTACAGCAATTGATTTGGTAACTACAACTATCGCACAATTCTGTCAAATCTCATATTATATTAGGAATAGGACGACGTGGCATCCTTATCATTCTAACAAATAGATTATGAAGAAGTTAATGTACTGATGGTTAATTTCAATAGGCGATCAAATGGAAGTCTCCCAATGTAGAAGTGAAATTGCGTGACTTTTGGTCCGTGGCCTCGTTTTTCAGCTATAAAGACCACAAAAAGATCATCCAGTTACGAAATTAGAGACTTATATCCAAAAGAAATGAAGTCAGTGTACCTTCACTCAGTAGGACATAATCAATTCCCATCTTTGGCTCATGTCTCATGGGAAGGGGGGTGGATTGTCCTAACAGCATGTTTGGTTGCAATAATAATCATTATGTTACAGATCAATTACACTTGACTGTATGTTAAAGTGTTTGCTTATAGTAATAGTTAGGGTTAACACTACAAAAAAAACTCTAAATTAGTACACATGTGATAAATTTACCACAAACTAATTTTTTTACAACGAAAAATTCCAAACTTGTACACATGTAACAAATTTATCATAAACTAATTTTTTGACCACCAAAAACCTAAACTTGTACACTTATGATAAATTTACCCTCCATTAAATTGAAACACGAAAAATCACAAATTGATAAATCCGTGACAAATAAAAGAGTAAAACCCCAAACCGATACATCCGCCAACTATCATGTATCATCCAACTTAATAATTTAACAATAAAGTTTAAAGGAAACTGATGGAGAGTAAATTTGCCATCTGTATAGTTATTACGGCGGAATCCGTATAACAACCAAATTTGTAATAACCACTATACGACTCCCCATTGTAATAGTTAGCGGAACCTAGATGTAGTGGCTATTCCCAAAATATCCCGTGTCTTTTCTCCCACTTCTTCTTCCAATGTTAGATTATTAATTATAATTTAATAACTTACAACTAAATTAAATAACTTACTACTAAATTTATTTTTATTATCTCTACAACGATAACAACAATTATAATTATTTTGACATAATCATATATTATATGACTAACAAATAAAATATTAAATAATTCCTGTAAATTAATTATGTTATCTTGATAGTATCATAACTATTCATTATATTAAAGATTATTCATATTATAATAATTAGAATGAAATTACTTTCCTACTGTTAGGTACAACCATCTAAACTTTTATAATTGCATATTATAGTCCTTTGGCGAGGTGATATGGTAACACTTAGGGTTTTCACGTACACTTGAATCACCATTTTGAATGTCTCCGCCTTAAATCACACTTTCCACATCACGATTTTTGAAAAATTAGTAACGGAGCGAATGTACGTTTCTAACCTGTTAGTTGGAGGCAAATTTATAGTCAAATACGTAAAAATCAATGATTTTTATGGTATTGACCTTATTAAAATACATGAATAAGACGGATGAATCACAAGTGATGGATCATCGTATTATGGTCGTACAAGCATCGTCTGCCAACTAAGCATGTTGAAAACCATCGTAGGAATCTGTCGTGTTACCGGGCCAGCCATGACTGCACTCGTCTTGCTGTACCCCGAAAGAGACGATTTTCAACCACCCCAAGTCATTCTTTTATGTGCCTATCTATGATGGTTCAACCCTTATTTTCTCTTTAATATTCGCGCACGCAAACATAGGAAATGGACACACAGATAATAATAATGAGAATAATAATAATAATAAATTTCATCTTCTTATGGCAACAATAAAACGTCGATCAGGAGACTTCTTCAACGACAAGCAATTGTTATTGGTAGTCTTGCTTGACAATGATGCGCCTGAGGTCATTAGGGCTTAGCAGATGCGACTCCTTCCAAAATCATGTCATACTCTTGAGCAAGCCTCGATGGAGAAGTAAGCCATCAATTGAACACAATTTCGGTGACAATTAGGTAGGGAATTTTCTGCGCACCTTTGTTCTCCAAGAGGCGAAAAAACCAGGTACCCAAGTACACTTAAAAACATCTCTAGATCATCCATAGACAATGGGTCAAAAATCCTCCAACAAATTTGGTGACTTGATCGCACACAAAAGAAATCACAGAATAAACAGTACAGTTGATAAGGTTGGGGACCGAAATCGAACTTCAAAACGTTAGAGACAAGACCTTATAATTTTACATAATGGGGGTCATGGGAAGCGATTCTAACTTGTTATAATGCTGAAAATAAGCCCAAATTACAAACAGCCTCAAGACATCGTTTTCAGTAAGAAATTAGAAGATGACAAGGCATTACTATTTACTACCGTTGTTAGCTCGAGGCCATGGCTGGGATCATAACACATGTCCGTGTTTATCGCGTTTAATGGAATAATGGACAAATATGAGAAATAAACTGGATATAGGGATTTACTTGCCTCAGCCAAGTGTGCTTATGTCTATGATTAGGTAGAGATTACAATCTCTCGAATCTCTCAATTGTGATCGAGTAGGGATTCGAATTGAGGGGGTTAAAGTCATTGAAGAAATATGAAGTTAACTTTTTTTCCGAGGTAATTCCTAAATCAATCTTAAACCTATTGTACAATGTCAATTCAATTCTAATTTTTTTTATTTTACCAATGAAGTCCTAAACCCGTTTATCAAATTCCCGTATAATCATTCTGACCAATTTTGACATGAAATTGCTAACGTAACATCTAATCATTGCCGATCATTTTGCGTGACATGGCTAGCAATCTGACCTGGACAACTATGTGGACTGCCACGTCAGCCATTTATCGCGGCAATTGGCCGGAAAGACTATATGGGAATTTCGCACAAAGATTGAGGACTACATTGATGAAATTGAAAAGTTTAGAACTAAATTGCTATCTATACAAATTTAAGATAGAAATGGCAACTTTTCCAATTTATTTCTACATTAGAATTTAATGAACCTACACGTAGTAAATTGTGTAGTGCTTATCAATAAGCTTAAGAAAATGCTACAAAGTTCAAAGATTTTTTCTTGAATTTTTTTACGCGAATCTAAATAATTTGTGGACGGGAAGGTTTTCTCTTTGATGTCTACTGATTATATAATTAAGGAAAATTCTTTTTCAACGAGAACTTTTTCAATCAATATTCAGTCACTGTTGACCTCATCTTCGTTTAAATAATTCTTTTTCACAGAATGGAAAATTCTACCTAAACAACATAGATTACATTACTTACGAAGGCGTATACATAATGTCAATAGAAAATCATATTTTCTTACACGGAATATAACAGGCAGGAAAAGATTACAGAATAGAATTGTCAATACACATAAAGTAAGATCTAAGAGAATTCAATGTTGAATCATAACTTTACCAAGACATGACAAATGCAATTTGAGTTCATCATTTGATTTGCATCTTTCAAACAAAATAGATATATTTTATCGTGGATTCTTAATCAATTCTATGTAGATTTGATATAACAAATAAATGTTCCAGCACATTGTCTCAATCCTTCAAAACTAGGAAAAGAGGGGCGCGCACACCGTTTCGCCATAAAAAGGGAAATGGGACAATTACAATAGGAGTCCCGGTGCTTGTCACACGGTCACACCACTGCACTATCATCCCAGAACTTGCATTTGAGTCGTGTAGAACTTTGTTAAAGTCATCCACTTTAGTCCTTCTCATTAGCTTTATTAGGCTTTAGTGGACAGAAAATCTACGCGGTAGCTTATATTCACGGCCAAGAAAGGTTGAAAAATACAAAAGAAAAAAAGCCACATTGCATTTCCATTCACCTAAAACTGATGAAGTTAACGGATGGACTCAAGTATATTGAAATTGCAAGTACTAGACTTAGATGCACAAGATGAATGCTTTTAGAAATTAAAAAGAAAAACCGTTGCATATATACAGAGTAAGAAAATCCAAAACCTCAATTTTGCGCATAACAACATAGAATCGCAATTCATCACAGATAAACTGTCACGAACTTTAACTTATATATCTTTTTTAAGAAATTGAGCTTGACACTAGCGACCAAAAAAGGGGAAGAATGCAATTTTGTCTGGTTCAGTTTGGAACAAACCCAAAACTCTCGATTCAACTCATTTCAATTCGGGTCCGGACCACATTTCAAGTCCATTCATAGTATTTTGCTAACTTTATTTCACTTTTCTTGAATTTATTCGGCCTCCATTTCAATCCTACTCATCCCTCATCATAGATGAAGCGATATTCTGAAATCTAAGTAATTGATGAGGGATAATGACACAAACAGTCACAGAACTTTGGTCAAATATACAATATAGTTCATGAACTTTTAATTTATTTAATGTAGCCCTTAAACTTTAGTCTAATCTTCAATGTGATCCATTAACTTTTAATTTGTTCAATATAGTCTTGGACTTTGATACATGTTCAACATAGTCCCTGAACTATATGAAAATGTTCGATATAGTTCCTGAACTTAAATTAACGAAAGGACTATATTGAACATTTTCATATAATTCAATGACTAAATTGAGCATCTACCAAAAGTTGAGGAACCACATTCAACAAATTAAAAGTTCAGGAACCACATTACATATTAGGTTAAAATTCAGGAATCACATTGAACAAATTAAAAGTTCATGGATCACATTACGTATTTTATCAAAGTTCAAGGACTATCTTGTGTTATTTTCCCAACCAATTATCATACAATACAAAGCCCAAATATTATTTTTGTTTGCTCGATTCACGGATCCAAAGTTCGAATCATTCACGCCCATCTTTTCCACGGAAGGAAGATGCCCTCGAACCAACCTTCCCAGATATTTCGAACTGGCCGTGCTTTACAGCTATGACCCGAAAGCATCACTACCAATTTGACCAATGACCTTCCCAAAGATCTCAATTTCGCTTCCACACTCCTCTCTTCTTTAAATAAGGGAAAGAGGACAATGGATCAAAGGCGTGCTCAATTCAAATTATGCGTATTTTTACTCCAATCTTGACACTTTATTGTAGCCGGTGGTAATTGACCACTTCTCCACGTCTGTGCCTTCACATGTGGCCTCATGATTTGGCATCCAACTTCAGAATCCATATCCCGGCATCTCTCCCTCGTTGACAGCAAATTAAACCCCGAAAAAAGTAATATTTAATCAGTCGGTAAATCACATTCCTTTCTGACCAAAAAAAAAAAAAATTCACATTCATTCAACGGTCTAATGTTGAATTTCAATGCTTCTTCCTTGCCTTAAGCATGCACGGCTCCTATAAATGAAACAATAAACATGTGTGTGCTCCACGACAGGAGGAAAATTAGCATCTTGGAAATCGCATGAGGGCTACTGAAAGTGGCAATTGGCATGAATAAATGACATGTTACCTAACAAAATCCTTAATTTTTGAGCTAATAAATGGGTTAATACCACCAAAAACTCTAAACTGGTATATTTGGGATAAAATTAACCCAAATTAATTTTTTGACCACGAAAAACTACAAACTGGTAGACCTATGATAAATTTACTCTCCGTTAAATTAGATTAATACCACGAAAAATAACAAACCGGTACACCTGTAAAAAAACATAGGGTAAAATTCCAAACCGATACACCAGACAACTGCCACATGTCATTCAATTCATAAATTTGACAGTAAAATTTAACGGAAACTAATTAAGGATAAAATTATACAGGTGTACGTACTAATTTGGAGTTTTTGATGGTCAAAAAAATTAATTTTGAATAAATTTATCACATGTATACCAGTTTAAGGTTTTTGTGGTATTAACCCCTAATAAATTACCACATACATATTTTTGCAATGAGGAGCCAAATTGCTAATCCCTGTTTGATTATGGAAAAATAAGAAATTAGATTTACCAAAAGAAAAAGGAGTAAATCTACTAGCAATATGTCATTTTACAAGCAAGGGAAATACCTAATAACTTTGCCAAATCCGGAGGAATTTCTTTTGTGCCGAAAGCAACCAAGTTAGGAAGGGTCCATCCGGTTGCTTGCCATCTGGAACACGTTGGAAGACCGCAAGGGAGGGAGAGGAAGAATGGGGACCAACAAATTTTTTATTAGTTCTTGGGGACCAATAATTGAGTGGATTGTGAATTAACTATTCTTTGTGTATGAAAAAGTTTTTCATTCTTTAGTTATGTTGCTGACATGAAAATGTTATCAATCAATATACAATGAACTCTTAGGGCCAAAAACTTCACTTTCACTAAATCTACTAAATTTGAAATTGAGATACTCCTAGAGGAAAAAAGAATCAGATAAGAGCTTATCATTCCATAATTAATCAATTAAATGAATTATATCAACATTTATTAGGTCGATATTGAAATATATTGGATAATTATTTAGATTTCAAATCGTCTTCGACTTGAGAACCAGCCATCAAGTCCAGTTCATGGGGAGGATTCGAGTTTTGTGATATTCAATATGATATTAAGCCATCAAACCCTCGAAGATCATATCCCACGGGAGAAAGAGTCAGAGAGCTTTTACGATTTAATATTATAAATAGATATTTTATTCCATTATTGAAATTAATATAAATTGACACATCTTTTAATATAAAGTCACGTTGAAAATTCTATATGAGTCCAAACAATAGTAAAAAAAGAATGTATTTATGAACGCGTGCCTGCACTCCAGCACATGCTATGTAACTAGTTTATGGTAGATCAAAGAGGAGGGCCTAATGCGAGGTTCGCCGTCCTCCTTCATCATCGTTGTTGTAGGTTTTTCGCTTTACAAAAAAATTATAAGGAGAGGGCCAAATTCCGAGTTTATGATTTGCAGATAATTGCGCATCTGTTTGGAAATTATCTCACGTGATTCGGTTCTATGGAATGTACTGCACACAATGAGTGAATAAGTTGATCAAAAGAATGCCCAAACGGAATTGACCTCATAGCAATGAATAAGGCCACCTATATGTGAATAAAATGTGCATATAAACTCTATGTATGAATCGACCATCCGGTCCTTTTTTAGTATATGACCTATATAAATAAGAATATATTTGTTGGCTCGAAATTAATTAACTTAAAATAGAACCCCCTTCTCCATTGAAAAGAACAAACAGGCGGATCCGACTCCAAGGACTACGTACTCTGGTGTGGAATTGAATTCACGGACCAGGAAGAGTCGAGAAAGTACTACTCTTTTTGGTTTTCTTGTTCGACTTTTCTAATGCCAATCTTGGTGGGATCTTCCCCAAATTGTTTTTTCGAGTTTGTGTGTTTTTATTTGGGCTAGGCAAGAACAGTGCGGTTTCCTGTCAACTTCGTTTTCGCTATTAATCAATTATTTAATCAACTAAACGTGAACAAGCTAAAACACTAGATTATTTCCGTATGAAAGCGACTCGTGACAATGAGCCAAAAGGCCCTTCGGGGTTTCTTGCCTATATATACTCCATCTCTGCCTCCCCTTCTTCCTCCCCCGCTCCCTCTTGCTTCTCTCTGCTCTTTCGCATTGAACCACCTTCGGTCATTTCTGTTCCTTGCTTGTAATACCTGCATTGCTCATCTTCGACCGGTACGTTTAACGTTAAGTTTCTTTAGATGAAGCTCAATTGGGTTCTTTTTGTTGGAGTCCATGTTTTGTTGGACAAAGTTGTGGAGTTGGGACTTCTTGTTGGAAGCAACTTCTGCAGCATACGCTCCAAAAGGGCATCTTTCTTTGTTTATAATGGAGACTCCAATTCAATCAACTCTTCCAAATGGACGGTTACTAGTGGCCCATTGTTGTCAAGATGGGTGTCGTCCGTACATACTACGTTGGAAAGTAGAATTGCCATGCAATTAGAAAATACCAATTTTTTTTTTAAAAAATGACATTGTTCCTCTTTGCCGACTCCATACGGTGTCGTTTCGTCATGGTCGTCTGTCTTCTGGATTTCCTCACAAATTTTCCTATGGTTGACAAGCTCACATGTTCTCTTATTGATGCTATTTTTAAAAATCGAAACCAATTTTTCTAAGTCACGCGCCAGAGTGAGGTGGATGGACCACTTGTTCAGTTGATGGAAAATCCAGTGGTCCAATTGTCCTTCCACCACCACCACCGTCCAATTGTTCTTCCACCTCCACCACACGGTGGTGGTGGTGGTGGTGCTGGTTGTCCATGGCTTGTTTCCTCAACAAAACCGAGCCATCCATCTGTTAATGGCCACTCATCATCTTTAACTGTTTCCTTTCTCTGGCTGTCATCTGAGCGAAGACTCTTGACTTCGTACCAGCCATGAAGTTCCTCACTTTAAAGCTCAGACTGAACTTTCAGATAACCTTAGGGGACTCGAGACTTCGATGGAACGTTGCACTCATGCCTCTTCGTTTTCTTTTCAAGGTTCTGTGACGGAGATGGAGTTCCAGGACCTGTTTTGCCCATCTCAGAGTCCCAAATATGACTGCCTTCTCTTCGGTAATATTAACCTCCCGCCCCATGTTTTTGGATCTCTCTTTTGTATGCATGCTTCCTCAAATCTTTGCATTTTTCTGTTGAGAATAGGAGGATTGATGAAAAAGTACTGTCTTTGACATGCATGTTGCAGATTTAGATGACACCCTTTATCCGCTCAGTTGTGGCATTGCCAAAGGATGCCTTAAGAATATTCAAGGTAAATTGGCCATGTCTTGCCTCAACTCTCGTCTTCTCTATTTGAACTGTACTTGGATGCTGACTGCTGAGGAGGAGATTAATTTTGTTAGCGCAGTTTCTGATGTGGGTCCTTTCGTTTTTTTCATTTTTCTTTCTGTAGATTATATGGTTGAAAAGCTTGGCATAGATGAGAGCAAATTGGATGCTCTGTGCAACATCCTGTACAAAAACTATGGGACAACGATGGCTGGTCTCAGGGTATGATTTGGTCATTGCCCTCCTTAGTTACTCGTCATTCTTCTAAAGTTTTCTGAAGGGCGTATGGTTAGTTGGACGATTATATTGATTTTTTGCTTTTTGGCTTTTCCTGAGCAGGGGATTGGCTATGACTTCGATTATGACCAGTACCATAGGTAAGACAAAGTGAAACCACCCTTTATTAAAATCTGAATTGACTAGATGAAGAATTTTTTCTTGTTATTGATGATATGAATGTGGCTAAAAGTATTTTGGGTTCTACAGTTTCGTCCACGGAAGATTGCCCTATGAAAACTTGAAACCAGACCCGGTACTTCGGAGTCTCTTGCTCAGCCTGCCATACCGCAAAATTGTATGTGCCTCGCTGTCTATATCCCAGCCTAATGACACAGTTATTCATGAGTGCCCTTGAAACACCTCTGACATCATTCTGTGAATTGGCCAGATATTCACGAATGCTGATAAGATCCATGCCGCAAAAGTTTTGAGCAGGCTCGGCCTAGAAGACTGCTTTGAAGGGATCATTTGCTTTGAGACATTAAACACTGTTCGCGGCAGTGTTGCATCTGGCGATGAGGACGACGTTGAGTTTGTGGAATCACCTGGCAGTGCTAACAGTGGGAGTTCAGAGATTTTTGACATCATCGGGCATTTTTCAGGACCCAATCTGGGTTTGGGATTACCGAAGACGCCAGTTGTATGTAAACCATCCGAGGAAGCCATAGAGCAAGCACTTAGGATTGCTGACGTCAATCCTCACAGAACGGTGAGATTATCTCTAACAGCCATTTTTGCAGTTGACCTGCTCTTATGTCATAATACTGAGTAATATTTCTCTTTTCTGGTTCTTGTGTCTCAGATATTCTTTGATGATAGCGTTCGCAACATACAGGCAGGGAAAAGAGTTGGACTTCACACTGTGCTGGTGAGTAAAATCTGGAGCCCTGTACCGAAATCTTCACTATTGTTAATTACTGAATCTGAAGAAGATTGTAAAACATGTGCAGATTGGAACTTCTCAACGGTGTAAAGGCGCAGATTATGCATTGGAAAGCATCCACAACCTGAGGGAAGCATTGCCTGAACTATGGGAAGCTGATTTGAAGTCGGAAGTCGGTTACTCTGGTGCCATCGCTGTAGAGACTTCTGTGACAGCTTAGATAGAAGTTAATGTGATCTCTTAATTGAAGAATTGGAATGTTGTTCTGGAAATGTACGGTCTATGCTAAATTTTTAATTTTGTAGACGAAGCACATGTTCGGCTGTAAGCTTTGATCGTATATTAAAATGTTCTTTTCTGTACCTTCTCCCGTCTTCGGTCTAGGATGTTCACAATTGCAATAAATTCGGTTTCCTGTTCTAGTTTAAGGTCGGATCGAATTCTGCATCTGCACATTGTCTGACAAAACATGGCATTGAACTATTAAAACTTAATCATCCTGGAAAATCCCCTTTTATTGATTTGCAATGTGGAAACGAGCGCACCTCGAATCCGATCCATCCCTGTAACACCAATTTACCGACTGATTGATCTATTATGTAATCCTCGAACAACTCTATCGATTGCAGTCATCAAACCTTTTTAGTGCAAGGGCTTGCTGCACAAACAAGGCCCTTGAACTAGTCCCCAATCTCTTCGCTCTTCCCATTTCTCAAAAGCTAAGCGATCCAGCACCTCTGTCCCGCGAACAACCTTTTCATTTTACCTCTAGCTCCTTTTTGTCGTTTTCTCAGGACGAGGTAGTTCATCTGGATGATTTTGGGTCTCCACCCTCAGCCTGTACATATTTGGACCTCAAAAAGTATTCGACGGGCCTAAAGAAATGTGGAGTTGCATGATTTTTCGTTTGATATATCACAAATCGCTTTCACAAACCAAAACATATAATATTTCTCAACGCCGTTTGTCAATCGAAATACATTTCACAAGGCATTTTTCGAATCATTTCAGAATTTTTCATAAATCCAATTCACAAATCAATATGTACAACCTTTCGTAGAGCCATTCACAAAACGTTTCTCGAATTATTTCGGAGTTTATTTCATAAACCCATTCACAAAGCAATACATATACATAAACTTTCATGACACCTTTCATAACATGTTTCTCAAATCATTCTCGAATGACCAAAGAGTAATAAATGCCCGATCCAAATTATTATGCGACAAACATATTGTTTCATTACTCATAATATATCGAATATGTATTGTTTTAAGACATGAGTTTAGAAATTCACAGAAGTGATAGCACCACTCACCTGAGAAAGCCAAAAACAAATGTATGATGGTTACTCCATCCGACACACTCGTATTCCTATCATTTAATTGAATAACTATATCAAAAACTGAGTGATACACTACTCCAACAAACCAATCAACTAATACATTTATTTGTTAATAAAACGACATCTACGCGCTAATGAAGAAATTCATTTATAACAAACGTTCATCTTTTTCCAATTACCTGTATTGTCCGCTACGTGTAACTCAAACGCGAAATTTCAAAAATTCATTCCGATCAAACTGTATTTTGGAATTGATCTTCGTCAAACCCCACAGCTCCACAATGCCCTTTTCTACCATTTCCATATAAATCTAAAGCTCGATAACTCCTTAATCAAACCACGCAGTTCAACATTCACGTAACTCCAAATTTAAAGACCTAACTTTGAATATTACTTTGATTAAACGAACAATATGCCTGAATATTTACCAAGCGTTGCAATTCGTAGCTAATTCGACTTCTCGGGATATCCAAATTGTGTACGCGGAAAATTTTTTTCTCTTCTTTCTTACCTTTTTTTTTCCACAAACGAGCTCCTTCTTGCGTTTTCTTTGTTTTGTCTGTTGGTTGTCTCATCTCCCTTTCACGCTCACATGTGCAACTGACGAAGAATAAGTGGAAGTGGACTGAGTTTTTAACGCTAAAATGTTAAAGGGTTGTCACGCTTGGGCTTGACTAACAAAATGATGGGCTACTTAAGCTCATTATTACATTTTGTAACAACTTGGTCCAATGAGAGTGGAAAGTGGCCGCCGGGACACGAGGACCTAGACAAGAAGTGGCTCCTAACAAGCTTCTAGAATGACTCTTAGAATGCACCTAGTTGTACACCAAACGAGGGAGAGTGATTTTGGGATATGTGTGAAGACTAGAATTAATTTACGGTTGCACATTTTGACATAACAACAATGTTTAAGCGTGCTTAGATGAGAGCACTATCAGGATAGATGACCTCCTGAGAAAGTGCCTACTAAAATCAAAAGATAAAACAATGAAGCTCGCTATGAGACAACCTAAAGTGGATGATATTTCGAATGAATTAATCCAAAATTACAACTGGATCCTTAAAATTGCGCCTAATGATATGCTCCTGTGAGTCTGGATCGACTTTTTTAGACATAACATTGTGTCTTGAGTTCATTTTGGCAGGTCCGTTCACATGGAGAGAACGAGATAGAAACGACAGATCTCGAGGTCGTCGCTCTCCTTCCATCTGGTGCATTGACTCATTACCTTGTTCCTCTTTTCCAGTTCTGCAGTCGATGACGAGCACATGGAGTGAAACCTTTTCGCGGGAGATTGACCGACCAGGGGACCATTTTTATTTCGACATTGATTCCTACGATGAGTATGCACGATCCATTATAATATTAGCAATCGCTGCAGACCAGACTATGAAATGAAAATAATGACTTTGTTCATGTGTTTTCCAGTCTAAGTACATACATAAGAATCGACACATAATATTTTAGCGTGACAGATTCCTTTACATTATCAAATTTTCTACGCTTGACAAGGTGGTCAGCATGTGAAGAAATTTGTTGTCTTTAAGTAATGGTCTTTGGGTGGCAGCAGTAATTTGCTGCTATTCTTCAGGCGCATGGAGACTGGGCTCGGCTTCTGCTGCCTCATCTCTCTCTCTCTGGAACCGGGATGTCCTTCAGGTACGCTTTCGATCTTCCTGTCAAAACTCGATGCAAAGAAAATTTTAAGCAGAGAATAGGTAGATTAAGTCGTCAACTATCGTGGAGGACATCTGAGTTTCGGCATTTTGTATGAATGCGGTAAAAGGCCATCTGCAAATTATGGTTGGTTTGGTTACTTGATCTACTTGTCACTGGCAACAATGATGGGCATCGAGAAACCGTCGCCTTTTCAAATATTACTGGAAAATATCAAAACTTTTACAGATTGATTCTTTTCGGTTCAGGTTGGCAATCTGAGTCTGAGGTTACAATAGGATAAGTCAGCTAGACGAGAATATTTTTCTTAGTTGGGAGCAACGGAACCACGAACTTTGCGCTAAGATAACCAGTCTATTGCAGCGAAGATGGTATTTTCATGCTCTATTACCGTCAGAGCGAGAACGCATTGATGGATCCGCCGATGGGAGCCTTGTATCCTTCTAATGGGTTCTGCTCGGACGATCAGTCAATATCTGCTGTTGTAGATCGTAGTTTTGTTTCCAGACCAACTTTTCAAAGCGCACCCGACAAATGTGGAGAGATGCATCCTTTGGATGATGTTGCCCCATTTTCAAATGATTGTCGTGATGCACCATACACCGAAGAGACTGAATTCTCTGATGCAGTCTTCGAATACATAAGTCGCATTCTCATGGAAGAAGACATAGAAGAGAAGACATACATGCTTCAAGATTCTTTGGATCTATTGTCAGCAGAAAAATCCTTTTACGAGGTCCTCGGCAAGAAGTACCCGCCTTCACCTGAACCAAGTCGCGCGAATTGCATCACCTACGATGACAAACACTCAAATGACAGTCTCTTAGACAACACTAGATATACTAGCACTAACGACAGTAGGAAAAATGGATACATTGCCGGTAATGGTTGGGTTCAAAATCCAAGCAATTATGGTACAATGAGTTTTGAAAGAGATATTAGTCGAGCGGCGTTTCAACCTAATCGAGCAGGTAATGCGCAGATGCTTGACTTGTGTGGTGAAAGCCAATTTGTTCGGCAGTTTAGGATGGGGGTCGAGGAATCCAGCAAGTTTCTTCCTAATCAAGCAACTACCGAACTTCTGTCTCCGAATCCAAATGGAAAGATTGACAAGGCAAACCGCCTCGATGCATTGAAGAGGAAAGTGAGTCTCCATAGGGAGGAAGGAAACATGGAAGAGAGAAGTAGCAAGCAGGCTTTTGTTCATGAAGAATCTGAACTTCGCTCAGAGAATTTCGACATTGTTCTGCTTAGCAGCCAAGGGAAGGGCCTGGCACGTCTTTTGAGTCTCCGTGCGTCGTTGAAGAACGGAGTGAACGAAATCGCACACAAGATCGAAGAACCCAAAGGTGGTAGACGCCGCGGCAAGAAGAAAAGAGGGAAAGTGGAGGTAGTCGATGTGAGGACACTCCTCATCCGATGTGCACAAGCCGTGGCATCAAATGATCATAGGAGCGTGAACGCTCTGCTGAATGAGATCAGGAAACATGCCTCGCCTTTCGGGAATGGGACCCAGAGACTCGCTCACTACTTCGCAGATGGTCTTGAGGCACGGTTCGCCGGCACAGGCAGCCAAATATATAGAGGCCTCGTCAATAAGAAAACAGCCGCCACTGATATGCTGAATGCGTACCAGATGTACCTTGCGGCTTGTCCATTCCAAAGAACTTCTAATTTCGTCTCGAACAAGACGATATTGGATACAGTGGTGGATAAGACGAGGGTTCACGTCATCGATTTCGGCATTCTTTTTGGATTTCAATGGCCCAATCTGATTCAGAACCTTGCCCGGAGACCTTGCCCTGCGAAGCTCCGGATCACCGGCATAGACTTGCCTCAACCTGGATTCAGGCCCGCAGAAAGAGTCGAGGAAACGGGTCGGCGCTTGGCAAATTACGCTGAAAGTTTCAAGGTGCCGTTTGAGTACAACGCCATTGCGAAGAGGTGGGAGTTCATTAAACTAGAGGAACTCAAGATTGATAGGGATGAAGTGACTATAGTTAACTGCTTGTACCGGTTCGAGAACTTGTTCGACGAGACCATCATGGAAGAAAGTTCGCGAGACATTGTCCTCAACCTGATAACAAGAGCCCAGCCGGATCTCTTCATCCACGGTGTTATCAACGGGACCCACAATGCCCCGTTCTTTGTCACCCGGTTTAGGGAGGCTCTGCATCACTTTTCTTCTCTATTCGACATGCTTGACACCATAATACCCCGCGAAAACCCGGAGAGGATGCTGATCGAGAAGGATATGTTCGGGAGGGAGGCACTGAATTCGATTGCCTGTGAGGGATGGGAGAGAGTGGAGAGACCGGAGACGTACAAGCAGTGGAAATTACGCAACCTGAGGGCCGGGTTCGTGCAGGTGCCCTTAAGCAGGAAGGTAGTGCGGTTCGCAATCGACCGGATCGTTTCGAGCTACCACAAAGATTTCGTCGTAGACGAAGTCAGCAAGTGGCTGTTGCTAGGATGGAAAGGACGGTTTCTATGCGCCCTTTCTACTTGGAAACCGGCATAGCGAGATCGATATGCACATAGTTGAAGGAGCAAAAATGAGGCCGTCACTAGCAGCAGCTGTCAAAAATCAAAAGATGACTGGGGACATCAGAATCACGCTCAGGATTCTCCTGGACATGTATATGCGTGGGATTTACCAGACGAGTGAATGGTCTTTATGTGAAAATCCCCTTGTTTAACGCATTTCGTCGCGACCATCTGTTCTCAGTGCCCTTTTGTGTGTTGATTCTTTCGCTTCTCGTTTTTCCCGGCGAGGAAGAAGCATTGTTTGGATGATGTGATACCATATGACTGTTACTTGAGGGATAGCAGAACCCAGCACCCGAACAGTTTCCAGGCATATCAGCTGTTCACATAGGTACATATCCAGGTGAAGGGTAAACATAGCTAAAAATCCAAAGATCTCATACTTCAAATGCAATTTTCGACGTGGACACCGAAACCTGCTACCCTAAGGTGGTCCGGCCAGGCTCGGAATTGCTTTCCCAAGCCCACCTGACCTATGATCACATCTAGTGGGGCTTATCACATGATGTCGATATTAAATCCTATTTTCATCGAAAACGTTTGATAGTGGTATCACAAAGTTTTAGACCTACATGGAGAATGATAAAACAGATCACACGCTACCAAAATAGAGGGTTCGACAAAATCTCGTGTTTCCTTTTCCTTAGCAAGGCCAAAGCCTTTTAAATTCGAGTGAAGGATTTCAATGGGAGTGAGCTAGAAATTTCTGAAGTATATATGGTACGATGGTGATTGGAATTTCGGAAGAACCAGACTAAAAAAGTCTCTAGACTCTATGCTCCTATCATAAATCAAATGAATGAATGAGAGATAAGTGGTGTCGTAATCCATTTATTTTGTAAAAAATGAATGATTTGGAAAATATTTTCATAAAAACAATCGTTCCTCTCACTTACAAAAATGAATGAACAAAAAATATATCTATCGTTCGTGAAAATGTTTAAACATAAATTGTTATCGATAATGAAAACATTTTTTATTACGTAATTATTACACCCGATCATTTTTAAAAATATATTTTTTTAATTATTTAATTTTTTGTAAAACAAACGAAGCATTAAAATTAAAAACCCACCTCCGATCATAAGTGTCCGCTGTAAGTTTTAACTAATTTTACATTAACATTTGTAATTTCATATAAAGTCGCTACATGTCAACCCACCCCCCTAAAAGCCAAGATTTTGCCAAATTTCTCCGTCGCCTCCTGATCCTAAAATCTCTTACGTTTTCCACCAGCGTTAAATATAGTGCGGGAACATTCCTAAATTCTCGTTTGTAAAAAATGAAATTTTGTTTGGTCCATAGTAAATTCGCACGTAAGCAAAAAATTTGACCAGTAACTAAATTCGCATGTCAGTGCAAGTCGTACCATAAGGATAGCCAGTATCCACATCAGTGATTTCCCGGCAAAATTAGCTAGAATGACTACATTGGCAAATCGTCAAAAAATTTATAAATAAATTAGCAAAATTAAAATATTTAGTACTAAATTGACATCTGCATAATAGATCTATGAATTTTGTGGTAATTACCCCGTTACAAACGATCATCACATTTTTCCACTAGTACATACATAAGGAGTTGCTCACGTATTTACTACTAGTGTTGGTTAAAGTTTGTAATCTGCGAAAAAATAATTATTTTATCACTGTATATTATTACTAGGTTATTACTATTGTTTCAAGTTTACGAGTACTAAAGTCTATTTATCACTACCGTACTAATAAAATAATCAATTTACCAGGTTGAAATACCTCAAATCACGAACAGTCATCATTACTACAAGCGGACGTGTTTTTCTTTACAAGCAGATTATAATTTGCTATGTTGGTAAGTTATTAAATTCATAGTTCACTTCCTATTTACACCACTAAGATGTAATTTTAAGTAGTAAATTTATTAGAAAGTCTCATGGGATATACTGCATTGACGCTGTACGTCGGATGGTAAGCTAATTGCAATAGGCGATAACTACTAACTATTAGTAACTTAAAAGCATAGCCATCTCTGGTAAATTGAAAAGCTTCAGTGGTAACTTACTATTTCAACCACTAAGATTTAGTTTTGAGTAGTAAATTTCTAATAAAAAAAATTCATAAGTTACAATTACATTGACATTCATGGATCGAATAGTGAATTACTTACTCTAATGATAATAAAGCGGAGCTATATTTGTGACTCGTAACTCGCATAGTGAATTATAACCGGTAATGTCACTAACATCGCTCGTAAACAACAATCAGTAACCTGCTAGTTGCACGAATTTACCTCGACAATTTGAAATATACTGCCGATTGCACAACATATTTTACCATTGACGGTCATTCTTCTGTTTCATGCAAAGCTAACTCCGCTTCTTGCTACTTCTTTTCCAAGCCCACGATCTCCTCTCATCCTAACCTAACACCTTCCTGTCACAGCCAACCCTAAACTTCTCATTTCAAGATTTCGCAGAACATCGCAGACTTTCAAGAACGCAATCATTCGAAAGTCCCGGCTGCCGCTGCGTCCTGGCGATTCCATCGACATCTACATGTTTTTCTTGGAAAACCCACTTGAGTTTCCTCCATATTAGGCGGACAAAGAGGCTACAGCAGCACTCGCGTGTAAGCTGGTAAATTTAAACAAGGCCCTGTCGGCACACCCGGCGGCGGGGGCGACGGGCAGCTGATGGATATGCTTTTGAGGTTGACTGACTGTCTTTTCAAGCCTCGTGCACGTCGAACCTGGGTCTGCATTCTTCAGCTTCAAGGAGCCGCGTGCCCTTCATCCTCGCTAAGTCACTCTTTGCCAAGTCGTCCGCGCTAAGTTTGATCGAACCGACACTGAAGTAGAGAACACGTTGACATGGAAGGCTTCCACTCAAGAATCATGTCATGATTTTCTCCAGATTAGGTTTTTTGAAGCGATTTTTTTTGCATCTCTCCATCATGTGCTGTTTAATCAAGTAGTCTGGCGACCAACCTTTGCAGAGCCTACCCGTGGTAATTACTTAAAAAATTGATAAAAATTATTATTATTATGCATGGTTTTGTCAAGAAAGGATACTGTCATGTGCTCTTGAATATCAAACCAACTCAACTTCGATAAACAACTCTCCACGATAAGCAGTCAAGTTTTGCTGAGGACCGTTGACCCACCGCTTTTTTCCTTTATTCTTTTGGCTTCAAGTCCTCTCTCTCTCTCTCTCTCTCTCTCTCTCTCTCTCTCTCTCTCTCGGTGTTGTGAGGTTTGAGAACCCAATAAGAAAGGCCATTTCATTCGTCCATTGGAGAACGTCATCACATTACCTGCCTTGCAAGTTGCAGCTTTGCAACTCCACTTACCTTGACGGACTCTCTGCTTCAACCCACGTCCATGGCATGATCTCATAGTTTCTCTATTTCTGGGCTTGCATACTTCCATCCATGGCTAGCGGAGACCATCATCCATCGACCTCGCCTTCCTCCGAGATCAAAGCCAGAGCAAGCTTGTGGCGAGGCAACAATGCAGTACACCCAGTCGACATCGACGTCATTGCGGACACGGCTGTGTCTGCTCCGAGTCCCATGTTGTACAGAGAAGTCAAACATTTCAAGAAATGGAAGCCCCTGCTTGTGCCCTGCTTCATTGTCGCGAACACTGTCATGCTTGTGATCACTATGTACGTCAACAATTGTCCTGAGAACTCCGTCTCTTGTGTCGCCAAGTTCTTGGGCAGATTCTCCTTCCAGCCCTTCAAGGAGAACCCTCTTCTTGGCCCTTCATCATCAACGTGAGCCTCGTTCCTCTGATTTTCCCCTGTTTTTCATCTCTATTCGGCTCTGTAACTTGCACAAACTATATGTTGGATTTGAGTTTCACAACAATGAGCCTCAGGAAGATTATGGAACTCCAGCTTCATGCTTTACTCTTAATTGACTCCTACGTGACTAACCATTTATTACAGATATCTTGTTTGTCCTGAAAAATCCCAGTTTGTGGTCTTAGGCTTCAGAAAATGGGTGCTCTGGAAGTTAGCAGGATAGTGGACAGACATGAAGTGTGGCTCCTGATAACCTGCATCTGGTTGCATGGAGGAGTCTTCCATCTATTAGCAAACATGTTGAGCTTTTCAGTCATTGGAATTCGGCTGGAGAAAGAGTTTGGGTTCGGTATGTATGTATCTCCGTTTTGCTTTTTCAATTTAATGTCAATTCTGTTATAGAATCAGCTCTGGTCACCTTCATCTGAGTTTGATATGCATCTCAAATTTGTCTAATGTTTCCCTGTCAGTTTTTTGTCCGTATAGTTATCTCCAATCTGTTAAAATGCGAGTATCTCAGTAAATTTTGGCTCGTAAACTCTGTTTTCTCTTTTTGACCTGCAGGGCTGATCGGGTTGCTCTATGTCATCTCTGGACTTGGAGGAAGTCTGATGTCATCCCTCTTCATCCAGTCAAGTATTTCCGTTGGTGCTTCTGGTGCAGTTTTTGGGTTACTGGGAGGGATGCTCTCTGAACTCATCACTAATTGGTCTATTTATGCTAACAGGGTACTTTTCTGCATCGCATCGAAATGTGAACGTTCAAATGAGTGATTAAGTTTAGAAGTGAGTTCAGTAGTAGTTTTTTATGAAACAACCGATTCTGTTCCATGTGCTTTCTTCAGGTAGCATCATTCTTGACCCTCCTGATCACCGTCGTGATCAATTTGGCAGTCGGGATTTTTCCGCACGTCGATAACTTTGCTCACATCGGAGGATTCCTGTCGGGCTTCTTGCTTGGATTTGTGCTTCTCATCCGACCCCAGTATAGCTGGATCATTCAAAAGTATGCTCCTCCAGGATATGCATCCGCTTCTGCAAAGCCTAAATTCAAGACATATCAGTGCGCATTGTGGGTCATTTCTCTGATTGCCTTGATTGCCGGGTAATCTTTCCACAAAAGTGGCCTTATATCATCTCGTTACATTGCATAATCTACATTTTGTGATACATTCTTGACGATGATTTCAATGCTAGGCCCTAAATTAAAATGCTGCAGGTTCATTCTCGGTATAGTGATGCTTCTGCGGGGTGTGAACGCAAATGATTCTTGTTCATGGTGCCACTACATGTCTTGTGTTCCAACTTCTAGATGGAGCTGCAAGGCCGGGCCCGCCTCGTGCTCGGTGGTCATATCTCTCTCTCTCTCTCTCTCTCTCTCTCTCTCATTATGCCAAATGATTTCGCTAATGATCAGTTACATTGCCTTCTGTTGTAGTCTGATCAAATGGGAAGCCAGCTGAACTTGACTTGCTCAAGCAATGGAAAATCAAGAACCTACACATTGCCTGGCGCTACCACTTCCCAGATTCAGGGTCTCTGCACTCAGCTTTGCAATTGAAGATCACACGGCGATATCCAACGGATTGTAATTAGAGCCCAAGATTGGTGTAAATTCGTTTCACGGACAATTCTCTTGTTTCTCATTACCTAGTTTTCACTTGCCATTTATTCGAAAAACCTCGTCCCTCCTAGCCTTCGAACTGTGAAGTCTGTGGAGCTGCATGTCTATGTGTAGCCTGTAGGAAGAGTCTACTGAGGTTTCAACTAAATCCAATGGTAGGTGGATCGAAACTCAAGAGAGAGGATGGTTTGTCTTTAAAATGTGACACTTCAGTAAATGCTTTTGGTGTTTCCAGTCAAGAATCAGCACAGATAGCTATTTCTATATGGTAATAACTCATGAGATTGCAGAAAAAAGAGTATGATCGACTCAGAAAACGCCGTCTGTGGGAATCGAACCCACGACCACATGGTTAAAAGCCATGCGCTCTACCAGCTGAGCTAAGACGGCTGACATTCTTAGGAGGACTCCAAACGGATTAATTCTGAATATTTCGAATTAATTCTCTGCCTCTCACTTCGAACTGAAGATAGTTATTGAAAAACCGGGGTCCCAAGGTTGGCCTTACTGAGAACAACACGGTCGAGATTGAATATGTGAATAACAATCACCTATCCCCGAGAGTCTCTATCGATCCGACTTACACGCAAAGCCTATCTAGACAGGGGGGAGAAGGCCATTTTCGTCAGGCTATTGGGGAGATCCATGGGGTACCAGACTTTATATTCAATCCACCCTAGTGTGCCCTTTGCTGTTGCTTCTTGAGTTGGTGGACCAACCAAGATTGACAGCAACACAGCTTTGGCCACGAGGGGACGTTTTACTCTGAGTATGTGTTGAGGTTAAATATTATTCAGCCTTTGGTGGCTCAACTTTGGCTGTATGAAAAATGACATTTAGTCCATTACGTGGGACTCAATACGATCTGCTTCTCTTTGTGGTTGGAAAAGCCCCAGCAGCTTCGTCTCGACTTCCATGATCTGCCTATCGACGGCATGGATGCTCGCCGACTCGTCCTTCATGCGCATGAGGATGCCTGAGACGAACCCACCAAATGTCCAGATCATAGCCACCGTCTTTCAAGCCAACCTCATGAAGCACTATTCAACGTCCATGACAAACGACACTGGCCAATCATCTGTAAAAAAATAAACCACCAGATCAGCTTGTGAAATAATTAAGTATCTTCCGCAGTTGATCAAGTCTCGCCCATTTCGTCACGTGTTCGCGAACGGGGTAGATCCCTAGAGTGAAGTCGAAGTCTGCCAAAGCACGGGAATGCTCGGAACACGACACCAAACAACTTGATGAGTATTGATGGTCTGACTAAGACGATGTGTGTGTTTATGCCCTTTCTCTTTTCCGCCTGTCATCCATATTACGATGCCAGAAGAATTGGGAAAATTATCCAAAAAGTCATAAACCTATTGCATTTTTGTCAATTCAATCATAAACTTTTTAAGTTTATTAATTCAGTCCTAAATCTTTTCACTTCTTGCTAATTTAATCCATCGGCCAATTTTGGTCGGCCGGTGCTAATGTGGCGGCCGTCCAACTAACGTTGACGTGATAATTTTTAAATATTTTTTAAAAAATATATTTAAAAAGTCTGAAAAATTAATTATAAAATTATAAAATTTATCCACACCAGTGCCGGCAGTGCCACGTAAGACCGCTGGCGTTCACGTCAGCAATTTCCGACCTAAATTAGCCGGATGGACTGAATTGATATCAATGTAAAAATATTTAGAACTAAATTGATTCAATTAAAAGGTTTAAAATCGAATTAGTACAAATGCAATAGATTTAGGATTTTTGTTTTTTTTTTTGTACTTTTCCCGCATCGTTGCAAGGCAGAAAGGCCTGATAATGTCTTCAGGCCCAATTTCCTACTTTATTTCCAGACGGACTTTTGGTTCCCCAGTGCCCAAGTACGCATAAAGAAGATAACATAGTTTCACGATTAAAAAAGTCGAACTCTCTTTTGAAATCGAACTCCTGAACACAACATACTTTTTCACCTCCTCTTCCAGAGTAGGGAAGCATTTAGATCTAGGGATATGCTTGTTCCCAGATTGATCAGGTACTCACCCTAGCCTAGAACCTACTCTAAAAGCACCAGTTTCCAAATTTTAAAAGAGATAATAACACAAATAATTTATAAACTTTGACTTAATATGTAATTTGATCTCTGAACTTTTAATCTGTTCAATATAGTCCCTGAACTTTAACATAATGTTCGATTTGGTCCCTGAACTTTTAATTTATTCAATGTAGTCCGTAAACTTTTAATATGTGTTATATTTAGTCCCTGAACTATATGAAAATATTTAATATAGTTCCTGCATTTGAATTAATAGAAGGACTATATTGAATATTTTCAAATAGTTCAAGGATTAAATTGAACACATATTAAAAATTTAGAGACCACATTAAACAAATCAAAAGTTCATGAGCCAAATTGAACATTAGGTTAAAGTTTAGGGACTATATTGAACAAATTAAAAGTTCATGGATTAAATTGCACATTTGATCAAAGTTTAATGATTATTTGTGTCATTTTTCCATTTTAAAACCTGAAACTTATGTGACGAGTACACCATGTGACAATGTATGGTGTGATCGTGTTGTGATCACTCTCGTGAGCTTGCGTGCAAACAATAATGATCGGTCATTTACAACACGTCAATACTATCATGAGGTGCAACTGTCATACATAATGCTTTCGCTGCGAACCACCTTAGAAGCTAAAATTGTTGGTAAGCTAAAATTGTTGGTTTTACAAATTATAATGTTTTATTATTAAGATATTCAACATTTAACGTAAAATTAAGTGCATTCCTACAAGAAATGATAACACCAAAAAGCAAAAGAAATAAATAAATATGATCCCTCCCATCAATTCGCTTAGTTAAATATAAAAAATTTAAAAAGAAAAAGAAAGAATCTTTAATTTTTCATAGAAATATATATTTACTTAAATATTATCTAGGGTGCCATGTATCTCTCTACTAGGATCCGAGGCATAGACCGAGTGCAGGGTGGTCTAAACCTTCGCAACCTATGATATTCTCCCAATAGCCTACTCGGCCGTGTTGGTTCTGTTGGTTTGGCGAGTTCCGTGAATTCCCTCTCGCACACTTTACTTAGACCAACTTTAGAACCCCTTTATGTGGACTGCAAGCCTTACAAGTTGAAAGGTTTTATTTCCGAGTTTATCCTACTATTTTTATGATCATACTATTATATCTATACTATATAATAAAATATATAATATTTGCATATTGCAATACTTTTGTATATTTTCTAGTTAGGATTATTAAAAAGAATGAATTTTGGTTCTCGACATTCTCAATCATGCCAAAAAATATGATTCTCGATTGCCATGGTACAAAAAATTACCTCGTGGTAAAAAACAACTCGACCAGGTAGCCTCAGGTGAATTCACCAGTCCTCAATCCTACCTCACCCAAATCCCTAGACTTGAGCGTGCAGGCTTTTCCATCAGTCCGCTCAGTAGCGATGTCCTCGAAGGTTCTTCTTCATTGTTGCATTGATGCTGTTCCAAGCTTCTTTACCGGACCGTCTTCTTAAGGATGATCTCCACGAAGTAAAGTGGTGGAGAGAGAAACGCGGGAGAGGTTATGAGGTGAGGAGGAGGAGGATGGAGATGAAGGAACTGCGAGTTTCAAATGGGATTGTGTGTGACTGCAAAACGTGGGTGAGAGATGAGAGTTTGAATTACAAAAGGAAAGATGGAGACAATTTGATTTCTTTTGTCGAGTTGGAACAATAAAATTCGTTTAACAAGGTTGATATTGGAATTTGAACGGCGAGATAACACCGTTGCTTCTCGACGGGGCGAGGAGGCCTCCACTCCTGCCACCAGGTAAGTCCGCGGAAATGATCGAGGATGGATTCGAGCTCGGCATCCAACTGAAGCAACACCACCACTCGAGCAATCAAGCATCGCCCTTGAGGCTCTAAAGGTGATTCTATCCTATTGAATGTCATGAGGAGTAAAAAAAAGGAAAAGAGAAGCATCGATGAACGTTAGTTTACTCGGGCAGAGTTTGCACGAGAACCTCATTAAAATAGCACCAATTATGTTTGGCAAGTAAGAAGACTCGTACAAAACGATCGATTTATAACCCATTTAAACAAATTAACCTATTTTGGTTAATTTATTTGTGTATTTTTTTAAGCACAATAAAAATTAAATAAGCTTGATTTCTTATTGATCCCCAAAAATATCGACATGCATATTAGAAGAGAGAAAAACACTTGGGTTTTACAGTAATAGAAGTTTGTAACGAGAGAATCCCTATACCATAATTCTATGTTTGATGTGAAGTGTACTTAAAACTTTGACGTGTTTCCTGTAACTAATCGACGGCATGAAGGCAGAGACTAATCGTTAGGATAAGAGAGTTTGGACTAATTGAGACTCTAACGATGGTGAGTGAGGCAAGAGTTAATCGAATTACATATCAAATAGGAGGAGAATGCCGTTAGCTTATATATTTGAAATTGGTATTAACTCAAAAGAAACACATTTTCACGTGGCAACTAATTTCACGCATGCACTTGAATGTTAAGCACTCTAGTAAGAGCACCATCGGGATGAATGATCTCTTTGAGAATTCTTAACTGCTAAGACCATATGCAAAAGGAAAATATTACGAGGCTCATTATCATGTGGGCCAAAGCAAACACCGCCTAAAATGAGTTAGGTTAGGATATAACAATATGAAATCACAGTATGATCATATTTAACGATTGCAGTTTGAGGACGATCCCTCAGAAGTTAATGAGCTCGTCACGATCGGATCATATGAGAGTTAGAAGAGAAAATGGGGGCAAGACGAATTGGACAAGGCGTGTGATCTCCAACACCAATTTCAGGGGTATGAACAAACCGGTTACAAACCAAACATAGGAGGTTTTCACTATTAAGAAAGTTGATCTCCTTAGAGAGCATTTACCTGAACGTCAAGTACCAAAACGTGAGGCTCCAATGAGATAGAGCAAGGCGATCAATACCCTCGAGGGAGCTAGGCCAAGATCACAAGACTTCTTGTCATCTTAATGTGTCAAAAAATTTTAATGTGTAATCACATGGAAATGTGTAACTATATGTTATGTAGACGTGCTAAATGTGCATCAAGTATTTGTCTACATATATTATTCATATATTGTCGTGTCCTTAGACAGAGCGACGAGTTTAGTAACTGAACACAGTGCATCCTCGGTTTGAAGTACTCTTATTAAGTGTGTCGCCTTCGTGTTTACAAATCTCAACCCTTTTATTAAATATAAAGCGCTCGAATTAGTGAAAACCTTCTTTACGTCCCTATTTCGACACAAAAAGCACCAGAGTTCTCCAAATCAACAAAACATTAAGTCGATCTAGCTCTTCTCTTTCTCGAATAACAAGAAATCTAGAGGTAAATCTCGAATCTATCAAATATTTAGGTGACCGCCTTGAATCCGAGCCAAAACATATAACATTATTCACACTTGGCCATGAAATATATATATATATATAGATAATGAAATGTACAAAAACCATTAAAAGTTTTCCGAAAATTTGAAACCACAAAAGAGGGAAGAAGCAAGGGACTCAGACCGGAGGCGGGAGGGAGGGAGGGAGAAGTACACTGAAGACGAGAGGGTTGGAGGGGGGGAGGGCGGGCTGACACCGGGTGGTAAATACCACGCAATTTTGTACCGTCTTATTTGAAGCCCCGCGCAGAGAATATCAATGAAAAAATTTAAAAATAAAAAAATAAAAAAGGGATCTGATCGGGGGGGAAGGGGGAGCCGTGGATGTCCTCAGGAGGAGAGGCAAAAGGAAATCGAGAAAATTCATCCTGTTCCCCAGCAAAAGCAAAGAGAAAAAAGAAAAAGGAAGTGGGGGTGGGGGTTGGGGGGGTTGGGATGGAATTGATAAAAAGAAAACCAAACTGATGCGGACGGGTCACTGACCTGACAATATGTGAGAGAGAGAGAGAGAGAGAGAGGGAGTGAGGTCGAGTCTTCTTTTGCCGCGAAACCCGGACTCCAGTCCCCCCTGCCCCTGCCCCCGCCAGGTGCCCCCGGTCCCACCCCGCCACGTGGCAGCCCCTAATTGCCCCCACGATCCTCGCCAGTTAAAGGCTCCCGTTTATTTCGGAAGCGTGGAAAACGGACCGACCCGAACCGAAAACCGCCCTGCACTGATCCGGCCGATTTGGTCCGGTTGCCAAGTGTGTCGATCGATTCTAGGTTACAAGGACCGACTACATATATATATTTCTTCGAAAGAATTAGTACGTTTTCCTTATCGTCGCACCATAATGACTCTTCACTCACCATTGCTTTTGTCAATATCTTGAGACTTATCGCTCTCTCTCGTTGTGATGGGAAAAAAAATAAAATAGTGGCCTGTTCCCGTTCCGCCTTGGGACTGGATCGGAACAGACCAGCAACCGATTGCCTCTAATTTATTTTGCGAAAAAATGAGGGTTGATACAATGAAAAATCCCAACCTGGTACACCCGTGACAAATTTACCCCAAATTAGTATATTTGTGACAAATTTACCAAAAACTAGTACATTTGTGATAAATTTGCCATCTGTTAATTTCCAATAAATTGAATTAATACAGCGAAAAATCACAAACCGTAAACAAACGGAGGGTAAAATTCTAAGCATCCGTTAACTGTTCCGTGTCATTTAATTCGGCAATTTGATAGTAGAGGGTAAATTTATCATGGAAATGTACCGGTTTGAGGTTTTTTGTAGTCAAAAAATTAGTTTTGGGTAAATTCGTTACGAATATATCAAGTTGCGATTTTTCGTAGTATTAACCCAAAAAATAAATAATTATCTATAACGCTTGAAATAATTAACTAATGAAAAATATTTTCATTATTGATAGCAATTTATATTCAGGTATACATGAAAATATTTTTCATTCATCGTTTTTGTATGCGATATTAGCAATCTTTTTTAGAAATTTATTTTCGAAATTCATTTTTCGCAAGGCTATAGCTTTCCTCTTTCGAAGACAAAAATATTTGTTGATTATATAACCATCAAGTAAGCACCGCGTTAACACGGTAAGTAAAACTTTGCTACGTCATAGTTGAATTAACGATCTTACCAACAACAGCACGATTTGTGAGCGTCATTCAATTGGATAATTCAATTAGCAGACTTGATTACGCGAGAAGGAATCAAATGGCCAAACCGTACAAATGACAAAATTTAGAAGACATAAAATTAAATACAAATTCGAAAGGGGTAACTACATAGGTGGTCCTGAACGATTCTTCACGGTTCGTTGCCTACCCTGAATCCTTTTTATTCAATTTAATTTATGAATTTTTCAAAATCTATCCAATGTAATCCTTTCAATAAATACCGATAGTAGGCTAATATAAGAGACGACACCATTAATTCATTTGGACATGTCGGGATCTACACGAAATCCACGTGTCATTCACCCTCTCTCGATCCCTCTAAACACAAAACAAAATCCTCACGGTAATATCCCGTCCACGGCCGTGGGACTTGAACACCACCTACCATAGTGGCCAGCCGTCTTCGCTATTGCAGTCAAACTCGACCGTGCAACCGCTGACAGCACCGAGCAACGACTAACGGCAGCGGTCGCGAGTGCTATGACGACGATCAAAGATTATACGTAGATGGCCACAGTGACGAGGAGTTACGAAACAATAGGTCGAATTAGGATCAAGAAATCCTCGAGTAAGATCATAGAAGGCCCCCCAAGTTAGAGAAAGAGGAGCCTAGTACACACTGTCGATATAAAATGAGACATCTGAGACCGTACGTAATTTCTCATGATCTCTTCCCTCCTCCCCCGCTCCCACTTCAACTTTTCCACTTTCTCTCTTTATTTTCCATCACTAACCAACACAATCCTCTCTCTCTCTCTCTCTCTCTATCAGCAGAGCTCGAGATGAACGAGTAGGGAAAACGTTAGTCAAGCAGATCATACGTTGAACGACCGATGGACCTACAGAACGTCGTGCCGCAACGAGAGATGAACGCGAGAAAAGCCAGAGACGAGACTTTTGCTACACAACGAACGCGAGCGACGACGCGCGGAGCCCGCCGGAGAAACAAAGACAGCGGACGGAGCTCGGAAGTCGCGAGCCCGGTTCCTAGCCGGCCGGCGGAGTCCGAGTGGGGCGGTGAGAGAGGGAAGGTGATGAATGGGAGGAGGAAAAGATGCGGAGGGAATTTAATGCGAGAATAAAAAGGAAATTTGGGGAGCTGAATGTCGTAAGATAATAGGTTGACGTTGACAAGACTCGGAGGGTTGATTTGACAAGACCTCTTTGGAGAGAGAGAGAGATCGATCTTTGAAGATAGAGAGAGAGAGAGAAATCGCGCAAAGGAAATTATGAATATTTTTGTATGAGCAAAAAGCAACCACCAAAAATTCTATATTGTGTTTATTATAATATATTTATCTTAAATTTATACTCGTGCGAAAAAATTATCTTCCATCAAAGTTTTATAAATAAAAATCGTTAGAAATATATTTACATGGACATCATAAGTATATAATTCTGACATAGCACCCAAAACGACGTTGTTTTTCTTGAAGAATTGTTAAAACAAATCTTAACGGAGGTTATACGTACAATTTTGAGATTTTTTTATGTTATAAGAAAATTTTTACAATAAATGTGTCACGATCGTCATAGTTTGGGGATTTAAATATCAAAAAAAAATTGAAATAAATGTGTCATAGTAGTTTGATATTTTTGTGGCTTTTTTCCCTTTTGGATTTAATATGTCTTGGAAAAGTATTTGTTTTTTATGAAAATCCTTCACTCTAAAATCACTTGCATAGATGCAAAGGCTTTGGACAAAAGCCAAGCCATACACAATCTTTCTTAGAGTGAACACCATATTCATATCATTTTTTCACATTTGGAATACATTCTCGATCATGAATTTTCGTCTCTTTATTCTCCTAACTCTTTTTTTTTTGTCGGAATTTCTCCTAGCTTAAGATGCTTTATGTTAAGTAAAAAATTATAATCAGAAGCCTCAAAATCAAAGAGAGCAAAGAAAAGCGAAAATGACACAAACAGTTCAAGAACTTTGGCTCACTGTGTAATTTCATCCCGAAACTTTGAATTTATTTAATGTGATCCCTGAACTTTTAATTTGTTCAATATGGTCTATGAACTTTTGATACATATTCAATATAGTCCCTACCTGAACTTTTAATCTATTCAATATGATTTCTGGACTTTCGATACATGTTTAATGTTAAAAGTTTGAAGACTAAATTATACATTTAATCTCGGTTCAAGAATTTTTTGTGTTATTATCTCAAAAAAAAAAAAAAAAAAGAGCTTGGGACAATAGCAATTAACTACATGAAAAATTTGGCAAACGTTGACGGGACTTTGGAAAGGGCATGGAGTAATCATAACAACCTCAGCTGAATGGGAAATCCAAGGTGAAAAGCAAAAGACAAAATGCTCAGACTTGGGCCAGGGGGAGGGGGGGGACCAAATTGCAAAAGAAATAAAAATAAAAATGAGGATCTCCAGCTGGACTGGAAAATTGTCCTAAAGTGCTTGTAACCGTCACGTGCCTTCGATCGTCCTTATTTTCCCATAATATCATCCTTGGTGAATCCTAGACCTTTTCCGACAAAAATAAAAATCCTAGACCTTCCTCTCATCATGAATAATTTGGAGCTGTAGCCCTTCAATGATAAAAAAGCAGATATAGCCCCCCAAAAATTATATTAAAAATCATAAAATTTATCGTAAAAGTGCAATCAAATCTTAAATTTTTTAAAAAAATACAATTAAATCACATAATTTGTCAAATTGATACAATCAAATTATTCCGTTAATACCGTCGGTTTGTCTAACAAAAAATGCTAGCGTGACATCTTTAAATTAATTCATATATCCTATGTGGCATTTTTAAATTTTTTTCTTCTTCAGATTTTATTTAAATTAGATTAAAAAAATAAAAAGGGCTCAAATTTTGTTAAATTTTTTATTATAAAAAAACAAAGAGAATGGCAAGGCCTCTCTAGTGGACGTTGTCGCTATTGTTACCATCGTTGGAGGGGCCGACCACCATCACCGACTCCAACCAAGGGTGCCTAAATCAGGGCAACACTAGTGTTCACTCGGGTTTAGCGAGGGTTGCCAACCCCAAGTGAAGGCTAGCATTGCCCAAATCTTGGTGCCCTCAACTCAAATCTAGGCGACTCTCGCCTGCCCTAGGCAAGGGTAAGTGAGGCTTTGCCCAGGGCAAAGGATAGTCATCAACCCTAAGTAAGGGTTGGCGTTGCCCAAAGTTGGGCGCCTTCGTATGAGGCTAGCAAGGGCAGGCCGCCCTCATTGCTCGTCCCTTGGGCAATGGGCGGGGGTGGCATGAGGGTGACAATAGCTCCCACTGGCAAGATCATGCCGTTGTTTTCTTCTTCTTCTTTATTTCAATTTTTTGTTAAATTCAATGTGGCTAATATCTATAACTTATAACTCATTAATCTTAGTCATTGTTGGAGGAAATTGATGAAAGTATTAACCATTGTTAGAAAAAATTAAAGGTACAGAGATATGTAAGAGATACAAACGAGGGACCGAACATTGCTTTTCTTCTTATGGTGCGTTTTTTTCAGAAGAAATGAATAATTTGGACAACCTTTCATAAAAATGATTACTCATATTGCGTACAAGTTGAACGAAAGAAAAATATTTTCATCGTTCATGAATTATTTATACATAAATCGTTGTTAATGATGGAGAAAAATTCATTGGTGATTTATTTCGAACGACGCAATTAATTATATTTAGAAAAGCATTTTCGAAATTATTTATTATTTACAAAACAAATGGAGCCATAACATCAAATGGAATTTTATGTGGATGGGGGTAACATTTTCCTTTTTTTTTTTATTTTTTTATTACGGGGGATATCGTAAGTTATTGTACCAAGGGAAATCGTAACCCCCTTGGGGTTGGTTTGTATGTGACGTCCACTGTTACCATGGCCGTCCATGCTCGAACCGAGGCCCCACCGCTGGGCTTGATCCTAGTACCTTGGATGGCCGGGGACGGTGGACACGGGACCCAATCAAGGATCCTAGCGGGCGGACTCGAGGCAACTAGCCACGCGATCTCGACGCAATCGGACCCTACACCCCCCAGATAGCGGGCTCATTACCTCGGCCGACAAAACACGCGAAGCTCGAGCATCCGTCGGTCCCGAGCGAGATTTTCTTGGAAAATATTTTCCGTGGATACCGGGGTTCGCATGGATTGAAAAAATAAAAGGTCACATACACACGCACGTACAATTTCAGTCCATGAATGGGAGTGGAGATATCCATGAATATGAAAATATACGGAGTGATGGGGAGGGGGGCAGGCAATGGTCTTTTCCTCATAATTCACAAGCAAAACAGTGGACCATGATTCGTGCATCATGCCACTGCTGGGGCCAAGCCAAGCGGGGTCCTCCAATAATGCAAAACCGGGCGAAAAGGGCAAAAAGGGGGGAAAAAAAACAAAGAGGCACCGTCTCCTCTCTCCACCGCACGATCCCCGTCCATCCGACGGTCCCCGATTTCGCCGGGGCAACAGACCAGGGACTTCTTATACCAAAAGAACGGGGCCACGTTTCCACATCGTGCGGTGGCAGAGCGACGAGGCCCGAAAGGCGCCTCCCTCGGTCGCGAAGTGAATATGGCGCCGCGTTCAATGGTGGGCGGGTGACGATGCTGCTGCGACTGCAGAGTTTGGAAGCACGAGCGGATGTAAATGTGAATCGCAATGGTGTGGGGAGCCGGGGCGGGCGAGGTGGACGAGGGAGGAGGAGCTTACGATATCAAATTCCCTCGTACACGTCAGCCGCCGTGGGGACCACCTCTTCCTTTGTCGTTTTCCTTCCCTCCCCCCGCTCCTCCCCCGCTACTACCCGCATGCTCTTCTGCTGCTGCTGCTGCTGCCGCTCTCCTTCTCTCTCTCTCCATCCCTTGCTTTGCTCTCTCTTGTCACTTCCTGTCAAAGTTTTTCTTTGTTTTCTCTCTCTAGCTTAGCTTGGAGCTACCTTCTGTACTTTGCTTTTTCCCCTCGCCCCCCTCTCTCTCTCTCTCTCTCTCTCTCTCGCTCTAGCTGTTGCTCTCGATCGCGCGATCGCTCTGAACGTTTTTCTCAGTCATCGAGCCGAGCATTACCCAGGCTGGTCTCTCTCTCTCTCTCTCTCTCTCCCTTCTTCCGTTTTTCTCTTCGCTTTCGTCGAAGTGAACGAGGACGCCGAGGTTGTCGTACGAGATGCGTCGGAGAAGAGCCGCTCTCCTGATTACATGAGACCGACCGGTGAGTAACCTCGCTCCGACGATACATACATACATGGGTGCCCTCCTCTGACCTTCTCTTCTCTTTGTTTTGTGGTGCGACGAACTTTGTTCGGCGTCTTGAACCGTCGTCAATTATGGACGTTCCGCGTGACCCGATGCGCTCGCCGCCGTGGGTTTTTTGGATGCTTCCCTTGCCGTCTTTTGTGCTGTGTGTGTGACTCGAATGCGGAATCGCTGCCGACTTTTAAGCGCCTAAACGATGGACCCTTTTATCTTTACTACCCCGCAGAAGACCTAAAACGGCGGAGGTCTCGATTTCTTTTTTCGTTTTTTTCTCCTCACGGCCCCAAGTGAGTGATCGGTTTCGGTTTTTGGAAAGACGGCATTCTTTTTCTTGAAAGAAGAACGTCTGGTGAATATTTTATTGCTTTGGCTCATGCCTAGAAAGGTTCCTCCTTCTTTTCCTTTTTCTTTTTGCCTTTTTCGTTCTGGGGAAGGGTTCAAGATTCCATCGAATCTGATTACTCGGCTGCATATTCAATTTTAATCTCTCGTTTTACTCGGATGACATCTATCTTGTACCCTAAAGAATTTGGCATCCACTGTTTTTAATAATGCAGACTCGTTCACTTTTCGGAGCTCCTGTTTGGTCTCTCTTTTCTGCATGATACTCTCGCATTGGTTGGTCCCCGTAGGCTTACAATTGGAAGAGTCAGATACTTGTTGGGTGCATAATTTCTATCAGATGCTTGGAGGGATGGACTCCTTTGGGGGGTCATCCTCCTAGATCTTCTTTGGGGCCTTTACTAGGCTGTATTCTGTTTTGTTTTGAGCTTTACTGGAATTTAATGTCCTTCCCTCTCGTGGGGTTTGGTTGATGCTGCGGATGATAGAACTCAGAACTCATCATATGTAGACTTTCGTTTGTTGATTTCAAAACCGATCATGGGAAAGGAGAATGTGATGCAATTTTGCGTTCAATTAGCTTCTTACTCCGCTCAAACGGCGGGCGCAGTTCAGGGGCCGATTTGGATTCTCTCCCTTAATAGATTTAGACGGGTAATCTCTTCATGATGTGATGGAGATTCTGGAAGAAGCGTCTAGAAGTCAATGCACAATTGCAACACTTAGCAACATCAGCCATAGTGATCACCATCCGTTTGGCATGGTAGGTTTGATAAAAGATTATCGATAGGGGGTTTTGCTGGATTTTCTGTGTACTTAGATTGGCTTAGAAGGCACTCGTGGTTGATCTGGGGTGGAATCAATTGGCATTAGATTTCAATCTATTTCTGGCTGAGCTGGAATTCCTTCTTTCGACACTTTTTAAATATAGTTATGGTACTAGTTTAATTTCCTTGGTCAAGTGTATGTGAATACGCTTTCTTCTTAAAGATCATTGCATCAGAGAAGTGCATGCAAACACGGTGCTCCGTGCGTCAGGGATCGATGTATACAGCTGGACCCGTTCGGTCATGCAGTGACTGGAAGTTTGCCTAATAGTGTAATATCATTTTGCTTACAAAACCTAAACAAATGAACGCGGGACTCTCTATCATTCTGTTCTTGTACCATTCCATTGTTCTTGAGGATTTGATCTCACGGACATAGACTTCACTTTTCAGTTTTTATTGTTCTTGGATTATGTATAATTGGAGAAATGTGAGCATCAGCCTGCTTATGTCCTTGTAAAAAGTTTTCGACTTGTATTCTTGAAGAAGACCCGTCCATCTAGATACTCTATGAATTTATGGAGGCTAGATGACGTCCTTGGCTGTGGATGTCAAATTTGTGATATGTTTTGCTCCATCATAAATATTATGACACAGTCGTTTTCTTTTGTGATGCTTCTTGGGAGTGATTACCTCTTGTTTTTTCTTACTTGCCCTGTTAATTGTCCATTGTCTTTTATAGGTTCCCCTAGGTCTGCTTGATGTGAGAAATTTCTACTAATTTGTATTAGTGCCATCTTCCTCTGTAGCCACACTATGAAAGATCTAAGTTTGAGGCAATGGGAAGTGGTGTCTACACCTGGAAATGAAGGAAAGACAGCGTTGGAGAGCTGAAGAGGACGCCTTGTTACGTGCATATGTAAAACAGTATGGCCCAAGGGAGTGGCACCTTGTGTCTCAGCGCATGAGCACACCCCTTAACCGTGATGCCAAGTCCTGCTTAGAGAGGTGGAAGAACTACCTGAAACCGGGTATAAAGAAGGGATCCCTCAGTGAGGAAGAACAGCGTCTTGTCATCCAGCTGCAGGCGAAACACGGCAACAAATGGAAGAAAATTGCTGCTGAGATCCCTGGCCGTACGGCTAAGAGATTGGGGAAGTGGTGGGAGGTATTTAAAGAGAAACAGCAAAGGGAGCAAAAGGAGAACAAAGGTGCTTTACCAATTGACGAGGGGAAATACGATCATATATTAGAAAACTTCGCCGAGAAGCTAGTGAAGGAGCGATCCACCCCAGCACTTCTCATGGCCACAGCAAATGGCGGCTTCATTCACACCGATTCACCTTCTCTCGCTCCGGCTCTTCTACCTCCATGGCTTTCGAATTCTAACAGCACCCCAACACTGAGGCCTCCTTCACCGTCAGTAACCCTAAGCCTCTCCCCTGCGACAGTTCCAGCATCTCAACCGATTCCGTGGCTGCAGGCGGATAGAGGACTTGATAGTGGTTCTATCTCACTGACCGGTTTGCCTAATCACGGTCCACTGCCTACTTCTGGAGAAAATATCTTAATTTCTGAATTTGCCGAGTGCTGCAAGGAATTGGAAGAAGGGCACCGTGCTTGGGCAGCACACAAGAAGGAAGCGGCATGGAGGTTGAAACGACTGGAGTTGCAGTTGGAGTCGGAGAAGGCATGCAGGAGGAGGGAGAAAATGGAAGAGATAGAGGCGAGAATCAACGCTCTCAGGGAAGAGCAGAAAGCTTCTTTGGATAAGATTGAAACAGAATACAGAGAGCAGCTGGCAGGATTGAGGAAAGATGCAGAATCCAAGGAGCAGAAGCTGGCTGAACAGTGGGCAGCGAAGCATGTGCAGCTCTCTAAGTTGGTCGAGCAAATCGGGTTTAGACCCCGGATTGCAGATCATAACCGGCAGTGAGAGTTGCCGTGATCCGTAGCCCTCTATATACACTTTTCATTCTTGTGCCAATCATGTTATTCAAGTCTGCTTATTAAAATTCCAAAACTCCCTTTTCCTACCCGACAAACACCTACCTTTACGTATATCTCAATAACATTACAGAGCTTTTCATCCTCAGCGAAGTCTTCTGAGACCTTCTGTATGGAAATATACCAGGCAAACTGCCTTCATAAGCACTTACCACTTTGTTGTCCTCCTGGTCAGCAGAGCTTGGATGGTTTATCTATATTGATCATTACCGTGGGAGACTTTGTTCCAGGCTTGCCGCAGAACATAGAAAGAAGCTGAGATGTGCACATGTAACTGTTCAGGTAAATCTTGTAGTAGCTCTGAAACTGATTCCTGACATTCTACAATGGTCAAAGGATGCTTCTTGGGTGTTATTGCACTTTCAGATTCGTGATGTGATCGAGTACTGTGATGGCGGTCATCTTTCTGCATGGTCAGCCGAGCCTTATATTTGGTTCGTAGGGGTTAGTTCTGGCTTCCGGTCAATCAAATTTCAGGGCTTATTGTTCTTGTTTGCTTGCATGCCCTTGCTTACCTTTTCTGTTGCTTTCGTTTCCCGGGTGCTACGTGTAATTCGTCCATGCCTCTCAAGGAGAAACTACGTAGCTGGAATATGATATTTAGGAAGGAAGACAGAATTTTATGTCTATAACACTTAAATCTGCATTTCCTGCTGAATTTCACAAAATCAAGAATACCAAGAATCTGAAGATTATGTTTGTCCGATTACACCACGAACTTGAAGCTTCGTTCTCAAAAGCTGCTCTAGGAAAACCTGAATGCAAAGATGGGCTTGCCGTGCTTGTCTGTTTCGTAATCAAGTTCTTTGCCTCCAGGTTTAGCGAGCTTTCGGCTATTTACCAGCATCTCCTTGCTGCTATATTTGAGAGTGAGAAAGATATTCGGTAAACGTGATACATAAACGACATTGAATTTAGATTGTCGGATGTGATAAGATGCAAGTGGGATCCATTTAGTTCAGAACGCATATTCCGTTCATGTAATAATTTCTTATTGAGGGCATGATAATCAGACGAGTTGATGTCCATATGATGTGAAATGTGAGCGATATCACTGGGGGATTCTAAATAACTCATGGATGAGCATCATCAGCAAGTTCTCGTGCAATTTTCTATTTATATTACAAAGAAGACCAGTCTAAAAGCTGTGGATCCGGCATTTCAGATGCTTAAATCGGAACCGGTCGGGCTTGACCAATTCTCATATTTTCTACCCATCTGATTCTCACGGGAACCAGCCGGTTTGGGTTGTTTCTCGGATTGACCCGGGGCCAATGCTCAATAGTGGCCAACTAGGCTTGGCTTAATTAGTTTTCCCATTCCAATTGCATCGTGAGGTGGGGAGTTTGATCCCTGCCTTTAGGGGCTAGGGGCAATAGCAGAGAGAGAGAGATCGTATCATTTTCTAGCTTCTCTTGAGTGGATATATACGGAGCATTGCCTTGCTAGTAATTGTACATCTCTAATGTCAGTCCAAGTCTCTATTTTTTGTTTCATTCATCTCAAGGAATGATTACCTCTGCATACACCAGAGCTTTGGGAGCTCGACTTTGCATCATGCTCCATCTCGTTCCGGTCGACAAGTCTCCAGATCTAGATCTAGACGTGACGACTCCTTCATGGTCATCAGACTACGACCGGGGACAACCCATAGAGGAGTCGTAGAGCTCGTCGGAAAGGAGTCACTGATGCAAGAATGTGGTAGATTGGCCATATGGTACAACCCATGCCGCTATCCGATGGGCAAAGACCGGAAATAAGGACATCACGGTTAACAATCCACATCCACCGTAGCTAGAACGCACACTCTTCTTCCTCCATGCAGTTTTGTAGGTACCCTTTGTTTGTAGTAGAATTGACAAGTTTTACACCACTGAGATGTGAGTCCCATCAATAGTCCCCATAAGCATTCTTTCTTCTAGCTCCATTAATGAATCAACCCGCCCAATTATGCAGGAATAGTTGTGTCACGTACCGGTTTATAATATCTCGTCCCGCAACTCGATTGGTACAAAATGATATTTTCGATGACACCGGCAATCATGTCATTTTCAATTTGAGAGAATCGGATATGGAGAGACTTTGATTTTAATCTTTTTTTTTACGAGTTCGATGACTTGATTACGTAAATTACACTCTACATTGGAAAATCAGAATATTTTCGGGGACCAAATTATGCGTTTTCTTTTGTGCGAGCTACTCAGACTCCATGGGGACACCATCTAGGATTTTGACGTCGTGAGACTCGTGTCCGGTAGGGTTCTCCCTCCCTATCCCCATGACCCTATAGCCCAGTCTGAGCGCTAGGCGAAAAAACTAACAAAGCAAAGATTTAAAGCGAGCACAGAACAAAGATTGATAGCTCGGAAAGGCATGGGACCGACATCCACACACTCACGTTCTTTGTCCTCGACCGGACAAAAGCAACAGTGTTTGAGAGACAGCGCATATTTGTATATTATTCCGTGGAAATCGTATAATTTGTAAATAATTTTTTTTAGGATGATTGATTATATTAATTATAAAAACAAATGAAAGAAAAATATTCTTATTATCTACGAAAATATTTATATATAAATTATTGACTAATTATTTCAAGTGACATAAATAATCATTTATAGAAAAATATTCTTCAAATTATTCATTTTCTATGAAATAAGCAGAATCTAAATAATCTTTTTTTTCCACCACGTGCTGATTTGCTAATCCGGCCGCGAAAGAGATGCTTTTGAGGGCCTCGAGATGTCCCATGCTTTTTTTTTTTTTGGTTCGTTCAATTAAATCCCGTATAGTTTCATTCGCCTCATTCCTTCCTAGTACATATGCTATGGGAATTTACGAAAATCAAGGCCCGTAATTGAGAAAAAAAGATGTGCGAAAAATAAAAAATTTAAAGTTATTATGGTCAGATCAAATCAATTATTGTGTTTTAAATATTATATCATTCCAGAAAAAAAAAGGATTAAAATTTCGGGCCAAATTATAAAAAATAAAATCGTGACCCACGTGAAGAAAAGAAAGAGGAGGGGTAGGTTGGTAAAATCCAAGCAACAAGCAAACCACGTGGTCTTTCCCTTCATCTCATCGTTAACCAAACCAACCAACCAAATCGCATTCCCCAATCGTCCCCAGATCCGACCCGATTCGTTCGATCGCTCCGATGGGCGTCCCCGGCAACGACACGGAGTCCTCCCTCCTCCTCGGCGGCGGGGGCGGCGGCGGCGCCGCCCCCGCCATCCCGCCGCGGAAGGCCCCCGACGACACGTTCCACCTCGCCTACATCATCTTCTTCACCGTGGGCCTAGGGTTCCTCCTCCCGTGGAACGCCTTCATCACCGCCGTCGACTACTTCGCGTACCTCTACCCCGACGCCAACGTCGACCGCGTCTTCGCCGTCGTCTACATGCTCGTCGCCCTGGCCTCCCTCCTCGTCGTCATCTTCTACTCCCGCAAGTCCGACGCCGCCGTGAGGATCAACCTGGGGCTGGCGCTCTTCATCGTGGCTCTGCTGGTGGTGCCCATCATGGACGTCACGTACATCAAGGGCCGGGTCGGGCTGTACGATGGCTTCTACGTCACCGTCGCCGCGACCGGGTTGTGCGGCCTGGCGGACGCGCTCGTCCAGGGCGGAATCATTGGCTCCGCCGGCGAGATGCCGGCGAGGTACATGCAGGCGGTCGTCGCCGGCACTGCAGCTTCTGGTGAGTGATCTCCTGATGGTTCAATTTTGGCTCGGATTAGCTAACTCAGTTGCTTAACTATGGAGAATTGTCTTCTTGTCTTGCCGATTGTGTTGCTTACTTTAATTTGCTCAGAATCACGTGGTTCATTAAGTTTGCCATATGCAAAAAGGTCTGGCATTTGTTCAGAATAGAGAAACAAATCACAAGGTCCAATTTTCAATTGCTGCTTTTACAAGTTTTAGCTTCTCTTGTAAATTGGCGGTATACAACATAAGGTGAGTTCTTTTGGTTCATTTGAGACCTAATCAAGCATCAATGTACAGGTATTCTGCAATGAGCTAGATGAAAATTTGGGAGATTAATTCTTAGGGGGGAATTCCAGTTTAATTCTCGCATGACAGCTGCGAGGTTAGAGCTAGATAGATGGGTAAAACAGATCAGACTCAACCTCGCTGAATGTTTTAATCTGAAATGAATGCGGGTGTTCTCCGGGTTCAGTCGGAGCCTTTTGGCATGACATTTTTGATTTCGTACTGTTTGAATTTCATTTCAGTTTACTAGGGCACCTAAGGAGATATGAGAAGTAATATGCTCGCTGTGCTAGCCTTTTACCCATTTTCTAATTTTGCTTGGGATGATTACCCGATTTAATGCTATTGATGGGGCATATTTTGCAATCTATGTTGAGCGTGACTGTGATTTGTTCTCCTTTGAACAAGAAAAGTATAAAGAGTGAATTATGAGGTCCAATATGTTTTCTTTTCGACATAAGTAGCTTACTGGTTCGAGAAGTCCAGCATATCTCACTGGTTTAGTTTTCTTCGTACATGGAACTCCCCAAAAACAATTACATATAATGATATTTCATCCCAGTTAAGAACTAAACGTTGAATATGATTGCTGCAAGTACCTTATGTATTATCATTTACCAGTCGCCAGGCATGTTGCAATTAACTCATATATTTCTCCTTGAAGTGGCCTATGTTCTGGCTTTATCATACTTAGATGGTTGCTTGGATGCTTTACGATGTACTCCATCTATCGCAAAGTAAATGTTAGCAGCTAGGAAAGCCCTGAATGAAACTTGGTCTATGAATTTACTGGTTTGAGAGGCATGCAATGTGAAATGTTGGTTCTTCAGAAATTTCGAAAATGCAATTTGTTTGCTAATTGGCCCAAAGGAACTTGAATTTTCAAGCTATTATTTTATCTGTGATGTACTCTACACTACAGATTTACAACCTTAAATTTTTCATTTGGACCGATCGAATCCTAAGTTGGGACAACAATCGATGCAGGGGTCCTGATCTCCCTGTTGAGGGTTATTACAAAAGCTGCATACACGCAGGATGCTCATGGTTTGAGAAGAAGTGCGAACCTCTACTTTGCTGTTGGCATTGCGATCATGGTTGTGTGTCTCGTTTTATACAATGTTGCACATAGGCTTCCTGTCATGAAGTACTACAAGGAATTGAAGATGCAAGCTGTGAATGAGGAGAAAGAAGAAAGGGGCTCCCTAATTGCATCTGCTTGCAGTTCAACTCTATGGGACACTGTTGGGAGAATCAAGTGGTATGGATTTGGGATTGTTCTCATTTATATCGTAACTTTGGCAATTTTTCCAGGATATATCACCGAGGACGTGCACTCTGAACTATTAAAAGACTGGTATGCGATAATTCTTATCACTGGCTACAATGTGTTCGACCTTGTTGGTAAATCCTTGACTGCATTCTATCTTCTTGAGAATGCAAAGATTGCAATCTGGAGTTGCGTGGGGAGACTACTGTTCTTCCCACTCTTCTATGGCTGTTTGCATGGACCTGAGTTCCTCAGGACTGAGATTCCTGTTACTATATTGACTTGCCTGTTGGGGCTAACCAATGGGTACTTGACAAGTGTATTGATGATTTTGGCTCCCAAAGTTGTGCAACTACAGCATGCAGAAACAGCAGGAATTGTGGTTGTTTTGTTCTTGGTTCTTGGCCTGGCTATTGGTTCAGTTGTTGCTTGGTTTTGGGTCATTTAAGCAGGGCTCATGGTTTGCAAGCATGGAGAATTGCTGAATGTCTGGGACACTCTCTAGGCCAATCACCCAATCTGTAGTCGATGGATGCTTCCTTGTAGTACTTCCCTTTCTGTAAAGTAATGTAAACACAGTTGCTCATTATTGTTGCATCGAAAGGTTAATTGCGACTCAACAGGAATAAATGATCAGCATTTGGTTTAAAATTCTCCTCTTTTCTTCTTTCCATTTTCACGGGCTTCTTATTCTTGATCAAGAAAAGTTTTTCATGCGTAGAGTAGAGGAGAGGAGTGCATGGGATGTCGATGTGCGTTGGATGTGTTTCTGCCATCTTACGTTGTTAAAGAGTATAGTAACCTATGGAAGCTTCGTCTGCCTAGGCTGGAAGCGTTCTGTTTTTGGTCGTTATAATCTCCTTTTACGGGGTTTTTACTTTGCTTTAGTATGTGCAGGTATGTCCAATCAACACCTGATTGTCTAAAGAGTGAGGTTTTAGCTACAGTTGAGCAGCAGCATTAACGCTAATGTCGGTCATGTGGATTAGCAGTGCTCTTCTAGCACCAACACGCGAATGTAATATCCTGTCCGAAAGTCTTGACTCTAAATCTCCTTTGCCGGAGCTTAAAAAAGAACCACAACCCTCAAATTCAGACGATCCGTATCACATCTTACCAAGGTATTAGGTTTTGAAGATAAATTTCATTCTTCAGGACTTTAGTGCATTCCTTCTATCCCCATTATAATAATGTGCCCAGATTTTATCTTTTGGGAAACTGAAAATTCTTGAAAGAGTTGCTTTTCTCACCAGATTGAACTAAGAGACCATTAATGATGAGGAATAGCCTAATGGCAACCGGTTATTCCGGTTGCTAAAGAGGAGGATATCCAACGATGGGTTTTGTTTTTTAAAGTAAATTGAACGGTTAAATTATCTGGAGTATGGTACAGCTGGAGTAATGTAGCCTCACAAGTATACATCTATTCATTTCCATGTTTAAATTTGCGACTCGTGAAGGATTATCTTAATGAAGCATGGCTTTTTTTGTTGTATGGGTGATGGCTAGACATGTCAAACGGATGGGTCGGGTTTGAGTCGGGTCAAAAATGGTTCGATCCAAATAGGTTCATTTAATCCGTTTTGACCCATTTTTAGGTTATACAAATCTAATGACTCATACCTAATCCAATCTATACCCGATCCAACTCATATTGTTAAAATACTTTCATATTTAACTCAATAGAAGAAAACTCATATCAAATTGAGATGAGAATGCGGAGTGAGTGATGGGAGATTAAATGAGAGTATGAGAGACAAGTCGAGTTTAAAAAAGTTATAAATCAATTTATGATCTATTTAACATTCATGCTATGTTTATACTCATTTATTAAATATAATTAACCCATTTACTGATTTATGACCCATTTTAATAGGTTTAGTGGTGGTCTGAGCTGTGTTGCAACCTGGACTTTTTGCTTGTATACAGTGGGTCTCATAAGATAACGTTAAAACTTCCAGAGAACAAAGGCAATCTCTCCACACAAGTCCTGCTTCACACTGTTTGCAAGTTTCTGTGGATTCCTTGTTAAGGCTTCACTAGGAATTCTTGTTATAAGATAAACAGGGAAAGAAATCTTGGAAGAGGGCTCCAGATTCTTTTTTTTTGTGCTTGTGCTATTCTGAAGGCAAGTTTGGATGACTAATCCTGTCTAGTGTATTCTGAATTTCAGCTGTTTCAGGCTAATATCGCAACTTTCATAAATTCCCACCAACTGGACTTTGGAGATTCCGTTGCGACTCTCCACCTGCTTCATTCAACTCAATGCCTCTTTGTTTTAGCCATCCAACCTAGTGCTCTCCCTTCGCTAAGCCTAAGCTTCGCAGGAGTTCTCCTGATATATAGTGCTCAAATATTTAAAAGATACAAATAAGTAGGAGTGAGCATAGTTCCATAGTAGAACCTGAAACCTGAGAACCTGATCGGTAAGAACTTGTATGTTCTAGATTTCAAGGTATGCATGATAGGTTCCGGATTCCAAAAATTAAGGAACTCGTTTTGATGGATAGATTTCAGGTTCTCGGTAAGTAGAATCTGAAACCCGAAACCTTAAACAAGTTTTTTGTGTTTTTTCTTGGTCCATGTCTTCACGCGATTCTGCGGTGTTCTATGGCGTTAGATGATAAGTGTATAATCTAGAACCACTTGTCTAAGTTTTCATTTTATGACTTGTTAATGTTTCATATTTTTCGTGTGTCTAAATATAAGTTGTGGTCAATGGATCATAACAGTAAGCGATGGTCATTAAAGTTGATGATTTACTGTAATTATTCAATTAATAATACGAGTGGAACTTGGGTAGACTCTTGAACCTGTACGGAACTTGAAATCACTCATCCCTACAAATAAGATAAGGAGACCCTAATATATACACAAGATCCTCAAATTACCATAAAAAAGGAAAGATAAATCTAATGAAGATCTCCTACATGAAATACTACAGGAATGTTGGATCTTATGGCAAGTTTGCCTAGAAATGATATTATTTATCAAATGATTGCGGGACTCCTACCTTATCACTCTTCTTTTGAGAGGCCAAGAATGTCATATACAGTCATATTAGAATCTCATGATTTGTCATTTACCCACATTTAGTGAACATAATACTAGGTAATAGATTGGTGTTCAAGAATGTGTTTATGAAAAGGTGGCTAAGTTCATCTTGCTTGGGTTCCTTTTCGTCTGCTCTACCGTCTTAGATACAACTAGTAGCATAACCGTACTTTGCACAGGCGTGAATTTTTCATTTGTGTAAAATCGGAATATATATTTTAATACAAGGTATTTGTGAAATTGTATCTTATTTCATACGAATCTTCATCTTTTGAACAAATTAAAGATGGAATCCTTAGTTCACATGATTTATTAATGTAATATATGGGGACTCGAAAACAGTTAGAAAGTTCCTAAAAGCCGGTGTTATATGACATGGATAATTTTATATGTAATCAACTACTCTTTTTATAATGTTGAAAGAAAATAATAAAAATCTTCCAAGGAAATACTTAAATGGAAAGGTGACAAAAGTGCTAAAATTTTCAACAATCACTAATTTGCAACATAGAACGCATTAAAATTATCATTATTTTTTTTGTATCGAAGTAAACCAATGGTATAGAATGACACAAGCACAAATCTTAGATGATAGCGAAATGAGTGGACAGTGAAAGAAAAGTATTCATTGAATAAAGAGTACAAGGGTGTCAAAAAAGTTGACCCACCCTCACTTAGTTCCTAATCTAAGTCCACACATCTCCAAATGAAGATAAGAAAGGCTAGAGCATAATAGAAAGAGCACAAGATAGAAAGCAATTTTACCCAAGTCTCATAACATATAATTTCATAAAGCAGTTCGCCAAGGTAACTTCTCTAGCCACATGTAGATGCAAGGTTCGGTTTCCCCAATTCTTGTTGGCTTATGTCGGCAAATATTTCCCAAATCTGGATTTTTGGTCAACCAGAAATCTTCAAGCCAAACATGTTCTTGCGACAATCAGTACATTCATGTACTCACGAAGTATATGCATTGGGACAAGAAGAGAATCTGGGGAAGAAAAAACCTCATAAAAAACACACATTGCTTTGAGTGATACCAAACAATAGTATCATCTACTTCATCCATGGTGGATTACTTTCCTGGTTATAGTTGTTCGGCTTGAGAAACATGTCCATCCATCGTTCTTGCACGGCGTCTGGAACCTTGACATACAAATCCCAACTATTTTGTTCGCCATCTAAGAGTTGCCATCTGATCCTCTTAGCAGTTTTGTCAAAATAGTGATTATCCTCTTCATCTTTGTCCTCCTTTGCAACCTTACTGCTTGAGCCAACTTTATCCTTCTCATCAACATTCTTGTCAAAATAATAAAATGGTAGCAAGTCAATCACCATTAAGAATTGTGCTACTGCTTTCAAAAAAATAAAAAAATAAAAAGAAAAAGAAAGAGAAAAAAAAAGGAAAAATGTACTTATATATATTACGAGATATAATTAATCACTGATATTGTCATTAAAAAATTATCTCAATCTGGCAAGCTGCTTTCGATTTAAATTTGTCCTTATTAAGATTGTGGTCAAATTAATTTAAAGGTTGCAAGTCAATTACAATACATTACAAGAAATAATGAATCATTGTTTTCTTGTAATTCAAAGTACCTCAGACTGACTAGCTGCCTTTGATGCCTTCGAGTTTCTCTTGCGACTAGTTTGTCCCACGTCAAGACCCAGATGCTTCTTGACGGCTTTAAGTGATCGAAATTGTCTTCTCGTTTCCGGCTCATAGAAGAACTACAAAATAAAGAAAGCATATCATAATAATCCTCTCTTACTTGAGATTAATATGACTATCCTCAAATTAACGACCATAAAATAATGCGCAATTACGTTAATGTAATGGAAACCATGAAGAAAGCCCTCTGCCAATGCCTTTGTGGTTTGCGAATGAAAATTATGCTAGCTATAAAGAATCATGTTTAAAGAAAAATGAAACACAGCACTTTCTTCTTTCAATCGAATCAAGCAGCAGCAAGCAAGGGTTACACTTTCCAATTGAATCAGCAAACGAGGTTTACACTTTTCTTCTTTCAATTGAATCAAGCAGCAAACAAGGGTTAGGTCAAAACACAAGATTCCGACCTACAAAATAACTTAACTTATTAAAACAGCATTATCATGACCGATTTCTTGATAAGTTATCTTTGATCTGCAACAAATGTTGAATTCTCATCAAAATGGGTGACGTGCATGAGAACATTCAAGCAGCAATATGAGAACAATCATTATGTAATGGCACTGCAATTATGTAGTTTTTCTAGAAATGATGAGATCATCCTAACTTCATCCGCTGGAAAACTCTACGAGCTTGTCTGGTAATCAAAATAAACTTAAAAAGCAATCATAAAAGCAATGCATTGTTGTTTTCTGCCACTCGGTAAGGAAATTTTTCATTGCCCTACATCCATCATCCATTTCATTTTGTCCCTATGTTTCCACTCTTTTAGTGTATCCTTAAAGCGAACTCGCACCACCTTTAAAATGTGCTTCAAAATTAAGGGGGGGGGGGGGGGGGGGGGGGAGAGGGGATTGGTGGTGTTGCGGGTGGTCGTTGGAGGGTGGGTGTTGGTGTTGGGGGGTTTGAGGAAGAATAGAAGAAACCCTAATCTTACCAGATCCATTTTACCATAGGATTTGGAAGAGGCTTTTCGTGGCCTTATTTCTGCCATCCATCCCCTTGGCAATCCAAACACCGTTCCTTCATAAAATCTAGGTTCTCCGGTTTTAGGTTGTTGGTCCACAGCAACGATAGCCAGTTGATTTTGTCGTTCCTCTTCCATTGGATTGTTTGCCATCTGCTCCCGGTTCTTTCAAGAACAAAGAAGACTATACTCTTAAGAATTGAGCTATCAAGACAGAATATGAGAGGGAGGATGATGAAAGTGAGAGGCCAGAATTGCTCCTTAAATAGGGAGAAAAATAAAGCCGTCCTCTAATTTTTAAAGAGATTTTAATTCATGTCCACAAACGAAGCAACACGGTGGATTTATTACCTTATAGTATTTCAAATTGTTATCTAGTACCTACATATATAGATTGTAACAGCTATACTTGGTTAGTGGCTTTTAGGAAGCCTCATTACTAGATCTTATTATGCTGATTCTATTAGCAATCGTATGCAATAATATGTGGCATCCAGCATTCTAGTTTTGCATGCTTAAATACATATAACAATAACGTTATAAATGTCTTGATTTCCTTGAATGTTCACAAGTTGTCGTGATTTCCTTCGAGGAAGAGTACCGGATTTATGCTAATAGTTGTTGATGACTACTCAAAGAATACTTGGGTGTTTGTGCCAATTTACAAGTTTGATTTTGTTGTCAGAATTAGGTAGTTGAAAGTTTTGATCGAAAAGGAGACTGGTAAAACGATCAAGCAGGTGTGGACTGACAGTAGTATGAAGTTTTGCTCGAAACTGTTAAATGAATTCTGCATGAAGGAAGGCATAGTGTCTAAGTGCCAGTGAACCACAGCATGTTGCAAAGTTGATGAGCAGAATATTATTAAAGACGGCTCATAAAATGCTCTCTAGTACTGATATGGGTAGGAGATTTTTAGCAGATGCGCTTAGTATGACGAGTCACCTGAATAATAGATCGTCATCGACTGTAATTGAATGTCAGACACCCAAAGAAGTGTGGTCAGGTAACGTTGCTAATTATTTGTTCTTAGAATATTTGGTTGCCTGTGTTATGTTCGAGCTAGTGAGGGTAAACTTGATGGAAGGGCAAGAAAGTGCATATTCCTAGATTATGCACAAGGTGAGCGGGGCTATAAGTTGTGGTGCCCGGAATTAAATTCACCTATTGTTAATAGAGAAGTTATATCTGACGAGTTTCCAGTGCTTCTGGGTAAGAGTGTTATTGACAATGTTTATACGGATCTAGACAGTGTTCAACTTAAGGTGGAGTTGCAACCAAAAACCCCCGAGGTAGCGAATACTAGCGTGATAATCGACACAGATGGTGCTTGTAGCGAGGTGAAGCTTATAGAGCCAACAGTTGCTATAACTTTTGATATTGACAAGGTGTGTAGTTGATCTTTCGATAGATATGAATGCAATGATTTTTGCTTTATTTGCGATTAAGGAGGTTATGTTAGAAAATCCTTATGGAGTAGTTAAAGGTGCATGCGGACTTGGTGATCTGATGAGGTCCATGATTATGACGAAGTTTAAGCAAGGCTTGGACTTGAAAGATGTCTACGGCAGTTGAGCTTATTAAGGGTTGTGGGAGAGTAGTAGTGAAGTTCAGATTTTTGGCAAAGTTTCGACAAAGCGATTATGACTTGGCTTAAATATCAAGCTAGAGTGGATATTGTTAAAATTATGTCTTGATTTTGAGCCCGAAAAGAAAAGTTTCCTAATTGAAATAGGTTTCTTATTTTGAATAAGTTTCTTAATTGAATGATTTCCAAGTTGGAAAAGGTTTCATAATTGGAGAATATTTTCTAAAAAGAGGTTTCATAATTTGGATCCAATTCTTGCCTATAAATAAGAAGGGGATGTTATTTGTGAATATCATTAAAGAGGAGCTTCTGCTTATGAATTACACTCTGAGAGCTTTTAGTGTTGAAACCAATCAAATTCTTGTGGGAAGAATTTGTGTGTAATTCCTTCGTAAGATTGATATATTATTTCGTGATGAATTGTGGGGCTAAACACCGTGTGAGTTATCGAGTGTAATTGGGATTTGATAAACACTTAGAGTATTTGAGTGACTCGAGTGTGGTTGTAATCTTCGTTATATTGCTTGATCTATAGTGAAATTCGTTGTTGCTTTCCTCGTGGACGTAGGTCACTACGACTGAACTATGTAAATCAGGTATTCGATTTACTTTCTTGTTTAGTATATTTTACTGTTCAATCACTTGACTTCTGCAACAATCTTTTTGCTTATTAAGGAATAAAATCCCTACTTCTATTACTTTATATGGAGAGACTAATGTCAATCGATACTAAGAAAATTGGATGTTGACAAAACTAATATCTGACATGGATAATATAAGTGATGATGGACGACCAAGGCTTTTTGTTCAAAGGTCAAAATGTTAGATTATAGTTACCGTCCTACGCGACTAGTTTTTTGAGGGATTCATGTAAATAGGGGGTTAGAATCTCTCCTCTGTAACTAATCACAAATAAATTATGTGTATTCATGAGGCATAACCTTTTGCGCTGATATTGTTCTGAGAATTCTTGAGAGCCAAATCATAGTCTAGTTGTGTAAATCACTCTTTTTTACAAATTGGATTGACATAGCGATTGTAAACTCTCAAACAAGTACGAAAGGGACGTGAGCACCAGCTTGCACTATATATATGTATATTGAGTAGGAAAATTACCAATTCATTTTTAAATTTATTGTGCGGATGCCAATTCAATCACAAACTTTTCATTTTGTCATTGTAATGCTAAACCATTACGTAATTACCAATGTAGTTGTTCCGGCCAATTGATGTTGAAAACATTAACATGGTGGTCCACGTAGGACATTGGTTTGAGTAATGTTATTCACGTCAGCTTGCCATGTAGGGCGATGGCTAGATGTCATGTCAGCAATTTTTGGAGGTAATTAACTGTTGTTGACACCTATTTTTAGTTTAATTACATATAAAATTAGGGGTTAATTTTTTTTTTTGGTAAGAATTAGGGGTTAATTTTTTTTTTTGGTAAAGAATTAGGGGTTAATTTTGTACCCCTAAACATGAATAATTTTCTTTTAATCACATGGCTTATAGACATTAGGTGTATTGGCATCAATATAGTTCATTAGACATATTTTTCTAACCTAAAAAAAATCTGGGCTGATTCGACCCGGTTCGAGTGGGCCGGATCATCCTGGCTCAGTTTTTTTTCCTTTTTTTCTCCTTCTTGCGTGGGCTGGCCCAATCTTCTTTCCTCTTTGGCCCAGCCTAGCTTTCTTCTCCCTCCTTCTATCACTCTCGGCAAGGACGGGGACCAGCGACAACGAAGCCAGAGAGCAGAGCGGCGTCAACGAGCAACAGAGGAATTTGCCCGGCAAAAGGGAAGCATCGTCGCGCGTCGAAGGGGGTCACAAATCAGATGGCTTGTGGTTCCAAAAAAGAAGTCCTCAATTCGGGGATAAAAGGGGTGAGAAGAAGGAGAGAACAGGGGAGTTTGAAAGAGGGAAGAGAGAAAGGGAGGTCTAAGAGGAGAGCGCTCCGGTTCTTCCTTAGGAGGGTCGCCGGCGAATCTCTTCCCCCTCCCAGTGAGCTAGCCATCGTCATCGGACGTCCATCGCCCCGGCCGCCGCGTTTGGTGTCGGCGAGTCAAGAACAGAGGGAGTTAGAGAGGAGAAAGAGGAGGTTGAGTGAGAGAGTAGAGCGAAATCGGAGAGTCTCGAGTCTTGCCCGCTCACCAGAGTGCCACCCGAACCTTCATCAAGCTGCCTAGCCGCCACGCTTCGTCTAGGATAGACCCGAATCAGGTGGGTTTTCATCCTTGCCCTCCCCTATTTTCCCGTTTCCTCCCCTGCCTCTCGGACACCAGACATACCGAATCTGTTCAGTGCTTGTTGGGTTCCGTCCACGGAGGATAATGCTCGTTTGACAGTCAAAGACATTCTTTTAGATGTTATATGCTGAGTTGGTGCCCCAAACCGTGTTAAAAGGGAATTTGTATCTCTTTTAGTCACACCCCACATGCTCGATGAAATGCTCAAATGAACTTTCGATTATGTTCTTGTGAAACCAATTTCTAAAACTTTGTTATGTGCGTGGTTTGTACTAACGCCATTACTAACCCCGATTTTGGTTGCCTTTCATGTGATTTTGGAGGCGTGTTAACGATGTTCGAGTCGACCGCATATGTTTTCCGTCGTCGGGATGCCGTTCCTTAAACTGGAGCAGCCAACGGTTCAGGCCGCAATCGTTAGTCGTTTATTCTCATTTTCTGTTTATATGTGCTCGTTTTGTCTGGGTTAAACGTTTGTGACTAGGGCCGAAAGGAGAATAATCGGAAAGTAAGTTTTGGTTGCCAACGAAGGGGTGTGTTTTTGGGGTCGTCGGAATGGTTCCCGGAATGTCTTGCTGGTTGTGACGGCATAAGGCCGATGTCTGCCCTTAGCGCTGGTGGCCTGAGCCGACGGCCGGTGGTGGGTGGCCACGGCATGGTCTCAGTTGAAGAAGAAGAAGTTATGCAAAGGGCACACGAAGGGGATGAAGAAGAGAGAAAAAAAATAGAAAAAGAAAAAGAAACAAAAACAAAGAGAAAAGCAAAGGAAAAGAGTGAAAAGGAAAAGAAAAAAAATAGAATTTAAAAATCAAAATTTTGAAAGTTCGAGCGGGTCGGAAACTCGGGTCGGGCTGTCGGGCGGATCGTGTCAGGGACTCGGTCCGGAATTTTTATTTTATTAATAAAAATTTTCAAATATTTAAAAATTCAAAAAAATACATATATATTTAAAAATATTAAAATATTAAAAATTCCAAAAAAATCGAAAATGTTTAAAAATCCCAAAATATTAATTAAATAAAAAATATTACAAATTTTCAAAAAAAATTAAAAAAAACATTAAAAAAATCCAAAAGATTGAAAAATTCATAAAAACTCAGAAAAATTCCAAAAAAATCCAGAAAATTAGGAAATGTTCAGAAATCATTTTGGGCTTAATTTCACTAGGTCTTAGTGTTTAGTTTCATTCTAGACTCAGTTTAAAATTTGCAAAAATTGAGAAAAACTCTTAAAAAAAATTCAAAAATCGGATAAGTCACTAGGGTTTTATTTTAGGGCTTTTGATTGCCTTTTTCTTTCTGGAAACGATGCTAGGTCGTTGGTTGTCTTTTTTCTTTATGATTATTAGTTGCGTACTTTTAATATATTAATTGTTGTTTTCTATTTTTAAAACGGTTAGGTGGAATTTTAACTTTTTCGATAGGCTACTTGATACGTTAGTTTGCGGAAATTCAAGTTTAGGTACCGAAAGGGCACTAGTTAGATCGCTAGTGTAATCAAGTCTCCGAATTTTATAATCTCTGATTTTCGCGCGTATCGAGATGACACTCCTACGTCTCGATCAGGGTTTCTAGTCGACCCTTGATCCTAGCTAGTGGCGACTCCAATCGAATGCTTACATTAGATAATTCTCGTTGTGCAAGGTATGAGACTTGGGAGTGCCTCGGTCATTGGATTAATAAACTATTTGGTTCACCCTTCAAACGAATCAATTATTGTTCATATCCATCAATAAATACCTATTGGCCTAAACCCGACGATCCCAATTGGGACAGATAGGTCGCAAGAGTTTGGCGACTCCGCTGGGGACTTGAGGACTTAGGCCTAATAAACGTGATTATTTGTTAACTGACGTGGTCTTATGGCAGTGCATTGTGAAAGCTAAGGTAAGTCCGCTAACGTTGTGTTAAATGGTTTTGTAAATTGGGAGTTATAAGGGGTGGAGCGATTGTTGACGTGTTTGTTTTGCAGGTTGGTGTAAATGGTATATGTATGTGTGGATGAAAAATTGAAGTGCTGTTTTGATATCAAATGTTGTGCATGCTTTTACCTGCTTTAGCACTACACCTTGCACACATAATCCGCGATCTAAAACCCCGATCGCCTTAGGAAGCCCATATGAGGTGCCAAAAATGTTGAAACCGTGCGGGGAAGGACTCATGGCTATTCCCTTTTGATTCCACCCATTTTCAAATAGTGATAAAGAGGACTGTCCGACGTAAGTGTTGAATGGGGAAAACTCTTTTGATCTATTTGGGATGGGGATCTTTAGCCTTTAGAACTCCCACTTTTAGTGAGCCTCATGAGTCGACATGCGACTTGTTTTTGTGTTTGACATATCCACAATTTTTGGATGAAGGTTTGTATCTCCTTCGCGTTCAATAATTGCAACCCTCTTTTCCATGTGAATTTAAATTTACTTCGTAATAAATAGTGATTGATTTAAATACTCCTAGGCTTAGATATCATGGGCCTCAATGAGCTTCGGATCCTCCCGATCCTGAAACGAGTGTTGTTGGACATGTGGGATGCTCTCGACCCAAGCAAGAAGAATTACGTGGAAAAAAAGATCGGCCACCTCCTTTCTCTATTGCATATAGAACCCCAAGTGGCATTGATCAAGGCCTTGGCCCATTTTTGGAACCTCAAAATCTCGACCTTTGTGTTTGATCATCACGAATTAGCCCCGACTTTGGAGAAAATTCAAATCATCATAGGCGATGTCCATTCCCTTAGTGTTGTCGATCCTTCTTTAGGCGTGGATCTAGTCCCTTGTTTGAGTTAAATCCTAGAGGTCCCGTCGCCCGAAATTAGGACACTCCTCAATAGAAACTCCAAGGGTCTCCCACTAGCTTTTCTTGAACAATGATTCCATAGCTTTTTTTCGAGTCTTAAAGCCGAATCTGCTAAAGTCTTCCTATTAGCCTTTTTCGGGTTTGTCATATTTCCATTTACACAAAAAACAATGGACCCCACTGTTATCCATGTTTTCAATGGGATCCTCGTCCTCAAAGGGTTTACCAACATGATCCTCGCTGAAATGTTCATATCTCTTAATTGTTTCAAGAAGGACAAACGTGTGGTCTTTAAAGCCCCCTTATGTATTCTCCAAGTTTGGTTTGTGTCTTACTTGAAATAATTCCGTGGAAATTTAGCCATTCCTTATGTTAGTAAGGACATAAATCCCCTTACCCAATTCAAAGAGATAGAAAAATTCCTTCGTCCTTGGACCTTTCGTAATTGGGTAGACTTCCTCGAGAATCTTATACCTAAACAAGTTCTTTGGCAAGCCCTCTGGGTTCATTTTCCTAAAATATGTCTTACAAGTGGCCATAGTGACCCAATTCCACTCTTAGGTTTGACGGGATCGACTTCTTATTATCCTTTAAGAGTCGCCCGTCAATTCTATGTGTTTCAGGAAATGTCTCCTCCTCTAAAGTTGGGTTTATTTCATTTCGATTTTCGTAAAGGGGTTATCAGGGGAGACCAACTCGAGGAATTGAAGAACAGGGTGAAACAAATCATCGATTTACTTTACTGTTGCCAATCGAAGGATGTGGAGCAAGCCACCGACTTGGAAGGATCCATGAAGAAGCACCACGCATCGAAGGAATACATAGCGAGACATGTCAAGCCCAAGCTCGCCATCACCATCCCAAAATTTCCAGTGATTGCAACCCCCAAGGAGACTCAAATGGGGTAGATCATAAGAGAAAGGGATGAAGTCCTGGCTAAGGCAGAGCATTGGCAGAAAGCTTACAATCGCGTCCGCAATATGTTGTGAAGAGGCCCTATATCTAAGACTAGTCATGTTCTATTAGTTTCTTTTAGGGTGTGCTTTTAATCATCTTGGAATTGATGTATATCACTTTTTCTTTTCATGAGCTTTTAGAGCAAATGTTTAGGCATGCTTTTTACTATTTAGCAGGTGTATAAGGATTTCCTTTCACAAATTTTGCTATAATTAGTGAAATTCCCTTTTTTGTAGTTCGAATGGAACATAACATGAGCATTTGAATCAATCACTATGTGTTACTCCCTTTTGATTGTATAATTTCTTACAATGAAATTTTTATAAGAAATTGCTTGCATGAGGTGCAGCTTGTACAAAAGGTTTATTATTTCAATTTCATCATAAGAAAATATAAAATTAAAAGGCGTGCAATTTCCATTCTCTCGCTTTAATGTGTACTAATTTCGGCCTTCTCGTTTATTTTACAAACCAGGTTCCGAAACTACGGCTTCGTGGCGATCACCTATTTGCACACGCTCGAGAGTAGTAAGGATGAACATCGGGGAGCAAAATGCCCGTTTCACCGCGTTTGATAACAAGATCAATGAGCTAACTGCTCAGCTCGTGCAGTTCGCCAATGAAGTTAGAGCTGCACTGGTGGCGTCGAATGCTAACCAAGCCGTGCTACAAGCTGCCCTCGATCTCGAAGAGGGGTTTGTAAGGAGGAATGGTGTCGGGGAGACATTGAATGCCGCACCCGTAGTGGTAGAACTTGATCCCTTTTTGGAAGCCGTCATGGCTCATTTGGAAGAAAAGCACAATAAGAGGTTCGCAAAGATTTGAAGAGAAACTCCGTGCACTGCGAGTACATGAAGAGTACATGATCGAGGATTTGTCTCGATATGCACAAATGAACTTTCCTGAGAAGTTCAAGATTCCCGACTTCACTAAGTATGATGGGATTGGAGACCCAAAGATCCACTTGAAGTATTATTTAAACCAAATGGCAAGATATATCCAGAATGTCCCATTAATGATTCAGACTTTTCAAGAGAGTTTGACGGGGCTTGCTTTGCAATGGTATATGTTGTCGGAGCCTGAAAAATTTGAGAAGTGGGAGGAGTTAGCCGAAACGTTTGTCCTGCAACATAAATACAACACAGAGATAGCTCCCACACGAGCAGTGTTAACCTGAACTGAAAAGAAAAGAAGTGAATCCTTTAGAGCGTTTGCTCAAAGATGGCGTACTCTTGTTGCTCAAGTCCGTCCTCTGCTCAATGAAAAAGAGCTATTGGATCTCTTCTTTAAGGCTTTACCTAATGATTTCTATTTGAAGTTGGTGGGTTCTGAATGCCTGACATTCTCTCAGTTAGTAGATGTCGAAGAAAGGGTGGAGGGAGCCATGTATGATGGTAGATTGAATGAAGGGACTAGCCGGAAGATCCCGAATAGAAAAGAAAAGGATGTGGAGATCGCATATGCATAAGCGTCGGTTGTGACAAGGCCCCCTGCCTCATCCTCTCAAGGACTGTCTGTGTTCCGAGAGAAGATATATTAGAGTTATGAATTCAAAAAGAAGGCACTGTGGTAATTCACTTCCCTGCCTAGGCCTCTATCCAAGTTGTTGCCCATGCTGTTGAGAAAGGGAATGATAGTCAAAGAAGCATCTCGGGATAATCTTCCAAAATTTCTTGGATTCGACTTGTCGAAATCCTGCGAGTTCCATAGAGGCGAGAGGGGTCATGATGTAGATAACTGCTTCACTCTGGAGAACAAAGTTCAGAATTTACTCAACAGGAGCTTTTTATCCTTCAAGGATCCGCCCCCTAATATCTAACAAAATCCATTGCCTAATCATGCTGAGAATGTCAACGTGATTACGGAACAGGGGTAATAAGAGTAAGCAAACCTTTAGAGTGGATGTTCGTAAACCATATGAGCTATTAGTGTCGGCATGACATTTTGAAGAGGGGGAGGATATCCCGATGGAAGAGAAACTGAAATATATCACTCGGATGGTAAACATGGGCATAATCTATAGTATGAAGGAGGATGTTACGATGCCCTTGATAGCCGTTATAGACTCATTTTGTGAGATCAAGAAGGGATCGGAGAAAACATATGTTGAGCTTATGGAGACTAATGAACCAACCAATGATGGCACGTCGAAGAATTTAATTGTGACCGATAGTGAAGGAGACATTTCATGTGATGATTACGAGCCTCAAGCTAGAAATGTTGATTGGAATAATGAATTCATGAAGATCGCTCGGGAGAATGGGGAAGTGGTTGACACATTGGGTCAATTAAGTGGTAAATTCAACTTTTTTGTAAAGTATTCACCTCCACCGAGCTTCTTCATCGATTCCAAAGATCTTGTTCTTGATGGACGGGGAGGTATGAACGACCTACTTGAGGCCGAGGAAGAGATAGTCAACATGATCACCCTCATGGTCATTGACCTGTCAGTCGAAGAAGGCCTATCAAACCCCGATGAACAAGATGTTAAGCACGTAATCATTGACCTCAAGTTCGAAGAGTTTGCTACTCTAGAAATCGAGGATTATGCCATGGAACCGAAAGGGATTGAACTCCCGCCTGAGAACAAGGAAGACATGATGGTAGAGATGGCCCCTAATTACGATACTAAAGCGGTCCCTTAGAACTACAAGGTGAATGAAATCGATGCTGTTACTCGCTCTGGCCGATGTTATGATCTCACTAAGGTGGTTGAGAAAAAGGCTATTTCAAATGAAGAGGCCGAGCAGTTCTTAACAATTGTTAAGACTAGCGAGTTTGATGTTGTCAATTAGTTAAGGAAGATACCGGCCCAGATATCACTTATGGATCTTTTCAAATCCTCCGAGAAACATAAAAATGCACTACTCAAGGTTCTAAATAAAGTGCACGTTCCCGAAACTATCAATGACACCCAATTAGAGAAGTTTGTTGGGTCTATCTTGCTGAAAGATCAGATTTCTTTTGCCGATGAAGATTTTCCTTCAGAAGGTCGCAATTATACTAAGGCGCTACTTATTTCAGTTAAGTGTCGTGATAGAATTGTGGCAAGAGTGCTAATTGACAATGGGTCTGCATTAAACACTTGCCCACTTGCCACCCTTCGTCATCTGGGAGTGAGTGAAGAGAAAATTCTGTCATCTAAATCTACCGTTCGTACTTTTGACGATATGAAGAAGGAAATTGTTGGTGAGGTCGAGCTTGAATTTCTGGTTGGTCCAGTTTTTTTTCTAGTCAACTTCCAGGTCCTGGACATTTTTAGTGCATTTAATTTTCTATTGGGATGACCTTGGATACACACCGCCGGAGCTGTGCCCTCGAGCTTACACCAGAAGGTCAAATTCATTGTGGATGGGAAGCTGATAACTCTTCACGAAGAGATTGATTTTAAAGTTTTCCACGACACTACAATCCCGTACATAGAACTTGAGAACAAGGCTGAATCAAGCTATCAAATTTGGGAATTAGTATCGATGGTTCATGTGCATGTGGGAGCTATTGTGCAAAACCCAGAAATGGCTAAGCCTTCGATAATGTCGAGTAGGCTGTTGCTCGAAAATGATCATGTCCCCGGAGCCGGCCTAGGACTGCATGGTCAGGGCATCAAAAAGCCTATTCAGGTTTTCAAGTGGCATAAAACGGCAGGCCTAGGTTATCATAAAGGCAATTCTGGTGGCTGAGATAACTTTGGAGGACGAGGCGATTTCAGGAGTCGGGCTAATCGTGGAGGTCGTGCTGGCCGTGGAGGCAATGCAGGCCGTAGTGATTATGAAGGCCTGGCTAATTATGGAGGTAGCGGAGGTCGTGGAAATCTATTTGGATTAAAGGAGGGTTAGAGGGGCTTACTTTTTCTGGAGTTGAAGGAGATCTTTTCGGGTCCACCCAAGTTGTTGCAGGAAGAGGAGGCCATCCTTGGTCTAGTTGATTTGTTCCAGGAGGAGTTTGCTTGTGTTATCATGGGAAGTGAAGAGACCGAGTCCTCTGTTACTACTACTAACCCTTCTGAGTAGGGATGCTACTTTTCTTTCCTATTTCGTCTTGTTTGAGTCTATGTTTATCCCTTGCATGGGAAGTCTGTTTCGGTCTAGCTGCTGCTTTCCTTTGTAATCAAAATCTTGGATTGCGAGCCGTCAGTCCAAGACCTTGAGTCATGTAAACAGCCTTATCCTGTTAATAGAATCATGAATATGTTTTATTAAAGACGTGTAGAAGTACCCAAACCAGTTTGATGATGATGCTTTGAGGCCTGGACTTCCACATGCTTCCTAGTTTTCAAAATTCTTTGTGGATAGAGACATCCGAGGATATGAGGATGGATCTCTCATTTTCTATGTTGAAAACTCTTTTAAAATGATTTCAAAACAGATGCATATCATCAATTGCAATAACATTTGCCAATCTAATTACTAACCTTCTTAGTGGCATCTCAGGCATAGCATTCCACATAATCATGATAGGTGCATTTGTAAATCGGATTTGCTTAACGGAAATTCCTCCGGGTCCGATGATGACAACGAGGACCGTGATTAGAGAAACATCGAACGAGATTGGATTGGCCATGAAGAATCTAAACCATTGACTGCAGAGCCTACAATCACAATAAACCTGTGTGATTCGGAGAATGTTAGAGAAGTTAAATTCGGAACTGGCCTTTATGAGATTAAGGCTAAAAGGATGATCGGGCTGTTAAAGAAATACCAAGATGTATTTGCATGGTCATACGCGGACATGCTGGGATTAGATAAGGAAATCGTAAAGTATGCTCTCCCAACTGATCCGAATATCCCGCCTAAGAAACAAAGACTCAGGAGAATAAGGCCCGAATTATCCAAGAAAATCGAAGAAGTCATGAAGTTGTTGAGAGTGAGCTTCATAGAAGTGTCACACTATTCTGATTGGATCGTTAATGTCGTCCCCGTCATGAAAAAAAGATGGTCGGGTTAGCGCTTGTATTGACTATTGCAATTTGAATTGAGCAAGTCCGAAAGATGATTTCCCGTTACCTCACATTGATGTGTTGGTCGACAGAACTACGAGATACGAGCTGTTTTCCTTCATGGATAGATTTTCTGGTTACAATCAAATTCAGATAAAAGAAGATGATAAAAGTAAAACCTCCTTCATTATCCCATGGGGGACCTTTTGTTACAAGGTAATGCCTTTTGGCTTGAAGAACGCTGAGGCAACGTACCAAAGAGCAATGGTCACCCTATTTCATGATATGATGCATAAGGAAGTGGAGATCTACATGGACGACATTATTGCCAAATCCAAACATAGAGAAGATCACATCAAGGTGTTGCAAAAATTGTTTGATCGACTTCGAAAATTTAAGCTGAGACTTAATCCTGATAAATGTGTGTTTGGGGCAAAGTTTGGGAAACTATTGGGGTTCATGGTCAGTAGTCGAGGAATTGAAATCGACCCGTCAAAAGTTAAAGCCATTTGTGATTTGAAACCTCTTTCAACTGTCAAAGAAGTTCGGAGTCTGCTAGGGAGGCTGAACTATGTGGCGAGATTCATATCTCAATTGTCTGAGATGGCTAAACCTTTCTTCAAGCTCTTGAAGAAGAAAGCCAAAGTTGAGTAGGATGCCGATTATCAAAAGGCCTTTGAGAAAATAAAACAATATCTTTCTCATCCGCTAGTTATGGTGCCACCTGTTCCGAATGTGTCATTAATACTGTATCTGACTATTCATGACGAATTATTGGGAGCCTTGCTAGCCCAGAAAAGGCCGGGTGATGGTAAAGAATGTGCAATATACTATCTCAGTAAGAAGTTCACTTCTTATGAAATAAATTACCCCGGAGTTGAGAAAACATGTGTGGCCTTGGTATGAGTGTTACATCGTTTACGCTAATACACACTCCATCATCGAATTCTGCTTGCAACTGAGAATAATCCCATCAAATACTTGCTGGAAAAACCCACGTTGGTCAGAAAAGTAGCAAAGTGGCAAATTCTGGTGTCTGAATTCGATGTCCATAGCATGACGCAGAAGTCTGTCAAGGGAAGAGTCATAGCTGACATGTTGGCAGAAAACTTCGAAAGGTCGGAGGACCAGGATTAGTCAGATCCCATAGAGGAACGCATTTTAGAGGTAGTGAGTGATAAGTGGACCATGTACTTCGATGGTGTTGTTAATTTGACTGGTTCTGGGATTAGGGCAGTTTTCATTTCCCGACGGGTCAACATTATCCTGTGGCCGCCAAATTGGTGTTTCCTTGTACTAACAACATCTCAGAGTACGAAGCTTGCATACTGGGGCTGCAGTTGGCCGTCGACATGATAGTTAGAAAGCTGCAAGTCTATGGTGATTCCGCTCTCATCATTCTTCAGACAAAGGGCTAAAGGCGGACTCGTGACCCCAAGTTGATTCCTTACCACGAATTCCTTGAAGAGTTAATAAAGGAATTTGAGGAGATATCTTTTGAGTATCTGCCCCGATCGCAGAATCAGTTTGTCGATGCCCTTGCCACGTTGTCATCAATGCTACAAGTTATGGAAGGGTTAGACATCAAGCCACTAAAAATTGAAATCCTAAGACATCTAACTTACTGTTCAGCAATCACAAACGAACCTGACGAGAAGTCGTGGTATTATGACATCATGACCTACCTTCAAAAGGGTAAATACCCTCGTAGGAGTGAACTGGCGGATCAGAAATACATAAGAAAGCTAGCATCAAAGTTTTTCATAAGTGGCAATACTCTTTATAAGAGGTCTTTCAACTTAATTTTGTTGAAATGCGTTGATGCTAAAAAAGCTAATCAGTTGATAAAGGAAATACATGAGGGGGAATGCGGTCCGCACATGAATGGTTATCTTTTAGCCAGAAAAATCATGAGATTGTGATATTTTTAGATGGCTATGGAGGCTGACTGTATTTGACATGTTCATTATTATCATCAGTGCCAGATTTATGCGGAAAAAGTCAACGTACCGCCCAACGAATTGCATCAAATGTCTGAGCCATGGCCCTTCTCAATGTGGGGGATCGACATGATTGGGCCAATTAATCCTAAGGCCTCCAATGGACAACGCTTCATCTTGGTGGCCATTGATTATTTCACTAAGTGGATTGAGGTGAATTCATATGCCAATGTCATTGCCAAGAATGTGGCTAAGTTTATCCGTCGTGACATCATCGCTCGCTATGGAGTTCTAGAGGCGATTATTACTGATAATGGCTCAAATCTAAACAACAAGGTCATGGATAACTTGCTCAACGAATTTCACATTCGTCACCCGAATTCCTCACCTTACCGCCCACAAATGAATGCAGCTGTGGAGGCAGTTAATAAGAGCATAAAGAAGATCCTGTCAAAGACTGCCGACAATTATCGAGATTGGCATGAACGGTTGCTTTATGCATTGATGGCATACCGAATCTCGATTCGTACTTCAACAAGGGCAACTCCTTTTTCGCTTGTCTACGGTATGGAGGTTGTCTTGCCTATAAAAGCTGAAATTCCTTCATTAAGGATTCTTTCACAAGCCAGCCTCTCTGAGGAAGAGTGGACTCAACAGAGACCCGATCAATTGAACATGATTGATGAGAAAAGACTTAAGGCTTTGTGCCATAGTCAATGTTATCAAAAGCGAGTTGCAAAATCCTTTAACCGCAAAGTCCGACCTCAACATTTTGAAGCCGGAGATCTCCTGCTAAAGAAAGTGTTGTTTGCCATACTAGCACCGGGTGGGAAGTTTGCCCCAAACTATGAGAGTCCGTATGTAGTTAAAAAAGCGCTACTTGTGGGCACCCTAGTTCTCGTAGGAATTGATGGCCAAGAATTGCCAAAGCTTGTAAATGCTGATTCGGTGAAGAAGTATTTTCCTTGAATGAAATCGAAGGGCTGAGAGCTATTTTTGATCCTAGTCATTGTAGGTTATTCACATTGCGCATATCATGCATCCATGCATCCATGCACACAAATTCATTTTGCAGGTTCTAGATGATCCATGAATTAACCCGTGATTGACAGAACGGTTTTGACAAGTATTCAACAAATTAAATGTGAAGGAAGGGGTTACCAAGTCATCCTACTGCAGGTAAGTACCCTTCTTCCTAAAATCAAAGGGGAGTCAAATGGAGAATTTTCATCGCAAAGAAAAAATCTTTGATGTTTTTGAGAAGCAATAAGTGCTGAAGTGGAAATTGAAAGAGTAGAATTTGCACAAATGTTTGGAATGTCATTTCATCCAAAAATTACCTTTATGCTTGATGAATCATTCATTTTGAATCAAAATTCCCTATGGATTGATCAATTCATGATGATCTCAACGAAACGAAAGGGAAATGTTAATCACGCCAAGTGAGAAACATTTAGGATGAGGAAGGGCAAGTCATTCCCAAGCATGTCCTGTAGACATTTTGAGATGAGTAAAAAAAAAAGAAGAAGAAACTTGTGTTGTTTAAGGATGAGAAATCCATTTGCGAATAGTGCACAGACCAAAATGAAAAGAGGCATTGCCTTCTTATATCATATATACTACAGGTAATCATAGTTAAGCTCCTTTGAGCCTTCACATGTGAAGAATTTTTACAAAATAGCTCTATCAAGAACCACCCCTCAATGGGGCAAATTGGAGATTTTGGTTAATACTATTTGGTGAAAAAGATGAGAAAAATTTCTTTGCTCTCACTCACATAAATCTTTTTATAGTAACTTCAGGTGAGTTTTTATGGAAGCTTGAAACATCCCGAAATTAAAAAGAGCATTCATTTCTCTACCCAAACACTTATACCCCTTGATCAGCCAAGTTAAGCCTGAATATTTGTTTCAAAAGCTTGAGTGGTGACTATCTCCCCACATTGGGGCCAGACACATGATTTACCCAATAAAATAGTAATTATGTGACAATGTAAAGAATGTCTTGAAAGTCCAAAGAGCAAAAAAAAAAAAGAAGTTCAAAAGAGCAAAAGTCAAGTGAAAACTATGGGGCATGAAAAAACAGTGTGCCTGATAAAAGCAAGGCCAACACCCGTTGCCAAAAAAAAAAAGAGGAGTCAAAAGTGAAATGCTCGCATGAAGAAAAGAAAATCATTGTGGATGCAAAAGTCATTAGAAAAAAGAGCGAAACTCTTATGTTGAAAGGATTAGTCAATGGACTTTCGAGACAAATTAAATTTCAAAATCAAGTACATTTGAAAAGATTGGACGATATGGTAATGATGTCATCATAATCACCAACTATTAAATCTCTTTTGAGAATTTCTGAGCCTTTCGAGCCTTTACCCAGATCAATGTTACAACCCTCTCCAAAGTCTCTTATGATTGGGATGGTTCAAGCAGAAATTTGGATGTCCGAAGAAGCTACCGCTTGAAGAAATGGGGGCAAGGTTATTTTATCTCATCGTAAGGTTTATTGACTTGTAAACCTGTCAGAGATGCTGATCGACAATTATTTCATTTCTTGGCCGATAATGCTCATCCATTATTGAGACCATAACTATACCTACATTACAGTCCTTTAAAAGATCTCTTAAATTGGTCGATGTGCACTTGTTATGAAAGATTCTCAAAGCCTTCGACACTAGTAGTGTGAGGTATACAGAGAGATCAGGTTTACTTCCCACATTAATAGATGGAATCAAACTGCCTTCTTGAGAGTATGTAAAAAGTCCCTTCCGACTGATGAGCTCTTGTTCGGCATAATTAATTAGCCCTTTTCATGAGTCAAGATCATTTTGACAATGATTTGTCTCCCAAGGGAATTGGAGAATTGATGATATTTTTCAAACCCGATGGCAATTGTGTGATGTTCAATGATACCAAATGTTTTCCAATCAATCGAAGTTAGTTTGATTTGCTCATTGCAATCAACACTTTCTCGGTAATGATGTTCTCTATGATTTTACCTGGTACGCCTTCTCTACCAAGGCCCTTGTTATAACACGTTACATTAGATGTGCAGGTGCCTCCTTGAAAGGTCCCCAAAATTTGGCCGACATGGCGAGCATTAGCAGTCAGAGACTATTCTTGCATGACTGGTCTCCTCACGCGAGACCTCGATTTCAAGAGGTTCATTGGTCTGTCCTTAAACCATGTTTTGTACAACATCAAGCCTCAAGTGAAAAACTTTAGGCCCATCAAGCCTTATGCGAGAAAACTTAAGCATTCCTTCAAGATGTTATTCTCATTGCCGTTCATAGGGTTTTAGCCCCTAGGCGAGATTTTAACTGTTCAGGGTTTTATCTCCTTTGCCGTTCATAGGATTTTAACCCTTAGACGTACTTTCAGGATTTTATCCCCTTTACCGTTCAAAGGGTTTTAACCCCTAAAAGTACTTTCAGGGTTTTAGTCCCTTTGACATTCATAAGGTTTTAGCCCCTAGACGTACTTTCTGGGTTTTATACCATTTACTTCGTAGGGCCTTGATCCCGATACGGAACCGTTGACATTCATAGGGTTGTAGCCCCTAGACATCTTTTTATTTTATCTTATTTTATTTATTATTATTACTATCATTATCTTCTTTCCTTCTTTCTTTTTTACCAAAAAAATAAAAATAAAAAAAATCAATCAAAAACAAATCCAATCACCCTCTTGTCTTAACCATCGTGCCATTCCATGCTTCCGGTCGGCAAAATTTAGGTGCCTCTTATCTTTAATAGGAACCACTTCGAGCTCCCCTTCAAAAAGGGGCAGTTGTTGACATCTATTTTTTCTTACCCGTTTTAGTTTAATTACATATAAAATTAGTGGTTAATTTTGTGCCCCTAAACATGAATAATTTTCTGCTAATCACATGGCTTATAGACATTATGTGTATTGGCATCAACAGGGTTCATTAGACAAATTTTTCTAACCTAAAAAAAAAAAAAATTCGGGTTGATCCAACCTGTTTCAAGTGGGCCGGATCATCTCGGCCCAGTTCTTTTTCCCTCTTTTCTCCTTCCTACGTGGGCCGGCCCAGTCTTCTTTCCTCTTTGGCCCAGCCCAACTTTCTTCTCCCTCCTTTTGTCACTCTTAGCAATGATGGGGACCAGCGATAATGAAGCCAGAAAGCAGAGCGGCGTCAACGGGCAGCAGAGGAATATGTCCGGCAGCAGGGGAGCATCGTCGTGCGTCGAAGAGGGGCGCTGATCAGATGGCCAGTGGTCCCAAAAAAGGAGTCCCCGATTCGGGGATAAAGAGGCGAGAAGAAGGAGAGAACAGGGGGGGTCTGAAAGAGGGAAGAACAAGCATCATCGGAGAGAGTTTGAGAAGAGAGAAAGGGAGGGGTCTAAGAGGGGAGCGCTCTGGTTCTTCCTCAGGAGGGTCGCCGGCGAATCTCTTGTCCCTCCCAGTGAGCTAGCCATCGTCATTGGACATCCATCGCCCTGGCCACTGCGTTTGGTGTCGGCGAGTCAAGAATAGAGGGAGTTAGAGAGGCAAAAGAGGAGGCCGAGTGAGAGAGTAGAGCAAAATCAAAGAGTCTCCAGTCTTATCCGCTCACCAGAGTGCCACCGAATCTTCATCGAGCTGCCCAGCCGCCGCGCTTCATTTCGGACAGACTCGAACCAGGTGGGTTTTCATCCTTGTCCTCCCCTGTTTTCCCCCTTGCTTCCCTGCCTCTCGAACACCAGACATATCGAATCTGTTCAGTGCTTGTCCGGCTCCGTCTAGGGAGGATAATTCTTGTTTGACACTCAAAGACATTCTTTTAGATGTTATATGCTGAGTTGGTGCCCCAAACCGTGTCAAAAGGGAATATGTATCTCTTTTAGTCACACCCCACATGCTCGATGAAATGCCCAAATGAACTTTCGATTATGTTATTGTGAAACCAATTTCTAAAACTTTGTTGTGTGCATGGTTTGTACTAACGCCATTACTGACCTCGATTTTGGTTGCCTTTCATGTGATTTTGGTGACATGTTAACGATGTTCGAGTCGACCGCATGTGTTTTCCGTCGTCGAGATGCCATTCCTTAAACCGGAGCAACCAGCGGTTCAAGGCCGCAATCGTTAGTCGTTTATCCTCATTCTCTATTTATTTGTGCTCGTTTTGTCTGGGTTAAACATTTGCGACTAGGGTCGAAAGGAGAACAATCGGAAAGTAAGTTTTGGTCGCCAGCAAAGGGGTGTGTTTTTGGGTTCATCGGAATGGTCCTCGGAATGTTTTGCCGGCTGTGACAGCATAAGGCCGACGTTTGTTGTCAGCGCTGGCGGCCCTAGCCGATGGCCGATGATGGGTGGCCACGGCGTGGTCTCGGTTGAAGAAGAAGAAGTTCTGTAGAGGGGACACGAAGGGGATGAAGAAGAGAGAAAAAAAATAGAAAAAGAAAAAGAAACAAAAAAAAGAGAAAATAAAAGGAAAAGAAAAAAAATAGAATTTAAAAATCAAAATTTTGAAAGTTCGGGCAGATCATAAATTCGAGTCGGGCGGTCGAGCGGATCGGGTCAGGGACCCAGTCCGGAATCTTTATTTTATTAATAAAAATTTTCAAAAATTTTAAAATTCAAAAAAAATATATTTAAAAATATTAAAATATTAAAAATTCCAAAAAAAATTCGAAAATGTTTAAAAATCCCAAAAGATTAATTAAATAAAAAAATTAAAAAACTTCAAAACATTAAAAAAACATTAAAAAAATCCAAAAGATTGAAAAATTCATAAAAACTTAGAAAAATTCCAAAAAAATCCAGAAAATTAGGAAATGGTCATAAATCATTTTTGGGCTTAATTTCACTAGATCTTAGTGTTTAGTTTCATTCTAGACATAGTTTAAAATTTGCAAAAATTGAGAAAAACTCTTAAAAAAAATAAAAAATCGGATAAGTCACTAGGGCTTTATTTTAGGGCTTTTGATTGCCTTTTTCTTTCTAGAAACGATGCTAGGTCGCTGGTTGTTTATTTTCTTTATGATTATCTAGTTACGCACTTTTAATATATTGATTGTTGTTTTCTATTTTTAGAACGGTTAGGTGGAATTTTAACTTTTTCGATAGGCTGTCTGGTACGTTAGTTTGCGGAAATTCAAGTTTAGGTATCGAAAAGGCACTAGTTAGATCACTAGTGTAATCAAGTCCTCGAATCTTAGAATATCTGGTTTTCGCACTTATCGAGATGACACTCCCGCGTCTCAATCAGGGTTTCTAGTTGACCCTTGATCCTGTCTAGTGGTGACTCCAATCGAATGCTTAAATTAGATAATTCTCGTTGTGCGAGGTATGAGACTTGGGAGTGCCTCAGTCATTGGATTAATGAACCATCTGGTTCACCCTTCAAACAAACCAATTGTTGTTCATATCCATTGACAAATACCTCTTGGCCTAAACCTGACTATCCCAATGGGGACAGATAGGTCGCGACAATTGGAAGGGATGTATTAAAAGTTTGCACAAAGTTTAGGAATATATTGGCAAAATTAAATAATTTATGACTAAATTGACATTCATATAATAAGTTTATGACCGACTAAGTATGCTTATGTAAATCAACTAAACACTTTCTCTATTCCTTCTCTCTTTCTCTCTCTATTTTTTGCTTATCAAGTGTTAGATTAGTTGCTTTATTATTGTTGCTACCTTGTGGCTGAATAAATGAGTTGTGTTGCCAACCCACATAGCTTGGACCACTAGTTAGCAAATCACAAATCATGTCGTTAAGTTTGCATGATTTTTGTTCTCCTTAAAAAATGTTAAATATTTCTACATACTAAAGTTCAAATTATATCTTGACCAAACAAAAAAAAAGTTTCACATTTTTAATCTTTACACATATTTTGAAAGGATTATAGTTCAAAGTAATGACACAAACAGTCCTTGAACTTTGGCTAAATGTGCAATTTGGTCCATAAACTTTTAATTTGTTCAATGTAGTCCCTGAACTTTAGGTAAATGTTCAGTGTGGTCCTTGAACTTTTAATTTGTTCAATGTCATCCTTGAACTTTTGGTACATGTTTAATTCAGTCCCCGAACTATATGAAAATATTCAACGTAGTCCCTGAACTTGAATTAATGGAAATGACTATATTGAATATTTTCATATAGTTTGGAGATTGAATTGAACATGTACCAAAAGTTCAGGGATGATATTGAACAAATTAAAAGTTCAACGATCACATTGCACATTAGATTAAAGTTTAGATACTATATTGAACAAATTAAAAGTTCAAGGATCAAATTGCACATTGGGCCAAAGTTTAGGAACTGTTTGTATCATTTTCCCTTCAAAGTAACTCAACTCTTCATGCGAGCAAAGCTTTGAATATTGTGCATTGAGTTACATGGTTCATATATCATTCAATTATTTTTAACATTTTCTATCATTTTCAAAACTCGTCATTGCGGTATATATCATAAAATAAGACATTCTGTTTGATCGCATTAAACATACATAAAACATTAAACTTCAGATGTAATTTTTATAATATTACATTAAACTTTAGATGTGCTTGCTTATCAAGAACAGCTATAAGATTTACCTACAACGAGAAAGTCCAATCATATCCCTTTAGAGATTAGACTATTTAATGAGTCAATAATACAAAAACTTTTTTTTACGGAGACAAATTTGTGGGGTGCTACCGTGCTATATCTCTTAGGTGGAAAAAACAATGTATTTACGAACGTTTCGCAAAATCAAGAGATAATTAAAAAAACAAGTGAGAGAATAAAACCTGGTTCAGGGCAATTGTTAGACGATGTTTTGCTGCTACTCCCAAGATAGATGAACCACTTAGGTTTCTAACGTGTACTCGAATTGAAGATCGACTCTTGAATCTGTCGATCGTCTTTCTTTGAAGTGCGAAATGCCATGATTTCGAATTGGGCCTTGTACTGAATAGAGAATAAAGGAACTCGAGGGCTTAAGTGTGTAAAATTGAGTTAAGTTTTTCTTTTTTCGGGGCGGTAGTGTAAAATAAGCGAGTCAAATGGGTGTCAAGGGTACCGCTTTCAAAAGCCACAATTTTTAAATAGATACCTCTTCCTAAATTGTTGTACCAGTTAACTTAATCACACCTCCTTGTTGACACATCATTTCGCGAAATAACACTTCCACAAGAAAAAAAAATTATATTATTTCATTAATAGATACAATTTTCGACAAAAAGACGCCAATCTTCTAATTATCTTCCTAATTGGATTAGATGTTCCAACCTTTTTGTCATAGCTGACTGAGGAAACATAAAATTTGAGTTTTACGGAAATATTATTCATTTCGAATGAGTAAAGCTTTCTTGATAGGAATCACGATAGTTTTATTCATTACGAAGAGAATGATCAATCTCTTGCAATTTAGAATACTATATGTCACTCTTAGAGGCAATCCTTAAGGAAGAGCTTGTTATTATATTTACATAAGTATATACACCAGCAATCTCAAGAAGTCTTAGTATAAAAATTGCCATATTATATTATAGGGTTTACATCAATTTCTCATGAGAAAGCTCTACAAACATGAGATATATTGACTTTTTCTTGGAGAAAACCATATCATCTGGCGTAACATAAAGAGTGAGAGGGGTTCCAAAAGAGTTGACCCAACCTCACTCAGTTCTTAATACAAGTCCACAAATCGCCAAATGAAGATAAGAAAGGCTAGAGCATAATAGGAAGACTACAAGATAGAAAGCAAAAGCTAGAGCATTACAGAGAGACCACCACAAGCTAGAAAACAAATTTCACCGAAGTCTCATAACTTACAATTTCATAAAGCAGTTAACTAAGTTAACTTCTCTAGACCCATCCAGATACAAAGTTTAGTTTCCTCACTTCTTGTTTGCTTATGTCGGCGAATATTTCCTGAATGTGTACCCTTGGTCACCCAGAAATTTGCAAGACAAACATGTCTTTTTGACAATCAATACATTTATTTACTCATGAAGTATTGCATTGTGAAAAACAAGAGAATTAGGGGAAACAGTAAGTCTCATGAGAAACACACATTGTTTTGAGCAACAATAATAACTTCTACTTCATCCTGGGTAGATTGCTTTCCGGGTTATTGTTGTCGGGCTTGCGAAACATGTCTTTCTTGCATAGCATATGGAATCTTGACATACGTATCCCAACTATTTTCTTCGCCGTTTATGAGTTGCCGTCTGACTCTCTTGGCGATCTTGTCAAAATAATGACGATTCTGTTCATTTTTATCCTTCTCAGCAACATTATTGCTTGACACAAGTTTGTGTTTCTCATCAACATTCTGATCAAAATAATTAATGAAATGGCTGCATGTCAATTACCGTTAAGAATTATGCTACTGCTTTTAGAAAATGAAAAAGAAGAAGAAAAACGTAATTGTATACATTACGAGAAATAATTACTCATCGATCTTTTAATAAAAAGATTACCTTGGATTGGCGAGTCGCTTTTGATGCAAATTTGTCTTCTTCATGAAGATTCTGGTGAAAATAAGGAAATGGTTGAAAGTCAATTACCATTAAAAATTGCGCTAATGTTTTACAGAAAACGTAAGAAAAATGAATCACTAATCTTGTAATTAATAATTACCTCAAACTGACGAGCCACTTTTGATGCATTTGGTTTTCTCTTGTGGCTACTTTGTCCCATGTCAAGACCCAGATCCTTCTTCACTGCTTTGAGTGAGCGAAATTGTGTTTGCGTTCCTAGTTCATAAAAGAACTTTAAAAAAAAAAGAAAAGAGCATATCATAATAAGTCTCTCTTTCTTGAGATTGATATGACTAATCTTAAAACTATCGACCATAAAGTAAAATAAAATTCAACTTTACCAAAAAAAAAAGTAAAATAAAATTCATTTTAAGGTAACAGACACCATGAATGAAATTATGTTGCCAAAGGCCTCTACCAATGCCCTTGTTGCTTAGTGAATGAAAATTATGCTAGCTATAAAGAAACATGTTTAGAGAAATATGAAACACAACACTTGTCTTCTTTCAATCGAATCAAGGAGCAGCAAACAAGGGTTACACTTCTCTTCTTTCAATCGAATCAAGCAGCAAACAAGGGTTAGTTCAAAATACAATATTTAAAGCTACACAATAACATAACTTATTGAAACTGCATTATCACAATATGGGAACACTGAAGCAGCTAGTGAGAACAATCGTCATGTTATAGAAGTGTTGGATTCTGAAGAAAATAAAAGGAGATCGATCTTGATCGAAACCTTGAGCCAAAATGCTTATCAAATAGCAGCCGAATGACAGGAAGACATACACACACACACACACACGAATACAAGATACATATATCTGATGATTCTGAACAAAGATATATGTATTGTCGTTTACCTTCAATCAGTACGGAATTTTTCCATTACTCTACATCAATCATCCTTTTCACAACGTTCTCTGTTTCCACTCTATTTATTTATCTTTAGAGGAACTCACGCTACTTTTATGATTTTGAATTATCATAATATAAATTACAACATAATTCCTGAATGTAACCTAAGTTTAATTAAGCTCGTGATTCTAAAAGCATTTGGTTATCGTCATAATCCAATTTCTAGAATTGATCCATATGTGCGAGCTTTTCAGGTAATTTAAATTAACTAAGAAAGCAATCATAAAAACGACGCCCTTGCCGTTTCCCACCAATTATTACCTAAGTTTTCCGTTATTCTCAAACCATTATCTTTTCCACAAAAACGTCCCTGTGTGTGGAGTTTTGTTAGTTTAATATCATGAAAGTAAACTCATGTTACTTGTGTGATCTTGAATAACCGTACTAGAAATTACAACGTGATTCCCAAACGCAAGCTAAGCTTAATTATGTTCATGATCTTAAACACATTTGAGGATTATCAAAATTTAAGATCTCATAGGTATATCCGTTCATCCAAAAAAAAAAAATAGTCGTGCTGATCCTAGTTATCAGTGGTGTAGAAAGAAGGGGAACGGGCGCGTTGGGGGGCTTGAGGAAGAATAGTAGAAACCCCGACATTACCTGATCCACTTTGACACAGTATTTGGAAGAGGCTTTTCGTGACCTTATTTCTGCTGTCCACTCCCTCGATAATCCGAACATTGTTCCTTCATAAAATCTAGGTTCTGCAGTTTTGGCTGGTTGGTCCACAATTACTATAGCCAGTTGATTTTCTTGATCAAGTTCCACTGGACTCGTTTCGTCAGCCATTGGATTTTTTGCCTTCTGCTCCGGTTCTTTCAAGAAACAAAGATGACCATACTCTTAGAATTGAGCTATCGAGATTAAATATGAGAGAGAGAGAGATGGCTTACATGTACTTGAAGATGATGATGAACGGGAGAGACGAGAAAGGCTCTTTAAATAGGGGGAAAAATGAAGCCCTCGTCTAATTTTTAAAGAGATTTCCATAACACGATTGATTTATTACCTTATAGTATTTCAAATTGTTTTCTAGTATCTACATGTATAGAATATAATAGCTGTACTTGGTTAGTGGCTTTTAGGAAGCCTCATTACTAGACCTTATTATCTCGATTCTATTAGCAATTGAATGCACTAATTAGCGGCATCCAGAATTCTAGTTTGCGTCCTTAAAACATATACCCATACGTCATAAATGTCTTCTTGCTTATCAAAAAATAAAATCCCTGCTTTTGTTAGTTTATATGGTGAGACTTATGTGGACCGATATTAAGCAATTTTGATAACCACAAAACTAATATCTGACTTGGATTTTATAAGTGATGATGGTCCACCAAGGCTTTTTGCTCAAAGGTCAAAATGTTAGACTATAATTAGCGTCCTACACGACTACTTCTTTAAAGTTTCATGTAAATGGGTGGTTTGAATCTCTCGTTATTAACTAATCACAAATTAATTATACATATTCATGATGTTTGGCCTTTTGCACACTCTTTTTGCTCTAAGAATTCTTGAGAGCCAAATCCTAATACGTTGACACCAAAATTTTGACTAATCATTTAGAGATTAATTGCATAGAAAATTAGGGACTAATCTTTAACCCTTAAACAAAAATAATATAATTAAATTACATAACATATTGTTTTTAGGAGCATTCGTCAAATAGTTGCAGTTGCATTAGACAGACGGTGGTGAATGAACCTGAATCAGTCACATGGACTGGGCCTGCACTACAGGGAAAATTTGACTAGGCTAGGGGTGTACTGGGCGTAACTATCAAGCCTATAAGACAGAGTTTGAGCTTCAATTGAGTGGGGTTTATCCCATAAAGTTAAAAAGCTTTGAGTTTAATTAGAATAAGCCCTAAATGAATTACCCCGTTATTAAATTGAGCCCACGAAGGGTAAATTTGGGCCAGCCCATTGCACACACCTATTGGGCGAATTTCACAAGGGGAGGTGTGCCCAATTGAGCCTAAATTAAACAAGTTTCACCCCATTAGAGTTAATTAATGAAATGCCTTCAGTTAATTCAGCCATTCATCTTATCGACCAAAAAAAAAAAAAATTCAGCCAATCATCTTAACAAAGGCTTAAAATAAGCCCGTAGAATTGAGGTTAGACCTAGGTTAAACATTATAAATACGTGGTTATGCCTCATAATTAGAGGGGGACAATTCATTATTCGGTATACAATAGAGAGCGACACGAGAGAAAAGACGGGGAAAGATGAGGATGCTTTCAGCCAAGGCCTGGCCAAAACCCCCCACACAGCCGCTTGCATCGGCGACGACGCAGCTACCCCCTTGCCAACCGAGCCTGCTGCTCCTTGCCGGCCGATGAGCTGCTGCCTACCCCCCTCAAGTCGCGATTCGAGAATTCGTGAGACGTGCCCTTGCCCGTGACGCGTCAGGACGAACCCCCTGCATCGTATCCTCTGTTCCACGACGGTGTTGCTCTTCCCGCCCTACATCGGCGCTGCTGTCCCGAGTGCCAAGAGCGCATCTATCGCGGGCCTGTCGTGGTCCCTGACGAAGCCGCTGTCCTTGCCTGACGCGCCGCACCAATTGCGACGAGGCTACCCCGATTCTGTTTCGCCCTACACCAACGATAGTCATGCTATGTCTTTGCAGGTTCTTCGTGAGTCTATCGCGACTGAGGAATCTACATCGCGAGTGCCACCGTCCATCGAGGCAAGGTTCATGGCGCCGCAATGCTCGGGTCCATCGAGGCTAGACTTGAAGCGCTAGTGCCATCAGCGCCTCGGTCATAAATGCCGTGCTTGTGTCCCATATGCTCGAGCTCTGTTCTTGGCACTCAAGTTCAGGCTCACAAAGGCCGAGCCCAAGTCCTCGGTGCTTGGGCTTGGGCTTGGTTCATTAGTTAATGAAATATTTGTTCATATAAGAATATTCTTAAGAAATTGAATTTTTAATTTTTAATTTTTTTCTTTTCTTTCTTTTCCTTTTTACTTCTTCCTCGGTTGGTGGCCTACCATGGTGACTGCCGGCGACTCGCCATAGGCAAAGGATGAGCTCGAGCCTCGTTAGATTAGCAAGTTCAAGGCTTTGCCAGCCTCGTTGGATTTCGCTTGGCTTGCCAAAATCTGGCAAGCTCGAGCCTTTGGCCTATGGCGAGGCTCGTCCCTCACTCGTGGCCAGCTGCTGGTCATTGCTATGATCGGCAACTGGAAAAGAAAAGAAAATATTAAATAATTAAAAATTTAATTTAAAAAATAAAAAATTATTAAAATGAATGCACAGAGAAAAATCAAATTAGATTTTCCATATGAAACAGCGGAAAACATTTGCTAGTTCATTTTCAAGTTTTAGCTAAACACCAAAAAATATAAGTCATTAATGTCTCTTTGTTTTGGCCATTCAATATAGTTCTTCTACTCAATTTTCCTTGCAAATTGCCAACATGACGATCTAGTCATTGCCGGTTGTCTTACTGGCACGTCGTCACATTAACGATTATTGTGTAAAATTGGCCGGAAATACTATATTGAAATTTCGTGAAAAGATTTAGAACTCAATTGATAAAATTAAAAAGTTTAAGATTGAAGTGGTATATATACAACCGGGTTTATGACCAATTGTACAATTTTCCCTATTTAATTAGGAAAACTTTGGAACACAAATATGAAGAATTCTGAAACTACTTTGAAAAGTAATCTAGGATACCGAAGCGTACCCATGAATGGTCATGGTACGACAACTTGGAGCTAAACAAAACCTATATTCATCGGTCTTCTCTTTCCTTAATCCAAGCAAAACTAATGATGTAGTAATTTTTTAATTTAATTTAATTTGATTCGCTCTCTTATTTATATTTCGTTATGTTATCCCCTACTTGTGCAAGATACTAATATTTCCTTTTCCATGTCAAGCCCACATGGGATATCTCCTATCTAATCTGTCATTAGGATTTTCTATGATTGTTTTCAGTCGATTCTGATTCCAACTTGAGATTTGAACCACCAACGAAATCATTTTTTAAGGAAAGATAAATCTAATGAAGATCTCCTGCATGAAATGCTACAGGAATGTTGGATCTTATGGCAAACTTGCCTGGAAATAATATTGTTAATCAAATGTTGACACTTAAATTTTTGCGACCTAGTTAGTTGTCCATTGCATAAAAAATTAGGAATCGATCCCAATCTCTAAATAAAAAAAATTAGTTAAATTGCACATAAATTAGGAGTATTTGAATTAGTATTTAGGCCCATATAATTGCATTTGCATTGGACCGGCGGTGAATGGACTTTGAGTCGATGGCCCTGAATTTAATGATTATTCGGACTAAGCTCACAAGTGAAGCAAAATTTGGCCAAGCCCATGTACATCATAAGAGGCCAAAAATTGAAATGCCAAGTGGAAAATAGTGAATAGTTGGGTAATCTCATTTGCTATTATCACAATTAGATTTGATAAGAGAAATTTTTTTTTTTGGGAAAATAGGATATATATCTTAAGATGTTTGAAGATTGGAAAGTTAAAACCCTTAATTGCACGCCCATAGGTTCATGATCAAGGGGGAGGCCTCACAATTCAATACGGCCACAACAGTGAGAGAAAAGAAAGAAAGAAAGACGTTCTTTCTCTTTGAACGACTTGTGTCGCTGCCCTGTTTCTCGGATTGAACTCCACGCCCTTGGCATCATGACGACTTTGATCTCCCGGTGGTTCGTCAAGTGTTTTCGATAACCAACTATCATCTGGAAGTGAATTCCGTTAGATGTTTGGCTGAGTCCAGGTGAGTGCCGAGAAGTTCCCAGCCAAGGAAGAAATATTGCAGTGTCCTCAAAGATTGAAGATGGTGATCCAGCGATGACATTCGTGAGCGCAGTTTGACAAAGGAAGAGTTCTTCACAACTACAAGACAAAGGATGACACGTCCAAAAAGGGAGGAGGACAATTCTTCATAAAAATCTCATCTTCACCACCCATTAATATTTTCTTACTTTCCCAGGATTCAGGCAAGCAGTCATCTCATGCATAATTGTGCTCTCTGGACGACATATCTGACATCATCATCCCAAGCACTTCTTCACGGGAGGAGATAGATCTTGAGGGTAGCGAGATTGGTGATCCCTGAAGCCCTACCAACTTTGCGGACACTGAGCCTCCCTGTAGCACGTTCACACCGGGCGGCCAAGTCCACTAGCTGTCCTTTGGTCAAAAGTCCCTGTCGATCACTGTCTGAGAGCACCACCACCGGCGAGCCATCCTTAGTCGAGGACTATCACCCTCGTCCATGATCCCGAGCCGTTTTCGTTGCGTTCAAGTTCAGAAACTGTATTTGCATGATATTTTGAATTAGGTAAGAAATTTTATCTAATTTGATTTTTGAATATTTTGTTTCCTTATTTGAGATATTTTTATGTTAATTGGATCTGCGAATGATATTCCGCTTCCGTAAAATATTCGAATATCCCCCAAGTTAGGAAACTTCCCTAACTTAATAACATGCTTGGATGGCAATCCGATCTCTAACCACAAGATATGATACCTGGTGGCACGGAAAATCTTCAATCATATCCATGACCACTTGGATACGATTGTTGATTTATTTTGTTTTCAAATTCAAACGGAAAACCTTCCATCAATATCCATAACCACTTGAATATGATTGTTGGTTTATTCTGTTTCCAAATTTAAATAGATAAGCCAAATTTTGCAGATTGCGTGGATTGATTGATGGTGGCGGTTGTCCTTTGTTTGATTTTATTTCCTATAAAAGAAAATCCAAAAAGATTAGTTAAAGTTTGAATTGTTTTCTTTGAAGATAATGTTGCATGTTTAGGATAGGTCTAAATAATTAGGTCATTTAATTAAAATTGCATGTCATATAACTTATCTGTTAGGTTTATTAAAAGCTGCATTTCATGATAAACAAATTTTGTATGTCATTGGGTAATCGCATTACACGCATTGCATATAGATTAGTTTTTATTTAAATAAGAGAAAACTTAAAGATATTGAGTGGAATTGCGTGTTAATTAAAAATCATATTTAGGTTGTTGATGTGATTTTCTGGCTAATATTGCAGATGCATACATTGCTTCGAGCTAAGTAATTCTTCAATTTTATTGCAATTTATTTAAAGCTTTGATTATTAGGTATAACTTTGGTGGTTTGCACACCGGCATGATCACCCTACATGTTCTTTTTTTTGTCAGAAATCACCCCACATGTTAGGAAGATTTAAAATTGATACAAGCTGCTTGCTCCAAAATTTCATGAAAAGGAAATGTACTAAAAGGGCGTTAGAGTAATCTAGCGTAATCAAGTCCCCATACTCATAATCTCTTATTCGTATAAATAAAAAATGTCTCTCTATACTTTATTTGGGTTTCTAATTGACCCATCGTAAACTAATTAGTGGCAACTTCAAATTGAAAATGACTTGTATGTTAAGAAATTGAACCATAAATCGTGAATTGGTATGGGCTTGGGAGAGCCCGAGTTAGGTCTATGCTTAATAATCTATTAGCCGGACTCCTAGGTGGTGTACTTCGAGGACAAGTTGCGACATCAAATGATTGCGGGACTCCTACCTTGTCACTCTTATTGTGAGAGCCAAGATTGCCATATACAATCATATTAGAATATCATGATTTGTCATTTACCCACACTTAGTGAATATTATGATTGGTGTTCAAGAATGTGTTTATGAAAAGGCGGCTAAGTTGATCTTGTTTGGGTTCATTTTCGTTTGCTCTACCATCTTACATACAACTTGTAGCATACCCGTACTTTGTTCAGGCGCTAATTTTTTTTATTTTTGTAAAATAGGAATATATATCTTAATACAAGGTATTCATTAAATTGGATCTTATTTCATACGAATCTTTGTCTTTTGAACAAAATAAAGATGGAATCCTTAGTTCATATAAGATATTAATGTAAAATATGGGGACTCAAAAATAGTTGGAAAGTTCCTCAATGTCGGTGTTATATGACATAGATAATTTTATATGCAATCAACTACACTTCTTATAAATGTTGAAAGAAAATAATAAAGTTCTTCCCAGGTAATACTTAAAAGGGAGAGTGACAAAAGTGCTAAAATTTTCTACAATTGCTAATTTGCAATATAGAACTCATTAAACTTATTATTATTTTTTTTGCATTGAAGAAGACCAATGGTATCGAACGACACAAGCACATATCTTAGATGATAGCAAAATGAGCGGAGAGAGCAAGCAAAGTACTAAGAGTACAAGGGTATCCAAAAAAGTTGACCCAACCTCACTTATTTCCTGATAAGAGTCAACGTCTCTAAATGAAGATAAGGAAGGCTAGAACATAATAGAAAGACCACAAGATAGACAGCAAATTTCATCCAAGTCTCATAACATATAATTTTATAAACCACAACAGTATCATCTACTTCATCCCTGGTGGATGCTTTCCCGGTTATAGTTGTCGGGCTTGAGAAACATGTCCATCCATCGTTCCTGCACAGCATCTGGAACCTTGACATATAAATCCCAACTATTTTGTTCGCCATTTATGAGTTGTCATCTGATCCTCTTGGAGATCTTGTCAAAATAGTGATAATTATCTTCATCTTTTTCCTCCTCTCCAACCTTACTGCTTGAACCAACTCTGTCGTTCTCATCAACATTCTTGTCAATATAATAAAACGGTTGCAAGTCAATCACCATTAAGAACTGTGCTAAAGCTTTAAAAAAACGAAAAAGAAAAATGTACTTATACATATATTACGAGAAATAGTTAATCACTGATCTTTTAGTTCAAAAATACTTCGGACTGGTCAGCCGTTTTTAATTCAAATTTGTCTTTCTCATTAAGGTTCTGGTCAAAATAATTTAAAGGTTGCAAGACAATTACAAGTATGAATTGTGCTACTGATTATTAAAAAAAGAAAAAAGAAAAATGTACTTATATACATTACAAGAAATAATGATGCCTTTGGTTTTCTGTCGTGACTAGTTTGTCCCACGTCAAGGTCCACATGCTTCTTCCGTGACATCCCGGATTTTGACTCGATTTTGGGATTTAATAAAAGTGTAAATTCGTCAGTGCACTTATAATAGAATCTCGCCCAGGAACTGATCACTCTCGGGTTCTTGTTTTTAAAATAGGGGTTTTGCTAGAATTGCACTTGATCGAATATGACCGTTATTTAGACCCCAAACTTGGTAGTCAATTTTCGAGAGTTTTGGGACGAAATAAATTGGACGATGTTGATATTATTGTGGTCAGCGTCGAGATTATCAGGAATAATGAGAAAATGAATTTTCGACCGAGTACGAATTTGGACTAGTAGACCTCCCTCGTTGTAGTTTGATTTAATTAATTTGGCCTTTGTCCCTTATTATATTCGAGGTTTATTTTGGACCGGTAGATTATTTTCGATTTTGAATTTGGGCCGTTGGATCGCAATAATTATTTGATTGAATATTATTTTTTTCCCTCTCTTTTCTTTCTCTCTCTCTCTCTTCTCTCCTCTGCACTGCGTCACCTCCCCCACCTACGCACGTCTGCCCCTCCCTTTCCCCATGCATCTCTCTCTCTCTCTCTCTCTCTCTCTCATTCTTTTCTTTTCTTTTTCCTCTCTCTCTCCTTCTCCTTCCTTCTTCCTCCTTCGCCGACTGGTTCTGCTCTGCCCCTGCCCAGCTCGCCGACTGCCATTCGACCGCCCTCATGCCTCCGCCTGTTGCCGCCCTACCAGCCGTCGACGCCGTTGTCCTCCTCGCACAGTTGCCGCACCACTGCGTCGCGCGGCAGCTCCGCCCGACGCTGCCTCCCTCCCCTCCCGAGCGGGCGAGCTCGGCTCGTCGCCGCTCGACGACACGTCCGACGGGTCCCGGCCGTCTTGCCTGACTCCGTCGCCCAGCTCGCCGCCACTGCCGCGGGCCGCCGTCGCCCTAGCCCAATCGAGTCGTCGTTGCCGTCGCCTCAGCCAGCAAGCTCGCGACCGCGCCCGCAGCTCGCCAGTGCTGCTCAGCCGCTCACCGGCCGGCCCCGCGTCGCCAATCGCCGCCGTTTCTTCCCCCCAAGCAGCCGGCAAACCCCCTTTCACCCTCCTCACTCTCTCTCTCTCCCTCACACCTAGCCGCCGCTCGCCGGAGGAGCTCCGTCGCCGCCGGGGGCTAGTTCGCCACCACCACCACCTCGCCCAGCCACCCAGCCGTCTCACTTTTCTCTCTCTCTCTCTCTCTCTCTCTCCGGTCCACCGCGACCAGCAACCCCTTGCCTAGACCGTCGCCGCCGCTCGCCCGTTCGCCGCTCGCCGCCACTGTTCTGGCATGGGACTGCCGCTGTCCAGCCGTCGTTGGCACTTGCTCAGCCCAATTTGGAGCTTAGGACATCAAGTGAGTTTGACCATAACCCCTAATTAGGATAATTTGCATTTCTAAACGGGTTTTAGGGGTTAATTAGGGTAATTTGAGGGTTAAAATTGTGGGGGTGATTAGGGGCTATTATCGTGGTTGATTCGGTGGATTAGTATGATGATTTAATGGAGGTTTAGTGACTCGAGAAGCGTTGTACATAGGCTGGACAGATTTGGATCGGAACGGCCCGAGTTTGGGAAAGTTCGGGTTTGAAATATGGATTATAGTGCGCGCCTTATTTGGTTTGGTGGTGGCTGAATAAAATGATAATTGAGGAGCATAATGGAGCATTTTGGCGATAATTATTAGCCTAGAAATTGCGGTTTAGTGGCTGCCCATGACGGGATTTAATTTGGGCGCGGCGCGATCAATTTGAGGTATAACCGTGCAATTACCGAGAATGATCTCAGGGTGCAATTGACAGGCTAATTGAGCCTTGTTTGTGATTAATTTGATGATGCCATGTCGCAGGTATAGCGGGACCAGGAATGGATTAGCTTGGTGGGCCTCGAATGCGCGAATTCTTGTTGAACTAGTTGTGTGATTATGTTTGTGAATTGTGCACTGTACATGAGTGCTTGAATTGATTCTATGGTTGTACTAATATGTGGTTGGGTGTAATGAATTGTGGTTTGAGCATATTGCGTGTCGAATCGAACAAATGGTGTAGCGATGTCAAATGCTCATTATGAAATGTACGAATGCGCAAGTGTGATCATGGTAGTTATGGATGTAATTCACGATCATTGGCGGGTCGGAGGAGAAATTGATAAATGGCAGAGTGCTAGCATGCAAGTGTGCATTAATGCATTGTTGAGACATGACACGACATGTGCATTTACAAGTGTGCCCGAGTGACATGTGCATTGTGATCACCTAAAATGCCCTGATGCGTTTTACGCGGGGTTCAGATAAAATCGATGCTTGTAAATGTGTGATCACAATAAACCTTAATGCGTTTTACGCGGGGTAATAAACCCGTCCTGAGGAGTGTTACGCGGGACGGTGCCCGGTTTACCGAAAGATGACCAACCTGATGCGTTTTACGCGGGTTATGTGTCATGAGCTTGATGCGTTTAACGCGGGCCAGAGATCGATCTCGAAGTGATAAACCTGATGCGTTTAATGCGGGTCGGAGGAGAAATTGATAAATGGCGGAGTGCTAGCGTGCAAGTGTGCATTAATGCATTGTTGAGGCATGACATGAGTGCGAACATGAGCACGTGCATTACATACGTCGGGATTAAGTGTATGTGCATTTATGTTGCGATCTAATCGTTATGGTACGGTCGTGATTATATTTATAGAACGTCTAACCTGCAGGGTCAAGTAAAATTAGATTTAGGCCTGAGGGCTTGAGTCAGTTTATAATTTGATTTGTGTGGTAGTTAGTACTCGTCAGGAGGTGCATTTTAGCCTATTTTAGGTTTAGGGAATTATTCACTGAGATTATTCTCACTGTTATATAAAACCACTTTTCAGACCCCCAGTCTTGACATGTCTACCATTCCGATGCGTTTTGGGATTCCGCATCACGTAGAGCGGACCAGGACGTTACACCCTGTAGGGAATGAGGAAGTATATATTAGGTACTATACTCAAGTTTGGGTAGATGTGGGCGAGTCACATTATCAGATCCATGAGTACGTGGCGTGGTGCCTCAGGGATGATCTCGGGGAGTATGGTCCTCTCCGGACTTTTGATGTCCCGTTTACCGGGTTGGGCACCCGGTATCCTCGTTGTCCAGATGGCAAAGTGATTGACCCTGATTCGTCAGCCGAGGAGAGTGCGAGTTCCTATGGTATACTGGTGGAGTACGAGGTAGACGAGTTCGAGCCGATGGACATAGAGCCCGACGATGAAGACGCTGTCCCGGAGCTGATGGAGCAAGACAATGAGGAGCCTAAGCAGATTGAGGAGGACCCCGTACAGGAGGCCGAGTCTGAGACGGACACATCAGGGTCCAAGGAAGAGATGCCCGATAGCTCTTCATTCTCGGAGTTTTCTGATTCCGACCCAGACTGGGCACCATAGGAATTAGCATTTACCTTAGTTTGGGAGGACCAATACCTCTTTGACCAGTGCCCCGCTATTAACAGTAGACTGACCCCCAATGCCACTTACCCCTTTTTGTCAACAGTGGCCTTGACCCTTTTTGGTTTTGCTGATGGGACTGTATTGAATGTTGTATATGATTTCTGGTATTAGTGTAAGTGTTTAATTGTAATTGTTGTTGTGCATCCTCGTGGCTATCTTTGGTTATATGTATTTTAATGTACGGGTGATTTTAATTGCTTTCGCATGTGCTTTAAATCTCTGTGTTGGGTGTTGGGTCGGCGACGTGTCCTGGGACGTCGCTTTCAAATCGACCCTGGCGAGGGATGAGACGCGCTGAGGAGTGCGGAGCGTGACATCTTCACTGCTTTGAGTGATTGAAATTGTCTTCTTGTTCCTGGCTCATAGAAGAACTACAAAAGAAAGAGAGCATATCATAGTAATCCTCTCATACTTGAGATTGATATGACTATCCTTAAATTATCGACCATAAAATAATGTGCAATCTTGTTAAAGTAATGGAAACCATGAATAAAGCCCTCTACCATTGCCCTTGTGCTTTAGCGAATGAAAATTACGCCAGCTATAAAGAAACATGCTTAGAGAAAATTGAAACACGACACTTTCTTCTTTCAATCGAATCAAGCAGCACCAAGCAAGCAAGGGTTACACTTTTCAATTGAATCAAGCAACAACAAACAAGGTTTACACTTTTCTTCTTTCAATCGGATCATGCAGCAAACAAATACAAGATTCCGAGCTACAAAACAACATAACTTATTGAAAATGCATTATCACAACTGATGGCTCAATAAGTTATCTTTAATCTGCAACAGATGTTGAATTCTCATCAAAACGAGTGACGCGCATGGGAACATTCAAGCAGTAATATGAGAACAATCATTAAGTAATGGCAGTGCAATTATCTAATTTTTCTAGAAATGATGAGATCATCCTAACTTCATCCGCTGAACTACGTACTCTATGAGCTTGTCCAGTAAGTAATCAAAATAAACTGAAAAAGCAATCATAAAAACGATGCATTGTCATTTTCTGTCAATCAGTAAGGAAATTTTTCATCGCTCTATATCTATCATCCAATTCATAACATCCTCGTGTTTCCACTTAGTTAGATTATCCTTTAAGCAAACTTGCACTACTTTTGCGATTTTGAAATCATACCGGAAATTGCAACGTGATTCGTAAATGCAAGCCAAGTTTAATTGCACTAGTTATCAATCATGTAAAAATATATGGGGGGAGGGTGTTAGGGGTTTGAGGAAGAATGGTAGAAACCCTAATCTTACCAGATCCATTTTACCATTGGAAGAGGCTTTCGTGGCCTTATTTCTGCCATCCATCCCCTCGGCAGTCCAAACACCGTTCCTTCATAAAATCTAGGCTCTGCAGTTTTGGGTTGTTGGTCCACAACAACTACAGCCAATTGATTTTGTAGTTCCACTTCCATTGGACTGGTTTCATCAGCCATTGGATTGTTTGCCTTCTGCTGCAGGTTCTTTCAAGAACAAAGAAGACTATACTCTTAGAATTGAGCTATCAAGACAAAATATGAGAGAGAGGATGATGAATGTGAGAGGCCAGAAATTCTCCTCAAATAGGGAGAAAAGTAAAGCCGTCGCCCAATTTTTGAAGAGATTTTTAATTCATGTCCTCAAACGAAGCAACATGGCCGATTTATTGCCTTATAGTATTTCAAATTGTTATCTAGTACCTACATATATAGAATGCAACAGCAATACTTGGTTAGTGGCTTTTATGAAGCCTCATTACTAGACCTTAGTATCTTGATTCTATTAGCAATTGTATGCAATAATTAGTGGCGTCCAGCATTCTAGTTTTTGTTCTTAAAACATATACCGATAAGTCATAAATGTCTTATTGCTTATTAAGGAATAAAATCCCTACTTTTGTTACTTTATATGGAGAGACTAATGTTGATCGACATTAAGTAATTTTGATGACGACAAAACTAATATCTGACATGGATATTATAAGTGATGATAGTCGACCAAGGCTTTTTATTCAAAGGTCAAAATGTTAGAATATTGTTAGCGTCCTACACGGCTAATTTTTTTGGAGAGATTCATGTAAATAGGGGGTTAGAATCTCTCCTTAGTGACTACTCACATATTGATTATGTGTATTTACGATGCACAAGCTTTTGAGAACTCATATTGCTCTAAGAATTCTTGAGAGTCAAATCGAAGTCAAGTCCTATAATTCACTTGTTTGAACAATTGGATTGACATAGCGGTTGTAAACTCTCTAAAACTAAGACCAATGGATGTGAGCACTATCCCAAACTATGGGAAAAGTACCAATTCAGTTCTAAATCTATTGTATGGATGCTAATTTTTTTCTAAACTTTTTAATTTTGCCAATATAATACTTAACCTTTATGCAAAGTACTAATATAATCCTTTCAGCCAATTGATGTGGAAAATGCCGGCATGGCAATCCACATAGGATGTCAGTTCCAGTAAAGATATCCATGTCAACATGCCATGTAGGGCCGAGGATGACTGGATGCCATGCAATAATATCTAACGATAATTGATAGGAATGACTATATTAAAATTTTGCATAAAGATTAAGAATACATTGGCAAAATTTAATAGTTTATAACTGAATTGATATTTGTAAAATAGGTTTATAACTAACTAGGTAAGTTTCCCTAAATCAATTGAACACTTCTCTATCCTTATCCTCTCTCTCTCTCTCTCTCTCTCTCTCTCTCTCTCTCTCTCTCTCTCTCTCTCTCTCTCTCTCTCTCTCTCTCTCTCTATTTGTACATATGGAGTGTTCAACTAGTTGCTTTAATCATTGTTGTTACCATGTGGTTGAATAAATGAGTTGTGTAGCCAATTTACATGGTTTGGACCACCATTTAGTGAATCATGTCGTTAAGTTTACATGATTTTTATTCACCTTAAAATAAAGTGACTCGATGCTTAAAATGAGCAAAACTTTTAATATTGTGCAGTGAGTTGCCAGTTCCATATATCATTCAAAAATTTTAACATGTTCTATCATTTTCGAAACCCGTCATTGTGAAATATGTCAGAGCATATGATATATTATGTTTGATCACAAAATTATTTTTAACATTTTTTATCATTTTAAAAACCCATTATTGCGATATATGTCACAGCGTATGATATATTATGTTTGATAGCATTAAACTTTAAATGTAATTTTATAACATGTATTAAACTTTAGATATGCTTACGTATCCAGAAAAGTTATAATACATACAGTCAGAAATAACACAAAAACTTCTTTTTACCGCGCAAATTCATGGGGTGCTATATCTCTTAGGTGAAGAATACAAAATAAATTACATAAATTTTGCAACCTACTAAAATGCAACGTAGAATGAGTTAAAATTATCATTTTTTGTATTGAAGAAAACAAATGGTATTGAATGACACAAACACAAATCTTAGTTGATGATATCAAAATGTGTGGACAGTGCAAGAAAAGTACTTAATACATAAAGAGCACAAGGATATCCAAAAAATGTTGACCCGCCCTCACTTAGTTCCAAATACAAGCACACATCTCCAAATGAAGATAAGAAAGGCTGGAGCATAATAGAAAGACCACAAGATAGAAAGCAAATTTCCCCCAAGTCTCGTAACATATAATTTCATAAAGCAGTTCACAAAGGTAAATTCTCTAGCCAAATGTAGATACAAACTTTGGTTTCCCCAATTTTTGTTTGCTAAAGTCGGCAAATGTTTCCCAAATCTGAACTCCTGGTAACTCAGAAGTCTGAAATCTGCAAGCCAAACATGTTCTTTCGACGAGCACTACATTCATGTAGTCATGAATTATATGCATTGTGGACAAGAAGAGAATCAGGGGAAGAAAAGCCTAATAAAAAACATTGCTTGGAGTGATACCAAACAACAGTATCATCTACTTCATCCCTGGTGGATTGCTTTCCCGGTTATAGTTGTCGGGCTTGAGAAACGTGTCCATCCATCGTTCCTGCACAGCATCTGGAACCTTGACATATAAATCCCAACTATTTTGTTCGCCATTTATGAGTTGCCATCTGATCCTCTTGGCGATCTTGTCAAAATAGTGATAATTATCTTCATCTTTGTCCTCCTCTCCAACCTTACTGCTTGAACCAACTTTATCCTTCTCGTCAACATTCTTGTCAAAATAATAAAACGATTGCAAGTCAATCACCATTAAGAATTGTGCTACAGCTTTTGAAAAAAGAAAAAGAAAAAGAAGAATGTATATATATTAGGAGAAATAATTAATCTCTAATCTTGTTATACAAAAATTACCTCGGACTGGCGAGCCGCTTTTGATTCAAATATGTCCTTCTCATTAAGGTTCTGGTTAAAATAATTAATAAGTTGCAAGTCATTTACAAGTATGAATTGTGCTGCTGATTTTTAAAGGGAAAAAGAAAAATAAAAAAGAAATCGTTATATACATTACACGAAATAATGAATCACTATTTTCTTGTAGTTCAAAAATTACCTCAGACTGACTAGCCGCTCTTGATGCATTTGGTTTTCTCTTGCGACTAGTTTGTCCCACGTCGACGCCCAGATGCTTCTTCGCTGCTTTGAGTGATCGAAATTGTCTTCTTGTTCCTGGCTCGTAGAAGAACTGCAAAACAAAGAAAGCATATCATGATAATCCTCCCTTACTTAAGATTGATACGGCTATCCTTAAACTATCGACCGTAAAATATTGTGCAATCGTGTTAAAGTAATGGAAACCATGAATAAAGCCCTCTACCAATGCCCTTGTGGTTTAGCGAATGAAAATTATGCTAGCTATAAAAAAAAACATGTTTAGAGAAAAATGAAACACAACACTTTCTTCTTTCAATCGAATCAAGCAGCAGCAAGCAAGGGTTACACTTTTCAATTGAATCAAGGAACAGCAAACAAGGTTTAGACTTTTCTTCTTTCAATCGGATCAAGCAGCAAACAAGGGTTAGGTCAAATACAAGATTCCGAGCTACAAAATAACATAACTTATTAAAACTGCATTATCACAACTGATGTCTCAATAAGTTATCTCTAATCTCCAACGGATGTTGAATTCTCATCAAAATGAGTGACGTGCATGAGAACATTTAAGCAGCAAGGTGAGAATAATCGTTATGTAATGGCAGTGCAATTATCTAATTTTTCTAGAAATGATGAGATCATCCTAAGTTCTTCCGCCGGAAAACTGTACAAGCTTGTCCAGTAATCAAAATAAACTTAAAAAGCAATCATAAAAGCAATGCATTGTCGTTTTCTGCGAATCAGTAAGGAAATTTTTTATTGCTCTACATCTATCATCCATTTCACAACATCCCTGTATTTCCACTATGTTAGTGTATCCTTAAAGCGAACTCACATCACTTCTGTGATTTTGAAATCATACCAGAAATTATATCGTGATTCATAAATTCAAGCCAAGTTTAATTGTACTCATGATTTTCAAAGCATTTAATTATCGTCATAATCCAATTTCTAGAAATGATCCGTAACTATGAGCTTTTTAGGTAATCGAAATCAACTAAAAGCGATCATAAAACCATTGCCTCGCCGTTTCCACCAATTAGTAGGGAAGTTTTCCGTTATTCTCCAAGTGTCATCCTTTTCGCAATAATGTCCTCGTGTGTTTCCGTTTTGTTAGTTTATTATCGTTAAAGTGAACTCGTGTTACATGTTTTATTATCTAGAAATTACAACGTGATTCCTTAATGCAAGCGAAGCTTAATCATGTACTCAATCTTACACGCATTTGAGGATTTTCAAAATTTAAGATCTCACAACTATATCCTTTCACCCACGAAAAAAAAATTAGACATGCTGATCCTAGTTATCAATCTTGTAAAAATATGTAGGGAAGGAGGGGGCGTTTGGGGTTTGAGGAAGAATAGTAGAAACACTAATCTTACCAGATCCATTTTACCATAGTATTTGGACGAGGCTTTTCGTGGCCTTACTTCTGCCGTCCACTCCCTCGGTAATCCGAACACCGTTCCTTCGTAAAATCTAGGTTCTGTAGTTTTGGGTGGTTGTTCCACAACCACTATAGCCAATTGATTTTGTCGTTCCACTTCCATTGGACTGGTTTCATCAGCCATTGGATTGTTTGCCTTCTGCTGCAGGTTCTTTCAAAACCAAAGAAGACTGCACTCTTAGAATTGAGCTATCAAGACAAAATATGAGTGAGAGAGAGAGAGAGAGAGAGAGAGGTGGCTTACATGTAGTTGAGGATGATGGTGAATGTGCGAGGAGAGTAAGGCTCTTAAAATTGGGATTAAAATAAAGCCCTCGTCTAATATTTACAGAGAAGTCCAATTCATATCCTCAAATGAAGTAACACAACTTATTTATAACCTTTTAGTATTTCGAATTGTTTTGTAGTCTACGTTCGCTGCCCAACTCAATGATTATAACTATGTACCGACATCTATAGAATGTAACCGCTATACTTGGTTAGTCGCTTTTAGGAAGTCTCATTATTAGACCAAAAATCTTGATCCTATTAGCAATTGTATGCAATAATTAGTGACATCCAACATTCTGGTTTGTGTCCTCAAAAACATCTTCGACTCGTCATATGTCTTCTTGCCTATTAAGGAATAAAATCCATACTTTTGTTACTTTAAATGGAGAGGATAATGGCAAGCAAAATTGAGTAATTTCGATGGCAATAAATGTCTGACCTGATTATTATAAGTGATGATAGTCGACCAAGGCCATTTGTGCAAAGGTCAATATGTTAGACCATCGTAAGCGTCCTTCACCGTTAATTTTTGAGGGATTCACTTAAATAGGTGGTCTGAATCTCTCTTTAGTGACTAATAAGAAATTAATCATGCTTATTCACAACAATTAATCGTCTTCATTTTGAGAGAGAAAGTCATGTAAAACACTCATTTGTACTAATTAGATTGATAAAGTGGTTGTAAACTCTCAAACAAGTATGACAAATAAACTCGAGCATCAGCCCGAATTACATATATAAGTACACACAACATTTCTCTATTCCTTATCTCTCTATTTATTTTGTGCATATCGAGTGTTCAATCAATTGCTTTATTTATTGTTGTTTCCTTGTGGTTGATTTGGATCACCAGTTAACAAATCACATTGTTAAGTTTAGACGATTTTTGTTCTCATTAAATTGTGTTTAATAATTACACATACTTCTAAGATTCGCGAATTCACGCTTGTTTTCATTCACAAAAACCAAAGTTTACATTATTACAACATATATTTACACATATTTGGAGAGGATTATAGTTTAAAGTAATTTTTTTTGTCGGATAATTTAAAGTAATTTGAATGCGAGCAAAATTTGTTCGCATTTAGTTGCATGAATTATATATGATTTGATTACTTATAAAATTTGCTATAGTGTTCACAACTCATAATTACGATCTCTGTCATAGGATATGGTATCTTCCATTTGATGGCATCGAACATATATAAAAGGTTAAACTTCAAATGTAATCGTATAATATACATTAGACTTTACATATGCTTACTTATCAAGAAAAGTTATAGTATCTACGATCAGAAATAACACATAAACTTCCTTTTACCGCGACAAGTTCGTGGGGTGCTATATCTCTTAGATGGAAAATTTGCAAAACTGCAATATAAGTAAAAAACAAGTGAGCGAAAAAAACCTGGTTCAGGGCATGCAATTGTTAATGATGTTCTACATCTACTCGCAAGATACAATGAAACACTTGGGATCTTAATGTGTACTCGAATCCAAAATCCGATGAACTCTTGAATTTTTCATTTTGTCTTTTCTGTTAAAATGATTATCTAAATGGATTGTCAAAATTTAAATATCATCACCTATCATATGGCATAACATAAAGGGTAAGAGGGTGTCGAAAAGAGTTGACCCACCCTCGCTCATTCCTAATACAAGTCCACACATCTCCAATTGAAGATAAGAAAGGCTAGAGCATCACAGAAAGACCACAAGATAGAAAACAAAGGCTAAAGCATTACAGAGAGACCGCAAGATAGAAAAAAAATTTCGCCCAAGTCTCATAACGTACAATTTCATAAAGCAGTGCACTAAGTTAACTTCTCTTGAGACATGCGGATACAAAGTTTAGTTGCCCACTTCTTGTTTGCTTATGGCGGCGAATATTTCCTCAATATGTACTCTTGGTCACCCGGAAATCTTCAAGTCAAACATGTTCTTGCGACAATCAGTACATTTATTTACTAATGAAGTATCGCATTGGGAACAACAAGAGAATTAGGGTAAACTATAAGCCTCATGAGAAACGCACTTTATTTTGACTGACAATAGCAGCTTCTACTTCATACCTAGTGGGTTGCTATCCTGGTTATTGTTGTTGGGCTTAAGAAACATGTCTATCCATCGTTGTTGCACAACATCTAGAACCATGACATACATATCCCAACTATTTTCTTCGCAATTTATGAGTTGCTGTCTGACCCTCTTAATGATCTTGTCAAAATATTGATGATTCTCTTCACTTCTATCCTCCTCTGCCCCTCTTGGCGATCTTGTCAAAATATTGATGATTCTCTTCACCTCTATCCTCCTCAGCAACCTTACTGCTTAACCCAAATTTGTCCTTCACACCAACATTCTGATCAAAATAAAAAAAATGATTGCGGGTCTATTACCATTAAGAAATTGTGCGACTGCTTTTAGAAAATGAAAAAGAAGAAGAAAAATATAATTATATACATTATGGGAAATAATTAGTCAATAATCTTCTAATTTAAAGAAATTATCTTGGATCGACCATCCACTTTGATTCCCGTCAAAATAATGAAACGACTGCGGGTCAAATACAATTAATCTTCTAAGAATTGTGTTACTGCTTTTAGAAAAAGCAAAGAGAAAAATATACTCATACATTACGAGAATAATTAATCGTTGATCTTGTAATACCTTAGACTGATCAGCCGATTTTCGATGCAAATTGGTCATTCTCATGAAGATTCTAGTGAAAATAATAAAATGGTTGCAAGTCAATGACCATGAAGAATTGTTCTACTGTTTTTAAGAAAAAAAAAATTGAATCACTAATCTTGTCATTTAATAATTACCTCGGACTGACGAGCCGCTTTTGATGCCTTCGATTTTTTCTTGTGACTAGTTTGTGCCATGTCCAAACCCATATGCCTCTTCGCTGCTTTGAGGGATCGAAATTGTCTGTGTTCCTGGCTCATAGAAGAACTTCAAAAAGAAAAAGGCATGCCATCATTATCCTCTCTTACATGAGATTCATATGACTTTTCTTAAATCCATTCTCCATTGCCTTCAGACCATTGAAATATGAGTGATGGCTTAAGCAATGACCTAAACATCTACAAATACTAGATAACCTAATATTCATTAGCAACATCTACAAATACTAGATAACATAATATTCATTAGCAACACATCATCTCTATGCATATTTATGAGCTTTTAGGTAATGGAATCAACTAAGAAAGCAATCATAAAAACTGACGCCTCGTCGTTTCCCACCAATTAGTATGGAAGTTTTCCGTTATTCTACGAGTACCATCCTTTTCGCAATAATGTCCACGTGTGTTTACGTTTTGTTAATTGATCATCGTTAAAGAAAACTCATGTTTCTTGTGTAATCATAATAATCGTAGTAAAGTTACAACGCAATTCCTAAAAGCAAGCTTATCTTAATGATGTTCACGATCTTAAACGCATTTGAGGATTATCAAAATTTAAGATCTCATCAGTTTATACTTTCACCCAAAAAGAAAAAAACTAGACGTGCTGATGGGGGAGAAGAGCAGAAACCCTAACATTACCTGATCCACTTTACCAAAGTATTTGGAAGAGGCTTTTCGTGGCCTTTTTTTTACCGTCCATTCCCTTGGTAGACCGAACATCGTTCCTACAAAAAATTGAGGTTCTGTCGTTTTGGGTGGTTGATCCACGATCAATATAGCCAGATTTTCTCGTTCCACTTCCATTTGACTCATTTCATCGGCCATTGTTTTTTGCCCTCCGCTCCCGATACTTTCAACAGCAAAGAACACTATACTCTTAGAATTGAGCTGTCTGTGAGATATATATATATATAGAGAGAGAGAGAGAGAGAGAGAGAGAGATATATATATATAGAGAGAGAGAGAGAGAGAGAGAGAGAGAGAGACGTGGCTCACATGTGGTAGAGGAGGATGATGAATGCAAGAGGCCAGAAATGCTGTTCAAATCGGGAGAAAAATAAAACGCTTGTCTAATTTTTAGAGAGATTTCCAATTCACGGCCTCTAGCGAAGTAATATGATTTATTTATTACCTTATATTTCTTGTCTACTTTCGCTGTCCAACTCATAAATTGCAACTACGTACCTACAAATATAGAATGTAATAGCTATACTTGGTTAGTGGCTTTTAGGAAGTCTCATTACTAAACCTTATCATCTTGATTCTATTAGCAATTCCATGCAACAATTAGTGTCATCCAGCATTCTAGTTTGCACCCTTCAAAACATATACAATGCATCATGAATGTATTATTGCTTATAAGGAATAAAATCCCCACTTTTCTTACTTTATATGGAGAGACTAATGTTGACCGACATTAAGTAATTTTGATGACGACAAAAGTAATATCCAACGTGGATATTATAAGTGATGATGGTCGACCAAGGCTTTTTGTTCAAATGTCAAAATATTAGACTATTGTTAGCGTCGCACACGACTAATTTTTTAAGGGATTCATGTAAATAGGGGGTTGGAATCTCTCCTTAGTGACTAATCGCAAATTAATTATGTGTCTCCACGATGCATAAGCTTTTGAACACTCATATTGCTCTAAGAATTCTCGGGAGTCCAATCGTAGTCCAGTTGTGCAAATCACTTGTTTGCACAAATTGGATTGAAATAGCAATTATAAATTCTCGAACAACTATGACTAATGGACATGAGCATTAGCCCGAACAATGGGAAAATTACCAATTCAGTCCTAAACTTATTGAACAAATGTCAATTTTTTCCAAAACTTTTCAGTTTTACCAATGTAATCATTAACGTTTATGCGAAGTACGTATGTAATCCTTTTAGCCAATTGACATAAAAAATGCCGACATGGTAATCCACATAGGACGTCAATTCAAGTAAAGTTATTAATGTCGGCATGCCATGTAGGATGGCTAGCAATGACCACATACCACGTAGCAAATTTTGGTGGTAATTTGCCTAAAGGACTGTATTACAAATCGCTTAAAGTTTAGGAATACATTAACAAAATTGGATGATTTATAATTGCGTTAAATAGGCTTATAACTGACTACTTAAGTTTCTCGAATCGATCAAACTTTTTTGTCCTTATCCTTCTCTCTCTCTTCCAAACTTTTACTTTACCTTTTTGCAAGGCATTGGAGTCTGTCACATCCCAAACCAATCATGAACGATACTTGTCCACCGTCATGACTAGAACAAGCACATGAAGCATAAGTCATTATTAGAACATCTCGTTGATTTATAAAATTAAAAGCATGCGGAAGCAATTCAACGAGACAATCAAGCAATAAAGGCAAACCTCGCACGTTGTATTTACAAGATAGATTCGTGCTTATTCTTACACACCCTGACTCGGGCAAGTCAGCTTTTCATGATATTTTTAACATGCCAATTTCAAAGGCACTTCAGAGAACAAACAAACAAGCCATATATAACAACAAAATTTGGCTTGAGTCCTTAACTCTTCTACGGCTACTAGCTTTCCGTCCTCACTTGCTCCTCCCCGTCCTCGTCCGTATGGCCGTCCTCACGCTCCACCCCCGGCTTGTCCCAAAAACGACCCGTTCTGTCCTGCAAACGGCCCGCTGAAACCTCCAAGGGATCCGATCCACTCCCCGTCTGCCAAGTGATACCACGCCTCGTACGGGTGAGCGACCAGCTCGCTGCGGCCCTCGTCGACCATCACATAGGTCGTGATTCGACGGTAGGCTCGGTTCTCCCGGGCATCAATCACAGTCAAAAGCTCGGCTCGCATCACGACGGGGCTTTCGAAGCGGGTTGGAGGGGACGCCATCTCACGGACCTGAAAAAGGAAAACAACGGGGAGTGAGTCGAGGTGACTCAACAAGTAAAATTTTACTAACAGGCGAGGACATATCAATCGTCATTACACAAACGTTTTTACCGTACCGGCCCTCGTAGCCGATCAACAATGACATGCAGGGTAAACATAAAACAAGGATTTCAAGCATGGCCAAGTCACGGTTTACCTCATATGTTGCACCTCGGGTTTCTAATTTGTGTTACACAACATGCAAACACGAAACAAGGCAAACCGTTAAAGAGGAACACCACATCGGAACACCAAGAACCGAGAACGGGGAAGGCTCGTGATATAACGTATTTCAACGTCATTTCTCGGTAGTAAAATCCCACTTACTCTTGATAAAACAAGAACTAAAGAGTAGAGAACGGGCGGAAAGGCGACGGTCTTGTGTCTCGGACAACTCACGATGTCGGCTTTCTTTCTCTCTCTCAGGTTTCTCTTTATCTCTTGGCTTTTGGCTTTTTCTCTCTCTCTCTATTTCGGCACTCTCTCTCTCTCTCTCTCTCTCTCTCTCTCTCTCTATTTCGGCACTCTCTTTCTCTCTCTCTCTATCTTGGCCGGTTGTGGGTGAGAGAAAATGAGCCAAAACTCAACTAAGGGCTTCTATTTATAGAGGAAGCAAGGCTAGGGTTTTGATGATGTAAGCGCACGTGTCATTTGGAGATTGAGGTAAGCGCACGTGTCATGGCGACGATGAGGTTAGCGCACGCGTCATGGTTCAATAAATGGATTAGGTTTAAAGTCGAGGAAATGAAGAAAATGGCCAATAATTTCTTCCTCTCTCTCTCCTCACCCTTTTGGCCGAGACTTCTCTCTTCCCCTCCAAGCTGGCCATGGCTTCTCTCTCTCTCCCTTGGTCAATAATTGGTGACCAAGCTTCATAATGGCTTCATAAATTGTCATAATAGCTAGTTTGAAAACTTTTCCAAGAATTAAATGGGTGCAATGATGATATGGATAAGGTTTGACCTAGTCAAACTTTTAGATTTTTTCAAATTGGCTGATCTCCATCCTGAGTTATTCGGATCAAACGAGCTCGCGAAACTACGCATTTAACGCATAAAACGAGCCCCGCATCATACTAATCCTCATGTCTTTCCCGAAGGTTTTCTTATCAAAAATAATTCTCATAATACCTCTCAATATGGGTCTTAATGTGAAATGGCCCCAAAAATGCCTAAATTTGGTCTCACAATCATTTAAACCAAATTGAATCCAAAATAGCCTTCTCGGGAACTCCAGGCGCACAGCCGGGCCATCGGGCACAGTGGCCGGTCAGGGTCGGGCTAGTGGCAGGGCGCGTGGCCGACCGGCCTGGCACACGGTCGGGCTGAACGAGCGCCGCGTCGGGCTGCATGGGCAATGTGCCAAGCGGCTCGCCGGGCCGCACAAGCGGTGTGCCTAGTGCTCGGCTGGCCGCATGGGCACCGCGCCAGGTCATTCGGGCGAGGAGTTGGTTTACGACCAAGCACGTGTATCGGCCCGGGAATGGCACAACACACGACTCATGGCCTCATTTCTTGGACACGGGATGAGATCGGGACCGGACCTCACGGGTACAACTTACGACACAAGGATCGGGCATAATGGCCAGCGCACGATCGGACGCGTAGCCGGTCCGTGGCCTGGCTGACGGGAACAATGGCCGGTCGTGACTGGGCACACGGCCTTGGCTGCCGCGACTAGCAATTTTGCCCAGGCCGCGACTAAGCCAATAGGCACATGGCCTCATACACGTCTCGTCCATAGCCTTTCCGACTTGGCACAACTATCCGTGGCCGATTCGTGACCGGGCCACGTTCGAGTATTAGCGACTCATGGTCGACCCTCGGCTGTCATGTAACCTCGTGGAAATCCAGTACCTCGGAATTAACTCGTGGTCACCCGGGGCTATTGCATGGCCGTGCAGTATCACCTGCGACCGACACATGCAGACACCGGACTGATCCATAGTTATTCCGGACTGTTCCACTAATAGCTCTTATGGTCGAAAGGTCATTTCATGGTCATAACACTCTAATCATTTGCGTACTCAAGGTCATTCCATTGTCGAATCCTAGGCCAACTCGTGAACGATCTTTCAATCGAACCACTACTAACCCTCAGTACACTCGTTTCGATCATATTGTCTTTTCCAATACCAATCCTCGACTCGACTTACCCACTATGTGCTTATTACCAACCCTCGGCTTCCTAGGCCCAAAATTAAGGATGTTACAATTCTTCCTCTCTAATAAAAATTTCGTCCCCGAAATTTAAACATACCTGGTTCCTCGAATAAGTGCAGATACTGCCGTCTCATAATTTCCTCACCTTCCCAGGTAGCTTCCTCTACACCTTAGTGTCGCCATAGGACCTTTACTACAGGAACAGTTTTATTTCTTAACACTTGCTCCTTACGTTCCACGATCCGCACCAGCTCCTCAACATAGGGCACTCTGCTATCCAATTCGACCTCATTGAAATTAAGCACATGTGCCGGATCGGGCTCATACTTTCTTAACATGAATACATGGAACACATCATGCACCTGAGCAAGTTTCGGTGGCAGCGCCAACCGATAAGCTAAGTTCTCTATCCTTTCTAAAATTTCAAAAGGTCATACATACCTGGGGTTTAACTTACCTTTCTTCCCAAAACGCAATACACCCCTCATAGGTGACACTTTAAGAAATATGTGGTCGCCAACCTGAAACTCTAAGAGCTTCCTACGTCTGTCCGCATAACTTTTCTGTTGGCTTTGGGCAGTTCTCAATTTGTCTCTAACCACTTTTACAACCTCATTAGTGAGTTGTACTAGCTCTGGACTCATGATCTTCTTTTTCCCCGACCTCATCCCAACAGACTGGAGTTCTGCAAGTTCAATCGTAAAATGCTTCAAATGGTGTCATCCCGATACTTTTATGGTAGCTGTTGTTGTATGCAAATTCAATGAGATGCAAATGTCCATCCCAACTTCCTTTAAAATCCACGACGCATGCTCGCAACATATCCTCAAGGGTCTGGATCGTTCTTTCCGTTTGGCCATCCATTTGCGGATGATAAGCTGTACTGTATTGTAGCTTGGTTCCCACAACAATTTAGAGACTTCGCCAAAAATTTGCAGTAAACTTTGGATCTCGATCCGATGTAATCGTTATCGGAACTCCGTGTAATCACACGATATGTTGAACATATAACTCAGCATGATCCTTCAATGGAAGATCCTTTCTCACGGGAAGAAAATGAGCTGATTTTGTTAGTCGATCAACGATCACTCATATTGAATCGTTCCCTCGCTGACTCTTTGATAATCCCATTACGAAATCCATCGTAATGTGTTCCCATTTCCATTCAGGAATTTTCAATGGTTGCAATAATCTGCCAGGCTTGCAATATTGAGCTTTGATTTGTTGACACGTCAAGTATTTAGCCACATGTTTGGCTATGTCCATCTTCATGCCATTCCACCAGAAATGTTGTCGAAAATTCTGGTACATTTTGGTGCTGCCTGGATGGATACTGTAACTGCTCTTGTGAGTTTCAGTTAGGATTTCTTCCTTGAGTTGTTCATCCTTTGGCACATACAAGCGTCCGTTAAACTTCAAGATTTCATCATTCGTCACACGGAAATTGGATTTCTTTTTTTTCGCTAATTCCTTCCGGATCTTATGGATATCCGGGTTTATTTGTTGTAGCGCCTTAATCCTCACAATGATGTTTGGCTCGACTCTGAGGGTAGCTAGTAAACTTTAATGTTGTCCAACTGCTAGTTTGAAGTCTAAATCTCGAGCCTCTTCAAGTAGAGTCCATTCCTTGACCATCAAATGAGCGATGGCCGATTTTCGACTAAGAGCATCGGTTACTTTATTTGCCTTGCGAGGATGGTATAATATTTCATAGTCGTAATTCTTGAGAAGTTCCATCCAGCGTCGTTGCCTCATGTTCAGCTCCTTTTGAAAAAATAAATATTTCAAACTCTGATGATCCGTATAAATGACGAATTGCTCCCCATATAAGTAGTGTCGCCATATTTTCAAGGCAAACACAATTGCAAGAAGTTCCAGATCATGAGTTGGATAATTTAATTCATACAGCCTCAATTGTCTTGAGGCATAAGTCACCACCTTTCCATCTTGCATCAATATACAACCTAGTCATTTATGAGAGGCGTCGCTGTATATTTCAAATTCTCCTGGCCCTTTAGGTATAGTTAGAATAGGAGCAGTCGTTAGTCTTCGCTTCAATTCTTGGAAACTTCGCTCGCATTTATTAGACCATTCGAACTTCGTCTCTTTCTTTAGCAATCGCGTTAAAGGAATAGCGATGCTAGAGAATTGTTCCACGAATCTTCGGTAATATCTTGCTAATCCTAAGAAACTTCGAACTTCGGTGACGGTCGTTGGCCTTGGCCAATTAACTACTACTTCAATTTTGGATGGATCCACTGATATACCGTCTCCTGAGATCACGTGGCCAAGAAATACCACACAAGATAGCCAGAACTCACATTTGTTGAATTTTGCATAGAGTGAGTGTTCCATGAGCATCTGTAGTACGAATCTCAGATATTGTTCATGCTCAACTGAATTCTTCGAGTATATCAGGATGTCGTCGATAAAAACTATAACGAAATGATCCAAATATGGCTTGAACACTCGATTCATCAAGTCCATAAAGGCTGCTAGAGCATTCGTTAATCCGAATGGCATAACGGTGAATTCATAATGGCCATATCGGGTTCGGAATGCTGTTTTTAGAATATCCTCTTTCTTGATCCTCAGCTGATGATATCTCGATCGTAGGTCGATCTTGGAAAATATTGATGCTCCTTAGAGTTGATCAAATAAGTCATTGATTATCGGTAGTGGGTACTTATTTTTTATAGTAACCCTATTTAATTGCCGATAGTCGATGCATAGCCGTAACGAACCATCTTTCTTATTCATGAACAATATTGGCGCACCCCAAGGTGATGCACTTGGGCGGATAAATCCCTTGTCTAGTAATTCTTGCATTTGCACCTTCAATTCTTTTAGCTCGGTTAAAGACATCTGGTATGGAGCTTTTGAGATAGGCTCCGTTCCAGGGGCTACTTCAATAGCAAACTCAATCTCGCGTTCTGGAGGTAAACCTAGTAATTCTTTTGGAAAAACATTCGGAAACTCTTGTACCACCAAGATATCTTCCAAATTTCATTCATCTTCCTTTACTGTATTTTCTACTGTTGCCAGAAATCCTTGACAACCCTTCTGCAACAATCGGGTCGCTTCTATAGCAGAAACCAGAGGAGTAGAAGGTCCTCCTCCATTTCCCACAAATGTATAACAGGGACGATTATGGGGATAAAATTGAATTACCTTGCTAAAACAGTCTATCTTAGCTCGCTGTCGACTAAGCCAATCCATACCAACGATAACATCAAAGTCATATATGGCCAATACTGCTAGATTTATAACATCTACAAGTCCGCCTATAGTCTTTTTACACCCTTGACAACCTAGAGTAGCTTGTACTTCATCTTTCATTGGAGTAGAAATGCTAAGTGCATTTTCTAACGGTTTTATCTCAAGTTTAGCCAAACGTACAAATTGGCTAGATACAAATGAATGTGTAGCTCCAGTATCAATTAATGCATATGCAGCATGGTTATTGAGGAAAACCGTACCTGTGATCACTGCATCGGAGTTCTCAGCATCCTCTTGAGTAAGTGCATATATCCGTCCTTGAGCCAGAGGACGATTACTGTTGTTAGCATGAGGTTGAACTCCAATTGGTGCTGTCGTCCGTCTTTGTTGCAACGACATATTCTGTTGTCGCCGTTGTGGACAATCCCTAACCATGTGACCTTGTTGGCCATACCCAAAGCATGCTTCTATACGAATGGGGCATGGGGCATCATCATGCTGTCTTCTACAAACAGAACAAGTATTACTGGGAACATTAGGCGACTGCTGAAAATTCCGCTTCCTGTTGGGAACAAAGGGACGTTTTCCCCTTGTCACGGGCTTCTTGCTTGAACGCTAATCCACTAGGGGAGTAGAATAATAAGGTCTGGTTGAAGCCGTCCTTTTCAGCAAATCTTTCTCGATCATTTGTGCTCGTTCATATAATTCATTATAATCTTTCAAATTCAGAGGTGCTAACTAACTCCGAATATCAAGCTTAAGACCATCACGAAATCGTTTCGCCTTGCCGACGGGATTTTCAACAAGTCTAGGGGCGTACCTTGACAACCGGGTGAACCTTGCTTCATATTGGTCCACTGTCATATTCCCCTGCTGAAGTTACAGAAATTCTTTAGTCTTACGATCACGAGCACACTCGGAAAAATACTTTCTATTGAATGCCTCAATGAAAGCATTCCAGTTTACCGTAGCACTTTCTGGGAATACAGTTTCTTTAGTTGTTTTCCACCAATAGCTGGCGTTCCCTCGCAGTTGATAGGCCACTAAGGTGACTTTATCTTCTTCAGAACATCGTAGAAGCTCAAATGCTTTTTGTAACTCATCGATCCAGGATTCTGCCTCTTCAGGATCTCCAGTTCCAGCAAATTTCGGGGGTCGCAACTTCAAGAATTGCTCAACCAGTCCATGCATAATACGGTCACCATTCCCATTTCCGTTCGCCACCGCTGCATTCTCAGCAATAGGCAGTTGTTGCTGTGCTTGTTGTACTTGCTGTCCCAGCAATTCTCCTACGGTCGCAAGAGCTTGCAGAATTCCGTCTATTCAAGGATCTTGCTTAGACTTTCCTTTCGAGGTCAAGGTCGGGTCCGGAGCACTCATACTGCCTTTGGTAATCAACTAAGGCTTTCTACAACACCAGAACATGTCAACAATTAAAACTCAGCAATCGAAGGTCTACTTACCAATCATTCAGGTGCACAGTCAAACAATTACATGCACAAGGTGTTTCTTGGCTAACTACCCAACTTCAGCGCACCTTATCACTTTAGGCCTTTATTATTGCTTGGCTTTCAGAACCGTTTTCTACCTTTCAGTGCATAGTTCGGAAATTCTCGTTATTTAGTCGTCCTAGAAGCCTGCCAGGAGACGCTCAAAGATCAGGCCCTTCACCCCGGTGCCACTTCCTTTCAGAAACTGCTCAATGATCAGGTGGTATATTTTGTACCCCGTCGCCACTTCTTTCCAGAGGCCACACAATGATCAGGCTACCCACCTCGGCGCCACCTCGGTCAGAAGCCGCACAATGATCAGGTATTTCTGCCCCGGCACCACCTCCGTAAAGGCCGCTCAATGATCAGGCACCCCGGCGCCACCTCCTAAGAGGGCGCTCAATGTTCAAGTCGTATGGCCTTGGCGTAACTCCCCACCCTCATTGGAACGTTCAATTTGCAAGTTGTCGCGAACTGCACCTTGTTGCGACCTAAAAAAATCGAGTTTTCGATCTTAGACTAATGGATTACTAGATCAATTAAATTAACTAATCTAACTCGAGTTCTCCCAAACTCTACCAAATCGCAACTTAAGTCCAATTGTAAGCATGCAAATATTTTCAATGAGAGTCGCCACTAATCATTTAAGGTAGGTTGATTAGAAACCTAAATAAAATAGCGGGAGTACTATTTTATTCCTACGAACCAGAAATTATAGATTCGGGGACTTGGTTACGCTAGATTCCCTAACGCCCTTTCGGTACCAATTTCAAGAAAAATACTCAATTTGACAATTTTGATAAATCCTAACTTAGAGTTTCAAAGGTGCATAAATTTTTTATTTTCACTTATTTAAATGAAAGCTAACCTATATGTAATGACGTACAAAAATTGACATGCGATTAATGCAACCTAACATGCAAATTATATGTCATGTGACGATGTAACCTATTTCTAATGACAGGCATATTATTTTTTTGTATTTTTTTTAATGAAATTCAGAATTAAAAATGCCAATTATCTAAGCATGCAATTTTAAACTAAAGAAATTAACTTATTCTAGAGTAATCTTTTGGTTTTTTTTTTTTTTATCAAAATTCGAAATTAAAATCAAGTAAAATATAATCGCTAAATCTTTCGAATTAAGTTTCGATCTAAAGCCTGACAGATCGATCCTAAAATTCAAAATACCCGCTATGGAAATAACTCTATATAAAGCCTGATAGATAGATTTATTTCCACGTGTGCGGTTGCGGATTAGGAAATTTTCCTAATCAATCACATCTTGAAAAATTCTCTATATCTTAAATATCTTGGATATATTCAAAAGATTTTGAAAATTCTAAATTTTATCCAAATTTGACAAGTAATAAATATCCAAGATTTCAAAAAAAGGAAATAAATCCTAATTGAAATAATGCCTATTATTCAAATATGCAAAATTAGATATCAATAAGCACGAATTAGGCAACAAAATATTCTAATCAAATCAGGATAAGATAATTACCTGATTTGTAGATTTCTTTCCAAATTTGAATTTGCAACGGATCGGGATTACGGATCGGGATGGTGACTGGTGGTGCGTCGGGAGCGGCGGCGCGGCGTCTTCGGAAGTCGCGAAACAGCAGTAGCTCACCACGGAAGGGCGACGAACGTCAAGGATGGCAGCAACTTCGGAGGATGTTGGCAGGAAAGCACCGCGATGTGCGCTCGGGCAGCGAGCACAGCAATGAACGAGAACTGCTGTGATGTGCGCACGGGTAGTTATACTCACCGGAAACCCACGGAGAAAGCAGACGGCAAGATGTGACGCCAAGGTTTGGACAGACCGAGCCAAAAATCACTGCTTCGCTTACTGTCTATCAAAGCTCCTTTGTGTGTGTCCTTCGTTGACTTGTAGAAAAAGAGAACAAAAATTATTCTTCGTCTCCTGCTCGTGGAAGCGTGAAAAAATTCCAGAGAAAAGCCTCATCTCTTTTATATGTCTCCCAATCTGGCTGCCTTCCCAAGAACCCTTCTCACGATTTTCTTTTTGCTTTTCTTCTTCTTTTCTTTGTTTCCCACGTGGGTCTTCTTCTCCTCTGTCCTCTTCTCTGCAGATCTTTGTGAAAAACCGGTAGCCAAACTTGAAGAACGACTTGAGAGCGTGGACCCTTCTCTTTTGCGTGTGCTCTTTTCTCTCACATCTTTTTCTCTTGTGCTCTCAAAAGTGTCTTCTCGAAATTCTCCGAGTCCTCGATTATGAGACATAAACATGTATTTATAACGCAAACCTAGGTCAATTAGCTGAGCTTTCTAGTCCTAACGGGCTTAGGTTTAGGTTTTACCCTTTAATTTAATTTAATTCTAAGTGGGTTGAATTAATTCGGGCTTTTCTTTAATTAAGCTTGATGGGCTAATTTAAGCTCAAATTAAGACAACCCAGCCCTTTTTGACTTGTAATTTTCGGCCCTTGTCTTCCGAGTCGAGTTTCGTTCGGTGCCCGAACTCAATTTACGTGATGAATTTTAAGCTCGCTTGCTACCGCCGATCCGATGCGAAATGCAATTAATCTATATGAACCTAAACTATATGCTATACAATTGTAATATTTTTGTTTATGGGTAAAATTTAATTCCTAATTTTCTATGCAATTAACCCTAAATGATGCGCCAAAATTTAGGTGTCAACACACCTACTAAAAGGAAAACCTGCTCTAATACCAAAACTGACCCTGCTGTCACGTCCCAAACTAATCATGAACGATACTTGTCCACCGTCATGACTGGAACAAGCACGTGAAGCAAAAGTCATTATTAGAACGTTCCGTTGATTTATAAAATTAAAGGCATGCGGAAGCAATTCAACGAGACAACCAAGCAATAAAGGCAAACCTCGCACGTTGTATTTACAAGATAGATTCGTGCTTATTCTTACATGCCCTGACTCGGGCAAGTCAGCTTTTCACGATATTTTTAACATGCCTATTTCAAAGGCACTTCGGAAGAACAAACAAACAAGTCATATATAACAACAAAATTTGGCTTGGGTCCTTAACTCCTCTACGGCTACTAGCTTTCCGTCCTCACTTGCTCCTCCCCGTCCTCGTCCGTATGGCCGTCCTCACTCTCCACCCCCGGCTTGTCCCAAAAATGACCCGTTCTGTCCTGCGAACGGCCCGCTAAAACCGCCAAGGGGTCCGATCCACTCCCCGTCCGCCAGGTGATACCACGCCTCGTACAGGTGAGCGACCAGCTCGCTGCGGCCCTCGTCAACCATCACATAAGTCGTGATTCGACGATAGACTCGGTTCTCCCAGGCATCAATCACGATCAAAAGCTCGGCTCACATCTCGACGGGGTTTCCGAAGCGGGTTGGAGGGGACGCCATCTCACAAACCTGAAAGAGGAAAACAATTGGGAGTGAGTCGATATGACTCAGCAAGTAAAATTTTACTAACAGGCGAGGACATATCAATCGTCATTACACAAACATTCTTACCGTACTTGCCCTCGTGGCCAATCAACAATGACATGTAGGGTAAACATAAAATAAGGATTTCAAGCATGACCAAGTCACGATTTACCTCATATGTTGCGCCTTGGGTTTCTAATTTGTGTTACACAACATGCAAACACGAAACAAGACAAACCGTTAAAGAGGAACACCACATCGGAACACCAAGAACCGAGAACGGGGAAGGCTCGTGATATAACGTATTTCAACGTCATTTCCCAGTAGTAAAATCCCACTTACTCTTGATAAAACAAGAACTAAAGAGTAGAGAACGGATGGAAAGGTGACGGTCTCGTATCTCGGACAACTCACAATGTCGGCTTTTTTTCTCTCTCTCGGGTTTTCTCTTTCTCTCTTGACTTTCGGCTTTTTCTCTCTCTCTATTTCGGCACTCTCTTTCTCTCTCTCTATCTTGGCCGGTTGTGGGTGAGAGAAAATGAGCCAAAACTCAACTAAGGGCTTCTATTTATGAGGAAGCAAGGCTAGGGTTTTGATGATGTAAGCGCACGTGTCATTTGGAGATTGAGGTAAGCGCAGGTGTCATGACGACGATGAGGTAAGCGCACGCGTCATGGTTAAATAAATGGATTAGGTCTAAAGTCGAGGAAATGATGAAAATGGCCAATAATTTCTTCCTTTCTCTCTCCTCACCCTTTTGGCCGAGACTTCTCTCTTCCCCTCCAAGCTGGTCGTGGCTTCTCTCCCTCTCCCTTGGTCAATAATTGGTGACCAAGCTTCATAATGGCTTCATAAATTGTCATAATTGCTAGTTTGAAAACTTTGCAAGAATTAAATGGGTGCAATGATGATATGGATAAGGTTTGACCTAGTCAAACTTTTAGGGTTTTCTCAAATTGACTAATCTCCATCCCGAGCTATTCAGATCAAACGGGCCTTGCGAAACTACGCATTTAACGCCTAAAACGAACCTCGCATCATATTAATCCTCATGTCTTTCCTGAGGGTTTTCTTATCAAAAATAATTTCCATAATACCCCTCAATATGGGTCTTAATGTGAAATGGCCCTAAATATACCTAAACTTAGTCTCACAATCATTTAAACCAAATTGAATCCAAAATAGCATTCTCAGGTACTCCAGGCACATAGCCGGGCCATCGGGCACAGTGGCCGGTCAAGGCCGGGCGCGTGGCCGACCGTACGGGCATAGGGCCGGGCACACGGCCGGGCTGAACAAGCGCCGCACCGGGCTGCATGGGCAATGTGTCGAGCGGCTCACCGGGCCGCACGAGCGGTGTGCCTAGTGCTCGGTCGGCCGCATGGGTACCGCGCTGGGTCATTCAGGCGAGGAGTCGATTTACGACCAAACAAGCGTATCGGCTCGGGAATGGCACGACACACGACTCATGGCCTCATATCTTGGACATGGGACAAGATTGGGACCGGACCTCACGGGCACAACTTACGGCACAAGGGTCGGGCACAATGGCCAGCGCACGATCGGGCGCATAGCCGCCCCGTGGCCTGGCTGACGGGCACAATGGCCGATCGTGACTAGGCACACAGCCTTGGCTGCCGCGACCGGCAATTTTGCCAGAGCCGTGACTAAGCTAATAGGCACATGGCCTGGTACACGTCTCGTCCATGGCCTTCCCGACTTGGCACAACCATCCGTGGCCGATTCGTGACCGGGCTACGTTCGAGTATTAACGACCCATGGTCGACCCTCGGTTGTCATGTAATCTCGTGGAAATCCAGTACCCCGAAATTAACTCATGGTCACCCGGGGCTAATGCATGGCCGTACAGTATCACCTACGACCGACACATGCCGACATCGGACTGATCCACAGTTATTCCGGACTGTTCTACTAATGGCCCTTATGGTCGAAAGGTCATTCCATGGTCATAACACTCTAATCATTTACGTAGTCATAGTCATTCCACTGTCAAATCCTAAGTCAACTCGTGAACGATCTTTTGATCGAACCACGACTAACCCTCAGTACACTCGTTTCGATCATATTGTCCCTTCCAATACCGACCCTTGACTCGACTTATCCACTATGTACTTATTACCAGCCCTCGGCTTCCTAGACCCAAAATCAGGGATGTTACAGAGTCAAACCTCACATTTGAAACTAAACGCCCCTACTCTACCCAATCCCCTTAACCGGGCTTCATGCTTTGTTGATCGAGTGTTCAATTAGTTGCTTTATTCATTTTTGTTACCTTGTGGTTGAATAAATGAGCTGCGTGGCCAATTCACATAGTTTGGCCCACTAGTTAGCGATTCACGTGGTTAAGTTTATATTATTTTTGTTCTCTTTTAATAAAGTAACTCAACATTTAATGCAAGCAAAACTTTGAATATTGTGCATTGAGTTTTCAATTTTTATTAACATTTTTCTATCATTTTCAGAACCCGTCATTGCGATATATGTCATAGCATATGATATATTTTGTTTGATAACATAATTATTTTTAACATTTTCTATCATTTTTCAAAAACCGTCATTACAATATATGTCAGCATATACCTTACCAAAAAAATATATATATGTCAGCATATGTTGTATTCTGTTAGATTGCATTAAAAATACAAAAAACATTAAACTTCAAATGTAATTTATAGTATGGATTAAACTTTAGACATGCTTACTTATCGAGAAAACTTATAATACCTACAGTCAAAAATAATATAAAAACTTCTTTTTACCGTGCAAATTCATGGGGTGCTATATCTCTTAGGTGGACAATGCAAAAAAAATTACATAAGTTTTGCAGCCTACTAATTTGCAATCTGGAACTCATTAAAATTACTATATTTTGTATTGAAGAAAACCGATGGTATTGAATGACAGAAACACAAATCTGAGTTGATGGCAAAATGAGTGGAGCGTCCCAGAAAAGTACTCATTACATAAAGAGTACAAGGGTATCCAAAAAGGTTAACCCAACGTCACTTAGTTCCTAATACAAGTCAACGTCTCCAAATGAAGATAAGAAAGGCTAGAGCATAATAGAAACACCACGAGATAGACAGCTAATTTCACCCAAGTTTCATAATATATAATTTCATAAAGCAGTTCACCAAGGTAACTTCTCAAGCCACCTGTAGATATAAACTTCGGTTTCCCAATTCTTGTTTGCTTAAGTCGGCAAATATTTCCCAAATCTGAACTCTATCGGCAAGCCAGACATGTTCCTTCGACAATCAATACATTCATGTAGCCATGAATTATATGCATTGTGGACAAGAAGAGAATCAGGGGAAGAAAATGCCTCATCAAACACACACATTGCTTTGAGTGATTACCAAACAATAGGATCATCAACTTCATCCCTGGTGGATTGCTTTCCTGGTTATAGCTGTCGAGCTTGAGAAACATATCATCCATCGTTCTTGCACAGCATCTGGAACCTTGACATGCAAATCCCAACTATTTCGTTCACCATTTATGGGTTGCCATCTGATCCTCTTAGCGATTTTGTCAAAATAGTGATTATTCTCCTCATCTTTGTCCTCCTCTACAACCTTACTGCTTGAGCCAACTTCATCCTTCTCATTAACATTCTTGTCAAATAATAAAATGGTTGCAAGTCAATCACCGTTAAGAATTGTGCTACGGCTTTTAAAAAAAGAAAATGAAAAAGAAGAATGTACTTATACTTATATTACGAGAAATAATTAATCATTGATATTGTACTTCAAAAATTATCTTGGACTGGCCAGCCTCTTTTGATTCAAATTTGTCCTTCTCATTATGGTTCTGATCAAAATAATTGAAAGGTTGCAAGTCAATTACAAGTATGAATTATGCTACTGATTTTTTAAGAAAAATAAAAATAAAAAGAAAAATGTACCTATATTCATTATAAGGAATAATGAATCACTGTTTTCTTGTAATTCAAAAATTACCTCAGACTGACTAGTCGCTTTTGATGCCTTTGGTTTTCTCTTGTGACTAGTTTGTCCCATGTCAAGACCCAGATGTTTCTTCACTGCTTTCAGTGATCGAGATTGTCTTCTTGTTCCTGGCTCATAGAAGAACTACAAAAGAAAGAAAGCATATCATGATAATCCTCTCTTACTTAAGATTGATATGGCTATCTCTGTCGCTGGTTTTATCCCGTTGAAAATCTTTCACTGAACGCTGAGTTTCGAATTTTATTAGAGGAGACGAAGGTCTTGAGTCAAGCTCGGACAGAGAATGTCAAATGCGTCTATTAAACCCAACTTGTGCCTTACAACTTAACTCGATAATACACTCAACTCAACAATACTAATAATAGGATGACAACTTGCAAATGCCAAAACCAAGCTATGTCGGAATCCAATCAACGACACAACTAGTACATAACATTGCAATTCCATATACATCAGAATCTAATCAATGACGTGACCTAAGAGAATATGGCTGGAATCCAATTAATAGTTATATTCCAAGTACAGCGCCAGAATCTAATCGACGACGTTGAACTGATGGCACAACATTAGAATTTAATCAACAATGCTAGACTTGATAAAGGCTCGCGCCAGAATTGAATCTGCAACGTGGAATCTAAAAACTGTAACTACTACTACTCCTATTGTGCCGAAAATAAAAATAGATAAGAGGCCTGTTGTCTTGTTCGGAGAGTCTTCTACGTCGGAAATCCTTGAGTATTTATAGAGCAGCCTGATAACTGTTGATCGGTTACTTCTCCTTGAAAGTTGTTTTTCACTTCCTTACATTTTGCACTTGACCGTTTCCTGACTTGTCGATGTTGCTTACGCTCCTTGGGTATCAAGTAATAGCTGATTTTCTTCCACATGTCTCCTTATTTCCTATTGTTTCCCATGTTTCACTATTTAGCTTCCTTGATCTTTACGCCCACGGTTATGTCTTTACCGACATGTGGAAATGAATTTCTTTACCATGTAACACCACATGCTTAATTCATGATCTCAGACTCATCGACATCACATGCAAAGCTCGTGATCTTGGACTTGTTGACGTCACGTGCAAGGCTCATGATCTTGGATTTGTCGACGTCATGTACAAGGCTCGTGATTTTGGACTTGTCAACCTATCGACACTTCTATGACGTGTCTTGTCGATAACTGCTCCAAATCTTTTCGATGCCTCTGAGCCTGACTCACGGCCTTTCTTCGGAATCAAGCTACGTGGGCCATGTTTTACGTCCTTTGTGACTTGCAATCAGCCCGCTCCCACCAAAGGTAGTTTTAGGTGTCAACACTATCCTTAAATTATCGACCTTAAACTAATGCTCAATTATGTTAAAGTAATGGAAAACATATATGAATAAAGCCCTCTACCGATGCCCTTGTGGTTTAGCGAATGAAAATTATGCTAGCTATAAAAAACATGTTTAGAGAAAAATGAAACACAACACTTTCTTCTTTCAATCGAATCAAGTAGCAGCAAGCAAGGGTTACACTTATCAATTGAATCAAGCGACAGCAAGCAAGGTTTACACTTTTCTTCTTTCAATCGGATCAAGCGGCAAACAAGGGTTAGGTCAAAATACAAGATTCCGAGATACAAAATAAGACAACTTATTGAAACTGCATTATCACAACCGACGTCTCAATAAGTTTTTTTAATCTGCAACAGATGTTGAATTCTCATCAAAATAAGTGACGCGCATGAGACCACTTATGCAGCAATGTGAGAACAATTGTTTATGTAATGACAGTGCAATTATCTAATTTTTCTAGAAATGATGAGATCATCCTAACTTCCTCCGCCGGAAAACTCAACGAGCTTGTCCGGTTATCAAAATAAACTTAATAAGCAATCATAAAAAACGATGCATTGTCGTTGTCTGTCAATCAGAAAGGAAATTTTTTGTCGCTCTACATCTATCATTCATTTCATAACGTCATTGTGTTTCCACTCTGTTAGTTTATCCTTAAAGTGAACTTGCACCACTTTTGTGATTTTGAAATCATACCAGAAATTACAACGTGATTCGTAAATGCAAGCCAAGTTTAATTGCACTCATGAATTTAAAAGCATTGAATTACCGTCATAATCCAATTTCTAGAAATGATCCATACATGTAAGCTTTTAGGTAATCGAAATCAACTAAGAAAGTAATCACGAAAAAAACAATGCCTCGTCGTTTCCCGCCAATTGGTATGGAAGTTTTCCGTTATTCTCCAAGTATCATCCTTTTCACAATAATGTCCACGTGTGTTTCGTTTTTTTTTTTTTGTTTATTATCGTTTAAGACTCGTGTTTATGGTGTGATCATGATAACCATAGTAGAAATTGCAACAAGATTCCTATAAGAAAGCTAACCGTAATCGTGTTCACGATCTTAAACACATTTGACGATAATCAAAATTTAAGATCTCATCAGCTTATTCTTTCACCCAAAAAGAGAAAAATTAGAGGTGCTGATGGGGGAGAGGAGGGGAAACCCTAACATTACCTGAACCACTTTACCAAAGTATTTCGAAGAGGCTGTCCGTGGCCTTATTTCTGCCGTCCATTCCCTCGGCAGACCGAACATCGTTCCTTCATAAAATTGAGTTTCGGCAGTTTTGGGTAGTTGGTCCACGATCTCTATAGCCAGATTTTCTCGTTCCACTTCCACTTGGCTCGTTTCATTGGCCATTGATTTCTTGGCCTCTGCTCCCGATTCTTTCATTAACAAAGTACATTATACTCTTAGACTTGTGCTGTCTCAGAGAGAGAGAGAGAGAGAGAGAGAGATGGCTTATATGTGTAGTTGAGGAGGATGATGAATGTGAGAGGACAGAAATGCTCTTAATATCGGTAGAAAAACAAAAGGCGCGTCTAAATTTTAGAGAGATTTCCAATTCACGCCCTCGAGCAAAGTAATACGATTTATCTAGGCCTAATTCGAAAAAAAGCACTAATTTTATCTTGAGTGACAATTTTGGTTTGAACTTTTTTTTTTATTTCTTAAAAAAAGCACCAATTTTCACTAAAATCCCAAATCTGGCCCAAACAATTTGAAAATTTCACATCACGAGGGCCAAATTTAGGACTAGAGTAAAAGTTGGTGCTTTTCATTGAGACAAAAAAAAGTGTCGGTTTCACTCAAGATAAAGTTGGTGTTTTGTTTTTTCGGAATTAGCCCAACCTTATACTATTTTGAATTGTTTTCTTGTCTACTTTTGCTGCCCAACTCATAAATTGCAACTATGCACCTACATATATAGAAGGTAACATCTATATTTGGTTATTGGCTTTTAGGAAGTCTCATTACTAGACCTTATTATCTGGATTCTATTAGCATTTGTATGCAATAATTAGTGGCATCCTGCATTCTGGTTTGTGTCCTTAAAAACATTTCCAATGCATCATAAATGTATCCTTGTTTATTAAGGAATAAAATCCCCACTTTTCTTACTTTTTATGGAGACACTAATGTTGACCGATATTAAGTAATTTTGATGACGACAAACTTAATGTCCAGTGTAGATATTATAAGTGATGATAGTCGACCCAGGCTTTTTGTTCAGAGGTCAAAATGTTAGACTATTGTTAGCGTCCTACCCGACTAATTTTTTGAGGGATTCATGTAAATAGAGGGTTAGAATCTCTCCTTAGTTACTAATCACAAATTAAATATGTGTTTTTACGATGCATAAGCTTTTTAACACTCATATTGCTCTAAGAATTCTCATGAGTCAAATCGTAGTTGAGTCATGTAAATCACTTGTTTGTACAAATTGAATTGACATAGCGGTTGTAAACTCTCAAACAACTATGACCAATGGACGTGAGCACTAGCCCACACTATATATATAGGAAAATTACCAATTCAATTTGGGATAAGTCTACTAAAAGTATTAAAGCTTGTCGTGAAAGTGCAATTGAATCCTAAAACTTTCAAAAAATGCAATCAAGTTTTTCCATTAACTCCTCCAAGTTGACAAATAGAAAATGCTAACAAGTTTTAGGATTTGATTATACTAACTTGATAAATTTAAGACTTGATTGCACTTTTTAAAAATTTAGGAGTCAATTGTACTTTTATGATAAGTTTTTATGACAAGTTTGAGAACTTGATTACACTTTTTGAAAGATTTAAAACTTAATTGCACTTTCATGACAATTTTTAGGACTTCTAGTACACTTAATCCATTTCGTCCTAAACCTATTGTACGGCTCAGTTCATTTATTAACTTTTCAATTTTACTAATGTTTGTGAAATAACTAGGTAATCCTTTTGGCCAATTGATGTTGAGAACGCCGATGTGGTAGTCCACATAGGACATCATTTTGAGTAAAGTTATCCATATTGGTGCGTCATGTAGGATGGCCGGTGATGGTTAGAATCCATGTCAGCAATTTATAGCGACATTGGCCGGAAGGATTGTATTAAAAGTTTGCACAAAATTTAGGAGCACATTGGTAAAATTGTTTAGTTTGAGACTAAAATGACATCCGTACAATAGATTTTTGACTAATTAGGTAAGTTTTCCTAAATCAATCAAACACCTCCCCCCTCCCAACCCCAAACCACCCCCTAATTGAACCCTCTCTCTTTCTCTCTCTCTCATATATCGAGGGTTCAATTAGTTGCTTTTTTCATTGTTGTTACCTTGTGGGTTGAATAAATGAGTTGTGTTGCCAATTCACATAGTTTGGACCACCAGTTAGTGAATCATGTCGTTAAGTTTACATGATTTTTGTTCTCCTTAAAATAAAGTAACTCAACGCTTAATGCGAGAAAAACTTTGAATATCGTGCATTGAGCTGCATGTTTCATATATTATTCCATTATTTTTAACATTTTATATCATTTTTAAACCTGCCATCGCTATATATGTCATAGCATATGATATTCTATTTGATCGCATTAAATATACATAAACCATTAAACTTCTGATGTAATTTTACTTTTACTCTAGATATGCTTACTTATTGAGGAAAGTTATAGCACCTACAGTCAGAAATAATACAAAAGCTTCTTTTTACCGCGCAAATTCATGGGGTGCTATATCTCTTAGGTGGAAATACAAAAAATTACATAATTGAATATTTTGACAATTTGCCAATATAATCATTCTAGCCACTTTTGGCCATATATTACTAACATAGACATTGGCCATCCTACGTGGCAAGGTTGGTGCTAATATAAACAATTTTGCAAATTTTAGAAAAAATTCTGAATTTTTTTTTTATTATTTTGTTATTATTTATTTACTTTTTCTTTTCTTTTTATTTTCATTATATATATATATATATATATATAGAATTTTGTTAAAAAATTGCAAAAATTATCCATGTTGGTAGTGACCATGCCACGTAGAACAATTGATATTCATGTAAGTGATTTTGGGATAAAAATTAGTCGAAAGAACTACATTGACTGCTAATCATCCAAAGGTTTTGACCAAATCAAAAGATTTAAAAATGAATGGATATCCGTACAATAGGTTTAACACTTTTTGTATAATTATCTCAAAATGCAACAATGTCTTGCGCTTTGAAGTAGTGTGGTGCACCTTACATGGCCTGTATCAAGTGCTATCTCCAACATCATTTTAAAAAATCCAAGTCGTAATCCTGTTGTAAGCAATGATTAGCTAAACTTGATTGTGAACTTAATGTAGTAGCGGATCTTCAAACCGTTTTGTCATAGCTGACCGAGGAAACAGAAAACTTGAGTTTTACCAAAGTACTATCCATTTCGAATGAGTAAAGCTTTCTTGATTAGAACAACAGTAATCTTATTAATTTAATTAAGCCGTTTACAAATTAAGAACGCCATAAGACTTCAATGAACAGATTAAAACTTACAGTGCCAAATCGCACAAATTGAGAACAGAGGACTTGATTGCATATCATAAAAGTTAGAAGATCAAATTACAAGTACACCAAAACTTAGACGGCAGGTTTAACTGGTCATCTTTTCTTAGTTATTGGGCATGCCACTAACACGCACAGGATCATGCACCACAAAATCTCTCATACGAGCTTTCGGTGTTAGGCCTACTTCCCCTCGACCTAAGTATCATTCTACAGCAATGCCTTCCACCAACACTGGAAAAGAAGTGAGAAGAAACCAATAGGGTCAATCATGACCACATGATGAAAGCCATTGAATATAGTGGGTCTTCACAAGAACCACTACTCCTATGTCAGTAATTTAGATTCACACGATCCACATTTACCGGTCTAGGCAAGAATCTCGCCTGCCTAATCGCCGTTGTTTCCTAGCAAAAGGGACAATATCATACGAGATGTCTGTTTCAATCATCCCATTCAGGCAAACCAGTTACCCGGCCATGCATTATCATGCTTGCAGAGACATAATGACATGCTAGGAGGTGAAAACCAAAAGAAAACAGTATGTAACCCATTCTCTCCAGCCGAAATGATCTGGCCGCCAAATATCCAAAGGATCCTAGCAAGTGTGCATCGATGGCGACTAATATTACAAACCTGGCGCGAGTGCACCCTCATCCAATCAAAGCAAATGTTTGAAACTGCTACCGACACCAAAACAACTACCATCTCTAATTGACCATGCACTCGTGGCAATGGTCAGGACCAAACCAGCATTATTTATAAGTAGAAAAAAGAAATGAATGAACCCTGTCCAAAGACAAACATCCTAATCTACAAGAGTGATCGAGTTGAGTGATGTTCGGGCAAAAGATGGATTAATCGAGTGCTGCTTCGGAAAATTAGAAGCCAGACATGAAAATTGCAGACCAGATACCTAGCAACACCCTCCTAGCAGAATAATGACTTAGGTTACCTAGAAACAGCCAGCATGCGGAAGTCGATCAGTAACATAGCATCATCCATTGAGACTGTACCGGTGTTTCCAAACTTCAACACTTGAGTAAATCAGAAGCTGTAACATTGAACTAGTAAAGCATGTACACTTGGAAGCATAGCGAAAGATACAGTTGGATCCGACAAACTCGAAAAAAATGGATGACAGCCTTCTTAAATTACAAGTGGGGGAAGTACCGTGCTAATGGATCTGTTAGTAAGATATTGACAACCGACGACAAGCAAAAATGTATTGAATAGGAGAAGTCATCTTATAACCCTGGATGTAATACCAACCAAATTGCCATTTATCAAATGATTTCTGTACAGACTTGGAAGGCCCCATCTTCTACCACTGAATTTATTTTTAAAAATGCATCTACTTCTGAATTTCTTCTATCATGGTACGCATATGATGGGAATGAATCTCCCAAGCCAAGCTGTCTCGGTGACAACAAAGGTGAAGCATTGAAGAAAGATTACCAGATCTCCAATGCAGATGGTTACTTGTCATCAACCGCCCGGTAGATGTGTGCCATTAGTCCCTAAAATGAAATTGCAGACAAGGTAAACTTTTATCTCCTTGTGAGTTGATAAAAAACAGAGCATTAATGTCTATTCTAGAAGCAACAAATGGGGGAAAAAACAAAAACCTTTTTAAAGAGCATCCCTGCCCATCTTGACGAACTGCTTAAATATCGGTGAATTTATTCAACTCTTTTTAAGGGCTAAAGAGGTCATTTTAAGTATTTCCCAATATTATCAATGCCACAATACTCTTATATACTCAAACACGAACAGCTTTGCATACATATTCTTTTGACACATCCTTTTTCTTCTTCTTTCCTTATGGCATGAGGTTGTGAATTTATAAGTAACATGCACGTTCTTTCACTAGAAGCTCGTATAAAAACCCAAATCATTCAAACTCCACTCAGAAGACAACAGTTGGACAAGTCTAATACTCTTCAGAGCTCCAAAAGTCACATTTAAGCATCATAATAGCAGCAGATTAGTGGGAGGTGCTTGCAAACTTTGATAAAAACTTACCTCATCTAAGAATAAAATTCACATTCAATAAGCTTAAAACTTTTTTCCCCAGCCAAAAACAAAATTTTGCAATAAAAAAACTGACAGTGGATATAAGACAAAGGAAAGTCCAATTCCCATAGCAGCACCTCAACCAATTTGAAGAGGCGGTTCATGACTGACATCATTCCAATGTCTCAAATAGCTGGACCACAATTCTAACATTTTCCTATGGGGCTTAATAGGTTCTCCGTGAACCAATGCAGATGCCTTCTCTCATTTTCCTTAAAATATTTAATCACTTATAGAAACCATTAATGAAATGTTCCAGAATGGTTATAATCTTCCGTAGAAATACTTATATAATGACTATATCCATGCATGCTAAATACACAAGCCAAAGGAAACAAAAGAACATTTTTTTTTTTGGGTAAGGAAAAAAACAAAAGAAACATTTGGGGGCTGTGTAATCCCAGAAAGCATTTTCAGTTTCATTTTCTTAATAAAATAGCATCTGTTTTCATTTTTCAGTCTTCTTGATCACAATTGATAAATGAAAATGAAAGCTAAATACATTTGGGGCATTCATGAAAAATTGAAAACTGCTAAACTGAGCTGAACCAAACTGATAAGTTTGGTTCATCGATTTATTTGTATAGTTTTAGTTTTGATTTTTTTGGTTATTGGCTTATTAGTCTGGTTTGGGCTTATCACTTTGCAAAGCAATAAGTTTAATAAACAAATGTTTTTTTTCCTTTTGACTAATAAAATTTGTACTTTAGCCTAACCAAGCAACTTCTTCCTATCTAAGATTCCTCTGTACTATTAAATAAAAGATTCTTACTTCTCAAGTTGGCCATTATTAATTAATTTTTTACCTCAAATACTAATAACTAAAGAGTTTTCTATGATCTTGCATGTTTTCCTTATTTAGATAAATAATATTTTTAACATTTCGATATTGTAATTTGAATTAATTGTGATTAAATTCCTTTGTTTTCAAAAAGTTTGTAGAAATAGGTTCTTTTATGTTAATTTTGGTTATTGCATGTTCAAGTTCGAGAGTCTAAACATGTATTAAACTTCATACTTGTAGATCAACTTAGTTGTAAGAGTTTGAAACCGAACCAAACCGATAACAAACCGAAGTTAGTTATAATTTTATTGCTTTGGTTTGGGTTTAGGTTGGGATCCAAACCAGTAAGTTCAGTTTGGGCTGAAAATTCGTCCAAACCAAATCACTAACACCCCTAAAAATCATGTTTGGATTGTCTCCAAGTTAAAGCAGAGTTCAGCCTAGAACTCAACCCAACTACTATGACTATCACTTCCAATACGAATTGAGAACCGAAGAGTGCAATCATTCCATGCACGATCATATATTCTTAAAAAAGATAGAAGACAAAACAGAACAGTGAATTTTGAAGCTATAATCTCGATGAAAAAGTATAACTTACATAGAAAGTGCAAGAAGTCATAGTAGTAAATTAAGATTTAACTGAACAGAAGCTATTACTCTAATTACTCACACTTTCAATTCCTGGATCGAAACCATCTTTGTAACGTGTGAAGAAGGATCTTCTGCATTATGAACATTCTCCTTCATAGGTACATCAACCGATTTCGCACTGCCATCCAACTTCATTTCCTCAAAGGTAAAATCAAGCTGTTTCTCCAGAGACTTGAGAAGAGCAGTTCGTTTGGATCTTAACCGATATGGCGGTGATGCACTAAAAGCACCACCATTGTACATAGTGGCACTGGCACCATTACTAAGGCAAGGACTATCATAGACACTTGTATTCTGAGACGTGGATTTCTCCAAACTACCAGTACTCCCTACATCAGGAGAATCAAGCCTGTCTTTTCCAATCTCCCCATCTACTTTTGTAGTTTTATTAGAAAACAAATGCTTTGCCACTTGAGTTTTTCTCTTCCGCAATATAGATGGAGTATTAGGGAAGGTCTCAGCAGCAAGCCTGAGGATAGATTCTGGACTTTGTATGCAAAAAACACTAGTTCTCTCACAAGGTGGAGTGAGAAAACTAGCAGGACTAGCAGGACTTGCAGGACTTGAGTAACAAGTTTGCTTCAGAAGATGAACGTTCATCTCAGAATCAAGAGGGATGCAACTTTCCAGAGGAGGTGGCTTGTAGCACAGACAACCATAAATCAGAGCTTGCTCCGGTGGCGTTGTTCCAACATCTTTGTGATCACTTCTACCACAGGCTCCGCTATCTTCACTCCGGGCCAATACTTCTAAATTAGTGGAAGCATCTATTCTAGATTTAAACTCTGCACTACCCGAATCAGCGGATTCACTGGGAAGAAAACTTGATGACTCACATGCTTCTTGATGCCGAGCCATAAGTTCCAACTTATCCTGATTCTCTTCTTCTAATTTGCATGTACCAGCATTTCCTAATGAATTTTGAGCGATCAAGTTTGCTCCTTTATTACACGCAAGTAATCTTTTAGCTGATGTGGGTTTGCTTGCATCTTTGGAGCCATTTTGCAAACCACTTTTTGCAACTGGTGGGAGTTTACCAGTGGCTAAATAAAAGTCTAACTTTTTCTTCAAGGAACTATTCCAATGATTCTTTATTGAGTTGTCAGTCCTGCATAACAAAAAAGAGGGCATATCATAAGCCAATATAGCTGAAAGGTAGATTCAAGCAAATTCAATGAATTCCTCTGTGCAGAAATAAAGCATGTCCAGAATTACAACAGAACAGATGGAGCATATTTTTAGCAGTCATTTACCACAAATTTTAACAAGACATCAACTTTACATACTCATAAGTTCCTAATGCTATTGTAAGCAAAACAAAAACCAACAACTTAATGGATTAAGAAAATCTTCTCGCATATTCTTCATTAGTTGAAGGGAAGAATAGAAGAAACTGCTGTGATAACAGCATTATGTGAAAAAGAGAAAATCACTTGATAGGATAGGCAATCAATTCCCCCTGCATCCATCGGTTTGGGGGACAAGGTCCCAAAAACGAATTCGTTAGTGCTACTCAACTGATCAAATCAGCATCTTAAAAATCTCAAAAAGATGAGAGTGCAATGCTATACAAAACAACTGGTATTGTCTATTTACATGTACCAAACCAAGATAATCAATTCCCTCTCATAAATAAGAAGACACGGGATTGGCTGAAACGCAGGGACCTAGGACTTAAGCAATCAAAAGCAATCTGCTTTTACTCCTAAACTTGGCTGAAAAACAACTGGTATTTTTAGTTACAAGATCCAAAAAAATTATTCAAATCCCTCACAAGAATCAGAAGACAGAAGAGTGGCTGAAAGACCAGGACGCAGGACTCCAACAATCATAAAGCAATGTGCTTTTACTCCCACACTGGCCTATTCCATGTCTAGAAAAAGTTACTTCCTTCGCCCAAATTTTTTGTAAAGTCGTAATATATGGTGAAAAACTGCTATACCTTCCAGGTAAAACCTTAGCAATTTCAGCCCACTTATTCCCATGCGCCCGATGGGCATTCATAAGGGCTAATTCTTCCTCCAACGTCCAAGCTTCTTTTTTGATATCTGGATTCAAATGATTGTGCCATCTGAAATTTACAGAGGCATTGCCTTATCAGTAGACAAAAAAAGAGAAAATTTGCCCTCACGAATCTATTTAGAGGCATTGCACTATCTGAAATTTACAGTACAGTTGAGAAACTACGACGGATGTCCCACAAACAGTGAAAAGTAGGTCATCTCATGGAAAAATAAAGAAACTGAAATCCAGAGAGTAGACAGAAACCTATAGCAGTACTAGAAATAAGAGGCTCCCATTGCAACAGTTCAACATCCATAGAATAACAATCTGTTTTGATCAGAGACAAAGATTGTGATCATGAAAACCGACCTCTCTCGGCACTGTTTCCCTATACGACCAGGCAAAGACTTTGCTATGAGAGACCACTTTGTGGGGCCATATCTTGATACCAAATCAATGATCTTATCATCCTCCTATATTCCAAAGAAAGAGCAGAAAGTTCAGTAACATAGTTTACATAGTAATTTAACCAAAAAGAAAGAAACCCAGGCCAACCTCTTGGGTCCAAGGTCCCTTAACAAGCTCAGGATTAAGAACTTTTTGCCACCTATGCAAACATTGGACTTCAGATCTATCAGGAAAGTGTTCAGCTGCAACCAAACAAGATCAACAAATAAGTCAAAGACCAGTTCATCCTCTCGAAGAAACAGAATGCATAGTGATACTTTTATACAAGTATATATCTGCATAATTCAAGCAACTGATTAATTTGTTCCCAGACTCCTCACAACCCAATAAAAGAAAATGAGAGTTTTAGCATTTTCAATAAATTTAGGAGAGAGAGCCAATGCCAGAATGAAGCACATGTAATGGATAATAACACTCAGAAAAATGTAGAAAGCGAGACGATTATAAATAGCAACACCACAAGGGAAAATATTACGTAGTGATGGTGATCTATTACTTTAACCGTCGGACATGGCATTTCATCTGTTTCTTTTCAAAAAGCACAAGTGTCAACCAGTTCGATGTAGATACTATCTGAAAGAAAGCATTTGGAATCTCCAGCTTTGTGCTGTAAACCCCACGAAAAGGTGATGAACTGAACCATCTCTTCCTTTATAAAACCAATTATATCATAATGAAGCCGGGAAAATCACTCAAATTAATAATTTGAGGATTATCGTTGTGTTTATAGCAATTTGAAGTGCTCTTCCGCACGTGTAATGACAAAAAATATATTTTTCTTCTCGAATGAATAGCCGAATAGCGTTCAATTGGTTAACAAAGAATATATATGCATTCAATCTAATGTTTTAACGGAACAAGACTCAGCTGTATCAGAAAATAATAGACCGCAGATTATTCTTGTCTACTTCAATCAGACTCCCAAACGCAGCTGATACTTAGCAGATTCTGGGTCTCAAGAATGGTATGACTGTAACTTAAAAGCACAGGTAGAACTTTAAGAAAGCGCGTCAGAAAAAAGAGAGCTACCTATTTTTTTCCAACTCTTGCCATTATAAACTGCAACAGCATTTCTCAACGTCTCGTCCTGAATAGGGTAGAAAATGGTTAGAAACTGCTACTTTCCCTGGACAGAAACAAGCAAATATTCTCTACAACAAGGTACAGGCTCGGCAGTTCCCAAGATGGGAGTTTCCAACAATTCAGTCTAGGCAATGCTAGTTTCATACTTCTTTTGATTGGATAAAATGCTGCTCAGCTCTCTCCTTTGACGTACGAAAACATAATGGTATAAAATGACCTCGGATGTAAAGTTCCAATGATCAAACAGAAAGAGCACGTGCAGAGCAAAACATTCACTAGAGTAGCAGAAAATTAACCTCCTCTGGAGTCCAACCACCCTTTGCCCGCCTGATAGGTCCCGTCGTCCTCCTGAAGATAAAATTGCAGAGTTAACCTACTAGCAACAACACGACGGTGTAGTAATCTCCACCAGCAGAACACACACATGTAAATCTCCTCAATTAAATCAGCATCGAAGGGATGCGATTACAATAGACAGCAACAAAGAAACAAGGACAGAAAGGGCCGCAAAGAGGACAACTTGACAGTGATGCAGAAGGGGCGGGGCGAGGCGTAAAAAGGTCGCCGTCTACAGCAATTGCTCTTTAGCAAGCCATACCGGTGAGAGGGAGAAGTAGCAGCCGGGCTGGACACCGCGGGAGATATGAGAGTAGCGGCACTGGCACTGGCACTGCCTTCGGATAAAGAGGAGTTCGAGGCGGCAGTCAATTGCTTGTTCTCGAGACAGCAATCCTCTATCTTTAACTCGGCCATTCCTGCCACAGTCATCTCCAACGCCCAAAGTCGGCCTGCGCCATCAAGCCACAGGCCAAAGCCAGAACCAATCAGCAAGCAACAACCGATCCATATCGGGCACACCCACCACTCGATAATCAAAAACCAAATCCACAAGCGCCGCAGCGACCGAAAAAAGGCACGGGCGAGAAAACAAGGCACGACCCAGATCTCGGAACCACTGCTTCAACAGAGACCGAACGCCAACGACCCAAGGGGCAACGGCCAATTCTAGGGTTTCCGGTCGGGTCGGGGGAATCCGCATCGGACCCCACCCGAGAAAACCGCGGCCGCCGCCGCCGCCGAAGCCGATCGCGAGAAGCGATCGGGCAAAGAGCAGCAGCAGCACAGGAGCGATTCACCGGAGGAAAAAAAAAGAGGGAGAGAGGGAGAGGAGAGAAAAGGACCGAACACACCTCGCACGCAATCGGCGAGGGTCAAGAGCTCTTTACCTCTTCTTGACGAGAAGTGGCGGGAATCGAAGTCGAGCTCTTCCACAGAGAGCTACAAATTCGAGCCTGTACAGAAGAGAGAGAAAGAGAGAGAGAGAGAGTTCCTCCTCCTCCTCCTCCTCCTCCTAGAGAGAGAGATGCAACAAGAGCTTTCGTTTCGAAAAATCCTCGCCCGTTGAAACGAGGAGAGAGAGAGAGTGAGAGAGACAAAACAAAAAAAAGGAGTATATATATATATATTGTGTGTACATATATACGTATGTGGATGCGGAAACGAGGAACAGTGTAACGTTCTAGGTCCGTTCCCTCTTTTCGTATTTAACGAATACGTGCGCGACAACTGACGCCGTCGGATCGGACATCCCCGCCACCAAACCGAGCGGTGCCCGCGGGGCGGCGGGCGGAGGTTGACGGCGGTTGGCGTTTCCCGTGATAACGCTGTTCGGGGTGAAAACGTTTGAACCTCAAACGGCACTCCTCTGTTGCCGTTGTTCTTTTCTCTCTCTTTTTTTTTTTATTTCTTTCGTTTTTTGGTGGGGTGCGGAATCTGAAAAGTCGCAAGGGGTTTGGACGGTCCAGATGAGGCTTCGTGGAAGGTTTCTGGGCCGTCGGATCGGGTGCGATCTGCGAATCCGGGGAAAGATACGTTGTAACTGAATCGATCGGGGGCGGGGGGAGCGAGCCGCCTCTGCGAATTTCATGGATGTCGGTGGCGTCAGGTCTCCTTTTTCTTCTTTTTTCTTCTTCCCATTTTTGTCCTTTAGGTGTTGTGATGTGATCTAATAATCGAAGTGATGATAATTTTTGGCTGCAAAAAAAAAAATCGAAGTGATAATAATTATGAACGTAAATCAATCTTTAGATACGTTTATGGAAATTCGAATATAGATAGTGCAGATAAATATACCAGAGCGGTGATTTCATAGGACTCGAGGTAATCATTGTATTATCAATTTAACAAAATTCGAGTATTAATGGTAGTCAAATAGATATGTCATGTGTCTAGTTGGACTTATCAAGGAGTAGAATAAAGGCAAGGCAAGTCGACCAACTTATGACGAGATGGCTAATGAAATATTTAACGTACTTCGTAAAAGTGATCGAGTCCAGATGGGCTGAGCTCCAAAAAAAACATGTTGTTTGTATTAACCTAGCCATTTGAGCTTCTGGTTGTTGCCACCTCCAAGCATGGCACGGTCACCCTTGACTAGACAATTACCCCCGTGTTGCAATGATTGTCATACTAGAATATAATAAAGACGAAGCGTCAAACATTTTAACATGAAAATACAACATTATTTTAACACATTCTTAACTGTGAAAGATACACGTAGAATTAAATTATCTAAGTATGAAATAATTAATGGTTGCTTAACCTATGTCTCAGAGCACCTTTCAACAGGATCCACAACAAATATATGAATGACACTATTTCCACACCTTATAGCTAAAACACACAATTTTTACGTTAATTGACCAAATTACCCTCCAATCACAAGATTTGTTTAAATTTTCATAATTAACATCACCCCACTCTCTAGAAAAAAAGTCTTATCGCCTCTCTCCTTCATAGACCGTATTTGTTCTAAGTTTTCAAAAACAAATTAGTTAAATCATCTCCAGTGTTCTTTTGAATCGATAGAGATAAAAATGTCTTTATTCTAAGTAACTACGTTTTAAAGTTGAAAAACATTTTTCTTGTTCGCATCATGAATTCATTAATTTGTTGAAGATATAATGTTGTTAATTTGAGTCGTTAGAAGATCGTTCATCAGTTGTTTTGTCTAGATTTTAAGCGATTTTGATGGAAGTCCCTTTTTTTTTTTTTTTTGAGGATATGGTTCATGGGCAATATTGATAACTTTCTTCATGGTTGAACAATAGAAACAATTTCGTCTCGATCTCTCTCTTTCCTTCCCCTTTCCTTTTCTTTTTTTATCCTTTTTATATTCTTTATGTTCAAAGATTGGAAGAAACAAACGAACTAAAATCTTGAATCGAGTTCTTAGCACAATGCACATTCGTATCTTGTTTTTGCTATTGTGGGGGGAAAGTAAATTGCATTTTTCTAGGTAGGCTCGAGAAAGAATAAAAAGGGAAATTTTTGAACTGGGACGACACAGGAAAGTTGTAACTCATAGATCATTATTTTCCTAAAAAAGGTGTTAGTAAATATTATACGTGCTTAATAAAGCTGAGGAATGATGTGGTCATCAACATAAAAATGGGGTGTTTTAGCCAAAAAGAATGCAAAAAACGCGACACCGTATATGTGTGCTGGGCAAGACCAATTTATGAGTACCATTTACTGTACTTTTTTATTCATAGTTTCATCAATTTGTTGGGTAAGACCACGTCGGGTCAGAAATTAAACACTCGGGCTTGGTTCGGCCTTGAACAAGCGCGATCATTGATCCAGGACAATATGGGCCTACCAGTCCGTGCTTGATTAGGAAGATGACGGCAAAGTTTTGCATCTAATTCAAATTTAATCCACTCAATTTGTTCATAACTTGCTGCCATTTCTCAATAGAGCTGCAGTTAATTGTCTCGTATGTCATAATCATGTTTTGTGTTTAATTTAGATTTCACCTGAACATTGCCATGTTTACTAATCATGTCATATTCCCCCCTAACAAAGCAACGCATTTATCATATGAGTTACACGACACGTTTTACGTTTAAATACAATCTTTATACATGCGTAAAAAAATATGTCATGCTTACTCAAGTATCTACATAAATGTTTGCACGTGACGTGTTGGCATGAATAACACATTGATATGTTTAGTTGAGCGTGTCTAGCATTATCATAAACAAGTTGAGATGGTCAATTCGTGAATGACGAGCTTAAGGCTAGTGCATCTACAGGTTTAGTCGTTCATGACTTGACATAATTAAATTCAACGCCGAGCACCCACAACTATGAACTATATAGGTCCCATGTAGACTAATGTGTCGAGAAATATCAGCCCTATTTCTAAGTACCAATAACGTGCCTCGACACTCGAGGCTAAACTTGGACTTCGGTGATACTCGACAAATCAAATACCGTTCCAATTGTTCATCAAACTCAGCAAAGTCTTCTTCTCCGAAGCAAGTATTGCTTGCATTCCATTCATCATAGCTCAACTCATATGTATCGAGATCACCAAAGTATTTTTATTTTACCTTTATTATTTTTTAGGAAACAAATGGAATCTAATTCCAGAGTAATCTGGCAAAGTTCCGTATTAAATTTTAAGAGAGACAGACCCTCAAATGGAACCCAGTATCACCCATTTCTAATTAGGGATGAGCGGTTCCTCGTCCGGTCTATCCGGTCCAAGAACCAGGAACCAGACTAGGAGGACCGATTCCTTAGTTTCTAAGACAGGGGATTGGACCAGCTAGTCTTGGAACCAAATTGGTTCAAATGGGATCAATCACTTATGGGTAAAAGGCAATAGGGAATTAGGGAAATTAAATTGGGATTTCTATTTTTTTTCAAAAATTTTAAAAAGTAAATAAATATATATATGAAAAAATTAAACATATATACTTATCGGTCTGGTTCGGTTCCCACTCTAGAACTGGGAACTGGACCGCTTGAAAACCGGTTCCACTTTTAGGAACCGAATATTATAGAGAATCGGACCAAACCGATCAATCCGATCCGATCCCGATTTGAGCGGTCCATTATTCTCAATTGTCTAGCTACCTCTAATTCCTATAATTTATGAATTACCATCACCAATTGGTGATAACCATCACATACCACCTACCAATTTTTACACCATAACATAAAATCAAGGAGAAAATATTCGATGGTCCGGCCCGTCCACGTCAAACACGAGTTAAATCGTTCAATGAATAACATGTGGCACCAGGGTAATTATTAAATCTTACTTTTTTTCTCTCTCTTCTTTTCAGAGAACGAAGACACGCCCTTTCTTCTTCTTCTTCTTCTTCTTTTTTTCAAAATTCACTTCCTCTCTCTCACTCCCAAACTCAAATCCGCATTCCGACAAGAGCGCCTCCGCCTTACCCGTTGCGTAATCCTCCTGCCATCGAAATAATTAGTGGAGCAACCCCATTGGTAAATTTACATTGTCCAATCTGTTTCTCCTCGTATTTCTCTTCCTTTGAATGTCAAAAAAGCATAGGACATGAATAATTTCGAGGGAATTTCGGGTGCATAAGGCTGAATAACAACTGGCTGGGATCAATGAATGATTATGGCCATTTGTCTTTCTAGTTCCTACAATTCATAGATTTACCATCACCAGTTGGTGGCAAGCATCATGCATCTTCTACCACCTTTTTCACCATAAAACCAAGATATGTTCACGCGTTTTTCCGGCATCAACTCCGCCCCTCTCTACACCTCTTTTTCAACGCCCCATAATGCAGCAGCATCGCTTGAGCAGACAGAGGACGCAGCGTACACCGTTTCGACGACTCTGCCTCGGTTCGCTTACCGATATTCTTCTGCAATTATCAGATGATGCTGCAGAGGTCCCGAAATCTAAAGCTTCCCCTGTAGCCTTATTCTATCGCAAGGAGAACGGTGGAGCAGAGAACGAAGGAGCATGGTTGGTGGCTGAAACAGAGACACAGACATATATGCACTAGTTCGCTGCATTTACACACACAGGACACACCTCCCCATTACAGCTGAGACACAGAGAGGTGGCGACGCGATAGCTAAATACCAAACACAAGGCTGCTTTCTTATTTCTCCCTCTAACTTTCCTCGTTCAGCCTCCGGCATTAGGAACAGGCGGGCGGCGGCGGCAGCGGCGGCTGTTGAGAGGGACGGTTCATTTCTTGCAGTTGCAGGGGTTGCAGGTGCAGTTGGACCCGCACTTGCACCCGTTCTCCGCTGCTCCCGCGACCCCCAACTCTCCTTCCTCCATCTTCCCGCTGCATTGGCGAAAAAAAATGTCGGCGAATTATCAAAGAACTAAGAAAGAGAAAGAAGAAAGGAGGAAGATCTCGAGAACGTACGCTTTCCCAGGAGCGGCGACGCCCATGACGAGGGTCTCGCTGCTGCCGTTCTCGGCGTAGCTCATGTCCGGATACATCTTGCACCTGCGTCACCATCGCCATTTCCTTGATTATATGGCTATTCAACCATCAATAAAACTAAAAACCGGCTAATCATCATCGCACAAGCAAGTGCTCTGTGCATTCGCGCTCGCCATCAGATTGGAGCGATGGATTCCAACGATCGAAAAGCGCCAGATTTGTCGTAGAAAGCATGCAAGAAACGTTTCATCATAAATTTGAGATCTGTTTGCGTCATTTCGGAGATTCATCAACGCATCATCTACATCCATGCGAGAGAGAGACAGAGACAGAGAGGGAAAGAGACTCACCCTCCGCAACCGTTACTGCAGTTGCAGCCGGAGACGCAGCCGCAGTTTCCTCCACAGCACGACATGTCTTCCAGATCTCAGATTGGCAAAGCAACGATCAAAAGGAGATCACAGCGATTGATTCTCTCAAACAATTCTCCGACGGCGAGCGCCTCTGCGAAGGGCCAGCGACGGTATTTATAGCGCGGGGGAGGGAGATCAGGCACCCACTTGTCCGGATCAGTCCTCGTCCACGTACCTGTTCGTCCCCATCCGTCGCCTTCCTTTCGTGTCGCTTCCTGCCGATTTCTCGAGATCTCTGCGCCTTCCGGAGCTCTCGTGCGCCTTCGATCGAAGTCGGTTCCGTGATGTCCGCAAATTTCGAGGGCCCTGATGATTTTCGCAGTGCAGGGAGACGCATCACTCTCGTCAAAAAGAGCCAAAAATATCCACCGCGTTACCTACCCCTTATCCACCCGCATTAAAATCGATCATGTGCAGATCCATGCATTTGCATTATCGACCCAAGTGACGTGAGAGCATTACTTGTGAGCGTGCATCAGTCGCATAGCATCAAGAACACTCCGACACCGTCCAGTGCGGACAATTTTACATTGCACTGGAGTGACTCATTCGGGATTTTGCCCGTGTGGACCTGACCCATGAAAGTCGATAAATGACGAAGAGAGAGACAGAGAGAGGGGAGGCACGCCGTCGGAGATGTTGCCAACCAACCACCTTCGACTTGGCCGACGACTTCCACCGGCAATCGCCCCCCCGCCCCCCCCCCCCCCCACTCTCTCTCTCCATGCAATGCTTTTGCGGCTTCATTGTTGGGAAGCAAAGCAACCTCTGCGTCCACCGTTTGATGGAAGTAGATGAGAGAGAGTACTCATGGAGACCAAAATCAATGTGAGGGTGGTCTATCTACACATGGACGACGACAATGTTGGCACAACGGACTCAAATGGTGGATGCCCATTTGTTCTTCCTCCCTCCCCATTGCAGAGATCAAACCCAATTTTCATTCCAACTCCAGAGTCGAATCGGTGGACAGCAAAGAAACTTCTCCTGTGTTCTGTTTGTCCAGTTGAAGAGCCATTATAGAATGTTGCAAGATCAAATTCAAAATTACTTATCTAAAGGCTTACACCGATAGGTCTTGGACCAAGGTGATGTTCAAAAGGGATCGCAAAAATACTACGGATGGCATATTTAAGATGACCATAAGTATTGATCAGTATATGACAAGTTCTTCACCTTTCTAGCCAACAGAAACTAAAGGCACCATGTGGCATGTGGTTAATGGGGAATCTATAAGTAACTGGTCTGATCCTTGGATGCCTGGTGCTGAAAATTTTATGGTGCATTGACGAAGAAACCGGAACCTTAGAGGAACAAGTGAGCAACTAGAGGAGGATGAAGTAGAGGCAATTGTGAGGAAAGGAGAGCTGGAAAAGGTCCCTCCTTGTCATACCAGATTGAACATGGAAACTGGAATCATGGAGCTTTTGGACTGTGTTCCCAAAGAAAACAACTTTATATGGAGAGCTTGTTCCGATGCAATTGCAATATTAAGTAATCTATGGACAAGGAGGATAAGGCCAAGCAAGCAATGAACCTAAAACCCGTGAGCATGCACTCCTGTTTTGCGAATGGACGGGAGTAGAGGAGTCTGGTTTTGCTAACTCCACAAACGGATGTTCGAGTGATGTTCTGGGGGTGAAATGGGCTGAGTGCACGACCGGAGATTCTGAAATTGCACTAACTGCATAGTTAATCGAATGTGACATCAGAGCTATGAGGTCTCGTGTTCAATCGGCACCTTATCCTAGTTTCTCGTTTATGCTTTTTGTATATCTCAGCCACTACGGGAATCAGATTGAAAAATTACTCCCCTTCGCTCGGAGATTTGATTGCAAAAACCAAATTTCGAGGAGGAATTTGCAGGAAGAGCTTTATCAAGAAGTCTTGCTAAAGTGGCAAGAGAAGGAAGGCACCAACACAATCATTTCCTTCGAAACTTGCTAGGTTCATTTTAATTATCATCGTTCTTGGGTTGTTTTAGCTCTATCCTTCCTACATAATCACTGACTCACATATGACAGCTGAAGAAGAAGACGAATCTCATTTACTTGAACCAGAAATGTTTTATTTCTAAAGTTTCTTATGCACTGTATGTTTGGCTTCACAAAGCCACATATGAGCTTCCCTGGAGATAACTTCACCATTAAAGATTCATGCACCGATTGGCCGCTACAATCAACTCAGCGCATACTTTATCAGAGGCATGAGAAGAACAATTTTTTTCACTTTCAATTTAAAAACGTCTTATGTACACTCTGTTGTTTATGGACTGTCACTATTTAGTGTGAAATTGCTTGACATTTTTTCTTCTAGGTTAGATCTAAGCTAGCAACTTTACATTTATAGGAAGAGAAAAAAATGCGACTTAGAATGTGTTCAAGTGCAGATCAATTCCTCCAAAAGATCATCCAGGATCAAGTCCTCGAGCTCAAGCCCCACGCACTCGCTATCGAACCGTAGATTCATCCACCCGTCATGCCTTTCTAGCTCTCTGGCAGTCACATAGTCCATTGCCAGGTCGAGCTCAGGCCTTAGACTCGTATAAAAGCTTATACTCGCCCACACCTCCTCAAGAACACAGAAGCCTTCTGGCATTGGATGCACGTGGCACAGAGAAGACAGAGGCCTCGGATGGTACCCGAAGGATCTCTGGTAGATATCGACCAACACCTCATTGATGAGATTGAACAGAATTAAGTGATCGTAGTGACCGCCTTCGTTGTTCTCTAGAGACTCGAGGTTGGGGAGTGAGCAACCCTCGACTTCTTCATAAACCAAAGGGTCAACCGGTTGGCCTCCAGAATGCCATCTTCCCAGGGATTCAGTGCCGCCGAATCCAGAGAGCTCTAGGACGTTTTTGACATAATTGAACAGCTCAACGTCTTTCAAATCCACAGGGACATACATTAAGTCCATATCCAGTCGATAACTCGAGATTTCCGCATTTTCAAGATGAACTTCAGTGTCCACCACCGGCAGCACGTCACTTATGCTGGTTTCACGACAGCAAATGGCTGAAGAATCGGACTCCACTCCATCAAGGACGGGGCTTCTTTGATTGGACTCTGTATCTTCTAGTTTAATGGAAGGCATCGAGGTCAGCTCAATGACATCCTCGTCGACAGATGTACGTTCTCCTGCTGTTGAGTCGCCCATATCTTGAAAACTAGCAACCGACGTTAATTGTACCTCTTCTCTACTGACTGAAGAAGCTTCACTATGATCTACCTTGTCGTCATTGACTGCATTTTCTACATGCACATCTAATTTCTCCAAAGCTAACCTAAAGTTCTGATTGCTCACCGCGTCGAAGCTACTTCCTCTGCTCACATTAGTGTCAGTGAGAGTCCTAACTGGAGTCCCGGTGAGGATAGATACTGAAGAGTCCTCAGTCCTAAAAGAGGAAGATTTGAGTTCTGGTAAGGAACGAATGCGCACCAGTGATCTCACGGATACCTCACGATGTGAATTCTCCTCTTGTCCTCCGACTCTAGATGTCCCGGTATCGCTGTGCTTGGCCTCTCTATTGAAACTTGACTCGAACAGCTGACAATACTTCTCCAGTGACGCATCGAGGGACGGCGTCCTCTTCATACCACGTGGATCGCCTTGTCTTGGAGAGCTACTATAATCTCTCTCCGAGACCACGCCCTTCCACTTTCGTATCACGTCCTCCTTTATTTCCATCGAACGCTCGTGGTCTCGAGGGATCTTGTCGAGGATCCCGTCCATGGCTATCCGATGCTTTTCCTTCCGGCTTGCTTTCAATACATGTTTCAGTTTCTTTTTCAGATTCTTGAGGCGACTACTGACGACTTGATTCTTGCCTTGCTTCTTTAGGAACAGGACGGGGACAGCCACAGAAGCATTGGATTCCGCCAAAGGTGTGTCTTGACCCAGGCTGCCTAACTTGCTTTTGCTACACTCTTCTTCCTCTTTGTTTCTAGATGTGCTTGGTGCTGAGACCTCTTCGCCTGATTGGCTCGATACTGGAGAAGTTCCAATCCCCCGCAGCCCCAGTTTCATTCTAAGCGGATTTTGACCATCAAAGTGCTGAGCCGAAAAAGATCCCTTGTCCTGTAAAACTTTGAGAACTAGCTCCTTGTCCAGGTCAATTCTATCCAGAGGATCAGGAAAAATCCCCGATCGGCAATCAGAACTATCGGTACCATCGTATGCTTGGTGATGAAGACCGTCTGTGGCAGTATACCTTTCAAGAAACACATCATCCTGTGGCAGAGTTTGCTCTGAGTTTTTCGATTTTTCCTGACTAAGTTCGCCTTTCTGTATCGGTTGCATCCCATGCATGTCAAAGTGATCTTGTGAAGACCTGTGATGACAGGAGCCTGAGCCTGGATGATGAGCGGAACTGGCTTCAACCGACTGCAAGTGCGCCGGAGAGGTGGAGCTCCTGCGGTGCTGGCCCTTCCTTCTGTACTTCTCTTCCGAGATCAGCGCTTTTATCCGGGCTTTCACGGAGCTCTTGGTTGCTGGACTGAGTTCTCTCTTCTTCTGGTCAACGTTAAATTTCCAGATCAGTCATTAGCTTTCGAGGAAGACAAGCGATGCAATCAATTACCGAAATCTATTCGAACTCACCTGCAAGCTTTCGCCATCGACATTGCTGTGCTCCGGTGATACGTCAGTATGATGGGCATTTGTACTGTTCTCAGTAGTTCCATTACCTAACGAAAAAGGATGATGGTCATGAAATTGTCCGAATTTTTCCATAAACTATCGTCATTCCATCTAATCTCTGCTAGAATTGTTTAGCAACATCAACCCAATTATCACAGCCTGTAAATTAGTTCATTGAGATAACTACTTTGGAAAAGGTCCCATGCAAACTAATCATAGGTAACTACTAATCATTCAGTTCCAATCTCACTAGACAAATCTCCTTAAATATCTTAAGACTACTGACGAATATCAACAGTGTTATCGATATTGAAATGGGCAGGGATTGGTGGATCGCGATCGCTTTACCCGCCGAATGCCTTCCACCTCCTTGCCTCATGTGCGGAAGCCTCTTCTTGACGTAATGCCACTGATGGTACTTGAGACCGTGAAGTATGCTCCACATGCATCCCTGCTGATGGTTCTCCAACTGGAGCTGCGCGCTTTTGCTTTGCAAGTGCTTCCCCATTGGGAAAACGGGTTGCCGCTTTTGGATCTCTTGGTCTCACAAGAAGATTTCAGCTCCTGATGGCTGAATCGTGTCGCAGGTAATCGATCAACCGGGGAATACATGAGATACAGGACTCAGACTATGTTGCATACATGCAATTCCCAAAGCATACGGTGCCGAATACAGATTGGTAAATTTTGCGTCGCAAACGAAGGAGAAACAGATTGCAATCATCTCTACAGCTGAACCTGAAAGATGCAGAATCTATGAGGGATTCAGAGAGGCGCGTAGAAATCATTTTAGATAGAACAGCATGCTCGACGTCCTCGAATTTGGCAAAAATTAAGCAGGGTTGGATCGAACTTTCTCATGTGATGATGGGAATGGATGTCATCAGGATGTAAACTTGACGTTATCGATAACTCCAGCAATAGCTTACTTATTGTTCGCACAAATAAACAACTTCAATTATTCAGTGTAACTGCAAGCAACATTCAACGTAAAAAGTCTGCATAGTTAAGGATTGAGTCACGGACGGAACGAGCGATTGCCGATGCCCTGCAGATGAAGAAAATGAACGAACGAACAAGAAGAACGAAAGAAACCGGCATCGTCGATTACCTTTTGCGGCGATCACGAGGCCGTGTAAACGAGCGATGGCTAGCATCATCATCATCGATCGATCGGCCAAATCACGACATGATAATAAACTTAGCGAGATGCGACATTTAACCATAGATCCGCAGAAAATCTTCTTACCAGAGGAAAAGGGAAAGAGAGAGAATTTGGGTGAGGTCGGGACATGGCCAAAGCATGACGAGAATAGAATTTCAACGTTCGGACAAAACCCGGCATTTTCGGACTCTCGTCCCGTTCGATAAATTGTCGCCGCTTTCAACTGTATTAACTGCCATCTCCTTCCTCTCTCGGACACGTTACTTTTGTTTTTTTTTAGTTTATTGGGAAAAATAAGTAACTTCTTATGGCTGATTGTGAAGCTGTTACAAATGTATGGACTGTATTGATAAATAATGTTGAGGATGGCTAATTTTCTGACCAATATTCGCCGACCAATGAGATCTTTCTAATCAATTTTCGCTGGAAAATCGCCGACGAGACAGTGTGCTATGTAAAACGATCGGCGATGACTAGATCGCCATGGGTTAGATATTTCCGGTGAAAATTGGCCAGAATTGAAACTTCCCATAAATTTTTAAAACTAAATCGATAAATTGAAAATTTTATGACTGAATTGGCATTCGTACAATAAATTCACGATTGGTTAGGTTGGTTAGGTAATTTTTCCAATTTCCGGCTCCATAGACAATTATTCTCAAAGGGTACCTGATTGAACTTAGGCTGGGTCAAGCCCACTGACGGGGCCACATGGCCCAATCGTTAAAATATTTTGGGTCTGAAAGGCCCCAAAAAAGAGACGATCCTATGTAGTTGGGCAAAAAAAAAGGTCCATTATATCTATTTAATTCGTAGAAAATAAATAAATTTTGAAAATAATTGCTTGCATTGCTAACAAAAATGAATGAAGGAAAAATATATTCATTGTCTATGAAGATGTTTAAACATCGACTTTTATCGATAACAAAAACATTTTTCTAAAGACTAATTATATCAAATGATACAAGCGAAGGAGTGAAGGAGCGAAGTCACACACCAAAAGCCAGTGCAAGTTCGAAGAGGCGAGGAACTGACGGGAGCTTGCATATTATTGTCGTGCCGTCGAGCAACCCTCTAGCTCGCAAAAAATCCCCCCTTCCTCACTACATCCATATCGCTTTGAACATCAATCCAAGCCCGTTTCGAGAGCAACGAATACAAGAAAACCACAAGATCGCCATACACAGAGCAAGAGGCGGCACTAGGGCATCTGTTACGAATATCTTCGCGGATCGCCTAAATCGGTATAGAGGTCTCGGTCACGCACGACAACTTGAGGAGAATCTAGATAACTTTCCAAATGTAGGAAGAAAACACAAGAGCTTTGGCCACTTGCCCAATTTTGTTTTACAAGAGCTTGGCCACTTGCCCGATTTTGTTTTTTTCATTTTTTTTTTCTGTGAATTTCTTCAGATGCCCCAACACATGAACAAAGGAATAGATGCCTTGAGCCCCAAAAAAATAGGTCCCTTTTCCCCCTTGTCCTCTCTTTCTTGCCCCTTTCAAAAACGGGCAGACTTTTCACAGGGAGTGCAAAGGTTGGCCACTCCCACCTCCCCATCATCCCTTTTGACTTTTGTATCTATTCCTTTCCTCCTTTCCCCCCCTTTCTCCCAAACTTTTACTCAAGTAACTGATCCCACTCATGGTCAACTCCTGCAATTATTAAAGTACCAACAAAAACAAAATTCAAACACCATACAACAACCCAAAAAATAACCCAACTCCCCATCAAAAAGTCAACTCCTCCCTGTCCCTCTCTCTCTCTCTCTCTCTCTCTCTCTCTCCCATTTTTATCAGCATGCTTCAAACGTTTCATTTCAGAGACTCTGCACGCCATCAATGAGAGCTTCCGCTTGAAGCATCCGCCGCCGCCGCCGCCGCACGAGAACGAGCCGCCCCGCCGCGACCTTTCTCCGCCATGGGCAACGGCATCACCAGGCTCCGCCGCTGCTTCGCCGGGGCCGGGGCCGGGGAGATCTCCCGCCGCCACGACGGGGCCTCCCTCCCCTACCCCTCCTCCTACTGCGACGATGGCCTCGGCCACTCCTTCTGCTACATCCGGCAGGACCCGGCGTCCTCCTCGGATCATCTCCACTCCGAGGACTGCACGACCCAGACGACGGTGACGTCGACGACGACGTTCAGCTCGATATCCGGCGCCTCCATCAGCGCCAACGCCTCGTCCCCGCTGTCCACCTCGCTGGCCGACGCGTGCTACTACGCCACGACCTCGCTCGAGAAAGCCTCCGTCTTCGAGAGCTCCGTCTCGTTCGCGTCCGTGCCCCTCCAGCCCGTCCCCCGGGTCGGGTCGAGGTCGGGCCCGATGGAGAAAGGGTTCTTGTCGGGCCCGATCGAGCTCAGGTCCACGTCCGGCCCTATCGATCAGGGGCTCTACTACTCGGGCTCGATCGTCGGCCGGTCGTCGTTCGATCGGTGGCAGAGGGACTTCTCTCTCCGCGGGTACAGCTCCAAGAAGCGCAGGCTGGTTAAGTTCTTGAGAAGAGCGATCGCTAAGCGGGTGTTGAGAGCGAACGATTACATGTTTTCAGGCAAGAGTTCGGATTTTTACAACGTTAAGAGCACCAGCAGCAGTGGGATTCTGAATGGCGACAGCGAGTTTTATGTGGAGAATCAAAATCTCGAATGGGCGCAGGGCAAAGCAGGGGAAGACAGAATGCACGTGGTGGTCTCCGAGGAAAATGGTTGGGTCTTCGTGGGGATTTACGACGGATTCAATGGCCCCGATGCCCCCGATTTCTTGCTCACCAATCTTTACTCTGCTGTCTGCAAAGAACTCCAAGGGCTGCTCTGGAAGATCCCGGCGACCCCAGCCGACGGCGGCGATGGAGGAAACCTTCATCTGGGGTCGGATTCGGGGAAGACAGTCGATCACTCGGACGTGCTGCACGCGCTCGAGACGGCACTGAAGAAGACGGAGGGAGCGTTTCTGGAGATAGCGGATAGGATGGCGAGGGAGAATCCAGAGTTGGCCCTGATGGGGTCTTGTGTCCTGGTGATGCTGATGAGGGGCGAGGATATTTACTTGATGAATGTCGGGGATAGCCGGGCTATCTTGGCTCGGAAGGGTAAATCCGATGCGACGGGGACTGCTTATCGGATTGATTCAAGCGACAGTGGTGATCAGTTCGACGAAATGCACAATCTGATCTCCCTCCAACTGACCCAGGATCACAGCACATACGTGGAAGAGGTAAGATCTTGGTTGCCAATTTTAGCTGGGCTTTGCGATCCTTGGAAGGTCGTGAAATTTGAGCTGTCATATTTTTTGCACTTTCAGGAAGTGCACAGAATCAGGAATGAACATCCGGACGACGCCTCTGCTGTAGTGAACGAGCGCGTGAAGGGTTATTTGAAAGTCACCCGAGCATTTGGAGCCGGGTTTCTCAAACAGGTATGCTTCCATTGTCGAGTCCTCCAGTCATTCACAGTTTCGGCTTGCAATGACTGGGAAATGCAATTTCTCCTAATTTGTTCTGTGAAGCATCTGTTGTGCGACCATGATACGCATAGATCCAGACATTTTTGTTTAGGAGACTCGGAAAAATCACCAAAATGCTTTTCCGAAACGCTAAGATGATGATCCCGTCTGAGATTAATCGATCGGCGACGACGCTTAAAACTTGGCTTCCTTTGTATTTGCAGCCGAAGTGGAACGATGCTCTCCTGGAGATGTTCAGAATCGACTACATTGGGACTTCCCCGTACATCACTTGCACGCCATCTCTGAGCCACCACAGGCTCGGGCCGAGAGACAGATTCTTGATACTGTCCTCGGACGGCCTCAACCAGTACTTCACCAATCAGGAGGCCATTTCCGAAGTAGACTCGTTCCTTTCCTCGTTCCCCGAAGGAGACCCCGCGCAACACCTGGTCGAGGAAGTGTTGTTCCGAGCCGCCAAGCAAGCCGGTGAGGAATCCTACTCGATCAATACTCATATCGGATTAAAATTACTGCAGCGGGCTAACAAATTAATGGCATTCATATAAGCCTGAACGAAGCATTATTGTTGTGCAGGTATGGATTTCCATGAGTTGCTTGACATTCCTCAAGGGGATCGCCGCCGGTACCACGACGACGTCTCGATCATCATCATATCCTTGGAAGGAAGAATATGGCGGTCACCAATGTAAATACAGAAGAAAGAAGAAGTATATAGTTTCCTAAATGTTTACAGAATTTTGTCCCCAAGTTTTCGCCTTTTTCCTGTATTTTTGTAATGACTAGGCTTTGGGGAGATCATATTACATAAACTACAGTCCATATGTGCATATCTTCTGCTTTTTTTCTCAATCCTGATTATCTTCTGATTGATGGCCCTTCACACATTTTGCTAATCAACGGCCCGATTATCTCGAGAACTTTGTTTTTTCGCTTCGTTTTGTCGACGGTTACAATGTCGACAACATGAACACGTGAATCTTTACTAACCGTCTCTAATTGTCAATTGTGGAGTTGTTACCAGATGATGCTTAATGCATTTACTTAATTCGGGCAAGTGATGTTGCAGAGGAATAAGAACATGGTCGTTGCATGCAGCAATAACGTACAGAGTCAAATGGACGAAAACAACTAGAGGAAAGTAAATACTATCGTGGAGTTGGTAAGGGTGGCTTGGCATGCCATATGAAGTGGTTCTTTCTTTATGCTAAAGAAAATGGAGGTCAACTCTTTACGTCCTTTAGGTCACCAAATCCATAGTAAATTATCTACTTCTCTAGTGTTGGATTGACGTAGTAAAAACCCGATATCTTTATCCAGGGAGATTACTAAAAGGAAATTCAAATCATAATCTGTCAATATATCCAGTCAAACTCATTTTCATTTCAAAACTTAAACTAATGAGTATAAGCTAATTACAATATATTAACTACTCTGCATTGCACCACATTTTAATGGCAGACTTCTTCTGCTTAACACCCTCACACGTACACCTGCACAAGTCTCACTCCACCCCCCCCCCCCCCCCCCGTGTGAGTTTTTTTGTGTTAGACCCACTTCCCCTTAATCGAAACATTCCCTCTGCACTTTTTCACCTTAGCCTGACCCTGTTTGGCAGATGTTGGAGAGAGGAACAACATTCACCCTTCATACTCTACCCCAATATCCTTGGCCGAGCCGAATTTGGCAGGAAGTCGGAAGAACCATACGCCACCACAATTAGAGAGTCACATATGAGATTCCTTCTTTGAATACTTACCAAACATTGATTTCACATTAGAGGCCCTCCACTCTATCTATTATCAGCTCTAATGCCACTTGTTGAGTTAACACAAAAGAAGCTCGATATTTTTATCTGGAGAAATTGCCAAGAAAAAATTTAAATCTGAACTTGTCAATATATACAATTAGACTCGCATTCATTGAATGGCATAAATTGATGAATTATGGTCCAACTGGAACATATTATCTGTTCCACATTGTACCACATCAGGAAGTGAAACTTCATTTTCCTAACCCCTGCACACATGCACCTTAACATCTACCTTTACTCGATTTTTGGGAAAAGTATTAAAAGAGTCCTTAACCTTTTGTATTTGTGCCAATTTAGTTCTTAACCTTTTTTTTATGCCAATTAAGTCATAAACTTTTGCATTTGTGCCAATTTAATCTCAAACATTTTTGTTTTTGTGCCAATTTAGTCTTTTCGGCCAATTTTGGCCGGATTTTACTAACATGGATGCCGACTGATCGCCGGCGCTGACGTAGACAACTTTTAACAATATTTCAATAAAAATTTGAAATTTTATTTATTCTTTTATTCTTTTCTTTTTTTTTTACCCTCCCTCCTTCTTCCAACCGGAGGCCGGTGACGGTGAAGGCGAGCCTCGCCTAGCCTTGGCGAGGTCGCGCTAGTGGCCGGTCACTGGTCTGGCGATCGGCTAGAGAAATGAGGGAGGGGAGGGAAAAAAAAGAAACAAAGAAATAAAAATTCAAAAAAATATTAAAATATTATTAAAAGTTATCTACATCAGTGTCGGTGATTGGCTGCTGGCCAGCTGGAGTCTACGTCAGCAAAATTGGGCCAAAATTGACCGAAAGGATTGAATTGACATAAGGACAAAAATGTTTAAAATTGATTTGGCACAAATATAAAAGGTTTAAGACTTAATTGGTAAAAAAAAGGTTTAGAACTAAATTGACACAAATGCAAAATGTTTAGGACTAAATTGACACAAATGCAAAATATTTAGAAATTTTTTGGCATTTTTCCTCTTGATTTTTATTTTGGGTGGATAATTTGGGATGAGATTGTCTCTTTAGTCATATTTTCTCTCTCTTTTGCACGATCGAGACAAGTCTTCGAAAGCACAATTTTTTTGACACCCTCAGTTGATTGAATGGGGAGGCACTTAATTTGCACAGATGTCCCGTGTTTGTATAATGGAAAAGTACAAAGAGCCCTTTGAGTCTCAATGATCGGGCGCTCCTTTTAAGCAGAGCCTTACGGACCTACCTCGTTGCCACTGTTCCTGATCATGGGTGGGAAAGCACTGTTGGGCGTTCTGATCCGTCTAGGCATGATCGTGCCATGATGAAAATCTGACGACTTTTCTTGTGTAACCTCGATAACGTATAGGTTCCCTCTAGGGATCAGGAATGTTCGTCTCAGGAGCCCTATACCTTCGAGCGATCTAACTTGGATCTTCCGCTAGTAAGTGTCCCCATAGCCTTAAGAGTGGTAACATAGACCTCGCCCATATTCTAAGGCCATGACCTCAAAAATACTTCTTTGCCAACTTGACTACCTTTGGGTGGGGGGGGTGGGGGGGGGGGGGGGGGGGGGGGAGGGGTGGATAGCTCTCCAAAGAAATTCCTACATAAACACCGTTAGACTTCTCGTTTTTCTGAAATACTGATTTCCTTATTGTTCATAACACGTCACAATCATATGTATTTTGGTGTAACCCGTGAAAACTTAGAAAAATCACAGTTAATGGATGAAATGTAGTCTTGTATAAATTTCCCCTAAGAACAAACTAGTGGTAAGAAATGACCAACTTTGCTGTCCTCAAATCTTGAACTTCGGCAGTTCACAATATCATGTGCCTGTCGGTGTGCAGGTTGGCAAACATTTATTTCCTTTTTTCGATACTTACACAGTGTCGCATCACACTCAAATTGTTGCCCAAAGCTTATCACCTCCAGTGCCGTTGTTTTCGCACCAAGTGTTGGTTCACGTGTAGCTTCGCCAAAAGCACCGCATAACTTTTAGAGTAAATCTAGGTCAAACTATGATTTGTTCGAATTACTTCATGTCCCATTAAGTTGATTCCGAAATTATAATTTGTTTTCTCATACTTTTTAAAAGCATATTCCTTTTCTTTTTGAAATTCGAGAATGAAGGGAAAAAAATAAAGCATATGGGGTTACAAAGAACTAAATTTACACGAATTTATATATCGATATTTTTGTATCTTGAAAAAGTTTGAGGTGCCCTCGCACTAAAGTAAAGTCAAGTCATGAAACCCGGCAAAAAAGAAATAAAGAATAACAAGTGTGAAAAGTCTGACCTCACTAAATCGTTACCCAAATATCGAATGGCAGTTTTTTTATGGGTTACCAAAGTGGCATTGATCTAAAACTTAAGACACAACTATTCGGGTCAACTTAAGACGGAACAATAAAACTTGCCAGGCACACGTATATTCCAACTAATGTAAATTTAATAATATATACCAAAGTATCTGTTCCCTTATCATGTCCAAAGCAAGAATATTGGTTATTGTCAACTTGTAAGTGCGGTTTGTATATTTAGTGGAGGAGTGATGGTTTGTGGCCTTGATGGCGATAGTCAAAGAATCACATTATCTCCACGCTTTCTTGTCCTGACTTGCCAATCAACATCATCTGATCCGATTTGTTTATCTATCCCAGTTTTTTCTTTAATATTCTAAATGCCCTGATGTTATACCTAGGCACTATCTGAGCGAATAAAGACTTCTGGAAATGAACAGAAAGTCAACCAGGTGACATGGCGGATGGAGCCGGACTTTCTGCTTTCAGATTGGCCCAACATCATCTCCTCCATTCATCGAATATATCAGATAAACAGTTCGAGATTTTGCCAGATGCATGGAGACAAAAAGCTTCACGTAGGATGAGGCGCCTTCATGTCGTTCTTGAGATGGCAATCGAAAAGTTTAAGAAAATAGGGTTAGGTCCGGCACTTTCGTGGCCAGGATTAGTTGGGTCTCAACGCTATTTTAAGATGCATGCAAACGAGAAAAGGCAGAAGAGAACAGATTGCAGCCAACTCAGTCATCGACAGTTGCTGGTGGTTTAGGTTTTTCTCTGACATCTCGTGACCAACTGATCGTATAATTAAAACCCTAAAGTGGGGAAGATAGCAAAGCAACTCGAGTGGTGACATTGATGGGTTCCTCACACGCGGAACATAGCAGCAATCATGGACGGGGTTGACAAATATTCAATAGAGAGCACCGAGTTCGTGACACCCTTGACCATATCAACGTTATGATGATGAAGCTAGCTGTCGATTACTCGGAAAAATGTCTAATCGTCTTGCGACTTTCACGAGCGCAACATCATCATCGTTCCTTCCCTCGGATCTATTGTTATACGTAACATCATATGCACGTCGCAATCGATTCGAGCGGACGCTCGACGGGAACGGGAGAGCTCGGGAAGCGCCAAGGACTGATCATTCGAATCAAACCCAAGATTTTGTTAGTAATACCCCTCAGGGGCCGTGCCCGAATCCCAACCAATGATGTGTAGCTCTTGTGAGGATGTGTGCATCGGCTGATCCAATGATCTCGGAAGACTATAAATCGCAGAGTTGACTTTCGGCAATAATCATGTGATGCATCTCTAGTCTCATACAAGCCAAGCTTGCAAAAACAATGAATTCGCCAAGGGCTTATATTATGTAGACGGTCCACCTTTCCAGCCGAGACCCTTGAGAGATGACAGTGACAAAGGATCTTATAGTTTTCCCAGGCAATCTGAATGACTGGGGAGTTACCCAGGTCGATTTTCATTTTCATTATTTTCAATGGGTTAGGGAGAGACTTATAGTTACGCCCTTCTCTAGTGGACATTGTGCTTCACAATTTATATTTAATGAAAAAGAAATTCCTGGCGAAAAAGGTGGCACTTGATAAAAGATTGGATAATTTAAAAATTTATGCAAGGACGAAGGGGTGTTCAGGAAGCTTTTGTTTATCGGATTTTAATTTCTGGTCAGCCAAAGTGGATTCTTACCTTCCATCTCGATCAAAGCTAGAACACACTGGTCACGAGATTCCACAGTTAAAAAATAATAATAATCATTGTATGGGTTGGATACAATCAATTGCCTTCGGTCTTTAGACCCTTAACCTCAGAATTTCGAACTACATTGGTCTTGTCATAGATGTCGACAGTTAATGTTTCTTCAATCAACTTTCTTTCTTTTTGCACTTATTTTGCTGCAGTGTCTGAATCTGTTCAAGTTGTAGACGCTATGGCTGACATAGGGGCCTCCACAGAAACCGCGCTCATCGTGCATTGTCAAAGAGACTATTGTGCTTTGCTGAAAGAGTATTGAAAGTAAGGTCAAACTGAGATTTTGATAAATTTGAATGAGGATCAAACTGGGTACTGCTAAGTGCTGGCGCGTACTGCAGCCCCTTCCTTTTCATTTAGTTTTGGCCTTTTTCTTATTCGCATTGAAATTAAGTTAAAAGGGAAGTCGCCGTATCTGCTTTACGTCAAGGAGGAGAAGAAAGCCCACAGAAAGAGCTTTCACGTAATAATTTTACAGAACAATTCAAGATCTTGGGAGAAATTGAGGACGCCTATGCTGTTGTATGTCACGTTTGCGTCTGAGTGCAGAACAGAAATAGCAAAGACAAGCCCCATATAAGTGAAGGCAGCCAGTTTCTGTGTTGTGAAGGTGACGGTGTTTCAAATAATGATGTTCGGGGAAGATCCGATCCATTAGGCGATCGGAATCCAAACCTAGCTTTAGCCCTACAACCCTGTGGACAGTATATAATTTTCAAGACCCTAAGAAGAGAGTCGATATGTTCGACCAAAACAAAAAAAAGAAGAGAGTCGATATTAATGCATAATGCATATGACGAAAAGGCGAGTCTCCAACCTGACTCTGCAATTGTCTGCTTGAACGAGGTGCCCAGATGCAACTAATCCACGGAAAATGAGTAAGAGTGATTGGCCAGAGATAGCAAGCATTAACTCAATCTTAAACTATGGCATCCAACCTCGTTACTTACTATGTGCAAAGGAACTATGAAGAGCAATATCTTGCAAGTATGTCATGCAGGAGAAGGCATGGATCCATCAGTATAGGCTTCAGCGCTGTCCTGTTCGATCAACAATGTCTTCCGAGAAAGAAATAAACTAAATCAACTCCGAATTGTTCAGCTGGAAAATTTCACCGAAGAAAATCAAAGTAGATCATGCACATCTAACAGGAAATAAACCATGTGTTCTACAAGGCGTGTATAATCAGAAAATCAATGAGAGGCATGTCCAAGATGGCCGGGAAATGTTGAATCTGGAAATCATTCTAGTCATTTTAGACATACTTCATCAGAAAGTTTAGACTTTACAATTGAAATTTTTATAGAAACACATGCAATGATTAAAAAACTTAAGACTTTCGTGTACATCCTGGCAGCAACTGCGTAAAAGGCAGCAGAGCCATCATCACCGAGCAGGTTTGAACTTCAAGTGGAAGATAGACTGGTAATACAGTCATTTAACTTTTCTCCATAACTATGGGGCTATCTGAATCTAACAAACTGAAGAGAGGAAAAGAACCACAAGCAATAAAATCCTACTGAAACATTTTGAACCATTAATCTGAAGCAGCAGTTGTTTATCAGAGAATCGTACTGACAACAAGACAAAAAGAAGGCTGTAATAGTCACACAACCAATAGTATCTCATGACCTGTTTGGAAAACTCCGAAACTTCACTTGACAAAGTCAAATTTTTATGGCAAAATAGGAATGTGCCAGAAATTGTGCTTGTAGTAAACGTGATGTGCATACGTGATGTGCATCATTCCCAATTTAACTAATTTGCATCGGCTAAGATTGCATTTGTTCAAGCACGACCTGAAGTCGGACAACAATGTGATAGAAAGTCCTCTTGTGTCATTCCTGCTGATATCTTTCCCGATACAACAAAGGATGACTTTCATTTATAATCAACACCAAACGATAACGTATTGAGCAAGTGAAAATCAAAAGAAGCTAGACATATATGTGCGACATCTAAGGCAGAATTAATGTGGTTCAAGAACCAATGAGAATCCATTGAATGACCTTATTCAATCAAGGCGCATCGCATGAGGTCAATACTTACAAAAGGCATTCACTATGCTTCGTCCCATTTTTTACATCATGAATTTCAACTGACAAAACTGTTCTTCTGAACTATGTAATCTTTTTGAATGTTCAATTCACGTATGCATGAATACGGACATATATGAAAGGTAACTACTGTCATTCATGGCAACAGTTTGTCTTCATACAAACTGCGAAATTGTTACCATGCTCTGAGACAGAAATGGGGGAAAGAATTAAACACATAACTAGCCAATAGCTAATCCCCTTAAAGAACCAAAGATATGTACTCACCTAACCATCCAATGCACCCAAAATGCAGCAATTACACAGCACGCATGACTGAGGGACTAATTAAATGCTTCAAGTAACACAAAGGAAAATATTAATCCACATTGGAAAAGTTCAGGAAGAATACAGAGACCTGGAAAGAAGAGTCCTTTCCTTTGCAGGGAGAGTGACACTTATATTATCTGCCCTTCAATCAATCCCCAATCCACATTGGAAATTACACTATCAAATCTGGAATTGCAACAGCTACTCCTTGCCAGTTTGGAAAGGTAAATGGAGTGCAACAAAAGTTTTGGAAACAAATTAGAAAAATCAAATCTCAAGAAAGGTTGCAGATGCATGCTTAGAGGATAACAGCCAGAGTTCTACCATTGCCAGAAAACTTTCACTTTGGTCAACAAGCAAACACAAACTAGAGTGTCCTCTGTAATGCTCTCTCTGGAAGCAGCAAACATGTACCTTTTTATTGTCATGTCGCTAGACAGGTATGGTTGTTAAGACATTAGAACCGATAAACTTCAACATTGACAGATAATGTAATGGGTTGAGGCAATTCTAGATCCGAGTAAGATTGGTCTAGCTGATGATGTGATTGAGCCTTTTAAAATCTCTAGACTACTAATATTAGATTTATTCGTGGATGTGGAGGAATCTCGTAAACATGAAAAGGCTGCTGTTAGATTATATAAATGCATTAAGAACGTAAAAATCTTAATAAAATTCTATATTGGATCTCCCGGAGAAGTACACTAAATGCTCGATCTGACTTGGAGGAAATGACATCAAGAAGGATTTTACTTGGCGCAGACCACCACAAGGAACTGTGAAGACCAATTTTGATGCTGCATTTACACAAGAAACACATTTCAGTGGCAGCAATAGCAAGAGATCATTTTGGAGAGGTGCTGATGTTGATTGGATCTTGGAGATAAACTCACAATAGATCAAGGAGAAGCATGGGCAGCGAAAATTGCGTCTCTACTGGCAAGATCACAAAGCTGGCAAAACATCATTTTAGAGGGAGATAACATAAATGTCATCAAAGTATATCTTCTTCAGAGTCTCCTTGGTCAATGGAAGCCTTCGTAAATGATGTTAAGACATTGATGACAGAGAAGCCCTCGGTAACAGCAAGTTGGACTCTGAGCTAAGCAAACATGACAGCCCATAAACTAGCTAGACGGAACCTTTCTTGTAGATATAAAGGATGCCTCAATCCTCCTTTTGTTCTTGCACTTAAGGCTCCTAATACTCTCACTTTTGGTTTTGTAATTCTTGGAATTATCTTGCAGACTCCTCTCTTATAAGTATTATATTGCTTACTTGGCTATCGAAAAAAAGAGAAAAGATTGCAAATTTGGAGCCATAGCCAAAAAGAAAAATTTCATAACCAAAGTATCTGAGGCAATAAACCAACACCCAAAATGTAACCCTGAGTTCAAGAAAAAAAAATTCTTAAAGATTCAAAGAAATAATCAGATAGGATCAAAAGTGAACCTCAATGTGGATGAGAAAACTTTGGTGCCAAATCCGAAATCCTTCAAGGAATGGTAGGTGCACTCTCATCCAAACACACCGCAACCCAAACAAAGCCCACACAATTTCAGCTGAGGCTCAAACTCAGATTAGTTTCTCTTTTTTGGTACATCCACTTAAAGTAACACAAAATTCATGAAATGAAATCATGCAGAGCTTGAACAAATTACCTGCGTTTTTTACCCCAGCATCGCAAAGCAAGATCAAGTCAACTAAAGCAGCAGGCATATTGAGATCATTGGCCGGTGATCAAGCACCGGGGCCCTCGGGCAGAGTGGAGGAGAAAGACAGTGACCGTGATGATCACCCAGTCTCTCTTGGTCCACCTCCTGTACCACATCAATGGACAAAGTACGGTGGTGTTGACCATCATTTGCCACCCTACTTGGTAGCAAAGTTGAACTGCTTGAGCTTGACGCATAGCAAGCATCCAAAGTCAACGACGCAGTATCAGAGACAAATACCATGAGTACATATTGTTATAGATAATGTTACTCATGAAGATTTCCTTAATTTTTGTTACAAAATTGATATGCATTGAGTAGTGGCAAAAATAATAATTTACTTTCATTTGAAGAAATTTATAAAAAAAACAAAAAGGAAATTAAAGTTGTAATCTATAATATCATTTCAAACTATAATTTCACAACCTTTGGCTTTTTTTAAAAAAAATTTAGACTCACACACTCTGATTTTATTCCTTAACTCAAAACACCTGAAACTTTCACAACACACAAATTTGAGATGTAGATTAGCCAATCCACAACACTCAAATGTTCAATTGGTAACCTTAAGCCAGTTTCACTTATCAGCAAAGCATAAGTAATGAAAGTCCTGACTTGTCCCAAGGAAACAGAGGATCCAATGGGAAGAGCTACGAGCAGCTCTTTTCACGGCACCACACATGTTGTTAAGAAACAGACAAACTAGCAATAAAAGGCTCGGTCTAACAAATATTAAAAACATAAAGATGATGGTAACTGATAAAACGTCCTGAGTCCCCACACATAGTTGAAAACCAGACGACAACACACCGGGCGAATAAGGTGCTTAGTGCTTGGCACTCACTTGAAAAGTTAGAATAAAACAAGGGTTCATCATCAGCCGCAGTAAATGGAGTTGTACAATACGCCGTTTCAGGAATATAGTCATCATTTCCATTCCAAACAATTCATGAATGCCCGCACAACAAAAAGGGCTGAGGATATTCTTGCATCAGTTTTTGGTGCTAGGACAGGCTTAAATATCTATAATCAAGAGGCACACACGTACTGTAGACCTTTACTATTTCTAGAGGCTACCATATAAATCTCTGAAACCCAGGCTCATGATCCCACTGGAATGGTCGAAATAAAAACATCGACATTGTGAAAATATTTGTCACTACATAGAGGAAGCCCATCAGGAACCAACTTTGATTATCAGTAACATTAGAATGCAGCATCAAAAGATAGAATGGCACAGTGTAATATCTGAACTCGATCAACGGAGCAGGAACAAGAATTGCAGCAGTAGCTAGAAAATAAGCTACAATCCAGACCCTTTTTCGATATCTTCCTGCCAAAAAAAGGATTAAACCACCTTTCACTTTTCTATATGAATTCAGATAAAGCAGAGTCAAAAGAGCTGTGTACTGATCAAGACTAGCATATCAGCAGTGGACTCACCCAAAACACTAAAAATCGAAAGCCATGAGTATGCGTAAAGCGGAACCAGAAGATATCTCATGGACCAATGTGCATTGATGACCTTCCGCCATAGATAGAACGGATAGTGCCGATTATCAGCAAGGAGATAGGGATGGGCTATGCTGCAAGGTCAAATTTCCAGAGTGATGAATCAGGTGTAAGAACCAAATGCATGTGCACATATGGTTTTCTATAATTGAAACATTTATGCATGCCCATTAGCAAAAGTTGATTTTTACATCAAGCACGGTTAATTTTTAATAAGCAAGCCAGTTTCTTAAACAATGGTTAACTGATCTGACCTGAAAAAATGAACAGAGAGGAAGCCGGCACAAATAGCTATAAGAACTTGAAGAAAACTTAGAGGTCTATTTCTCCACAAAGACCGGGAGATTCTTGCAGCTTGACCCCAAGAGAAATGCACAGGCGCCATGGCAAGTGTAGAAACCAGACCAAAGTACATTACCTGTGCAAAATGAGGAGAAACAGTGTGTGCATCTTTTGCACCTGTAGCATAATGATGTAAGGTCAGAACTGAACCCCAAACTACCTAAAACAGGAAATAAAAAACAGGAAAGACAGAGACAGAGTCAAATAAAGAAAACTGATAAATGAATTATACCAAGCACTATGCTTCCGTTCCACCTGATGAATGCAATAAAGGCCACGAGGATCATGACAAAGGGTACAAAATGCACTAAAATCTCCCACTTCATAAGCCAAGAAGTTGACAAAATGGCCTTAATCTCATCTAGCAAACCTGATAAAAATAAAAGAAGAAAAAACAGTTCAACTAATGTGCATAGCTTTTCACGAGCTGATGTGCGACAACAAATTGATATAAACTGTTTCAGGAAACCTGGCATCTCAGATGAAAATATATTTGCAGTAGGTCTAACAATTTCACCAGCATCCACTGCACCATTGTACTTTCGCCTTCTCAAATTTGAGCTGATTTTACCCTTCTTGCGAATTAGCTGACTTGGCTCATTGATTGGACCATCAATATCAGCTACTTTTACATGAAACTTTCCAGAAAGAAGAGTAATGTCTACAATTCCAGTGCAGGCAGCAAAAAGCATCCATACAATATTTGTTTGCCTTACGATTACAGACATGGCGCCAAGCTGCAAAAGACATTTATGAGAAAAGTTACTGAAAACTAGACAAATGACTAAATATCTTTAAACTTCACTTTTGCAATAATTGCTACACAGTCCTTTTAATCACCGAGACTGAAGGAGTCAGTTCAATGCAATATTCTTTTCATTCAAACGCATGACAAAGAACTCTAATTATCTCAATATGGATTTTAATGATTCGATATTGTCATCTAAAATTGCAAAAAAGCTTATTAAGGTGTAAAATCTTTTAGCATCTGGCAACAACTAAAAATATAAGAATCCACCTCATGATAAAAGCATAAAAAGAATGGCATATAGAAATTAATACATTTCATTTTAGTCAGGAGTCGGTCGATCAATCAAAGAATGAATAAATCATCATAACAACTGAAATTCTTTCATGTGGATAAATATGATAGACGGCTTGCAATTATTCTGCATCACCGAATATTTAGACTTGGGACCAGAAATAGGCATATATGGTTTCGACAGCGTGAAGAGATTGATAGAAAAAATCAGTCGACCTCTAGGCATCAATCAAGAAACATTCAAACTAAATTCATTGTTCTAGAACTAGACTCTTCTTTAACTGTATGTCTAGAGGCCTGAAAATCCTCCAGCACATACAATGAGTTCATCAATTGTGTCAAACTTTTCATTTTGCTCCTCTCCAACACTCAGTACTTCCTTCTGATGCTGAAACTATTTCACCAACGCGAGCCATACTGCAACGCGATAATTAAAAGAATCTAACCGAAAAGTTTGGCTAAGGAAAGCACACTCACTAGGGCACTTATCCAGTATCTCTTCTTCAAGCAAGCAAGATACATAGCCAGACCCATAGTAAGGGATGCAGCATCAGTGTAATACAGAAAAGTGAAGAACCACTGTAGAGGATATGATGCTAAAATCACTGCACAAGCTGTAGCGTTCCTATCATTGACCCCCGGTCTCAATAGTGTCATTATCTCGTATACAAGAACACTGCATATCACGGCCAAGACACCATTCACGGAACGAAGAATTGCTGGTGAGCAAATATCCGGAAAAGATGAGATTGCTCGAGTAAAGATCATCCCTGGGTACAAAATCCCAACATAGGCGAGTGAGAGATAATACCTGAAAAACAAATCACCAGTCAACTTCTGTAACTCAACATCGCCCCCTAAAAAAGTAGCTAAGTAATAATTCTATGGGTTTTTTTTTTCCCTTGGTTGTTATCTTGTCAAAAAGTGAGAAAACGGCAAACATTGTAGGCCTCCGCAAACTACACAAAAATCAAGCGCCATAAAGTTATTACCTTCTCCTATAGAAGGGGAACAAAGAAAAGAAAAACTTGTCACGGCATACAATTACTCGAAAAGGACCAAAAATTGGTTTGAGGATAACTCCATTGAGTCAGTCAATTCATGATTTGGTTTCAGTCACAAGCTATACGTAGAGAAAAGGTAAACGCACTCTCCTTGCAGCCGCTCATTCTACATACATCTAACAAAGTCTTCTCGTCACTTCCATTGCCTTGCAATACAGCTTTGAGCTCAATAATCGTCATAAACGTTAGCAAAAGAGAACCTCTTAAATGCACAACCGGTACGAAATGCTGTCCATCCTAATTCCAACACCCAGTGACATGAACATACCGGACCAGTTAAATCTAGCAAAACCAACATTTAGCTGGCAAAAATCCTCGTCTCTTGAAAAAGCAAAGAACTTAAAAGAAAACAGTAAGATGCCCAAAAGGAAAAGGAAAAGGAGCAAAAGCAAATACAAGCCAGGAGGGGTGGTGATCATGGGATCCCAACTTTTGAAATTGCCTCTGCAGTACTGCTGAGCCTGAGGAATGTGAAATATCTCGTCCTGCACGCCAGTTCGGACAAGCAAGAGCAATCAAACAACAAGAACAGACCCAAAGGAATTTGCCCAACTCCGAAGAATCAGAAGAAAGTTTCCCCATCACTCCGTAATTCATTTACCATGTAAGGCTCGGGAACGACGCGATTCACGAGAATGGACATCGGAACGACCCATAAGCTCACGATCACCGCGACCGCGACTCTACCCATCAATCTCTCTCGCTCTCCCTGACCCACCTCGACGCTCGCAAAATCAGACAATGCCAGACGACCGAACTCAACAAGAACACAGCTTTACAAAAAAAAAACACACACACACACAGCAGCTTCAGGCACTTGTTGAATCCCGTTTCCCTCCTCCTTCAGGGTCGGACCATTCCGCACTCTGCAGAGCAAGATGGGGAGGATGCCGCCAGACTTCCGGAAGGTGGGTGGGAAGAGACGCCGCCTCGTGCGGTCGGCCAGTGCGATGCCCGCTTCGATGTCGGGTCGAGAAGAGGCTGGTGTCGGGTCCAGAGGAGGTCGAACACGGGCTATTCACATGGGCCTGTCTGGACGGGCTACGTCTGAGATCAAGCCCATCGTCTCCTGACATGACACAGAGAGCAGAACTCACAGCCCGCGACGTTTCCCAGGTACAGTGCGAACAGTTAAAGTCGTAATGAAAATGGATATATCCTATTTGATTTCCCGACGTTATTCGCGAAAAATAAACGATTCGAAAAATATTTTCTCAAAAATAAATTAAAAAGTAATATTATAGTTCACTAGAAAAAGCCATCATGTTTAGGAAAAAGATTTCCAAATCATTCTCCGAGAAACAAATCGAGCATAAAGTGTTAGTGACGATATCGATTGGATTTAGATTGAGTGTTGTGAGGACTAGAATTAAGTGGACATGTGTCGAGATCTCAAAATAAAACAGCAAATTAACGGATGGTGAGGGGAAAGCAGATCCGTGTCCACAAAAGGCCTGATGGGGCGAGTCATGTGCCACTATAATAGTTAAAAAAATATTTAGTGATTTGCAAGAGCCTCGTCAATAGCTAACGCGGCATGCATATTCTTATCCCGAACCAATTAAAAATTGACACATCAATTTAGTAAAACAAAATAAAAAACCTCAATCCATCTCCCTTTCCCTCCCTCATCTACATTTCCTCCTCCATCTCTAGCTGCCTTAAACCTAGCCTCCCCGCCTCCCTCCGCCGTCGCCACGGGCGAAATCGTTGGTGCTGCGTCCAAGGCGACCACTACTAGGTGTCCAATCTTCTCCGGTGTCTTTGTGGTCGGCATGCCTTCCCTTAATTTCATCACCGCAGATCAGATCTGGAGCTTAGCGACGGAATTGTGGATCTTAAAGTCAACTATTGTCTTTTCGTGACCATGGACGAGTCCTTGTCACTGAAGATGAAGTCGACCAGTGTCGGGCGTCCAACCATCTTTGTCGCTATTGCAGATCTAGAAGTCAACCAATATCTACGACGGTCACGGATGAATCTCTACTCGGAGAAAGTGAAGACCAAGAAAAGCTTCGCTCACACTTTTTCCCTTTTTCTTTGTTTTCAAGAGTAGCCTTCGGATTCAGGCTCGATCGAACCTTTAGATTCGGAGCTGCCATGCTTGCGGCCATAGCTCCAATTCTGGAATTCACGGCCTCGAGCTCCAGATGTGAAGCCATGGTAGTGAGCTCCAGATATGGAGCCATGGTCGCGAGCAACGATGGCTGATTCGGCGCCGGCAGTCATGGGACTGCCATTATTTCCTAGAATCTTCGCATGCTATCGTTTCCTTTACTTTAGCAAAGCTATAAATGTGGTAGGAGCATGGCAATGAATTTCACAAGATCATAGGACATGGTGCAATGATTCCGAAGCAATAGGAAGAATCTAGGGACCAAATTGTAATTCTTGTGAATTTTCTTTTCACCCAATTGTTCCCTTTGCAAAAAGGGGCACGTATGGAGTTGTTCGAGAGCACATCATTGAATTTCCGAGAAGAATTGGCCGGAGCCAACGCTACGCCGGGGTGGTTATTGCAAAAGAGGTGAGGAATCTGGGGGCAGAATTGCCACAAACCCCAAAACTCAAGGGGCACGGTGTAATTCCACCAAAGATATACGACGCCGTTTCTTCATGACCAGTTCAAATTCGAGCGGGGCGGGGGCGTGGGGCGGCTGCTTTGCTCCTCCTCCGCCTCTCTCCTCCCGAGCCAAGAGAACACCGCCGGAACCAGAGAGGCGATCGGCGCCAAACGAAACCCTAGCCGCCTCGCTCCACCATCACCTCCGTTGCGCCTCCGTGATGACCTCGCAGGTCGCTCCTTACTCCATCGACGACAAGGACCTCGACGACGCCGCGCTGTGGGCGTTGATGGACTCCGCCGCCGCCGCCTCTCTCCCCTCCAGACCTCGCAAGCTGCTCCCGGTCAAGCACTCCTCCGCTCACCAGTCCCCGACTCCCGTCTCCTACCGCTCCCCGCCGGCTCTCGCCTTCCCCGCCAGATGCAACAAGCGCGTTCACCGCTCGCCTCGCGCGGACTCGGATTCCGGGGCTCTCTGGGACGGGGAGGTCGTGCAGGAGCCGGTGGACGGCGGTTACGGGCCGCCGCCGCAGAAGATCGCCAGGTCTTACGGCTACGAAGCGAGCGGGGCCAGTCCCCTGCCGCTGGTGAGGAGCGCGCAGCGGACGCCGACGACGCCGATGCGCTCGCCGCCGGAGGCGTACTTGTCGCCGGAGATCTCGAGGTCGGCGATGAGCTCGCCGGGGTACTGTGTGCAGAGCGAGGAGAAGGAGGTCATGAGGCATTGCTTGAATGGGAAGTTTCCTACGGTTTCGCTGTTCAAGGAGTATCAGAATGCTGCCATGGCGGTATTGTCTGTTGCCTTTAGCTTTGGATTCCGATTTCCTTGTGCTCTGCACTGTAGGATTCGTCAACCTGCAAAGTCTGTGCGTTATTATGTGATAAGAATTTAATTTACTGGATATCCCTGTGAACTTGCGTTGTTCCTTCAGGTTCATGCTGTTATGGTAGTAGACAGTAGTATAGAAATTACTCGGGGAGATTTATGGAGAAAACATGTCATTGTCAGTATTTTTGCGTGTGTTGTGCTGTTGCTTTGGATTCTACGAGTAACTACTCACCGTCATGTTTTGCAGTTTTAGGATGAGAACTGTATTATGCGGTGGTAGAAGTAGTTGAAGATTATACATTCATGAAATACTGTGGACGTGTTCATTCTTCGTATGCTTTTAGGCTTTTAGCTGATAATACTGTTACTTGATAATAGCCTGGATGGGAATAAGTAGAGTTGGGAGAAAACTTTCCATTAAGGACTATTGACGTGGTGGTGCAGCAGCAGCGATGGTTCAACAACAGCTGCCATTGCCGGGTTGCTGGCAGTGATCCTTTGGTTCAGTTTTTCGGTTTCTTTTTTCCCCAAAGAACTTGATTTCTAGTCCTATTCAATGCAAGCCAAACACTCACTGGATCAGTATATGCCTGTACAAGATCTTGGATTTAGTCATTTCCTAGACAAGATATTAGGTAAAATTGGGTGTGTTTTCTACAATATCCTATCTGGAAGTACAGTATAACACATGTGTAGTCTAAGTAAGTAAATGGTGGAGTAGATCAAAGTGGCAATTTAGTGAGGGAAGAGGTTAAAACGAAGTAACAGTAATAAGTAGAGACCAATAGATACCAAAGAGCCAGCAGCTTCGGTAAATAAGATACTGAAGGATGGAAGACTTGATGGGAATGTACCTCACAGGACATGAGTAGGAGATATGGGATGGAGAGGCACATCTGGCAACTTTATAGGATAGCAGTTAAGCTTAAGGACAAAATTTTATAGGATAGCAGTAAGGCTGGCAATGCTCTACATTGCACTTAGCAGGGAAAGGCTTTCCTAATATCGACGTTAATGGCGGTGTTATTGTTGTTGCTGCTGGGTCATTTGTTGTGATGATGAATCAAGAACTTTTAGAGCTAAAACCCCTGCATTATTATCTCTTAGAAGATGTTGGCCTTATGTGTGAACTCTTGTTGTACTCAGGAAATAGTATCTAGAAAGGAAGAAAACCATCTCTTTACTTATAGAAAGAGGCCGGTATTGTTTGGCCCATGCATAGAAACTATGCTGCAGAATGGTGCATTTTTGTGGTCATGACGAAATGATAATTGTTTTTCAAAGGAAAAAAGTCATCGATTATATCCAGAAGATAAATATCAATGAAAATTAGGAGAATTACTGGTTGATGAGAAGGTACCTAGTTGGAAATTAACCTAGTTGGAAATTATGAAAAGGCTATAGAGATTGCTCAAAACATTTTCTTTTCCTGCATCTTCCTACTAGCCATCATGAGTAAAGCTAGTTGTTTTCTGTTTTCTCCTTTAGGTTCCACCTTCTTATTCAATATCTTCTTGTTTAAAGCATGATGCCTAAACTGGCCAACTTGCATAGCTTAAATATAGTAATTATTTTCAATTTTATTAGGTTTCTTTAGATGCCTCACGGAAAGATGAGATGATGAATGAGTACTTAGCACAGCGTGCACATGCATTCAGTCTCCCCTGCATCTGTGATCCAAGGATGTCGGTTGTTGCTTCTTGACTGCTTGATCTCTGTGTTATTTTTGCAAATAATCAGATCTACTTTCACCTTTTTACATGTGATTCTTTTTGTTTAACTGGACAGATTCTGGAGAAGACTGACTACACAATGATTTCTGGGAACCCATTTATAAAGAAGTCAGGTAGTTTATCAGGTATTATAGTTTTAAGATGGTATGATAGATGTGACGAGAAGCATTTCGTGTTACAGGTTGGAGAAAAATATCATTCTACTTCAATCTTTCTTACGAAATCAGAGATAAGACGATTGAATTTGATGAGAACAGGAATGTACAGCGCGCTGAGTTTGTCGTCCGAGCATACATGCAGTATGTTCTTTCTTTTGGATGATTCTGTCATGAAGGCATGATTTAGTCAACTATTTAAGGCTGCTTTTCTACTGTTAAAAATCTCACCTGCAGTTGCATATGATCCTTTTACTAGGGGTGGTCGGTTTTCTGATGGTTGGGGCTCGTGTGAGCGGCGAGAGAAGAGATTTTCAAAGCCAAATCACGATATCCCTAGTACAGCAGAAACTAGAGCCAAAAATAAAGCGTGCCAGGTAATCTATATCAATATCCATAATTCATTGCTTGGCTCGTACTTGCACAATATAGTCTGATACTTTCAATTGCAAAAGTGGCAAGCATTTAATGCTCCTTATTGGCAAAAACAATGCATGCAAGTGGGCAACTGTTGGAGCTAATCAACAATTTCCAATGTTACGGCCTTTTGGTGTCCATGTGCTGTATCTGGAGCTCTCATGATTGACTTGTTCCACAGATTTTTCAACTTACAGCTTTTGTTTCTCTACTTTAGTTGTGTTGGTTTGGTTTATGGATGGGTCCTTTGGGCATTCGAGTTTTCACTAGGTTGCTCTGGTTTTAGCCACCGTTGAGTACGTCGTCCAAAGCATAAAATCTAGTTACCGATTATGACATCTAGTACTTCTTGTTACAATAACCTTAATAGTTATTCTAAATTTAAGTACCTATATATATAGACACACACACACACTTCAACTCGAGTATGTTAGTTTGTCACGTTTGATAAGTTCTCAGTCTTATGGAAGGCGACAAAGATAGGATCGTGTTGCTCTGTCGCAAAACAAGGGAGATGAAATTTATATTTTGTCTCCATTGCTCCACCCTAGTGTGGTAATTTTTTAGTTTTGTTGCTGAAGTTCGGATTTGATTTGCTAGGACGCAACGTAACTAATTTATTGTTGTACTAGGGTGGAGCAATGGCGACAAATTGCTTGGCCTATAGTGACATAGGCCATCTATAGTGACGGAGCTATTTTGTCGCTAGATACTTTCATTGCCATAGCCCTGTTTACTCGTATTGTGGAACTAAAGTCTCTTTCAATTTACTGGTAACATTTGAAACAAAGTGGGATTGCTCTGATAACGTTCAATTGGAGGATCTGCAGAATGTCTCTCAGTGGGTTATCTTTATTTTAGTATGGGCCAGCGGGAGACTTCGTGCATCCTTTGAGTCAATATTATTTAAGAAAGGCTGTCTTGCTTCTAAGGCGGCTCGTATTCTTCTTATCGTGTTGTGCTAGGGCAGGGAAATGGTCAATAGTTGTGCAGCCTCTGTCCTGACTGTCCTGATCCTTTAGCTTATTAATGTTGCTAGCATGTGATGTGAAATATATAGCTTATGTTCACCTGCAAGCACGTAACAAAGGAAGGACGGCGTATTTGGTATCTTGGAACTGATATATTGGGCTGTCCAAGTCACTGGTAGATAAGTTGGTTCAACTCTCTGTAGATGCATATCCTAGTTTCTCTCCTGAACATGTCTCGTCTTGTTTCGTGCAGGACTTGCTGGGTATTGGGGAGTATCGTCCAGGTGCAAGCCGTGCTCCGTGAAGAGTAACTCGTCTCTTCCTGGCACAGATAGAGTCCACGTTGCTTAGCTCTTACAATTCTCAGTGACCAGAGTCGTACGTTGTAACAAAACGGTCGTTTTAGCCACAGATAGTGATAATCAATTCTTGGAGTGGGAGGCAGAAGAAATTCGGGACACCAACGATATGCAGTGTCCCGGCATCCCAATATCTCTTTGTTATACCTGAATTTACTCATGTAAATGCTCATTACAGAGTGAATTTGTGACTCATATTTCCGAAGTTTGTACTGACAGCCTTTTCAGCTTTTTGGATGTCCGTGGCCTGATGTAGGCTGGTGACAAACCGAACAGAGAGACCCGTCCCTTCAAACTCAGAACCGTGAAACTGTTTCTTCCTCTTGGAACATTCGACCAGTCCCGCACGATAAGCAATTACCAACGCATTCGTAAATCCAGGAGGTGGATCCCGTGGAATGTCCAAATTTGAACTTTTCTAGTCCGGTCTAGTCCGGTCTAGTCCCGAGAACCTGAGCAAACCCGCCGTCGGTCCGGTCTAGTCCGGTCCCGATTTGAGCAGTCTAAGTTGCTCACCCTTATATATTAGGTGTTACGGAGGGTCCATTTCATACTTTTTTTAAAAATTCTTTTCATGTCCTTTCAGGCTAAATAAACAATTTAGAAAGGGAAAGGTCATGAGCGCTGTAGCACAATCTCCGCTTTCCCTTGGGAAAGTTCCATTTCGTGCCCCTTTACCCTCCCCCTTCTCTCTCTCTCTCTCTCTCTCTCTCTCTCGACTCACGTACGAAACTTTAAAAAGATAACCCCACCTTCCCACTTCCCTTCTCTTCTCTTCTCTGCACTCCACTCCTGACTCCACCAGCTGAATTCGTGGATGCAGGGGACCAACTCATCTGTCAGATGTACTGAGATTTCTCCAACTCTTGGCTCCCCTCCGCCAGCCGAATCCAAAGTTGCGGAGGACCTAACCCAACCGTCAGATGTCCTGCTCTATGCCCACACTCTCTCTCTCTCTCTCTCTCTCTCACAGTTTTTAAATTGTCAAAGTAACTCGGCCTGGACTCCCCCATGTGAAAGCAATTGTGTGTTTTTTTTACTCAATGCTTGTCGGGCTTGTTAATGGATATACCGTTTTACTCTGCTGCCCTGCCTTTTCTTTCTGTTTATTGGGCCTGAGAGGGGGGGGGGGTGCTACTTCAATCGTCCCTTTTAACAGCCATCCTCACTGGACTGTCGCTTTTGCGGCTGCTGCTTGGGGGTCCTTGAAAAGCAGAGAAAGATGGTCACTTCTCTCTGGCCATGATGACTTTACCATCCTCGTCTCCCTCTTAGGATGCAGCAGTCCCCGTCGCTCTCTCCTTGACGGGGTGATAGGACGGACTCATGGCTCAGCAGGTAGTTTCGCTTTCTTGTTAGCCTCCTGTTAATGGCGAGCATCGTGTCGTTTGGAGTGTTTCTTGCCTTCTGGCTTTTGACTGCTGTGTGGTTGATGAAATTCGTGTTCAGGAAGGCGGGTGGCCTCTGGGGCTGCGGCCGTTGAATGCGAGAGTTGGGGTTGTGAGGAATCGTGGGTACTCCGGATCAGCCTCTTTAAGCACTCTCCTCACCGGCTCTCCCAGTTCCATCCCCGACCTTTCTTCGGATCTTGATACAGAAGTGAGTTGCGCTTGTATTTTTTAGGCGTGTGCCGTTTGGGACATGTTAAATCTTAATTTCGTGTAAAATCACTTGTAAGTTGAATCTTGATTTCCTGTTAAGAGACGGCCTATATTACATGGCTGAAATGAGAAATGTCTCGCATCAAGTACTCCACTAGGCTGCGATCATTCTCTTGGTACTTGAGTTTGTACCTGATCTCGGTAGAAATGAAAGTCTTTTATGTGCTCTGAATCCATCTTATGGAAGATGCTGCATTGGCTTGTCAAAACCCAATTTCTCCACCACTTGAATTGATAATTTATTTAGGTTGCTCGTTAAATTTAGTGGTACACGTTTTGTCCTCAGCATTATCATTCATCATGCTTCGGAGACTTTCTTGCTTAGCTCCTCTTCAGTAATATTTGGTTGACAAGGAGTCTCGTAGCATGCAAATGTGGGTAAATGTGGGAAACTGTTTTGTTCATGTTGTGTTGTTATTTTCCAGTCTGAGATTGGGAAGGAACATATGTTCTTTCCCATCCTTTAGGTGAAGAGCAAGTCAAAGTCCTAATGTCACAAGTTAGCTAGTATTGAGGAGTCGAAGAAACACCGAAGAACTTTGGTTTATTTGTCGATAATAGGAATCCACAGCGGAATGCAGTCTAGAATAGAAACCTTTTCTAATTTCACGTGTTCTGGTTTTCATTTGACCTGAACCTTTTTTTCATCAACTACTAATGGATTATCAACTAGATTTCACTCGAACCCAACAACCTCTGCCCATGTAAATGATCAACTATATGGTTCACTGACTGTACATTCTCGATGATTTTGTGTAAAATGGCCTGATACTAGGCGTCCAGTTTGACTTTTAACCATTTGATCAAGCATTGCGATACTCTAGATGATACCTGATACCTGGCTTGTTAGCCAATACTCTACATGCTATGCTAATTAAGTTTTTGTTCTCATGGGACTGTCATGCATCTTGGTTATGTACTTTCTTTATTTTGTATCCAAGCTTCTCCATGCTTTTGCGTGAGATTTTTTATGCTATCAATTTCAGTCAACTGGGTCTTTCTTCCATGACAAAAGCATTACGCTTGGAAGCCTAATAGGTGCTTCTAGCATCCTAGAACTTCCGAGACGGTCGGCGAGGATCAGAGTTGCTGAAAGTTGTAGAGATAAAAGGAGTTACAAGTCCAAATCCTGGTTCTTCTCTCTCTGCTCGAAACTTAACACAGATGCCGTGACCATCAATGGTGCTCAATCCCTTGGTTACTTTCTAGCAGCAGAAAGAAGAGCCGCTGGCGGTTACAGAAGGAATCGCAACCTGGCATTTTGCCGGCCCAGTTACCTCACACAAGATCCTCCTGCTTCAGATTCAAGAGCGCTGTGTGTTGGTGGACAAGTGGCTACTAACTCAGCCATTCCCATGGGTGCAGGCGGGAAGAGGAATCCGCGAAAGGTACAGGTAGATGATTTGAATGCTTATGGAGTTCCCCTATTCTTTTCATGTTTGAGAGGACAGATCATTGGATGATGGCATGAAATAGCATTTTTATCGATTGGTGGCAGTCTAACAGTTGCTTCGAGCATTTGGGACTCACAGACAGAAAATGTTAAATTGCGTCATTTTGAAGTCGATTTCATCTATTTCTATCTTTATTCACTGAGCAGACACTTAAGGAAACTTTGCCGATCCTTTTACTTCTCAGATTTATCATAGTCCGTAGCTTTTTTATAATGTGGTAACACATAATTAGAAGCCGGGGTTCACAATACTTGGGAAGGGACATCGGAAATGAAAGCGTACCTTATGATCTGTTTATTTGAAGGAAAACTGTTTCCAGGAAATTACTTTTCGATTTTTCAGTGTTTGGATGTCGGAAAACTAATTGATTTTCCCATAGACCGAAAATGACAAGATTAGACTGAGGGAAAACGACTTTCCTTTCTAGCAAAAAGGAGATCTTTTTTCTTGACTACCAAATAAATAAAAACTAACCATTTTTCTTGAAGATGATTTTCATGAAAATATTCTTTTTATCATGAATTCTTCAGTGAAACAAATGCACACTTAAATTTAATTTAAAGAACTGGGTAATTCCCGGGCGAATGTGCAAAGCTGGATGAAATTGGAGAAGGCTATTGGGGTATAATGAAAATATAGATGAGATGTAACCATTACTGCAAGACACGGTCCTCTTTGGATTTAATAGGTACTCCACAAAGAGGAAGATATGTTTACAGAACAAATAGAATATGCCACTCGAGAAGCTGACCCTAATTATAAGTATCTTCATCATATGTGGTTCAGAACTTCTCAAATGGGCGGGCCAGGCCATCAATAAGGCCTAATTTTATTATCAAAGTCAGATAAACACAAAATATAGTGAAGATTGTCTCTCTGATTGCCTTGGCAAGTGAACAATGTTACCGATTCGTACGAATGCTGCTCCCAATGTTCTACTTGAGCATGTCAAACCTATACTTCGTATAAAAGACAAGTTATGTACAGGTGCGAGGATACTATTTTTCGAATTCAGATACAATGGTCGGGAGACTCTCTGCTCTCTTAACATTTTCGAGCCCCTGATTTTTCAAATGAGCCAGAGGAATATATCTTCTAAGAACATAGTGGCTTTTAAGCTGTGAGGATTTGCAAGGAAAATTGTCTAAAATGTCCTAAACCTATTACACTTTAGTCAATTCAGTCCTAAATTTTTCAATTTTGTCAATTGAGTCCTAAATTTTTTATGTTTTGCCAATTGAGTCCATCGGACCAATTTTAATCGGAAATTGCTGATGTGAATGCCGGTAATGCACGTAGGACGGCCGACGTTGACATAAATAATTTTTTTTAAAATTGATTTTTTATGATTTTTAAAATTTTTTTCTTTCTTTCTTTTCATTTTGTTTCCACGAAATCTGGCAAGGCTTGCCGATCACAGGCAAGGGTTGATGACCCTCGTTGGCCATCATTGGCCATTGAGCAGGGGTTGCGAAGCCCTCGCCAATGATCGGCCAGGCTTGGTCGGCGACCCTCACTGGGCTTGGAAGAATAAAAAAGAAAAAGAAAGAAAAAAAAGAAGAAAATAATAATAAAAAACTCAATTTTTTTGAAAAATTATAAAAATTGCACACGTTAGCGCTGATCATACCACGTATGACAGCTGATGTCAATGTTAGTGATTTCTAGTTAAAATTGATTGGATAAACTCAATTGGTAAAACGTGAAAAATGTTTAGGACTCAATTAGCAAAATTGAAAGATTTATGACTGAATTGACTAAAGTGTAATAGGTTTAGGGCTTTTTAGACAATTTTACCAGATTTGCAAGTGAGCTCTGGACCTTACATGATCTATGCTATTCATGGATCGCGAATTATTTCGTTATCGGTAAGACTTGACATCTAGGATCCAAACAAGAGTGTATCCAGTTCGAGCATATCACGTCGTAAACCAATTTCAAAAATTATTTTCGAATACGCCCGAGTTGTAGAGTTTGTCAAGAGAGAAATTTTCCAAATGATACGATCTATTTATGTTAAACTAGCTTGAAGAATTTAGAACGATCATCAGTAGAAACCCAAAAAACATATTACATGAGAGATTTAATAGGTAGATTGCTCTAGTTTATAATGCCAATCACAGAAACAAAATACGAAGGCTCCACGTCGTTTCTGCGTTGTGATTGGTTTACCCACCACATTGTTCAGAAAACATACGGAAAAAAACACTAGAAGTTCCAATTAACTTTTTAGAGCAAGCCTAGTTGGGGGTCTCAGGTTACTTAGCTCATAAGAGTCTCCTACACGACGCAACTTTACTGATAACCCAATTGGAATTGGCTTCTTTTAAGTTGAAAACATCCAAAGTGGCAAATGCTTCGGAAATTAACCGATAATTCACATAGCTTTCTCCCAAACATTTTAATACATTTCAATTTTCTTCACTTCCATGGGGACCCCAATAGCCTTTTTCTCGAAACTTAGGCTACATTTATATATACCGCCACTGTTGTCGTGTCGTTACGTTATATCGCTTTACCACATCGTGTTCTGTTACCATGTTATTGCATACCAATCATGTTATGGCATTTTATCAAGTCGCCCTGTTTTTTTGCAAGCGTTATGCTCCATCAACGTTATCACATGCCATGCCATCCCACTCTCACCATGAGCACGTAACCTGTACATGATGGATAAAACACATTCATGCATTGGCGGGACCTAATTTTTTTCTTAGCGCCGGCCCTACCCAACTCATGCATGAACGCGCTTAATTGTCTCATCGTTCAATCAATCCAAAGATGACTGAAAGATCCCCCCACCCTCCCCTCTCTCCAAATTGTAATCGGTTAACTTTATCGAATGAACTTAGAATCCTCGTCGCTAAAATTGTCACGAGAACTTGTCATGAATGATGTGGTGGATATAACCGATTAAAATATAAAAAGAAAGAAAGAAAGGAAAGTGATTTGGGATGTCACTCTCTATGAATCAACACCCTTCCGACTGATCCAATCTTAGCTTCTAAGTGGGAGAGAGATAAGGCAAGAGAGAGGGAGAGATTCCGAGAGCTGTTCATGGACATTCACGTTCCTCCACACGTGCGCCCTCAATCATAGACATCTTGGATTCCCCCTCCCTCCCACCTCCGCGCACATTCCTCTTACGTAACCCTCCCCCGACCCCCCCGGGCCCCACAGCGAAGCGGGCCGCATCTGTCTACGTGCATGCGACCTCCCATTTCCCTTCGCGATCCGGCCGGAGCGATGTCGTTTCCGGTTGACTCAGCCCTGTCGAAGGAGATAAAGAGGACGCGGATTGGAGTTGGACCCCCACTTTTCCTCCTTCTCGTCCTCCTCCTCCTTTTCTTTTGAAACTACGAAGGACCTTAGCATCTTTGTTACCATCTCTCCTTTCCGCATGATGGGCCTCCCTATCTTTCCCTTTGTCGTCTCGAAAACCTATCAAATCACACTTTGACGCACTCCCCTTTCCAGGTGAGGGGGGAGGATGGCATCCAAGGAAGAATACCGCCCCTTTTGGAATCTCCAAATTAGCCCATGGAGTCGACGGGCCCCGCTTTAATGCGTGACACGACCCCTACGAGGTTGGACTTGTGGCATCTCATCTACCACGCAACGCTGGACGCGTCGGTTGTCGTATCCGGTGTTGCGCCCGTTAAAAAGTATGGTGTAGATCGTGCGCTCTTTTCCCTTTGATAACGTGATCAACTTTTGAAATAAAGATTTGTCTCTCTCTTTACATATATATTAATATAAGACAATAACAAATGCGAGTCCAAATCTAGACAAGCCGGTCGAGTAAACCGTCGTTCAGCCTTGCTTGGGCACGGTGACGTTTTTAAAGAAAAAAAATGTTCATTTATACCCTATGATTCACGATTAAAGCTAGGATAAAATGTAGATTTGGACAATTGGGTTTTTCAAATTTGTGGAAAAAAGCATGGTTCACAAAGCATGAGGCTCTTGCCTCGCAACTAATTGTTGGGATCGCCCAGTTTTGTGGCCCTGCCAAAAACCCTACCTTGCATAACTACAAGATCGAGGGCAAAATGTTGATAAGTTTGGTAAGCATTATTGTGATGGCTTGGCTCTATTTGATATTTTCTAAAAGCAATTCGGCTGCATAAAGGTTATGTGAGGGCATACCAGTTGTTTGTTTAAGCAGCATAATGACTATATTGTAGAAAATGGGGAAATCAACTAGAGGGAGAAGGCTACGCAATTACAACTTGGTCGCATTCTCGATAAATCATATAATTTTTTTTTAATTTACTGGGATATTTTTAGGGTGCGCATGAAATCCATTCTGGAATAGAAATTCTGCTTCAAAATGCATTCCGGAACAAAAAAAACGTTTGTTAAAAAATTTTTGGAATGCATTCTGGAGTAATTTTTACATTCCGAAATAAAAATGTATTTGTTAAAAATATTTGATTTCGAAATGCATTCTTGATTCTAGAATACATTTTTTATTTTAGAATGATTTTTGGGTAAGAAAAAGAGAAACTACTTTTTGTAGTTTCTCTCTTTCAGAATGCATTCTTTCTATTTTCTCTCTTTTTCGTGGCTTTTACAACACATTTTGAGATCTCACTAATTTTTTTTTCAGAAAATGCATAAAAATTGAAAAATTTCAGAAAAATTCATAAAAATTTCCAGAAAATAAGAAAAAAGTCAGATTTCGGGAAAATAGGAAATTTGGTGAATTTTTTTCAAAAAATATAAAAAAATAAAAAATTTCAAAACTTCACATAATGGCTTAGAATACCTTTGGGCACCCACTTTGAATGAAATTTAATTTTTTTGACGTGCCCAAAAAAATTAAAAAATAAAAAATTTCAAAACTTCCCAAAATTGCTTAAAATACCTTTGGGCATCCACTTTGAGTTAAATTTAATTTTTTTGAGGTGCCTAAGAAAATCAAAAAATCAAAAATTTCAAAACTTCACAAAATAGCTTAGAATACCTTTAGGCACCCACTTTGAGTGAAATTTATTTTTTTGAGGTGCCAAAAAAAATTTTAAAATTTAATAGAATGGCTTAGAATACCTGTGACCACCCACTTTGAATGAAATTTAAATTCTTTTAGGTGAAAAAAAATCAACAAATCAAAATAGATTTATGTTCCATAAATCAATTTCTGGAGCAGAATTAATCATGTTTTATCGAATAGATTTCTTTTCTAAAAATCAATTTCTGGCAAGAATTTGATTTCTGGAGAATGGTTACCATTCGCGCCTTTAGGTGCCAACAAGAATGGAGTTTTCAAATAAAGAAAGATCATCAATTTCCACTGCATAATGTTAAATATAGGATCTCAATCACCAACATGCTCAATTCTCCTAAAATCTAAACAGGCCTACAAAACCCACAAGTAGGTGAGCTTTATAATTGAGTAAAGGGATCACTAACTCAGCTAGATAATTACAAAAAAAGTCATAAACTTATTATATAGATGACAATTCGGTCAGAAATATTTTGATTTGTTCAATTTAGTTTTAAACCATTTGACGATTTGCTAATATAGTTCTTTTGGTCAATTTTGGCCAGAATCACTGACATAGACAATTTTTGCAATTTTTTGTTATCTTTTTAAAAAGAAAATTATTAAAAAATAAAAAAATGGTCTTCGTTAACGTTGGCTGTGATGACGTTCATGTCAGTGATTTCCGATCAAAATTAATTAGAACGATTATAGTGACAAATCGTCAATTGGTTTAAGATTATATTTGCTAAATTGAAAAATTTAGTATTGAATTGACATCTATACAGCAGGTTTAAGACTTTTATGGTAATTTTTCCTTGACTCAGCAAACGCTTTATGGTTTCTACAATTCAATCACCAAACCATTCTCAGAATTATTTTGCGAGAAAGGCTCCTTGTTCTTCAATTCCACATGCTGTTCTTAGCTTGGTTTGCATGTAAGAGGGGGCGATAAAGCATCTCACATTACTTGGCTATGACCCTATTGGATTTCAACGGGTTTTATAATCATATAATCTCTCTCCATCTAATCACTTAAATTTTTGGGAGGGACAATCTTAGAACTACCTCTACTAACCTAAAACAGTACTATTCTTCATCCAATCAACTGTTCGGCATCAAGAGCAGAATCAAAACCAAAAAACCTTCCTTGTTTCTCAGGTAATTCTTTGAAGATCGATGTCTCCATTTTGTAATATGTCCAACCTTAATTAGATCCGTAAGTACCTCTAATTTCTCCTAAAATTATGGGACATCACATGCTGTAGATGGGCCTAACTTGGCTCGTCAATCTTGCCCACTTAAAAGAAAGTACATACGGATATATTTTCATGACATGTGGATTACAAGTTATGAACATCATTGACATGCAAATTTAACTACAATCAAAAGTGCACTATATCAATTACATACAAATTCTCAAGCGCAACCCAATGGACCGTTGGCCCCATTTTCCCCCTTATCGACCCAAGCTGGCCTCATGAGCTACACGAGCCACGATCAGTTGATCACCTCTACTCGTAAGTACTTGAAAGTTTAATTCTTTATATTCAACCAAACTAACACCAATTGATTGTCATTGAAGAACGAAAGTAGCACATGAAAACTTATTCAAAACCCTAATATTGAGTGTTCGACGGCCAAAAGGTGATTGAGCCATTTTTACCTCCAAAATCTATTCATTTCGACATACTGTCCGACACTTTTACAAATTTGACTATTGGCATCCTATTATTTTCGACCCGTTTGATATTTCGGTTGCTTTATTCCGACAGTTTTTGGAGCTTTTTACTACGGCTTTTCAGAATATCTTATTTTGTCCCGTCGGTCCGAAGAGTCAAAGACCAGCTCGAGCCAAAAGAAACAAAAGAAAAGGGATGACCCAAGACAAACGAAACTGGTCACTTGTGGAGGTAGCTCTTGTGTATAGAAAGTGTAAATCAAATATAAGTCTACATAATTTTTTCACAGTTTAGACATAAACATTTTGTGTGAGAGTGACACAATTATGTGCGTTTCATGGTGCATAATTCACAATGTATTAAGAAATTTATTTGATGAAGTGATATTTCTTCCCTCAGAATATTTGAACATGATTTTTCTTATTTGTAAAAGGGCAAAAAAGGGAGACCGGTGCTGGCGACCCTCTCTTGAAGTTGTCTTACAGGTTTTGTGCTCGTTATAGAATTTTGGGATTGAGCGATAGCAACTTTTTAAATCTGTAATATAAAAATCTCAGGTTCGTGAACCCGTTACTGTAACCCTCACGAGATGTAGAGGTCATAAAGTTATTTCCACCGGCAAAGTATGCCACAGTGATGTTGCTAGAGCTATTCCAAGATTCGCCTCGAAATAAACTCACGAGAGATAGGCGGCCCTTCATGGTAAAGGCCAATCACGTCGGCGGCATATTTGAACGCGGCTGCACTGTATGAACATCCCGTCGTCAACGACGAACGATTTGATTCTACAGGGACGCTACAAGCAAAAAGGAAAAGCTGCAGAAGAAAATAGAGAAAGAGAGAGAGAGAGAGGGGCACGAACATCCATGTTGTGACAGTAGCATGAAAGAAATGGAAGTCAGGAGGAAGAAAGTCGAAACTGACGTTGGCTTGGAAGTTTGAGCCGTTGTTTCGAGTGCTGTCTTTCGTACCACTTCCTTTTAAAATCCTTCGTTATTATCGCTGCTAGTGTCTTGTGGAATGCGCACAAACATAGACGTCGACGATTTCGGGATCACATAAGCAGAATGAGAGAGAGAGAGAGAGAGAGAGAGCCTTTTCACATGGTGGTTTTGAATGGCTTTGGATGATTCGCTGAGGGGTAAGCAAGGCAGGGTTTTGCCTTGGGTCTTGCAAAAGGTGAAATCCAGACACGAAGATTCCTTTCCTTTCATGATGACGAACCCCCCTCCTACTTTGAATCATGGTGTTATCATATAATCATCTTGCCCATGGCTATGGCGTGACCATATTTCTAGGGTTAAGTCCAAAAGTCTTTGATGGTGTCGTGCCTCCACCGCGTATTTTCATCGTTGGATCGAAAAAGCAAACGACCACAACTATTTAGGTTGAGATCTGTTGTATTTTGATTTGATGATAAAAGATCGCGAGGGCTCCATGCCCATGAGGGGCTGCAGACTCATGTCGTAGATTTTTATTGGCTTTGTTGTTTGTGTAAACACGAATGTCATCTATAATTGCCGTATGCAAGGATTTTGATTGAGGAATTACCTTCAAGCAAACAAGTCACCATGTTTCGATGGTTGTGTGTATTTTGATTGTGTCGTTAGTTAACCTAGTAAATTTTCTTTTGTAATTATTGATTTGGAAAAGTAGTAAGCGAGAATTTTCTTTTGTTGCCAGTTGTTAATAGATTTTATTAGATTGCCATTACATTGTGGATACCTTGCATCTGGATAGCATTGCTTACTGGATCGACCGTGGACAAATGAATGTAGTATTTATAGCTAATCAATCTTATTGGTATTCATATTTACAATGTTTTCTTTTAAGCTTTGGTAATTGCTATTACGAGGAAAAGGGTGAGAGGTGCAATCGACACAGATTATTCCCCGTTGAATATTTGGTTTAAGCCATAATTATTTAGTCCATTTGTAGTTATGCAACCCTATCACCGCAACCCATTGGTGTATCAGAAATGAAGAAATCTGTGCACATGAAGTGGCAAATGCCCAAATCATGAGCTCCAACCATCTTATCAATTCAAGCGTGTGAAGTGTTAGGACGGGAATGCAAATCGTGGCTTACAATCAACAGCGAAAAGTATGATAGTCCTACAACAATAACTACGAGACAAATTCTCAATAGTGAAATGCACCCACAACGGGTAGTTCCAAGATCATTAAGGTTTTGCAAACCACATTTTTTGTCAAGTATGACCACAACTTCATGCGTTGTTTAGATTATAAGCTCCAAACTAAGTTCACTTCTTCCACCCGAACAAAAAAAGGGTGGTCCAAGGTCGAATTACGAAGAAAATCGTACCAAGTCATATTATCATAATGTGACATTGAGTGATTATGGTCATTTGATAAGTGGGCTCGAGTCTCCCCTACTTTTTGGGGATTGAGATTGCGCGTCATTGTTCGACAAACGCGGATCTAGAGATGGTACCCACCAAATTAAAACTCGTACTAGCAGATGCAAAATCGATGATTTTCACGTTGATGATGGAAATTAAGTTTGGGAGGGGGGGCAAAATTTGCTTTTTGGGAGGGTAGGGTCGTTCCAACAAGAGTCCAAAGCGATGATTTGGTCCAAAAACTGACAAAAGAAGGGTTTGTTTTCTTGTGAGTCGGGAAGGGCACGCGGATTCACGCGCGTCAAAGTTGCCGAAAGTGGAGGGGCGGTTCGGTTCCAAGACATCCCCCTGCCTCCTTCCCTCGCTCGGCGACGCCATCCGATCTCTTTGACTCTCGCATTCGCCTCGCCCTATTATGATTCAACAATGTTCGAGTTTAATTGATGGTGACTATCTAAATTTTGTACAGTAGATATACATATATATGTGGTATTTTCAAATTCACCTAAAGTATTTATAATGTTAAGTTCGTTACTCGATGAAAAACACATGTTGCAATCGAAATGATCGTGATTAGTAAGAGACACGTACTCGAATTTAATTAGTTGGATTTACACACCCTTTCGAATATAAATACCGCTAGTAATTCTCGCGAAATCTTTCCGGTCTCAGAGTAGAAGGTTATGCCTTCAAAATTCTTTCTGGCCTCGTGCTAATATATTTTAAATAATGAAATCATGTGTTTATCTAATTATACAAGATTCTAAAACAGTCGATAATGGACCCCATAAAATCTTTCTATCTTTAAACCAGAATAACTGTGGAAACAGTGCCTCTCTTTTTTTTGTAATTTTCAATTGGAAGTCAGTGAAAGATTTCGGGGGTGTGTTTGTGTATAGTTAGGGTTTTGAGTGGTACAAACTACAAAATCTTTTGGCGTCGTTCGAGGGTCTTGTCCCACCAACCCAAAATCACGTAATTAACGCTTCATCTCTGTCTCCCTCTCTCTTGGATTTAGTCTCAGTCTAATCTGACCGACCGACCACTCAAAGAACAGTCAGTAAAGTCTCCACATATTATTTGTTTATTGCTTAACTACATCCTTTACATGATTCGAAAATCATTCCTCTGTGTATGCGACCGAAAACCCTTCTCTTTCTCCTCGAAAACCCCCAAAGATTTCCATGACGTTGTGGGGGGACATCCTAGGTAAGATCTCCTCCAAATTTCTAGAAACAAACCCAGATAGACATGTTGTGTTACATCGAAAGAAGGGTCTTTGGTGGTGTTAGATAAATCATTCCCAACAAGAGTTTATTCACGGAAAGCGAGATAGATTATGTAATCTCGACATTCGACATATCTTTTTCATTATTTTCATGTTTGTGTAAGTTGCAGTACATTCATTAAACACGTTGTATATGTGTGGTAACCATGTCGCGTTGATAGTTTTTTCATATAGAAAAACAAGCAGAATAATGGGAATGATATAGACGGAATATATATGAATATAAGTTGTGTCGGTCATTCACGTTCGCGTTTGTGCTGTGATATTATGTTAGACAAATCGTATTATGCAAATATCTAGAGTAATGTTTGGGTGCCGTGATGTGTTTGAAATGATGATGAGGCTACAACCTAAATGGTAGATTGAAAATTCATTCAAACTAAATGAAAAGTTAAAATAATCTCAATGTATTTATTAACTGAATGAAATTTATCCAACATTATTGATTACACAACATGCAAAGTGATATAGACTAATGAAAAGGTCCACTTAAAATGTGAAAAAATTCAACGTGATCGCACATGAAGGGTGACACATATACACACACGAAACTACTTGCAAAACTGAATTCTCCTATGTCGATTATCAAACAGCGACAATTTAAATTGTTTTTCACACTGTAATCGGATAGTAAGAAAATTTTATAGTGTTACTAGCGACCTTAACTAAAAGGGCATCAGATCATCCATCTCTTGATTTTGTTCACCAATGAATGAGTCATTACATAAAAAGTTTAGCGTAGAAGTAATAAATCTAGGGTCTTTTTGCAATATATCGCTCTCCAAGAGGTTGCATTGTATAGGACTTGAACGTGAGACGTTACGGTTATTATCTTCGGCCATTTTATCAACTTGATCAACCTCTAGGAACTCTTGATTCTAAGGCTTTGTCTTTTTTAGTTATTTCGCAACATATATCTTAGAACATAACATTCAAATGATCTAATATCTTCGTGATTTGCTAGTTCAATTGAAAATCAGCTAAAACACACTTTCTAAAATAATTTCACGAAACTCATTATCATAACTTTGTAGAAATCAATCTTTCTTCTGATGGCGAAGGCACGACGTATTTTGATCTTTTAAACAAGTGTCTTTGTCCAAGCCTCATTCGTTGTATAAAATGGTGCTCGAGTTCGTCGCAGAGAACATCATCTGAGCTTTTCGTTTGCAAGGATAACTGTGATTCTTTCGCATTACTCAACTCAATCTACTCTCCACAAATCATTACAGACTATCGACGCAACGCATATATTCCAGATCAAAGACGTGTCATGATCTGAGTAGAGCAAACCGATGCAACTTTTGTCTTCTAAATTAACATTTCTCCAAGAAGTCATGCTTTCTCGTCGGCAAGATCAAATGGATAAGAGTTGTTCTTCTTATTTTTGGCCATAAGGTAAGAGGGATTAAACTACATCAACTAGCTTGCCCTCGAGTTGAATAAAATACGTCAATGACGAAGTGAAGTAATTGAAAGATATCGATTCCATACCGGCCAAACTGTTATTAAACAAGAGAGACCTTCTGACCATAATCGCATTCCTCCCCCAAATATTCAGTAATATAATAAGTGAACGTATATGTCCACGTGATGGGATTAACAAGTTTAGATACTAAAAATATCCACATAATGTAGTGAAGAAAACTTGTATTACATTACTTTTCGGCCCCCAATACCTCGTCTTGTACATCACCTTGAGCATAAGAACACTAGCAAGACATGGATGTAGTTGCAGCTTGCGGGTTCGTCTCTTACGCATGTTATACATGTCATACACATCGTCGATCTAGATTCAAGCAAAGAAAAAACCACAGGAAAAGAGAAAATAAGAAAAGAAAACAGACACAATTCTAGGGTTTTCTTCAGTGAAGAACACAAAGCTCACCCTTAAAAATCTCAGTAACTCCTGAACTAGTAGGCCGACTGTGGGCAACTTATAGCTGCGAACAAGATGAGTATTGGAGCTTTGTTGTTGAAGTTGAAGCTACACTAACAAAAAGAACTGAAGCTTCAAAGCAAGGAAGGCATGATCTCTATAAAGCACTGCTTGTAGAAGAAGAACTAAAACCCGAAAGATCGGTCCATGCGCTACCACCACCACCAACACTCCAGAACTGGTCATTAGCCCCTGAATTCCCCATCAACTGCCTTGACAAGTTCAACTGGTCTTGGTTGATGTCTTCCATCTTCACTGAGCTCATCTGAGAAGTCCCCGAGTTCATGAACAGATTTGGCCTGACCTGATGATGATGATGACCTGCGAGACCTGACGGTTCAACGCCACTCGTGGAAGCATCCATTGGGTACAGATTGGTGTGCTTGTCCAAGCTACTCATGAAGGGGAACTGCTGTGTGACCTGATGCAGACGCCACTGGTGCTCGATGCTTCCCATCGATAAGAGCGAGCTGTTTCCACCCAATTGGAAGCTCAAATTCCCGGCGTCCCCAACCATAGAACCAGGAATCCCGCCATAGTTCAGCCCCATCTCTCCCGAATTACCCAGCTCACTGAGGCTGCTCAAGCTGCTTGGAGACATGTAGCGGAGGCCTGGTATTTGGGCCGTCACCCTGTTCAGCATGTCGCCGGTGAGACCGCCGCTGCTTCTTGAGGAGATGCTGCTAGCGGAGCCACCACTGGCTTGTTGGTCGCTGCCGCCACTTGTGATGGGAGATTTGGAGCTGCTTCCTTTGCTCCTCTTGTTCCGCCTGCAGCCTCCTCCAACGGGAACATTCCTTAACGCTCCCCCTCGTGTCCAGTACCTTCTGCAGGTCTTGCAGAAGTGCCTTGGTTGAGTGAGGCTGTAGTTGTTGAAGTAGCAAAACTTCGTGTTGGTGGACTCACATCGTGGGCACTTGAGCGCTGCCTCCGGCATGGGTATGTTGGCCATCCGGGCCCGCTCGACCATCGAGCCTGGCCGGATTGAACTGCTGGGGTTGCCTCCAGGTCCTCCATGGGGTTGTGGAGGAGGAGGCGGCGGCGGCGGAGGAGGAGCTGGTTGGAGCTGAGTGTTGAGACCACTATTTCCAGCTTGATGATGGTGATGATTTGGTTGCTATGAAAAAGTGTGGAAGAAAAGCAAGAAATCAAATATCTCTGGTATATTCAAACAAGGCATTAACAAAAGTAACACATGAGAATATTTATCTTTTGAAAAATTTTAGCTTTTTCTTGCAAAGCAAATAAACCATGTTTGAAGAAAACCCTCACCTGTTGCCAGTTGGATGGATCAAGATAAGCTGGGAGGGATGAGAAAACCATGGTTGCTTTGTTGTTCTTCGATCTCTCTTTTGTAAAGCTTGATGGGTTGGCTTTGAAGAAATATGTAGTGGAGAATCACATCAACACAGGCAGGGAGAGAAAGAGAGAGAGAGAGGGAGACGGGGAGAGAGAGAGGAAGGGGGAGAGAAAGAGAGAGAGAGGGAGGGGGGGAGACACAGAGGAAGGGGGAGAGAGAGAGAGAGAGAGAGAGAGAGAGAGTTGCAGAGAGATGTGGAGAGAAAAGGAAAGAGGAAGTGGAATGAAGGAGCAAAAATAAAGGAGGGTCCTTTTAGTTATTTATATATATTAACTTCTTGCTGTTCCATCTTGCTATACTCCTTTTTGTTCTTTGCCTTTTTAGGTTTTGTTTTTGGAGAGAGAGAGAGAGAGAGAGAGAGAGAGAGAGAGAGAGAGAGAGAGAGAGAGAGAGCGAGAGGTGATACATATTCCTTAACCTACAAGAATTCCGCGGTGTTAAGCATTGTGGTGGGAGAGAAAGAGGAGGGAGAGGGAGAGATTAGTGGCTCTCATCATGCATGGATAAAGATGTGTGCTTATGCTCTGAAATGGAGAGTGCAGCTCAGCCCACATTTGTTTATTCGAGCAGACACATCTAGTGATAATAATAGTCAAATCTCCACACCCAAGAGCCATTTGAACAACCAATCCAATCAATGCTTGAGAACTTCCTCCAACCTTTATGCATGAAATTCAGGGGGAAAATGCGAAGATTTTAATACTACTTACCCGAGTGAAATCATTTGGGAAAAACACAAAAACATATATATGAGTTTTCACTCCAATAACAAGCATATTAAGGTTGCTAACTCAGCCCCGCTAAAATGACTTAAGTATCATCCCTTGTGTAAAAGTTCCAAAAACCCTAGCGTTAGACCACCCTAAAGACCTCTCATCAACCCGAGTCTACCCGGGTCTTGAACCCTAGCCCCCCGCCGGTAGTGCACCTCCTTTGTGCGAGAGAATTTGAGGGAACCGGGCAGGGTGACGGGCAAAGGGACAACTATTGGGTCGGGCGACTTCGCTGTGGCGCCAAAGGATGCCGGGCAACTGGCCAGAGACCTTGGTGGCGGCGGTGGGCTTGTGATTAGGGTTTGGACGTGGGTGGTGCTTGAGTTAGGGCTGGGGCATTTATGGAAAGAAAAATGACAACTAGTAGAAGTGCACAATTTTGCCGAGACGAAGTGGAAAACTCGTACTTTTAAAAGTAGAGCTATGTTTTCTGTATGGAACTCGATACGCATATATTTTTGATATTTCCATATCATTATTTCTATATAACTTTGGGCAATCAAGACATTCCTACACATGAATGTTCTACTCGGAATGGAAATGGATAAGTGTCTTGCTCATGACCCCCAGTGCTAAGAAAAGATCTTGCCGGTGATTTTTTGTCAGTGCACCTATCTCCATATTTTTTTCTACCTACCAAAGAAGAAATATCAACTTCTTCTCTTTCAACCCTTTCCATATGATTAAGAGTTCTTGGCCCTACAAAATACTTCGAAGAAGGTTCTGAAAAACTTCGCCGGGCGATACTTTTTGAAATATGATGGCGGATGAAAACATCGAAAATTGAGGAAAAAAGGAGGTGCTCAAAGTGCAGTGTGACGATTAATTGGGGAAGTTTAATGCAATTATGGGGTCTACTTAGAAATGCAAATTATAAATAGTCAAATGAGGACTTTTGATTCCGGGGGACCACCTAGAAAACGAGCGCATAACTTTGAGGACCAAAACATAGTGAGCAAAGTTCAGTAAGGATACAACTTTAGCTGCATTGCTAAATTGAAAAACACAAGATAGGAAGAAAGCATTATACTTGCATCACGTGATTACTTTATATTTTTTCTGAAGAGCATGTAAGCTTTTATGTTGAAAGTTATGGCTTTCATTGCCGCTATACGCACAACTTGCTATATCCTAGCTATAGGACTTGGTAGTACACTTGTTTCGGTGATCGGCTCGACGGTCAGGGTGGCGGCGGTTGCGGCTACGATGGTGACATGATGGCCGTGCGCTACAACATGACTTTCATGTGATGATGATGGCGATGGAGGAGATTTGTAAGAAATTCTATATTTGTTATTTCGTGCTCGTTGATAAACATGTCGAATGGTTACAAACATGATATCTATTGTGTTTGGAAGCAAGTAATTTGATAAACATGTCGAATGGTTACAAACATGATATCTATTGTGTTTGGAAGCAAGTAATTTGAAGTTGTCGACTGTCTCTCTTTTTTATCTTAGACATTTGCTTAATCGAATTTGTGATGGTTGTCGATTTGGCATTTTCGTAGCAATTAAACATATCTTATAACACGTATGCATCTTCTGTTGGGTTGTTTTGGGCCTCTCTCACTCCAAAAGCCAATTCAAAGGGTGAGATTTTCCCTCGCATTTATTAATTGACTACCAATCCCTTTCACAACCGATGTGGGACAACCTCAACAATCTCCCCTTCACACATTGGGCCTGAGTCAGAGATGCATGCTTCCGTGTGACTATTGGGTTCAGACTTATTGGCAATCTGAATTTTGATACCATGTAAGATTTTGGTGGGATCATTGCCAACTATTTTAAAAATTTAAACTGTATTAGATGAAGTCGTAATTTAATATTTAATTATTCTAATATTTTCGTCCATAGTTCAGTATTCACATTCCGAATGAATTATTTGGGCTGGCCTGGATTTTGTCTCTTGCTTGGGCCCGGCAAACAAATTCTCCTCGTGCCGTCAAAAAGCACGAGCGAGTGGCTCGTGGAAAAGATCAGATTCCTTAAGCCAATACAGGTCCTCGAACTCCAACGCAATGGAGCCGTGTGAACGGCTTTACCCATTTTGAGTTGGAAATTAAGTTCTTGAAGTCCACGCGGCGATCGATGACGACGAAGACTCATGGTTCATTCTGATGGATAGATCTAAAATCGAGGAAAAAAGGGACACCTACCAACCGAGTCAACTCTGTATCCTATAGGATTCGCCGATATTTCAGACGCGACAAACCTAACTGGTTACGACATAGTAATCCGTGTGGAGCCCGGAGATGTACCATAATAATGCATGAATGGCTTCATCGGTTAAGATCGACCTTGGTAATTCTCCATGAATGCGCGTCCTATCGACCAAATCGTTAGTCTCAATTTGAACATTTACGAATTACCATTTTCTTGTCCAACGTAGCGTTACTTCAGTGAATTGAAAAATACAATCCTGTTTTCGCGTGACAGCCACCATTTTCTTCCATATTTCACCAACCGACGAGATAACTTTTTGTCTTTCAAGTCCCTCTCATTCAAAACTTGGAACTACACCTCGTTGTTACTACCGCTGGCTGGATCGAAACTCCCGAGAACCGCCTCTCTATGATGCTCTGGCGCCGGAATGCCGCCGAATTCTGCCACGGAGAGTGCGACATCCGCCGGAGGGCCCACCTTGGCTCGACACAGCGGGCAATTGGCATGCGAGTAGAGCCACGCGTCGACACAAGCTGCGTGGAAGTAGTGCATGCACTCGGGCAGCACCCGAACCGACTCGCTGTCGTCGAACTCGCAAAGGCACACGGCGCACGCGTCCTCCTCTCTCGAGTCCTTGTTGTCACGGATCACAGCAAGGTCCAGCTCGACCGGGGTAAGGCCCGGCCTGGCCCGTCTTGGCCACTGAGCCTGATCATCACTTTCTTGATCGTGCTCACCGGAATTACTACTGAGTTGAGCTTGATGGCGTCTACTGGGGAGGCCGACGAGGATGCAGTGGTAGGTCGCGACCACGACGGCTCCAACTATGATCCCAAGGAGGCCGATGATCAGTGGGTCGAGCTCGAACCTGTTGTTGTGGTGGTGATGTTCTCCGTCCATGGCGGAAATCTGAATTGTGTGTATAATGTATCCTAGGAGCAGAGAGATTTCACTTGCTAGAGATCAAAAAGAGGTTCGCAATATATTAATCGAATCAATATAGGTTTCTATAAAAGGATACTAAGCGTTCCGAGACAAAGGAAAGTTCTTCGAATGTCATCGATTTTTCGGCGACTTTGTTTAGCGTGGACGAAACGTTTGGGAACTGTGGGACAACAACCCGTTCGTTTTTTTTTCTGGGGGGATGGATATTGTCATTGCTATGTGGACATACGTACTGCTAAGTTTGATTTTAAAGAGTTAGATCCGCGAAATGAAATGACGGATTTTTGTTGTCTATTTCCGATATTTATTGCAATTCCGTCGCATCACTTTATGAATCTAATTTTAGTACTCTGGCATTTCTGGTTATAGGAAATTTTCATGTGTATACGTCAATAATATCCATCAACGATCGGGATAATAGGGAGGAAGTTTACTCTAATCATGAATGGAGGAAAACACGGTTTTGATCACCGCGTCGTGGCTCCCAGGTAGAGACATGATAGTCTTCTTTAGTCCTTCCCAAGGTTTGTGAAATGGACACATGAAATGAACGCGACATGCAGCTCTGTTAGTGTTAATCAATTGCTATTCATGATTTTGGAATGTTTTAGATTAGTCTAATCTAACTTTGCGTCTAAAATGGGGTTGTCCTCCTCCTCCTCCTCCTCTATGATCTTGTCGTTGAGAAAAACGAAATTGCATGTCCTAGTGATGTTCAGTTGCGAGCACTTTCGCCACTCGTGTCTACTACTATTGAGTTTGAGGAGTTCGATTGATTAAGGTTTGGACCAATTTTTACTTTTTATTGGTTATGTTTCTTTTTTTGCAAATACTGCAGATGCCGCGATTGGACTTTTATTTAATGCGGGCTATTCGAAACCTTGCGAAATATGTAAGTATTGATAAGTAAACAAGCATATGTATACCCGATCAAAAAAAAAAAAAACAAGCATATATATGTGTGTGTGTGTGTTTTTATGATTAATAGTTCAGGTTTCACAGCAAAGATTCAAAACATACAAATAATCTAAAACAAACACACCAACATTACCATCGATATTTTAACTGATACTGGGGATGATAAATTAATCTTTGAACGACCAGATCATATTCAACATTTAATAAGAATTTATAACAGTTTTTTAATATATATATCGACTTTGTAAATTAATTGTAGACTTTGTTGTACATTATTTCAACGTCATTCTTTCATACTTTTGAGTAATGCTTGTATAGTGAGACTGATTTACAAAAATTGGCGCATTAAATAATGTGATAGATTATAATGTAAATAAGTGGATCATATTCAACACTCAATATGATATTTTTTTTGCCCTATCTCTCAATGAATGTACAATATACTAATTTTGTGAACCAGTAGTAAGATACCTAGCATTGTTACGAAATCTTCGTGTTGGTACTTTTGGGTACGTAGTTTGGTATTTTAATTCACGGGAGGTATTCTCTCAAACAACCAAACTCCAACAAGAGATTGGGAATGGGCAGGACGCAAATTGGTATTCCCCGCCCCATCGTGCGATACTAGCCGGTAATACTCACAAAGCAAATATTGACAAAGTCGAAAATGACATGAATTTCAAATACACGGATTCGGAAGCTATTATACTCCGCTATGGCGTCAATTGACACATATTCCACATCTGAATTTGATATGTGAACACCCGTGTGATGGCGTCCGTGCCGCGGTGGTGTTAGGGGTCGAGGGCCGTTGCAACATTGATGACCAGTTTACCCCTGAGGTTATAGGCCCGTGGCCCACGGTGAGGATACTACAGTCACACACTAAAGGCCCATGACGTGATTACTCGTGCATTGCAAAGCGGAGCACACTATTCACATATTGCGCATCTTATGAAAGATTTTCAAATGGGAATTAATAACAAAAGATGGGTCGACTTTTATATACGAAGGCCTCATCTAGAACAGCAATTTGACTTTTATATACGAAGGCCTCCAGTGAGCCACTCGCATCCTTCTGTCTTCTCCCCACTGATCTCCCTTTTCGTATTTGTCTTCTCCGCGGTCAGGCCCCCTCGACGCCCTCCACCGGGTTTGGTTGCTGCCGAGTTGGACGCTGCGGGGGAGCTCGACCAAATCAGGGAGCAAGCTCGACCTTATCCGGCATCAAGCCCTCATTGATGCTAGGTAGAAAATAATGAGAAACATAAGGAAAAAAGAGAGAGGCGTCATGGGTGGCTAACGAAGACAAGGTGGTGGCTTGGCTCGAGATGGCAGGTGGTAATGGTGCGGCAATCGGGGGCAACACCGAAGAGGAGGGGCTCAGCTCAGGTTGGGTTAGGGTTTTGGTTAGACGAGCTTTGCGGTGGATAGGTTTGGAACAGTGGGAAGGGTAAATTTGGAAAGAAAATACCTAATTCGTAAGTAGGGTTAAAACCCAAATGCAACTGCGAATGGTATCTGAAAAGCGAGGATGGTTTTTTCAGCTAGGTTTTGAAAATATGGACCATGTTTGATATCTGTGCAATAAAACAAAGATGATTTCGCAATTTTCCCTAATAATATTTACGTCAAGTTGTTGGCACGTCAAAAAAGAATAATCGGCTTCTGCAGACATAAGAGGCACGCGTGTCATGATGACAAGGCCACCAGTAGAAAGAGAATTTTTCATTGGCAACGTACATTATAGAAGTCAAGACCAACATCCATAGATTCCATGCCACACAAAAGATGAGAAGGAGACAAAGGGCATGCAACGCTAATCTATCAACGTACGTATGTGAACGTCCATAATAATAAACGGCATTGATCACCAGCTATATCAGAGACCTGTCAACTCGGAATTGCATGGCAAAACTGGAACCATAAGCTGTCCGGCACGAAATCGAATCCCATCACATCATTCAAAGATGCAGCGAACGTATCAACCAAAACCAAAAGTGGCCTTGTATTTCGTAGTCATTGTAAGAGTCCATATCTCAGACGTGTCGTTCTCATGGTTCGGGTGTGAGTTAATTCATGTCGAGCATTGATGAATCGAAGTGTATGGGTTCAACTTGGTTCAGGTGGAGGGTTTCTGTGGTTTCTTCCTAGTTCCCCTCGCCCTAGGGCAAAGGGATCGCCGCCAGTGTGTGGTGTGGCTGAGATCCGATGATTACCTCCTTCTATCGAGAGGATTCCTATGAACTTGGCAGTCCGACCAGGTTCTCGATGTGTCGCTAATTAATCGAGGACTCCTTTTCCCGCTTGGCAATTATTGAAATGGCATAAAAGACTATCAATCCTATCTCTTCATACGTCCGATCAAGCATGCTTTTCGAGTTTAAGCTCAATTGAAGGTGAGAGATGTCGACCAGTTCAGCTCGACCCGACTACGTACGTTATTCTAAAACCACTTTGTACACCAACCTTGAGCTGGGATCAAGGTTGAACTAAATTTCCACGTAAAGAAGATAAAACGAATATGGTACTTTTAGTAGTACGTTAGTTATGAGCCACAATAAGTTGAATTGAAGTAAGATCGAACTCCAAGTTGGCTCGACATGTTACAAGCTAGATGGAAATCGAGCTAGAGAGTTGGGTGGCTTTTTTCATAGAGCGACTCATGCTACACTCTTATTCTTAAGAAACCGTTTTGTCCTAAAAATTTAAACCTTCATATAGAATGTATTTCTCAATACTCTTGTATGATTCTCTCGGCTCGCTAGGATAAAAAATTGAGCTACGTATGGCGAGTGGGTATGGTTGAAGTGACATCAAGTCCAATCTTGTTCGGCAATGTAGCTTGAAGTACATTAATGAGTCATATGGTTCTTGTACTAATTGTCATTATCGAACGATTCCACGATCAAGTTTTAGCGTATTTTCTAATTCTTCCACTAAGGTCGCATTCTCATGTTGCGCAGGACAGCAAGTGTACTACATTCATTGAGGATTGGGAACTTAGTGGATGTACATGCACTTATTCCGAAAGTGCTTTTATATTCCCCTCCAATTGCCTTGAGCTATTTTTGACCGGCATGTAACTCGGGCATATTTAGAGGCATGGAACGAACCAAACTTTAATACCATGTTAAGCGATTTCCGCATGACGGCTTGATCTATTATACGACAGAGTCCACTTCAAGCCTAGCAAATCAATGCCGCTCTTGTATCTACGACAGGGAACCAAGTAGTGCCATTTGGTACTCGATTTATCTTTGAGCATCTTGTGGCGGTCGATGTCATGGATTGAGGGGGTCGCTGGAGGACGGTGGCGGTGGACTTTTCTCCTCAGAAAGTACCACTTTTCTCTTTTCTCGCCTGTTCCAAGTCATCTTAAGATTTCTTTCAAAAGAAAAAACTTTCTGCATTTTCATAGTCTATTCCGTTGGGATGAAATTTTCCCACCCCAAAATCCTGGATTTCATAGCCTAGTCCATAATCGAATTCCAAAGCGCATGACCATACATTAGATAGGAAGTTCTTGTAACCCATCTAAGGTTATATCCGAGCTATCAAGTGCGCCCTTAGATAAAAAAGGATAGTAGATAAAATGTTGCGAGCATACACTTAATAAAGGAGGGAGGACAATATTCGAGCCATAATCTAATCAATTCATATTATAGAGTGAAGCAAGAGCTATCAAGACTTTGGGTCAAGTGGTGTTATCATCGCATTTCACCAAAAGGTATATATGGCTATAGAGTTAGGATATAAATTTCATAAACAAGTGATCTAAAATAAATCTAATGTGCTTTCGAATCGCATCACTATCCTTACGTTGTGATTAGATATGATAAAGCAGGTGACTTACATATGCGAAACTCGTCGAAATGAAAACCGACTCATTTTTGGTTTCTTTATTTGATGCCTAGAACGCAACGTACTGTTTCTTCCATTGATATATGTATAAGCGGGCAGTCCAAAAAAACTGGCTAGGAAAAAATTGGCGTAAAAAATTGGAAATGATTGATTGGGACTGAGGGTTTGCTTAGTAAGGTTTTTGTTTCCAGAAACAATTTTTATTCAGAAATAATTTTTTCTATTTATATTCCCTAAACGAGTTTCTAAGCAAAAAAATGCATTTAGTAACTGTGCAAAATTTCTATTCTCAGAATAAAAAAAGAACATAAATGAGTTAGTAGGACAGTAAAAATTTCTATCCTAATTTTTTCATTTAATTATAAAATTGTTGGTGGAGACTTAATGATTTGTGTTTGGATAAAATTGGACTAGAAATAGAATAAAAATATACTATGATATATAATTGGATAACCTTAATACAATCTTAAAGAAAATTACTCTTTATAGACAGAGCAAATACCGGGTGGTGGTCGAGAAAATTGCAATTTAGGAGACTTAACAATTCATATTTGGATAAAATTGAACTAGAAATAGAATAATAATATATTATGATAGAGAATTGGATGACCTTAATACAATCATAAAGAAAATTATTCTTTATAAACAAAGCAAATACCGGGTGGTAGTCGAGGAAATTGTAATTTAGGGTGTACGATTTTAGGATTTCGATTTTGAGGTTTGAGGTTTGGGGTTTTAGATTTTGGATTTTAGGGTTTAGGTTTTAGAGTTTAGGGTTTTGGGTTTAGCGTTTTGGGCTTCGTGTTTAGGTTTAGGGTTTTAGGGATTCGGGTATTGGGGTTTGGGGTTTAGGGTATAGGATTTGGGGTTAAGTGTTCGGGGTTTTGCGGTTTTTCGTTTTAGGATTTAGGGCTTAGGTTTTAGGGGGTTTGGGTTTAGGATTTAGGGTTTTCGATTATAATGTTATGGGTTTTAGGGTTTGGGTATTGAGGTTAAGGTTTTTGAGTTTAGGGTTTGAGAATTAAGGTTTAGGGTATAGAATTTAGTATGAGAATATATTGTGAAAAAGAGAGAGAGAGTTGATCTTGTTTCACTATTATTTATCTTTTTGTTCTAAAAACAGAAAAGTAGATCTTTTTTACTTTTTATTTATGTTCCAAATTTATGCCATGACTACTTTTCTGTTTTGGGGAACAAAAAAGCTAATTGACGTTGCTAGACGGATTTCTGTTCTTTTTTTATTTCGAGAAACAAAATAATAGAGAAATAAAACGTTACTAAATAGGCCCCGAGTCTACCAGTAGTTCCTCAAATGTGGGATGAGACGTACATGGTCTCTGTCTCGGCGAAACAAAAGCTGGACGACAAACAAAAGGAAGTCAAAAATCAAATGCCACGGTACCGCGAGATAACCAAAGTTTTTTTTTCGTCAGAAATGAGATAAATAAAGTTGGCCAAGCCCAAAAAGCCAAAGGAAAAAGGAATATTTTTATCATTTTTGGAAAAAAAAAGATTTTTGTTCTAAAATTAGCACTTCCAAAAACAAGAATAAGGTCGTATATAGATAGTCATTTTCCAAGGGCCAGTTTATTATTTCTGTTAAATTATGTCTCTAGTTTGAATATGTATATACGTGATGTGACGCGATTTGAGGATTTGTTTTTTATCAGTTGAAAATAATATACGAGTCCAAGTTTGATCGAGTTACGTTCCTAGGACGCAATTTGCAGCACCGGAACTTCTTCTGGGCAAATTAAATAGGGGCACATATGTTCAGTTGTCGGCCCAGGGAAGTGATAGGAGGAAATAAGATAAAAGCAAGTTTTGCTCTTGGGTTTTCCTTTTCTTCGTGCAGTAGCCGAACGGTGGGTTCCGGTCAAGATTAGATTTGTTGACCGGCATCCATAAAAGACGAGGGGTTTCTTCTTGGCAGAAACCGGAACGTACACGAAGAAGCCGCACGACGAGGGCCGCCGTACGAAGCACTAGAGGAACAGAACGTGAAGGGGCGTTCTTGGTTCAGCGTACGTAGAGCAAACAAGAAGAGTATTGGATTTTTTTCTCTTTGTGGGCTTTCTAAGTGTGTTCTCTATGAAAGATTGTGAGATAATACTTATGAGTTTGCTTTCTTAATTTAGGTATAGAAAATACTCGAGCGTGAGAGCGATTAAAAACTCTGTAATTCTTCGACTTAATAGTGAATTATCTGCTGCTGGCTCTCCTTATAGATGTAGATGTTGGTACTCGGATCAAATCACGTAAATCTTTGGTGTCCTCATTGTTGCTCGTTTATTTTTCTGATGATTCCGTATTGATTTAATTGCAAAATCCGTTATCGTTTTCGCATTATATCACAACAGCCTCGTTGTCACACATGAAGTCCAACCACTATGAATCATAAGAAAGAGAAAGCGATTCTGCATGAAGGAAAGAAAACAAACCAGTGTGTAGATGAGTATATGATATATCTCCACGCTATTTGACTTGCTACGTGAACAATGGACATATATAATGAGAATGAGACATTGTACTCAAACAAGTTTAATTGGACAGTGGCAGGATGGTCGAGATCCATATGATCGATGAGCTATTTCTCAAAAGTTTAGTCGCAATTATTCAGCTTCTAGAATATCAAATAGCAAAATACCTGCACTACTAAGATTAAAAGGAGTTAAAACAAAATCTAAAATGATGGTGTGTTTGTTTCGGAGAAAACTTTATGATAAAGAAAAATGCTTTTCAAGAAATTATTTATTAGGATAATGTTTTCCTCTTTTTCGGATTAGCATTTTCCTAACTTTAAGCGTTCATATTCTCTTTGATCGTAAAATGTTTTTCCGTTGATGGATCGTTTTCAATTAAACAAACACATGAAAGTATAGAAAACTAATTTGCGAAAAATTCTTTCACTCAAACAAATACACCCTAAGAGTTCTTTTTATTTTATTTGGAGAACACCCTAAGAAAGTGAATGGCTTTGATTGGTCAAGGAATACCACCACATTATGCGTCCTGGAGGATTCATGAACTTGCCTTCTATTACTCGACTATTTGCACCGTCAAGTGTTGTCACTTGGTTCATGTCATGAGCCAACCTCTACAAACTTGTGCTTTGGACATTTGTTACCTCGTATAAATAGTCTTTCAGACTTCTGACATACTGGTAGGGCTACGGTAATGGATCCGTACAATTGAGAGTGAATTGAGTAGGAATGACTCAAATCGAATATTTTATAATGGGCGCAATATCCTCACGGCAAAATCCAAAAAGGTAACTAAATTTTTCATCCATCCCCACCATTTTTCACTTATTGAAAAGACAACTATCTACAATTCACAAAATGAGGCAGACATGCCAAATATATGTATGTATGTACGTATGTATGTATGTATCTGGGTAATAAGCATGTACTGGTTGCGTTTACTAACAAACAACCGGTCAATAAAAAGGCTTACGCTCGGCCGAAAAAAAAAGGGAAAACCAAAAGGCTCAGGCAAGATATTTGCTATAGAGCTTGAACCGCACCAAAGTTATAAGAGAGCATCGAAGTGAATTATTACACCTTGCAATCACTACCAAGATTCTTCAGGCATTGCTTATACTAAGGCACCCAGCAAGAGCTCCTTAAAGCAGGCTTGGGCTGCAACAGACAAACTTGCCAAGCCTCTCTCTCTCTCTCTCTCTCTCTCTCTCTCTCGCCCCACCTCCTCCTTACACTAAAAAAATTTGCACGCTTTTTGTCCACACAAAAGCTCATTAACACTGCCAAATTAACACTATATCCTCAATATGGCCACTTCAAGACTAGCTGAGCAAACCTACGCAGTGCGGCGTGCGCGCTTGAAGTCGGCAGTGCACACGGCCCTGGCTTGCTCCATTGTCGGGTTCACCACCCTCTACGCTCCGACCCATATTCGGAAGTTCTTAGCATACCCGGCCTTCTCATACGTGACGACCATTCTGATCGTGTCGGATGCAACGGTCGGTGACGCTCTGAGAGGAGTATGGAGCGCGTTCTATGCGACTACTCAGGTCATGCTTTTCTCGGTGTTGAGCTTGTGGCTGGTCGGGCCTGCCCGGTTTGCTACTCCTGGCCTGGCTGCTGCGGCGGTGTCTCTAGGTGCTTTTCTGGTCGCACTGCCCGAGTCGACTAATTTGATGTCCAAAAGGATTGCTTTTGGGCAGATGGTGATCATCTATGTGGGAGCCGCCATAGGGGGAACAAACGCGGGAGTCGTGATGCACCCAGTTCTCGTGGCATCGAGTACCGCACTTGGCGCCCTGGCTTCAGTGCTGGCTCTGTTGTTCCCATACCCTTGGCTTGCGTGCAGTGAGGTAAATGCTCATCCCTTGAGAGTTAACTCCCATGATCTTGGATTTCTCAGTTTGAGTCCAACAGTCCCCTGATCAGGGACAGGCTTGAGTGTTACTATGGAGTTATAACATGAAATGATAAGTGAAACGGTTTAGGATGAGAACATACATCTAAGCACATTAGCAGCATTCCACATGAAACCAAAAAATGATCAGAAGGTGGATTTTAACTGATTTGTTTCTGGTTGAAAGATTATATACAAGTTTAATCTACTGGGGTGCTGTTGAGTCTTTTAATTGAGGTGGTGAGTTACCCAGTATATGAAGAATGCATTGATCATGTATCGGTACAATCGTAAGAGTCTCTCCACAAACCAAGCTGTTTGTGCTAATTTGTGTTATTAGGAAAAGGAGAAGTGAAAAGGACTAGTTAAGAAAACGATGTTATGCACCTTTTGAAGTTAATAGTGCTCTGAATCACAGGATGATCGGACGCGCTTTTCATACAAAATGAATTAGGCCAAAATCAGAATAAGAGAACAAAAGTTTAAACATTTTCAGCCTAGCAGGAGAAGTCCCACTTTGTCGAAGAACAATTCAGAAATCATATAGAACCTTTTGACAGAAGTTCTTTTCTTGGGACGAATCCACAACTAATTGTAACTTAAGCAAGCTAATTCTTTTCTTAGGAGATTACATTCATATTCTCTTTATATACCATAATTCCTTGATCCGTATTCCGATTTTAATGGAATATAATGCTAGCACTTTATGCTTGGGAATCTGAATACTAGAACCCCCTGATTAGGCCCATTTGAGCCAATGCGATCCGACTACCAATTCTCCATGTCTGGGAAAGTTAAGCGTAACGGATGCAGATATTGTCAAGTCAGTCCTTTGAGTGTAAAAAGTAAACAAAAGGAGACATCACACAATATAGTGTCGATTGTCACTGAGCAAGCTTTATGAAAAGTCACGAGAACCTAGTGTTCAGTACCCTGTCGTTTCCTCATAAAAAACTGCTGTCCTACAACGAAAACTAGAACATCCAGTGCCTAAATAAGATGGGTATTGAGTTAGCTGGGACAAGAACAATTAAGGATGATAAACAAAGGCTGTGCTAGATTTGTGAAGAGATGTGCTACAACTTAAGCCCGAAGCAAGCATGACAGCATCGACCTCGTACTTGATGTAGTAAAGAGTTATGCTGCATCAGATTAGAATTGACAATAGTCGTTACCTCTTGCAGATCAGGGAAATGTGCCGATTGTACACCGAGAATGCATCGGAGAGGCTGAATCTCTATTTAGATGGTTTCTTAGCCAAGGGACGCCCGGCTGCAGTAGACTTGATTTCCCAAGCAGCATGCTTTTCCAAAGTAGCAAAGAAGCTACTTCAAAGTATTAAAGAACGCGAGGTAATCAAGAAGGATAACTCTCGATGTACCCTTGAACAGCCATTCACCTTCAAGTTTCAGAAAAACTGCAACTTCTTTCTTCCGAGTTTTCAAAACTTGAGTAGAGAATTTTACAAAACAAAAGGACAGTAAAATCAATGAAAATAAAAACAAACTCGTCTTGGGCTACAGATATGGTTTTAATATTGCATACTGATTTTTCGTCATAAAGTCGCTATCGCTTTTAAGCTTCACCATCCCCATCCTTTCGTTTTACATCTGAAGTTCTTTCACTAGTTTTTTTAGCTAACGCTACTTGCTGCTGAACAGAGAGGTGTGTCATGGGAGAGACCGGGAATAAGATTCCTAAAACCAAACTATGTCAACTTAGGAGAAAGAATGCAAGAAATAGAGCTGCTGTTGAGAGGAATGGAAATGGCCCTCAATTCTTGCTCCTCTTTTCCTATTGGCATGGCAGACCAAGAACTTCAAAAGGCTTCACCCAGAATTAAACTGCACTTGAGGCAAAAACTCGAGCAAGCTAGATGTTTCGCACCTTGTGATGCCACAACAGCTCCTGAGACCGAGGGAGACGACATTGACAAAGCCCTCCGGCCCTTTACCACTATCCCCGCATCCCAGGAAGGCCTACCAGCACTTTTCTTCCTTCACTGTGTCCAAATCCTCCAACATGACGTGATTTTCGGACAGATTCTAAAAACCGTCGATTTCAAGAGCCAGGATTCTGTCGCTCAACAGTCTGGAGAAAAAAATCAAGCTAAGTATTCCTGCGGAGGGGGGAGGACAAGGCTAAATATGAAACCGAGCTGCCAAAGTTTGATTTTTGCATTGAAGTGCTCACTTTCTCTGGGTCTCGCCGTGCTATTCGGTCTGATATATAACAAGGAAAATGGGTACTGGTCAGGACTCACCATTGCAATCAGTTTTGTGACAGGAAGGCAACCAACCTTCACTGTCGCGAATGCGCGAGCGCAGGGCACGGCCATGGGATCAGTGTATGGATTACTGGGCTACTTCATTTGCGGAAAATCTGTACACCTGAGATTCTTACCTCTTCTTCCATGGATTATTTTCACTAGCTTCCTCAGACACAGCAGAATGTATGGCCAAGCGGGTGGCATTTCAGCAGTCATAGGTGCGTTGCTGATCCTGGGTCGGAGAGATTATGGACCCCCAACGCAGTTCGCAATCGCCAGAATCACAGAGGCATCCATTGGACTGATCTGCTACATCATAGTAGAACTACTTTGTGAACCTGCAAGAGCGTCAACCCTTGCTAAGGTTGAACTCTCCACGAGCTTGAGAAAACTTGGCGATTGCATTGAGGGTATAGTTCTTTGCTTGGAAGAGAAACAATGGCCAGACTCAAAATTCCATACCTTTCAGGAAAAGCTAAAGGATCTAAGAACTCGCACCTCCATGTATGGAGTTCTGACACAAGAGGCCGTGTCAGAGCCTAACTTCTGGTTCCTCCCCTTTCCAGGGGAATGCTATCTCAAGATTCTGGAATGCTTGTCAAAAATGGTGGACCTCATACAATTTACCAGCTTCCAACTGGAGTCTCTCCAACGATTATCTCTGGGCATCGGTGTTGCTTGGAAGGAGATTCGAGAACCATTGGAACAGGATCTGGAGCTTTTCAAGAAAATGATAGGCACTTCGATCCAATTCCTTGGAGCAGTCACTTCGCTCAAGTCCCTTTCTGCAATTGACGCAGAATTGCAGAAGAAGAAAATGTTTTGTGACATTGAATTAGGGAAGTCGCAAAGTGGAAACCTGACTATATTTTCGGGTACAGACGATGGAGATGTTGCAAAGGTTACGAGTTCATTTCTTTGCCGATCAAATGAAGTGGCGACAAGAATTCAAGCTCAAGAAGGTTTGGAGGAGCTCAAGAGCCAAATAGTTTTATGCATTGGGGGCCTGGGCTTTTGCCTAAGTAGGTTGATGAAAGAAACAATGATCATGGAGGAAATGGTAAAGGAGCTTCTTCAGAGGGAGAATCCTACATGTCTCGTGAACATCTCCGAATGTAGATCTGCAAATGTTAATCATCCTCTAACTAAAAGTGTAATCATGTACCACTCATGACTACTACAGTGACTTCAAAAGTCCAGAACTCAACGACAGAAAACTGGACTTTGAAAATAAAAAAGGCATTCATGATTTCACTTTAGAAATATTAAAGCATGAAATCCATGACCGACTGAAAAAATCCTCATGGATATTACGCTCAAAATCATAGGGAAACAGAACGCTGTTGACATCATTTACGGGAAAACCAGTCAAAAACCTTGCGACCTAACCATTCCAGAGGCCAAGCCTGATAGGTAAAAGGATCACATTCATCTGTGTCAATCTAAGGAGAAGAGATACAAAAGCTTCCAGTATGCATTTGTCAAGTAACAGCAATCTTTATTAATACGTTTACAACATTCTTGTCTCAGATCCAACCATTCACTACATCAATGTACTGTCCACTAGCGAAATGACATTCGATCTACAGTTTCTTAACTATAACCCAGAAAAAAAAGGATGAAACATATCCCTAATTCCCTTCATACTTTGGGTCAGCCGTCACATAATGGTACGCTATCACCAATGCAAAGATGAAAATGCCAAGAAAGTTGGCCAGGAAACCCAGGTCTCGATCATCAATCATCTGTATCAAAACAGAGGGAGAAAACAACAAAGGTGTCAATGTAATAGATTAAAGCAACACAGTATTGTTTGGCTAGCGTTCAACCTTATGAACGCATGTCCCAATGTTTCAACACATCACAAAAAAAAGAGCAAGCACTTTTCAGTTTGAGATTCAGATAATAGAAGGGCTTCCGTAGATCCAATAATGCATCAATCCTACACAAATATAGTATAGGTAATTCACACTCAAATGGAAACTACAGAAAAATCCTTGAAAATATTAATGTAATGCATTATTTTTAGAATTCAAACACCAAACAATGCAAAAGAAATAGTAACTGTCTCTCTACGACCTAGTTTTTGCTTCTTGTCCTTCTGCCCAATTTCAATTTTACAATTTCGTCTATACCAATTATCCAATCCACCACAACATATAAAGCAAGCAAGAAAAAAGAAGCTCTCAATTCCGGCATACTCAAATCATAAAAAGCAGTTCCTTTATTGTTCATCGCACCTGAGTACAGTCGAGAATTTACCAGCGTATGCACAAGTAGATAAATTAGAAATCCTCCAACATATAGCAGTGGTTCTATTTGGTGTTGCTACAATACTACCATTCCTGATTCAAATTGTTAGGGATCCTACAATGCATATACAAAAGGCTTTGACTCAAAGGTGTGAGAAGGAGAACAGCATCGAATACTGGATTGAGTTAAAATCACATATCATAATGACCAAATATATGATCTAATTAGCAATTTGACTCAATATTAGATTGTGTTACAAGTTTCCACCATATAGTGAGTTAGGTCTCCTTTTTAGGCCGATCTAGGACTTGATCAAACTTAGCAAGGAATCATACAGTCCACCTAGTCAGAACTCGAAAAAATTGGCCTTCCGATTCACAATACATAAGCAACCATTTTCTATCATTTGTCAGTCACTCTGTCAGAAGCAACCCTCCGGCTTTAACCATAAAGAGGTCATTCATGTTTTCCGGACCACGGGATGAACTGTCATGCAGTGGATGATAAGCTACCGCAGTCATAGATATTGGCTGCTTAAAATTTTCAATAGAAATCCAAGTAGAAGATATCTCAGAAAAGTACTGTGAAAGTCGAACTACAACAGTCACAGTCCGAAATCGATTGTGGGAAACACGATGGGCAAAGGCCATTCATCACAGGTTTTGCTACTGCAGTATCAAGCACAAACCCAAAGAAAGCAGCGAAAAATTAAAATAGGACAACTCATGGGCCATAGACTAACCGAAAACTACTTATTTAGCCAACACTTAAATGAAAAGATCCAATCACTTCAGAAAGAAGAGGAGGTAAACCCAATCAAATTTCTTTTCTAATTCCTTTATTGAGTAGAATACCTCAATCTTTCTTCTTCTTTTTCGGCCATAGAGTTGAATACCTCATCCAAGAATTGTTTTCGAAACATATGAGTACGAATCCATACAAAAGGTAAATGCTCAAACATGGCAATCCCTAAACATGTATTAGTCCGACACAACCTACGAAAAAACCCCAAAGCATGCCAGCAAGGCCACCATATCCAGTCTACTCCGGACACGAACATATATGATTCACACGACACTGCACTACGCAATCCACGCGATCTTCCTCTCTTTCTTTCGGGAGCATTAATGGCATCCCATTCGCCTCACTCCCACGAACCAGTTTCGATCAAAGGCAGTTCATCCGCACAGAGATCAGGAGAATTCACGGGCCCATTCATTCGCTCGTCAATTCTCGCGACGACCCAAGTAGGTCCACGCCAGGCAGAGCCAAAAAACCACCACGCACGGCCAAGTCGATCCATAGATCCCGAAACCCAAGGCTCGGGACAAGGTAGCGGGGACGACGAACGAGGTAAGATCGACGACGCATACGAAATCGAAAGAGGCGTACCGCTGCGACCGTGCCCGAGCGAAACCCTACGGCGTCCTCCCGCTCCAAGAACTCCAAGATGCGCCGAAATCGGAATCCGCCGCGGGCCTTCGAGGGAAGTCCGACCGTCGTCGCTGCGAAGCCAGGGAGCGAAAGTGGAAGGGAGGTGGTCTCGTGCTCGGGGTCAATCGAGAAACCAACGACGCTGTCGTTTTCGGCGGAAGAAAAGAAGGGGAAAATTTGCAATTAGCTCCCTGAACTGAGGGCATCTTATCAATGCATCCCCTTTACTTGAGCCTGTCTCGCATAATTCTGGTTGGTTACGAAGGTACCTCACAAAAAGCAAGGAAAGCCTAAACTTTTTACCGGAACCATACCCCGCCTATCCAGGTGTATATATATGACTGACTGTTAGGACTGCGTTCATTATTTTAAAGAGCCGATGCTCGCACATCTAGTCTCTTATAGTTGATTATGTATTTCTCGAGCCCCGTACCCGACTCTACTCTATGTGTGTTTTATGTCCAAATGATGCCGATATCCGCACGAGACTTCAGACAAAGCAGCTTTATTAGGTCTTGCTTAGCACCAATTCTCTATAATTGATGAATGTGTACATCGCTAATCTTAATGCATGTACATCTCTCGCACGTTCGATTTCGGGCCAATCGGGGACATTTGCCTCAAAATGTTTAAAATTGCTCCCAATAATTGAAATTTGTGAAGATTTCAAAATTCCACCTAGAGAGGAGCTTATATCAAAACACTCCTAAATGTGGTGATTTCGTCTCAATTGAACCCTTTTAGTTCTCACAAACGGCATAAACTTTTGCCAAACGACTAACACGAGCATGTCACATACTGTACTTCGTGCTAAATGCGAGGGCAATTTTTGTCACAAACTATCTTATTTGAGCACATTTGCACCTCACATGCATTCCAAATTGACAAAAAAAAAAAAAATTCCACCTAGCTACATATTCCGATTAAACTAAACCCTAATCCCCAAATTTCACAAAAAAAAAGCTACATATTCCGATTAAACTAAACCCTAATCCCCAAATTTCACAAAAAATTTATAATGTGGCTGCTGGGATTCGAGCCCAGGTCTCCACGGCCACAACGTGGAATTCTTACCACTAAACTACAGCCACTAAGATGTCCTTTCTTGCTTCAATAAAATAATTATTCATTAAATAATTAAGAGAGTACCACCGTTTCCTCGATCGAGCGCTTTCAACCAACCAAACACAAACGCACGGATCGCTGTTCTCGGGCATCACCAAGCCCGCCATCCGGCGCCTGGCCCGCCGCAGCGGCGTGAAGTGCATCAGCGGCCTCATCTACACGCAGACCCGTGGGGTCCCCTCAGGGATCTTCATCGAGAACAACGTCATCCGCAACGCCATCACCTACACTGAGCACGCCCGCTGCAAGACCGTCCCTGCCATGGACGGCGTCTAGGCCCTCAAGAGTCAGGCCCGGACCCTGTAAGGCTTCGGCGGTTGAGGGGATTGTGAGCGAAATGCGGCTGTGAATTGGAGTAATGTCATCTGGGTCTAATTTGACATCACAGAAAACAGTTTAAGTGCAGAAATTGCTAAAGGTAGGGGATTCGATTGTAAATACCATTGGAGAACTTCATTCCACGTTTGAAGAGTTGGAGGTGAAAATGTTCTTGAGAAGAACAGGATAAAGGACAAAACACTTCATTCTGGGCAACTTTACATTCCCAATCAAAAACAGCTTAAGTTAACTATACGGAAGAAAGAGAAAATTAAAAAAAAAAAAAACGCGTCCCTTGGATTTTCCTCTATCGACGGATCATACAAATGGTAAATTCATTGGGCAAAAATATTTTTTTTTGCTATATCAGAACATCAGAACCTTAGGACTAATACATAGGATTTCTTTCGATTCATTATCTTCAATTTTTTTGTCTAACTTGCGGTCATCCTTCATGCCATACATGAACGTATCACACGTCGCTCAGAAGGAGATTGACCCTCCATTAGCTTCGACGAAAACTAATGTGAAAATAAGACAACTTATAGGGGTTTTTGAATTCCAAGTCTTAAGTGAGACAACTTTCATAGTTCTGTACCAACATTACAAATTGTTTGGCTCATTTGGTTGATAGCTAAATAAAGCAAGTAGAGATGGGGATATACACGCTTGCCTGGAACCTCGTTAGAGAAAGACAATGCCGATTGGCGCTAAATAAAAAAGCATTGTTTATGGTGTATGTCTTGAGCGGCATGAATGCAGTACACATTGCTCAGAAGGACACTGACCCTCCATTGGTTATTTGACCTGAATTGACTCTCCAATGTTTAAGTAAGCACGAGGAAAGTCTAAGTGTCCAAGTCTAGAAAGATTCAGCTACAAACTTACCTGACTGCTGAGTCTAAATTTATTGTTAGGAACGATCTTGGCAGTCTGTTATGGTTCGATATATGTGGCATTGCAATCACAACCAATAGCAAGATATCATGACAAGTGGCTGCAGGTCTTGACAAGTGGCAACGGTCATCATTGTGGCAGTCAAACCATCTTCGGGAGTCGATAAAAGTCAAACCTTCGAATATTGGTTCCGCCGCTAATTCCTCTAATTTTATGAGTTTAAAGTGGAGGTCTCGTTAGAAAGTCACTCGTCGGGAATGAATGACTTGAAATGGTTATCAAAGTAGCATATATGTTTCCTTGTAAAAGCCCATTGCGTAAGAACGTTAACTAGTCGGGTACAGAGGGTGAACGTAAGGAACCGGGTCATTCAACCCGTGAACCAAACCGAATTGGCCATACCTAGCCAAGTTTCAAGCCAGTTCATGCGAGGACCAGTTCGGTTTCCGAATGAAAATTTTGCGAACCGGCTTTGACCGGTTGTTGGCCTTCAACCTGTTTCAAGGCCAGTTCCAAAACCAAGCCCTACAAGTCTTTTAACTAAGTTAATTTTTTTTTGGTCGCTTTTTAAGTGAGAACTTAAGCGGCCATAAAGTGTCCTAATTGAGAACTTTCAGAAAAATAGTCAATATGACACAACATTTAAATAACAAAATGAAACTAGAAAAACAAAAAGGTTGGAGGTTCTTGGGTTGACTTTGAACCAACACCCTATAGTAGTGTCATCTCTTATAATGAAATGGAGATAAGGGGATTTTTATGAAAGTCGAAAACTGGGAACTGGCTCTGACAAGGTAGATTTTGAGTTATTGCTATGGAATCTACCTATTTTGGAACCGATCATCGCTAACAAATGAGATACATGGCGTGTATTTTTTAGGTAGCTAAATCTATGTTTATTCGTTATCACTCATCACCCCTAGACGATGGGCGACGGTTTGCTGGCTCTCACCTAAGAATGATTGGGGCTGGTTAGGCTATCCTTAAGATATGAGAGGGCCATCGACCTTCTCTGTGGCGGCGCTCTCACCACCATAAGATCTCGGTGGGGTAGCTATCACCTAAATGATCCGGGCATGACCAAGGACCTTCTGACCCGAGGGCCTACTGACCCTTGCTTGAGTTCAGTCGAGGGACAATTGGTTTGTGTGAGGTTAGCAACAAATTATTATCAATCACGTGTCAATTTAAGTCACGTCATTATCGTCGTGTCATTTAAATTTACATCAAGTAAAACAATACAATTACGCAAGATGCGAAAGAAAGTGGACTTGATTTTAAAATCATCGGAGAACTTAATTCCACGTTTGAAGGGTTGGAGGTAAAAAATTTCTTAAGAATTAATAGGATAAGGGACAAAGCACTTTATTCCGGCGAATCTTGGTCAAAACAGTTTAAGTTAACTATAGGGAAGAAAAAGAACATTAAAATAAACCCGTCCCTTGGTTTTCCTCTAGGAACTGATCATAGGAATAGCATCTTCATTCGGCATCAAGTTTAGGTTATATCCATAATATTACCAAACAAAGAGTTCAGGTTATGTCAGATAATGTGGTGATCTTTTGATTCATTATCTTCAGATGGACAGAACCTCCATTGGCTTCGACGAAAACTAACGTGAAAATAAGACAGCTTAAATGGGTTTTCAAATGGCAAGACGTAACTGAGTCTACTTTCATAATTTCGCATCAACACTGCAAATTTCTTGGCTCACTTGAGTGATCGGTAAATGAACCAAATAAGGACAGATGAAGAGATCTGGTATATAGTATACATGCTTGCGCAGAACCTCCTTAAAGAAAGACAACGGCCATTGCGGGCAAAACAAAAGGCATTGTTTATAGTGTGTGTTTTGAGCAAAATGAATGCAGTACACGTCGCTCAGAAGGAGACTGACCCTCCATTGGTTTCGATGAAAACTAATGCGAGAAAAAGACCGACTTAAATGAGTTTTTCAAATATTAATTTGCATGTGAGACAACTTTCATATGGTTGATAGGTAAAGGAAGCAAATATGGACAGATTAGTGAGATCTGGAATGTACACGCTCGCGTAGAGCCTCGTTAGAGAAAGACAATGGTGATCGGTGCATGAAAAAAGAAAGCATTGTTTATGGTGTATGTTTTGAGAAGCAATCAGGTCTGAGAGTGAGTGGTTACTTTGTCTCTCTTTTTGAGATGATCCATTGCGTTATCGTGTTTTGGATCGCGTCACACTTTTTTCATCGATTATCTTTGTAGAAGACAAGAAAACAAGCCAATGATTACTCAGCATATAGTTATTGTTTTTGTATCTTGACACTCTAAAACAAGCCAGTGCGTATCGTCTCAACTGAGACAAGTCCAATCAAGCAGCCAGAACTCAGATGGATCCTCGTGGTTTTGCTTGGCAAGATCAACGACAACAGGGAGATACAGACGGCAAAAAAGGTGATCTCATTCACGAACATCCTATGAGAAGTTTCCGAGTTTCTTACAAGTATATGGTTAAGCAAACTGGACTTTGAACTTGGACACGTAGAAGATGGACAGAATGGAGAAGAATGCATATATCCACATGGCGTGTAAGCGCTGTTTCTGGATGAAGACTTCTAGTCTTTCGCTTATGTAGATACGCTCTCTTATTGGCTGGCATTTGATTAGTTTACATTCTCCCAATTAGCAGATAGCTAATCACATCAACAATGTTACAATAGAGTCGTTTGTTTGGGGTCCTCATGCCCTAAGAGCTCAAATGTGTTGGTCAAACAAAACATGCCCAAAGACAAATAAAGAAAGTGAGAAAGCATGAGAGAGCAACTATTTTATTGGATTCGCTGAGCCAAGATGTAGATGAGGTGGTCAATTTATGGTGGTTGTAAAACAATCAAAGGGAAAATTGCATAGGAAGTCCTAAATCTCATGCACCGAATGCCATTGAGTTCAAAACATTTCAATTAGTTCAATCACTTTTTTTCATTGAATCTAAAATTGTCTACGTGTCACTTTGATAGTGATTGTGTAGCATCCTTAAATTGCACTTTTCAGCATAATGTTGGGTCTTTAACGCATCTTTAAATAAAGGTTGATGACTTGATCAAACAAATTGAAAATGTTAGGATTCAATTGCACTTTTTGATAAATATTTAGGACTTGATACCAATTGAAAAATTTAGGACTCCGTTGTATTTCGTACATAAGGTTTAGGAGTTGTTTTACTATTTTCCAACAATCAAATAAGGAAAGGATCATCATTAACCATCCCTCGTGATCCTAGCAATCAGCTTAGAATATGTTCATATACAAAGTATCTAGCAATCTCTACTTTCCATATCTAACAATTCTAACGTCATCTCAAACTCCAGATGATTGCAAAGCAACCGATTGGAGTTGGGATGAGAAACTAAAGATTGGCGTGGGAAGAAAACCCTTCTCAACCGTCCACAGTTCGATTAGCAGAAGAGGCAAGCACAAGATCGATTGTCCCTCGAGGGGGGATGCTGCTGAAGAAAGTTACGGTCATTCTCACTATGTTTAGTGCGCTAATGAAAAACTACATATCGGGCAATATGAATGGAACTTTTCCTATCACATAAAATAATAGTGGTGATTTCTAGGGAACGTTATGTCTTCCAAAAGCTAACACATCCGGACGAGTTTAGCACTAATATTAGCCAAAGCGCAATATTCAGATCCAATGCTAAACAGTGAGTTAATAGTTTGCTTCTTACATAAGGACATAAAGACGTGTTATAGATGATTGACGTCCCCGGCATAACCAGCACCTAAGTAGGCATAAAAATAGTCATTTCGATGTAAGCATATGTAGCATATCAGTATAGCGAGTACAACACGGAGCAGACATAAATTGACTTGATAGTGTGAATCGTTGCTATGTCAAGATCAGTGACGGTGTAATGTACTAGACTGCCAACCAACTAAGGAAAATGGCTTGGGCGGGGCAGTGACACAATAGGATGAGGAGATAGGCATAAAAAAGGAGAGAAAATAAGGGAAAGAAAAGAAACTAGAACAAGAACATATCCGACATAACTTTACACGCTGTATTTACACCCAAACTTTAAAAGAACTTTGTCCATTAAATAGTATCTTTTTCGATTCTCGACAAACCGTGCCTCGAGGGATTGGCAGCCTTTGGACTACTAAACTCATCTTCGCCATAAATTGAGAAATTTTTACGGTGTCAATGGGTTAGGACAAAATGTATTTAGATATAATTCATTACGACGGGATCCCTCTAGGGATCTTGTCTAAAATTAGGGTTTTGTTTGTTGGACTTCTACAAAGTCAAAAGCAAATTTTCACTTCCCCCCCCCCCCCCAAAATTTTTTAAAAAATAATCTCAATCGTAAAAATAAAAATCGTGAAAAATTATATCCAAGTCTACATGTCCATATAAGACTATTCTTCTCAAGATTTCGAGCATTATACACTTAAAAAAAATGTTAATGCACATACGCTGCTTGATATTTAAAAAAAAAAAAATTTAAAAAGTCAGCGAGTCATTTCAAGCAGAGCACCATATGCGAAGCTCTAGTGGATAAAAACATAGCCAGCGAGTTCTTTCTAGAAATTTCAATAGTCTTTTCTCTATGATCCTTAATTTCGTGTTAGCCTATGAGAGAAATGTTATTAATAGTGTTGAACGTTCGTCAGTCCTATTCTCAAATGGGGTATTCCAATATGACCAGTAGAGACTTCATAGACGAAGTCACGTCCAATGAAGCATAGCCACCCATAGTTGTTTGAAAAGCCTAATTTGTTTCGATTACACGAGAATCGCAAAAGGGTTTTGATTAATGAATTCATCCTATATCCTTTTGGCAAGTTACTGTATAGTTTATAGACCGTGAGGACCGATAGTGTCTCAATCACTAATAAAATTAGTTCTTTCTTATATAATCTGTTGCTGAAGCCAAGTGATCGAATAATAAATAGACAAAACAAGGAAATAAATCGGACACCAGATTTACGTGATTCGATTGTAATGACTTACGTCCACAGGGAAAGTAACATGGAATTTCACTATAGATAAAGCGATATAACGGAAATTACAACCACACTTGAGTCACTCAAACACTCTAAGTATTTTCCAAACTCCAATTACATCTAATAACTTACGCAGTGTTTAGCCCTACAATTTTTTATGAAATAATTTTTAATCTCGCGAAAGAGTTGTACACAAATCTTACCATAAGATAGCTTCTTTTTCTTTCGTTTCTCAAACATATTGTGAAAATGGTGGAAGTCATGGAGGTGGGGATGTGGGACATTGCAGGAAAGCCTATGTCTCTACAAAAGTGGCATCCCTTATTAGATTAGAGAGAGCGAAGATCACTTCTGTGCCTATTTGGGTACGTCTTTATAATGTACCTCATGTTCTTTTGACCAAAACAAGTATGAGTTAGGTTTGTAGTGTTCTTGGAAGACCTTTATATTTGGACTTGGCCACTGAACAAAAAAAATGGCTATCCTTTGTGAAGGCGTGTGTCCTCATAGATGTAGATAGTACATTCCCAGAAACATTTGATATCGACATGGGTAATGGTGAAATTTTGAGGCTATGGTGTAGTATAGCTGGTTACCTTTGAGATGTAAGAAATGCAATTGCTTCAGTCACAAAGATTATACTGGTAGAAGTAAAGAAATTTGGGTTCCTAAGAAATCTGTAACCCTTGCTAACCCGCTCTTAGGCCATCAGGATTCGATAGTAAACAAAGATATTGCGCGGGTAACCTCTGGCCTACCTAGGCCATCTCCTACTCTGAAGAGAACCCTTAACTCCTCACCTACCCAATCGAATGTTCCTATTGCTGACCAGTCCAATCGTTCTTCCTTGCAACATACACCAGTTGGTAGCAAGAAAATAGGGTCAAATAGCAAATACAAAAGTGCCTCCAATTTGGTGTATTTTGATAATAGATTTGCTCTTTTGGAAGCGGCGGATGCTTTAGATTGTCTCTTGGACACACTGAGGTTTTTAGGGGATGTAATGGAGCCTCTTGATATATGAATATTGTCTCTTGGAATGTGAGAGGCCTTAATCGCAGCCCTAAAAGAAGGGAACTTGTAGACTTTGCTCTATCTCAAGATCCTCAAATTCTCATTTTGATTAAGCACAAAATAAAAGAAGAGAATGCTGATTTTGTCGTTGATAGTAGTTTTCGAGGCCGGAAATATACTCATGACTACTCGTGCAGCAACCTGAGTAGAATATAGATCCTATGGAAACCGTCCAATCTTAGTCTAATCGTGTTGGAAGTTTCTGATCAAGTCAAACATTGTCTCATTGAAAAACCTGGGGTAGAACCTTTTTTGCTATCTACCATCTATGGGTATAACACTGAAGTTGAACGAGGGTTCCTATGGCGCAACATTTTAACATTTTCTATCGAATATACTAGTAATCAACCCTGGTTGTTAATAGGGGATTTTAATGAAACAAGAGACTTAAGTGAAAGAATTGGCTCCTCCGTTCATTGGACTTCTGGTATGGAGGAACTAAACACCATAATTGAGGAGCGTTCACTAATTGAACCTCCATCTACAGACCCTTTCTTCACATGGACAAACAAAAGCCCAGGGGATAATCTTAGAGCAAGCAGAATTGACATGGTTCTGATCAATGCCGAATGGTAGAATAATTATGATAACTATTCAGTTGAATTCTTGCTTCCAGGGGCTTCAGACCATTCCCCGTGTTTGGTACAACTTGAAACCACATATAGGAGGAAGAAATCTTCTTTCAAATTCTTTAATTTTTGGACTGCTAGTCTTGATTTCCTGCCTTTGGTCTCCACTTGCTGGCAACAGGAAGTAAGAGGATCGAGAATGTTCACAGTGGTGCAGAAGCTCAAAACATTGAAACGGCAACTCGAGAATCTCAATAGATCTTAGTTTGGTGACTTGCACTCAAAGGTAAAGCAGGCTAAGGAGAGCCTAAAACAACTTCAACAGGAGCTTGCCATTGACCCTTATAATCCTATTACTCGGGCTACTATAAAAGGCACAACTGGAGGAGTTACTTGCTCATAGTAAACATGAAGAAGTCTTGCTCAAACAAAAATCTAGAAATTTACGGCTCAAGGAGGGTGACAACAATAATAGGATCTTCTTTGACTCCATGATGCGGAGGAGTGCTTAGAACAGGATCAATCATCTCAAACTTGAGGATAGCTCTATTTTTACCGAGTAGGTTGCTCTTAAAAACACAAATATATCCTGTTATCAGCACCTTCTAGGTAACTTCAGTCGTGTAGGTATTCCATATGAGAGATATGCTTCTTTATTCCATGAAGATGTCAATGCTCTTGTCACCTTTCCTGCACTTCAGAGATAAGATATCTTTAGAGTCTTAAAGGATTTCAATGACTTTAAAGCTCTGGGTCCAAATGGATTTAACAATCTATTCTATAAATGCGCTTGGCCCATCATAGGGCAGGACATCGAGGATGCCATCATGGAATTCTTCTCATCAAAAAGAATTTTGAAATATATTATTTTTACTTTGATTTCCCTTGTACCAAAGGTCCAAAATCCATCCTACCTCAAGGAGTTCGGACCTGTCTCTTGCTATAATATTCTATACAAGATCATATCTAAGCTACTCGCCGAGCGAATTAGTTACTTGCTTTCATTGATCGTCGGCCTCAACCAAACTACTTTCATCACCGGATGACAGATCGCGGAGAATATTCTATTGTGCCAAGATCTCTTGCACAACTACCATAAGGGAGACAAAGGTAAACATGTGGCAATAAAAATTGATCTCATGAAGGCTTATGACATGTGAAATGGGATGCAGTTCTTGGGGTTCATAAAGCTATAAATACACCTGAATATTTGGTTGATCTGATATCCGAGTGCATCACTACAACGAGGTTCTTAGTGAACTTCAATGGCGAACAGGCCGGCTATTTTAATAGTACTAATGGACTACGCCAAGGTGATCCTCTTTTGTCGTACTTATTTGTCCTGGTCATGGAACTTCTCAATCGAATTATTAGTGCAAAAGTTGCTGCCTTTGCTTTCAAGTATCATTGGCGCTGAAAAACACAAAGTATTACCCACTTATGCTTTGCAAACGATTTGTTCTTATTTGCTAATGGAGATGTAAATTCCATCCGTTGCCGTACGGATGCCCTCGACGAATCTGCAATTCTCACTGGACTGCGGTTTAACCCTGACAAATGCCAAATCAATTTCTTTGGGTTAAATGAAGATGAGAAGCTCCTTATACTGGACCACACGCCTTTTTCCACAAGTATCCTCCCTATCAGATACTTGGGTGTTCCCCTTGTTACAAGAAGACTTACTCAAATAGACTGTAAGAGTCTTATTGACAAGATCTTTAAGAAAATTAAAAATTGGGGCATGAAGCATATGAGTTATGTAGGGCGTCTACAATTAACAAAATTGGTCTACATCTCCATCTGCACCTATTGGATGCAAATGTTCTTACTCCCAAAATAAACAATATACGATGTTGAGAAGAGGATCCGTCAATTTCTATGGGTAGGTAATATAGTGAATCATGGATCACACAAGGTGGCATGGTAGGTAGTTTGCTCACCTAAAATGGAAGGAGGATTAGGATTGCTCGATTTGAAATTGTGGAACAAAGTATTGTTATGCAGCATGCTATGGAACCTCAACAATCGTCCATCCTCTTCCCTTTGGAGTATATGGGTTCACAACACCAAATGTAGATGCACTCCAATTATGCAGATCAACATAACGGGCAATACGGCTTGGAGTTGGCGATGTCTCCTTAAATTACGACATGTTTTAACCTCAGTTATCCATAGCTCTAGGTACTGTTGCCGATAAATTTATGATGAACTCAGACACGTGGGACCGGTTGTGGAGTGGTATGACCTAATTTGGACCGGCAGTATTAGCAAACACAATTTTATTGACTGGCTCATTTGAAGAAACAGACTACTGACGGTAGAAATCTTTGTCCAATGGAGGACCTCAATTGATATCCAGTGTAAGTTATGTAGGGCCGATATAGAAGATAAAACACATTTATTCTTCTAGTGTGAGTGGACATGCAGCTTATAGCGCAGTATCCTTGCACAATAGGGGATTAGACATCCTTTAGGAGAATGGATTGAGGAACTTTAATGGATGATTAAGGCAATAAAGGGCAAAGATTTGGCGGCTAGACTTCTTAAGGTATCCTTTCTAACAACCATTTATGGCATATAAATGGAGCGCAACCGAAAACGGTTTCAAAACAAGTCAATTGATATCCATATTATTTTGGCTAATGTACGTAAAAATATATGAGGTAGAGCGCATTAAACCTTCTCAGACAAATATTGTATTGGCTACTATGTGGAGACTTTCTATCTCAATCTTCTCGAAATATTAGCATCATTTGTAATGCTGGGGGATACCCCTAAGTTATTGTACTTTATTCGCTCTATAATACCGACATTTTACATAAAAAAAACAATCTTACCATAAGATTTAATCAACTTGAACATTAATTCTTCTTGGATGTAATTCACAAATGAAAAAACCTACGGCCAAGCACTCGAGATAACGGCGCTTCAAGAACTCTTCGTAACCAACGAAGCAACTCACTACCCGAGGAAGTGCAAATTTCAATTGCATATTCGTCAGCAAAAAAGGAAATAAAATCTCTGCGAGCTTCGGTCAACTAAGTCCAAGATTGGACTTTCCTATTTCATCTTTTCTTTGGCCGACTTCATGAAGGAAAAATATCCATGAATATATATATTTACCCATGTGCTAAGCCCCAAATTGGACAGGTCAAGGAAATTGACTTGGTGTGGCCACACCAATTTGACATCATGACGAAACACTTCGACAACTAGGACTCTTACCACCGAATGGCAAAATATGATTTTCATGCAATGCTGCCGCAGATGTCCACAAAAATTCAACTTATCTCGGATCTGATTTGATCTATCGGGCTCGAACTCGAGATATATTTTATCAATATCTACCTTGACTCAACGTTTAAGCCAAGTAACAATCACTTTGATAGAATCTGAATTTGACTACTACTCTCCCACAACCCTAATGGGCTCAACTGCTACCGATATCTTTCAAGTCCAAGCCTTGTTTGAACTTCGCCATAACCTTGGACCTCTTTAGAACACCATCTCTACATGCACCTTTAATTGCTCCATAAGGATTTTCCAACACAATCTTCTCACTCACTGATAAAGCAAAATCATCATTACATCTATATCTATCAAGAGATTGAATACACACCTTGTTATTATCAGCAATTACAGCAACCGTTGGCTCTACAAGCGCTACCTTACTACAAGTACCATTTATGTCGATTACTTTGCTAGTACTTGCTACTTTAGGAATTTTTGGTTGTAACTCTATCTCAAGCTGAACACCGTTCAGATCCGTATAAACACTGCCATTAACACTCCATGCCAGAAGTACTGGAGACTTGTCAAATGTAACTTCTCTGCTGACAACATATGAATTTAATTCCGGGCACCACAACTGATAACCCCGCTCACTTTGTGCGTGACCTAGGAACATGCACTTTCTTGCCTTTCCATCGAGCTTACTATTACTAACTCGAACATAACATAGGCAACAAAATATTCTAATAACAAAATAATGAGCAACGTTACCTGACCACACTTCTTCAGGGGTCCAACATCCAATTGCAGTCGATAGGGATCTATTCTTTAGGTAGGTCACCATACTAAGCGGATTCGCTAGGAATTTCCTAGCCATACCAGCACTAGAGATCATTTTATGGGCTGTCTCTAGTAATGTTATGCTCATCAATTCTGTAACATGTAGTGATTTACTAGCACTAATGTAGTATCTCACTATGCCTTCCTTCACGCAAAATTTATTTAACAGCTCTGAGCAAAACTCCATACTATTGTTAGTTTGTATATGCTTGATCATCTTACCAGTCTCCTTTTCGATCAAAACTCTCAACTACCTAATCCTGACAACAATATCAAACTTGTGCCTAAGCACAAACATCCAAGTCTTCCTTGAGTAGTCATCCATAACTGTTAGCACAAATATGACACTCTTCCTTGAAGGAAACTACAACAACCTGTGAACATATAAGTGAATTAATTTTGCAATATCCGTGGTTTCTCTGACAATTGTACTGAGTTAAACTTTCCGTCGTTAATCTAAGTCACAACATCTGCATATATTTAGTTCATCAGAAATATAACCACGCAACATATACATGTTCATCATATTTTCTTCTACAAATGTTCTCACTCAGAATTAAATCTCAAACACCATCAAAAGTCAAACTTGTTGATCCAGAGGAATTACTAACAGTAGTAACAGTAACAGCAATATTCCAACTATCAGGCAATGAGGATAATAGAATCAAAGCACGTACCTCATCTTCATAGTCAATCTCAACTGAATTCAATTGACTAACGATCACATTGAATTCATTGATATGATTAGCAACTAATGCACCTTCGCTCATCTTCAAGTTAAACAGACGTCGTATCAAATAGACTTTGTTGATCGCAGAGGACTTCTCGTGTACTCTCTTTCACGATGTTAAACGCAATGTTACGAGCCAACATTGGCTGAATAGCACCCAAAGCTTGTCTATCCAGCAATTCCCAGTCAGCTTGTTTCATTATTTCTAGCTTCTCCCCATATAGGGGTAATTGCAGTTTCATATGATATAGATGATCTTCAATTTTTTTTTTTTTTGGTAAAGATGATCTTCAATTTACATCTTCCAGAAACCAAAATCCTTCCCATCAAATCTGTCCATTCTCACTTTTCATTCTTCTGTTGCCATTGATTTGCTTCAACTTGGGGCTAAGATGCAAATAAGGGAAGACGAAGACAAGGCTTGGGGGAGGTATGCTATTCCACATACAAACGGCTCACCAAGCCTTTATAAAAGGGATTGCCTTTTAGCCATCAAGCCTCTCTTCAAATTTTAATTTGCACCTTAGAACTGCTTTATAGTAGCAGGATTCTGATGCACAAGTTCCATACCATAGCAAGTGCAGAGCATACTACCAAGACTAATCAGCGTACATACGTTTGTTTAGAAAATCATACCAGGTAGAAAAGTAAAAGAGAAGATTCAAGGACTCATAATGCACATAAGTTTTATTTCTAGAGGAGTGGACTGTGTGTCCCCAAACTTTACAAGCTTTGCCTTATATATAGGCACAAAAGTAAATAAACAGCTTAATTATTGGTGAAGTTCTAGAAATCACCAATAATTTGAATTCTTCGACCAGCCATAAAGGCTTTTACAACTGACATACGACAGACAAAATAGTGACAAGTGACACTTAAAAACTTTTACAACTGATAGACAACTGAAACACCTTTAGACGATGGTTTTTCTTTGTTTCTACACTATTTTCTTCTTGCTACAGTGTCGAGTAGTGCATGGATAGTACATGAACAGTAATTTTTTGAAAATTGAGCTGGTTTTTCAAAAACGACGAGCTAATTTTTTCAACACGCTTGGTAAAGCTTCAGAAATCATATCTACGGATGGGTTCCTCAATGTTGTCATCATTAGAGTCATCTGAACTACCCCTGTCCCTTTGTTTCCTGTAATCTCTGAGGATTCGTTCAATTTTTGCAAATTCTAAGCCCACATCTTCATGAAGTTTTGAAGACTTTTGTCTTTTCTGTAGAGATTGATGGGAAGTGTCCGGAAGATTTGCGGAACTTAAGGCAATATTGGCGGAACTTGATGGAATACGTGCTGGGGAAAATTTTCTAATTGTAGTGATGGACTGTTTTTGTCATCGCCTAGATTGAGTGCTAGTTGTAGCTCATTGTAATCATATGGTTCTTGCAATAATGGCCCTCCCCATGGATGCTATGACTGAGAGGTTTGGGATGAGGATGAGGCCTCTTGAGATGAGGATAAGGTAGCAGTATTGGCAACGTCCATGTCAGCCTACATATCTATGCCATAATATTGTCACAATGCTATATCAATTATTGCTTGATACCCGTGGTCAACTGGATGATCCCAAGACACATCGCTAGAATTGGTTGGCCATACTTTTGGCGGTATCACTTGGTTATATTGACATAGAAGTCTCTAGAATTTTCTATATTCCTGGGGAAGTGCCGAGATTTTACATGGAAAGGTTTTGAAAAACTTTTCTGAAACTGGCTGAGGTTTGTAGGAAGTTACTCTTACATCACATGGAGTTTTGCTCATGTTTTCATTTAGATGAATAAAAGCCCATGGCCTGTGAAATAGGATTGTTGTATGCAATTCTAAATTGGGTCTACAGGCTCTGAGTTGTTCTTGAAACATGCATTTCCAAGCTCCCAATGGTTTGAACCAATTAAGCATATCACCCAAATGCTTAAACCTCTTTTCTCCCGAGAGAATTTTGCCAATAATGAAAATAATTCTGGCTGTTGGAAATTCAATGGCTATGGCATAAAGATTGAACAAATATCAACAAAACCATTTGAATTCCTCTGGGAATTCATCTTCAAGGTCGAGGGAGATAGGATGGATGAAAGGGTATTCTAGATATAGCTCATTGGGTCTGAGACTTAATCCTTTGAACCCACTGAAAATCAGCAGTTGATATTTCCACATTAATGGCGGCAGATTATAAAAAAGGATGTTATTCTAGATGTATTCAAGAACTTTTGGCGGGCATTGCTTGTTTGGCCAAGAAGGTTTCATCTTGATAGGTTTGTATCCTCCAAACGGATTTCGTGATACATACATATTTATAGATAAAATTGGTGCAGCAAATTCCTTTGGCTTGGATAAGAAATCAACAAACCCATTTTTTTTCCTACTATAGACTTAGTTTCAAAAGAATATTTTGAAAATCATTCTGCTCATATGAGGAGTTAAGGGTGAGGAGTTCCACTAGAAAATGATGTCATAGAAGACGAAATTCAAACTTTTTGATGCCATACATTATCGCTAAGATTTCCTTGAAGGTCGAGTGATAATGTATTACACTTTGTGTAAATCTTTCACTTTTGTGTCCACAAATCTTACTTGCTGTCAATTTCTTCGAATAGAATGGCAGCCCAATATTCATCGTTGGCATCTGTTTGCAAGACTCTTTTCCCAGTAGAAAGGATTTGCAGAGGAGGAAAATGTTGCAAAACTTCTTTGAGACGTTTGACAGATTTAGTCCGTTGAGATCCCCATGGAGGGGCATCATTTTTTAGCATCTGCTGCAATGGGCTCACCAGGTTGGTGATTTTTGGAATTAAATCTTTGAGATAATTGACTATCCCAAAAAACTGTTGAACCTGTTTAAGAGAAAGATTCTCATCTGGAAATTTGTGCAATTCTTCAGCAATATGAGGACCAGGATAATATGTCCCGTCCTTAAGATGCATTTCGAGAAATTCAATTTCTCATTGGGTAATAGTCATCTTTTTCTAGGACAGCATGATACCATATTTCTAGATCAATTTTGCAAATTGGCTTAGCAACTTACAATGAGAATCCTCATCAGGTCAGTAGAGAAGGATATCATCAATGTAAATTTGGGCATTGGCCAAAATAGGCTGGAAGATTCTGCACATAGCTTTTTGGAATAATGAAGGAACAGTTTTAAGACCAAAAGGAAGTATCGTCCACTAAAAGTGCTGATTGGAGATGCAAAATCCAGTTTTGTGCTTGTCATTTGGATGAATTCCCAATTGCCAGAATCCAGCTTTGAAGTCAAATTTGGAATAGACCTTAGCTTGAGCAAGGCTAGAGAATAACGAATTTCAATGGGGTAATGGGCACTTATCATCTTGGAGGAATTGGTTGAGTGGTTGGTAATTGATGACTAACCTCATTTTTCCTTTAGTCTGCTTAGAACGCTTATTCACATAGAATACTTCACAAGACCATTGAGAATCAGATAGCTCGATCAATCTTTGGTATAGTAAATCTAAGCACTCCTTTTGTGCCAAGATCAAATGATCTAGATTCATTCCTGAATGAGTTGCTTTGGTAGAATTGATATTCTCATTTTTTTTAAAGGCAAATGGATAAAAAAGTCAGGATTTTTCCACGAAGGGTTTGAACATTTAAGAACAAATTCTGAATGGGATTCTACACATGTTCCAAAAAGGGTTTGGATGATAGGATCTAGCATATGCATTTGGATGGCAAAAAATCGTTGCAAATCCACAAACTCTTTGAATTGTCCTTTGAACTGAAGTCCAATAGACAGAATTCTAAGTTTGAGAATTTAGGTCAGAATGTCCCATCCAATGATGATATCATTGTCTAGTGAGCTAGAGCCAAGGATTTTAGTGGTGAGAGAACACTGTGGGAAGAACTTGAGGGTAATGGGTTTGCTTCATACTCTTGTGGCGAAAGTGTCTTCAAAAGCAGAATTAAAATATCAAGTATATGAAGTCCAGTATTCTTTTGGAAGAATTTTTATGTCAAGGATCGAAACATTGGCTCCAGTATCTATAATAGCTATAAGAGGAATAGGTTTAGCATATTTGGAAGGATAGATTTTGATGAGAAAATATGGAAGAGTGGAAGGAGTGTATGCACAAAGGTCTTGGATTGTGCGGGGTTTTAGATTTTCGGAAGAAAATGAGTAAACTCCCCTTTCCATTTCATCATATGAGTTTTAAGTGTCACTGGATTGGGATCATGTATGGATAGCACATATGGTGTGGACCGTTGGTTCATCTTCTATAGAGAAGACTGATTCAATAGCATCATCTTGAAGAGAAATTCCTATTTCTTTTTCGAGCTCCCAGATTAAATGAGAATTTCTTTTCTGGTCTTTTGGACAATTCTTTGCAAAATGGCTTTTTTTGTTGTAGATGTAACATCTGTCGAATTTCTTATGTTTTCCAGATTGGTCGTGTTTGAATCGTCTTCTTCTCAAGAAACGCTATTTTTGTTTTTTTCTTAGTCCGAGGGAGAAGCGTTTGAAGTGTTTTTTCTTTTTACATCAATCTCCACAAGAAGGGTCATCACATGACTCTTTATTTGCACACTTGATTCTCAACTCTAGCCTTCAGCAAGCTCGATCAAGTTCTCTATTGCTCTTAAGATAACTTATGAATGCTTTTCAGCGAATATAGAGGTCATCAAGAGCCAAATATATCTCTTGCTGAAGTTCTCCTATCGGAACATCAACACTTCTTTGCTGCTTCTTCAAAAGAAATCTTTCAACAACTTGACCCATATCCTTCAAGATAGAAGATAGAAATACCTGCTTCAGGTTTGGATCAGCTTTAAGGGCATAGAATAATTTAAGCATTTCATGGAAATGCTTAGTTAAATGTTTTCGTCGCAAAGAGCAACATTTTCTATCAAAGAACTCTCTACTTTTTAATTCAAGAAGGTCTTTTGGCTTAACAATAAAGAACTGGTGGATGACGCGAATTATATGATGAAAGTCTATTTGAAGTAAGAATGTTATCTAATCTTGATCAGAAACAGCTTTCCACCAATCCTTGAGACTACCAATAAACCAGCTGACGAACTCAATCAGTATATCATACTAACTTTCAACAGTAAGGGCTCTAGTGCCGAGCCAAGCATGGAACTCTTGTAATCTTTCTAGCCATTTTGTGTATGGGATATCATCAAGAGTAAAATAATATTTGGAGGTTAAAGCTACAGAACGAGAGTTCTAATTATGAATATCTATTATTTTGGGTTCAGGTGAGTTTGATTTCATATCCGCTTCTGAGGGGTCAGCCATAAGAATAACAAGTTTGGGAAAATCCGGTATCTCAAGGTCAGAAGGTGAGGTTTCTTCTAAAGAAAATTAGGCTGTTTCAAAACTGGAAGGCGTATTTTGCTAGGATTGGTCAATTGTAGCAATAACTGGCAGCTTTTGTTGGCATTGATCTAGCAAAAAGACTTCTAATGGATTTGAAATCATGTGGGAAGATGGAGGTTCCTAAGAAGGTTCAGGAATGTCTAACTTCTTCTCTTATTGCATCTTCTTTTGTTTTTCCATTTTGTGGATACGATTTCATATTGTAACAATATCACTTCGACCTTCTTTTGGGGCTTCTGCAATGATTGAGGCAACTGAAGTGACTTTTGGAGGAGAAATTTCCATCCGGGTTGGATACCAAGATCGAGAAAAAGGATCTAGAGCATAAACAAATTTTCCTTCTTGAAGGAGTTTAATTTGCCTGTATAGCCTTTTCATTTTAGCAGTCTGATCTTCCAAATAATGATGGGAAATATATTTACCCGATTCCATTTGTTGCAATTTTTTCTGGAACGTCTCAAGCAACTTGTTTGTGACCAAAGCCGTTTGATCAACCTTTTGATCAACATGATCAAGATGGGCTTGGACAGTTGAAAGTTTTGTATCAATTGTCTTGAGAATATTATTTTGTGCTGGAGCATTTTCTGATTGCCAATTCAGAACAGCTTCAATAGCAGTCACTTTCTTTTGTCCTTCATGATCATCAATATCAATAGGGTTTGAAATTTTTAGCATGTGTCGGAACCGATGATGTGCATCTGTAAATTCTTCTAATGCTAGGAAAGGGGCACTAGAATTAGTCATTTCCAAAGGCAGAAAGTCCAAGGGTTGGAACATACAGACAGTTGGAGTGCTGGCGGTGGTTCATGCTTTGAAACATATGAGAGCTAGGGTGCTTTGGGTAATTGCAAAGGATATGAATTTTTCCTAATCCATTTTTGGATGGGTTTATAAAAGGGTGAAATAATTGACTTTTGTGGTAGAGCTTTTCTTGGTGATGATTATGGTGGTCAAAGAGGCTCACACGGTTCAAAAATTGGAGGAGTCTGTGATCGAGGTGATCCATATGAAACCATGGATTGGTATGTTCCTCCACTCTTACCAAGGGGTCCCACTGTAGGATCCCCATCAAGATATCTCTGGTAGATACTATCTTTGGTAGATACTATCTTTGGGGCATTTTTTTTTTCCTTTTGGATGATTTGTCATCTTCTTCATCATTAGAAGGGCTTGTATAATGGGAACATTGACAATCAAGATCCCAAAAACAGTGTCCTATTCGAGGATCCTTGTAAAAATAAATAGGTTGTCCCTCTTGGTCAAAAGACTCGATTATAGGCTTTGGATCTTAGTTGCCTTCCTCAATAAGAATGTCAGCATGATAGGGTTGCATCATAAAAATAGTAGGAAAAATAGAAGAAGAGGATCCTTCTTTTTCCTTACTAAATTTAATGATAACTGCACCATCTTTCTTTTCGTGAACTGAGATTCCATGGACTACATAGGCTTGGAATTTTGATGGAGTTTTTCATATTTAGTTACCCAAGTGTCAGGGAATAAACTAACTAATTGAACTCGAGGAATTTGTATGGGTACATGGACGCAGGAAGTTTGATCATTATCCATTGAGATAAAAAGAGTGTCCTCTATACCTGGAAAGTTGAGATCAATAGTATAGTTTTAGACACGGTATATCATCGAGTAGTGTAAAGTTGCAGCTATAGAATCAAGAGTCTAAGGAGCTCCGGTGAGCAGTTGCTAGGGGTAAGCGGTTCCCAATTCGGTCCAGTCTCACCTAAGAATCGGGAACCAGATCGGAAGGACCGGTTCCTATTTTCTAGGATCGAGGACCGGACTGGCTAGTCCTAGGACGATGGACCATCAGTCCAGTCCGGTTCCAATGGAACCAATTACGTACTTTTAAATTAGGCTTTCTATTTTAAATAAATAAATGTATTTATTTTTCTATTTACAAATGGAACCAATCACGTTCCAACGGAACCAATTTCATTTTCCAATGGAACAAATCCTTAAAAAAATTAGTAAAGGCAAGAGAAAATAGATTAGGCTTTCTTTTTTCTTCAAAAAATTTAAAAAGTAAATATATATTTATCGGTCCGGTCCAATCCAGTTTCCACCCTAGAACTGGAAACCGAACCACCTGGAAACCGGTTCCACTTTTAAGAACCGAGAATATGACCAATACTCTCGAGAACCGGACCAAATTGGCCAGTCTAGTCTGGTCCCGGTTCGGGTGGTCCATCATGCTCACCTCTAGCAGTAGCTGAACTTTAAGAGTAGAAAGGAGTCTCGGATCCGAAAGGGCCATGTTAAAATTTGGAAACAATGTAACAAACACTGTTCCGGCATCTAGAGTGGTTTGGATTGTACCAATGCAGGCATGTTGGTAGTCCAAGAAATGGGTGTCTAAAAGGGTCATGCGAGCAACAACAGGTAATTCTTTTTGGCCATAGAAAGAGAGCGTAAGGCGGATAGCACCAAAGTAGAGATGTGTATACCCTTGTTGTACACATTGACGTGAAAAATCATAAGGTCTTTAGGGGGTAACGAACTGTTCTTGCTAAGTAGCAGGAATAGGATATTGGTCGATTGGGATGCTTGAAAATATTCCCTAACTTCTCGAGGTGTATGTTTGATGAGTTGTTTAATAGAACGAAGAGGAGAGAAAGAGGGCAATTTAGTGAAAGTAGAGTAGGGATTAATAAGTGGGAGATGAGTTTTTGAAATCTCAATATCTTCAGATACCTTTTGATTTTCCACGTTAATGGGTATTGCAAGGGTATACACATCTCCGCCTTGCTCTCTCTTTCCATGGCTGAAAATGATTACCTGTTGTTGCTTGCATGGCCCTTTTAGACACCCATTTCTTGGGCTACCAACATGCCTACATTGGTACAATCCAAACCACTCTAAATGTCGGAACAATATTTGTTACACTGTTTCCAAATTTTAACATGGCCCTTTCGGATCTAAGACTCCTTTCTGCTCTAAAAGTCTAGCTAAAGCTCACTGGAGCTCCTCAGACTCATAATTCTATAACTGCAACTTTACACTATCATATGGTATACCGAGTCCAAAACCATGCTATTGATCTCAACTTTCCAAGTACAAAGGACGTTCTTTTTATCTCAGTGGATAATGATCAAACTTTCTAATTTAATGTACCTAGATAGATTCCTCGAGATCAACTAGTTAAATTACTCCCCGACACTTGGGAAACTAACTATGGAAAACTCCATCAAAATTCTAGGCCTATCCAGTCCATGGAATCTCAGTTCACAAAAAGAAAGATTGTACGGTTGTCATTCAATTTATTAAGGAAAAAGAAGAAGCCTTTCCTTCTATTTTTCCTACTATTTTTATTGTGCAACCCTATTATGCTGACGTTCCTATTGAAGAAGGTGACTCAGATCCAAAGCTTATGATCGAGTCTTTTGACCAAGAGGGACAACCTATTCATTTTTACAAGGATCTTCGAACAGGATACTGCTTCTAGAATCTTGATTGTCAATGTTCCTTTTGTACAAGCCTCCTGATGATGAAGAAGATGACAAACCATCCAAAAGGAAAAAGAAACACCCTAAAGATAGTCTCTACCAGAGATATCTTGATGGGAATCCTATTGTGGGACTCCTTTGGTGAGGATGGAAGAAAATACCAATTTATGGTTTCATATGGACCAGCCAGATCACAGACGACTCCACCAATTCCTGAACATTGTGAGCCTCCTTCACCACCACAATCACCATCCAGAAAAGTTCCACCACAAAAGTCAATTGTTTCACCCTTCTATAAATTCATCCAAAAATGGATTAGGAAAAATTTTTATTCTTTGCAATTACCTAAAGCACCCCAGGTCTCATGTGTTTCAAAGCCTGAACCACCACCAGCACTCCTAGCTATCTGTATGTTCCAACCCTCGGACTTTTCGCCTTTGAAAATGACCAATTCTAGTACCCTTTTCTCAGCATTATAAGAATTTACATATGCACATCATCGGTTTTGACACATGCTAAAGATTCCAAATCCTACGGATATCTATTATCATGGAAGACAAAAGCAAGTGACTGCTACCGAAGCTGTTCTGAATTGAACGTATTTCGAGATACATACATATTTATAGATGAAACTAGTATAGCAAATTCTTTTGGCCTCATACCAATTGTTGCGAAAGCCTAGTGATCAAACAATAAAATAGATAGAATAAGAAAATAAATCAGATACCAGATTTACATAGTTCGATCTTGTAACCTATGTCAACGGGGAAAGCAGCATGGAATTTCACTATAGATCAATCGATACAACAGAGATTACAACCATACTCGAATCACTCAAACACTCTTAAGTATTTTACAAGCTCCGATTACACCCAATAACACATGTAGTGTTTAACTTCACAATTATTCACGAAATAATCTCTCAATTTCGCAAAAAAGTTGTACACAAGTCTTATTACAAGATTTAATCAGCTTGAACATTAATTCTTCTTCGATGTAATCCACGAACGGAGAAACCTACGACCAAGCATTCGTGATAAGGGCGCTTCAAGAACTCTTCGTAACCAACGAAGCAACCCACTGCCCGAGGAAGTGCAAATTTCGATCACATATTCGTCAGCAAAAAAGGAAATAAAATCTCTGTGAGCTTCGGTCAACTGAGTCCAAGATTGGAATTTCCAATTTCAACTTTTCTTTGGCCAACTTTATGAAGGAAGAATATCCATGAATATACATCTCCCCACGTGCCAAGCCCTAAATTGGATCGGTCAAGGAAAATGACTTCGTGTGGCCACACCAATTTGATATCAAGACGAGACAGTAATCATTCGAAACCTGGACTCTTATCACCGAACGGGAAATATGATTTTCATGCAACACCACGCGGATGTCCACAAAAATTCAACTTTTCTCGGATCAAATTTCATCTATCGAGCTCAAACTTAAAACATATTTTAACATAATTAATGGTAGAGATGTGCTCGGATCTTCACAGGAATGATGCACCCTGATGAAATCAAGCGCATCCATTTTAAGGAAGGTAGGGAAGGTGCACATCGATAGAATGAGAGTGAAAGTACTTGTGCCTCCTCCACTTTACTTTGTTTAGAATGATGACGATGAGGACAACCACTATTTTGCCAACAAAGTGTATATTATGTGAGATTTTGTGAGATCACTACCAACTGTTCTAAAAGCTTAAACTGTTAAATGAAAGTGTTGTTTAATATTTAATTATTCTAATACTCTCCCTCATGCTTAGCCTAATCTTTTTTGCCTAGTACTAAGCATGGATATATTTAATTGGGGAAGCAATTGGAGCCTGGAAAGATTTCAAGTTAGGACCTCTAGCTCTAATACCAAAAAAGAACGAAGGAGTTTGATTCTTCATCTCAACGTATCATTGTTGAGATGATTGCCATTATATATAAATATTACAAATGTTACACTTGGTAAGGAAACAATATAACAATGAAAAATAATAAATGAAAATATCATTTTATTACAAGAGTTGTCAATCACTTGATTCTAACATCTCCATGAATCATCTCGTGATTTTGATTGATATTTCTAGAATCTCTAGATTCTTCTTCCTTGATTGATAAATCAGTGTCTTTACTCCCCCTCAAATTGGGAATAAGAGAATCCCAAATTCCCAATTTGTGACATAAATTTCCAAATACATTTCTAGATAATGGTTTTGTGAAGAGATTAACAATTTGATGAACAAACGGAACATACTTTAGCACAAGTGTTCCAAGAGCCACCTTTTCTTGCATGTAATGATAATTTAATTCAATATGTTTAGTTCTTGCATGAAACACTAGATTAATCGACTTGTAAAGTGCACTGATATTATCACAAAATAATATTAGTGGACTAGAGAGATGAATACCCAAATCTCTCAAAAGGAATGATATCCATGTAATCTCTGCAACTGTCGACGCCATTGCATGATACTCTGCCTCGGCAATAGATCGAGCAACTATTCATTGCTTTTTAGCACTCCATGATATACAGTTACTACCTACGAAAGTACAAAATCCAATTGTCAATCGTCGAGTCAAGTGACAACCTGCCTAATCTGCATCACAAAAAGCATACAAGTCCAAGGTTTACTTGGACAAGATTTGCATGCCTCGATCTGTTGTGCCGCTGACATAACGTAAAATATGCTTCACAATTTGAAAATGACTCACAGTAAATTATTGCAGGAATTGACAAACAAAATTGACTGCATATCCTTACCAAAAAAAAAAATTGACTGCATATGAAATATCCGATTGTGTAATCGTCAGATATTGAAGAGCTCCAATGATACTTTGATATAGCGTAGGAACCAAGAATAATCTTGCATCTGAACTAGATTGAGAACTATGTGTGGAAACTGGTTTGTAGCCCTCCATTTGTGCATGTTTGAGAATTGACAATGCATATTGTTGTTGGAACAAATAAAGGCTACTAGAGAATATCCTAACCTTCACACCTAGAAAATAGTGTAACAGACCCATATCCTTCGTTACGAATTCACTACTCAATGTAGAGATGAACTTATCAAGCAATTTTGGATCATCACCAGTAACAATCATGTCATCTACATATAAAAGTAAAGATGGAATGTCAGGAGCTGATTTTTGAATAAATAAAAATGGATCCGCAATGCTGCAAAAGAAATCAGATGCCAAAAGAAATGAGCTAAAGCGATCAAACCATGCTCTTGATGCTTGCTTAAAACCAAACAAAGCTCTCTCCAATTTACAAACATAATAAGGGTGATTTTTGTCCTCCAAACCTAGTGGTTGCTCCATATAAACAAGTTGTGATAGAAAACCATGTAAGAAGGCATTTTTAACATCTAATTGTTTGATGGGCCAACCTTTAATAGTAGCAATGGTGAGGACTATCCTTATACTTCCTAGTCAAACAACTGTCAAGAAAATCTCAAGGAAATCTACTCCTGCTACTTGAGTATATCCCTTGGTGATCAATCTTGCTTTTAATCTTTCTAATGTTCCATTGGCCTTTAACTTAGACTTAAAAACCCATCTACATCCCACAATATTAGTATTTGAAGGACGTACTGCAAGTAGGCAACGGCATTTCTCGTATTTATGGTCTTGATGAAGTAAGGGCGGGTGAATTAGTAGTGGAACAAGAGTCCAAGTTTTATTCCAATGCAGTCCCTCAAGTTCCTCTTTTATTGCTGCCAACCACCCTGGATGCTTCAAAGCATACCGTACATTGTTTGGCTCCTTTGATCTAGTATCCATCATATGTAAATTGGCATATTTTGGATTAGGCTTCACAATACCAGCACGTGCTCGAGTAATCGAATGCTTTTGAGTGGGTGAATGTGCTATTGAAGAATCATGAAGGACATCCATAGAGCAATCTTCATTTTCCAAGTTGCTTGGAGAATTAACAGAGAACTCGATGAGTCACAAATTTTAACATGATTGTGATGAATATGTGATTCACCTTCCTCAATATTGTCTTCGTGGGAAGTATCATTGGTAGCAGAATTTAATAAGTCATCATGAGGGTTGATCAGAGTTAACAGAGAATTGACCTTGTTGCAAAGACAAAGGTGAAATTTCTGAGTCTGATGATGTCGTGTCATGATTTGGCCAGCTTATAAATTCAGATATATCCTCTTATCACTTTGATCCCGGAATAATGAGTTGGCCACGATATAAAGAAATATTGTCTCAGCAATAACGACGTGTCATGATATATAGATTTGACCAGTTGGAGAATATAGACATTGATATCCCTTATGGCGATCACTATAGCCGAGAAACACACATGGCAACGACCGAGCATTGAACTTATTTTTGGTGTAGTCCCTAAGATAAGGAAAGCACCTACAACCAAAAACTCGCAAAGAATTATAATCTAGTTCTTTGCCAAATAAAAATTCTTAGGGTGATTTCATGCCCAACACCCTTGTAGGAAGCTAATTCAAGAGAAAAACTGCCGTTTGGAAGCCTTCGACCCAATATCTTTTGGGAATTCCACTTTGATGAAGTATAGTCAAGCCAATTTCACATGTGTGCCTATGTTTTCACTCGGCAACTCCATTATGCTATGGAGTATTTGGGCAAGATACTTGATTAATAATGCCATTCTTTTGCAAATGAATTAAGAAATCTGCTGGATTGAACTCTCCTCCTCCATCATATTGAAAGATTTTAATATGCCCTCCAAATTGCCTTTCCAAATATTTCTCAAAATTGAGAAAACATGCATAAAAGTCAGATTTTTGCTGTAATGGAAACAATCGAGTATATCGCTTATAATCATCCACAAAGCAAACATAATACTGAAACCTTTGAAATGAGATTATTGGAGCTTTTCCCCACGAATCACAATGTATCTTTTCAAAAGGCTCGGTAGTACTAGATTTGGAAGGCAAAAAAAGGAAGTTTAGATGGTCGACCCTTTGGACAACTACTACATATGGTAGTAGGTTTATTCCAAGCAATAAAAACAATATCGCCTTTATTTTGCAGATGATGGATTGTCGTTGGTTGTGGATGTCCCAACTTTTTATGCCAAGTGCTTTCATCAGCTTTTCTGAACCGATTTGAAAATAATGCTTCTTTTGGCGCCTTCAAGGTATATATATCACCTTCACGATTTCAACTGTTAGAACCTTTCCCGTTTTCCTATCCTTTATCACAAAACCAGTGGCAGAGAAGTCAAAATTTAGAGGATAGTCAATTGTAAATTGGCTCACTGATAATAAATTCTTTTTCATGTGAGGAACAAGCACATCATTTTTTAAGTCAATGTTATTTTGCCCCAAATTGATTTGAGCATCACCGGTATGGGAAATTTTAAGCGAATCACCATTTCCAACCATAACGCTCTATTTCCCAATATATGGTCATAAGTTGAAAAGGTTACCTTCATCTCCGGTCATGTGATTTGAAGCTCTAGTATCAGTGACCCATTATGAATCCTGACTATCTCCAACAGTAAGTGTAGCAAATGCCTTTGGCACATCTGATGGGAGGAAAGATTGATTAAATCTATTAAAACAATCTAAAGCAACATGTCCTTGCTTGTTACATGCTTGACAGGAAACAACTTTGTCTGTTCCTTTCACAAGCTTCTCGATCTTGCTTTGATTAAATTGTGGCTTGTGACCCTGCGAATGCATAAAATCAGCCTGAGAATTTTTCATTCTTGGACTATTGTGAGAAAACCCTCTTCCATACGAAGAAAAATAATGGTTGTTTGGAATGTTGGAATTGTTTGCCCTTCTTGATGCTCTTAAAATTACTTCTTTGACCAAAGAAAGCCATCCCTTGTTGAATTACAAGGGAACTTTTATTTATGAGCCGACTCTCAAAGCTTTGCAATTGTGAAACCAGGTCAATGAATATTGGCATTGGATGCTTCAACATGGAGGTTGTGAATGAATCATATTGATCACCTAAGCCATTCAAAACAAAGGGACCTTCTATTTGTCCTCAAGGAGACATCCAATAGTAGATAACTCATGAAAATACTTTTGAAAAGCACCAAGATACTCGTGAAAAAATGAGAAATTATCTCTATGACATTTATGAATTTGTAGAAAAATTGAAACTTCACGTTCCTGAGATACCTTGGCAAAAATATTTTGTAAAGCTAGCCACACTTCAGCAATTGTCTTCAAGTCTACTACTTGAGCAAGAACTTCTTCGGAAAGCGTTGCAATGATCCATCCCCGCAGAACGCGATATGAACTTCTCCATTGTAAAAAATATGGATATGCCACTTCCTCTTAGTCCCTAGCTTCTTTTTTAGAATTAGAAGGGGTGGCTATTGTTAGACTCGGCATTTGGTACTCGCTATCAATGAATCGTAACGGATCTTAACTTTCAATTAGTGCAAGTATCTAAGCTCTCCAATAAGAATAGCTTGTTTGTGTCAATTTCAGTGACACAAAATTGCTAATGTTCAAAGATGAGGGGTATGGATACTTAGGATCGGTGGAAGCAATTATTAAGGATTGATTTCTTTTGAAGATATGCTCTGATATCACGTGAGAATTTGTGGGACTATTACTAACTGTTCTAAAAATTTAAATTGTTAAATAAAAGCGTGATTCAATATTTAATTTTTTTAATAATTATACTTGAAATCGGGCCTATCTTGACTGTTGTTTTAGTGCACGATCTCTGCCAGCCTACCGTCACAAATTCTCCAATTTCGTGCGCAACATGTTCGAGCACGATCAGGTACGGCAGATGGGATCTACCCAGGCAGGAATTTGTGGCCCTTCGTTCCTAGCCTTTTAAGCGCAATGATGACAACGTTTGATTTCATGTCCAAATAGGTAAAGAGGGTAGGATTTATCAGATACACGCAAGCGATGCCTGTGACACATCAATTCGTTGACTTTTCGTTTGTGGCGCATATCTTTCGGCTGGGCATGTGATCGAAATTGAAATGCACGTGATGTGATAGCTTTCTTCAGCTTTTCCTCTTTCTTCAGCTTTTCCTCGATCGATCCATAAGCCAGTCGCCTCGGGAGAGATCGCATGATTCTCGTTTGTTCACCAAGTCAATCGTCGCACTAAAATTAAAATCACTTAAAAAAGATATATAAACAAATTAATAACACTCCAATACATTATGATTAATATTTTTTTCTGTGAATAGATATATCGTGATTCGTAAGCACTTAAAAAATTTTTCAATCCCGAGTAATTATGAAGCACAGGAAAGGATCGTAATCAACCCTCGAGAGATCTCACTCATTATTATTAGTACCCTTTTGATTTTTTGTTTTCCTTGCCCGAGTTTAACCTTGGGCTTTGAGTGAATCTAAAGCCATGAATGTTTCAGAATAATGGTTCTGGCAATATTTATTAACTTGTGACTTTTACTTTATTTTTTATAACATGGATATCCGAACCTTAAGGTTTAACTAATTCTAGCGGATGTTAAAACCAAAATTTGTCTTCCGTGACAACGGATGCTTGGGTTGTGCTTGAACCATCAAGAATCGATCACTTGAAAGCACGAGAAAGAGCACAGTGAACCCCTTGAGGTATCGACCCCCCCAAAAAAAAACCCCTAACCCTGAGGTGGTCCTCATGGCACTCGGTGAAGCTCCAATCAACCGCATTCTCAATGATGATGATCTCATAATAAAGGTGATTAATATTAATAGGCCAAAAGCCACGAAAAACTCTAAACTATGCTCATTGTAACACTTTCACCCTAATTTTTTTTTTTATGACATCAAAAATCCTAAATTTGTACCTATGTAATACATTAACCCTCCATCAAAATTCTATCAATGAAAACCGTTAAAAATCTGCCTGTATGAAATATGGCGCCCACATTGCTTAAGTGAAATAAAAACGATATTATTTTAGCTGACAAATCATTTAAAATTTTTTTAATAAAGAGTAAATGTATCACATAGGTATAAATTTGGGATTTGTTTATGTCACAAAAAAAATGTTTGGGGTACATACGTCATGGTAGGTATAGTTTGTAATTTTTGATATCACAAAAAAAGTTCAGGGTAAATATATCACAGTGAGTATAATTTGAAGTTTTTTGTAGCTTTTCCCCATATAAATGAGGTTAATAATGATAAAAAGGTAGCGTTGAGATGCACATTGACCCTTAAACTGGTCAATGGCAGGTTCTTGGCCCGCTTGTCAACTTACATTCTAATGTAGATACTCGCAAACCATCCTGTTCTCATGCATCGAATAAGGCCTAGCATCGGATGGCCGTTATGACTCTCAAGTTCACTATCAATGGGTTACGCTGTGGTTTGAATACCAGATCCATTTTATCCGCATGAAGCGCATAGCCACTCAGTGAACCCCTATGGCTGAGTTTCGTTTCTTTTTTCCTTCTTTTGTAATGTACATAGTATTACTCCATCCAATACCGCCAATGCATAAAATAGTTTCCACTACGAACATTCCCTAGGCTTAGTAATCCTAAAAATTAGATTGATTCCCACTACACATGTACGACATCATATAGTCAAACAATGCTCATGCAAATGATCATTCGTTCTACTGTCTTGTGGCTATTGATGCAATCCCGCCCGATCGCGCGCAACCAACCATGGCGGAGCAAAAGTAAAAACAAAATCTCGAGGAGATGTTTGTTTTATAAAAAGTTTCCGAGTCAAAAGGCGCATCAATGCCAGATCAAAAAGAAGGGTTATAGCACTAGATCCAACCTTTACTAAAGCTTTATTCGTTTCATTGGAATATAACTTTCGGAAAATCGTTTTCTAGGTTTTTCGACATTCGTTTCACAGAAAATAAACTAACCATGAAAAACATTTTCCCTCAATGGACAAAACACCTTCAAAAGTCTGGAAAATGTTTTCCTCTTTTTGAAAAAAGGAAAACATTTTCCCCCTTCCTTCTTTCACCATTCATTTTAATTATTTTAATTTTTTTAAAATTCTAATTTTTAGTTATCTTTTGATTTTTTTTTACTTTTATTTTCTTTTTTTTGGACCTTCTTCTCTGACTGATCGCCGGCCACGGCAATGACCGGCGACCGGCCATGGCAATGACCGGCGACCGGCCACAAGCGAAGCTCGGCCTCACTCGAGGCTAGTGAAGCTTGAGTGAGGCTGAGCCTCTCTAGATCCAGCCTCGCTCGAGGCTGCAGCCTCGCTCAAGGCTGGCACCTCGCTCACCCAAGGTTGGCGAGCTCAAGCGAGGCCTCACTCGATGCCAGTGAGGCGAGGTGAGGCTAGGCCACGCTTGAGCTTGCCAGCCTCAAGGGAGCAAGGCCTCGCCTCGCCTCACCAGATTTGGCGAGGCCCCGACCTTAAGCGAGGTGAGGCGAGGCCTCACTCGAGGTCATCGGCCTTGGGCGGCGAGCAAGGCCGAGCCTTTCCTATGGCTGGTCGCTGGCCGTCGCGGTGGCTGGCAATCGGCAAGGAAAGAAGAAAAAAAAAAGAGAAAAGAAAAGAAAAATTAAAATTATTTTAAAAAATTAAAATTTTGAATTTTTTTAAAAATTTTAAAAAATTATTAAAAGGAGTGCAAGGAAGAACGGAAAATATTTTTCAGGTTTTTTTTTTCATGGTTTAGCCAAACGCCGGAAAATATGATCATTTTTCCTAGAAAATAATTTTTTGGAAATGTCGTATTTTTGGCAAAACGAACGGAGCCTAAGTAGTAATGATTCGTAATTTAATTTCTTGATTAAGTGCATGAAATCCTCATTGAAACAAATGTCGCAAACTGAACCGCTGAAGCTCCCCCGGTTGCCCCAACGCGTACCGCGTTTCAACATAGAATCAGCATAATTGTCCCCTAATTAATATAAAATCAGCTCTAGTTATTGCTGGATAAGACCATATTTAATGGCACTCCATTAAAGGAAGCACCGAGCGATCATCACCATGCTCTTTAATTAATTGACTCGAATGTCACAAATAATTGCGCTTCCTCCCATAATTTATGTGAACTCATCTAGAGAGTATTCAGAACCGTCGATGTCACTATCTCCCTAGCTAGGCTGGAGAGTATTCAGAACCATCAATGTCACTATCCCACTAGCCAGGCTAGAGAGTATCCAGAACTTCTTTCAGTGCCAAGTGTGAGGACGCGAGAGAAAAGGGGGAATAATAGACAGGATCGTGTGCGAGTCGTGGTGCCTAATGATCGTTTCCGTGAAGAAAATATTACTTTAGGTGACTGCGCATTACTTCCTATGTGTTTACATGGAAATTACATTATGTATGACATATATAGCACTAGTTGAAGAAAATAGTTTGATTGGCTGTGGTGCTGATTAAGGAGCTACCGATAAATTATTTAATTAAAATAAAATTTTGGATGTGAAATCACGTGCGACCCACCAAATGAAGCCCAAATGTCAAAGTGCAACGCAAATATGGTGTAACAAGTCAGCAACACAAAACCGATGCATCATTCTTCCTTAGTGTTCAAGCTTTCCGGCTCTAGTAATCGTTGCATATGCAATCAAATCGTTCTCATTCACAAATTTTACATTGATATGGCTCCGCCCGTAACATAGCATACGAGAAACCATGCAATGTTTCAAAACTAGATTCTTCCCATACGATTTGAGACCACTGACCACCCAGTGAACTCGAGGGTTCAAATCAATAAACACTTGAAATCAATTTTGCTAATAATTCAAGAGGGTACTTTTGTTTTCGACTCTAGGTAATTTTCGGGCTTTCTACTCAAGCTTTAGTTCGCACTTTATCAAATCCATGACATTAAAAAGGATATATCGCGAGCCCAAGTTAAACCTACCTAAGGTAAGCTTCCTCTTCGTTGAAAGCACAGTGCATGATGTTAACGTGATATAAGTACCGACCCATAATTTATGTGAATTTATCATTGTCACCTGCCCTCTAGCTAAGCTACAGTATATTATCTTATTGCACGGTCCGGTGACTTTTGGTGAAACCGAAGTGCCTGATGACTTTTCCCCGTGAGATGGGATGAGCACAACGTAGGATTTCAAGTCAAACACGCAATTCATGTTCTTAAATTATCACGGAATCAAGCATAGTACATGTTGTGTATCACATGAACACGAATATTTCCACGATTGCTGATAATCAGGTGATAAATGTGCGCTTTCGCAGCTTCAAGAAACCAAGCATTACTTCTTAGACGCATACACGGCAATCATTAAATATAACGTATATCACTACTCGAGGAAAAATATTTGGTTGGTTGTGGTACGGATTAAGAAGTTACCGAAAGATAGTTAAATTAAAAAAGAAAAAAAAATTGAATATGACATCACAAGCGACGCACCAAATAAAGCCCGAAAAAAACATATTTAAAATTGTAGCTTAAATGTGCTTGTTTATGAAAAAAAGAAAGAAGCTATATTATGTTGAGTGCATGGCAAATATGGTGTGACAGGTCAACCACACGAGATCAGTGTAGTGTTTTTGAGAAAATTATCCAAAAGATCGTAAAGCTATTGTACTTCTATAATTCAGTCTTAAACTTTTCAATTTTGAATAGAAACTACTGATGTGGACGCTGGCCATCTTACATGGCACGCCGGTGTTAACGTGGACATTTTAGAATAATATTTAAATAAAATTTTGAATTTTTTTATGGTTTTTTCTTCTTTTTTTCCTTGTTTTTTTTGGGGGGAGGGGGGGTTTGGAGTTAGGGCCGGCAAGGGTAGACGGAAACCTTCGCCACAATGCCCTTGCCCAAAGCTGGCAAGGGTTGGCTAGCCACCCTCATTGGTCCTAACTAAAAAAAAAAAGCAAAGAAAAGGGAAAAAAAAGAAAAAAAACCATTAAAAATTCAAAATTTTATTAAAATATTATTAAAAATGTCTACGTCAGTGTCGGCCGTACTATGTACGACAGTTGGCATCCATGTTAGTAATTTCTAGCCAACTCAATTAGCAAATTATCAAAAAATTTAAAATTCAATTAGTAAAACTGAAAGGTTTATAATTAAGTTAGTTTAGAATTTTTGGGACGATTTTCTCGTCTTTTTCTATAATATGAGTATCCACAATTTTTGGGCCCACTGTCATTGAACATGCATGCAAATTGTCTCATCCACGTACAGTGCATTGATATGGCTCCATCCAGAAATTGGCAGACGAGACCTCAAGTTTGTTGTGAACGGGAAACTGTGTGATGGTGCAAAATCGGATTTGTCACGTACGAATCAAGACTGCCAACCCCTCGATCAACTCGAGGGTTCAAATCAGTAAGCACTCGGACCATGTTTACTACTTATTAAAGAGTACCCTCATTTTCAACCCTACTTGCAACTAAAAACAAGCAATTCCTTGTTTAGGCTATCTATCCGAGTCTTGAATCGTGCCTTATTTGATCTATAAGACTAAGAGAATATTTCATCAACCCTAGTTAGGCCTACTTAAGGTGAGCTTCCTCGTCATGATATTTCCTCATGAAACGATAAGTAAGACACTTCTTTTTGATATGATCATACTACATATGAGATGCATATATCAATGGTCAACTCCACAAAATCAGTCGCGTCCACATTTAAGCTTAGCAAATTACGAGGTTGAGTCATGCCGTGCCCCGGGGTGCAAAGAAACAAGAGGTGACGATGAACAGGAGACGTGCAGGGGACAGAACTTGCCACGAACCCTAAAGACCTTGAACCCCATGTAACAGAAGTGGACATTTATATTTTTTATGGAATTTTGTGTCGAGCGCCTACGTTCTTGGCGAAGTCGTTCATTGGAATTGATCGTTATCTCGGAACTATATAATTCGCAGGAAAAAACGGGGTCAAAACGAGAAAACGTCTTGGAAAGTCAGGGGGATTACTTGTACCGGGAAGTTGCCCCGTAAGACAGGTGAAAAAACCTTATTTGGTTTTTGCCTTCGGACGTGGACCAAGGGGACTTGATTGGTTGAGCGATCATCGTGTCTATTTTGTCCACGTCATACACGAAAATGGTACGAAGTTTACTGTGAAGGCGATGAAAAGTCTTGGATGAAAAGGATGACGAAGTTGCATCTTCTCCTCTGTTGATCACCTCGAGTTCGGGAAGAAAGTGCCTCGTGTTATCTTATCTTGAATCTGTGGAGATAATAATTTGACTTTGTTAAAAGTGTCCGGGTCATTGTTGTAGTAACCAAAAAAGGGAATATTCGTACTTTCCAATGTACTGTCCGCCCGCCCTCGCGACATGTACATCAAATGCTATGAAAAGCATTTCTTCGTTTCCGGGGGCACTCGTCATGCTGCGGGCTGAAACCTAATTTCGAGTTCATTTCGGTGATTCGTCATATAGCCCGATCGAATAAGTCCACGAATCTTTCACGAAATTTGAAATTAGGCTGCGATCGGCAAGCATAGCTTTGCTTTAATGGAAAGGGGGCGAGGAGCTTCATTTCCATCCCGTGAGCATATTGGTTTAGATTGCTCAGTTTGGTGAACTTTTGTGACCATTCTACACCATATGAGTCTACATCAAAACCAGACTAGCATTGCCGTGGGAAAAGGGGGCCTAGTTGTTCGCACATCACATGAAAACGGTCATACGAAATGCTTCATCGTACCCAACCTAACACCGCCCACCCCCTGGAAACCGGGCCAACGAAAATTACCTTTTTCAGGCACATCGAACTACAGTTGGCACATCGGGCGATCACCGTGACAAGCCGGCCCATCTCGAGAAGACCTTTTCATAAGTCAATCGGGCGGCTGTGGTGCATAGCCCTCCGGTGGCCCTGCCGGGACGGATGGGGCAGGCTTGTAAGCAAAATATACCGTAGCTGAATGTAGAGTTCTTATGATAGTGTCTGGATAAATAGCTTTGCTCGTTATATTCTCCCATCCTTTCTTGTCTAGTAAAACAAATAGACATAATAGATCGTACGCACCGTTTACCATATAATAATTTTTCATTACCAACTTTTAGAATGCGATATTTTTTATTAGAAAATAATTACGAAATGTGGTAGGGTTTTCTTAAATTCATATTTGTTTATGTGTATGCCGATCAAATAAGATCATCGCGGAAATACACATGTCTAATAGCTATTCACACAATCCCAATGGCCACCCTTCTTACTTGGGAAAGGAGAGACGGGGAGTTAGAATCCCCGCTTCTCAGGGTGGAGGCTAGGGATAAGATGTATAATTTTAAATGTGAGTTTCGACTTCTACGCCTTGCAAGAGGCAGGGTAAAAGTCTGAGAGTGAGTTGAGATTTAGAGTAGGATTGACAAAAAAAATATGAATAAATAAATAATAGCTATTCACCAATTAAAAAAAATGGCAAAATAGATCATATATTGTCGATGTAAAGGAAATTTCACTTAAGCAGCTTCGCGGGCCCTTCATTTTAGGATTATACTCGATTCAATTCAATGGTGTATAAAGTCGCTTATATAATTTATTTTTTTTACACCGCCGGAGTATACCCTAGTTACTCATTTTTTTTTTTTTTTATAAAAAAAATAAAAGGGGTTGCCCAAATTGGGTCCGCTCGACTCAGCAGTGGTGTCTGACCAAAATTGCCAACTCTCGCTTCGTCTCCTCCTCCTCCCCCTATAAAATTGGCTCAATTCATTGCACTCTTCACGAGCCCCTCTCTCTCTCTCTCTCTCTCTCTCTCTCTCTCGATGACGATCCAGAACACAGTTTAGAAGAGTTTAGAAGATCACAGACGCCAAAATCACCGATCGAAAAGATAGTAACACAACGCCGAAAGAGGAAGAATGGTGGTGAACATAACCTCCATCCAGACCTCCTCGAACGGGGCATGGCAGGGCGACAACCCCCTCGACTACGCCTTCCCCCTCCTCATCGCCCAAACTACGCTCATCCTCGTCGTCTCTCGCTGCCTCGCCTTCTTGCTCAAGCCCCTCCGCCAACCCAAAGTCATCGCCGAGATCGTGGTAAGTATTTTATTGTTTTTGATTCTCTTTGTGTTTGACTTTGGTTCTTGGCAAAAGTTAATTTGTGTTTGTATGTGTTTTTCTTTTCGAATGAACTTTGAAGGGTGGGATTCTATTGGGCCCATCCGCGTTCGGCCGGAACGAGGCCTACCTGCACCGGATATTCCCGTCCTGGAGCACGCCTATCCTGGAGTCCGTCGCAAGCATCGGCCTCCTCTTCTTCCTCTTCCTTGTCGGCCTTGAGCTTGACCTCGGCTCTGTCCGGCGGAGCGGCCGCCGCGCCCTCGGCATCGCCCTTGCCGGCATATCGCTCCCCTTCTTGTGTGGCATCGGGGTCGCGTTCGTCCTTCGCAGCACCGTGGACGGGGCCAACAAGGTCGGCTACGGCCAGTTCCTGGTCTTCATGGGGGTGGCGCTCTCCATCACCGCCTTCCCTGTCCTAGCCCGCATCCTCGCGGAGCTCAAGCTGCTGACCACCCAGGTTGGCGAGACGGCAATGGCAGCCGCTGCCTTCAATGACATGGCCGCATGGATCCTGCTCGCCCTGGCGGTGGCACTGGCTGGGGACGGGGCCGAGGGCGGGGCCCACAAGAGCCCGCTTGTGTCGCTATGGGTGCTCCTCTCGGGGGTCGCCTTCGTGGCCTTCATGATGGTCGCTGTCCGGCCCGCCATGAGGTGGGTGGCGCGGCGGTGCTCGTCCGAGCATGACGTGGTCGACGAGGCCTACATCGTGCTGACGCTGGCGGGGGTGCTCGTCTCTGGGTTCATGACAGACTTGATCGGGATACACTCAATCTTTGGGGCGTTCGTGTTCGGGTTGACCATTCCGAAGGGCGGGGAGTTCGCAGAGAGGCTAATCGAGAGGATCGAGGACTTCGTGACCGGGCTGCTCCTGCCTCTCTACTTCGCGTCGAGTGGGCTCAAGACGAACGTGGCCAAGATCCAAGGCGCGGAGGCATGGGGGCTGCTGACGCTGGTGATCACAACGGCATGCGCGGGGAAGATCGCCGGGACATTTGCGGCGGCCATGATGTTCGCGATGCCAGCCCGGGACGCCATCACGCTGGGGGTGTTGATGAACACCAAGGGGCTCGTGGAGCTCATTGTCCTCAACATCGGCAAAGAGAAGAAGGTAAATTATTTATCCAGAGTTCTACGTACACATACGTCTATATACATTCTCTCTTTGTGCTTTTCAATGATCTCTTTCGTGAATATTGACGACATTTTAAAGACACAGCGAACTTTAGTACTGGGGTTTTCACATTAAATGAATTCCGGTTATGAAAATGAAGTCTTCATACTATTCCTGTTGGAGACAATTGTGCTTGACGATCTAACAGGGTCCCCCTCGTAAATGGAGCGACGCTTCCACGAAATAGACTTTCGACTCTCCCGTCGCTAAAAACAGTGTTGGGCGAGCCGCCCCTGTTTTTCCGTCCTTGAAATGCATTATTGGTTGACTTATAGAACACACTATTCGGCAAGACTTGTAGAACATCGTAGCCATCATCTCTTCTTCCTTTGCTTGTTTTTAGTTTCTTGTTTATATGAACCTGGAAGGTCACAAAAAAATAAAATATTGCATGAGCGATAGAGTAGGGATTTCTGAAGCCATTGGATTTAACACGGAGTTATAGGAATTGGTGCACCGATTCGTCATGCGATGCCACAAGAAGTTAAGCTAGTAGTTATGTGACTCATGCTTGCTTTCTTAGTACCTTTAAAGTGATCGTAAATTTCGCTTTTGATGTTGGTCTAATACTTTCTTAGTGTAAAATTGCTGATAATTAAGGTTAATTTGACAGTACCAAGAATTTTACTCCACATGTACCAATTGGTCACTGGCACTTTAGACTAATTATAATCTTCGTGGCCTTTGACTCCCATAAAGGCGTCGGGCACCACATATCCTTCCATTTGCCATCATTCATTTTCTTTTCTTTCTTGTTTTTGGACTCTCTCGACTCGACACGCCGCACTTCGCATTGTGCTCTGTATTCCGGTGTTATTGGATATCGGAGAGGATTAATATCACGAAAAACCTCAAACTGATACACTTGTAATAATTTTATCATAAATTAATTTTTTTATCACAAAAAACTCCAAATTGATATACTTATGACAAATTATCCTCAGTTTGTTTCCATTAAATTTTACTGTCAAATTGTTTTGTTAAATTACACGTGACAGTTAACTGATGTAACAGTTTTATGGTTTACCTTCCATTTGTCATAGGTGTATCAATTTGTGATTTTTTGTGATATTAATTCAATTTAATGAAAATTGACAGAAGGCAAATTTATTACAAATGTACCAGTTTGGGATTTTTAGTGGCCAAGAAATTAGTTTTGGATAAATTTATCACAGATGTACCAGTTTGAAGTTTTTTATGATCAAAAAATTAGTTCGGAGTAAAATTATCACAAGTGTACTAATTTATGATTTTTCGTGATATTAACCCTATTGGATATGACTCATTTATCTGAATGCCCATCTGCAGTGTAAACTTAGGTTTGACATCATGATCTCACTAATATATTCAAGAAACAAAGAATAATTTGGCTAGAAAGAACTTTAAGGCATAAGTGACGGGTCAAAGGAACTTTAGTCAAGTGGCAAATTCGCATAATAATAGGTGTTAAACTTCCCCTCGGTTTCCCTCCTCTTGAAAGGTCCAAAGTCCATGGCTTTAGTCCTTATAAAATTTAAGACACTAAGCTTGTCACGCAGGTGGCTTCGACTTATGTACACACCCACGTCATCATCTAAATATTGTCTTTGCGGGTCACCATCAAATCCGTCACTAGAGGACTAATCGTGAATCTCTTACGAAAGTCAAAAGTACCACAATTCCCATTTTTGTCCGCCCCTAGACGCGTGAGTGATGAGCCAACTTAGGTCCTATTTCGAAATAGGAGTCAAATATAGTTCGAAACCTTATGTCGATTATGACGTGACATCCTTTGATTTTAGACATAATGAACGTTCGCATTATTAAATGATGATTGTTCTAAAATATGTGACCAAGATTGTTCTGGTGTGATCTGCAGGTTCTTAACGATGAGATGTTCGCAATTCTAGTGCTGATGGCGCTCTTCACCACCTTCATCACCACACCCACTGTCATGGCCGTCTACAAGCCTGCCCACGCTGCTCCGACGCACCGCAAGCTGCGCGATTTGTCAAACACCGATGACTCGTCCAAGGACGAGCTCCGGATCCTCGCGTGCCTGCATGGCCCTGGGAACGTGCCCTCCCTCATCAGCCTCATCGAGTCGATCCGAAGCACCAAGAAATCCATGCTCAAGCTCTTCATCATGCACCTCGTCGAGCTCACTGAGCGGTCGTCTTCCATCATCATGGTCCAGCGGGCTCGGAGAAATGGCTTCCCTTTCTTCAACTTGTCGCGCCGCGGGAAGTGGCACGACCGAGTCGTGGGGACGTTCCAAGCGTACAGCCAACTGGGCCGGGTCTTGGTCCGGCCCACCACGGCGATCTCGGCACTGTCCACGATGCACGAGGACATCTGCCACGTGGCCGAAGAGAAGAGGGTCGCGATGATCGTCCTACCGTTCCACAGGTCCTGGAGGGGCGAGGGGGACGAGGCCACAGAGGACAATGTGGGCCACGGGTGGAGAGGAGTCAACCAGAGGGTGCTGAAGCACGCCCCATGCTCGGTTGCCGTGCTCGTGGACCACGGGTTCTGGGGCGGGTCCGAGACCCCTGGGCCCGACACGCCGGCGGTCCAACGGGTTTGCATCCTGTTTTTCGGTGGGCCGGATGATCGAGAGGCGTTGGAGTTGGGCGGGCGGATGGCGGAGCACCCCGCGGTCAAGGTGACCGTGGTGAGGTTCGTGGAGAAACCGGAGGTCGAAGGGAGCGAAATTACATTGAGGCCATCCTTAAGCAAATGCAGAGAGAAGAGCTATTGCTTCTCGATCGCGCATATGGATCCAGAAAAGGAAAAGGTACGCTCTTTTTTCTTGCAATTTTTCTAATAATCCAAACACACGAGCACATGATTTAGCGTACTTAATTTCCCTAGTATTGACCGTTTCTTCGTGCTAATGGTCCAGGAACTGGACGAGGCCGCAGTCACAGAATTCCGAGAGCGGTGGGACGGCACGGCGAGTTACACGGAAAAAGTCACAGGCAACGTGATTGAGGAAGTCCTGGTGATCGGCCACAGCAAGGATTACAACCTTGTAGTCGTGGGCAAGGGGCGGTTCCCTTCGGCTATGGTGGCGAACCTGGCAGACCGCCCTGCGGAGCACCCCGAGCTAGGGCCTGTCGGGGACGTGCTGGCGTCGTCGAGCCGCGGCATCGCGTGCTCAGTTCTCGTGATCCAGCAGCATGATTTGGGCCATGGGGAGGAGACTCCCGCGTCCAAGGTGGAGAGCAGCGAGCCCAATAAGTTGAAGGGGATCGATGATATCGTATGATGATGGATATGCTGCGTGCTGCACGCGTTTCTCGTCCAATAAACAGTGTTCATAGGAGATCGTATGGCTTTTGTATAGGAATTTGGGTGTGTTGGAGAAAATTAAATCATTCCCAAAATTTGTTGAAAGTGGGAGTAGTGAAGCCAATGTACAATATTGTTATTACCCAACTATCTCCTTCGGAGATGGACAGAAAAATTTGCGATTAAGTGCTGAATAGAAATTAGAATTTTCGGATATTTCGGGAAATTATACCATAAGATATAATTGTACGCATTAAAACTATCAGAACTCCTTTAGCCTCTGATTGGGGTGATATTCTTAGGGAAAAGAATATTAAAAGTGTCAAAAGTTTTGTACGGCGCTCATTTTAATGTCGAAAATTTTCGCCAGTTCACTTAAGTACTAAATCGAAGAAAAAATAATTATTTAAGTACTTCGGACAAGAATTTTCGGCAAAAAATATTACGTGATATTTATATTAAAAAATTAATATGAGTTGGCAATTTTTATTAAAAAAAAAACCAGTCCACGTTGGCTTTTTGGCTGCTATCCCACGAAGAGGAAAAGAAAAAATCACCATTTTTTTTTTCTCTTCGTCTCTCTCCTTCGTTACTCTCTCTCTAAGCTCCCTCTCTGCAACAATGGCGTCGCCTGCTCCTACGCCTCCAGTCCCTCTTGCTCGAAAAACCCATCTGGTCAGCCCCTTACTCCGAGTTCGACTTTCGCCCGTCCCTCATCGTTGCCACCAGCCGAGTCGCCGGCACTAATCGAGCCGACCAGATATGGCCGCACGACGCCGACGACGGTCATGGACAAGTATGCGCCGCTCGCAAGCCACTTGTCCAGGTTTGGCCTCGCCCATCACAGTCTTCGAACGCCACTCGTTTATATTTGGATTCCCCTTTCCTTGCGTCCCTCTTCGCCAAAACGAACTTCCGATCTCGAATTTTGTTCCTGGGAGGAGCAATTACTCACCGGATTAGGGTTTTTTAGAGGCCGATTTCTGCGATTTTGCAGACTTGGCTGCCCCAAGGGAATTAGCCACTTTGGGGATCTTGAAAATCTCTTTTTCTTCTTGGCGGTCTCATGGTGCAAATGGAAGCGCACTATGAAGAGGGCGAAGCGAATCAAAATCCGTTGGCGTCAAGCCTTCGTTGCCGGCCACCACCAGTCCTTCAGATTGATCCATAAGAAGAGAGCACATTCAAGAACGTGAAAATTTTAGGGCTCTTTCAACCAAAAAATGAATCGATTTAGGGATTATGTTTAGGAGAAAAACAACGTTGTCTAGTAGATATATGCTGATTGGGCATACTAGCGAGTCACATCGGACTGAGAAATTAATGAAAAATGATCTCGTTGGATTTTTGGCAATCCTGATTAGAGTTAGCACTTAAATAATCATTTTTTAAAAAATTGACACTTAAGTTATACGAAAAAAAAATTTTGGCACTAAAATGAGCACCGTACATAATTTTTAACACTTCTAGTATCATTCTCCCGATATTCTTGTGTGGGAAGGTATTGGAAGCGGGTCTTTCTCTATTAAGGCAGTGTGCGAGGTATTTAATAGGACACACAATTAAGAGTTCGATAGTATATGGTCCACAATTTGAAGGTAGCCGGACCTCAACGTGTTAGACCTTTCCTCTGACTAACCGGCGATAAGTGACTAATGACAAATGAATTGAAGACAGTCTCACTACTTGGGAGGGAATCCATATTGCTTGAGATATGAGTCTCATGCCGAAATAACTTTACATGTTTTAAGGGATTATCCAATTCTCCGTAGGATATGGATTGAGTTTGTCCCACAACAATGTTTAGGAGAATTCTTTTCAATGACTTTGTCGCAATGGTCGAATTCAAATCTTGCTAGTAAAGGACAATTGAATTTTCATCATGATTGGAGCACAATTTTTGAAGTAGGTGCGTGACTTTGTTTGGCAATGGAGAAACAAATTACTTTTTCAAGACAACTTTGTTTTCCCTTCAAATCCGGTACAAGCAATTTGGTCATACACAAAAGAAATCATGAAAGGTTCGTCTATGAATAACTAGATGCTAAGGCTCCGTTCGTTTTAGGAAAAATATTTTTTCGGAAAACATTTTCCGTGTTTTCCGATGTTCGGGAGCGGAAAATATTTTCCGTAGGAAAAATTTTTCTTCCCCACCCCCAAATCCTTTATTGTTTTGAGAAAAATGATTTCCGCTTATGAAAAGCGGAAATCATTTTCCGTCAAACTCCTCCATCCCCCCTCCGGTCGTCAACCGCCGCCGGTCGCCGGCCGCCGCCAGTTGCCGGCCGCCACTCGTTAATCGCCACCGGCCGCGGTTGCTGACTGCTGCTCGTCGGTCGCCGCCCGCTGCTCGTCCGCCGCCAGTCGCCGATCGCCGTCGCCACCGCCGGCAAAAAATATTTTCCCAAACTTTTTCATATTGGTCGCCGAACACCGGAAAATTATGTTCCGGGAGAACATTTTTTAGGAAAATGACTTCCGGGAAAATATTTTCCAAAAACACAATATTTTCCGCCAAACAAACGGAGCCTAAATGTATCATGCACTTCTCCAATTTTGGTCAGGTGGGATTCTCGACCTTTCGAATGCATTAAACTGAATATTGATGGGGTCTCTAAAGGCAACCCAGGACTTGCTGGTGTAGGAGGTTCATTTAGAAATGAAGGGGTGACTAGCTTGGTGGTTTTGTTGCATTCGTAGGAATATGTTCGTCGACACAAGTAAAACTTTAGACTTTGTGCTTGGGAATTAATTTCACAAAACAACTTGGTTTTCATTAGATCGTTATTGATATTGACTCTATATCAATCATTGATCTTGTTAAGCCTGAGCTCGTGATTGATAATGATGACCCTGCTTTGCTTAAAGATAACTAAAGACTATTGCGCTCTCACTTTGAGTTTAAAGTGCAACATAACTTTCGGGGAGGAAATCGCTGGACTGATCCCCTTGCTAATCTTGAAATCGATAAGCGCTGGGTATTAGTTTCTTTTCATTACCTCAACTTTAGCCCGTTTATATATATAGCAATCTGGGTAGCTTTGAGCTCTTGAATTTCTTGTTTCTGCTTACTGATTTCATGGATAATATCATTTATATAAATAGATTTAAAACTTGCCTTTTTGACTTCTCCCAGTTTAGTAGAAATATTGTAAGGATTATCAGTTTGGAGAGGAGATTTAGAAACTGGCTTGGGATTTTGGAAGTTATTCAAATATTTTATTTTTGTTTCGGGATCAGTAATTTGATCAATTGTTTGCAGAAGTATTTCTTCTTCTTTTGTTAAAACATTTATTTCAAAACTAGCATCATCCTCTTCTTCACCTTCTGAAGAAGACGAAAAGGTTTCTAAATCACAAATTTGTAACCCCTTTTCAAAACTGGATTCATCAGGAGAACTACTGTCAGTTTCAACCATCAGTTGGTTGAGCTGGTGAATAGTTTATTCGTCTAAATTTAATTCATTAATCCTTTTGCTGATTTTGCAAAATCGAGAAGTGTGGCCTTTTTTTCCACAATTATAGCAAATGATACTTTTAAAGTTTTTCTTTGGCTTCTTGGCTTTATTTACATCGTCTTTTTCTTCCTTTTTTGAAAAGGTCTTATTGAATTTTTTCTTATAAGGTTTCTTATAAAATTTATTTTATTCTTTCATTTTAGAGGAGCAATTTCCTGAACATTTGGTCTTATGAAAAGATTCAAAAGACGGGTCATATTGATAACAAAAATCTCCTAACCCTTTTTTAGAAAGTTTTTGTTCCTTTTTAATCTGGTTTTGAAGATGGATATTGGTACACAGCTGTGTTCCAATTTTATAAATATAAGAGGTTAGTTCTCCGTAAAAAATATGGTCATACGGAATTTGGTTTCCATATTCTTCTCTTATCTTACTGCGAACTTGTTCTCCTATAAGTTTTAGTAAACTGACAAGAAATTTTTCTTTCCAAAAAGATTGGTTGTAATATGTTCTTTGAAAGACTCTTTGCAAAAATATTTCCTTGTATTCTCTAAATTCTCCTAGAGACCTACAATTCATATTAGACAAAAGGTCTTGGTTTTTATCAAGAATATGAAAAGAATCTCCTAGAAAATGTTGTGATATAGAAAATATTAAAGTATTAACAGCATCTTGGATGGGATGATCCTCATCATCAAGAATGTTTTGACAAAAAAGGATCGAGTTTATAAGCATTTAAAATTTGAGATCTTTGCTCTTCATTTAAGTAGTTATCTCACCATTTTTTGAGCTGTCCTGTAAAACCAGCTATTAAAAGATATGCAACTGAATGATCAAAAGTATCATGAATGGTTTTGTAAGTGTTTGCAAGCATAACCATTTGAGTTAAAATATTTATAAGATTATGTTCTGAAACTCCATCTATACTCCACTCATAAATAGCATCAGAAGAATATTTATTTTGAACTTTTGAGAAGGTTTCTTCTGTAAGAATATCGGGAGAAGTGGCACGAGAATAATATAATTTCTAGGAATCTTTCCAGGTGATACGATTTATCTCAAGAATGGAATCAGTATCATATTTATCTAAAAGATTGATTTGATTGGAAGATTTAATACGATCATGAGTGTCTTTGACACTCAGGTTTTATATTAAAAGAGTATCTAAAACTATATGACTTTTAGGGATTAAAACTACTTTTCTTTTAAGGAGTTTTCTCCTATCTTCTACTGCTTTAGCAAATTCAATGCTGGGGTTTTTTGGAATTTCAAAATTTTTAAAGAGTGGGGTTTTTAAATCCCTTTTAGAGGTGGATATCAAAGAAGATAGAAAGCTATTTTGGACAGAAATTTCTATTCGGTCTAATTATTTTCCTATGGTATGCAAGTGTTGATTTGAAAAATTATTTTGTTCAACAATGTAAGGACCTCGGCCCCACCGTGTTTCTGCCGCGCCACTCCTTATGTAATATTGTCCGCTTTGGACATTAAGTCTTCACGATTTTAAAACGCGTTACACAAGAGTTAGGGACCAAGTCTTATAAACTCACCAAGATCTCACTCCCTAAGCAATGTAGGACAAGAGCAATACCACCCCTTGCCATCCTAAAAGCATGCCGAAAGCCACTCCTTGTCCAGGTCCTCAGACCCCGGCGACCACTTCCCGCCCTCGTCGGACCAAGTCGCTACATTCTCCCCTCCTTCGAGCACAGCGTCCTCGCTGTGGCCCCACATGTGGTCGGGAGTCGGCTCTGATACTATTTGTAAGGACCTCGGCCTCATCGCGCTTCCGCTGCGCCACTCCTTGTGTAATATTATCCGCTTTGGACACTAAGTCCTCACTATTTTAAAACGTGTTACACAAGAGTTATGGGCCAAATCTTATAAACTCACTAAGATCTCACTCCCTAAGTAATGTGGGACAAGAGTAATGCCCTCCCTTGCCATCCTAAAAGCCTGCCGGAAGCCGCTCCTTGTCCAGGTCCTCGGACCACGGCGACCATTTCCCACTCTCGTCGGACCGGGTCGTTACAAACAATTTTCTTGATCCGTATGCCATCTATTTCAGAAGCAGTTTTGAAAGGAGAAGCTATTATTTCAGTTTCTCAATGTTCAATTTTGATTTTTCTTAGAGGAGGATGATTAGACTCGATGACATAGCCATCGTCTAATTTCCATCTATAAAGTTGATCTAAGACAAAAATATGTTTTTCTTCTAGAAATTTATTTTCAAACCAATCAAAGAAGAATAACTGGATTTCATATTGGTACATATATTTATAATATTCCTTTTTGATATCAAGTGCTTGTTTTTGAAAATTCGCAAAGAACCATTCTCTGATTTGTTTGTTCTCAAAAGAATTGAATTCTTGGTTTAGAAATATTTTATCAGGTTCAAAAGCTGATTCCAAAACGTTGATTTCAGGGTCTTCCATTTCAGAAGGAGTTAGATTAGGAAAATCAGGAGTATGTTCAGAAGGAGTTAGATTAGGAAAATCAGGAGTATGTTGGTAAACTGGTTTGGAAATTCCTGACCTGTTATCTATACCGCTGATATTCGGAAAAGGAGGAGCACTTGCAGATGCTTCCTCAGGATTATTCAAAGGGATAACAAGAGTAGTATCTATTGACCTTCAAGAAAAAGTAGCATGCCAAGAAGGAATTGATCTTATGTCACAAGACCTTCTAGAAATATCGACAGATCTTCTGGAAAATTAAATGGTTACTCTTCCTTCGGGGTGTTGAATTATATTGGTAGCTTCAGAATTTTGAACGATTTGTTAAGGAATCCTGTTTTCCAATTCTCATTGATCAGGAAGGGTTATTTGATTCCAATTAATGGTTCTTGGAATGGTAACATTTGCTTTGGAAATATATGTTTGTAAAATAAGGGTTTCTCTATTGGAATTCAATTTAAAAGCCTTGCTGCCAAAAGCAGAATTCATTACTTTATAATAAACTCTATAGATGAGAGTTATGGGGATAGAACCTTTAGTTATAGAATAATTATGGGTCTTTATCTAAAGAGTCCAAGATTTTAAAATATTTTTGTCTTTAAGAGAGACAGTGAGACTAGGATGACTATCAAAATGAATAGGTTCGCTGGCAAAGACTTGTTTCGAAGGCCCCAAGAATGGATTCATCATATTTTAAAAGCCTGGCATCTCTCAAAACAAGAAGTAAGGAAGTATCTAATCCTTCTTTGGTAAGGGGTTTTGCACCGACCTGTACCAAACTTATATGCATATAATTCCATTTCTGGGAATGTTTCTTTATTGATTCTTTATTCAAAAGTTATACTGAAACAAAAGAGTTAGAAAGCGGTACATCTCTTTCTTCGGTAACAATGACATAGTTATTGTGTCCAAAAAGTTTAAACTTCGAATGCTCATAAATTTTATCAAGTTTAACTTTAGGAATGAACCAATTTTCAATAGATTTATTAAAATCTTCTATATTAATCTCTTCTCTATTTATTGGTCCTTGATCAGAGGACATTTGTAATAAAGAACTAGAGGAAGATTCAGATCTTCTTAATAAGTTCATTGCAAAAGACTACTTTCTTCTTTTCAATAGATATTGGCAATGCTTACCAATGGACTTACTACCTCTTTGGATTTTACTGCCTGGAACACATCCAGATACCAAATGAAAAAACCTCCACGAAGGAAATCGTCTTTACTGCAAATGAATTTATAAAGAATATCTTTATCTACCTCTTGGCTCTGATACCATGAATGGCCTAGGATCTGAGTTTATAAATGGAGAAGATATTATAAAGAAGATAATTTTAAACCTATTTGCGAATGGATCTAGGTATTTGTAATAGAAATAAAAGAATAACAAAGACGTAAGTGACTTTTAATCGTCTCTCTAAGTATTCAAAATATGTAATATATTGATTAAATAGATTAAAGATTTATGGTATATTTCTAGTAGATAGAGATTTGGCTATAGAATATATATTATAGTATAAATGTGTAGATTTCTACACAGAAAATTATTAAATAAATAAAATTAAATAAAAGCACGAGCATTATATATTACGTGAAGCCCAAAAGCAATAATATTACTAAACCAACCATGTAGGTGGTATTGAAGATTAAAAGGGTAAAATGGTAAGAAGAAGTAAGGATATATGACAGATACAATGGATTGCTTTAAATTAAAGTGCAGACCATCCATAGGCAGTTCAACCTGCTATTTGTGGCGTATATAAATGTAAATGCAAGAAAGGAATTAAAGAGAGATTACTATTATTCAAGCAGCATGGAAAGATCACAGTAGCAATATTGAACAGTTACTCCTGAAATGTAGATATTGAAGCACAAGTGCAAGTTTATAAAAACCCTTGGTATTCTCAGATCATGAACAAGATTTGGAATATAAAGTAGTGCAGGGATCTAGGAAGTAATGAAATTTATTGGATTATGAAAAGGTTATGAGATATAAGATCTCTTATTTCTCCTGGGAAAGGCTAGAGAGGTCTAGGGAAAGCTTGGAGAGGTTTGCGGAGTGATATTGAAAAGTTGTATCTCTAGTTCTGTGTTTCCTTGAGAGGTAAGGCCTGTTTATATAGGCAAGTGGGGATAGTTCATGAGTAGTACTGTGGCAAATAGTGCACAATGTTACAGTGAACAGTGAATAGACATAATTATGAAACTTTTTGAAAAGAAAGAAAGCGAACAGACTCCTTTTAGCTTCAGTAATTATGGAAAGGGTAGGAGTCTTTTGGTGTCTTCTCCCTAGGAGAATCTGGAGAGATCTTTCACTGGTTCAGGTTCCTCTTATTCGTCTTCATCTTTTACACTTGCCCAATTTGCAGGAATTGGTGATATTCCTGGGATGCCACAGCAGTCATCCTCGTTGGTATTACCACTGTAATGAGAATGAGAAGAACTAGAATCCTCAATTTGAGAAAAGGGCTTGTTTTAGCATTCCTGCTAACTGCTGGTGGGATTTAGCGGATGCTAATTTTGATAACACAAATCGTTTATCATGTAGGAATGGAGTCATATCATCAGTTTTTATGGGCTCCAGTCCTCTAGAAACAAGCCATTGATGAATGGCTTGTTCAGTAACTTTATTGAAAAATTTAAATCCATTCCACCATTTGACTTTGTATCTCTTTATTAAGATGGGGATACCATTGTCATTTGATTTCCAATAATCAAAATGCCAACCAAGAACCCAAAATATTCTGAAGTGGTAGAAAAATAGCAAAAGTTTGGGGAAATTTTTCTCAAATGGAAGGGGCACGAATTTGGTGAGAAATATTTCATAACTGGGTTGGATTTTTGGATGGAGGATTTCTTTAGTAGGTCTAAGATGTTCCCACCATTGAATGAACCAATATGGAACTTGTTTGATATCAAAGTTTTCGAAGAAGAATAGCCATGTATGAGAATTGTTGGCATTCTGTCTCCATAAAGTGTTCCACCAGGCTTGTTTATAATTGAAATATAAAAATGATGATCTGTATGGAAGGGATTCGTCATTTTGACATTAAATTTTTTCAAGTTCAATGGGTCAGGTTTCCACTGAGAAGGGTGAATGACCCTGTGAATTCTGGTCGTGGAGTAATTTATGTGGCCTTTATCAGATAAATGTCTGAAAGTAACAGATTTTGTTTCTTCCAAAATTTTCTCATAAAATTCTGTTGTTTTATAAATATCATGTGGAGTATAAAATTTTTTTTTCAGAAAACATGTTTCCGGCAAAAAGATATGGGTCTTCATTATAAAAACCATTTTGAACTTTGCATATATTTTGAAAGATGGTTTTATGAAAAAATTTGTTTGTTTGAGGGGTTGTTTGAGTCGACTAAATGACCACCTCACTGGAAATCGTTTTTCCTTTCGCCTTTTGAGTGGCTATGGGAGAAGGATCAGGATTTACAATTGCCATAGAGGTTGTGCTTGATTATTGAAAGCCTACTGAAGAAGTTACAGTGCTTCTTCGTGGGATATTTTAGAAATATCAAAAGATGTATTTGGCTCTTGTTTGGCTTGGCTAGACATGGTGGTAATATTCAATGGGCTTTGAGTGGCTTGGAGCCAACTTCTGATATTGGTCATTTTCCCAAAGGATTTTTGTTCAGCAGATGGTTCGGCAAGTTCTTTGCTTCTGTCTCTCTTGGTAGGCTTGTTGAGAGGTTTGGGAGGCATTTTCCCTGTAAAAATTCTCTTGCGAGAAAATTTAGGAGAGAATTTGAAGAACCATTGATGAATTCTATATCAAAATCGAAGACAGATAAAATGGCTTGCCATTGAGCAAAAATCTGTTTGAAGGCAATGTTTTGAACATCTTTCTGCAAAACATCTTTTGCAAACGTACAATCAATTCTTAGCAGAAATTTCTGATTCAAAATATCTCCTCGAAATTTAGAGATAGAAAGTACAATAGCAAGAATTTCTTTTTTGATGGTGGAGTAATTCTTTTGGCAATCATTCCAATGTTTAGAAACAAATTGAACAATCTATTCTTTATTGTCTTTGGATTGCTTAAGTATTCCTCCATATCCAATATCAGAAGTGTCAGTTTCAACAATTTTGAAAGCAGAAGGATCAGTGAGATGTAAGTAAGGAATTTCCTTAACAGTGTGTTTGATTTGTCTTACAATATCAGTATGGACTTGGGTTCATAGTGGATGATCTTGTTTGAGCTTCTGATGAAGTGTTTTGCAGATTATATTAATGCGAGGAAAGAATTCAATAATGTAATTCAGACTCCCAAGAAACCTTTGCAATTGATTTTTGTCTCTGATTTCATCAGAGAATTTTTCAGAAAAAATTATTGATCTTTCAATCGATATGATGGTTCCTTGGTGAATGTAATGTCTTAAAAAGCGTATCCTTGTCTTAAAAAGAGATATCTTGGTAGGTAAAACTACCAAACCATTCCTTTTCACCATATTGATAAAATGATTGATGAGTTTAAAATGTTTTTCTATAGAAGTGGAAAATATTAAAACATCGTCAATATAGACAATAATATAATCAGAGCAATGATTGAAAATATCGTTCATTATCCTTTGGAATTCAGAATGAACATTTTTTAATCCAAAAGGCTTGATGTTCCATTTATATTGGCCAAAAGGAACAGTGAAAACTGTTTTGTACATGTCCTTTTCACTAATTTAAATTTGCCAAAAGTCTGATTTCATATCAAATTTTGAAAAGATCTTTGCATCAAAAAGTCTATTCAACAAATCTTTTTTGTTAGGAATTGGATATCTTATCCATTTTAAAGCTGTATTCAAAGGTTTATAATTTATTACCAATTTTGGAACTCCTTTTTCTAATTCAGTATTTTTGTTGACATAGAAAGCGAAGCAACTCCAAGGCGATTGGCTTTTCCTAATTAGCTTCTTCTCAAGAAGTTCTTGTATTTCTTTTTGGCAGAAATTTAGAACTTTGTGATTCATTTGAGAAGGTCTAGCTTTTGTAGGTATGTCCCTTTCAGAATACTCAGATTCATAAGGTAAATCAACTATGTGATTCTTACGAGACCAGAAAGCATTAAGAATATTAGAACATATGGAATCTTTGATCTGGTTTTCAAGAAAGGAAATCCATTTCTAAAGACTTGCTTCAGAGAGACTTTTGTCAATTTTTTTTGTATACAAGATCTTCTTTAAGAAACTGGAGATAGGTTTCTTTGTTTTGAATTATACAATTTATTTCAGAAATAGAATGTTCTTGGAGGATATTTAAATTCCTGGTCTAGGGTTTTGAAATGAAATCAAAACATATCTTTTTTTCCCAAGGTTTCTGTTTCAATTCCCTTTTCAGTAACTTTAAAAGGTTGGAGCAAGTTGATAAAACGGGATCCTAAAATGACGTCTTGTCTGATATTCTTGACAAGAAGGAAATGAGTTTTGAAAGATATTTGGTTTTTTACAATCTCTGCTTCGGGAATTTTGAAATTTATATTTAGCTTATCCCCAAATGCTGATTTAAGAGATTGAGAAGTTTTTTCAAAATATTTGGTTGGTATGAGACCTTTCCTTGTACAATTGAGGTCTGACCTGTATAAAAAAGGATTGTAGTATTCAAGATAAATTTATTTTGGATTCTTATGGAAATATTGATAATCCATTTTCTGGTGGTTATTTCTGAAAGCATTAAAGGGAAGTTTGTATCAGAAGAAGATAAGATTTGAGGAGGAATACTATCACTTACTTCTTGTTCCTTTTGTTTTCCTTTTACATTTTTCATTTTAATATCCAAAATGTCTTTTTGCATAGCAATCTGGGTAGCTTTGAGCTCTTGTATTTCTTGTTTCTGCTTACTGATTTCATGGGTAAGATCATTTATAGAAATAGATTTAAAACTTGCCTTTTGGCTTTTCCCAGTATAGTAGAAAAATTATAAGGATTATCAATTTGGAGAGGAGATTTAGAAACTGGCCTAGGATTTTGGAAGTTATTCAAATATTTTATTTTTGTTTCGGGATCAGTAATTTGATAAATTGTTTGCAGAAGTATTTCTTTTTCTCTTGTTAAAACATTTATTTCAAAACTGGCATCATCCTCTTCTTCACTTTCTGAAGAAGATGAAAAGGTTTCTAAATCACAAATTTGTAATCCATTTTCAAAACTGGATTCATCAGGAGAACTGCTGTCAGTTTCAACAATCAGTTGGTTGAGCTGGTGAATAGTTTCTTCGTCTAAATTTAATTCATTAATCTTTTTGCTGATTTTGCAAAATCGAGAAGTGTGGCCATTCTTTTCACAATTATAGCAAGTGATACTTTTAAAGTTTTTCTTTGGTTTCTTGGCTTTATTTAAATTGTCTTTTTCTTCCTTTTTTGAAAAGTTCTTATTAAATTTTTTCTTATAAGGTTTCTTATAAAATTTCTTTTGTTCTTTCCTTTTAGAGGAGCAATTTCCTGAACATTTGGTCTTATGAAAATAATCGAAAGACGAATCATATTGAGAACAAAAATCTCTTAATCCTTTTTTAGAAAGTTTTTGTTCCTTTTTAATCTGTTTTTGAATACAGATATTGGTACACAACTGTGTTCCAATTTTATAAATATAAGAGGTTAGTTCTCTGTAAGAAATATGGTCATACGGAATTTAGTTTCCATATTCTTCTCTTATCTTACTACGAACTTGTTCTCCTATAAGTTTTGGTAAACCGACAAGAAATTTTTCTTTCCAAAAAGATTGGTTGCAATCTGTTCTTTGAAAGACTCTTTGCAAAAAATTTTCCTTGTATTCTCTAAATTCTCCTAAAGACCTACATTTCATATTAGACAAAAGGTCTTGGTTTTTATCAAGAATATGAGAAGAATCTCCTAGAAAATGTTGGGATATAGAAAATATTAAAGTATTAACAACATCTTGGATGGGCTGATCCTCATCATCAAGAATGTTTTGATCAAAAGGATCGAGTTTTAGGCATTCAAATTTTTTGATCTTTGCTCTTCATTCAGGTAGTTATCCCACCATCCTTTGAGCTGTCCTGTAAAACCGGCTATTAAAAGATATGCAACTGAATGATAAGAAGTATCAGGAATGGTTTTGTAAGTGTTTTCTAGCATAACTATCTAAGTTAAAATATTTATAAGATTCTATTCTGAAACTCTATCTATATTTCACTCATAGATAACATCAGAAAAATATTTATTTTGAACTTTTGAGAAGGTTTCTTCTGTGAGAATATCGGGAGGAGTAGCATGAGAATAATATAATTTCTGGGGATCCTTCCAGGTGATACGATTTATCTCATGAATGGAATCAGTATCAGATTTATCTAAAAGATTGATCTGATTGGAAGGTTTAATATGATCAGGAGTGTCTTTGACACTCAGGTTTTGTATTAAAGGAGTATCTAAAACCATATGACTTTTAGGAATTAAAACTGTTTTTCCTTTGAGGAGTTTTCTCCTATCTTCTAAGGCTTTAGCAAATTCAATACTAGGATTTTTTGGAACTTCAAAATTTTTAAAAAGTGGGGTTTTAAAATCCCTTTTAGAGGTGGATATCAAAAAAGATGGAAAGCTATTTTGGACAGAAATTTCTATTCGGTCTAATTGTTTTCCTATGATATGTAAGTGTTGATTTGAAAAATTATTTTGTTCAACAATTTTCTTGATCCCTATGCTATCTATTTCAAAAGCAGTTTTGAAAAGAGAAGCTAATATTTTGGTTTCACGATGTTCAATTTTGATTTTTCTAGGGGGAGGATGATTAGACTCGATGACATGGCTTTCGTCTAATTTCCATCTATAAAGTTGATCTAAGACAAAAATCTGTTTTTCTTCTAGTAATTTATTTTCAAACCAATGAAAGAAGAATAACTGGATTTCATATTGGTAATATATTCATAATATTCCTTTTTGATATCAAGTGCTTGTTTTTGAAAATTCGCAAAGAACCATTCTCTGATTTGTTTGTTCTCAAAAGAATTGAATTCTTGGTTTAGAAATATTTTATCAGGTTCAAAAGCTGATTCCAAAACGTTGATTTTAGGGTCTCCATTTCATAAGGAGTTGGATAAGGGAAATCAGGAGTATGTTGGTAAACTGGTCTGGAAATTCCTGACCTGTTATCTATACCGCTGATATTTGGAAGAGGAGGGGTATTTGCAGATGCTTCCTCAGGATTATTCAAAGGGATAACAGGAGTAGTATCTACTGACCTTCGAGAAGAAGTACAATGCCAAGAATGAATTGATCTTATGTCACAAGACCTTCTAGAAATATCGACAAATCTTATGAAAAATTGAATGGTTACTCTTCCTTCAGAGTGTTGAATTATATTGGTAGGTTCAGAATTTTGAACGATTTGCTGAGGAATCATATTTTCCAATTCCCATTGATCATAAAGGGTTATTTGATTCCAATGAATGGTCCTTGGAATGGTAACATTTGCTTTAGAAATATATATTTGTAAAAGAAGAATTTCTCTATTGGAATTCAATTTAAAAGCCTTGCTGCCAAAAGCAGAATTCATTACTTTATAATAAACTCTATAGATGAGAGCTATAGGGATGCAATCTTCAGCTATAGAATAATTATGGTTCTTTATGTGAAGACTCAAAGATTTTAAAATATTTTTGTCTTTAAGAGAGACAGTGAGACCATGATGACTATCAAAATGAATAGGTCCGCTACAAAGACTTGTTTCGACAGCCCCAAGAACGGATTTATCGTATTTTAAAAGCCTGGCATCTCTCAAAACAAGAAGTAAGGAAGTATCTAATCCTTTTTTGGTAAGGGGTTTTGCACCGACCTGTACCAAACCTATATGCATGTAGTTCCATTTCTGAGAATGTTTCTTTATTAAATCTTTATTCAAAAGTTGTATTGAAGCAAAAGAGTTAGAAAGCGGTATATCTCTTCCTTCAGTAACAATGACATAGTCATTGTGCCCGAAAAGTTTAAACTTCAAATGCTCATAAATTTTATCAAGTTTAACTTTAGGAATGAACCAATTTTCAATAGATTTATTAAAATCTTCTATATTAATTTCTTCTCTATTTATTGGTCATTGATCAGAGAACATTTGTGATAAAGAACTAGAGGAAGATTCAAATCTTCTTAATAAGTTCATTGTAAAATACTATTTTCTTCTTTTCAATAGATATCGACGATGCTTACCAACAGACTTAATACCTCTCTGGGTTTTGCTGCTTGGAACACATCCAAATACCAAACGAAAGGACCTCCATAAAGGAAATTGTCTTTACTGCAAATGAATTTATAAAGAATATCTGTATCTACCCCTTGGCTCCGATACCATGAATGGTCTAGGATCTGGGATTATAAATGGATGAGATATTATAAAGAAGATAATTTTAAACCTATTTGCAAATGGATCTAGGTATTTATAATAGAAAGAAAAGAATAACGACAACATAAGTGACTTTTAATCGTCTCTTTAAGTATTCAAAATATGTAATATATTTATTTAATAATTTTCTATGTAAAAATCTGCACATTTATACTAGAATATATATATTATGTAGCCAGATCTCTATCTACTAGAAATATACCAGAAATCGTTTATCTATTTAATCAATGTGTTATATATATATATATATATATATATATATATATATATATATATATATATATATATATATATATATATATATATATATATATATTCATGTTTGAAAGCTTTGAAATGTTTCAAAGAAATTTCTTTTTTAATAGTGGCCTTGCTATTGAAATACAATTTCGAATAATTTATTTGTTTTTGAAATGTTTGCAAAGACTAAACACGAGTATTTAGACTTTGAAATGTTTTTCTATGGAAGTGAAAAATATTAAAACATTATCAATATATACAATAATGGTATCAGAGCTAAGGGGAAGATAAAGATATCCTTTATATTTTCATTCGCAGTAAAGACGATTTTCATCATGGAGGTCTTTTCTTGTGATTTTTGGATGTGTTCCAGGCAATAAAGCCCAGAGAGGTAGTAAATCCGTTGGTAAGCATCGCCGATATCTATTGAAAAGAATGAAGTATTCTTTTGCAATGAACTCATTAAGAAGATCTGAGTCTTCTTCTAGCTCTTTATCACAAATGTCCTTTGATCAAGGACCAATAAATATAGAAGAGATTAATATAGAAGATTTCAATAAATCTATTGAAAATTGGTTCATTCCAAAAGTTAAACTTGATAGAACTTATGAGTATTTGAAGTTTAAACTCTTTGGACACAATGACTATGTCATTGTTACCGAAGAAAGAGATGTACCACTTTCTAACTCTTTTGCTTCAATACAACTTTTGAATAAAGAATCAATAAAGAAACATTCCCAGAAATGGAATTACATGCATATAGGTTTGATACAGGTTGATGCAAAATCACTTACCAAAGAAAGATTAGATACATCTTTACTTCTTATCTTGAGAGATGCTAGACTTTTGAAATACGATGAATCCATTCTTAAAGCAATCAAAACAAGTTTTTGCAGTGGACCTATTCATTTTGATAGCCATCCCGGTCTCACTGTCTCTCTTAAAGATAAAAATATTTTAAAATCTCTAACTCTCCAGATAAAAACCCATAATTATTCTATAACTGAAGGTTCTATTCCCATAGCTCTCATATACAGAGTCTATTACAAAGTTATGAACTCTACATTTGGTAGCAAGGCTTTCAAATTGAATTCCAATAGATAAACTCTTCTTTTGCAAACAGATATTTCTAAAGCAAACGTTACCATTCCTAGGACTATTCCTTAAAATCAAACAACCCTTCTTGATCAGTGGGAATTAGAGAACCGAATTCCCCAACAGATCATTCAAAATTCTGAACCTATCAATATCATTCAACATCCTGAGGGAAGAGTAACTATTCAATTTTCCAAAAGATCAGTTGATATTCCCAGAAGATCTTGTGATATCATATCTATTCTTTCTTGGCACTCCACTTCTTCCTGAAGGTTAGTATATAATATTCCTAATATTCCTTTTAATAACCCAGAGGAAGCATCTGCAAGTGCTCCTCCTTTTCCAAATATCAGTGGTATAAATAACAGGTCAGGAATTTCCAAGCCAGTTTATCAAAATACTCTTGATTTCCCTGATCCAACTCCTTCCGAGATGGAAGGCCTTAAAATCAGTGTTTTGGAAATAGTTTTTGAACCAGACAAAATACTTTTGAATACAAAATTTAATTCTTTTAATAATAAACAAATAAGAGAATGGTTTTTTGAGAATTTTAGAAACCAAGCTCTTGATATCAAAAAGGAATATTATGATTACATGTATCAACATGAAATCTATGTATTCTTCTTTGATTGGTTTGAAAATATATTTCTAAAAGAAAAACAGATTTTTGTTCTTGATCAATTTTATAAATGGAGATTAGACGATGGCCATGTCATCGAGTCTAATCATCCTCCTCTTAGAAAAATCGAAATTGAACACCGAGAAACTGAAATTGTGGCTTCTCCTTTTAAAACAATTTCTGAAATAGATGGCATAGGAATCAAAAAGATTGTTAAACAAAATAATTTTTCTAATCAACATCTTCACACCATAGGAAAGAAATTAGACCGAATAGAAATTTCTATCCAAAATAGCTTTCCATCCTCTTTAATATCCATTTCAAAAAAGGAATTAAAACCCCCACTCTTTAAAAATTTTGAAATTCGGAAAAATCCTAACATTGAATTTGCTAAAGCCTTAGAAGATAGGAGAAAGCTCCTCAAAGGTAAAGCAGCCTTGGTCCCCGAGGGTCCTATAGTTTTAGATACTCCTTTAATACAAAATCTAAGTGACAAAGACACCCATGATCGTATTGAATCATCCAATCAAATCAATCTTTTGGACAAGTCTGATACTGATTCCATTCCTGAAATAAATCGCATCACCTGGAAGGATCCCCAGAAGCTTTATTATTTTCGTGCCACTCCTCCAGACATTCTTACAGAAGAAACCTTTCTAAAGTTCAAAATAAATATTCTTCTGATGCTATTTATGAATGAAACATAGATGATGTTTTTGAGCAAAACCTTGTGAATATTTTAACTCAAATGGTTATGCTCGTTAATATCTATAAAACCATTCCTGATACTTCTGATCATTCTGTTGCATATCTTTTAATAGCCGGTTTCACAAGTCAACTTAAAGGATGGTGGGATAACTACCTGAATGAAGAGCAAAGGTCTCAAATTTTAAATGCTTACAAACTCGACCCGTTTGATCAAAACATTCTGGATGAAGATGAGCAACCCATCCAAGATGCAGTCAATACTTTAATATTTTCTATATCTCAACATTTTCTAGGAGACTCTTCTCATATTCTTGACAAAAATCAAAACCTTTTGTCTAATATGAAATGTAAATCCCTAGGAGAATTTAGGGAATACAAAGAAATATTTTTGCAATGAGTATTCCAAAGAACAGATTGTAACCAATCCTTTTGGAAAGAAAAATTTCTTGCAGGTTTACCCAAACTCATAGGAGAACAAGTTCGCAGTAAGATAAGAATAGAATATGGAAACCAAATTCCATATGACCATCTTTCTTACGAAGAACTAACCTCTTATATTTATAAGATTGGAACACAATTGTGTACAAATATCCGTCTTCAAAAACAAATCAAAAGGAAACAAAAACTTTCTAAAAAAGGATTAGGAGATTTTTGCGCCCAATATGATTCGTCTTTTGAAACCTTTAATAAAACCAAATGTTCTGGAAAATGCTCGTCTAAAAGGAAAAAGCAAAAGAAATTTTATAAGAAACCTTACAAAAGAAAATTTGATAAGAAATTTCCCAAGAATAAGGAAAAAGAAAATTTTGCTAAAAACAAAAAATCAAAGAAAAATTTTAAAGTATCACTTGCTATAATTGTGGTAAGAAAGGCTACACTTCTCAATTTTACAAATTTAGCAAAAAAGTTAATGAATTGGGTTTTGTAACATCCCGAATTCGACCCTCTTCCGTGATCAATGAAATGGATATGTATTTCTCATTTCGTTTTGGTAAGTTTCGCCTGGAACTGATTATTCTTGGGATACTGACCAATAGGGAATGGCTAACTAGGAAAACGGTGCGTGGACCTAAGAACTCGACCGTGAAACGAGTCCGATTCTAAGAAACGACGAGGAAATATTTTGAGCCAATGTGGGCCGATCCTAGGAAGGTGACGGATTTAGTTTGGCCAACGACGTACAATCGGATCGTGGGTGATTCCGCATGACCGAGAGTACGCGTGGCGAACAATTCCGAACTCATTCCGAACAATCGCGACCCTTGGAATTAGTGATAAATCCTCGTGTTCTCTGGGAGATCAAGATCGTCATGACACGAGTAGTCCAAAGTCGATACGCGTAACCCCTAAATAACCGCCCATTAGTGAGAGATGCTAAAATCGCATTTGAGCAAAATCGATCGTAAAATTTAGTCCGGACTTCGATGTCGATTTTTGTGGACGTACGCGACTATTTTTGTGAGGACGACGTCATATAAGTGTGGCCAATTATATTTAGGATCGGTATGATCGAAAAATGAAATTTCAGCCCGAAACCGGAAAATTACCAATTTGCCCTTGGAGCCCTAAGTGCTAATTCCGAATTTTAGGGTTTAATTAGGCTTGATCAGCCCCCAATAATGCTAGAAATTAGTAGACCAATTTACCCCAAGATATTTCAGCAAGATTTAATCCTAGCCCTTGAATTGAGGACAAGATGGTCATTTTTGGGAGGAGTAGTTCACCAACCCCACTCACCATTTTGCTTAAACACTCAACTCTCTCTCTCTTCCCCCTCATTCCCCACCATCACTGACCACTCCCTCTCCATTTCCTCTTCCATTTGGCTGTAAGAAGCCAAGCCACGTCGGACTACCGCCGCCGCCGCTGCTCGCCAGAACCGCCACTCAAGCCACCGCTGACCACACCCCGCCTTGCACCACCTCTCACCATCTCTCCCTCCCTTTCTCCCTCCTCATCCCGTGGCCACCACCAGCACCATCATTTCCCCTTCGCCGCCCCCTAGCTCAGCCCAAGCCGCCCGCCGTCGCTGCCGTCAAGCACCGCCATTTGCCGCCACTAGTTCCGCCATGGCCGATGACCACTCAACCCATTTTCTCTTGTGATCAGCCCACATTTGGAGCTTGTAACCTAGTGAGTATAAACCCTAACCCCTAATTAGGATTTTGTGCACTTTAGACAAGTTTTAGGGGTTAGTTTAAGGTATTTTAGGGGTTAATTTGTGGAGGATATTTAGGGCTGATCTTGTGGCTAATTTGGGAGCCTAGGGTGGTAATTTAGATGTGATTTGGTGGCCTAAAATGGGCTGGTTGTTAGCTGATCATTGTGGACTTAGTTTGGGCAATTATGTGGGTTAAAATGGATGCTATTGTATGAGCTATGTAGTGGCTAATTGTGTGGTGAATTTTGGGAGCTCAATGTGATAATTTGGAAGTGGATTAGTGGCCTAGAGTGGACTATTTAAGGGCTGATCATAATGTGATTAATGGGACCTCGTTCGGCTAATATGTGGTTTGTTTGTGAATTGCCAAGTGTGCCTTGATTTGCTTGTGTGGTGGCTAACTTGAACATGACTTGATATTGATTGTGCAATGCCATGTTGCATGCTCTGTGTGGCCGATTGATGAGACGCTTGGTGGGCTATCGACATGTGTAGTTTCAATGATTTAATTGCATGAATTCGTGTGCCAAGTATGTATCGTGGCGGAATTGATTGATTTGGTTGATTGGGCATGTTAAGTTGTGAATTGAACGTGTTGAGGTATTAAAGTGGATGCTCAGTGTGAATTTATGGATGCCCGAGTGTTGGATATTGTTGCCACAAATGTGCATATCGAGCATTGGCATAGCACGTGCATCATGTGAGTGTCCACGATTGGCATGAGCATGTGATCACATAATCACCCTGATGTATTTTACATGGGGTTCAGATAATAATTGGTGTATGAGTACGTGTGATCACATAAAGCCCCGATGCATTTACGCAGGGTATTGAACCTGTCCTGATGCGTTTTACACGGGACGATACCCGAATTGCTGGAAGACAGCCAGCCTCATGCGTTTACGCAAGTTTTGGTCCATATATGGAAATCGGTGTTGCGCCTGATGCATTTTACGCGGGCTAGAGACATTGGGCCTGACGCGTTTTACGCGAGCCAGGAAGTGTTGGATATTGATATAGACCTGATGCGTTTTATGCGGGTCAGATCTGATGTGTTTTACGCAGATCAGAAGTGAATCGGGAACTGGCACGTGTGCAAGTGTGCAAGTGTGCGAAAGTGCATCGAAGAGCTTGAACATGAGTATGAGCATAAGTATGTGCACGACACACGTTGCGGCCTAATGATATTGCGCATGTGTCACAGTTGGGTTCTACATTATTGTTGTTATTATTACATGCCTAATCTGTAGGATCAATTGTGTATTGGATTTGGGGCCCGAAGGCCTAAGTCATTGTGTTCGGAATTATGTGTTTTATTAGTGCTTATCCGGGAGGTACATGTTAGCCTAGTTTAGATTCAGGTGGCCTACTTGCTGAGATTTATTCTCACTGTTGCTTAAACCGCACTTTTTAGACCCCCGACCTTGAAGATGGTAGATGCACCGCTTCGTTTTGGGATCCCGTATCGCAGAGAGCAATCGATGACAGTACACCCTGTAGGGAACGGGGAATTGTATGTTAGGTATTACAATATAGTTTGGGTCGATGAGGGCGGGCCACATTTCCAGGCCTATCCTTATCTTGCTTGGTGTTTCCGGGACCAGTTCGGCACTCACGGACCTCTTAGGACCTTCGACGTTCCGTTCGACGCGTTAGGCTAGTCGGATTCACAGGCCGCCGACGGAGAGGTTGTGAGCCCCGTTGCCACGCCCGAGGAGAATTCCGGTACCCAGCCAATCATCGTCAAGATGGATACCGAGTCCGAGGGAGAGGAGCCGATGGATTGGGAGTCCGACATCGAGCAGGAGCTGAAGCCCATGGAGCAGGAGCTAGAGCCGGAGGATGATCCCGGGGCAAAGTCAGTGGACGCCGAGTCCGAGCCGGATTTGATGGATTCTGAGTCTGAGTCGTCTGATGACTCGTCCAAGTCCTCAAGATCCGACCCGAACTAGTTGCCTTAGGTTTAGCTTGACCACAGTTAGGTAGGGCCGACACATTTTGATAGAGCCCTCTTTAGAGTTAGTACCTGACCGCCTAAGCCACCTACCCCTTTTTGATGTTAATGGCCGTTGACCCACTTTTGGTTAGCGTATAGTTCTGTATTGATGGATTTTGTAAATCTCTGTTTTAATGCAAGTTGTATTTATTGTATTCAATGCTATCCTTGGTCATGTTGCTTTATATCGTATTGGTGTTTGTTGCTTCCGCATGTGTATTGTTCTCTGTTCTAGGTTTTGGGTCGGCGACGCCTCTTGGAATGTCGCACTGAATCGACCTTGGTAGGGTTGTCGCGTTCCATAGGACTCGGGGCGTGACATCACCCCGTTGTTTTGGTATCAAAGCAAGGTCAGCTCAATCCAACTCGGTCAAAGTCTGGAGTGATAAGGAGCAATGACCCTGGGTAGCTAATAGGGTGACCTTGCATGCTACGTGTACCTCCGGACTGTTTGGTTTCTTGCTTGATTAAGAGATTATTGTGATTAAACCGTGAAGTGCAGGTGCGGCAGGTCACCAAGGTAAGGACACTTGTCTCTTTGGCTGAAAACTTGTGCTGCTTATGTTTGACCGCCTGCTGTGTGATTGCTATTATGGTTTGTGCCTAGGACTTTAAACTGGTGTAGTTTGGCCCGGGTCTTTAATTCCTGAGTTGAATTATAGCATGTAGGTGAGTGTACGAATTGTGAAGATGAGTAGCCAAGGAAGAGGTAAAGGTCGAGGTGGAGGTCATGGTCAAGGTTGCGTGGAACCGCAAGTGAGGGTTGCAGAGGATCCCAGGGTAGATGGGATTTTGAGGGCACTCGAGAAAGTGGGAATACTGATGGGAAGGCAAACCCAGGAGAGAGATGCCATTGTTGCCGCTGTTGCCGAGGCCGCTATTGCTGCTGCCAATGGGGCCAATGGGAATAACAGAAATAACGGTAATCAAGGGGAGAATGGGAATCCAGCTTCGGAACCAACAAATGTGATAAAGCCGATGTCTAAGTTGGTCGAACAGTTCTTGAAGTTAAAGCCGCCGAAGTTCGACGAAAAGGTGACCCCGAGGCCGCGCCGCGTTGGGTCGAAAAATTGGAGAAGGCATTCGAGGTTCTGGGTGCACTGAAGCTAAAAGGGTGACTTTGGCGGTGTATCAATTGCAGGATAATGCCAACGATTGGTAGAAGGCTGCCAAGGGCAGAGTATTTCCCAAGGGTACTGCCCAGACTTGGGTAGTATTCACTGAGAATTTTTATGAGAAGTATTTCTCTGAGAGTGCTAGAGAGAGGAAGCTAGCAGAATTCATGAGGCTCTGCCAAGGATCGATGACTGTAGACCAATATGAGGCGAAATTTGCAAGGCTGTCGAAGTTCGCACCTAGGATGGTTGAGGACCCTCAGGATAAGATCAGGAGATTCTGGGACGGGCTAAAACTGGATCTTTGAAGCCAGATGATATCGGTTAACATTAAGGACTATGGGGAGATGTATGAGCAAGCACAAGCCATAGAGCGAGATCAAGTGGACAGGGTAGCCATTTCTGGATCGCGGTTTGCGGTTTGCCCCAGCTAGGGACAACCGCCGCTTCGGGAAGAAACCAATGGCGGGAAATAGGCGATTTGTCCCTCCCTTCAAAAAGAATATCGAGAAGCCAAACCACCAGTAGAATCGGTTTAGGGCGTGTTTCAAGTGTGGAAGTCTAGACCACCAGATAAGGAGTTGCCCCCAACAACACCCATCTGGTCCATCGGCGTAGGCACAGCATCCCCAAATTGGAAATCAAGCTGGGAATCCCTCGCCGGCTAATCTGAATAGGCCACCGGCACAAGGACATATGTATGCCATGGCACGAAGGGAAGTTGAGAATGCGCCAAGCGTGGTCACAGGTGTGGTTTCTCTGTGAAATCATATTGCGTATGCTTTATTCGACTCGGGAGCATCGCACTCATTTGTGTTTGCTCAGTTTGTTGAATTGGCTGGATTAAAACCTATTTTGCTAGAAGTGCGGTTATGTGTGGCTACGCCATTAATGGATAAGATATGCGTATCATTAGGATGCCCAGACTGTAAGATAGTAATTGGTGGTGTAGAAAGCAAGATAGATTTGGCTGTTTTGGCAATATATGATTTTGATGTGATTGTGGGCATGGATTGGTTAGTCAAATAGAATGCGGTGATGGATTGCAGTAGGAGGGTGATTTAGTTTTGTCCAGCTGGACACCCTAGATTCAAATTTGTAGGGAGTTAAGGAAGAACCTCGATCCCTTGGATTTCACCAGTAGAAGTGACCAAGTTATTGAATGAGGGATGACAAGGTTACCTGGCAATAGTGGTTGATTCGACGGCAAAAGAAGTACGGCTAGAGGATATAGCGGTGGTGTGCAACTTTCCCGATGTCTTTCCCCAGGAATTGCTGGGATTGCCACTAAAAAGGGAAGTGAAGTTTGTTATCGAGTTGGCCCCTGGGATTGAGCCAATCTTGAAGCCGCCTTATAGGATGTCATTGTCAGAGTTGAAAGAATTAAAGGTTCAGATGCAGGAACTGCTGGACAAGGGTTTTATTCGACCGAGTGTGTCTCCATAGCGCCAGTCTTGTTCATAAGGAAGAAGGATGGGTCGTTGAGGCTATGTATCGACTACCGCTAGCTGAATCAAGTGACAATAAAAAATAAGTATCCCCTTCCAAGGATTGACAATCTATTTGATTAATTACAAGGAGCCTCGGTGTTCTCTAAGATTGACCTGAGGACAGAGTATCATCAGTTAAGGGTTCAAAAGGAGGATATTCCTAAAATGGCATTTAGGACGAGGTATAGGCACTATGAATTCACGGTAATGCCATTTGGACTGACTAATGTCCCTAGGGCTTTCATGGACCTAATGAATCGGGTATTCAAGGAGTTTTTGGACCAGTTCGTCATTGTCTTCATAGATGATACTTTGGTGTATTCAAATAGTCCCGAGGAACATGAGGTACACTTGGAAAAGGTTCTACGAACATTGAGAGAGCATGCACTGTATGCTAAGTTTAGCAAGTGCGAATTTTGGCTAAGCCGAGTGACGTTTCTTGGGCATATAATTTTCGGAGAAGGAATCTCTGTGGATCCGGCGAAGATTGAAGCAGTAATGGATTGGCCGAGACCGACGACAGTTGCTGAGGTTCGAAGCTTCTTAGGTCTGGCAAGTTACTATTGACGATTCGTGGAAAAGATTCTCAGCGATAGCCACTCCATTGACAAGGTTGCTTAAAAAGGAGACCAAATTTGAATGGACGAAAAAGTGCAAAGAGAGTTTTTAGGAATTGAAGTAGAGATTGACGACTGCGCCAGTGCTAACGATCCCTTCAGGATCGAGAGGATATGAGATTTATAATGATGCTTCGCTTAAGGGATTGGGGTGTGTGCTAATGCAATATGGAAGGGTGGTTGCATAACTACAATTAAGGCCTCGTGAGAGGAACTACCCGATTCAAGACTTGGAACTGGCGGTAATCATTTTCGCACTTAAGATTTGGAGACACTATTTATGTAGAAAAAGGTTCCAAATTTACACAGACCACCAAAGTCTCAAATACTTATTTTCTCAAAAGGAGCTAAATATGAGACAGCGTCGTTGGATGGAGTTATTGAAGGACTATGACTATGGCATTTCATATCATCCCGGAAAAGCCAACTTGGTAGCGAACGCCTTAAGCCGGAAATCGAGCATCTTGCAATTAATAGTCAAAGAGTAGATCTTATTAGAAGGAACGCAAGACTCAGAGTTTAAGCTCGAGGTAGGACACCTCTCCAGTTTGGGGGCGACGTTAAGGATTGAACCGGAGATGCAAACCAAGATTAAGGCATTGCAGTCTGCAGACCCTGAGATTCGGAAGATTTTGGAGAGGGACGGCACTAAGAGGAAACCGGATTTCCAAGTATTCGAGGATGGAATTCTGAAGTTTCAAGGACTTTTGTGTGTGCCCGACGATTTGGAGCTTAAGGAAGAAATTTTATTGAAAACTCATAGGAGCAATTATAGTATTCACCCGGGCAACACAAAGTTGTACTAGAACCTCCGACAGCATTATTGGTGGAATGGAATGAAGGTGAATTTGGCCAAGCATATGGCCAAGTGTCTAACGTGCCAACAAGTGAAGGCACAACATTGTAAACCCGGTGGTATGTTACAGCCGTTGGAAATTGCAAAATAGAAATGGGAGCATATTACGATGGATTTCGTCATGGGATTACCAAGGAGCCAGAGGGGACACGATTCTATTTGGGCGATAGTGGACAAATTGACCAAGTCAGCGCACTTCCTGGCAGTGCGAAAGGACTTCAAGCTGGAAAGATATGCGGAATTGTATGTGCGGCAGATAGTCCGTCTTCATGGAGTACCGGTGTCGATCACTTTGGATCGTGATCCCTAGTTTACTGCTAATTTTCGGAAAAGTCTGCAAGCAGCCATGGGAATAAAGTTGCAATTCAGTACGGCCTATCATCTGCAGACGGATGGCCAATTTGAGAGGACTATTCAAACCTTAGAGGATATGCTGAGAGCATGAGTATTAGATTTTCAGGGCAAGTGGGAAGAACGGTTGCATTTAGTTTAATTTGCCTACAATAACAATTTTCAGCAGAGTATTGGGATGACACCGTTTGAAGCACTTTATGGCAAAGCATGTAGAACACCGTTGTGTTGGGATGAAGTGGGAGAAAGAAGTGTAACGGGTCCAGAGTTGGTTCAGCAGTTAATGGAAACAGTAAAGACTATTCGGGAAAGGCTAAGAACAGCTCAGAGCCGTCAGAAGAGTTATACTAACCGAAGGCGTAGACCGTTGGAGTTTCAAGTTGGTGACCACGTTTTCCTAAAAATCTCACCGATGAGAAGGCTGTCTCGGTTTAGCAAGAAAGGAAAGCTGAGTCCTAGGTATATCGGCCTATTCGAGATTTTAGAGAGGATTGGGACGTTGACATATCGTCTCGCCTTGCCGCTGAATTTGTCGCAAGTTCATAACGTCTTCCACGTGTCAATGTTAAGGAAGTACGAACCGGATCCGACCCACGTGCTGAATCATGAAGTAATAGATGTAGACGACAGAGTGTCGTATGTGGAAAGACCGGTGCGAATCAAGGATAGGAAGGAGCGGGTTTCAAGGAATAAGACGATCTCGCTGGTCAAGGTCATCTGAGAACATCACGGGACAGAAGGCGCCACCTGGGAAAGCGAAGAAGTAATGTGACATCAGCACCCTCACTTATTTGAGTAGTTGAGTTTAGATTGTAAATTTCGAGGACGAAATTTTTGTAAGAGGGGAAGAGTCGTAACATCCCGAATTCGACCCACTTCCGTGATCAATGAAATAGATATGTATTTCTCATTTCATTTTGGTAAGTCTCACCCGGAACTGATCATTCTCGGGATACTAACCAATAGGGAATGGCTAACTAGGAAAACAGTGCGTGGACCCAAGAACTCGACTGTGAATCGAGTCTGATTCCGAGAAATGATGAGAAAATATTTTGAGCCAATGTAGGCCGATCCTAGGAGGGTGACGGATTTAGTTTGGCCAACGACGTACAATCGGATCGCAGGTGATTCTGCACGATCAAGAGTACGCGTAGCGAATAATACCGAACTCATTATGAACAATCGTAACCCCTGGAACTAGTGATAAATCCTTGTGTAGTCCTAAGTCGATACGCGTGACCCCTAAACAGCCGCCCGTTAATGAGAGACTCTAAAATCGTATTTGAGCGAAATCGATCATGAAATTGAATCCGGATTTCAATGTCGATTTTCATGGACGTACGTGATTATTTTTGTGAGGACGACGTCGTGTAAGTGTGGCCAATTATATTTAGGATCGGTATGATCGAAAAATGGAATTTCAGCTCGAAACCGGAAAATTACCAATTTGCCCTTGGAGCCCTAAGTGCTAATTCCGAATTTTAGGGTTTAATTAGGCTTGATCAGCCCCCAATAATGCTAGAAATTAGTAGACCAATTTACCCCAAGATATTTCAGCAAGATTTAATCCTACCTCTTGAATTGAGGACAAGATGGTCATTTTTTGGGGGAGTAGTTCACCAACCCCACTCACCATTTTACTTAAACACTCATCTCTCTCTCTCTTCCGCCCCCCCCCCCCCACCTCATTCCCCACCATCACCGACCACTCCCTCTCCATTTCCTCTTCCATTTGGCCGTGAGAAGCCAAGCCACGCCGGACCGCCGCTGCCGCCGCCGTCCACACCACACCTTGCACCACCTCTCACCATCTCTCTCTCCCTCTCTCCCTCCTCATCCCATGGCCACCACCAGCATCATCATTTCCCCTTCGCCACCACTTAGCTTAGCCCGAGCTGCCCGCCATTGCCGCCGCCGAGCACCACCGTTTGCCGCCGTTGGTTCCGCCGTGGCCGACAACTGCTCAGCCCGTTTTCTCTTGTGATCAACCCACATTTAGAGCTTGTAACCTAGTGAGTACAAACTCTAACCCTTAATTAGGATTTTATGCACTTTAGATAAGTTTTAGGGGTTAGTTTAGGGTATTTTAGGGGTTAATTTGTGGAGGATGTTTAGGGCTGATCTTGTGACTAATTTGGGAGCCTATGGTGGTAATTTAGATGTGATTTGGTGGCCTAGAATGGGTTGGTTGTTGGCTGATCATTGTGGACTTAGTTTGGGCAATTATGTGGGTTAAAATGGGTTCTATTGTGTTAGCTGTGTAGTGGCTAATTGTGTGGTGAATTTCGGGAGCCCAATGTGATGATTTGGAAGTGGATTAGTGACCTAGAGTGGACTGTTTAAGGGCTGATCATAATGGGATTAACGGGGCCTCGTTCAGCTAATATGTGGTTTGTTTGTGAATTGTCAAGTGTGCCTTGATTTGCTTGTGTGGTGGCTGAATTGAACATGACTTGATATTGATTGTGCAATGCCATGTTGCGTACTCGGTGTGGCCGATTGATAAGACGCTTGGTGGGCTATCGACATGTGTAGTTTCAATGATTTAATTGCATGAATTCGTGTGCCAAGTATGTATCATGGCGGAATTGATTGATTTGGTTGATTGGGCATGTTAAGTTGTGAATTGAACGTGTTGAGGTATTAAAGTGGATGCTCAGTGTGAATTTATGGATGACCGAGTGTTGGATATTGTTGCCACAAATGTGCATATCGAGCATTGGCATAGCACGTGCATCATGTGAGTATCCACGATTGGCATGAGCATGTGATCACCTAATCGCCCTAATGCGTTTTACGCGAGGTTCAGATAATAATTGGTGTATGAGTACATGTGATCACATAAAGCCTTGATGCGTTTACGCGAGGTATTGAACCCGTCATGATGCGTTTTACGCAGGACGATGCCTGGATTGGTGGAAGATGGCCAGCCTGATGCGTTTACACGGGTTTTGGTCCGTATATGAAGATCGGTGTTGCGCCTAATGCATTTTACGCGGGCTAGAGACACTAGGCTTGATGTATTTTACGCGGGCCAAGAAGTGTTGGATATTGATATAGACCTTATGCATTTTACGCAGGTCGGACCTGATGCGTTTTACGTAGGTCGGAAGTGAATCAGGAACTGGCACGTGTGCAAGTGTGTAAGTGTGCGAAAGTGCATCGAAGAGCATGAACATGAGTATGAGCATGAGCATGTGCATGACACGCGCTGCGGCCTAATGATATTGCACATGTGTCACGGTTGGGTTCTACATTATTGTTGTTATTATTATGTGCCTAATTTGCAGGATCAATTGTGTATTCGATTTGCAGCCCGAGGGCCTAAGTCATTGTGTTCGGAATTGTGTGTTTTATTAGTGCTTGTCCGGGAGGTGCATGTTAGCTTAATTTAGGTTTAGGGGGCCTACTCGCTGAGATTTATTCTCACTGTTGCTTAAACCGCACTTTTTAGACCCCCGACCTTGAAGATGGTAGATGCACCGCTTCGTTTTGGGATCCCGTATCGCAGAGAGCAATCGATGACAGTACACCCTGTAGGGAACGGGGAATTGTATGTTAGGTATTACAATATAGTTTGGGTCGATGAGGGCGGGCCACATTTCCAGGCCCATCCTTATCTTGCTTGGTGTTTCCGGGACCAGTTCGGCACTCACGGACCTCTTAGGACCTTCGACGTTCCGTTCGACGCGTTAGGCTAGTCGGATCCACAGGCCGCCGACGAAGAGGTTGTGAGCCTCGTTGCCACGTCTGAGGAGAATTCCGGTACCCAGCCAATCATCGTCGAGATGGATACCGAGTCCGAGGGAGAGGAGCCAATGGATTGGGAGTCCGACATCGAGCCGGAGCCGAAGCCCATGGAGCAGGAGCTAGAGCCGGAGGATGATCCCGGGGCAGAGTTAGTGGACGTCGAGTCCGAGCCAGATTCAATGGATTTTGAGTCTGAGTCGTCTAATGACTCGTCCGAGTCCTCAGGATCCAATCCGGACTGGTTGCCTTAGGTTTAGCTTAACCATAGTTAGGTAGGGCCGACACTTTTTGACAAAGCCCTCTTTAGAGTTAATGCCTAACCGCCCGAGCCACCTATCCTTTTTTAATGTTAGTGGCTGTTGACCCACTTTTGGTTAGTGTATAGTTCTGTATTAATGGATTTTGTAAATCTCATTTTTAATGCAAGTTGTATTTATTGTATTCAATGCTATCCTTGGTCATGTTGCTTTATATCGTATTGGTGTTTGTTGCTTTCGCATGTGCATTGTTCTCTGTTCTGAGTTTTGGGTCGGCGACGCATCTTCAGATGTCACACTGAATCGACCTCGGTAAGGTTGTCGCATTCCGTAGGGCTCGGGGTGTGACAAGTTTAGATGAAGAAACTATACACCAGCTCAAGCAATTAATGGTTGAAACTGATAGTAGTTCTTCTGAGGAATTTAGTTTTGAAAAAGATTTATAAATTTGTGATTTAGAAACATCTTCATCTTCAACTTCAGAAAGTGAAGAAGAAGATACCACCGGTTTTGAAATAAATGTTTTAACAAAAGAAAAAGAAATTTTTTTACAAACTTTTGACCAGATCACTGATTCTGAAACAAAAATAAAATACTTGAATAATTTCCAAAATTCCAAATCAACTTTTAAATCCACTTTCAAAACTGACATTCCTTATAACATTTCTACCATACTTGGGAAAACCAAGAAAACAGATTTCAAACCCGTTTCTATAAATGATCTTACTCACGAAATCAATAAGCAGAAGCAAGAGATACAACATCTCAAAACTGCCCAGTTAATCATGTAAAAAGATATTTTGGATATTAAATTAAAAAATTTAAAAGGAAAACAAAAGGAAGAAGATCTTGAAGAAAATGATATTCCTCAAACTCCTCCTCTAGATGCGAATTTCCTTTTAATGCTTTCTGAAATAACTACCAGAAAATGGATCATCAATATTTGTATAAGAATTCAAAATGAAGTTGTCCTAGAAACAACAGCCCTTTTTTATACAGTTGCAGACCTTCATTGCATAAAAGAATGTCTTATACCTACCGAATGTTTTGAAAAAATCTCTCAGGCTCTTAAGTTAGCATCCAGAGATAAATTGATTATAAATTATAAAATCCCTGAAACTGAAATTGTGAAAGATCAAATTTCTTTTAAAACTCCTTTTCTTTTGGTTAAAAACATCAAGCAAAATGTTATCTTAGGATCACCTTTCATCAATTTACTCTAGCCTTTTAAAGTTTCCGATAAAGGAATTGAAACAAAAACCTTAGGGAAAAAATTATGTTTCAATTTCATTTCAAAACCTCAAACCAGAAATTTAAATACTCTTCAAGAACACTCTATTTCTAAAATAAATTGTATCATTCAGAATGAAGAAACTCATCTTTAGTTTCTCAAAGAAGACCTTGAATATAGAAAAATTGATAAAAATCTCTCTGAGGTAAGTCTTCAAAAAAGAATTTCCTTTCTTGAGAACTAAATTAAGGATTCCATATGTTCCAATATTCCTAATGCTTTCTGGTCTCATAAGAGTCACATAGTTGATCTACCTTATGAACCAAGATTTTCTAAAAAGGATAGTCCTACTAAAGCTAGACCTTCTCAAATGAACCATGAAGTTCTCAATTTCTACCATAAAGAAATTCAGGAACTTCTTGAGAAGAAACTCATTAGGAAAAGCCAATCACCTCGGAGTTGCTCTACTTTCTATGTCAACAGAAATGTTGAACTAGAAAGACGAGTTCCAAGATTGGATATAAATTATAAACCCTTAAATACAGCTTTAAAATGGATTAGGCATCCAATTCCTAACAAGAAAGATTTATTGAATAGGCTTTTTCCTAACAAGAAAGATTTATTGAATAGGCTCTTTAATGCAAAAATCTTTTCAAAATTTGATACGAAATTAGGCTTTTGGCATATTCAAATTAGTGAAAGGGATAGATATAAACAGTTTTTACTGTTCCTTTTGGCCAATATGAATGGAACATCATGTCTTTTGGATTAAAAAATGCCCCTTCTGAATTCCAAAGAATAATGAATGACATTTTCAATCATTGCTCTGATTATATTATTATATATATTGATGATGTTTTAATATTTTCCACTTCTATAGAAAAACACTTCAAACATATCAATCATTTTATAAATGTGGTAAAAAGGAATGGCTTGGTAGTCTCACCTACCAAGATATCTCTTTTCAAAACCAAAATCCGCTTTCTAGGACACTATATTTATCAAGGAACCATCATTCCCATTGAAAGATCGATAATCTTTTCTAAAAAATTTCCTAATGAAATCAGAGATAAAACCCAATTGCAAAGATTTCTTGAGAGTTTGAATTACATTATTGAATTCTTCCCTCGTATCAATATAATTTGCAAAACGCTTCATCAGAGGCTCAAAAAGGATCATCCACCATTGACCCGAGTCCATACTGATATTATAAGGCAGATTAAACGCATTGTCAAGGAAATTCCTTGCCTGCATCTCACCGATCAGTCTGCCTTCAAAATTGTTGAAATTGATGCTTCTGATATTAGATATAGAGGAATACTTAAGCAATCAAAAGATAATAAAGAACAAATTATTCAATTTGTCTCCAAATATTGGAATGATTGCCAAAAGAATTACTCCACTATTAAAAAAGAAATTCTTGCCATTGTACTTTCTATCTCTAAATTCCAAGTAGATCTTTTGAATCGGAAATTTCTATTGAGAATTGATTATAAATCTGCAAAAGATGTTTTGCAAAAAAATGTTCAAAATATTGCTTCTAAGCAGATTTTTGCTAGATGGCAAGCCATCTTATCTGTCTTTAATTTTGACATAGAATTCATAAACGGTTCTTTAAATTCTCTCCCAGATTTTCTCACTAGAGAATTTTTGCAGGAAAAATGCCTCCCAAGCCACCTGACAAGTCCACTAGAAGAAACAAAGGCAAAGAAATTGCCGAAACCTCTTCAGAGAAAAAACATGGCTTGACCAACATAAGATCATGGCTGCAGACAACTACCCAGCCATCTTTAAATGCCAATACCATTTCTGTCCAAGAAAAACTTAATCTTGAGTTATCATTGAAACCTTTTTTTGATATCACAAATATTTCTCATGAAGAAGCTTTACAGCTCCTCCAAAAAGCCTTCAATAGCCAGACACAACCATCAACATCAATGGTAAGTCATGACCCTTCCCCAATTGCTACACAGAAGCAATGGGAAAAAGAGTTTCTAGCGAGGTGGTTATTGTGACATTCCGAAATTCTACCAATTTGAATTTATTGAATAATTGAGTTTTATGAGATGTGCTCGCAATAAATTTTCTCCCGGAACTGATCATTCCTGAAAAGGCTAACCATTAGGGAAAGGCTAATAGGGGGAAATTAAATTCGCGCGACTAAAAGAAATTCGATCATGAATGGATTTCGATAATTTAAATCGCAGAAGTGATATTTTGAGCCACTGTTGGCCAATCCAAGGATAGTTAGTGGTCAATTCGCCACTGTCATAGTAGTGGATCATGGGTGATTCTGTTAGACCACGAAATGACTTAACAAATGATTCTGAAATTATACCAAATGATCGTACCCTTCGGATCAAGTGATTGATCTTCGCGATTTTAATGACAACCGAGGTCGTCACGCACCGAACAGACTTGCACGTGACTCGATTTAGTATCGGTCATGAGTCGATTTTGCAAATTTCCCCAGCAAGCCGCCTGTTAGCTCGAGAAATGCTCAAGTTGCGTTTAATAGAATTTAATTATTGAATTTTTGCCCAAATTGGACACCGGAAAATTAGGAAGTCGCGACGGAACGCTAGGACGACGTTGTAGGGGACACGTGTCAATTTTTGGTGCGCTTAAATCATTCGGAAAAATTCAATTTGGACAAGAAATGGAGAAAGTGACCAAAATACCCCTAGGATTTATTAAAGGACAAGCTTTAAGGGTAAAGGGCATTTTGGTAATTTTGCCCTAACTTTTTGATTTGACAATTTTACCCTTGGATTTTTTGGAAATTACAAGTATACCCTTGGATATTTTTGTGCAAGAATTGATCTCGACCGTCGAATCAAGATAAAATTGAATCGGGACCGTTGGATCAAAATTGTGAGACAAGGGCATTTTGGTCATTTCCACATTTGGTCAAAATTTACTATTTAGGTCCAAAATATCTGTCTCTCTCTCTCTCTCTCCCCATTCTCCTTCTCCGATTGCTGTGAACCCTCTCCCCTTGCCGTGAGCTCCTTGGCCGCCCTCCTCCAAGCCGGATCGCCCACCGCCGGCGCCGCCGCTCGCCACTACCACGCCAGACCGCCCTCTAGTCGCCGTCCACCGCCATACCAACCCCAAGCCGCCGCCACCAGCCACCGTTTCTCTCTCTTTCTCTCTCTTTCTTTCTTTCCCCAAGTGGCCGTGAGCCACAATCAAGAGTCGGACCGCCGCCACAAGCCGATCACTGTCGCCGAGCTTCACCGCCGTGTTCGTTTAAGTGCCGCTGCTTCCCGTTCTAGCCGATTAAGTCTAGAACTCGGTAAGTCGCTCCCTAATCCCGATTTAGGATATTGGGTATCGACGGATAATTTGATTCGAGGTGAAATTGACAATATGCAGGTGTGAAATATTGGGGTTTAAGATTGGAATGTTGTGGCGGGCCTTGAGGATTATTTTTGGAATTTTTGGAGGACAATTTGAGGTGAATTATAAGCTGCGAATTAATGTTCACGAGCTATGATTTACTGTTCATGGGGCTGTGATGATTTGTTTGGGACGCAAGTTGGATTTTTACAACCGGTATTTAATGACGAGAAAGTCTCATGAAGGATCGGAATTAATTCGACACCGTTTGGTGGGAGAAAATGGGAATTAATGCGTTTGATGTATATTTGAATTATTAATAAATTGTGGTGATTTAATTGAGTGTATAATTGTATAATTAAGTGACTGGAATATGTCTGTGGTTGTGCACGTGAGTTAGATTAAATTAATTATTAAAATTGCCATGTTAATTGCTGAGTGAGCATGTGATATGTGTGAATTGATGCGTGCATAGGCCGTATGTGATGGACCAGTTGATCACGGTAAATGTGCATTGAGCATGTGCATGAGTAAGGAAGTGACTGTGTGTGTGGCATGGCATGAGAAATTGCGAAAAGTTGTGCCGTCCTGATGCATGTACTTCAATGCGGGACGATGCCTGGTATTACCAAAAGACTGCCAGCCTGAGGCATGTACTTCAACACGGGTTATGCAGTAGGTGATAAATGCAGAGCCTGAGGCGTGTACATTTACGCGGGCAAGAAACATGGCCTGAGGCATGTACTTTAACACGAGCCGGAAGTGATGTGACGAATGATCGCAGTGTGCTTAAGGCATGTATTTCAACGCGGGTCACTAGCGAGTGTTGTGGAAAGTGAATGGTCGCAGTGTGCCTGAGGCGTGTACTTCAACGCGGGTCACTGGCGAGTGTTGTGAAAAGTGAATGGTCGCAATGTGCCTGAGGCGTGTACTTCAACGCGGGTCACTGGCGAGTGTTGTGGAAAGTGAATGGTCGTAGTGTGCCTAAGACGTGTACTTCAACGCGGGTCACTGGTGAGTGAAAATGGAAAATGAATGATCGCAGTGTGTCTGATGCGTGTACTTCAACGCGGGTCACTAGCGAGGAAGATGAAAGTGGAAAATGAGAATGGAAGGAATAATGGGATGAGAACGGTACATGTGCGTGTTTGCATATGACGTGATTGTGATTGAGTGCGGGTGTGCGCATGATGGAGCCTAACCATATTAATTGATGTGCCTGCTTTATGATTACTTGATGTACGTAAATGTGTGTGATTGCGTAATTGTCTAGAGGTACGTGATAGCCTAAGTTGGGTTTAGGGGTGTACTTGCTGAGATATAATCTCATGGTTGTGTAAACGAACAATTTTCAGAACCCCGACCTAAGCGATGAACCCTCCACCACCACCACCACCAGTATGTTTTGGGGTACCAGTGCATACGGAGTATGAGACGGCAGAGTTTCAGATGGGTGACGGGATGACCTGGATTAGACATACGACGACCGTATATGTAGAAGTAGGATTACCGTTATGGGAGACCAACATGTATACAGCCCGGTATTTTAGAGATGTCGACGGGGATGAATTTGGTCCAGTTAGAGGCTTTGACATTCCGTATGATTTAGTTGGGGATTGGGACCCAGCTGCCGTACCCCCAATAGACGGTGAATTGACGAGTACTGAAGTCAACTTAGCTCAATCTAGTATGCACCTCGACCTTACAGTACAAGGATCCTTAGGGGCTGAGCACGAACCTGAACCGGAGGCATCGCATGCTGAGGACGATCCGATGGATATAGACTTAGAACCGATTCCCGAGGAAGAACTCGGTGTAGCAGAGCCTGTAGGGGAACCTGAGAATAACCTTGTCGAATCTGAGGAGCCTAAAGTAGAACCGAAAAATCATCCTGTTAAGTCCGAAGAGGTATTAGGTGAGCCGGATTATATACTGCCCTTTAAGCAGTACTTGGACCCTAACTTTGAGCCCGAGATTCATTTTTGGGATGTATTAGCCGAGAAATATCAAAATGCAGTTTTAGTGGAGTCGGGCGATATCAACAACTCGATTGAGATTGAGGCTAATTCGGATTCTTCGGAGGAGCAGACTGTTGAAGAAAGTTCAGACTCGGACGATGTGGAATCAAGTTCTGAGTGGACGCCAAGCAAGGGGTGTTAGAGGCTAATACAGGTTGAACGGTAGGATTTTTTAAGGGTAGCATTTTTGGAAGTTAGCATGTCAGGTCATCGGTTTTTGCTCTTACTTTTAAAGGTTGTAGAAATGTGTGCACTGGTGAACTAAGGTTTGTAATACTGTAAATAGTTTGGAACAAGTTTCAATGAGAAAGACAAATGTATATTCTCCCAATTCTCTCCAGTTTAAATTGTCAGGGTGTTTATGGTTTCCGTTAGCGCGATGAAATCTCTGATGTTTAGATGAGGTCGGCGATAACCTGAAATGCCGCAACTTTTTAACCGAAGGCGAAATGTCGCAGGCTCGACAGGAGTTCGGGGCATGACAATTATTCAGTCTACTTCCTTCTGATCTTAAATCAAAATTCTTTCCTAAAACAAATTTTGATACCATTTGCAATATTGAAAACGGTTTTTATGATGGAAACCTTTATGTTTTCGCCAAAAACATGTTTTCAGACAAATTTTTATACACACCTTATGACATTTATAAAACTGTCGATTTCTATGAAAGAATTTTGACAGAAACAGAATCTGTCTCTTTCAAACACTTCTCAAACAAAGGACATATAAATTACTCAAAGGCCATACTGCACAAGGTCATCCACCCTCGAGACTGGAAACCCAGTCCTCTGGCCATGAGAAAATTTAATGTCAAAATGACTAACTCCCTTCCATATAGAACATCATTTTCATATTTTGATTATCAACAAGCATGGTAGAGTACTTTCTGGAGACAAAATCCCAACAACTCCCTTACTTGGTTTTTCTACTTCGAAAGTTTTGATATTAAAGGAATCCCATATTGGTTTCTCCAGTAGTGGGAACAACTCAGACCTGTTGATGAAATTCTTCATACCAGGGTCCAACCCAGCTATGAGCTCTTCCTCAACAAATTCATTCCACACTCCTTTGAGCAAACATATCCTAAACTCATGCTCTTTTTCTATTTCTTCGAAGTATCTCGGGTTCTTGGATGGACTCTTGATTATAGAAAAGCAATCAAAACAAGCATCCCTATTTTAATTCGATGATTCAAAGTTAAATCGTAGAATGGTTTTAAATTTTTTGATAGAGTTTTGATAAAGGCAGTCGACAATTGGCTCATTGCTAAACAATCTGTTCCCGATTATCCTCCACCTCTTGAGAAAATCACTCATTTCCTACATGACAAAGGGTTTGTTTTTTCTAAATTAGCTTCAGCTTAATCACACCAGCAACTGGCCGGCATGTTAAAGCAAGCCCTTTCTGAAATAGAAGACTTTGGATCCTCTCATTCTCATCACAGGGGGAACTCCAATGAAGACGATTGCTATGGGATCTTTCTAAGAATCCCATGGGAAGATATTGCTAAATAAGAAAATGAAGATGATGGGATTGAAGACCTATTCAAACCATAACAGGCGTCGAAAGACTCCTGCAAATTTTCATCATGATTTCTAGACCAAAGGAGTCCACCAACTTTCTTCCTTTTCAATATTTTCATAATTATGTCTAAACATTGTTCAATGTAACACTATGCACTTATTACTACAGTATCACCCGTGAACTATTTCTACAAGAATCCAATCTGCCTATAAAAGAAAACCTCATCCCTCTGAGAAGGTAGAACATTTTTCAAAATCAGAGAACACATTCCATATTTCTCCATCCTCTCCCGATCTCGAATCCCTCCTAAAAGGAATAAGAGGTCATTTACCTCAAAACATTTTCATACATTTTTCATAAACAGTAAGTTCTCCTTTCTAAACCCTTTCATATTTCCTCCCAAATCTTAGTTTCCTTTCGAGAAGTATAGTCTGCAAGTATTTGTTAGCACTATTCTCAAGAAACACAAAGTTTCATTCGAAACTTTATAAGATCTATCGCCTTATATACCTTTCTCATCTCAGTATCGCCTAATATTCCAGATCTTGTTCATGATCTGAGAATACTAAAGTTTTACATATTTGCACTTGTATTTCAATAACTACATTTCAGCTGTAACATTTCAATACTGCTACTGTAATCTTTCGTGTTGCTTAAAAATAGTAATCTCTCTTTAATTTCTTACATTTATATTTACATACCCCACAAACGGCAGGTCGAACCACTTGTGGATAGTATGTACTTTAATTTAAGAGCAACTTTTTGTATCTGTTAAATATTCTTACTTCTTATTACCGTTTTACCCTTCTATTTTGTATATCACCTATATGGTTGGTTTAGAAGTTCTAGCAGTCTTTCTTCTCGTTATATATATTGTCTACGGTTTCTTTATTATTTATAATGCTCGTGCTTTTATTTAATTTTATTTATTTAATAATTTTCTGTGTAGAAATCTGCACTTTCATATTACAATATTTCTTTTCTACAGCTAGATCTTTACATAATAGGGATTTATCTAGGGTCCTCTTTCTTTTTAATCAATATATTAGATATTTTGAGTATTTAGAAATATATTTGAAGATCACATATGTTTTTGTTGTTCTTTTCTTTCTATTACAGATACCTAGTTATGTAATAGAACTAGGTATCTATATTTCAATAACTAGGATCTCCAAACGTCATGCCAAATAATTTATAATATATATATATATATATATATATATATATATATATATATATATATATAAATTGGCTAAAGTTGAATACAAAAATTTAACGTTGTAAATCTATTATTCCTATTTTATCATATAATAAAACATGAAATAACTTTGTATGAGGAAATGCTACTCTCCCTTATGTGTGGTCAGGGCAAAGTCACTTACTAATTTTGAGATACTAAAATTTTATGTTTCCCAGAATATTTGGTTCTAAACGTGTATTCTTTAGAAGCGATTAAATAAGGGCTAATAGCACATAAAATCCTAAGTTGATATCACTTGGACATATCTATCCAACACTGTTTTTCGACCCCCATAAACCGCTATCCTAAATTTATCCTTCATTAGCATTATGTCCAATTTCGCCGTAAACTGTCCCCCATAGTAGTTCGACGTGGCAAGAACGTGGCCGATTACACAATGGACTCTTACCACATGAAGCCTTCCCAAATATGACCATTTTGGGCGGAAACGATGCTGTTTTTAGCTCACTTATTCAAGAGTTAAAACGTCATTACACCGTATCAACTAAAACTCAGCAAAATCAAGTGTTTTGAGCAGGATCTTAACGGGTCCGCTAGCTAGGAGCTGTCACGTAAACTACACACGGATTGAGAGGGTGGCACCACTTCACGATTTCTGTGATTTGAAAAATAGTTTGACATAAACATGTTATATAAATTTTAGGGTTAATACCATAAAAAATCTCAAAATGATATATATATGTGATAAATTTACTTCAAATTAATTTTTTGATCACAAAAAACTCCAAACCGGTACACCTATAACAATTTTACTCCGAACTAATTTTTTGATCATAAAAAACCCCAAACCGGTACAACCGTGACAAATTTACCATTAAATTTTACTGTTAAATTGCTGAATTTGATGACACGTGATAGTTGACGAGTGTATCAGTTTGGGGTTTTTCCCCTCTGCTTATCACAAGTTTATGAATTTTTGGTTTTCCATGATATTAATCAAATTTAACAGAGGGTAAATTTATCACAAGTATATCAATTTGAGGTTTTTTATGGTCAAAAAATTAGTTCGGAGTAAAATTATCACAAGTGTACCAGTTTGAGATTTTTAGTGGTCAAACAATTAGTTCGGGGTAAAATTGTTATAAGTATACCAGTTTGGAGTTTTTCGTGGTATTAACCCTAAACTTTATTAGAACTTTCATTGGACTTGCACGGTAATTCTTCATTTTGACCATGAATCTTTAACTTGAATAACTTCTATTTATTGAATTAAATAAGTCGCTCTATTTTTTTCTTAGAAATCTTTGAAAAAAGTACAAATTTGATGATGGTAATCCTTGACAAAGATCTTATTTATATTCCATTCTTAGTATTAGAAGAATTCTATTAGTTTAATGCTCCGTTTGTTTCATAGAAAATGAATTATTGCGAAAATATTTTCCTAAAACTATCGCTTGCGTCGCTTAAAATAATTAGTCAACTAAAAATGTTTTTATTATCGACGGCAATTTATGTCTAAATATTTTCTTAGACGGCAAATTTTTTTTTAATTTATTCATTTTTGTAAGTGATACAAGCGATCATTTTTAGGAATATATTTTTCAAATTATTCATTTTTCACCAAATAAACAGATTAGAGAACTTATTTGGCCTTTTTCTCATCTTACCATATTGATACCAACATGCTGTTTTTTTGTTAATTTTTCATTGGTCAAACAACACTCTTTGTGGAGACTCATGCAGAGAAGGCTCGTAGCCATATTATAGATTCGTTTACTGAATTTGTTTATGACAAAATTCTGGTGGATGCTTAAAAAGCGAAGGACTTAGATAACCACTTCACTTATAAAGCATCACATCACTTAATAAATTAATTTAACAGACAAATTTCTCTGTCTCTCGCATCGCTCAATTCATTTATGAGTTGGGTCGGATCAACCAGATTTAACCCGACTTTACCTGACATACGAAGAAAAAATTCCTTTTCCTTTTTACTTGAATCATCGTAATCACATTTGAAAATCGATCCAAATGATATGACATTTATTCTTGTTAGCTAAGATATGTGGAATATCTTAAAAGAATATATGATTTATCTAATGCCAAAGGAGGGTCACTTTATTGGTCGGAAGCTAAAATTGGATACCATCATGCTAAAAGAACGTGTGATTTATATAAGCTGAACGAATATATATAAGTGTGACCGAGTCGGACTTACTGGAATTCCTTAGCCAGACCTAAACATGGAGTTTGACTCCAATGTTTTACTGGTGTTTTGCCTTTCATTTCGGTTATGACCTAATTAAGACAGCAACCAAGTTCTAATCACACGCAAATTTGGGTTTCCGTGCAGTCGGACTTCCATTGGGTCGGATTGAAGCAACGGGCTTAAATTTGAGACATAATTTCACAATAAGGACCTCATGCTAATAAGAGAATCAATCAATGGTATGTTATTCTTTTCAGGAAGAGATGGAACCAAAGAAAGAGCCTTTTCGCAGATGCCCGGTTTTGGTAAATAAGCATATTATATACTCCACTTTAACGAGCATTGGCCTCAACCAAATATGAAGGTTTTAGATTCGATTTAGTATAAGTAACACGCTCATCAAATAATTTCTTGTCTCTACCTCTCTCTTTTCAGTTCAATTCCGCATCCATGGTGCATTCCTTTCTCCATTTACCAAACCAACCGAGCATTTTCCATCTCTTCTGGCAGATTTCATCAAAGTTTTCCTCTTACTTTCCTTCGGTTTTAATGGAAAAAGAAGAAGAAGAAGAAATTATTAGTCATTAGATGAGAAAATTACCAAAAAAGTCACAAACTTATTACAATTATACCAATTCAGTCTTAAACTTTTTCTTTGCCAATTAAGTCCCAAACATTTTGCAATTGTGCTAATTCAGTCCATCCAGCCAACTTTGGCTGGCCTACATTGATGTGGACATCAACCATTCTATATGACACTGCCGGTACTAACGTGGACAATTTTTAATAATAATTTAACATTTTTTTCAAATTTATTTATTTATTGAATTTTATTCTTTTCTTTTTCTTTCTTTTTTTTTATTCCCTTCTTCTACTTCCTCTAGCCGGTCGTTGGACCTCAATGATTGCCTAGAGGTGAGGGTTGGCGAGCTCAGTGGCCTCAGGCAAGGCATGACCTTGCTAGATCCGGCGAAGTTGTGCCGTGCCTAGCCCTCTCACAAGGCTCCCTCGCCCCCACCAAAGGCCACAAGGTCAAGGCCGCGATCTTGCCACCTCTAGTGAGGGCTTGAGCCGGGCTAGTGGCTAAGCGAGGCATGACCTTGTTGGATCTAGCAAGATTGGGCCTCGCCCATGGTCGATGAGGCTCGAACCCTTGCTAGACATAGTGAGGGTGAGCCTCTCCCGCCCATAAAAAGGCCTAGGCAAGACTCGCCTTGCCAACTCTCGCCTCTAGCTGGTCATCGAACCTCGGCAACCAACTAGAGAAAAAAGGAGAAGGAAATAATAAAAAAGACGGAAAAATAAAAGAAAAAGAGGAAAAATAAAATAAAATAATTCGAAAAATATTAAAATTATCCACATCAGCGTCGACAGTGCCACGTAAGATAACTAGCGTCTACATTAGCACTAGCCAGCCAAAGTTGGCCAGATGGACTAAATTGGCACAAATGTAAAAGATTTAGAACTCGATTAGAAAAAAAATGTTTATGACTGAATTAATACAATTATAATAAGTTTATGACTTTTCAGGTAATTTTCTTGTCACTAGACTTTATTTTTCTTTCAGTTTTATTAGAGTATCCAACATCGCTTACCAATGGGATTTATATGCTTTTTATACACCGATGGACTTGAACTGCTTAAACTTTTTAGCCTTCACTTATCTATTTAAACTTTTGGGTTTGACTTCTTAAAATAATACCAAAATCAGATTCCCCGTTAGTCACTCTAAATCCGGCTTGCACATTGCTTGATAATGGGGTTTTGCTTTTCTCTACTTATCAGTTTAAACTTCTAAATTGAACTTCTACCATTAACAAAGAGAAGAAGACCAGTCCTTGAGATTTGCCCTTTGCGTTTCAGAGAGCCTGAGACTCCATCTACACCCACAGTTGCGAAATCATTTCCAAAAGTCAACGCTCAGTCAATCGGACGGAGAGGTCCAAGGAAAAAATACCCTCCGCCTATCACAGAAAAAAAAATCTTAAATTTTACCCACAATGACACCGATAATTCTAACCTTTTTTTTTTTTTTTTACGTGTAATTGATATCCCAAACTTATATCAATATAACAAAAGTTTGTGGTATTGATATAACAGTGGAAACAATTTATAAGTTTTGATAACACAAAAAAAAAAAGTTTGGAGTGTTAAAGTCATGGCGGTTATAATTTAGGATTCTTTGTGACATAAAAATAAGTTTAGGGTACTAATGTCATGATGATCACAATTTAGGGTTTTTATCGGTATCAACCCAACTTTAAGACCTTCGATCGTTAAGTTTAAGGAAAAATAAAACGATGAACAACTGAGTTCCCAGACTAGGCAGTGATTGCGTTCTTAGTTGGGAACGGGGAGGTCAGGTGGTTGGACCCCTCGCCTCTTCTGCTTTGCCAGATCCGCGAGCGGTGGTTCTGCTTCGATCCGTACCTTCGCATGTCGAGTTCGAATCCTCCGACTCGAGCACTCAGCTCGGACTTATTCCAGCGTAGTGATGGGAGGAGATATCGCTGCAATTGGAGCGAGCTTGAGGACGGCCGCAGATCTCCAATATGGTCATGAAAAGAAAAACAAGAGAGGGTCGCACTTCTCACACGGCGTATTAAAATATACTATGTCGGTTGTTGCATGGATTCTTACGAATTCCCCAATTTTCTTAATCCCGTCAATGGAGTTTGAAGGCACACGTGTCTGGCGCCATCGCCACTCACAGGAATTTGTTCCCCTGCAAGTGATGAGGACGATGCGATTCCCAGCTTTTAAGCACACATTTTTATTTGGAGAAGATGTTTCTTTCTTCCTCCTCTTTTCATTTTCATTGATGGTATCGCATCTCCGATTCGCATTCCCAGCGATAAGGTTGGAATTTTCAATATCGCCCGCATATGACTGGATCGCTTGTGCTCTGTCCACATTCAAGTTCTCCAATCACCAAGCTTGAACTTGCCACCCACCAACCCCAAAAAAAGAAAAGGAAAACAAAAATGCATGTCCAATGCAGTTCGTGTCCAGACAACATTGACCCGGTTGACTTTTAGCTCTTTTTTTTCCAGTAATATGTCGATTCGCGAGCCGTGTCTGAATGAAAAACTTTAGCTAATAGATGGGAGAGATCACATATTCAACATACACTTATAGCAACGTTATTGAGTGACTTGAGATATGTCCTCTCACATGCAAGCTGAACCAAGAAGGGAAGAACGATGGTGGCGACCGAGCCTGCAATCTAGTGGTGCGGGGAGGGCGAAACTTTCGATTGTATTCGGCTTTGGTAGTTTGGCTTAGGCACTTCCATTATCGTGACATATAGGGAAGAATACCACATAATAAATCAGCATAGTTTTATTGATTAGCGACATGTAAACAATTGAAAAGAAAGATCTAAAATAAAAATTGACCTCGAATTTTCTCGAGTCACATTTATATGGGAAAATTATCCAAAAAGTTCTACATCAATTGCACTTTTTCCATTTCATTTATAAAACTTTTCAATTTTGACAGCTGAGTCCTAAACTTTTTCATTTTTGCCATGATTGCTCGAGCTCTGGCCGCCAAATCTTGAGCTTACAGCTGCCATGGCCGCTCGAGCTCTGGGTTCATGGCCATGGTGGCCGTGAACCAGCTAGGCTACCTCACCAATGCCTGCTCGAGCTCGACTCATGGCCATGGCTCGAGCTTGCAATTGCCATGGCCGCTCAAGGTCGAGCTCTGGGTTTGTGGCCATGGTGGCCGCAAAACCGGCTAGGCTGCCTCACCAATGCCTGCTCGAGCTCAACTCGTGGTCATGTTTGCCAAATCTTGAGCTTACGGTTGCCATGGCCGCTCGAGCTCTAGATTCATGGCCATGGCGGCCGCGAACCGACTAGGCTGCCTCACCAATGCCTATTCGAGCTTGACTTGTGGCCATGGTTGCTAGATCTCGAGCTTGCAATTACCATGGCCGCTCGAGGTCGAGCTCTGGGTTCGTGGCCATGGTGGCCGCGAACCGGCAACGTTGTCTCACCCATGGCTGCTCGAGTTCGACTTGTGGCCATGGGCAAGGTTGAGCGAGGGTCATGACCCTCACCGACGGCCAACAAGGGCTTTGCTGCTCTCACCCAGTGGCCAATGAGGATCTGGCGACCCTCATCGGCCACAAGCAAAAAAATAAAAATAAAAGAGAGAAAAGAGATGAAAAGAAAAAAAGGAAAAAGAAAAGAAAATTAATTAAATTAATCAAAAAATTCGAAAAAAAATATATTATGAAAAATTATTTATGTCAGCGCCGACCGTGCCACGTAAGATAGCCAGTGTCCACATCAGCGATTCCAATCAAAAAAAGTCGGAGGGATTTAATTGGCAAAATGTAAAAAGATTTAAGACTCAATTGGCAAAATTAAAAGTTTTAGGACTGAATTGGTAAAAGTGTAACAGGTTTAGGACTTCGTGAAAAAAAAAATCCGTTTATATGTTAGGAAAACATGATGGAACGTACCCGGCTACAGCCTTACCCGGTACATGTTAACATCAAAACCCTTCAGTGGAACGCAAAGTTGTCCACAAAAAAATTATTTTAGGTTATATGATATCATATTATGTGAATCTAGGCGCCCTTGGAGTAAGCTAGCGTTTATTCAGAATTGAAAGTTCCATTCCATCGACCTTAAATAGCCCAAGGCGTCCTCAGATTTTGTGAAAACTCAATTATCGAAACCCTTATCGATCCCAACCTCAAAGAAGTTTGCTCATCATCCATGTCAACATTGTCGCCCAACATGACGACGGTGAGGATATCGTCGGACGGAGCATGGCAAGGAGGCAACCCGTTGAGCCATGCCTTCCCTTTGCTCATCGTCCAAACCATTTTGGTCCTGTTCCTCAGCCGATTCCTCGCCTTCCTCCTCAAACCACTTCGCCAACCCAAAGTGATTGCTGAGATTTTGGTACATGATTGCTATTCGATTGGCCTTTTCAGTTGTGATATACAAGTAACGCCAGCGAAATCATACTTATAGAGAGGCAACACAAAAATTGAGAAGAAAATCGTAAAGGCATCGAATGACCAGCATAGGAGAATCGTGAAAAATCTGTATGTCATGAAGGCTACGCAACACGCTTGACATGTTTTTGGTTGGATCTCTTGTTTCAGGGTGGAATTCTGCTCGGGCCGTCGGCGCTAGGGCGCGTCGACAGCTTCCTGAACCTAGTTTTCCCTTCGTGGAGTATTCCAGTACTCGAGTCCGTGGCGAGCATCGGTCTACTCTTCTATTTGTTCCTAGTGGGCCTCGAGCTCGACTTGGGCTCCATCCGGAGGAGTGGCAAGAATGCTTTTGGCATCGCGTTCGCCGGCATGTCGCTCCCTTTCCTCTTTGGAATGGGGGCCACCTTCATCCTCCGCAAGCTCGTCCACGGGGAAGAGAAGGTCGGTTACAGCCAGTTCCTTATGTTCATGGGAGTCGCCCTGTCCATCACTGCGTTCCCCGTCCTAGCCCGCATCCTTGCAGAGCTCAAGCTTCTCACCACCCGAGTGGGTGAGACCGCCATGGCTGCCGCCGCGTTCAATGATGTCGCTGCTTGGATCATGCTGGCCCTGGCGGTGGCACTTGCCGGGGGTGGCAGCGGCAGCCCGAAAAGCCCATTGATTTCCTTGTGGATCCTCATTTCAGGTATGGCCTATGTTGGCTTCATGTTTGTTGTCATCCGGCCCATGATGAACTGGATGGCCCGACAGTGCTCGCCGGAGTTCGATTTCGTGGACGAGGCTTATATTTGCGTAACCCTAGCCGGGGTAATGCTATCCGGGTTCATGACGGATCTTATAGGGATCCACTCCATCTTCGGAGCCTTCGTGTTCGGCTTGACGATCCCGAAAGGAGGTGTGTTCGCAACTAGATTGATAAAGAGGATCGAGGACTTCGTGTTGGGTTTGCTCCTCCCGCTCTACTTCGCATCGAGCGGGTTGAAGACCGACATTGCTAAGATCCGGGGAGCAGAGGCGTGGGGGTTGTTGGTGCTGGTAATATCCATGGCATGTACCGGTAAAATTCTAGGGACATTTGTGGTGGCAATGGTGTGTATGATTCCCATTAGGGACTCAATTGCGCTTGGTGTGTTGATGAACACTAGAGGGTTGGTGGAGCTCATTGTTCTCAACATTGGCAAAGAAAAGAAGGTTAGTGTTTCCTTCTCCCACGATTTTGAGACAAGATCAAAAAATGGATGTTTAAGTTTAATTAATTCATCCATGAACGGCAAAACTTACTTTTTAAGCTCTCTGACACATATATGTACCTAAATCTTCATTGCACGAGTCCAGTGCTTGTGTCTTTATCTAGCTAAGGTTGGTGTATAAGGTTAGTTGACAAATCGATGAGGGACTTACAAATGCTATGTTTAAATGTTTTTTTTTTGGTAAGATTGCTATGTTTAAATGTTCACTTACACTCTACCACATTATCTTGTAAATCGATTTCGTAGAATTTCCTAGTTTTAGTATAGCTCACATTAATCAAGCTATGATTAGTCTCTCACCTTTTAATAGTGTTTTGATCCATGTTCCCCTTGACTTGTCAAAAGACTTTCCACGGTGCACTTTACACTTTGACTTTTAAACCTCCTTTTTCCCACCCATAGCAAGATCAAACAACTTATGAAATATTAGCTCCAAAGGACAAAGCCAGATGTATAAGCCTTCATCGGAACAAGTAATGTATGAGAACTTCTCTTTCGATGGCGAAAAGGCCCACCGTAAGTAAATTCCGGACCCATGAATATGTGAAAACAAACCGTTCCACAAGTTAATGTATAGAAAGAATCCTTTGTGATGGTAGCTAGGTTTCCTAAGTTGCTGGTCAGTGATTCCTATTTAGACAATCAGCATCCTAGGTTGTTCTTCCCAACAAATAAAATGAACAGAAAACTGAGAAACTTCATGCTTAAGTTAGCGTATAAATAATGCAACTAAACTTCACATCTTGGGTATGCTCATAAGGTAAGATCGAGTCATATGCATTTCAATTTTCTTTCAAATAATGTATATGATGATTCTCGAGTTCAGGTTGTCTTCGTCTTTTTGGCAGTATATTCAGGCTTTCAGAAACTTACGTACATAAATGGTTTTAAACTTATCTTTTAAATGGCGGTCCACAAGATTACCAAACTCCCTTCTTGTTAACCCTTCAGTGCACAAGAAAGTACTAGTCGATTAGTCGCGCCCCAAACCATGCCTTTGGCTATTGCTTGACATACGGCGCAGTATCAATTCCACAGACATGGTTGTCAGCCTTGATAGTCTTTTCCAACTTTAATGTGCATAAAAACGATGGCCACTTCGATCTGTGAGCTTCACAAAAGTCATGATTATATGGGTTACGGCACCAAATGGGTAACACCCCACTTAATGGATATTTTTCTCAGTGGCAAGCATGTACTTATCTATAAACCATGTCACTAGATGTCCTAATCGTGGGGAGGAGAACTCTTTGAACGACATGCTTGTCCTTAGGGTCTGGTTTAGCTTTTGTTGGAGTGGTGTAGATCAAATGATTTGCCAATGACCCTGTCAAAACCAAGCTTCAATATGCCCTAGAAAGACACTAGACATGGGGAGAGGTTGCATCATTGCGGTGGCTACGTGCCTTTTTGACTTTTATCTCCACAAAACCAGCACTTACACAGTGAATAAAATAAATCAGCCAATTAGCGTTTGTGATATGATTCCTTTTTCTGATAGTGGGAGATCAATCATGACATTATAAATTCGTTAATTGCCCTCGTTTTCATCTTTTCACCCTAGAACCGTAGCTCGGAATATAATGATCTATATGTCTTCTTCGGAGTTGTTCTAAACTTGTGTGGATCCGCGCAAGCAATAAAAGATGATATGTAATTTTCCTGCTTTTTTGTTATGCATTTGTATTGTGGTATGTTCGAGATGTTTCCCTCTTTTTGGGATATTGAGGAGATTAGGTTTTGTTTGTGAGTGAAACAAATCCGTGGCGATCGCTTTTGGAATAAAAGGAGATTGCGGTGCGTTCTATCCTTTTAAAGGAGCACTATAGCCAAAGAAGGGTTCCTTTAGTTGGTGAAGAACGTTTTACCAAATTCTCTCTTTCTTTTCTTTTCATTTTCACGTGAGATCTAAAACAAATTCGAAAAGTTGGTTTGGAGAAACTCTAAAGATATTTCTAACAAAAAAGAATAATTATTGTCAAAAAAATTATTAAGTTATAGACTGAAAATAAGTTTTGGTGTTTCATTGTCTTGTGCTAATTGCGAAATGGAGAGATTTGAAGTACCAAAAAATTGCTTTTTTGTGATATGATGGGATACAAACATATTTTCAAATTTCTTTGAAAATTTGAAAAATATAGTTTCAAATTGCTAATTTGAAAAATTGCTTTTTTCAAATTTCGCTGATGATATCCTTACCAAAAAAAAAACATATTTTCGAACTTCTTTTGTTCTTCCACTTACCAAAACTCACTCTTAATTTTTACAAAAATTGAAATTCTTTTTGAAATCAAATGGTCTCAAAATGTGCGATGGTCATCCTTTCCCACCCCTTTTACTAATAAAAACAATGATTTATAAAGGTTGAACCCCTGAAATGAGCAGATTCATCGGGGTTGACGGGAATGCAAATCATTTAGAAAATAATAAAACAAGTGTGCTCGATTAGAAACGAAAGTTAAATATGTAAGTAGTGATGACGATTAAGTTTTTTCTTTTTGTCAGAATGATGAGGATAAAGTTAATTTACGACTAAAATACCCTTGTAGTGTTGAACTAAGTAATTATCCCAAAAAAAAAAAAACAACGTCAGTACACTAAATGGTTTATTGAGTCAAACTATCAAGTTAATGTTTTTTAAGTGTATGAAGAGATTGTTTTGTTTTCTTTCCTTGTCAACAACAGGTCCTGAACGACGAGGTGTTCGCGATTTTAGTCCTCATGGCGATATTCACCACCTTCATGACGACTCCTATAGTCATGGCCATCTATAAACCGAGGCAAATCATCCCTCCTCTGGTCGTTCGCAGATTGAGAAGACAACAGCACCTTTCGGAAGACGAGCTTCGGGTGCTCGCCTGCATACATGGACCGGGAAACATACCGTCGCTAATGAAACTCATGGAGTTCACAAGGACCAGTCTCAGTCCCCCTCTCCGGCTCCACGTAGTCCGGCTCGTCGAGCTCACTGACTGTCCGTCATCCATCATCATGGTCAGGCGAGCTCGGAAGAATGGGCTTCCCCTCATCAACTGCTTTTGTCATGGTACCATGCATGACCAAGTGGCAGTGGCTCTTCGGGCGTACAGCCAAGCAAGTCACCTGACTATCCACCACTCAACGGCCATCTCGGTCTTGTCCACTATGCACGAGGACATTAACCACGTGGCGCAAGAGAAGAGGGCGAAAATGATCATCTTGCCATTTCACAAGCAATGGAGAGGAGAGAACGAGGAGGAAATGGAAAGCGTGAGCTACGAATGGAGAGAGGTCAACAGGAAAGTGCTCGAAAGTGCGCTGTGCACTGTGGCCATACTCCTAGACCGCGGGCTCGGCGATGAGTTCAGGCAATGCGAAGAGCAGGAAGCCATTGTGGAAAGACGGATTTGTGTCGTATTCTTTGGCGGACGAGACGATCACGAGGCTTTGGCGCTGGTGCGAAGGATGGCAAACAATCCGATGGTCAAAGTTAGCATTATAAGGTTCTTTGATGAACCCAGGAAGGATTTTATGAACGTCACAGGCTCTTCCTCACTAAATCTGTTCGAGGAGAGACGGTGCATCCCCGCTGAGCCAGGTGATGAAGAGAAGGAAAAGGTAAGCTTTCTTGAGGCTTTCTTAAGAACAATTTCAAAATTGCCAGTTAATGAAATAAGCAGTAAACGTCAGAAGTAAATGATCTCGAACAGGAAATGGATGAGGCGGCGGTGGAGGAATTCCGGACTAATCATGGCTCAACAAACTATTCGGTGAAGGCTGCAAACTACAACCTCGCGGAAACACTGATGGCAATAGGCCGAAGCCAGGAATATGATTTGGTTGTGGTAGGAAAGGGTAAGTTCCCATGGTGGATGGAGGCAAAGCTGGCTAACCATGAGATCGAGCATGACGAACTGGGGCTCATAGGAAGCATTTTGGCTCAATCAGACGAAGGTCTCGTATCCTCAGTACTTGTGGTGCAGCAGGGTGTGGTCCAAAGCAACGAGGTTCCCGAGAAAAATTGCAAGATCATCAACGGCACAAACACAGAATCATGCGCTTGAGCATCCCGGCGGGGCGAGAGAAGACCTATGTAGCCTTTTCTGTGTAGTCACTGTAAAGAGGTTGATCACTGACTTGTAGTGCGACAATATCGGTCAAATAAGCAGTGTGTGTGATGTAATGTTACATAGTAAACTTGCCTAGTTATAAATTTTCAACAATAGATCATCTGCCTAGTATGTAGATTGTATAAGAACCCTCGTGCGCTAAAAGAGTTGCCCTTCACCCAGCTACTAGTAGTTCAGAAGGAAGATAAAATCAAGATATCCGAGCAATATCAATCCAAACAAAAAATCGCGGTCCAATGTTAACAACGAATGCTAAAGATAAAGAACCAACAAAAAAAAATAAGGGAATAGACTTTACCGTTCTCTTTTCCTTCAAAGTTTCAACTCATATAAGCACGCAACTTTAGTAAAATTCACATCTTTGATAGACCACCTCTAAGACCAATGCCAGAACATCAATAGTCCATTCTCTAGGACAATGAATCTTTGTAAATGTGATGATGCATGTTCACCCACTTTGCATAATCCTCGAAATGGAGGATTTGACCTGATGAATTTTAGGTATGTTAAGCCTCCCCAGAATAGCTTGATCTTTAACAGTATTGGACTGGCAACAAATTTATAAATATGAATCAAAAACCAAATAACGTGGAACACATAATCACAAAAAGCACTATATCCGACTAAAGTCAACATGACCGTTGAATTGCTTTAAAAAAATTCCAGTTACAAATAATGATATTGTACTCACAAAAATCAGTCTTCTCTCAACCTTTGATGAAAGTTATACATACATAAACTACTTTGGAACATGCCAAAGCTGTCCATAAATTTCACAAGAAAACATTGACGCAAAACCTAAAAAAAAGTTTAGAAACCATTATCGGCAGCTGTTTGATACCTTCTATTGAAAAAATCTCCATCTTACTCGCGCCATCGGATGAGTAGCTACAATCTTGTCAAAAAGTCACAAATAAAATGGAGTCAGGAGAAAATATAATATGCTCTACCTTGCCACATAAAATATTATCTGATCAAAAGCTGTTCTTGTTATATAGTTCATGATTAGAACAAGTCAGACAGAACAGAGAGGTCGATGCTGAGAGCTCAACACTACCGACACCTCCATCAGTCTATGTGAAGTTAAGTACTGCATATGACGAGTGGGGGAAAAAATATATATATAAGAAGCTTCTTCAAGATGAGAAACCTGTTTCTCCTTAAGAAAAATATATAAATAAAAAAGAACAGGGCGTTGAGTCCTTAGCATTAAGATGCACATCAACTTTCACAATAATTGATACCACACAAACATGCATTTCAAAGCACGATAGAGAAGTTGTCATATACCTTAAAGGAAGCCTCCTTCTGTCCATGTGGCATCTGATTTCCCATTGTGACCAGCAGTTCCCTTATTTGGGGCACTCTGATACCAGTTATCAAATCCATCGTCCTTCACATCATCCCATCCAGCCCAACTGTCATTGTTACCAGATGTGCCTCCCTTTGTTGTTTCTTCCTTCTTGTTCTCTTTGTGGTCCCAATCGTCCCAAGAGGTTGAGCTAAAGGTTTTGGCATTTCCACTTGAAGAAGACTGCCCTCCAGAAGAAGCATTCCATCCTTTACTCTCTTGATTAAACTCCTGATAATATCCATTTCTCTCACTGTCGTTTCGTTGCCAGTTTTCATTGTTCCAGGTCACGCCATCTTTAGTATACTCCTCAACCTTCTGGGAAGCTATCGCCATTACTCCTTTCATAATGCCCCACGTCCTCTGTCCAATCTCTGTAGTTTTGTTGGTCACAACACTGACAGTTTCATTCACCTTGTGATCATAGCCTCCTTCCTTCACCTGTAAAATGATTTATCTCAATATAACTAACCAAAAGAAGGAGATTCATTCAACACATCAAGGAAAAACCAAACAAAAATGCTCAAATATCCTTATCATAAGAATGCTGATCATAATCAAGACCAGAGAATCAAACTAAAAGCATGCACTTTATGAGTCAATAGTAGGAGCAGAAAAGGGCTTTAACTGAGTAACAGCATTGACTTCTAATCCTCAAAGACACCCAAGTCCAGCAGTAAAGAATCATCCGGATCCCAGCATTAAATGCTGAGATAGGAGAGTGAAATTGAACCAAAAAGCAATTCATATCAACAGAATCAAAAGAACCAGTCAAATCTTCCAGAAAGACGCCCAGACAATTGCCCCAATTTAACAACCACAAAGATCATAGATTTTACTCCAACAAAAAAACAGCCTGCAGACTTGTGGCTTTCATATATGAAAGAATCTGTAAAAGATACTAAACCATCATCATCCACACAGTTAAAAGGCAAGCAAATGGTTGACATTTCACAGATGATAGTTTGGCAACAACCATTATGCAAAAAGGTCAGTTAAATGTCCTAAGTTGTCCTCAGATCATAAAAATTTAGTTATTGGGCAAAAGACAATACAGGGAGCCTTTCAAGCAAAATAATAAGAAAAGCAAAATGCCTAAACTTTGTAAAATCTGCAATAAGTTCTTTAAGATCATTGAGAGCTACAGGCTGAACCAAAATTAACAAAATGTGAAGGAAAAAGGGAGTAGCTACCCATTACATATTTTAAGTACATAAGAGAAAACAATGCTTACAAAGACCACTGTCAAATCACATCATTGCTTACACATTTCTGCAACCTAATATTGACATAGAAACACAGAAGCTGACAGCAGAGAACAAGAACACCCATTTAATACTTAACCAGCTAAAGTTTAACAAGGCCCATCATGCAACCAGAACTCTTAACTACTTCCCTGATACTCGACGCAGTCACACAATTAAACAAGTTGATATTTGTCCAAATATTGATGCTTTTACCAAGCTTTGATTATGGTGGACAGTTGTATTCATTCATGACTCAAACGAGAGTGCCAACTGGGAGAGATTCTACCTATTAAGATTTAAGTACTGCTAACAATTTATTAATTTTCATATTTTATTATAAGTAAGATATTACATTTCTTGTACTAAGATTCCTATTTAAATTATGTTTCTTGTCTAGAGCTTTCCTACTTCAGTCTGGAGTGAGATTTGATTATCTATAAATACATGCTCTCCAATGGATAGAAACCATGGAGTGAATGAAGTTTATTGAGTTTTAGCAATTGTTTGCCTTCGGATTGAGTGACACAGCTCTTTTTTAGTGTGGTGCTCAAGAACTCCTGGGATGTGCTGGCTATGACGCCTAAAGGAATTCATTTGTCTTGGATCATCATTATTCATTGTGATCTCTCTTCAAACTATCAGTTTAATCGGGACACTAATTTGGGATTCATCATCCTTGTACAACTAATTGAAAAAAAGATGCAGGTTTTTCTATTTTTTTCTAAAGAGAAAAGATGAAGTTGACCTACGAATATTCCACTCCACAACCACATCAATTTGCCGGCTCAAATTATTTTGTTTTAGATTTCCCTTGCACTTCCCTTTTGTTTTTCTTTTTGTTTTGGTAGTAGGAAAACATTGTCCTTTACCTTTACACTATCTACATTTGCCCCAAATCCTTATGTTTTTAGGATGGGATTCAGTTACTCCTTATGCATGTGACTAATGAGGAAGGATTTCAAGAGTGATGGACTACATTCACACAGAAGTACAGCGATAGTAAGGATTGCAAGGAAAACTAGGACAGGTTGTGAAAGTATAGGGAGCAAAGTGACACCAAATTAACTTCAAAGAGCAAAGTGACGCAGGGAAAGAACAGGGCATAATGCAAGCATCGCTTGCTTCAAGAGTGACTACATTCCCACAATAAAACACAATGACTTAAAGGATTTTGAAAGCATGTGGTGGAAATAACACATAATAAACTTCTGAGGCAAAGTCACACAGAAAAGACAACCTATGAACCAATTACTAAAAGAAGGTACTTAAAGTCCAAGAAACTAAAGTAATTCCTGGCCAATCTGAACTCACAATACTAATGAAAACGTAAGTGCTCTACCCACTAACTAATAAACTATTTGACAAGATAAAAAGGAGCCCTAGGGGGTGGAATCATCTAACATATGGTCGTTGATCTACAGAACCAGTGGAGACAATTCTCAAACCATTCAAGTAACGTTTAACCTTTTTGCAAAGAAACCCAAGATATGCTCCATAATATTGCTTGACTGGAAAGAGCAAGAATACTTATCCAGCATTGGCCCCAAGTAAAGTGTATATCTCTCCAGCAAAATGAAACAAGTGTTGTGTATCATTCCTAATCCACAAACACAACGGCAATTGCAACAATGTAGTAGTAGTCCTCGACATTGTCCCTCACTCCAAAGAAAAGGAAAAAGAAAAAGAAAACTATAGTGGGTCTTTTCCTATAACCTTACTCGCCTAATGATGCCATTATCAAAATGTCAGTTTTCTGCCGTAAGTGAGCTCCTAAATATCAAGAATTAAGTTGTCTGATTATGTTGCATTGTTCAGAATCATACCAACAAGAGTCACTAAAATTTCTGCCCAAAGGTCAACTCAAAATAATCGTCTGAAACACATTCTCAAACAACTGCAAATTCAAGATATGCCAGATGTCTACGAGACTATATAAGAATTGTATTTTTCATGACCCACATGCTTTAACTTTGCTCAAAACTTCTGCGCTAAGCTAGCTTACTTTGTAACATTATCATCCAAAACCCTCCAAAAGGTCAATGCTCCAATCACTATCCATAAAAATAATTACCATCCCAATTGCACCCTTTGGTCCACCAATTCATCTAACCAGCGCCATTAGCATGCAAGAGAAAGATTCGAGCATACGGCAAGAAAAACTATTCCTCAGTTAGTCTTTTCCAAGCAAAATCTACCATGACGATAGAGAATGTTAAGCATGAGAAAGAAATCAAGAACAAAAAATCTGCGGCCAATCTGCCCCGATAAATCAATACTGTTGAACTTGTTGCTGGCCTAGTTCCAGCTAATTACATTCTCAGATACCTCAAAGAGGCCACTTCTTGTCCAACTGAATACAAGCCAAACCAATAGTATTCCAAATTCTGCATACCTTAGCAGTGATCTCCTTCGTTCCTGCTTGGACCACACTTGCAGCTGACTGAGCTGCTGATGCCGCGACCAATGACAACCTTCCCAATCCCTGCAAAAAACAAAATCCTCGATTCACTAATAATACAATCCACACTACATCAATCAAACGAATCACCAACAATTTCCGTATGACAACAAACCTGGGATACAACAGAGAGCACGTCCCCTTGTGAATTATTGTTGTTACTCATCCTGGGAGGCGCAGGGCTCGATCCAAACCCAACATATTTTCCGCCTTGCGAGGGTGGGAGCCCCTCGGGCCGCGAATCGTTCTCTGCCATCTTCTGAGCAAAGAAGCTCTCCTTATTAGCCGCGGATGCCTCCAACTGCGACCGAGTGTAGATGTCCTGTGTAGACTTAGATCTCACCGGAGCGCCACTTCTCCCTCCGCCGCCAGCACCGCCCCTAAAATCGTTGGCCGATTGATTCCGCCTCATATCGCTGGAAGATCTAAAGCTGTCGTCATTATCCCAGCTATCCCAACCGCCGTCTGCGGCGCCGCCGCCGCCGGTTTTCTGAGCCAAGGGAGGCCTGCTCTTGCCCCCGCCGAGGCTCTCCTTCACGACGGGAGGGTCCCGCCACGGGCGGCCCTCGGCGAGCGCCTGAATCCGGTCGCGGTACACGCCGGCGGCCTTGGTGTTGTACTTGGTGACGATGTCGGTCTCCTTGGGGATCCCGTACTGGGCGAGGAAGGCGTTGAGCTGCTCGTTGCCCCCGGCCTCCATCTTCTTGATCTGGATCTCGGACCAGGAGTCCATGGTGACGGATCGGACGAAGGAGATGTGGACGCCGAGGCCGCGGTGCTTGCCGGAGCACTCGAGGCACATGAAGACGCCGTAGGACACCGACGCCCACTGCGGGTTCTTCTGGGCGCAGTCGACGCAGGTCTTGTTCGCCGGCTGCGACTGCAGGTCGCGGAGGCGCCTCGATGCCGCCATTCCCGGTCGGTGACGATTTCGGGGTGGGTCGATCCGGATCGGATTCCGGGGAGCGGGTATCGGCGGGATTCGGCAAGGGAGGGATAAAAGATCGGAGCTTTATCGTTTCGATCCCCCTTTTTTTCCTCGGAGGAGCGAAAACGCGGAGATCGCCGACACCGTGGAATGGGGCGTCATGCGGCGAACGTTGGGCGTTGTGGAATTCGGTGATTTAGCTGCTTCTCCGCAAGGAGGCACGGGGGAGGGAGCGAAGGGAGGGAGGGAGGGTAAATAAAAAAGCGCGAGGTGGCACTGATCATGAACGAGGAGGATGGTGAAAATTGCCGAGTTAAGTAAATAATGATATTCGGTTGATGTAGCAGAAGAAATTTATTTTTTTAAGTTTACGCATTTAGAACCTGGCTTTTCGTTTTGCTGTTTACACAAATCGACCCTCCAACTTTTTCCTTATCTTCGAGCGGGGTCCTTGATGTTTCTCGATTTGTCCAATCGGGACCCTGTGTGTCTGACGTGGCGTTGCCGAGGTGGTCACGGACATGCTCCGCGGGTCGCGCGCGCGTTGCTGAGGTGGTTGTTGCCCCGGGCACCAAGAAGATTGGGGCGCGCACCCGGACAGACATAGAACCGAAGAAGAGATCTATGCTTGTGTCACGGACCGCGAGTCTCCTGTACTCATGTACCCTCGTGAGTAGAGCTTGGTGATATCAAGGTGAAGAGCGAGCGATGCAGATGGGATGATACAACCGGTCCGTGGAAGCGGCGTCGGGGTGATTTGTATTAAAAGTTTTAAGTTAGAATAAATATATCTTTAAGAGCTTAGAAGACAAAGTTGGTCTCTGGTTCATAAACTGGTTGAAAGCTAATGCCACTCTCCTAGCAAAGCTATCATAGATTGAAAACCAGTTATTGCACTTAAAGTGTTTTATATGCCTCGCTCGAGAGACTGAATATCTGAGTTAAGCTGAGCATGATACAATTTGATACGAGAGCGTTATTCGGCATACCTTTAATAGGAACAACTATAAAATGAAGGCTAGTTTAAGGTCTTCTCAACTCTTCAAGCGTCGCATGCCGGCTTGGGCACGCAAACAACCTGACACAACTAGGCCCGTGTCTAGGCATGAGCTCGATTCAAACAATGGTGTACTAGGCATGGCCCGCTAGGTGGCTGACCATGCCTAGCCCCCGGCTAACTTTGAGAAAGCACCAAGCCAGGCCAAGCCCGACAACATTTTTAATGGATTTGTCAATTGAATCCAACCGTTCGACTCAAGAAGAAATGAACTTTTGGTCCGAGGATCATCCTCGAAAGTGGGGTCACTGACCAATGACCATTGAACACTCAAGGGCTTCCTGACCAAGGGGAAATTACCGAAGAAGTCCTAAACTTATTACACTCGTATTAATTTAGTCATTTTTTGGCCAATTTAGTCCTAAACCTTTTAACAATTTACCGATATAATCCATCCAACTAATTTTAATTGAAAATTGATAACTTGAAAGCCTGTCATCCTACGTTACACGATCAATACTAGGTGAGGGCCTATGGCCCTTACTTAGATGGTGAGGCCTCGCAGCCCTCGCTTAAATATGGGCACAAGCTTCGCCAGTGATCGACAAGGGCTCACAGGTCCTCACTTAGTGGCCGATAGGGGTCGCTGAGCCTCGATCGATGGCCAGCAAGCCCTCAACGAAAAAATAATAATAATAATTTTTTAAAAAGAATTTAAAAAAATTGAAATTTTCAAAAAATTTTCACATTAGCATTGACCATGCCACGCAGTAAAGCGAGCTCCCACGTCATCAGTTTCCGATCAAGAATGGCTAAATAAACTACATTAGCAAATTGTCACGAGGTTTAAGATTAAATTGATCAAATTAAAATATTTAAGATTGAATTGGCATAAATATAATAAATTTAGAATTCTCCTTTTATTAATTTTCCCTCGAATACGAGGCCGACAAGTGCTATTTCCCCCCTTACCCTTGACTCTTTATAGCTCTTCAAGGTTTCGAATCCTTCACCCCTCCCTATGCTCCCCCATACACCACCACGGCCTAGCGGCTGCTCCTTTTTCATGTGTTAATGCCCAAGCCTTTGATAGATAGAATTTCTTTCAACCCGAAAGAAAATTAAAGTTAACGTATAGATAGCACAAGATAAATCTATGATCTAACTATTAAAAAAAATTATTTCAATTCAATGTTAAAACACATAAAATTAGCTCGATCATAGGACAGATGAAAATATTAGGAGAACCGAGTACAAGCACTATATTAAATCTTGACCGTCACATCTAATGGGAAGAACCCTCTATTTTCAATGATTTGGATTCAATTTAGTACGTATCCTACACTCGTGGTGTTTATTCTCTCATTTGGTACTTCCACCTCAACCCATGCATAACAACAAGAGAGAGCCGACCACACCACCACCAGGTCGACCAGTATGCCATTAAAAGCCTCAGTATGCTTTTTATGAAGTAGCCATGTCGAGATCCGTGCTTTCTCAGGAATGAACTGTCCGTTCAAATCCAGAGATTATGACAGCTAAAATGACATGAATATATGACCCCACCGCCTCATAGAACCGCACTTGGGAAAGGACAGTGATTGTCTTTACTTGCCATCTGAAACTCTACCTGTGTCCTCTTCCTTCCTTTCAAAGAGCACATATGTCTATGAGGAAATTCAAAAGGTAAATTCTCATTCACGGACATGATAATTACACTCTCAGTTCACTTTCGCGAACTGTGCATGCAAACAGGTCCAAGAGCGCGGAGAATACAACTTTTCCATATGATGCGAATATTGGAAGCGTGATACATGAGGATTCAAAGCTTTCAGGAACCTAAACGGGAGAATGCTTTTTCTACATTAAGAGAGAGGTACAAAAACACAGAATATGAGAGACAGACTCCGGCAAGCATTGTCCATAATATAGCCTCCAACGAGATGTATGGGCTCAAGAAGAAGATCACTGCAATCGATGCACTCTGCCAGACTTTTAGCTGCGCAAATGCTCCTTCCTGTCCCCAGAAGCAATCAACATGGACAAACAATCATGCTTGGATGATGATTCATATGAAATCAGAAAGAAACAACTCAGACACACCTACCCTATATATTAAATACACGTAATGCAAGCACTCTGCTTCCTGAAAGGTTAGGCAAGCGACAATACAAAGTAATGCACGTTCACACAAAAGCTCTCGATATTGATACCGGATGGTAGAAGAAATTTTGGAGATCACAACTCAGAAGTTCAATTGAAGTGAGTAACGAGCCTAATTTGACTCTTTGCAAGGGATCGTTTGAAGTTTTGAAATTCACTGGCAGAATCCTTCATCGTACTTTATGTTCATGCATGGAATACTAGAAAGAGTCGTGTCACAACTTTTTTCTTACCATATCTTTCTTGAAGAGCAAGCCAAGAAGAGCGTTCAGTTGTGTATTAAGAACTCCATCACCAATTCCCAAAATTCCGGCCAGTACAAGAGGGCATATAATCTGAAACCGTCCGCTAAAGCTGCATTACAACATCACAACAGTGGAAATAGATGCTTCAGATCACAATGTTGATTAGAATTTGCTCCAGAACTCAATCTGAGTAAAGAGAGAACCTGCTTTTCACCAACATCCAGATGAACGCAGAAGCCTGAAGAAGAGCGCCACAGGAAACTATCCAAGTAATTGATGTAAGACCAGAGGTGAGACGACCAGCAGCCAGGGAGCACTGAGAAAGATACATATATTAAAAAAATAGATTATAATATTGCAGTATATCCAAAAACCTACAGTTCTGCAATGGATATGTAAGCTAACATAACCACTTTTACAGATCAGCCAACTGGAAATTTTTTTTTTTACTCAGGCAGGCTAGTTGCTGCTATTCCAGTATTAGGTCCTAATGGTAGCTTGTTCCTGAGAATAGCTCTCCAAGTAGACCTCGAGTACAAAAATCACTCATGGACTAATAATTTGCAGGATTCATGCAGCAACACAAAAAAATAAAGAATATAACACTCAATAGTCCATGATGCACATGTCAAAACTAAAAAAGGAAAAAAGGAAACACCACCCATAATGCTTTTGCAAAATTAGTTTGTTCACAAAGTAGAAAAAGACATAAAAGTAATGAAATTGTCAACGGCTAAGAACAAAGTGAAGATTCAAATCCTGCATGCATTTAAATACTTACTATAGCATCAAAAGAAGAAAGTGAAGATTCAAATCCTGCACGCATTTAAATACTTACTATAGCATCAAATGCCCCATAGACGACCATGGAACCAGCTACACCAGACTCCCCAAGAGCTGGTTTGACAATGTCCTTCGTGAATTCAGCCCTAAGACATCAAGATGGTTTATTAAGTGGTGCTTAGGAAAACCACAATGTAACAAACATCAAGGTTTGAAGGCATGTGAGTCATTCAATTTAAATGAAACATTAAAGACCCTGAATCACCACATCAAGCAACGTTACACTCTGCATATAGTACCATGCAGATAAGCCGACTGTATTGTCACAGAACCTTCTCCTTTGAAGATTGAGATCATATTGTGCACAACCTTGGTTCAACTCATCACTGGCATATTAACGTAATCATCTAGAGCATCTTCAAATAATGTTCTCATAGAAACTGATGGGAAGAAACAGAGAATAAAATGAGCATGATTAAGATTGAATTAGCAGGCATCCATTATTTGACTTTTCATTAACAAGTTGATCAAACCAGACATATTTGTTTAAGTATGTTCTGTTGCAATTTATGCATTGGCAATTTTTTCCATGGCACTTACCACGAACTCAAGTAAATGGTAACACTACTTGGTGTGAATCAACAATTGTAAAACCAATGCAAAAGTTAACAACTTCACAGAAAGTATTCGATCTCCATTAGGGTGACAGTGCTTTATGGGATGGACTACTTGGTGTTTAAGTACCGACAGGTACGCATACAACTGTAGCTCCATGTAATAATTCTTCAATGAACTTGCTTTATGGCTATAATTAAAGGATAAAATGACTTGTGACTTGTTTAAGGCACTTTGGACGTGTCAAAGGATAGCTTAAGCAAGATTTCAAGAAATTGCATGCATCAAAACAAAAAATCAATGACTGGCATATGCATGTTCTAAGATACAGAGAAATGTTGTACTTACCAAACAAATGCTTGCTGCAGCCCTGAATATGCAATCAGCGGGATTACCAGAAGCATTCGTATGTCAAACAAAGGAGTAATCACAGACTTTGATAGAGACACCAGAGAAGAATGGAAACTAGCAGGGCATTCTGGGGAAGCTCTTTCTTCTCTACTGTCTCTTTTTCTCAAGAAACACATAAGTATGGTGCCGAAGGTCATACTGCAAAGGAACACAATGAACAGTAACGTCATTCTGCTTGCAATCCCGTCCTACATTTAAGGGAAACAAAATCCACAATGAGGGATAATGACACTCTTAGAATCAAGGGAAGATAAGAACAAATGCAGAAACACTCGTTGTAATCATCTTTCCATTCGTAAGAAAGGATTTCACTGAAAGGCAGTATCGATTGCCTTTTATAAATGGACAAAATGAGAAAAAATCATGCAGTATGATTATGTATGTTAGTGAACAAGCAAAAGAATCAAAAAACAAAGAAATGAGTACGGGAATGCCCCATACAGATTCCTCTCTAAAAACAGCTAGTGGCATTAGAAAGTTAACAGAAGGATAGAGAAAAGAAGGAATGAGTAAAGGGGAGGATGCCACATACTGTTTCCTCTCTCAAAACAGCAAGCGATACTAGATTCCCAACAACCTGCAAAGACATGGTCAAAAAGATCAGGACAACATGCTGGATGTTTAAGATAAAAAGCCTATCTTAAAAAAATCAATTAGCAAATTTGACCTGATGACTGGCAAACATTCCCCAAAATTCTCCATTAAAGGCACCAATAATTGTTCCTTCATGTAAGCTGCAATCTTTTGCATGAGTACGTGCAGTCGAGGTGAGATATGTCCCCTGATAGAAAAAAATTAGGTAAGGGAAAAAACCGATAGCAAGATAACAGCAGTGGACCTGAAATAAAGACAGATTGAGTTTACACACGAATCAAGAGGAAGCAAATCCACCTGCCCAACCCATATTATTGACGCAGCAAACCCGAGATATAAAGAAGCTGGAACCATTGTGTACCTGCATCAGGAACAGCTAAAAGATGAAGAATGTGCAGTCCACCACAAAGTTTATGAGTAAATGAACAGAAACGTAAACTGTCAATTTCTTTTTCAGCCCAAAACTGAACCGTCTAATTTGAAAACTAAGGACGTCGTCACCATCTCTATCTGGCACTTTCTATTTTGTTTTGGCAAGAAAGGGGCTTTATGATGGCCAAAAGATCGATAGCACTACTGAGTACCCCTCTAATCTACAGATCCACAGTATTTCTGCATTTGCACTAAGTTAGATGACAAGCTATGCCCATGAGCTAACCAACTAGATTTCCGAAGTTTAAAACATAGTGATCTGCCTGCGACAACATCTCATTAAGATGCTCAGAGGCTATTATGTTTACCACGAGCAACCTCATATACCCCCATTGTGGGGGAATAAAAGGCATGACCAATGTATACAACAAATTCACGGACTCTTTGAAACACCGGGACCGGAAAATTTTATAAGCAATCGGGCTGAGTAGTATAGACAACCTACAGACCCAGAAGGGCATACCAGGATGGTTTCAAATTCGCTGCTATGAACAGCCAGTACCCAGTAGTCCCAAGAAGAATAGCATTTTTGGGACCCAATGAACGAACCACCAGAGAAGCCACCAAGGAGAAGAATGTGAAGGACACGTACAGTATCCCAAGCGAGATCGTGCCCAAATTATCCTCCTGCGACAAAAATCAAGAAACTCATCAAACCAAAACGCAACGTCAAACGAACGAAAAACAATTCATACAAGCAACCCCAGACCCAGAAGCGCAAAATCTGCCTCTGGGTTTTCATCTCACGACCGTCGATTTCTTCTCTCAATCTACCCAAAATTCCAACGAAATCGACTCCGAAAACTCACGGTGTTCACGGTGCTCTCGAGATTCTGAGCAGCGCCGTAGGCCGAGAAGATGAGCAGGAACCCGCAGCTCAGGATATGGACATCACGGGCATGGCCCCTCGGAGGCGACGGAGCCGGCGGGGCCTCGGCGGCGACCAACGGAGCCTCCTCGTCGCGGCTGGAATCTGCGGAATCCATCTCTCTCTCTCCCCGGACCCTGACTTCGCCGTCGCAGCGACCGCCTATATAACCGCACGGGCGCCGGGTACGGTCCACGAGGGTGGGGTCAAAACAGCGCGAAGCGTGCGGCCGGCGAGGGCCATGATGGGCTACGCGACGACGTAGGGAAGAATCGTCGACATCAACACATGTTCAAGCAAAATTTAGAAAACTCGGGACAGCAGGAGGAGGAGATAGCCCGAGGGGATCAGAAGGGGAGGGAACGAATCATGGGATCGGACAAAGGAGACGGGGGCCAGAGAGGAAAAGGACGAGGGGCGAGCGGGCGACGGCGAAAGGAGCGTTTTTGGCGCAACCCGGAGATGACTTCGCCGTGCAAGGGGATGCCCCCAGCTGCCGGTCGCCCGTCGCGGGCGGGCTCGAGAATAAAATTTTCCTTGTTTGTTTCGATACGATCTTGCCGGCATTTGACCCGTTTTTTTTTTTTCTTGTTGTCCACCACAAGAAAACGGTCCCCGAGTGTTAGCCGTCGGTGACCAAATCGACAAAAAGAAGTTCGGTAGACAGCCGACGGGAGCAAGAATCGCTAAGTTGACCAAGAAGCCAGCTTTAGTCGATGAAGCGAGAAAGACGAAGCAAATGTCGACGATCGAAGATCAACTTCGCCGACGAAAGAACCGCGGCGGACATGACCATCGATTGGGGGCGGAAAAATGAAATGATGGTCTAAGTGGTGGAGTCGAGGATTTCGAATGCAACCGCCAAGAACTAATAAAGAAGTGAATCCGATGCAGCTCATTAAGTAGCGGAGCTAAAGTGTCCGACGGTAATGGATAACCGTGTAGAAGTGGAGGAACACGGCTGCTAAGTAATGGAATGGATCTCGGATGCGGTCATGACATGGTAACCGTCGAAGAAGAGAAGGCAATGAAGCCGTAGATGGATCGATAACCTCGAGATTAAACTATCTGTAGTAAGTGATGCTAGATTATGGGAGTCATGTAAAGCTTGTATAATTTCCTTAGTAATAATCGTTGTTAACTGGTCGATAGTAAGTATAAATACTTGAATTATAGTTTATAGAAAAGACCGTCAATCAATCAATAAACATCGGTTGTACAATTTTATTTTCAATTTATCTTTCTGTGCCAATACTCATGACATCTCTGTTAACAATTATTTCTAGTCTCGATAGCTTTAATTTTCTTGCCGTTTACATTTTTAAGTACAAGAATCAACAAAGAACCATTCACGTCCTTTATCGATTTATTCATCGATCCATGTTTCAAGAGGTATTTCTTCGATATTTTTCGGTAAAAATGATCAGTAGTGGAATCGATATTAAAAAGAATACAAAAAAACAGAAAGAGACGGCCGGAAAGGGGAGGCATCGCCGCTCTATTGTTGACAAGGATCGGCAAAAGCGAGTCCCGAGGATGGGCACGTCCATCATCATGCATGGTACCATTGAAATGCTAGTGAGATATGACCCTTCAATGGCATCTAGCGCACGAGTCATATTCTCGCAAATAGGTTCAAAAACACAACTGCTAGAGAGACTTGCACCTCTAAGAGCTTAGCTCAGCACTACTCAAAAGAACGAAACTGCAAAAACCGGCTATGTAATAGCCATAAGCCATAAGGAAAGCTACTCCAGGAGCGAAAGCAACCGAAATAAAAAGGACAGGAGTTTAGCTTAGGACTCAAACAACTTAACTTTATGTTTGAAACTTGTGAGTGATATAGAAAATATCAAGAGCCATCGTCCAAGAGAGTTGAGAGTGTGAGAAAAGCCCGTTCTTGTAATTAAGTGTCGTGAGCTGGGGTTCAATTTAGAATTGGTGAACACTTATAAACAACTATACTTGAACAATTGTAATCATATATATTTATCGGTTATATGGGAATCATCCCGTCGATCTCTCACTGTGAAGTAGGCACATTGTCGAATCACAATAAACTCCGGTCACACGAAAAAGTTTGCCCCTGCTATATAAAGCGGGCTTATGCCTGTATCAATTAGTGATCATACAGTTTATTTTCTCCCCAGAAGTGACTGTTTATTGGATGGCTGCTGTCTCGAGAACTCTTCTTCTCCGATACACTCATGGCCATGAATAATTGGGTGAAAAAGTTGAAACTGTCCATCCTCGTTGCATTCTTGCAACTCGGCCTGGTTGGAATGGACCTCATTTCCAAAGCCGCATTGAACAACGGCACGAGCAATTATGTGCTCATCGTCTACCGGCATGCTATTGCCACAGTCGTCATTGCACCTTTCACCATCATCCTCGACAGGTCTTTCCCCCAATCCAATACAATTTACGATAATTTAACTGAGAAAACTTAATTATATTTCGCATCATTTGGTTTCGGTTTCATTTGAGTTTGGATAAACCGATCATGAGAATTTTTCGTCTTCAGGAGCAGTGGAGAACGAGGCCAAAGATGACACTTCGCATATTCGTCAGACTCCTGGCGCTTGGCTTACTAGAGTAAGTATTAGATTGTCACCTTCTCATTTCCCATTTTTTGGTGGTTTTCACTATTATCTCTTGACCTGGTTTTTCATTCTTTTGTCTCTCAAGACCGGTCATTGATCAAAATCTATACGATTTGGGAATCAAGCACACCACTGACATATTTGGTGCATCCATGTCCAACGTTCTTCCAGCTTGGATCTTGCGGTAAGTCATGATTCTTTTATCATGTTCTTTTGATTTTCGATGATGCATGAACTAAGGCTTAGAAAGAAGCAGTTGGGGCTGGGCTCCGAACTAGGAGAGTTTGCTTTTGTTTTCTATTTCTAAGAGCAGTCCGGTCTAGTCTGGTTCGGGACCTGCACACCCGAGCGTACTATAATGCCCGCTGGTTTACTTTTTAAAACAATTGGCGTGGACTTGAGACAGTGAAGATGAGGAGCATACGGAGGCAATTTAAGGTCTTTGGGACATTGGTGAGATGACAGTAGCAGGAGCCAAGATCATGACGCTAGTCAAAGGCCCAGTCCTCCAACTGTTTCGGGCACGAGCGACCACCAGCCACAGTATTCAAAGTGGGTGCTAATGGCGGGATCACTCTCCAGAACTCCATCAAGGGTGCTCTGATGATCACGGCTGGGATGTTCTGCTGGTGTTGTTTCATGATCCTCCAGGTAATTATTTAATTTAGTCGATCTTCGCATGTATGGATTCATATTTGTTAAAAGGCTAATGATAAAAAACAATAGCACACAAACTTCCATTGTCTGTGGTTTTTTTCAATTTTCCACAGGCAGCAATGCAACGCTACCAAAGTGTCCTACCAAGCTCTCTCTCACGGCTTGGTATGTTTTCTAGGGACCATTGAGGGTGCCGTTTTGGCAGTGATTATGGAAAAAGGGAACGTTGTTTGGTCCATACATTGGGACGCCAAATTAGTCGCAGCAGTCTAGAGTGTAAGCACTTTCAAACTTCATGCTTATTTAACTTATTTCCCTTTACAAAATGATTTCAGAAAATTATAATGCCTACTACCGTTATCACTTCTTATCTTCAGTAATGCCTACCACTATTAATTTGTGACATTAAGTTTCATTCATTTTCACGAGATGCACAAAAGATGCACATGAGATGCACATGAAATGCACGAGCTCGTTCGTTGGCCGAAAGATGCACTTGAGATGCACATGAAATGCACGGGCTCGTTGGTTGGCCGATGAGCTTGAGACCTTGTTGAAAACTATATTGGCAACTTCAGGGATTTATTTGAGACAGGTTCCATTTTGAACTCTCTTTTGACAAAATTGCCTAAAATTATAATACCTACTACTGTTATCACTTCTTATCTTCGGTAATGCCTACCACTATTAACTTGTGATATTAAGTTTCATTCATTTTCACGAGATGCACGAAAGATGCACATAAGATACACATGAAATGCACGAGCTCGTTCGTTGGCCAAAAGATGCACTTGAGATGCACATGAAATGCACGGGCTCGTTGGTTGACCGATGAGCTTGGGACCTAATTGAAAACTATATTGGCAACTTCAGGGATTTATTTGAGACAGGTTCCATTTTGAACTCTCTTTTGACAAAATTGCCTAAAATTATAATGCCTACTACTGTTATCACTTCTTATCTTCGGTAATGCCTACCACTATTAACTTGTGATATTAAGTTTCATTCATTTTCACGAGATGCACGAAATATGCACATGAGATGCACATGAAATGCATGAGCTCGTTCGTTGGTCAAAAGATGCACTTGAGATGCACATGAAATGCACGAGCTCGTTCGTTGGTCAAAAGATGCACTTGAGATGCACATGAAATGCACGGGCTCGTTGGTTGGCCGAAGAGCTTGGGATCTTATTGAAGACTATATTGGCAACTTCAGGGATTTATTTTAGACAAGTTCCATTTTGAACTCTCTTTTGACAAAATTGCCTAAAATTATAATGCCTACTACTGTTATCACTTCTTATCTTCAGTAATGCCTACCACTATTAATTTGTGACATTAAGTTTCATTCATTTTCACGAGATGCACGAAAGATGCACATGAGATGCACATGAAATGCACGAGCTCGTTCGTTGGCCGAAAGATGCACTTGAGATGCACATGAATGCACGGGCTCGTTGGTTGGCCGATGAGCTTGGGACCTTATTGAAGACTATATTGGCAACTTCAGGGATTTATTTGAGACAAGTTCCATTTTGAACCCTCTTTTGACAAAATTGCCTAATTTCGGACCGTCCTTTAAATTTCCCCTTTAAAAATTGTATTATGCTAATTAATTATGTTAAATCATGATTATAGGTGCAATCATTGTTGTGGTCACATTGTTGTTTGGGGCAAAAGCAAGGAATACAAGTTGCCCTCACCAATAGATGAGCAAACAGCACCGCCAAGAGAGCTGCCCAACAGCGGGCAAGGAAATGGACAACATCGGTCAAGAGATAATAATCACTCATGAATATGATTTGGTCTTTATAGTTATAATTTTCATGAACAACAGATGTTGGGTAATCTCTCAATAGATAGTAGTGATTATCAATCCCGTGGGTCGATGTTATTTATGAGGATATATGTCCGGGAGGAAATTTAAAAGGTAATTTATCATTCACAAACAAAATATGTAAACTCCGAATTCAGTACACTTTTGCCAACTTTGCACTCAAACAAGTTTCAAGAGCCCAAAGAATATAACTTTTCCAATATAAGGAGAAATTTCAAATTAGAGTCTAAAATGAAACTTTTTCTCAAAAAAAAGCCTAAAGTGGATACTGTCATATTTGTCTAAAAGTGAGCTTATATGTGTCACGTGCATAGATGCACAAAAGATAAACGTGATATGCATGGGAGATGAATGGGCTTGTTGGTCAACAAAAATTTGGTCAGCCAATGAGTTCGGGACTTTATTTGAAACTAAATTGGCAATTTCAAGACTTTGATTTGAGACAAGTTCCACTTTGACCTTCTTTTGTGAAAATGACCCCATTTAAGACCTTTTTTTAAAAATTTTCCCTTTTGAAAATTATATTATGCTAATTAATAGTTATGGCCCCTCCTTTGTCGGTTAGAAGCGAGTCCTGGAGATGGGTAAGTCCATCATCGCAGCACCATCGAAATGCTAGCAAGATCTGACCCCCTTAGCGGCATCTAGTGCATGAGGTCCTCTCACTAATAATTTAAGGAACATAGCTATTAGAGACTTATAACCTTACTTTCCGGGCCAACCGCTTCGGTGACTAGAAATTTTCTACAAATTAGAAGGTTTGCTACAAATTAGAGTATTTGTCTTTAAATTTTCTTGTTATGTTTGAGTTTATTTATATACGTAATTCATACGTTGGAAACTTGCAATGTTTGGTGATTTTATTTCATTATCTTGAGAAAACTGTCAAAAAAGTCCTAAACATTTCGTATTTATGTCAATTTAATCCTAAACCTTTTTTAGTGTCAATTCAGTCATAAACATTTTGCATTGATATCAATTCAGTCATAAACCTTTTTTTTGTGCCAATTCAGTCCTAAACCTTTTGCACTTGTGCCAATTCAATCCTTCCGGCTAATAGTTATTCACGTGTCGAAAGACTGAATTGACACCAATGCAAAAGGTTTATCAATGAATTGACATTAAAAAAAGGTTTATAACTAAATAGGCACTAATATAAAAGGTTTAGGACTGAATTAGCACCAATGCAAAAGGTTTATAAATGAATTGACACCAAAAAAAAGTTTAAAACTAAATTGGCATCCATGCAAAAGATTCAAGACTTTTTTAACACTTTTCCCTCGTTATCTCTATTCAGACCCAAAAAAGGAAAACTTTCAATATGTCTTAAAGTGCTTCGAGACGGCCGAATAGGATTTTAAAATGTACGTACTATCTTTTTGAATTCATTTTAAAAAAATAATGTCCATTTTCACCAAAAAAAAAATTTAACTTCAATTCCTTAATACCAAAAACCATCCTTAGATTTTGTACATATACCCATTTGCATCCGCTACTTTTTAAAAGGGATAAGTGCATTAACAATTCTAAAAATTGTCACTTGATTGCACTTTTTGAAATTTTTAAGACACAATTGTACTTTCGTGACAAACTTCAAGACTAAATTTTACTTTTTAAAGTTTCAGGACACGATTATACTTTCGTGACAAGTTTCAAGACATAATTGCACTTTTTAAAATTGTAGGACTCAGTCACTCTTTTATAACAAGTTTTACGATTTAAATGCACTTGTCCTTTTTCAAATTACCTTTTTATGACCTCACCCTTATGTTTATGCATCACATTCCATCTCACTATACAAAAATATTGCCAAATTATCATTTCCTTTTTGCTATGCCCATCATCCACCAGGAAGCCGTACATCCACATCCACTCGCCAAGGCCTAACCGGTCAGCCGACCGCTGCCAATGTGTCCACCACCAGCTGCCACGGCCCTCCCCGCCGCCACTCCCCCCTCGTCTTGTCTCTCGCTCTCCCCTTTATTCCACCCTCAATCCTTGTTTTGGTGTCTCTCTCGTCTGTCAATTGTGTCTCGTGTGCATCTCTCTCTCTCATTCGTCAAACTGCCGAGGACGTGCAAGGGCACGGTGACCTCAGATCGAGGTCCTCGCGGCATCCGCAACTTGTTGCTTTCAAGGAGTACTTAAATCTCATGGTGACTAACAAATAAACATCAACCTGCAACACATAACAGACTACATCGTTGGGGGAAAAGGTGTTGCATTACACATTCCGAACTTTTCCAGCTACTACAAGTGAGATCGACAGATTTGTCAGGTTGGTCTCAGAAGCTGTAAAGAGAATATCTGCATCGGAATCATGGTGGAAGATCAAAAGAAGAGTCACCACAATTATACGAAGTGCATCTACAGAGTTCATTTGAAACAAGAACTGTACAGCCCCCGTACTATCGAGTTTGAGTCTAAATCCTTTTGGCTTGATTCAAAAGCGAAGAAAGTTTGGGAATGAACCGCATTATATTGCAATGAGCATGCTACAAGAGTCTGTAACAGTCTTCCTCTTTCTGTCATTATGGTCGTAGTGTTTAACCACATGCTAGGCAAAAATCAACCAATCAATTAGGTTGGCGATAATGCAGAGCATAATCAGAGAAAGATGTAAAATGATACCCGGAGTGCAATGTGTATCGGCAATCTGAAGTTCAGAGTAACCAGGTCCGGGAAGCAAAAGATCATAGACAGGCAAAGAAAAAGGTAAATTGATATGTATGAGTATGGTAACTCGGACCTTCTTCGAATATCCGGCAGTTGTGTTCTCAAGGACCGGGTCGAAGGAAATAAACTTAAATTTTTTTTTTTTTTGGGTAAGGTAAGTAAACTTAAAATTCAACTCTTCTGAACTTAATCTTCTTGCCAGTAAGCACGACCTTTATGTACTCGGGAAGAACCATTTTCCAAGACTTCGCAAGAGACAATGGTCATACTTGGTTATCGACCTTGCCAAATTAATCACAATTTTCCAATCTCATGTACAACAAGAAGATGCGAAATATCTAAGATGAACTACACAGGGTTCTTACTAATGGCTTCCTTAAACCTCAAATTTAGCTCCAGCAGTAGGATGTTCTAAACTAATAGCACACAGGCAAATAGTCCTACAAGACGGCAAACTGGGTATCAATTTGGTCTTCACTCTTGCTCCTTCAAAATTGAGGAACAAAGTTGAGGCTTATATCAAAGAAAAGCTCCTACAAGTTCACCCTGTCAAATCAAAGGCTGCAGTTGCTAATCTCTTCTCTGCAGAAGCGGGAATTAGCCTGATGCATTCTGCATTACCTCCAACCTTACACCTTACCCATGTTATGAATGTAATTGCAATCACCAAGGTCCTTCATCGCTTGTAAATTGCGCATCAGCTTCTGTACCACAACACTGCGAGAGACACATTTGCAATAGCTACTTGCATTGAGTCTTGTTAACAGTTGCCACATATTGTAGAACCTAGACAAAAACTGCAATCACCGCAATTCCGATGTTACTCTCCTTCCAATGTCAATAAGCAATTGTAGAAAGCCAACTCCTATCTTAGAATGAAGTCTCCTAATTTCTTCTCTTAGGTTGTGCTTGCCAACGACCTCTTTGTGATCGCTCATCGCCCAATATATTCGCAATGGTAGCCAAGGCATCTTGAAATTTACGGATTTTGAGGAAGCCCCTAACCATGGAAACTTCACCTTCCGAGAACTTAGCTGTAGCCATGACCAACTCGACAAGCTTAATTAATGTGTCTTCCATGGATAAAGCACAACGACCTTCAGCCAACTGATAAAACGACGAGAATTCCGGGATATACCCATTTTCTCTCATCTCCAACACGAAATCAACTGCTTCTCCAATTGGCCCTCCCCCGTTGCAAAGTCCATGAAAAACAATCTTGTAGGTGATTGCATCTGGACAATCACCCTTTTCCAACATTTCTCGGAAAAGCCTCATGGCTTCTGTAGTCCTCCTCCGTTTGAACAGAGCATGGATAACAGGGTTGTACGCCTGAGGAGTCAGACTCATTCCCTTCATCTGGACGGTTCGGAGGAGCCCATTTGCAACGTCGACTCTACCAGCTTTACACAGTCCCCCAATTAGCGTTCCATATGCGACAATGTCTAGTTCACAGTCATTAGAAGTCATTGTCTGCACAATATCTGCTGCCTTCTTTATGTCACCATGTTTGCAGAAATATGTCAGCAGAGAATTATAGGTAAATTTATCTGGCTTCAAACCTTCCATTATCATCTGGTCCATAAGCTCAGCAGCCTCTTCAACCCTTCTGTTCTTACATAGGCCATCAATGAGGGTATTGTATGTAACCAAGTTTCTAGAAACGCCTTGAAGCTCCATCTGGTCAAAAATCTCCTCTGCTTCCTTGATTTTCTTGCTCTTGCAGAACCCACCAATTAAGGCATTATATATCACGACATTTCGAGCGCAACCATTCAATTCCATCTCTTTCATGAGACCCAATGCTTCCTCAAGTTTCCCTCTAGAACAGAAGCTGTCGATCAACATATCATAAGTAAATTCATCAGGTTGGCAACCTTGCTGTTCATCTCCTCAAACAGTTCCATTGCGGCATGGTGGTTTCTGGTCAAGCAGAGACCTCGTATCAGAGAATTGAACGTGCAGACATCAGGTAGAATCCCCTTGCTCGTAAGGACACGAGCCAGTCCCGTAGCTTCTTCAACCTAATTCTCCTTACATAATGTGCTAATGAGTGTATTGTAAGTAACAGTGTTAGGAGAGCAATCTCTGGAAACCATCTGTTCAAGAAGTTCCACTGCCTCATCAACTTCACCTATTCTACATAGCCCAGAAATAAGGGAATTATAAGTGAAAACATCCGGATCGAAACCCTCCTGAAGCATCAAATCCATTATCTCTAGAGCATGCTTCACATGTCCACCCTTACACAAACCATTCACTAACGTATTGAACGTGAACTGACCTGGATAAAACCCCTCACTCGACATCTGCTGAATAAAATCAAGCGCCTCGACAATCCTTCCCTCTCTACACAATCCATTGATCAGTACATTTACAGTCACATTCGTTGCCGAGCATCCAGCCGCCACCATTCGTGCTTTGATCCTCAGAGCAGCATCCAGATTCCCTTGCTCAATGTAACCTTGCATAAGGGTCGTGAATGTCTTCTCATCAGGCGACAACCCATAATCCGGCATCTCCTCCATCAACAACATGGCAGGCCGAATTTAATAGGCGTTACACAGAGCCTCGATCAATATATTAAAAGTCGAGACATCCGGCTCAATGCCGCGATTCACCATACCCGAATGTGCGGTTTCAACTAATTTCAGCCTATTCCCATCCACAAGCACATTCAACAAGAAATTATAGAAATGGGTATCGGGCTTAGTCCCATACTCCGCCTCCATCATCTCAACAACCCCGGGAATTTTCGTCGAACATGTCGAAGTTCGCATGACTCTCGACGAAAATCAAGAAACTACCGCTATCCACCTCGCTACCGGCGAGCCTCATCTCATCGAGGACGCGCTTCATCGAGTCGAAAGACCCTACCTTGGCGAGCCTGCGGAGGACCTCCTGGTAAACGGAGGGGGTGGGGGTGAAATGGGGCTGCTTCGAGGCCCAGTCGAAGATGCTTAACGCGGCCGTCTCGTCGCTCTGGCGGCGGAGGGCGTCGAGGAGCTGCTTCGGGGTGAAGTCGGGAGGGAGGTGGTGGTGGGAGAGGTGGTCGCGGGGCGGCGCGGCGGCGGAGGCGACGGCGGCGGAGTGGTTGGAGGAGGGGGAGGGGGAGGGGGAGGAGGAGGAGGAGGGTTTCTGGGGGAGGAGGAAGAGCGGAGGTGGGTGGGGGAGAGACCAAGAGAAGCACTTGAGGCAGGGAGAGAAAGCCATCGCGGGCTTCCGACAAGGAGATGATTGGCATGCAAAACAAAACAGCCAGGCAAGTTCTTGTAGAAGCAAAGAAGATGATGATGTGAGAGGGAGAGGGAAGGATAGTAGCAATGTGTTTCGCGGTCTCGCATGGAAGAAGAAGAGAAGGAAACGCAGCGTTTTGGAGGTTGATACTGACAGTGATTAGTACAATGAACGCAACTTAATCGTCAAAATTCATAGACATGATAGAAATCGAATCTGTTTTACATGGGCTCCATGTTAAAAGCAGTAAAGCTAACTTTTACCAACATAAAGTAACCATAGATGTCAATGCTCTTAAACCGTAACGGATAATTGTTCTAAGCAAAATATCTAGACCTCTTACGGATCTTAGCATCTACTGATATTAAACACAAAGGGTATCACCTCCCTTAAAAAAGACAAAGATACATGAGAAGAGGGGGGCATGAGGTGTACGAGCCAGCATGTTAAAATATGGTGTGCATATGTGAAGCCCACCACCTCTCATCAAAGCGGATAGGCAGCAGAGACTCTTATAAGAGTTTCGACTCGTCTATAGATGTCAATGCTCTTAAATTATATTAAGTGTTATGAAATACATGAATAAATATTCATTATATTCAATGTACCTATTATGGTACATTTGTAACCTATATACATGAATGAATATTCAATGTACCTATTATGGTATATTTGTAATCTATATTCTACGTACAATCTCCAATGAATGTTCATCTCCCTATTCAATGTATGTATTCAATACATTGACATTAATGATATATGCATTCTTGTTTTCTTATAAATAGGAGTTCAGTTTTGGTCATTGTATAAGAAATCAAAACATATTGAAAAGAGAAAATATATATCTTTAGTGTTCATCTGTTTTCTCTACTTAATCTCTATTTGCAACGCAGTAATTTACAACAATGAGTAGAATTTACAACTTACAAACGAGTTATTTTTCATGTGAGTTCATGATTGTATAAAACGACGTCGGTCTGGTCTATAAATTGAAGCAAAAAAAATTGCAAATAACTAACTTTGTGCTTTTTAAAATGTAGGGATGATATTATAAGAAATTCTCAATTGATACATTCATGTCACATCTAACTCTCAATTAAATTTCATGCAAAAAAAAATCCCAAAATGTTGCAATCGTAAGTCGCAATATCCTTGTTGAATTGCTGACGTGGAAATGCATGCATAAACAACTCGGACGATCGGCATACAACGTGATTCCGACGTGGAAATTTAAGATAAATGAATCTTCTAAAGGGCATCGTTTTAGGAAAGTCGAATCTAAAGAAAATGAAATGGGATTTTATCCTAAGAACTTTCTCACGTTTCAAAAATTTGCTTACATTACTAATTTTGCCCAAAAAATTTGGTTGATTTGTTACGGGTTTACCAAATTTGTGATTTTTTTTACATGAAACTTAACTTGGGTATGCACCAATTTTGCCAAAATTGATATTGAAATTGAGTTAATTTGGCCTAATTAGATTTGAACAGGGTTAATGGGTACTAATTATGAAGGATCGATTAGGGCACTAAACTTGCGTTCGAGTATTGACCGACCTATCTCAAGCTCGAACTCTTAAAATTGGCTTGAAATTTCAATGCTTTACGATTCCTAGATCAAACGTCGTGGAGGAATCAAGTCTAAAAAATGACTAGAAATGAGTAAATTTTGGAACAAATGCTTTTCGTTTAAAGGGGCAATTTCATTCCCAATACAATAACGCGAGCAAAATTAGCCAGGTTGATACACTGCTCCAATACATATTAGAAGAGCGAAGCCACTCGATTTGAGCAAAGCAATGGCTTAAATTCGCAAGTTGAAGCCGTTCATTCTCGTCTTCAACTATCAGCTTTTTATACTCTTGATTTGTGATTTTCCAGCTATCGATGAGGACCCAACCTCAAATCTGCGTGGTTCATGTTCCACTTGGCTTGTTCACAAAAACTTATCTAATATCACATATATACATGTAACGTCCAACACAAACATAAGTTTTGACATTATCTAGACATTACAGCTGCGTTTGTTTTACAGAAATTTTTTTTTTAGCAAAGCATTACCCTCTTTTTCGGTGTTTGGATCACTTAGGGTAATGAGTCAATGAAAAATCATTTCCCAGTCAACGAAAATTTATACTTAAATTTAGGAAAATGATTTCCTCTTTTATAAATCAGAAATTATTTCCCAAAATATAATTATACGTTGACACTTGGATTGAAAACTCTGAGCTTGGGCATGGGAACCTCAACACCCATTCCCAGATCCTTTGTAACGAGCCCGGGTTTAGAGGCTAGGGCCAAGTCCATACAATCCGGTGTCAAACTAGATAAAAGTAGGAAACCACTCAAACTAGAAATATGTTCAAATTTGGAAACCTCTCTGGCTTCGATCAGATTTCCTTTATGGCTCAAACTCAAAACAAATTTACTGAATGTTATGTACTTGCCAAAGGCCATCACGATATAATCAGAGTAATTAAGATTCCTTTATTTATAATCCCAAATTTATCAAAAGCATATGTAAGCAGGTCTTGCGGAATATCTTCTACTTCTGGAACTAGTGCTTTGGATTCAAAGGGTCAGTTTCATTCGCAATACACTCCACGCGAGCAAAAGTTATCCAGGTTGATACACTGCTCCAATACACATTAGAAGAGCGAAGTTACGCGATTTGAGCAAAGCAATGGCCATGTATATGTGGATTCAGAAGTTGAAGCCGTTCATTCTCGTGGTATTCTTGCAACTCGGGCTGGCTGGGATGGACATCATTTGCAAGGCTGCCTTGAACGAGGGAACGAGCAATTATGTGCTCGTCGTCGACCGACACGCTGTGGCCACAATCGTCGTCACGCCTTTCGCCATCATCCTCAACAGGTCTCTCTTCCCGTCCCATACAATTTACGATAATTTATCTAAGAAACTTTTATTGGGCCAACACCCCCATTCCACATGTGCACTCACGCACTGGTAGTCTCCTTGCATCATTTGGTTTTGGTTAAACTTGACTTTGGATATATTGATCATGGGAACTTTTTTTTATCAGGACAACAAGGCCGAAGATGACACTCCCCATCTTCATAAGACTGATGGTGCTTGGCTTATTGGAGTAAGTATATCATACTGTCACCTTCTCATTCCCCACATGGGGGGTTATCTAGTCCCATTCCCACAACGCGCACACTGTTCTCCTGGCTTATTGAATTATCAGTTTTTCGTCAGACTGTCATCTTATCATTTCTCATATTGGGGGTTACCATGAAAAAAAATGCAGGGAGCACTGAGAAAGATACACATATTAAACTAACAGATTATAATAGTGCAGTCCATCCAAGAACCTACAGTTCTGCAATGCACATGTAAGCTAATATACCCACATTTATAGAGCAGCCAACTCAAAAAAAAAAAATTACTCAGGCAGGCTAGTTGCTGTTTCCAGTATTAGATCCTAAAGATAGCTTGTTCCTAAGGATAGCTCCCCAAGTAGACCTCGAGTATTTTCAACCAAAAAAAAAAAAAAGTAGACCTCGTGTACAAAAATCACTTATGGACTAATAATTTGCAGGATTCACGCAGCAACACAAAAAAATAAAGAATACAACACTCTGTAGCCCATGAAGTATCTTTCTTGCCTGCCTGAGTAAAAAGGCCGTGAAAAAAGGAAACCAAAGAAGGGGATTGTGCTCTGCTAAAAATGTGTGGGAAAATGTGAGGTGCAGATTGACCGTCACGCTTGTGTGGACCTTCCCATTTTCTATTAACAATTATCGCAAAATATAAGGCAATAGTAAGGTTTCACGATAATTGGTTTTTTTTTTTTTTTGGGTATTTCACGAGCAATTGTTCATGATTATCTTTAACATGTTTTTTCATTCTTATGTCTCTCAGGCCAGTCATTGACCAGAATTTATACTATTTAGGGATGAAGCACACGACCGCGACATTCGGAGCTGCCATGGCCAACATTCTTCCAGCCATCACCTTCGTCATGGCTTGCATCATGCGGTAAATGATGGGCTTTTTATGATATATAGGTTCCACCTTCTTTTGGTTTTCGATGGGACCATACGATAATACCGAATGGTTCCACTTTTTTAGGCAATTAATGACTTTTTTTTATCATTACTGGCTTAGACTTGAGAAGGTGAAAATGAGGAGCATTCGGAGCCAAGCTAAGGTTTTTGGGACATTTACAACAGTCACTGGAGCCATGATCATGACACTAGTCAAAGGCCCAGTTCTCCAACTATTTCGGACACGAGGAGGGACAACCAGCAACAACATTCAAAACGGGAGTGATAATAGTGGGATCAGCCTCCAGAATTCCATCAAGGGTTCTCTCATGATCACAATTGGAATGTTTTGTCAAGCTTGCTTCGTGATTCTCCAAGTAATTATTTAATTTGGCCGATAGTTTCACGTTGGACCAATGCATTTTTGTGCGTTAAAAGGCTAATCATAAACAACAATAGCACACTAACTTGCATTGGCATGGTTTTTTTCAATTTCCCACAGGCAACGACACTAAAAATATATCCTACCGAGATCTCTCTCACGGCTTGGATGTGCTTTTTGGGGACTATTGAGGGTACCGTCGTGGCTCTAGTCATGGAAAGAGCAAACACTACTGTTTGGTCCATACATTGGGATGCCAAATTACTTGCAGCTGTCTACAGTGTAAGAATTTGCAACTTCATGATTATTTAACTGATTTTCCTTTACAAAATAACTTGGGAAAATTAAGGGAGAAATTCTAATGCCTACCACTATTATCACTTCTTGTCATCGGTTATTCTTCATTATAATGCCTAACACTATTTACTTGTGACATTAAGCTTCATTTATTTTTATGAGTGGGATGGGAACAGACGTTGGCGAATTAGTACGTGGTGCCAGTTTCGACCACTGACTTTGTGCAGCTTGCACTAGGCATTAACGTGAGAATCATAAGCTTATGTCATCGTTAATCCACTTCTTGCTTTAAGAGAGTAACAAATTTCAAGGGGTTCTATGTTTTTTTAAGAGTTTCTTTGTTATGCCAGCAGAAAGTGACAAATAAATTGAAATGAAATTACCCTCTAACCTTTTAGCTATTCTACTTTGGATTTTTATTCGGTACACTTGTAATGTGCAAAATTATCCTACCAACAAGATTAAGGCACTAACACACATCAAACTTTTAATTTTGCTAATTGCATTCATTTTGTGTAATATATGAGCAGCATATTTACTAAAAATCCTTTTTAACTTTGAAACAAGAAATTTACCTTCTCATATTTGTTATTAGACAAGTTATACCATTCTAGCAAAAAATAAAAGTTACACCATAATTGGTAAATGCAGGGAATAGTCTGCTCAGGAGTGGCCTACTACATTCAAGGTGTGGTCATGAAAGAAAGAGGACCAGTTTTCGTCACGGCCTTCAATCCTCTAAGCATGGTGATTGTGGCTGTCTTAAGCACCTTCATGTTGGCTGAGCAGCTTACCTTGGGAAGGTACATTTTTTTTTTCCTCAAAATTCTACCCCAATTCATGCTAATTATCAAATTTTAAAAATTGTATTATGATAATTGTTAAATCAGGATTATTGGTGCAATCGTCATTGTGGCCGGTTTGTACCTTGTTGTTTGGGGGCAAAAGCAAGGACTACAAATTGCCTTCACCAGTAGATGAGCAATCGGCACTGCCAACAAAGCTGGCTGACCCCGAGGGCATAGACGAGCCAATGGCATTGCCAACAGAGTTGGCTGACCGTGGGGGCAACAGAATGGACAACTTCAATCATGAGATGATAATCGCTGATGAATAGAACTCGTTTTTATCAGTTATAATATTCATGAGCTATAAATGTCATGTAATCTCTTAACAGATAGTAGTGATACCTGTTTCCTAGATTATCAACAATGTAGGTTGACGTCGTCTGTGATAATATAGTGTTTGAGGAAATTCGAAAGGTAATTTATCATTCCCAGGCATAATATTCACACTCCGAAGTCAATACACTTTTGCAAACTTTGTACTTGAACATGTTCCAAAAATCAAGAGAATACGGATTTTTCATATGATGCAAAATATTGGAAGCGCAAAACACGAGGATTCAAAGGTTTTCAGAACCGAAACGGGAGAATGCTTTTTCTACATGAGAGAGGTACAAAAACCCAGAAAATGGGAGAGACTCCGGCCAGCGTTATCCTAACATAGCCTCCAGCGAGATGTATGGGCTCAAAGAAGAAGATACGGCAATCGATGAACTCTGCCAGACTTTTAGCTGCGCAAATGTTCCTTCCTGTCCCCAGAAAAGATCAACATGGACAAACAATCGTGCTTGGATAATGATTATGTGAAGTCAGGAAGAAGCAACTCAGATAGACCTAACATGCATATTAAATACATGAGCACTCTGCTTCCTGAAAAGCTAAACAAGCGACAATACGACGTAATGCACGTTCGTGAAAAAGCTCTAGATAATAATACGGTACGGTAGATGAAATTTAGTAGATCACAACTCAGAAGTTCAATTGACGTGAGTAACGAGCCTAATTTGACTCTTTACAAGGGATCGTTTGAAGTTTTGAAATTCACTGGCAGAATCCTCCATCGTACTTTATATATCTGCATGGAATACTAGAAAGAGTTATGTCTCAACTTTTTTCTAACCGTATCACTCTTGAAGAGCAATCCAAGAAGAGCACTCAGTTGTGTATTAAGAACACCATCACTAATTCCCAAAATTGCAGCCAGTACAAGGGGGCCTCAGCAACAAGATAGCTAAAAATAAGGACTTTTTCATTGCTTGTGCCCCAGCAGCAAGATGGACAGTCAAAAATAAGGACTTTTTCAATGTTTGCGACAAAGAAAATCCGTTCAAACGAACTATAGGTTCAACCTCAGTGAAGATAAACTCATTGAGCTGAAAATTGTTCCGTTGCTTGCGAGACTGGACACACAATGTTGTTCTCACATTAATCATCAACTTAACAGAGCTCAACTTCCAACCACAATTCCAAAAACAAAGCACGAGCGAGAGAATTGAAACAAAACCAATATAAATGTAGCTAGATTCATGATGTGATCACAGTAGAATAGGAATCCACACAACTTCTCATCGTTAATGTAATATTTTGGAAAAGAAGAAAAGAAGAAAAGGAGTTGATAAGTCAAAATAAAAAGAACAGTGGGAGCTTCAGCTTATTTAAGCCAAGAGAATGCACGGCCGTGAAAGGGAAAGGAAAAGAAAGAGAGGAAAAGAGAAGGAGGAAGAAGAAGAAGAAGAAGAGAAGAGGGTTTTGTACCGCAGAATCTCTCATAGCCGATTCGACTTCGTATTGCAACACCCAGTAAGCACTCGCATCCCTCATTCGTTCGATCAGAGATGTTTTTCGATTTAGGGTTTGAATTCGGAATTTTGTGATATTCGAGCTGTGAAGTCCGATTTTTGGGTCGTTGAGCTATGAAGATATATAGAATTGGTATTTTAGAGTATCAAGGAGCCGTGGTATTTTACGGATCTTGATTTGGACTTATCGTTTGCCCGAAACAAATTTTTAAAGTTGGCTGTGCAATGTGAACAGTGCGCGGCCAGCGCCTTTTAGGCCGATTTTCGTTAGTCTTCGGCTCGATTTTGGAGCGGCCAAGTTGGGGCTTTTGTAATACTTGGAACGGGCCTTCTTTTAACTATAAGTTTGCTAGGATCGGAGTTTGATGAAGAAAGTTATGGCGCGATTAAGTTTCGTATTCAAGTTTAGCGTTGTGGACGATTTGGATAATCGATTTAGAGGAGCGATTTATGAGCGCATTTGAGACATTTTGGTTAGCGTCTAAGCTTGGTTTAGTCGAGTGGTTAGTGAAAATGGTGTTTTACTAATATTGACGTCAATTCTCGTTTAATTGATAGGATTATAAGATGTCGGCGAGTTTAGCCATATTATTTGGTTATAGGGTATTCCCAGGTGAGTTGTGCTATCTCTTCTATGAATTTATAAATTCATGTTTTGAAAGTGATAAGAATTTAAGTATCGTATGAGTTACTAAAGCATGTTTGTTGCATAAATCGAGTAATTACTACCCTTTTGATATTTGAGAACGATTTGAGAAATTCGAGAATGGTTTTAAGAAATATATTGCGAACGGATATATACGTATTATGTTGCGAACTAGTTTACGAAATGAGTTCTAAATGATTTGAGAAACGTTTTATGAACAACGTTACGTACATATCGATTTATGAAGAATTTTGAAATGATGTGAGAGATGTCTTGTAAAATGTGTTCGGTTTGACGAACGGGGTTGAGAAAAATTATGTGTTTTGTTTTGTGAAATCGATCGGTGATATTGATTGTGGATTATGAGACTTATTATGAATTTGATATTGTGGATTATTTGAGGATGTGTATTAGCGCTCAATATCGTTGTGAGCCCATTGAGGGGTTTGTGGGTATGCGCATACTAGTCTAGAATATCCTTATGGACCGAGCCACCGGCTTATAGTAGGTGGAGACCTTGCCAATGGGGGAATCTCGGTCGCCTTATCACGGGGCGAGATGTGTTATCATAGTTTGATATTGAACAATAAATTGATCAATGGAATTGACCATTGACGTGTGATGTGATATAAGATTCGTCAATGGAATAGACCATTGACGTATATTTTTTACGAGATTGGTCAATGGAATTGACCATTGGTTTCTGTTTTGATATTATTGATTTAAAACAAGCATTTTTATTGTGAAAATATTATATTAAAGTAGTATATAACATATTTTGAATTGGCGTTTGAAATATGTTGGAGTTGGGTTACATAAGCTTTGGTTTGGTCGATAGATAGACCATCGATGTGTTTTTTTTGTTGTGCCAAGGCAAATCCTTGAGAGCGATGGCAATGCGACTGTAGCTCAAAAAGGATAATATCGGGTTGGGTTGAGGGATGGCAGTGCGGCTGCGCCTCTACCCCAAACGAGGCCTTCTATGATGAGATTGGCCAATGAAATGGAACATTGACGTATGTTTTTCGATGAGATTAGTCAATGGAATGAACCATTAACGTGATTTTTAATAGAGATTGATCAATAGACTTGACCATTGATGTTTATGATGGTTTAAATGAGTATTTCTTATTTGTATAAAGGCTTGTTTAAATAAAATAACTCTTATGTGATTTGATATGATCTATACTAAATTTGGCTTCTAAAGTTTCGGTATTGCTTTGTACATATGCATAGTAATTGCTTGATCTGCTTAGAAGAGATACGCACTGCTTACTAAGCTGTGGTTGCTCACTTCTCTTTTTCTAATTTTTCAGATTCTTTGGTTAGTAATCAATAAAGCGAGAGCGATGTCATTGGGACTTTTGGAAGTCAAATTCCTTGTGATTTGAGGCTGCATCTTTCGGGTGAAAAGATGGCCATGTCACCCCTCATTATGGTAGGTTTTGGGGTGTGACAATTAATAGATGTGATTGCAGAAGAATTGAACTGAAACCCAAATCGCACACACATCGAGACAAACCTTACTAGATGATGATGAGCTCGTCGGAGGCATGCAATTAAATGAAGGCCCAAAAGTTGCCGAGGCTGAGAAAGATGGCGCAGCTGTAGGTAGACATCACTAGGGTTCCCTAAACTTACGCGAGCGTAGACCTTGTGCTTGATTGCCGTGTCGAAAACAGCCGGGAATTTGGTGCGTGAGAAAGAGAGAGAGAGGAGTCAGCCGATGAATCGTACATCGTAGCCGCCCATGGGGCTCCGGAGGCAACAGTAGAGGTGGAGGAGCCCGGGATCCCGCAACCGCGACAGAGGGACTCTTGGGGGAGGCAACGTACTAAGCACAGATTTGAGCTCGGAGGGGCTCTCCCTCTTGGGCGCAAATCTGAGGTCGAAGCGACCGGCAGGGCTCTTGGGAGTGGCGGAGGTGGTGGAGAAAGAGAGAGAAGTTGTCTTGGTTGTTCTTCCCTAGAAGAGCAAGTAAAGAAGGCCTTGAAAATTGAAAAGATGAGAGAGAGTGTGTTTTACGCGGAATTTTAATTTTCAGCTCCAATCTTTTCTACCAGACAGAAAGAAAAGAAAGCCTTTTTCATTTTTTTCAGCAAGTTCAACTCAGATGACACGTGTCTCCCATTAAATGGAGCCAACTAAGCTCACGCATGCCACATAAGCGCATGACATGGTGGTTAGTAACCAGTGAATATTTTCCCAATATCATCGTACTTGGTTATCGACCTAGCCAAATTAATCACAATTTTCCAATCCATGTATGACAAGAAGATGCGAAATATTTAAGATGACCTACACAAAGGGTGCTTATGTAACGGCTTCCTTAACACAGGCAAATAGTCCTACAAGAGGCAAACAGGGTATCAATTTGGTCTTCACTCTTGCACCTTCAAAATTGAGGAAGAACGTTGAGGCTTAAATCAGCGAAAAGCTCCTACAAGTTCACCCTGTCAAATCGAAGGCTGCAGTTGCTAATCTCTTCTCTGCAGAGGCGGGGATTAGCCTGATGAATTCTGCATTATCTCCAATCTTACACCTTACCCATGTTATGAATGTAATTGCAATCACCAAGGTCCTTCATCGCTTGTAAATTGCGGGTCAGCTTCTCAACCGCAACACTGCGAGAGACACATTTGCAATAGCTACTTGCATTAAGTCTTGCTAACGGTTGCCACATATGTTGGAACCTAGTAAGAAACTGCAATCACCGCAATTCCGATGTTGCTCTCCTTCCAATGTCAATAAGCAATTGTAGAAAGCCAACTCCTATCTTAGAACGAAGTCTCATGATTTCTTCTCTTAGGTTGTGCTTGCCAATGACCTCTGTGTGATCGCTCATCGCCTAATATATTTGCAATGGTAGCCAAGGCATCTTGAAATTTACAGATTTTGAGGAAGCAACTAATCATGGAAGCTTCACCTTCCGAGATCTTAGTTGTAGCCATGACCAACTCGACAAGCTTAATTAATGTGTCTTCCATGGATAAAGCACAAGACCTGCAGCCAACTGATAAAACGACGAGAATTCCGGGACATACCCATTTTCTCTCATCTCTAACACGAAATCAACTGCATCTCCAACACAAAATGATTTCAAAAAATTATAATGCCTGCTGTTATCACTTCTTATATTCGGTAATGCCTACCACTATTAATTTGTGACATTAAGTTTGATTCATTTTCATGAGATGCATGAAAGATGCACATGAGATGCACGGGCTCGATGGTCGGCCGATGAGCTCGGGACCTTATTTGAGACTATATTTTGGAACTTCAAGACTTTATTTGAGACGAGTTCCATTTTAAACCCTCTTTGGACAAAACCGCCTAATTTCGGACCCATTTGAAAATTGTATTATGCTAATTAATTATGTTAAATCATGATTATAGGTGCAATCATTATTGTGGTCAGTTTGTACGTTGTTGTTTTGGGGCAAAAGCAAGGAATACAAGTTGCCTTCACCGATAGATGAGCAAACAGCACCGCCAACAGAGCTGCCTAACTGCAAGGAAGGGAACGGTCAACATCGGTCAAGAGATAATAATCACTCATGAATAGGATTTGGTCTTTATTAGTTATAATTTTCATGAATAATAAATGTCATGTAATCTCTCAATAGATAGTAGAGATACTTATTCCTAGATTATCAATCCCTTGGGTCAATATTATCTATGAGGATATATGTCCAGGAGGTAATTCAAAAGGTAATTTATCATTCACAAACAAAATATGTAAACTTCGAATTCAGCACACTTTCGCCAACTTTGCACTCGAACAAGTTTCAAGAGCCCCAAGAATATAACTTTTCCAATGTAAGGAGAAATTTCAAATTGGAGTCTAAAATGAGACCTTTTCTCAAAAGAAAGCCTAAAGTGGATATTGTCATCCTTGCCTAAAGGTGAGCTTAGGTGTCTCACGTGCATAGATGCACGAAAGATAACAATACATGCATGGGAGATGAATGGGCTCGTTGGTCAGCAAAAATTTGGTCGGTTCATGAGTTTGGGACCTTACTTGAAACTGAATTTGCAATTTCAAAACTTTGATTTGAGATAAGTTCCACTCTTACCCTCTTTGTCACACTCCGAACCCTTCGAGCGTGCGATCATTCCTTTGTGGTCGTAATGTACGCGACATCCCAGGACTTGTCGCCGACCCAATCGAAACACTAACGAGTAATGCACGCGGAAGCAACCTCGAACTCTCCGCACAACATACAAACAATGGGATAGTAAAGAGACAAAGAATACACATCAACAAGACACTTTTATAAACATAACATCGATTACAACATATACATTTACAAGCCTTCAACGATGCCACTATCTACGAACCACGTACAACAAAAAAGATCGGGTGGTTGGTAAGCTTAACTCCTCTACAAAAAGGAGCACTTAAAAATGGAGTAACTCGACCTATCCCCAATCCTCGTAGTATCCTGGCAGCGTTTCCGGATCAATCACGGTCACTGGTCTGAAATGGTTTGGTTATACAACTATGAGAACACTTCTCAATAAGTAACTACCTAAGCCTCGCTTAGGCCAAAGTGTACTTCCGAACAATTCTAAATATGCAATACCGACATTCAACATGTCATAATAATCACAAGCGCCTTTACCTCGCTTCGGCATATACGTGAGCCCTACACGTTAGAATATCACCATAACATGGCAATTCGCTCCTCGAGTACATAATACAACCACATGACGTAAACGTGCATAAAATGGTTATTAATCCAAACATGCTCAACAGCAACGCAAGCACATTGCATTCCCCAATGCATAACACACGATTATAAATGTCTAGATTATTAATGGCCCCTCGGGCCACCGAACTCCCGCCGGTCTTCTGGTGTAGCCAGGCATCATCCCGCTACTTCGGCAACGGCAACGTCTGGAACTCCCGCCCAGACAGCATTCCACAAAGGAGCATCGATCCAGCCTCTATTGCGATCAGCAGCGTCTAGAACCCTCACCTAGACGGCATCCGAACTCCCGTCGGGCATCGTTTAGATCCCCAGCCTAGACGAAACGTGTTGTGATCATGCACACACCTCAGCAATCATTACCAATTCTTATCTTTGTCAATTAGCCCAATGTCAACTAAATTTGCACTCATCAATAAAAAGGCCTCGCCTTTCTTTGGTAACAAAATCTCCGAAAAGTCCCCAAGAGAGAGAAAAATCGAGTATGCGCAGAATCGGGGCCAAACTGGGCAGTTGTGCAGTGACTGAAATCCGTTTGAAATAAATAGTAAATCAACTCCAAAAATTCTGAAATTTGGGTATGTTGTACAAAATATCTTGATAAACATTTTCCGTGAAGAACTCAAAACCTAGTTCAAACCGTAAACATCTCATTTTGACACTCAAAGCCGGATAAAACCCAGTTCACTCGTACAGCCCCTCAAACCATCAAAAATGCAACTCATTCAGTATCCAAATCACTTTGGAAAGCTCTGAAATTTTTATATGTCATGGAAACAAATGTTCCCAACAAGTTTTGTGAATGAAGTATTTTGGAAATAAGTCTGGAAAATTTATAAAAATTCGAATAGACCCGAAGGTCGGAGGAACAGTGTTTCCGGCAGACTTATTTTGGTCCAAAGATGGACTTACGAATGGCACTAAATGATCTCTAAAAATTTCCAAATTAAATTATGTCAAATTTCAAGATGTTCTGAACAACTTTCATGAAGTACACTTTCTCAAATTCGGCTCACACAAGTCACAAAAAAAATAATAAAATCCAGCGATGCAGCAGCAACCTTACCGAAAATCAACCAATATGCACCACCAAGCAAACCAAGCACAACCAACCACTAAACCAACTATCCACAACCCTTAAATCATCTCTAACATGTCTATTAGTCACCCATTAGCCTAATCAAGGGTTAGGAAGCCACTTACAAAGGGTTTAAGCAAGAAAACCGGTGAACAGGCAAACTGAGCTACGGCGGTGAACAGGGCTGGACGGGAAGTTCCAGCGACTAGGCTATGATGGTTGGAACGAGCACAAGATGGTGGTGGTCGGGGTACCAGGAGTGACGCCTAAAGAGAGAGAGAAAGAGGGGAAAATTGGTGTTTTCCAGTTGGTTTCTGGTCTAGTTCAGGCTTTTGTGAACAGTTGGCACTCCGGTGGCTGGACGGGTGGCTGGCCGGAGATTCAAGTGGCAAGTCCGGTGCCGTCTGAACCGGAGAAGCAAGGCGGAGGTGATGGTACTTGGAGCTTCAGCCGATTCCAGGGAGGGGGAGAGAGAGAGAGTTCCAGGAAGGAGAAGAGAGAGAGAGGGAGCGCAAGGTCATTATACCAATCAAGTGCAATCCAAGGGCTCACAATTGGCCTTGTTAGACATGCTAGATCCAAGGGCTCACAATTGGCCTTGATGGGCAAGCTAGATCCAAGGGCTCACTGATAGGCAAGCTAGATCCAAGGGCCACGAAAATTCTGAATTTCAAAATTAAAGAAAAGACTAAATAGACACTAAATAAAATAAACCAAGAGAGAAGTATACCGATCTAAATCTGCATCCGGTCCAAATTTCACTTTCCGAGTAATCTCGAGGTTAGCCACGCTTATGTGACGTCATCCAAATAAATTAGTCATGACACTTCAAGAAATTCGCCAATCAAGTTCGAATTCAAATGACGGTCAATTTCACTCAAATGCAACTTTAGTGCATCTCTAATTAACGGGCGGCTTTTTAGAGTATACGCGTATTGACCTATGGTTACTCAAGTCATGGCGACCTCAATCGCCACCAAAGGTCGACTCATGGTCGAGTTCTTAGGTCCACGTACATTTTCCTAAGTAGCCATTCCCTAAAGGTTAGTATCCGAGAATGATCAATTCTAGGCGAGATTTAACTACAAGTGCATTAAAGAAATATTCATATCATAAATCCCGAAAATTGATCGAAATTCAGAATGTCACATCTTTTGTGAAAACAACCCCATTTCAGACCCTTTTTTTAAGATTTCCCCTTTTAAAAATTATATTATGCTAATTAATAGTTATGGCCCCTCCTTTGTCGGTTAGAAGCAAATCATGGAGATAGGTAAGTCCATCATCGCAGCACCATCGAAATGCTAGCAAGATCAGACCCCCTTAGAGACTTATACCTATTAGAGACTTATAATTTAAGAAACATAACTATTAGAGACTTATACCTTAACCTTACTTTCTAGGCCAACCACTTCGGTGATTAGAAATTTTCTACAAATTAGAGTATTTGTCTTTAAATTTTCTTGTTATGTTTGACTTTTTTTATATACGCAATTCATACTTTGGAAACTTGCAATGCTTGGTGATTTTATTTCATTATCTCTATTTAGACCCGAAAAAAGAAAATTTTCATTATGTCTTAAAGCGTTTCGAGAGGGCCGAATAGGATTTTAAAATGTATGTACTATCTTTTTGAATTCGTTTAAAGAAATAATGTGCATTTTCACCAAAACAATTTTTTTAACTTCAATTCCTTTAAATTAGGGAAAATACCAAAAACCATTCTCAGATTTTGTACATATACCCATTTGCATCCGCTATTTTATAAAAGAAATAAGTGCATTAACAGTCCTAAAAATTATCACTTAATTGCACTTTTTTAAAGTTTTATGATACGATTATACTTTCATAACAAGTTTCAAAACTGAAATGCACTTTTTGAAAGTTTTAGGATATGATTATACTTTCGTGACAAGTTTCAAAACTTAATTGCATTTTTATAAAGTTGTAGGACTCAATCGCTTTTTTGTAACAAGTTTTAGGACTTCAAATGTACTTATCCTTTTCAAATTACCTTTTTATGACCTCAGCCTTAAGTTTATGCATCACATTCCATCTCCCTATACAAAAATATTGCCAAATTATCATTTCCTTTTCCCAAATGCCCATTGCCCGTCACTTTGCTATGCTCATCATCCACCTAGAAGCCGTACATCCACATCCAGTTGCCAAGGCCTAACCCGTCAGCCCACCACTCCGATGCGTCCACCACCCACTGCCACGGCCCTCGCTGCCGCCACTCCTCCCTCGTCTTGTCTCTCGCTCTCCCCTTTATTCCACCCTCAATCCTTGTGTTAGCGTCTCTAGTCTCTGTCGATTGTGTCGCGTGTGCATCTCTCTCTCTCATTCGTCAAAACTGCCGAGGACATGCAAGGGCACGGTGACCTCAGATCGAGGTCCTCGCGGCGTCTGCAACTTGTTGCTTTCAATGAGTACTTAAATCTCATGGTAACTAATAAATAATCACCAACCTGCAACACATAACAGACTACATCGTTGGGGGAAAAGGTGTTGCATTACACATTCCGAACTTTTCCAGCTACTACAAGTGAGATCGACAGATTTGTCAGGTTGGTCTCAGAAGCTGTAAAGAGAATATCTGCATCGGAATTATGGTGGAAGATCAAAAGAAGGTTCACCACAATTATACGAAATGCATTTACAGAGTTCATTTGAAACAAGAACCGTACAGCCCCCGTACTATCGAGTTTGAGTCTAATCCTTCTGGCTTGATTCAAAAGCGAAGAAAGTTTGGGAATGAACCGCATTATATTGCAATGAGCTCGCTACAAGATTCTGTAACAGTCTGCCTCTTTTTATGTCATTATGGTCGTAGTGTTTAACCACATGCTAGGCAAAAATCAACCAATCAATTAGGTCGGCGATGATGCAGAGCATAATCAGAGAAAGATGTAAAATGATACCCGGAGTGCAATGTGTATCGGCAATCTGAAGTTCAGAGTAACCAAGTTCGGGAAGCAAAAGATCATAGACAGGCAAAGAAAAAGGTAAATTGATATATTTGAGTATGGTAACTCGGACCTTCGTCGAATATCCGGCAGTTGTGTTCTCAAGGACCGGGTAGAAGGAAGTAAACTTAAAATTCAACTCTTCTGAACTTAATCTTCGTGCCAGTAAGCACGACCTTTATGTACTCGGAGAGAACCATTTTCCAAGACTTCGTGAGCGACAGTGGTCATACTTGGTTATCGACCTTGCCAAATTAATCACAATTCTCCAATCTCATGTACGACTAGAAGATGCGAAATATCTAAGATGAACTACACAGAGGGTGCTTACTAATGGCTTCCTTAAACCTCAAATTTAGCTCCAGCAGTAGGATGTTCTAAGCTAATACCACAGAGGCAAATAGTCCTACATGACGGCAAACTGGGTATCAATTTGGTCTTTGCTCTTGCTCCTTCAAAATTGAGGAACAAAGTTGAGGCTTATATCAGCGAAAAGCTCCTACAAGTTCACCCTGTCAAATCAAAGGCCGCAGTTGCTAATCTCTTCTCTGCAGAAGCGGGGATTAGCCTGATGCATTCTGCATTATCTCAAACCTTACACCTTACCCATGTTATGAATGTAATTGCAATCACCAAGGTCCTTCATCGCTTGTAAATTGCGCATCAGCTTCTGTACCACACTACGAGAGACACATTTGCAATAGCTACTTGCATTGAGTCTTGTTAACAGTTGCCACATATTGTAGAACCTAGACAAAAACTGCAATCACCGCAATTCCGATGTTACTCTCCTTCCAATGTCAATAAGCAATTGTAGAAAGCCAACTCCTATCTTAGAATGAAGTCTCCTAATTTCTTCTCTTAGGTTGTGCTTGCCAACGACCTCTTTGTGATCGCTCATCGCCCAATATATTCGCAATGGTAGCCAAGGCATCTTGAAATTTACGGATTTTGAGGAAGCCCCTAATCATGGAAACTTCACCTTCCGAGAACTTAGCTGTGGCCATGACCAACTCGACAAGCTTAATTAATGTGTCTTCCATGGATAAAGCACAAAGACCTTCAGCCAACTGATAAAACGACGAGAATTCCGGGATATACCCATTTTCTCTCATCTCCAACACGAAATCAACTGCTTCTCCAATTGGTCCTCCCCCGTTGCAAAGTCCACGAAAAACAATCTTGTAGGTGATTGCATCTGGACGATCACCCTTTTCCAACATTTCTCGGAAAAGCCTCATGGCTTCTGTAGTCCTCCTCCGTTTGAACAGAGCATGGATAACAGGGTTGTATGCCTGAGGAGTCAGATTCATTCCCTTCATCTGGATGGTTCGGAGGAGCCTATTTGCAACGTCGACTCTACCAGCTTTACACAGTCCCCCAATTAGCGTTCCATATGTGACAATGTCTGGTTCACAGTCATTAGAAGTCATCGTCTGCACAATATCTGCTGCCTTCTTTATGTCACCATGTTTGCAGAAATATGTCAGCAGAGAATTATAGGTAAATTTATCTGGCTTCAAACCTTCCATTATCATCTGGTCCATAAGCTCAGCAGCCTCTTCAACCCTTCTGTTCTTACATAGGCCATCAATGAGGGTATTGTATGTAACCAAGTTTCTAGAAATGCCTTGAAGCTCCATCTGGTCAAAAATCTCCTCTGCTTCCTTGATTTTCTTGTTCTTGCAGAACCCATCAATTAAGGTATTATATATCACGACATTTCGAGCGCAACCATTCAATTCCATCTCTTTCATGAGACCCAATGCTTCCTCAAGTTTCCCTCTAGAACAGAAGCTGTCGATCAACATATTATAAGTAAATTCATCAGGTTGGCAACCTTTGTTCTTCATCTCTTCAAACAGTTCCATTGCGGCATGGTGGTTTCTGGTCATGCAGAGACCTCGTATCAGAGAATTGAACGTGCAGACATCAGGTAGAATCCCCTTGCTCGTAAGGACACGAGCCAGTCCCGCAGCTTCTTCAACCTGGTTCTCCTTACATAATGTGCTAATAAGTGTATTGTAAGTAACAGTGTTAGGAGAGCAATCTCTGGAAACCATCTGTTCAAGAAGTTCCACTGCCTCATCAACTTGACCTATTCTACATAGCCCAGAAATAAGGGAATTGTAAGTGAAAACATCCGGATCGAAACCCTCCTGAAGCATCAAATCCATGATCTCTAGAGCATGCTTCACATGTCCACCCTTACACAAACCATTCGCTAACGTATTGAACGTGAACTGATCTGGATAAAAGCCCTCACTCGACATCTGCTGAATAAAATCAAGCGCCTCGACAATCCTTCCCTCTCTACACAATCCATTGATCAGTACATTTACAGTCACATTCGTTGCCGAGCATCCAGCCGCCACCATTCGTGCTTTGATCCTCAGAGCAGCATCCAGATTCCCTTGCTCAATGTAACCTTGCATAAGGGTCGTGAATGTCTTCTCATCAGGCGACAACCCATAATCCGGCATCTCCTCCATCAACAACATGGCAGGCCGAATTTGATGGGCGTTACACAGAGCCTTGATCAATATATTAAAAGTCGAGACATCCGGCTCAATGCCGCGATTCACCATACCCGAATGTGCGGTTTCAACTAATTTCAGCCTATTCCCATCCACAAGCACATTCAACAAGAAATTATAGAAATGGGTATCGGGCTTAGTCCCATACTCCGCCTCCATCATCTCAACAACCCCGGGAATTTCGTCGAACATGTCGAAGTTCGCATAACTCTCGACGAAAATCAAGAAACTACCGCTATCCACCTCGCTACCGGCGAGCCTCATCTCATCGAGGACACGCTTCATCGAGTCGAAAGACCCTACCTTGGCGAGCCTGCGGAGGACCTCCTGGTAAACGGAGGGGGTGGGGGTGAAATGGGGCTGCTTCGAGGCCCAGTCGAAGATGCGGAACGCGGCCGTCTCGTCGCTCTGGCGGCGGAGGGTGTCGAGGAGCTGCTTCGGGGTGAAGTCGGGAGGGAGGTGGTGGTAGGAGAGGTGGTCGCGGGGCGGCGCGGCGGCGGAGGCGACGGCGGCGGAGTGGTTGGAGGAGGGGGAGGGGGAGGAGGAGGAGGAGGGTTTCTGGGGGAGGAGGAAGAGCGGAGGTGCGTGGGGGAGAGACCAAGAGAAGCACTTGAGGCAGGGAGAGAAAGCCATCGCGGGCTTCCGACAAGGAGATGATTGGCATGCAAAACAAAACAGCCAGGCAAGTTCTTGTAGAAGCAAAGAAGATGATGATGTGAGAGAGAGGGGGAAGGACAGCAGCAGTGTGTTTCGCGGTCGGGCATGGAAGAAGAAGAGAAGGAAACGCAGCGTTTTGGAGGTTGATACTGATAGTGATTAGTACAATGAACCCAACTTAATCGTCAAAATTCATAGACATGATAGAAATCAAATCTGTTTTACATGGGCTCCATGTTAAAAGCAGTAAAGCTAACTTTTACCAACAGAAATTAACCATAGATGTCAATGCTTTTAAACAGTAACAGATAATCATTTTAAGCAAAACGTATAAGCTTCTTACAGATATTAGCATCTACTGATATTAAACACATAAAGGGTATCACCTTCCTTAGAAAAGACAAAGATACATGAGAAAAAGGGAGCATGAGCTATACAGGCCCAGCATGTTAAAATATGGTGTGCATATATGAAGCCCACCACTTCTCACTGAAACAAATAGCCTGCAGAGACCTATGAGAGCTTCGACTCCTCTATAGATGTCAACGCTCTTAAATTATAATGAGTAGAATTTACAACTTACAAACGAGTTATTTTTTATGTGAGTTCGTGATTGAATAAAACAACGTCGGTCTGGTCTATAAATTGAAGCAAAAAAAATTGCAAATAACTAATTTTGTGCTTTTTAAAATGTAAGGCTGATATTATAGGAAATTCTCAATTGATACACTCATGGCACATCTAATTCTCAATTAAATTTCATGCAAAAAAATCCCAAAATGTTGCAATCGTAAGTCCCAATATCCTTGTTGAATTGCTAACGTGGAAATGCATGCATAAACAATTCGAACGATCGGCGACTCTTCAGACGTGTCCTTGACAACCTGGCAGTTATCCAGTCTTCGCTTTTGGGAGCAGGAGTGTTTGGTCGCTAGGCTTTCATTTTCCTCAACCAATTCGGTTGTATCAGCCTAGTCTAACATTTTGTTATGAGCTGGCTCGACAAAGATGGATTGAAAGGGTGTATAGCTTTTGAGTTCAAGTGGCACATGACCTTCGATTGACCATGGGGCGTATTCTACCCTTACCGAATTCATTCTATTGAAGCGTAACGTAAAAAATCCTTCTTATGTTGCATTTCTTTGGTTTGGAAGTTCCAGAATGTTGTCCGTGGATTTCTAATAAAGGAAAGCCCTTTTATGCCATTTGATTATTTCAAGTTCCGTGCTGCTCGCCACTCCCTGAGGCCAAAGATGGAGTTGAACTGTCATTCTAGGATTTGCAATCCAATACATTTCCATAATGTTACCTAGCCTAACCCGCCACCTCATGTGCCAAAATAAAATGATTGTTCTTCCGTCCCGCTCCGTCTTTTTCTACATATGCAGTGGTGCTTTGGTGATTCAGTTGACTCCTTGCTAGAAATTCAACATAAATGGATCTTCTAAAGGGCGTCATTTTAGGAAAGTCGAATCTAAAGAAAATGAAATGGGATTTTATCCTAAGAACTCTCTCACATTTCGAAAATTTACTAAGATTCCTAATTTCACCGAAAAAATTTGGTTGATTTGTTACGAGTTTATTAAATTTGTAATTTTTCTTGCACGAAACTTAACTTGGATATCCATCAATTTAAAAAAATTATGACTCAAAATTAACTTGGGGTAAATGTGTTACGAGGTATCGGTTTAAGCTAAATGTTGTTTGGAGCTTTTTTGGTGAACCACGGGTTGGGAAGTGGGAATGCTCTTATTTTTATTTGGAAAAAGAAGATGGAGAACTTATTTACTGCTGGAAAAACAATAAATGAAAATATAAAGTTGTTGAGAATCTAGAAAATCCATGGATCTCTTTTAAGACGAGGGGATTTCTCAAATTAGAATCTAGAAAATCTTGTTCGTTACATAATCACAAATACTAGAGGGCCAAATAATAATAAAAAGAAAAAGCAAAAAAGAAAAGAGAGAAATTATGTTCTTAAAAATTGGTGTTTTTGCGAAGGTTGAGTCAGTTGACCCGAGCTTACTTCATCGAAAATCCCGAAGCGCAAATCCAAGACAAAAGACAGGCAGGAACACGTTGCTTCTTCTCGCCTTGTTCGTGGAGGACTGCGTGGATCCCCGGAATAACGAAGACCCACCTCCGGCCATCTCCGCCGGCCGCCGCCAGCAGCCCTCCGGCGCCGCCCGCCGTCGTCAGCCGCGGCGAGTTCTCTCGGCCGAAACATTTCGTTTTTGTATCCTCGAGCTAAGTTTCGTGCTAAAGTTTCGTGCTTTTGATGCCGGGGGGCTCTATTGGCTGAGCGATAGGACTGCGATTGGTGAGAAATTCTTTTGTGCGGGTCTGTTCTCGTTGGTCTGGGCTTTCCCATTATTTTTCTGGAGAAATTATTGATCAATTTTCTTTCTTTGAAGTTTTTGATGATCGCTCTCTATCTCTCTCTTCAACCTATTGGGATTTTTAATTCATAGGCTGTGTATTGTTACGAGTCTTCACCCGAGAAGATTGGAAGTTGGCTTGTTGTGGGTTAGGATTAATGAGGTGAATTGGGACTTTTGAGGTTCCGTGGCGTGGAGTGTTGAATTCGATATAACACTGAGTGGGTGGACCCTGATGGGTGATCTCTATATAATGAATTGATTGGTGGAGCCATTTTTAGTTAGACATGTTTTCTCCAGGGTCGAATTCTGATCTGGGTTATCTCTTAGTTCGTTTTCCAATGCTGTAAACGATGGAGGCTGTGTTCTGGAAAGAGTTCTTAAGGGATTTTGGATTGACAAATTCATGAAGATTGGAATTCTTTTGGAGGGTCTGTGATTATAATTTGCTCGAAGTTCTAGCTGTTAGATAGAATATGTGATTGTGAGTAGAATGAGCATATTTAAAAACCTTTGATGTGGTCATCTTGATTTGTGGTGAATGTAAATCTGTATGTAATTTTTAAAGAAGTGAAAATCATTTATATGGATGAAATGGAGGTACAGAAGCTGTTAAATATCCTGACAATATTTCAGTCTGTGATGGTTCATGCTTTACGATGAGTTAGCAAGTCTACTGAGAACTGATGTTCAGATTGCTATAATATGCATTTGGTGTTATCTCTATCAGTAACTCGAGAGAATCCAGAATGACCGAGTGAGTTAGAGGGAGCAGTATGTGACTATGTAATCTGAAGGACACATATCAATGCTCTGGATGCAGATATTTAGGAATGGAATCTACCATGAGGATGGTACTTCTGATATTATTTTGGGGTACTGCAGTGAGTCTAAATGCGCTCTGGGATCGTTGGTTCTATCCGTCTGTTTTTATTGTCGAGGCTAGTTTAAGATGCTTGAGTACAATTTTTTAATTGTGAGATAGCATTCAACGAGTGGAAGAGAAGTACTTGGTGTGTAGAAAGTGTATGAAAGAACGTAGAGGGAGAACATCAAACTGCTCGAGCAACCAGAAGACTCAGGAAGGAAAAAAGTAAGATGTACACGGAAATTCAAGTTGTTATTTCCACCATTCTACAAATAACAGTTAACAGTTTTATGAGCGGCAGTTTCTGGCCTTTGAATATCCTGTTCTTTCCATCTATGGTCTCCATGACGTGCTCAAAACAAGAGCACTTCAAAAGTTTACCACAAACACTCTTGTTCCATGTCCAGGCTTCCAGCCATAAAGTAGGTTGTTCACACTTGTTGCATTGTTCTCCTACAGGATTCAGCTTATCAAAACTAGGAAATAATTTTTAGTTCTATTAATTTGATTGCTATCCTGCTATTTCTATATAGTGTGTTCTGTCATTTTTTCCAACTTTAGAATGGTAATTTCAATTATGTTCTCCTTGAATTAGTTTTCTCAAGAAGATGATATGTGTCGCTTTCTTTTTTAAGGTGGTGGCGATGTGGCGTGTCTTACTTGGATCATGTAATTTTGCAAACTGTGATGGATTGGTTAGAATTAGTGTTGACAATGCTTCTCATTATTCTCCTGAATTGCAGAGTACATTCACAACTCAGCTTTTTTCCTTGAGCTGATTGTACTGCATAGTACTCCATGACTAGGTAATGAAAGGATTTTGTGAGAAAGCAGTTGCTTCAAACTGTTTGTCTAAAAGTCCTTCTGATACTTCAAATACGAGTCCTCCATCAGTTTTCCCCAAGGCAGGATCCCCGGATAGTAAGTCATCCAAGAATTCCTCATGGTCAACCTTCTTTGGTTCTGCTTTCTCAATCTTTGATTCACATAGTGAGTCCTCAGCTTGTCCAAGAAAGGCACTTCATAGCAGACCAAATGCTTGGACAACAGCTGTGAGAAAAGTCGTGACTGGTGGATCGATGAGGAGGATTCAAGAGCGCGTTCTAGGTATAGCTAGAACTGGCATTTCTAGCTCGACTAGCGATATATGGCTCCTAGGTGTGTGCTACAAGATATCTCAGGACGAGTCTTCTGGTGATGAAGTCCCTGGATTGCCGGCATTCGAGCAAGATTTTTCTTCAAGAATCATAATGACGTATCGCAAAGGTTTGCTTCCGCAGTATTCTTGTTGTTTGATCTTTCTTTGAATTGGAACTTCTTTTATTGATTATTAGGGTCTTTCTTTGTAGACACTTTAGGACTATAGACATGATCCAGTGGACATGGGTGACAATGCGAATGCAAGTAATGCACTCGCAAACTTGCACATATGCGTGCAAGCAGAAGCACAACAGAGAAAAATCTCAACTTTATTGATATTCAAAGGATAAGCTGGTTTACGATGAAAACATAACGAATATATAGACTACAAATCCTAACAAACAAAGGAAATTAGAAATTCAAACTAGGAAATAAGTTAAGTACAAAAGAGAAAATAAATCATCTAAGATTTGATTTCGACTACCTTAGATATAATGTACAATTGCATATAAAGAAATAAAATAAAATAACAAACTTGGTGAATGTCCGGTCCTACATCATCATATATCTCCACTAGGGATGAGGCTTGAGTGCTGTTGTAGCTGTTGCTCTTGTACTGTAGAAATCCTAATCCATGATATTTGCAGGGTTTGAAGCTATTGATGACTCAAACTATACAAGTGATGTAGGTTGGGGCTGCATGCTTAGGAGTAGTCAGATGCTTGTTGCTCAGGTGTGTTGCTGTTACTTTGTTTCGGTGACCTTGCTTCATGTAGTGATTCCATTTAGAGAAAGTCAGGTTTAACAGATGACAGTGGGATTTAACACTCGAATCGCATGTTTTTCTCGAGTTGAACTGGTCATTTCTTTGCAGGCATTGCTTTTTCATCATCTGGGTAGGTCATGGAGAAAAACCTCATATAAGGTAAAATTGATGAGAGAATTTAGTTATTCTTTCACTGGTAATATACTCCATTCAGGTACACAGTGGGTAAGCTTGTTTTTACCAATTTGATTTGGCAGCCATGTGAACCGGATTATGTTGACATCTTGCATCTCTTTGGTGATTCAAACACTTCTCCTTTCTCCATCCACAATCTTATTCAAGCGGGAAAAGCTTATGATCTTGCGGCTGGGTCATGGGTTGGTCCATATGCAATATGCCGTTCATGGGAGAATCTGGTCCGCAGCAAGAGAGAGGCAGCTGATCTGGTGGAACGGGTTTTTCCCATGGCCATTTATATTGTTTCTGGTGATGAAGATGGAGAACGTGGCGGAGCTCCTGTTTTGTGCATTGAAGATGCAAGAAGATGTTGTTTGGAATTTTCGAGGGGTCAGGAGGAATGGACACCTATTCTTTTGTTGGTTCCCTTAGTTCTCGGTCTTGAAAAAGTTAATCCCAGGTTTGCAGTCTTAATCAACTCCATCCATGATTATTTCTTTTTATGGGCTTTCTTCTGTTCTTAATAGTTCAGCTGTGGCTTGAGGCAATTTTAGTAAAATCACTGAGAAGTGATCGAGCATAAGTATATAATTCTGTCAATAAGAATAGTTCTACTTTGAGTGAAGACTGCTGCTTCAGTTTCTTGTATGTGCCTGCCGGACGGTTGATTCTTCATACTTCTCTACATTTGTATTTGAGTACCTTTCCTGCATTTTCCTTGCTTAAACTTTACTCTCCATCAGATCAATAACATGTTCACTTGGTTTAGATTCCTTTTACCTCTGTAAGCTGACATGTTATTCGTTTTGCTTTCCTCAGGGTTGCTATCTTCCTATTAATTTGTTGATTTCTGCACCTGTCAGTGTGAAAAATAAAAAATTACCAGATTGACAATGGTGGGGTGAAAACAAAAAGTCACTAAATTCACAAAGTGCGCCTGCCCCAACAATTAAGGGAACTGAGTGGAGGATGTGTTATCTTGGATTAGGGAGATAATTTTGCTTCAAAAATTATTAAAGTGCAAATCCGTAGCAAGTACTAGAATACTTTGCAGCGCTGATGCAGGTTGTTTATGGGAGAAAGAGTGATTGTAAGATGTACTTTTTTGTCCAATTGATTCACAAGGTCAAGAGCAACTACTCAGAAATTGCAAAAAAAAATCTTTAACGTGTAGATATTGCTAATATTCTGTTACTATATATAGCTCCATAGCGTTAATGGACCTCTATAATTAACTTTCTTTATCAGTAGAAATTGTTGCTAGTTTACATGGTCCACAGATACCTTTGGATTTTTATGGCATGCCGTTAGGGCTCACGACAGGCATATCAATTTAGAACCTTTGGATTTCGGGTGGAATGAGTAATATGGATCAAACCAAATATTTTGTTTGGGGGGCTGGTTAGTTGTGTTGATCACCGCACCCACCCTTTTACCTATCAAAACTATATATATCAATCTCCAGCGTTTTCCTTAGAAAAATGTGTTCTCTTATGGAAAAAAAATTGCTAGCAACAGAGTCCTAGAGCATCTGAAATTTATACGTTTGCTGATACCTTGGCTATGCATGAGGATAACAAAATGTTGGAGGGCGTGCAAGGGAAAACAGGATGTTTCAATGTGATTTATAATGCTTCCTGTGACAAAGATTCAAAGAGCATGTAATAACTTGTAGGCTGTGTGGAAATCATGAATGTTTGAGATTAAATGATAATAGACTAGAACACTAGAAACTTGTCTGATTTAATCATTTGGCTCTCTACATTCTTCTCAGGTACATTCCTTTGTTGCGTGCAACATTTTCTTTTCCCCAGAGTCTTGGCATCTTGGGTGGGAAACCTAGTGCATCTACCTATTTAATTGGTGTGCAAGATGAAGGAGCTTTCTATCTTGATCCTCATGACGTTCAGCCAGTATGTCTTTCTTTACATTAATTGAGCTAATTTGCTAGGACCTACTCCCCTGTGCTGCTCCTTTGTCGATGACCTATGCCCACATGCTACATTTAAATGAGGGGGTGCATGGGATCGCAAATCTCAAGTTTGTCTGTGAAGACGATTTATGAGTGGAATCACATATGCAGTATATATCTATCACTGATCAGGGATTTCTCTATGATCATAAGGGGATTTGCCTTTTGTATGCATTCTTATATATTGTGTCTGATGGTGAGAAAATCCGGAGGTGTCAGTACCCAATATGCGTACCCAAATGTTTACACTTTTCACTCTCTTTTAGAATTATTGGTCATTCAACGGGTTGAATAACAATTATGCCGTTTTCATGGACAATAGAAAACATATGTTCACTTGTTTACCCAGCCAACTCTAGTTTAAAGGACTGAATCAGTTGACTTAAATGTGTCCATGTGGTGCATGATAATAATTCCATATGGTGCACGATAACTTTAAATTAGAAGAGCACAAAGCAAAGGCAATACGGAAGCTGCTAAAAATGGAAAATCTCCCTGGGCTTGTTATGTAAATGAGTGTCAATTTTGCATACCTGTACTTTTTTACTGTAAACATTTAAGAATATTGCGACTCGTATTCTGCTTCAAAATTTTGAAGTGTAGATAAAACTAATAGCTTTGCTTGTTACTTTTCTACAAAGTGAAATGACCAAAAAAGAAATTGTATTGGTGGTTACTGTTGGCTCAGAGTTTTACTATCATGTCTGCACCTCTCTGATATGTACAAATTTTGTTTGTACAGGTATGCTCCATTAGTACAGATAACTTAGGCACCGATACCTCGTCATACCACTGCAAGTAAGCTTTCTTCTGGGACATGCCCATTTCTTATATTCTGCGTCCTGTTCTGCCTCGCTCTCAATTTGTTTATTCATTTATTCTTTTGGACTTTCTGTTCTAGTGTAATAAGACACATTCCACTGGACTCACTGGATCCCTCATTGGCAATTGGTTTCTATTGTCGCGACAAAGGTTTGACTGCTCTTAGCTGAGCTTTCCTGGCACACCGATCCTTACCTGTCACGATGCCTTTTTTGTTTTTTCATTAGCAATTGTTCTCCTTCTGGTTGCAGGTGATTTCGATGACTTCTGTTCTCACGCATCCAAGCTGGCAGATGAATCCGGTGGCGCTCCACTGTTCACGGTGGCTCAGACCCACGGAACACCAAAGCCCGTTTGCCACAGTGGTGATTCGACCGAGGGCAACATTGTCGAAGGGAACGATTCCTTTTCCGTGATTCCCATGGGCGATGGTGACGAGTGTGCAGGCGAAGACGAGTGGCAACTTCTTTGAGACAATGGTGATCAGTTGGCAAAGCTGGGCAGGCGCGTTGTTCAACCCAATCAGACGTGAACCGTTAGTGTCAGTGCCACCTCTAGGGCAACTTGTCGACCTAATTATCTGCAAGTTGTGTTCAATTACTTGGGTTTGTTATGTCCGTATCTCCAGTAGGCATGAGGACGTACTTTTCTTCTCTGTCCTTTTAATTTTGTACGATTTGTGTGGTCACCATCTGGTTTCTAAGTTGTTTGGGACCGGGGTTGGACAAAAGGAGACGAACAAGTCGAAATTCTTTCGTGATCTTTGTACAAAACCCTATATTCATTGACATTGAATTATTTCATTAGATTAGGAGACTTTACCATGTGCATCGGGGGTGAAAGTTTTCGCTTGACTGGATTGAGTGGCCGAATGTTCGGGGTTGCTGTTTTTCTTCCTCCATCGAGGTATCGTTACTTTTGTCGTGGCCGCTTAAAAGGGAAAACCAGCATAGAAAGTATGCACTCCTACTTCCCTTTGCTATGAAGTTCGTGGCTCCTTGTCAAATTCACAAGGTTCAGATACTTCCTTGCAGCCTTCTTCTGTTTTTGCCAGTCTAGACAACCTATTAGCTTGGGATAGAAGCAGATTTAGAGCTTCAGCTTCTCCATCTGAATTTGGACTCAGTGATGCGAAAAACAGAGTCGTTGATTTACCGAACGACCCATCGAATCTGAGATGGAGAACAACGCGGCATATTGCGGTGCATCTCTTCTTTTTGTCGAGTGCGTATCACATCTCGTCTGTGTTTGCCAATGCATGATGGTTATGTCATTGTCAGTGATGATGCGATCGAATGGTGGACGATCAAAGATATTTCAGTGCTCAAACCAAATAAGGAAAGCTACAGTAAAGAAATCATCCGAGTAAGTTCATCACAACCGCTCGATTTCTGGATCTCACATGAGGCCTCCACATTTCAATGGTTATGATAAACTGGACGCGCATCCACCCGGTCCTTGCGAGATTAGCTCTTCCCGTCTCTCCCTCTTTTGGTTCGCACATTTCTTAGGTGTCATTAGTTGGCGTTAAGTATGCTCACCAAAATTATGAGCTTTGCCATATCGGAAATGTCGCATCTTGCCAGAGTGAGAAGCAAAAGGACAATATTGCACAAATTAAGGACATTCAAGGACTCGGTTGCACTAAAAAGAAAATTAAAGGACAAAATTGCACAAACAGTGCTCTTCTTGATCTTTCACAAACCTAGTATAAACTTTTGAAACGGAACATCTTGGGTTCGTCAATCCCGTCAATTGAAAACGAGTTTTTGCATGATTAGACAGATTTTCACTCATCTTCAACTAAATTCAGTAATTAATCGTTCTGTTTTTTTTAATCTTTTGGTTTTTTGGGATCTCAACTAATTGCTGTTTGACCATTGACAAGGAAAGCAAGCTGACTTAATTAGCCATAATCGAGTAATTTAATCATTTTGGACAATTGACAGGTCGATGGCTCTAGAGAGGACAAAAACGACTGCTGTGGAGAGACTGAATTCAAAGACGTTTCTTCCCGCCCATTGTTTATTTCCGTATAAAATTTAGGATTAATATCTCAAAAAACTCCAAATTAATTTTTTGACCACCAAAAACTCTAAATCGATACACCTGTGATAAATTTACCCTAAATTAATTTTTTTACCAACAAAAATCCTAAACTTGTACACTTATGACAAATTAACCTCCCATTAAATTAGATTAATATCAAGAAAAATCATAAATTGAAAAACTTATGAAAAAACAAAGGAGTAAAACTTTAAATTGGTATACCCATCAACTGCCACGTACCATCTAACTCGGCAATTTAATGGTAAAATTTAATGGAAACTAATGGAGGATAAATTTATCACATGTGTATCGGTTTGGGATTATTGGTCATCAAAAAATTAGTTTATGATAAATTTATTATTGGTGTACTAGTTTAGGGTTTTTTGTGGTGTAAAACCTAAAATTTATTACTAGATTTGCATGCAAATATTCAACTTAATTGGCTCATTAATTACAAAGAGATAAATCAACATCGTGTAAGTCCTGCAAAGCCGAGGGAATGTTTGAATTCAGTGAATCCACAACAGATCGTTTTCTCTAAACTTCGATTTAATTTGAAAAAAATTTAAACCGTTAATTCGAATGAGTAATATATAGATAGAATGAATAACTACCCGCATTTCCGAAACAAGCGGACTCACGTTCCGATTTCTCGAATGGATGAATGATTTTTTAGATCTGTTAATAACAGTTAATAGCTATTATAGGTTATAATAGCAGACTCCATAGTCATCAACTAAAGATTCTAAAAATGTTTGGATAGATCATCCATATAACGGACCGTTATATTATGATTGAGACGATCATGTTATGACGATCATGTTATATGTTTGTATAAAAAACATTTACCTGATCGTTTCGCTGTTGCGATAAGAATAAGATCATTCGGCATGGCCCACTCTCTCGACATCGAAAGGGAAATAAACAAATCAAGCCCTCTCCAAGGAAAAGCACTTCATTGAAATTCGAAAGTTCTCCCAACTACAGCCTTTGATTATCTCTTCCCAAGCGCTTTCTTTGATACTCAACTAAGGCTTTAATTATCAGATCATAACACATCAAAGGCAAAACCCCTCTAATCCGCCAGATCCTTGGCCTCCGCACCAGCTCTAGCAGCATTCTCCTTCGGGGCAGCTGGCTTGGGCGCCGGAGCTGGAGCCGGAGTCGGGACCGGAGGCTGAGCAGCCAAGGGCGGAGCTGCGCGAGGTGTCATCGGCGGGGCGGCGGGCGCAGCAGGAGCGGGGGCTCCGGCATTGCCGTCGCTGGTCACGAGGCTCGGGAGGTTGCCAAAGTTGAGGAACACGCTCTGGGATGGCTTCCTCTGGTGGCGACCTGCACGGTGAGACATCTTCTTCCTCTTCTCTCTCTCTCTCTTCACTCACTCTCTCCTCCCCTGAGAGTTTTTGATTGTATGAATGGTCAGACTCAACTTGTGATGCAAGTGCATTGGCTTTGACTCCCTTTATATAGGGAAAGGAGAGGGTGTTTTTGGTGTAGGTTTAAGTCATTAATTGCTGGGACAATTATGTGCATCGTCTTTACATGTGAGGGCAGGGAAGAAGGTGGACCAAAACATGACATATATGACCTTCGGGCAACTTCCCTACATCTTCCCTCCATTTAATGGCTGAACCCCTTTAGGCTTCGGTCTATGCACTCCATTTTTGGTAGGATATCCTTTCTGGAACTTAGTGATTTACATGGGTTTTGGTCACGAGATGTAACGAGTCGAGCACGGCCAGGCGACGCACAACGGTTGTGACGGGGTGTAATGGTGTGACAACCACGCGATATGATCAATCGGGGATTATCGAGGACCGCGGATTTAGACAAAGGCGGCGCATAACTACTGTTGATCAAGGATTATCGAGGATCACGGATTTAAGAAAGGCGGCGCATAACGGTCATTGATCGAGGATTATGAAGGACCCCGAACTTAAACAACGCATCGTGTAGTAATTTAGTGGAACGATGGGTTTGCCATTTTTAAGTGCTTACCTTATATGAAACAAGTTTGAGGAAAATTGTCATGCAAGGCCACGTTTCTCTTCTCCTCTGTTTTTTCAAAATTGTCCGGCCAATCTTAAACTTATTGTACGGATACAAATTCAGTTTTAAACCTTTTAATTTTATCAATTCAATCATAAATTTTTATGTGAAATTTTAATATACTTATTTCGATTAATTTTTAAACTTTTCAATTTTATCAATTCAATCATAAATCTTTATGTGAAATTTCAATATATTTCTTTTGACTAATTTTTGTTAGAAATTATCAATATTGACTGCACAGAGATTCACGACTAAATTGATAAAATTGAAAAGTTTGAAATTAAATTTTAGTAAAGTTGCCGTGAGATTGGGAAGCACATTAATTGTCCTGAATTGCAATGTGAGTACATGAATGGCCCCTTCAAGGCTTCAACGCCACAAATTTTTTTTTTTTTTTTTTGGGGATTTGGTTCGCTCGAGCTTTGACTTGGGCTTAATCTTGGGGTTGGGAAACAGAGTAATATTATCAAATTCAACAGCAGTTCAAGAGACAAAGCACCAAAACTTCAGCATCGTCGTCGATATTTTATATTTGTCAAAAATAAAACGAGGTTATTGTCTTGGGGATGAGATTCAGGAAAGAGATGCGCCATATCAATGCATGTCCGGATTTCCAAGTTGTCAAGTTCTTTGCACCCAACATCTCAATACAATTCACCTGAAGACGACTAAGGAAGCAAATTAATGTTAAAAAAGTGTGTATTAGCTAGACCCTCTAATTATATAATGTTCAGTGAATTTCTCCATAGGCGTATCTACTGTTCTTTACGGGTTGAGTCTTTCTCCATCACCCACTACCCAAGAAAACATAAACTCGTGTGGTGTTCATGGGGATCAAATCCCGAACTCGGTATTCTCCGACCCCACCCCCCAATCCTTTTGCTAGCAGGGCCACATATCTATAGGTAACTTGTTTTTTTTTTTTTAAGGGGATAATGACACAAACAGTCCCTGAACTTTGACTCAATGTGCAATTTGATCCATGAATTTTAATTTGTTCAATGTAGTCTCCGAACTTTAAGCTGATGTTCAATATGGTTCCTGAATTTTTAATTTATTCAATGTCATTCATGAACTTTTGATAAATGTTCAATTTAGTCCCTGAACTATATGAAAATATTTAATGTAGTCTTTGAACTTGAATTAATGGAAATGACTGCATTGAACATTTTTATATAGTTTAGGGATTAAATTGAACATGTACCAAAAGTTCAGAAATGACATTGAACAAATTAAAAATTTAGGGATCACATTACACATTAGATTAAAGTTTAAAGACTATATTGAACAAATTAAAAGTTGAGAGATCAAAATGCACATTTGGCTAAAGTTCATAGACTATTTGTGTCATTTTCCCCTCTTTTAGATGTCACATTACATGCATAAAGTGTCCCTTGCGCGACCGGGGGCCCATGGAGGAAGAAGTCCAAATCAAGCGTGTAGGCGAGAGAGCTTTTGAAATTTAAACACCGCATCAATCGAAAAGCATATCGCCCGGATATTGCGGTTGGACGGTTATATCGCGACAAGCCGTGTCATCCATATGATCTCTTGATGTAGCCATAGAACAAGGTGAATTCGTTAAGGAGATCACAAATTTTAAGTAAAGAGAAGGCATCGAGAGATACTGTTATAATAGCAAAGTCGTCCCACTGTCTCTAAATTAATAAATTACTTCGACTCTGCTCTTTCATTTTTCACTGTTCTCGGTACAATGTGTGTTGTTGTCACGTACGTATGGATCGGACGAACTTTTCGATCGAAAGGTGAATGACACACATGCGCGGAAGCTTTGACATGGAGCCATGCTCCTTGAAGGCAAAAATTGACAGAGAAATCCCAAACTTATTGCATTTTTTGTTGATCAAGTCTTAAATTTTTCAATTTTGTCAATTGAAATCCTTAACATTTTCATATTTTGCCAATTGAGTTCATCTAAATTACTGACGTGGACGCCTTCTGTCCAACATAGGACAGCCGATACTGACGTGGATAATTTTTAATAATATTTTCTTTTATTTTCATTTAATTTTTTTCTTTCTTTTTATTTTCTTCTTCTAAACTTGGCAAGGGTCAACTACGGCCCTTGCCAAGCTTGATAAAATAGAAAGGAAAAGAAAAAAAAGAAAATCATTATAAAAAAATTATCCACGTCAGCGCCAACCATCCTACGTTGCACTATCGGTGTCCACGTCAAAGATTTATAGTTAAAATTGGCCGAATGAATTCAATTGATAAAAAGTGAAAATATTTGGGATTCAATTGAAAAAAATTAAAAAGTTTATAATTAAATTGACAAAAGTGTAACAGGTTTATGACTTTTTGGATAATTTTTCTCATATTTAAATTTTAACTAGCTGCAATCTCTCTTTGGGACAAGTGTTTTGGGAAATGTTTAGGCCGTGTTGATAAAGATTTGCAAGCCCATCTACAGGCTATAACATTGAAAAAAAGAAAAGTATCCAAAAAGCCTTAAATCTACTATATTGTCACCATGGACCAATTTTTTTTGGTCGAAACCATGGACCAATTTAATTTTAAATATATTTCACATATATGTCAATTGAGTTCATCTATTTAATTTAGGTTGAAAATTGTCGATGTGAAAGTCCTTCCTCTTACATGGCACGGCTAACATTGACGAGCACAATTTTTTTAACTTTTTATTAATTTTTTTCTTCTCTTTTCCTACAAACACACCCCGCCCTTAAATTCCCACCCTCGAAACGAAATCGCAAGCAAAATCAAGCAGTTTTCGATTTTTCTTTTTCCGAACCGTCACGCCGTGACGATTCAAACGAAATTGCTGTTTCAACAAACAAACAAAAAAAATCGAAATCGCCGAGCCTAGCAGAGCCGTAGGGCCAAGGCGGAGGATGCGGCTTCCACTGAATTACCCGCAGCCCAAAGTCTCATGGTCAAGCGCGAACGCTCCATCGTATTTTTAACTAAAAAATAAGAGCTTTCATCGTACACCATCTCTCTAGATATATTCAAACGAGTTATTACCTAACTCGTACTGAAACGCGACTAAAAGTTGTTGTAGCCGTCAATCGCTGAACTGGTGGGGCTCAGATTTTAGCTTTGGACTTTCACCTCCCTCATCCCCACTATCGTCAGTGGCCGAGGGCATCGCCATTCCATCTCCTGTTTTTGTACTGCCGAGCAGCAATTTTAACCTGACCTGCACTGACCATGTCAGCGAGCTCCGGCGGCCTACCCGTAATGGTGATTTAACACTGATTACTCAGCCTCTCACACGTAACTGCAAAAAATTTTCAGTTACGAATTGAAATGCAGTATTATGTATCGGCCGTTGCTTTAGAAATTCACCATCATCATGGTGATCGACCAAGCGGACTTAAGGCGCGAATGGTAACCATTCTGCTTCAAAAATCAAATTATTACCAGAAATTAATTTTTGGAGGAGAAATCTGTTTGATAAAACATGATTAATTCTGCTCCAAAAATTGATTTCTAAAACAGAAATCTATTTTGATTTGTTTATCTTTTTTGCACCTAAAAAAATTTAAATTTCATTCAAAGTAGATGGTTACAGGTATTTTAAGCCATTATATGAAGTTTTTTAATTTTTTTATTTTTTTGGGCATATGAAAAAAATAAATTTCGCTTAAAGTGGGTGCCTAAAAGTATTCTAAGTCATTTTGTGAAATTTTGAAATTTTTGATTTTTTTGAGTATCTTAAAAAAATTAAATTTCACTCAAAGTAGGTACCCAAAGGTATTATAAGCCATTTTGTGAAGTTTTGAAATTTTAATTTTTTGATTTTATTGGGAACCTCAAAAAAATTAAATTTCACTCAAAGTGGGTGCCCAAAGGTATTCTAAATTATTTTGTGAAATTTTGAAATTTATAATTTTTTTTATATTTTTTAAAAAAAATTCGCCAAATTTCCTTTTTTCCCGAAATCTGACTTTTTTTATTTTCTGGAAATTTTTATGAATTTTTCTGAAATTTTTCAATTTTTATGCATTTTTTGAAAAAAAAATAGTAAGATCTCAAAATGTGTTGTAAAAGCCACGAAAAAAAGAGAAAATAGGGAGAATGCATTTCGGAAGAGAGAAACTACAAAAAATAACTTCTCTTTTTCTTGCCCAAAACTTATCCTAAAATCAAAAATGCATTCTGAAATCAAGAATATATTCTGGAATCAAGTATTTTTAACAAACACATTTTTATTTCAGAATGCAAAAATTACTCTAGAATGCATTTCAAAATTTTTTTAATAAATGTATTTTTATTTCGAAATGTATTTTGGAGCAAAATTCCTACTCCAGACTAGATTTTGTAAGCACCCTTAAACGATTTCGTAAGAGATTCTAGAAAGCAGCCAGATCAACCATCCTGATTTTTTAACATTTGACCATGAAATCCCCAAAGCAAAACCCTAGCACGGAATCAGCATCGGGTCACGTGTCAGACAAGGTGGCAGTTTTGTCCTTGCGCTTTTGTCTGGTCCGAGTAGTCAAACAGTTTGACGCCGGTCGGAGAGGGGAAAGAGAGAGAACAGAGAGAAGGGAAGAGCTTGCCACTCAGCGTGCATCGTCGCCGCGTGTCCTGAAAACCCTCCAAAAACCCCTAGCGAAACCTGTGCAGCGCGCATAAGAAACAAGATGTATCTCTCTCCTGCTCCTCCGCATCACGCTTCGGTTAAGCTCCATGGCGTCGCCGGCCCAAAGGTGGCTCCTTTCTTATCAGCTCTTCGAAAAGAATCCAATTTTTTGTTGCTGAAGAATATGACCCACGAACTGGGTCGCTCAATATGAAGAGTACGAAAAAGGGGGTGATTTTTTCTTTTCTTTTCTTTCGAATTATAGGTTTTTTGGAGGAAATTTGGAGTTCATTGCAGTTCCCTGAAAATAAAAGAAGCGACGAGCTACATTCCCACAGCTCCAATTTTTCTCCCGGATGGACCGTGGAAGCAGGTGAGAAAGCATCCGTTTAGTGTTTTTTTTTAACCGGTGTTAATGTGCCTGTCTGTATATGGTCAAGGATCGACCATTCTTGAAATGGGAATAGCTGTGCCAGGAATGGGGAGGACTTGCGTTGTTCAAATGGTTTTTTTTTTTTTTTTTTGGTAAGGTGCGTTGTTCAAATGGTTTGGTTCTACATAAGTTTGTTTTTTCTTTCCGTGTCTCTTCATGGTTAAATAAAGGTCCTTTGTTTTGGTGATATTCATGCAAACGACCAAATGGGGTCAGCGATATCTTTGAGACCGAGTCAATCGAGCAATTTAAGATTTTTTTTTTCTTTCATTGAGGCGTGGCATTACTATCGTAGCCTGTGATATTGAAAACTAATTCAATAGTAACTCTACTGAGCAAGGGCTCATGTTGCAATGTCTGTGCACGCATGCACTTATCAGGTTGTTGATGAGTTCTGGATTTGCAACTTGAAAGCTACATGGTTGAACAGGGTGACGAGAATACGTGCTTTTGTTTTTTTTTGTGTGTGTGTGTGTGTGGGAGGGGGGGGGGGGGGATGCCCATTATCAGATTGTTACTCTGTAATTCCTGAACTGCTTAAACGTTTTATGTAAGAGTTCTCATAATCTCTTTTGAACTTGTTGTATTTATTTGTGGCAACATTTATCTGATCAAACCAAGTATGGTGACGCTATAGATCCCTGGAGGGGTTACTGCTGCAGAGGGATTCAGAGCTGCTGGCATATTTGGTGGTTTACGTGCCAAAGGAGAAAAACCCGATCTAGCACTTGTCGTTTGTGATGTTGATGCCATGTCAGCAGGTTTGTCTTAAATTGCAAATGTTTCTAGATTCATGGGCTCTTAGGGGACTGAATTTATGAAAATTTTGCTGATTATTCAACCCCAATTTATGGTAGGGTCATTCACTACAAACATAGTTGCAGCAGCACCTGTCGTGTACTGCAGAAACACATTAGAAGCGTCTAGAACTGTAAGCAAGCATTCTGTTGTTCTCAATAGTATTTTATATTTCTTCTTAATCAGATTTAGGAGCACAATGAATAGTCGTACTTTTTTCTGATGGCTGGATTATGTCATATAGATCGGTTTGCCATTTCTTTTTGAGCAGCTGTTTTCTGTAGATTTGTTCACTTCTCTCCTTCGCTTTATTGGTTCGGGGGGGGCGGGGGGGATGAGTTAGTGGTGTTGGATTTGTTGGCTTTTCTGTTGCGCGGATGCTAAGGAAAGATGTATATTTGATCTCACATGTAAGTAATGTGTAACTTCATTTAATTGCGCATGTTCTTGCACTCATGCGTGAATTCTTGAAATGGGAGAAAATAGAATAATATGGTGAAATAATTCTTCCACTGAGAGTTTTAGTAAAAGATGTCTTGCGACATGCAATGCAATGTTTAAAGTACATATAAGAATCCAAAAGGACGACAAATAAGACTTGCAAAAGATTTTTAATGTTCGTCTTTACACAAGATAAAGCACAACAGCATCAAAGGATCCATGTAATTAATACCATTTGAGGGGTAGGCCTTGGTTGTTGTTGTTTTCCCTACCTGTACTTCCTCAGAAAAGTCCTAGCCAAAAACGGTCTTCTTTTGTTGTTAAATTTAATGTGTCGCTGTTTCTATGAAGAGCTTTATTATAATACATAGATTATACCTTGATTTGACTCCTCAAAGACCCCCGATTTACTAGATATGCAAATTTTTCAGGCACGTGCGGTGTTGATAAATGCTGGTCAAGCCAATGCAGCAACTGTGAGCTGACTCTTTGTGTAGTTCTCAACAACTGCATCTACCCATAGCTCTGCTCTGCTCGGAGTTTCATTTAGTGAAGTTTATACACCTCACAAAGAGAAATCAAGTTCATAGAGTGGCATATGATATAATTTCCCCTGGATTTAGGCTCAACACCTCAATAGTTGGGGCTTCAACTGGCTGAATAATTTTGTTTTTTTTTTCCAGGGGGATGCTGGTTACCAGGACGTGATAGATTGTGTAAAATCTCTTGCTGAAGTATGTGACACCTTTACCTTTTTATTTTGAGAGGCAGTGCATTTGTCACAATTTTCATTCAGTTTGAAATCACAACTACATAATTGCAGCGGCTTCAAGTAAGTCCTGAGGAGATTTTGGTTGAATCCACTGGTGTAATAGGTCAACGAATTAAGAAGGTATATACAGTGTTAGTTCTTGTGATTGTTAAATTCTTTCTTCCTTGCACAACTCAGCATGTGCATGTGACTTATAAATACTTCAAAGTTTTGTTGGACACTTTTGGTAGAAGACATTGCTTTGCGGCAAATATGAATTAAGCTGATAGTTTATCTTACTGCTGTCATATGCAGGATGCTCTTCTCTATTCGCTTCCAGATTTGGTTAATTCGCTATCACCAGCTACTGAAGGGTATTTCTTAAGTCACTTTCTCGTTTTGTGTATAACCTTCTAGCATACCTACAAGATTGTTTTGCTTAACTTCATAATATCTTCTTTTTTCTTTATTCATTTGTTTTGAGACTTTGTAGATTCAACCAAACTATCCTTTTGTAACCCACAGTATATGTATTCAAAAGTTAAAGTTTTCTACCCCGAGCTGTGCAGTGCAGACTCTGCAGCCGTTGCAATAACAACAACTGACCTTGTGAGTAAGAGTGTTGCCGTTGAGGTTAAGGTAAACTTGTACTTATCATTTGCCTTCTTCAATTATCTTTGACACGACACCAAGATGAGTCATCATTGTGTATTAACTGATACATCCAACATCTGTGATATACCTGTTTTGACTATGCAATAGCCTTTGTCATATCTTGCTTTTATGACTACCTGATATCAAAGGGACCCGAATTTTAACAGGACTACATTTGTATTGAACTTTGTGTGCATATATCTTGTGACACTACTTGTTTGCACATTTACGCTTACCAAGGATATATTAGTAGCCATGACATTAACCTGGGAGTTAAAATTCCTATTCTGTTGCAATTTTCCTATTTAGAAAGTATTAAAAAAATTGATTCCCATTTCCTTACCAAAAAAAAAAAAAAATGATTCCCATTTACCTTGAGGGTTGAAATTCTCGAGGTGCTGAAATTTATGGTACTCGAGTGTTGATCATCCTCGACCTTATTCCTTTTATGGAATTTACAGGTTGGTGGGACAAATGTTAGAGTTGGTGGAATGGCAAAAGGTTCTGGAATGATCCACCCAAATATGGCTACCATGCTTGGTGTAAGCATTTTTATACTTGTTTCTTTATATTTGTAGTTACTCGTCAACTGATTGATAGTGGTGTATTGTTAGGTCGTGACAACTGATGCTCTAGTCACAAGTGATGTTTGGAGAACGATGGTGCGGATTGCTGTCGACCGGAGTTTCAACCAAATTACTGTATGTATAGATCATTCTTCGAAAGATTTCCATTGAAATTGTAAGACATTTGTAGATGCTCCTGATGATCTATTTCAGTTTTCCTTTTCCTGCTTGGCTGCTCAATTGTAGCTTAGATCTGAGTTAGCTGTTCATCTTTTGTTACCATTTTTATACCAAAAATTAGGCTTGGTTTACAGCTCATCTCCATTTAGGGCTAAAACAGAGAGAGTTTTCACTCCCTTTTACCGTTGCTCATTTGCATTTCAGTCAATTGTAATCATTTTGCTAGGCTGATGTTGGTATTAACTGCAGCATTCTTTTTTTTAAAACCTTTTTTCTGGTGAAACTGCAACTGCTCTTTGGCAATAGCTAAACAAGGCAAAATCATGGCCAGTGAAAACTTGGAGCAAAAAACACATCCTTAAAGCCAAAGCCAAAGACTAGGTGTCACGGATAAAACATGAGCCATATTAACAGTTGGCTGTTCTCATTGTACAAGCTTGAGAGATGAAAACTTTGGCCATGGTGTAAGACGCTATTAATCATTGTATTAGCATAAGCTCGGCTTTGCAGCAACACATGCAAACCTTGATTCAGTTAGACACAAAAATTTTCTTGCTTTTTGAAATTTGATTAAGTTGCTTCTGCTGAGGAGTATCTACCAAGTACAGAAACAGGCGCATGAAGGAGCCTGCACCAGAAACTGCTTAAACTATGGGGAAGACTGAGTAGTAAGAGTTTTATAAACAACCTCCCCTATTTTTGTGGGGGTGATGTTGCATGCTGAGCCACCCTTCTGAATAGGAGGTCTTTGTGCTGAGTTTGTTATCTTCATGTTTTGACGTTTTTAGTCTTCCTGATCTGTTATTAGTGTCTTTGTAACTGACCTCAGTGGTCTATTGTAGTTTTCTCCCATTTCAACTATCCCATTGCCATCTATGCTTTGTCAATTTAAACATGATTTTGGTGCTATGCTGAGTATGCTGCATCGAGATGTTATGACTGTAGGGGTCTTTGTTATGGTAATGCATCTCCGTCTTTGTTTATATATCTACATAGATATACTCAGTTCTAATATTTCATTTATTGTCACATTAACAACTAATCTTTGCCTTTATATGGCATCCACTCATTCAAGTTATTTGAAGGTATCCATGGTTGTAAATTGAAGTTTATGAGCTAATTAACAATTGAAAGCATCTGCAGTTGATTTCCTGCAGGTAGATGGAGATACCAGTACCAATGATACTGTCATTGCTTTGGCTAGTGGCTTATCTGGATCACACAGGATATCTTCTTTGGACTGTGACGAGGCAATGCAACTTCAAGCATGCCTTGATGGGGTAAGCTTGAGGCAACTTTTTCTGTGGCTTATTTTTAGTGCACGTCTTGAGGTTTTGACTATTAATAGCATGCTATGTAAATATGCATCGTCTCCTTTCACTTACTCAGAGTCTCAAACTCCATAATTTGTATAGGTGAATGCTTGTTTAAACTGCACTTTAGTTTGTAAAATTCTGCGAAGCATGGGGATAGATGTACAGATTGATTAAATGCTAGATATGAATGCCACAATCTTTAGATATATTAATTAAAGATGGTACTAGAAAAGACTCAAAGCAAGCACAGCAGCTTAATGAAGGGACGTTTTGTATGTTTCAATTTGCATTGTTCTAATGCTCGGGATAGTCTTTATTTGATATCTTCTTAATTGGGAATATGTTACTGATGATTTACGCATTATTTTCAGGTGATGCAAGGTCTTGCTAAGTCAATAGCATGGGATGGAGAAGGAGCGACATGCTTAATTGAGGTTTGCATGTTATATATCCCAAGTAGCAGTGTGAAATTTATCTTTTGAAACATCTTTTTAATCTCACAATTAAAAAAATTAACTAGTGGAAGGCATCATTGCCGATGGATTCTATCATCATCTTATTGCAAGACTGAATCATACCCACAATATATTGAGTGTAATATACTTGGTTACATATCTGCAGTATAAATTCAGTAAGACACCAGGTAGATACTCTGGCAAATCCATAGTTTGGCCATGTCAAGTAACGGCATCTTTTTTTATACAGTCAAGTGACAACATCTTATTATATGGTTTTAGGGTTGCAGGGCCGAAATCAGGTATTATTTTCATGTTTTGTGATTGGAGATGGTCTTAAGCTACACTGTAGTGTAAAGTGGTAGAAATACGCTCAGATAGTCCCTCACTGATTAAGGAATTATTCTGTTAAAAGAAAAAGAAAGGGCAAAAAGAAGCAAGGATTTAACGTGTCATGAATCTGTCATGCCCAGTCCTTGATGATGCTTATACATATTAATTCTCGATAATTGGCATGTGTTCTTTGTTTCTCAAAATCGTGGTCTGATGGCTGATCTCCTTTTGTTTTTCCTTTAGAAACTTTTTCATTGTTAAGTGGCAACCCAAATATTTAATCCTGTCTGATCTTTTGTAGACCAGACGAGATTGATGCAGTTTAGCTATAGAGTATGAAGGATATGGGTTGATAGATTGTTTTATCCTTTTAAAACTGATGCAGGTCAATGTGACTGGTGCCAACAGTGAGGCTGAAGCAGCAAAAATTGCACGGGCAGTTGCATCTTCATCTCTTGTTAAGGTGTGGTAATAAACTTGGGCATTCAGCTTTAGGTTGGTTGTCAGGCTAACTGACAGTGAAGTTTGTGAAATTAGGCTGCTGTATATGGAAGAGATCCGAACTGGGGACGCATTGCTTGTGCTGTTGGCTATGCTGGAGTTCCATTTCAGTTAAATAAGCTCCGTATAGTACTTGGTGACATTCTTTTAATGAATTGTGGACAGCCACAATCATTCGACAGGTAATAGGGAGAGTACATATTCTGTGGTTGGAACTAGGGTTTATTGTAAGAGCTTAGCTATGATGTTAATTGAATGTTACGACAAGAAAATCTGTTGAGCACTGTAGTTAAATACAAGATAATCAGTGTGAGTGGTTCCTTCACAGAGTTGTGGAACTATTTTTATTTGTTTCGTTCTTTAGAGAAGGTAGCCTATCGCCAGGTTCAAAGATAGAAAGGATGTATTTCTTGTCAAACTCTAAACTAAATTGCTTTTTGCTCGACCATATTTTTAATCCCATCACCCTTCATCTTAGCAGAATGAAACCTTTTGAATTTTAAAGAGTGCGCATAATTTTTGGTTTTTTGGCCCAAGAACTGAGCATGCTTGAAAGAAGTCATTTTCACCAATTTAACATTTGATATTTCTGTCTCGTTTGTCTTTGTTCTAAATGAACTGGACAAATTACAGGGATGCAGCCAGCAACTATCTCAGGAAGGCTGGTGAGATCCATGGTTCAGTTGGAATTCAAATCTCTGTAGGTAAGATCTTGTACTTACCTTATCTTTTGCAAGTTGCTAGCTCTTATCATGTTGACTCTGCTCCTAATACAATATGTTGCATAAAGATAGCAAACATCACTCATCATCAAGCTCCCTTGTGTTTGAGGGATAGCACTGTAGCATTCTGGGAAAATTGTGGCAAGCATCTGTTTTTGTTCATTTCGTTTCATGTCCACGGTTGTGGGTGTGGATGTGGTTGGAGAGTCGCACTGCAAATTGCTCCTCTGATTCATCAGATGAGCATAGATATTTCCGTGTGATAAAGTCCAAGACCCCCTAAGATCTGTTAGGAGGCTTAGAAAGCTCGCTTCTTCCTGAAGGTTACTTTCTCATGTTAACTGATGTAACTTTTCTGTTCCCCGGGTAGCACTCCAGGTATGTTTTTAGGCGAAAAATGGTCAGCTTCCTCCCCTTTATTGTAAAATATGGTAAGCGTGTTAAAGTCCCATGTGATAAAAGTGTTCGTGCATCTCACATGTATGAACACTTTTGCACATTTTATCCTAAATAAAATAGCACCTTGGACACTGTAGAAATTTTCTCTTGATGATGGACTTCTGTGCATCGTCGTGCTGTCTTACCCGACCTCCTGTTCCATGTTCACTTTTAACAGTTCTAGTCCTTGCCAAAATTGTAAGGTGTCAACATCCTTCTGTCCATGCCGAAATTGTAAATATATCGACTCTGTTTTACTTTCTGTTACTCTTACTTTCATCTCTTATTTCCTTGTTTTCTCGTCGCCGAAGATTTCTCATTGTACACTTACGCAACCGTTGTTCTGGTGCACATTATTTTCAAACAGGTGATGGACCAGGGAGTGGGAAGGCATGGGGCTGCGATTTGAGCTACGATTATGTGAAAATAAACGCTGAATACACAACTTAGAACAGACGACATCCATTCGTCACCTTGTTGTTAGTCTGCTAGTACTAAAACTATTTAGTGCTTCTCTAGCTAAGGTTTTACAAAGTTGATACGATTGCGGGTTTATCATTCAGCTTCGTTGTTTTGATGCAAATCGACTTTAATCACTTTCATAAAGTGGTCATAAACCCTGTAATAGGGATAGTTATTCATGAGCAGATTGGCTAGCGAGTCACGCTCTTTGTTTGTTCTACTACCTCGGGTGGCCTGCTTCCTTTTCTTGAAGGTGATCTAGCCTGCAAGAGGTGTTCCATTTGTAAGCTGGTTATAATTAGCTCATCAATAAGAATTTTCCACAGAATTTTGCACGTTCTAGAGCTATTTGAAATGGGATCAACTTATTACAGGTTTTCAACATAATTGCCTTCCTTTCTTCATGACACTGGAAGAGGACGATCCTCAGAGAGTCGTCGCTTCTCAGTACCAAGCAAATCCGTCACTACTCATATACCAACCGGCTCGTCGTTACGACTTATATACCAACCGGCTCGTCGTTACTAATATACCAACCGGCTCAGAACACAATTTATTCTTGAGAAACTAACCACAATTCGAATAGAGAAACCACGAGATCAGTTTCCTATGGTGCTATGCCTATCTACGCGTAGAGGCAATTTATGACCCAAGGAACTCGGCACAAGGTTTAGTGGTCATGAATTTCTTGTCCTTTTCTTTTTGGTTGGTCACATATTCTCATTTACGAACGCCAATGTCCTAAACGAATAGCTGGAAACGCCCTCTTCAATCTCCGCAAAAGAACGGAATACATAGGGCCCAATGAAGGGTCCATCAGATATATGGAAATCTGCAACGCTCACTGAATAGTCAGATATAAACAACATAGCTAATACCGTGGATTGACAAAACATTCGCACTAGGTGTCCCAAAACATCAACACAACCGTTGTCCAAATATGAGTAACTCGGTCGGTCTTAAAATAGTCGCCAAACAAAACCACTTTTTAATATTATTTATATACATCACCTCTGAAGAGTTCAGATCATCAACCAAAGAGATCATCTCACAATGCCTTTGCAGCAGAGTAGTGCACCTGAGCCAGAGAGTTCTTGAAGAAGCTGCTCCCACAGGAGGATTCTGGGACAGGATTTCCAATATCAAATTGGCGCACATCATCTGCAATGCCGAGACAGCGATCATTATCATCCAGCTTGTTAAAACATCTATCGGAACTCCCAGATGGTCGGCGAGATTGCTTCTTTTTCTTGTCCCTCTTGGAAGAGTCCTTGCCAGATGCTCCTCGTGAGAAGTCTTTCCCCTTCTGGCCTCTCTTTCCATTTCTCTTATCCTTCTTGGGCACCTTCTGTTGCTTTGTGCCCCTATTCAGAAAGTGAGAAACTGAAGTTGGTGGTGGATCATAGACATCAGGAGCCCATCTCACTGTAAGCTTCCTAGGAGAAGCACCTTGCTTCTCACGAGTGCCTTTCATGGCAGATACAAGCTTCAAAGAGGTCTGCAACAGATAAAACATTAACAACAGATAAATGCACATACAAATAGCAAATGGCAAACCATAAAGAGGAAAGTCACAAGAAACACATTCTCATTGACTCCGACGGTGGCTAGATAAATATTGAAATAGTGCTTTTAGTATGAACCGCCAGAAGGACAGAAACAAGTATATAAAAGTACTTCTCCCTTCTCTTAAGAACAAGTTGCCATCATGAACTGACACTAAATCATCCATGGACATAAAGAACTTACAGAAATGTTAAAGACAAATGCAAACACCTGGCTCCTTCCACTTTGTTGCAGGAAGGCTACCTTTTTAGTTCACGAGGATAACACTACAAATGCTATATCCAGTGGCTACTCAATAGTACCTAAGACCACATTGAAACGTGAGACGACCAAAGGAAACAAAACCGACATGTTGAAAAATGAACAATTTCCGACAAGAAAACATTAGTCAGGTAAGAAACAAAGAAACTAGCAAAAAAGAAAGGCTCGAGAACGAAAAAGAGAAACTAGACAGAAATTAGAAAGCAAAAATAGGAGACCCGTAAGGGAAGTAGGATCTTAGACCATCAGAAGTAGAGCAAGCCCTACATCCACGACTGGGAAAGAACTTACAGGAAAGGAAATTGAACGTGAGTAGACATTGTTAATGTGCTCCTCCGAGAAAAGTTCTTGCAAAGCCAATTCTGGCTCATAATCCTCTTCATCAGGGAACAGATGTGGAGATAACTTCTCTCCAGGTAATGGAAAAGTTGCACATCTATTGAGACACTTCTCATGTGACTTAGCCTTAAGCCCACAACTTCCATGTGATTTCTCTGCTTTCAAAGTACCAACTACAGCTTCACCATCTTCAACATGCAAAACATTACCCAGAGTATTACCAAGTTCACTTATCAAGTTTTCACAGACTACTGAGTTGGTCCCAAAAGTCGAACAGCATCCGTCCATCGATGTGAGTATCTAGGGGAAAGAAATGCAAAAGGAAACAAAGTCAGCAACAGTTGATGAATTAATGTTCAAGAATAACCAAAAAACAACAAAGCAATATATGTTCTCCTCCAAACACTAAGTGACTGAAGTGCGCAGAGACTAAGGGAATTTGATGACAAGGAGAGAGATTAAAACCGAAAGTTCACCCATCAGTTCATAGGAATATACAAATAAAAACAATTCAAATGCACCAACAATGCTTCTCTGTAAAACCATTTGTAGGGAATTCCACCCAAGGAAATGCTGAGCTACAACAACATATTCAGGCATTAGCACTAGAAAGGATTCCTGAATACAACATGATGATGAGCACATCCCCAATAAACCCGACTGTAGGATTTTTCACAGAGCGACAACATACAGTTCGTGAACATAGGTAAGACTGGGACATAAACAAGCTCACGAGCTGAAGAATCCTAGGAAATATTCATTCTTCAAATTGAACAAAGGTTGTAGGGATAGAACATTAACCACTGTAATTTTCAACCAATAGAGAAACTTGCGAAAAGATTGAGCTAACGGCTTGACACACATTTTATCCATTCTCCTCTTGGCTCCACATTTCATCCATTATCAGTTAAGCCCGCAAAAATGGTGATTATCCCAAATCACAAGCCACGAACAAGACTTTCAACAGAAGAAGCGCCATACCTTACAAGACGGCGCCAAGGGCAGTCGAAAAGGCTACAAAACCTCAGCAACTCGCACAGCTCGGTACAAGTCCGTCAATGGCCAAGAACTTTTACGTCGCACAACAAACAGAAGAGAGAGCTAGGCAAAAGAAAAACCTAAACGCAGCTGCGAAGAGAGAACGCCGACGGTAACGATGGAGAGCCTAATGTCAACTAAGATTACCACGCCGATCGCCTTTCTCGAGGTTTTTCAGGCGGTGCGGGCACAAGCCACCGTGGAAGTAGGTCAGGGAAGGGATCAGGAGGTGATCGCAGGGCACCGAAGGCATGGTGAAATGCTCTTCGAAAACCCCCCCGGCTCACGAGGCCCTAACAACGGAACGCCGGGGCCTCAGGGCGTCGCCACGGTGGCCGCCGGCGTATCCACACGAGCCTACGGCGGCTGGGCGAGGAGGAGGAGGAGGAGGAGGAAAAGGCTCGAACGAGGGCGGTGATCTGCGCGGATCGAGGCTCCGATTCGGTGATTCTTCAGGTGACGACGCTCATGCCTGGCCGATTCGAACGGGAGATGAGGGATCGAAGCAAGGTGAAGATGAAGATGAGAGTGAGAGAGAGAGGATAGAGACAATGCGCGTGAAGATGAAGATGAAGACGAAGATGAAGGAGAAGATGGGAGAGGGACAGGTGGTTCAACGGATCGGCAGGCGAGATGGACGGCGGTCCGTCGAGGAACAAATCTGGACCGTACACGTGTTTACAGCGAGGGCGTGTACTTTTCCACGCTTTCTCTTGCTCAGATATTTGCCGGATGCTGGGTGGGCCGAAATGTTGGGCCCATATGGACAGGCCCTCTACAAGAAGAACGACTTGCCTGGACCCGGTCCATGGAACAAAAATAATCACGGTCGTTAATAATGAGGCCCAATTCAAAAAAAAAAAACATCAATTTTTACCTTGAATAACAATTTTAGTCCGAACTTTTTTGTGTCTCATAAAAAATCACCAAATTTTATTTAAATTCCAAATGTAGCTCGAACAATTTGAAAATTTCACATCATGAGGACCAGATTTGGGATTCAAGTAAAAATTGGTGCTTTTTATTGAGATAAAAAAAAAATTGGGCTAGAATTGTCACTATAAGTAAAGTTGATTCTTTTCTTTTTTGGAATTAGCCCTCAATAATGTGGATCCATCGAGGCTCCCATGATCAACGGCTTCGACAAATCCGAGTCCAGATAAGCCAAGCCCGAGACAAACTAAAGATGATTAATGGGAAGTCCAGTCGCCTAGCCCGGCCGAGGATGACTCAGGCTAATGAGGCTCGATAGTTAAATGGACATATTTGGATGACATTTTTACAAGGAAAAGTTCAATCCACCCAATTTTGTGGTGGGCTTGGTCTGAAAATTTCTACTAGTCAATTTCATGTTTCGAGCACGATTGGATAACGCATTAGAATTTAGATCCAATCTTCAGGCCCGCCAATACTTCAACTTAAACTTGGTAGGGCCAATGGTGTGTGAACAAAATAAATTGCCATTGTACTTTTAAAAAATTACTTACCGTTTCTTCATAGACGAATCCGCCAATGGACTCTACCAATGTGGACTTGACGCCGTTAAATTTTATTGAGGCTAAACGGCTTCTTCTTACTAAAATGGAGCGACTCCCTCTGCCTCTCTCTTCTTCCCTCTCCCTCCATCCCAAATATCGATAGAAGACAATAACCAAATGCAATGCCGTGGTTCTCCCCCAATAAAAAAAGAAAGAAAGAAACTGTTTTAGATGATTGTAGCATCACGTGAGCAATTTCTTGCAAAAATTAACCGGGCTGACTGCATTGAAATTTCGCGCAATGTGTTCAAAAAGTTCAAGACTAAATTGGCATCCGTACTAATTAGGTAATTTTTGCATGGACAAAGGAAGTACTTCTCTTGTACCCATATTGTATTTCCTTCAACAAGAAAAATGGAAGGAAATGCAAATATTGCTATTTTTTTTCAAGATCGCCCTTACGTTTTTTTAGGGCAAAAGCAACCAAAAATCTCAAACTATATCAACCGTGATATATTTATCCTAAACTTTGTTTTGTGATGTGAAAAATCCCGAACTTATATCTATGTGACACATTTATCCTCCATCAAAATTATGTTAATGGGAGCCGTTAAAATCAATCTACATGGACGCTGGATAATAAAAAAATGTTGATATGGCTCCCGTGTGCCTTAAATGAAATACAACGACGTTATTTTAGCTGAAAAATATCTAACAGAATCTTGACTGAAGGTAAAAATGTCATATAAGTACAAGTTTTAGATTTTTATATCATAAGAAAAATTTTAAAATAAATGTGTCGCAGTGGGCATGATTTGGGGTTTTTGCAAAAAAATATTTAAGAGTAAATATATCACAGTAAGCGCAGTTTGAGGTTTTTTTTGTTGCTTTTTCCCTTTTTTTTTAAGTATGACTAAGATGATGGATAAATAAATCTATTTGAGAAAATAATTTCCCTTCACATCGTTTTCCCTCAACATGCATCCCGACATGAGAGGGAGCTTCGTAATATTCATATATGCTCTATTTGTTTCGCGAAAAATGAATAATTTTGAATTTTTTTCTAAAAATGATTGTTTGTATCGCTTGAAATAATTAGTCGATGAAAAATATATTCATCGTTAATAGCAATTTATATCAAAAAAATTTTGCAAATGATAAAAATAATTTTGTATTCATTAATTTTTTAAGGAATGCAAGCAATCATTTTTTAAAAAATGTTTTCCAAGTCATCTATTTTCTATGAAACAAATGGAATCTTAATATCATTTCAATGGGAACTATTCACCGTATTAACTTCCAAAAGAATAATTTTGATGTATCCCGCATCTTGAGTTTCCAAAGTGACTTTCCAACTTGATGCAGTAGTCCCCAAACTCGTGGCTATAACTTGCTTTTGAGACTCAATATACCCAGATTCGAGGGAGGACTCGCCCTTGCCATTCGGTATCTAGACGGGTAACCATCAAGTTCGGTGCAACTGGGGAAACGGACCAAAGTAGCCTGCACCGATAGGTTGAAGGCTCGCTTGTAGGAAAAACTGTTTGAGTTCTTAAGGGTGCAAATGGTAATCAATCTACTCCAGAAATTAAATTCTTACCAGAAATTTATTTCTAGAATTATTGCCAGAAATTGATTTCTGGAGGAGAAATTCGTTTGGTAAAACATGACTATTTCTGTTTTAGAAATTAATTTCTGAGAAATTTGTTCGGTAAAACATTAGAGAATTTTTGCTTATGGACGAGAAATGCATTTCATAACGGCATGTCAATTCTATTTCCGTAACAAAGATAGTCCGAACTCAATTTTTGAAAAAAAAATTCAAAAAATCAAAAAATAAAAAATTTCAAAACTTCACGGAATGGCTAGAATACTTGTAGCCACACACTTTGAGTGAAATTTAAATTTTTTTACGTACCCAAAAAAAATAAAAAAATTTCAAAACTTATCAGAATGGCTTAAAATAGCCGTAATCACCCACTTTTAGCAAAATTTAAATTTTTTTAGGTGCCCAAAAAATTCAAAAAAATCAAAAATTTCAAAACTTCATAGAATGACTTAGAATACCCGTGGCCACACACTTTGAGTGAAATTTAAATTTTTTTAGGTCCCTAAAAAAGTCAAAAATTTCAAAACTGATCATAATGGCTTAGAATAGCTGTGACCACCCACTTTGAGTGAAATTTAAATTTTTTTAGGTGCCCAAAAAAAATAAAAATTTCAAAAGTTTCAAAACTTCACAAAATGGCTTAGAATACCTGTGGTCACTTATTTAAGTGAAATTTAATTTGTAATAGTTGCTCAAAAAAATCAAAAAATTAAAAATTTTAAAACTTCACAAAATGGTTTAAAATATCTGTAGCCGCTCACTTTGAATGAAATTTAATTTTTTTAGGTGCCCAAAAAAAATAAAAATTTCAAAAATTTCAAACTTCACAAAATAGCTTAGAATACCTATAACCACTCACTTTGAATAAAAATTTAAATTTTTGGAGGTGCCCACAGGTACTCTAAGACATTTTATGAAATTTTGAAATTTTTAATTTTTTGTGATCATCTAAAAAAATTTAAATTTCACTCAAACTGGGTGGCCACATGTATTCTAAACCATTCTCTGAAGTTTTGAAATTTTTGATTTTTTGAATTTTTTTTTATATCTAAAAAAATTGAAATTTTACTCAAATTGGGTGACTATAGATATTCTAAGCCAAAAATGCATTCGATAACAGCGTGCCAATTCTATTTCCACAACAAAGATAGTCCGAACTCAATTGCAAAATGTTATTTATCTTAACCTACAATGCATGATATTCGAGGCAAAATCTAATACATTTTTTTAAATCCTCAAATAGAAAGAACAGAAATTCCAGAATAACATGTCATTGCAAGAAGGCCTGGTACCAAATCCTCAATTACACATAATATGAATCCTACAATACAACATTATATTACAAAAGGCAAAAAACAACAAATAATCCTCGAATAATAATAATTGAAGTATAATACAATAGTAGAAAACCGAATTTCATGAAATCTCCGGCATATGATTATCCCTAGCCATTTTATTGGCAATACATTTCCTGATAATATTCATCTTGTTTCCCTCTTCGGTCGTCACTATATCATTTGTACCCTGTTTAGTTGCTTCACACACATAATCTGGATCTCCATATATGAACAAATGCTTATTCATCTTGTCTTATTCAATGATGTAGTTATGAATCACACAGCATACAATTACAATCTGTGTTTGTTTTTCAAATTTAAATGGAGGCATATGTCTCAAAACAAAAAAACGATTCTTCAAAGCCGCAAATGATCTATTAATGATATTCCTTAATGACGAATGCCTGTGGTTGAACAATTCTTTTGCTGTTGTTGGTTCCCCACTTCATCAAATGAATGGAGCAGTTAAACTGTGATAAGAACCAAAATCTTCTTGTGGTGTGATAGCTATTTTAACTATTCTCAGTGCAGCAAAGAGATTAGAATTCCAATGTATTAAATCCAAAAGGCAATGCATGGAGCAGCAAGGCACTTGGACTTTCAAATTCAAATTCTGCTTGGAACAAGTGTGGCTCAGATATAGACTAGGGAAAAGAAGAATACCACGAAAGATACTTGTTAAGATCTGTTGTCAAATAGGACATGGAATAATATCATGTAAATTCAAAGAATTTAACATATGAATAGCTGATGCTCAGGTAAAGATATAGAAGGGAAGAACTATGCCTCTTTCAAGACATAAATTACATGAAAATACACATGTAAATAGACTGGGGATCAATTTTGTAAGGGACTAAGCTGGTAGACAAATACCACAGAATTAGACAAGCAAGGAAGCAGAGGAAGGTAGCTTCTTAGAAGAGTGTAGTCCCTGGCAAGAATGTATCGCTCCTAAGAAGTCAGTTCCATTAGATAAACCAATAAGCTATAGCATCATTGACTAGATTTTTGTTCTTCCATTTATTAAATTAGAAGAGCCGGAACAAGACAAATGAATCACCCATAGTCAGTCAAAAAACAATAGAAAGGAAATTCTTTTGTATTGTCGTAGTAAATAATGCAAACATATACATAAATTTTCAATTAAAAAGAAGAATCAAGCATAAAAAGCAACTCAGAGTGATCTCTTCATAACAGAGCCACATTACTCTTAGATAGTCACCCATAAAAGAGATAGTGACACTATAATGAATCCCCATCCCAAAAATGAGATGACTTGGACTAGAACATCTAAATAAGTTAACCTAAAAAAACTAAACTTAGTCTATTGGCCACAAAGAAAAAGAACAGAATAATGTTTTCCCCATTGCCATAACAAGCAATCTATAACAGACAAATGATAATCAAAACAAACTAATTTAACCAATCCATAGAAGAACTTCCCTAAGAATGACCAAAATGTGAAGAAATGCAAAAGCATCGGAGATGAATGTGAGACCCAGGCCTAAGATTGAGAGTTTTCAACATGGGAATCTTAATTCTAGCCTCAAGAGCATAAGGTCAACCAGACCCAACACCAGAAATTCTCATTCCCAAAGAGAGAAAGCTTCATACGAATTACCTTTTGCATGAGACCGAACAGTAGCCAAAGTCGGAGATGGACATGATTTTGAGCTTCTGTCATTTTTTCTGCTCTGTGTTCGTGTTAAGGCAGATTGATACTTGGGTGAGAAGATTCGCTGTGAGTCAAAGGAGAGCGCTACGTTAGGAATGGAGAGTTCTCGCAAGACTGATCTGCGGCGTCTCGTTCCTTTGATTCCGACTAGATCGAGCGAGATTCGCCCAGGCCACCTGCCCTAAACAGACAGCCGCGTTGTGCATCGCCGATTGCATCGAAGGAAAAAGTTAACGAGAGAAGGAATCGAAGACTCACAAGCCCCTTTGAAAAAACGGAGACGACAGAGATGGAGGGCCAAATTGATCGTTGCCGCCCCGTGTGGTGGCGGTTTCGGTGCTATCGCGAGGAGGGAAGGGCGCAGCGGCGGTTCCGGTGCAGTCGCGAGGAGGGAAGGGCGCAGCGGCGGTTCCGGTGCAGTCGCGAGGAGGGAAGGGCGCAGCGGCGGTTCCGGTGCAGTCGCGAGGAGGGAAGGAGGGCTGTTCTGGGGAAGGATGCGGCGACGGTTCCGGTGCAGTCACAAGGAGGGAAGGAGGGCATGAAGAGTGGAACGAAACTGAGGAGTAGAAGGAGAAGCCAGAATACATCCCAGAAGCAGCTACATTTTGTAGCTTCTTTTTTTCAGTGAAAAACGCATTCTGAATGCGAGAATGCATTCTAGAACTAAAAAAAGAATGTGTTTTTACCAAATGAATTTTTTTGTCTAGAATGCAAAAATTATTTCAGAATGCATTCCGGAAATTTTTTAACAAACATCATTATGTTCCGAAATGCATTCCGGAGCAGAAATTTTACTCTGGAATGCATTCCATGCGCACCCTAATTCCACAAACTTGGAACCAGCCTAGAATAGGTTCATTGATTCCAAGATCGGAATTGCTAGTTTCGAGGTTTTGCCAGTTCTAAATCAGTTTTGAAACCTCTTTTATAAAAATAAAAAAACTTTTACATTCATTGAGAATTGAACCTGGTATTTAACATGAATAATAACAACATAGGTTCTTGTAGTGAAATGGTGCTACTTTTAATTTTATAATAAGAATTTGATTTCTTACACAAAAATGGGCAAGTTTTTTGGGTATAATTGAGGACTAGTTGTTTCAGAACCGACCGATATAATCCTTGATTCCAATATGTTGGAAACAGAAGTCACGGGGTTGTTCCCCGATTTTAGAGAGGAAATCGGTTCACACTGAAACTGATCATCGTTATCCATAATGAGATATCTTCAATTTCAAGTGGACCGACTTCGTATCCTTCCTAAGTGAGAAAGATTATCCGACCAAAAAAAAAAGTGGGAAAGATTAGACAAATAGGGTTGATTGAATACGGGAGTTTTTTTTTTCGGTCGAAAAATACGGGAGTTAAAATGGAGTACTTTTCATACCCAAAAAAATGGAATAATATGTTAAATTAGACCCGACTGAATCCATCCATTGGTCGCCCTGTATATGATGTTCCTTAATGTTAGAAGATGACATTTCTATGCACATTGCTATTTTAAACATTTTTCTTAGTTAAAGCCCATCTCAATAGTAATCAATCCTTACCAAAAAAAAAAATAGTAATCAAAGTATCTCTATTCAATTAAAAATATTGAATCTTTAAGAAAGGACAAACGAGGACATTCGAAATCACCTAAAATATTTTCAACATGTACAGGTGATAACATTCGAAATCACCTAAAAAAATTTCCAACATGTTTTTTTTCCAAAAAAAAAATTAAGTTGTTTCCCGTTTCGAAAATTCAAAAGAGTCCATCCGAATTGCCGACTTTTTCACATTCGAAGTTGAAAACTATGCGGCTATCTTTTGCGGTTGCTCGTTTTGTTAACAGATTCCGTTGGCCAAGTGCCTGTTTCTCTCTCTCTCTCTTCACGTGACTGGCCGCTTTCAGTTAGGCACGGATCGCCACCTCATCAATCCGCAGCCGTTCACGAGCTCCCCCATCCAACGGTCCGTGCCCACCGACGGACGAATCCGGGTTGCCCTCTCCCGCTGTCCCCCCTCCCCTGTCCGCTCCATTTAAACACCGCCTCGCGACCCACGTCTCTCCCACAGGAAATTTTCTCGCTCCCCGTTCGAATCCCTGGAAAGCTTTTCTCCCGGGGAAAAATTCCCCCTTGGCATTTCCCAGTCCGCCCTCCTCTCTCCCCCCCCCAACACCTTTCGATCCGGTCGGCAGATGGAGTCGCTGGGCAAGCCGAAGAAGGGCGCCGGGGGCAGGAAGGGAGGCGGCCCGAAGAAGAAGCCCGTCTCTCGCTCCGTCAAGGCCGGCCTCCAGTTCCCCGTCGGCCGTATCGGTCGGTACCTGAAGAAAGGCCGCTACTCGCAGCGCGTCGGCACCGGCGCTCCGGTCTACCTCGCCGCCGTCCTCGAGTACCTCGCCGCCGAGGTGCCTTTCTCTCTCTCTCTCTCTCTCTCTCTGCTTTTAGTCTTTTGCATTTCTAGGTTTTCGACGGACTGGGAGCTTGCGTTTGCGATCGATCGAGGATTTCGGAACATTCCTTGCTTCGCCCTTAGCCACTCGCGTTCTCATCTCTAGCGAGATGATTCGGCCAAACTCGAATCTCTGCGATGCGAAGCTGAGGCCAGCGCTGTCCAGGGCATCTTGGATATGCTTTCGTTTTGCAGGCTTCCCTTATTTGCATGCCTTCGCCGTCATACTTAGAGCTTGTTGTGGGGGTGTGGGTGTGTAGGTTCTGGAGCTGGCGGGCAATGCGGCGAGGGACAACAAGAAGAACAGGATCATCCCGAGGCACGTGCTGTTGGCGGTGAGGAACGACGAGGAGCTCGGGAAGCTGCTCGCCGGAGTGACGATCGCGCACGGAGGCGTGCTCCCGAACATCAACCCGGTCCTCCTGCCGAAGAAGACGGACAAGGGGAGCAAGGAGCCTAAGTCTCCGTCCAAAGCCACCAAATCACCAAAGAAGGCTTAGGCTTTGATGTTTAGGGTTTAGGGTCGAGAACTTCTGGTTCTTATAGTTTGAATATCTGGATATGCTCTCTCTCTCTCTCTCTCTCTCTCCACGTACGTACTGCTTAGGCTTGAAGCAAATCGAGTTGTTCATGTAGGTGGTGGATTTCTAGGTTCTTACTGTGGACTTGTACCTTCAGTCCTGTGCTTCAATGAATTGAGACGGCGAGATTTTACACGTTTCCCCTTTCCCCTTTACGTGAAAAATTGAAAGCGAAATTGGGCGGGAAGTGCCCACGTTTTGCTCCCCTCTCGGGTTTTAGGTGGAGGAGCAACACCGTATGCGAGAAGGTTGACGTAGAAAGTTCGTATCGATTGCGAACCGATGGGGAGGAGAGATTTGGCGAGTTCTCTTTCTCTCGCTGCATTTGCGTGTTGGCAGCGGTAGCCGCCTCCGGTCGTGTTCTGATAATTGTCTACAACGTGAGCAGGGAACGTCTGAGCCGCGACGTTTCATCCGTTAATTGTTTTGGTAGCAGGTGCGAAGTTGGTTCGACAACAAGTTCATGGACGGACGGACACGGGCAGAAGAATCAACTGATACATAGGAATGTTTTCGCTGAATGCTTCAATCTACTGTTTAAATATATCTGCCGCAAAATCATAATATATGGTAAATTGGAAGATCGCTCAAGTAGACGAGGAACCCTGAATTTATTGTGCGGCTGTCACGGTGAATCTGTGGCAAACTTTTTGAAAGATGGCCATTGCTTTAGGGGTGAGCATGGTAGGTTTGGTCCGGTTCTCGATTATAGGGAGGGAGGTTCCGGTTTTTGGTTTCATATTTTTAAGAATCGCTGGTTCCTGGTTTGGTTCTCGATTCCTATAGGAATCGAATTGAAATCGGGATTCCCTAAAACATTAAATCTGTAATTTCTTTCTTCATTCTTTCGATCTTCTCCCAACACTTTCCCTTTTCTTTCCACCCCTCACTAAGACGCTGCATCCCTGCTCTTTCCACTTCTCAGTTCTTGGTCCTCTTCGCGATGGCGATGCTGCATCTCCTTTCGTTTGCTGTCAATTGCTCAAGTTCTCTTGGCTAATCTATTTTCGTGTTGTTCAATTGGTTGTTCAAGTGCTCTATGCTAATCTGTTGTTGTGTTGTTTGCTTAGCTGTTTTGTTCAAGTGCTCTTGGCTAATCTGTTCTCGTATTATTTGCTTGGCCAGTGTTGGTTACTTGATTTATTAAGCTAACATGTCAATGGAGGTGAAGGGTAATGATGAGATGAATCCGATCACGGAATTAGAATTGTCGGGCAATGAAAATGAAGAAGAGCAATCCCATCCCCTTGACAGATGTTGGCTTATTTATTGGGTATTCGATCTGCAATTATCTCTGAATTGTTTAGTAGCTTTCCCTTTACAAATGCTGGGAACGTTGTCGGTGGATCCACATTATTCTTCTTGAAACAAAAAAAATTATTTTTGAATGAACAGAAGGCTTTTAGCATTTTCACTTTTTTTTAATGAACACAAGATTATAAAAGCTGGGCACCCCAGCTTCTAGTCATTTTGCTTTGCTTTCATGTAGTTGATTTGATGTTGCAACTTCTTTAACCAAGTAGCCATTGCAAGAATTTTTTTGTCATGAGTTGCGACGCTGCGTGAATCTCATAGGCTAGTTTGCTAGTTCCTCTTCATGGAACTTCGAATGTGTCTTTCCTGTTGTTTCCCTGATCCTTTTGAGCTTTAGTATAGGCAAATTCACGAGGCTAGTGGTCCAGCATTACGTTCATTACAAAGGAGCTATCTCATTTAGCTTATTATTCTTTGTCCATGAATTCATCAGATCCTACTGGACTGTGGGGTAGTTCAAGTAGATGCATTGACAGTAGATCACCTTGCCTCCTTGGAAAAGATACAAAAAACTCACTGAGTTTGTCCTAAGGCGTGATGTTTTTGTAGTTATGATCATCTATTTGTAGTTGAACCTACCTGTTGGAACTTGAAACTTGTTAGACCCTAAAATCAACCCTAAAACAGGATAAGTTTCAAGTTTCAAATTTTGATGGGTAGATTTCAGATTCCAAAAGGAACCTATACCCGATAGGTTTCAAGTTCCAAATGAAATCTGTAAGGAACCTGAAAACGCTTACCCCTAATTGCTCTGGAGTTTGTTAGCGATTGCAATTGCACAATGAACTTCTCCTTTGCAGGAAGTGTTGGTACATTCTCTACAATATAATCCAACCGGAAGAGTAACTCGACCAACACAAACTAAACTTTTCGTGACCAACTCAAATCAATTCTACACTACCATAAACGCAAACCAAACCTCTAGGAACCATTGAACAAACTGAATTTGGAGCCAGTGTCGTAGCTGAGGGCTTTCCATTATGCAAGCAAGTTGGTTGCATGAATCCAGGTAATTATAGAATTTACACTACCAATTCTTCTTTCAAACTCAGCAACAATAGCCAGAACTGGAAAGTAAATATTCCTGCTTAAAAATGTCATGTCAATGACATTGAATGCCCGGTGTAACTTATCCCAGTCAATCTCTCGTGAACATGCAATCACTTTACATAGCAACATGCCAACTACACTAACTAGTGCAAAATCAATGGTATGAGTCAAAGTTCAATGTATTCAACTTAAGTCCCCGAGAACTCACCAAACAACATGCCATCCTGGACTCTTAGATAGGTTTCAAATTCCCAATTAACAAGGAGGTCTTGATCAATAGAGTTCGTCAGATGTATAACAGTCACAGCCAATCACAGGACCAAGTGAACAAAGAGCAACATATGGAGGGAGGATTTATGTTCTCATAGGCCATACACATCTTACCCGACAGCCACTTTTAAAAAAAGAGAAAACAAAAGAATAGAAATTCGACCTCTGCAGTGTCAATGCATTGATTTGCATTTCAAGGCAACAGTAAATCCAAGAGTTTGTTCTAATAATATATCCACCAGAACATGCCTATAGCAGAAACTCAAGCCTCAAGCTATAATCTTCTTTGCTTCAGTTTCTCCATGATGGACATCTTCTCATTCATTCAGTCAAGAAAATGATATCAAAATTTTAAGTATGTTTTGAATCTCTCATTCTAAACTCTCTTACCTTAATAATGCAAATGCAAGAAAATATGGATGAGTATTTCCATATCTAGAGTATGAGCAATAACATAACCAATGAAACCGATGTCATTATCTAGCCTTACGATTAGCTTTTTGGCTTTCAAAGGTGTGAACTTAAAGCAAACAACGGGCTCTAAAACAGCTCAAGACTGGGTCAAGAGGGGAAAAGGAACTGTAACAGAAGTACATCCAACGAAAAGTAGCCTCTTTATTCTGCAACACAGGCCTATATGAGTCTTCTGTATTGTCCAGCTTGTATATAATGACTCAGAAATGACACCAGCGAAATCACAAAACCTGAAACTTGAAGAGCTTGAGAGATGATGGAGGCTTTATACACGTCATTTCTAACGGAGAACAGGATAAAACACCATTCAGCAATATCTCCTTCCAAGCCTATTTCATTTCTTTGCAATATCTGGGCGAGATCCATTAAAGCCTGTGAGATTGATAAGAAGGAAGGAAGAACAAAAGGAGATGCTCAGAAGGTCAATACAATCTGGCTAGAGGAAAGAAAAAAAGAAAAAGAAAAGATATAAGAAATATCAAGAAGCTAGCCTCACTTTTATAGTAATGTGGTTCTACATAAAACAATCGGTAACACTAGGAGAAGGAAGACATTCTACATACATGGAAATTCTACACCATTTTCAGGTGACATAACCTTTGACCTAGACTGTCCAGATTATTCGAGCCAGAAACAATCGACAAACAATGCACATATGCAGTGGTCCTGGTGGGCATGGCTATATGTTGAAGTAGCGGTGGGGATGATGCTAGAGGCAGAGGAGAGCAAGGTGTTCACAGAGACAGCAGTGAAACTCATGGTAGCGGTACCATAGTTGCTGGTATTGTCAAAGTTGGTGTTGGTGGTGGAATGGTGGCTGGCAAGAGGTGAGGAAATTTTCTCAATATTGTTTTCACCTTTTTGTATTCTATCCCAATCACTTCCATCCCCCGCCCCCACCTCATCTAGATGAACACGGGCACATACGTGCACCTAAATGGTATTTTCTAACTTTTCCACCTAGCAACCACACAGCTAAATATGCTCCGGTTTATGTGGTGAACTCACCAAGAAGCAAGCTCTTGCTTAGTTATCTTATTGAACATATGTTGATCATCATCAAGGAAAGTGTTTATTTGCCAACAAGATCACAATAACTCCACCAAATGCCAACATGTCTCCTTTAAAAAAGTGAAATTAAATAACTTCCCTGAAAACGTCATACCCGTTTCATTATGTCTTCAAATGCAACCATCTGAGAATCCAACAGATGCACACCCGAAAAACACAACTTAAAGAGTCCATTCGTTCCTAACTTGAGATCCCCGTGGCATTGCCTCAGTCTCTCTCCGAAAGTGGTCGAGAAGCTCGGTTTCTTCCCACTCCATGGCATATACCATCTCTTCTACTCGTGGACAACTAAATCCATTTCCAAATTCCACTCACTCAAAAAAGCAAAATCTTAGCCCAAAAATACTCCGGCAAAGAAGCCGAGCCTCATACCTATGGCAACGAACAATGTGGAAGCCAGACACAACCAAACAAAATGCAACACCGTAACAAACAAATGATCCTTATACATGTAAAACTCACACACGGCGAATCTCCAAAACAAACGTACAGAAAACACCCTGCACGGAGAGACACACAATAACACGCGGTGGACGCATTAATAAAAACGAAGGACGAATTCACATAAAACCTGGGAGAGCCCCGTTCATGTTCCTGTGAAGAATCCGACCACCGCCAGAATCACCCCCGTCGATCAACTCCCTCAACCCCAAATTGGCCACCTTCTCCTCCTGCTTCTCCTCCACCTCTTCTTCCTCCTCCTCCTCCTCCTCCTTGACGTCACGCGCCTTACTCTTCAATCTCTCGAAGTAATTCCCGTATATGTACTCAGGGGAGTAGCCGTTCTCATCGTCGAACAGCATGATGTGCCCGTGCCACTCCCACACGCGGTAATCCGAGCCGGTCTCCTTGTGGAACCCGACGCAGATGTGGTGCTCCCCGATCGTGACGGCCTGGCCGGAGTTGGGCTTGAGCGAGCCGGTCTTCCCGGAGAGGACGACCTTGACGATCTCCCTCTCGAGCCTGGCCTCCTCCCTGGCGAGCCGGGACCTGCCGGGGTCGGAATCGTCGGCGGCGCCGTAGCCGCCGCCGCCGCCGTCCTCCTCGTCGTCTTCGAGATCGGACAGGTTGTTGACGGCGTCGAAGAGGAGGTCCTCGAGGGACAGCGGGGGAGGGGGGCGGGCCGCGGCGGCGGAGGGGGGAGGGCGGATCTGGAGGCGGGTCATTAGGGTTTGGAGGAGGAGGTTGTCGAAGGCGGCGGCGGCGGAGTTGGGGAAGGAGGAGCTCATGATTGGGATTGTCGAGGTCAGCTCGGAGTGCTGCCGAGAACGAACGAAAGGGTTTTTGCAGAGGAACGAACGGGAACGAAAGGGGTTTAAGAGAGAGAAGGGACAACTATGGCGCAAATGTTAGCTGCAGCCCGGTTCACCTGAGCTCCGTTTCGTGCACCGTCGGATTGTGTGGAGTTTCATGCGATCTGACGATCGATATTAAATTAGACTAGCATGATTTGGATGCACCCGATACTCTGTCGAGGATAAGAGAATTGATTGTGCTTGTGCTTGACTTTGATTTTCTAGTTTACGTTTTCATTTTCATCCAACAAAAGATATTTTTATATTCCCTCTCGTTGTCATTTTCATATCCGATATGTACGTAAACGTCGATAAGTCTCATCATGTGAACCCCAATTCACTTCTATCGTTAATTTAACGTAGGTCCCAAGTGGGGTCCACCGCATCCATCGGTATGTGCGAACCGCGCTCGAATGCTTCGGGTTTATCCAAGACCTTTTGGAGTCTTGGACAACGAGACATGATAATTTTTCATTTTTGTAAAGTGTAAAAATGTTTGAACGAGGCCTCTGTTTTGATAATAAGGGTGCAAATGGTAATCATTCTATTTCAGAAATCAAATTCTTGTCAGAAATTGATTTTTAGAGGAGAAATCTGTTTAGTAAAATATGATTAATTCTACTCTAAAAATTAATTTCTGGAACAGAAATCTATTTTTATTTTTTGATTTTTTTGGGCATCTAAAAAAAATAAATTTCACTCAAAGTGGGTGTTTAAAGGTATTTTAAGTCATCTTGTGAAGTTTTGAAATTTTTTATATTTTTATTTTTTTTGACACCTCAAAAAAATAAATTTCACTCAAAGTGGATACCCAAAGGTATTTTAAGTAATTTTGTGAAATTTTAAATTTTTTTATTTTTTTATTTTTTTGGGCACCTCAAAAAAATATATTTCACTCAAAGTGGGTGCTTAAAGGTATTCTAAGTCATTTTGTGAAGTTTTGAAATTTTTTTATATTTTTATTTTTTTGGGCACCTTAAAAAAATTAAATTTTACTCATAGTAAGTGCCCAAAGGTATTTTAAGTCATTTTGTGAAGTTTTGAAATTTTTAATTTTTTGATTTTTTTGAGCACCTCAAAAAAACTAAATTTCACTCAAAGTGATTGCCCGAAGGTATTTTAAACTATTTTGTAAAGTTTTGAAAATTTTAATTTTTTTTATATTTTTTGAAAAAAATTCACCAAATTTCCTATTTTCCCGAAATCTAACTTTTTTTATTTTCTGGAAATTTTTATGAATTTTTCTGGAATTTTTCAATTTTTATGCATTTTCTGAAAAAAAAATTAGTAAGAAAAAGAGAGAAAATAGGGATAATGCATTATAGAAGAGAGAAGCTGCAAAAAGTAGCTTCTCTTTTTCTTACCCAAACTCATTCTGGAATCAAGAATACATTCTATAATCGAGTATTTTTAACAAATGCATTTTTATTTCAAAATGCAAAAATTGCTCCAGAATACATTTCAGAAATTTTTTAACAAACACATTTTTGTTCCGGAATCCATTATGAAGTAGAATTTCTACTCTAGAATGGATTCCATGTGCGCTCTAAAAGTGATTGCACGCATTTTGTTCTCTCTCTCCATCTAGATGGGCGTCATGCAAAGCTAGAGAACCGAATCGATAGGAACTTATCTGACTTCAGGTTTAATATGTGAAGTAAGTTCTAGATTTCAAAAATTGATAAATCTATTTCGGTGGGTAGTTACATGTAACTTGAACCGAGAATAAATTTTCAGTTGTATTTGGTCTATATCTTTAAGCGATCCTGTAGTATTTCATAACGTTTTATGATGAGTTTATAATCTAGAATCACTAATATGAATTTTCATTTTATGATTGAAACTTTTACTCTGTTAATATTTTATATTCTTCGTGTATCTAAATATAAGTTGTGATTTATAAATTATAGCAGCAAATGGTTGTCGTTAAATGTGGTAATTCACTGTAATCGTTTAATTAATAATACAGGTAAAATCTGAGTAGACCCTGAAGCTTGTGACATAGTAGGTTCCAAAATTTAGAGTATGCACGATGGATTTCATGTTAACAAAAATGAAAAACCTATTCCAACAGGTAAGTTTCAAGTTTTAAATGAAATTTGTTCGCAAGCTTAAACCGTTCATTCCTAGTTATATTTATCGTGGGTGGTCAAACTCTATTTTCTTCCATTGGTAAGGAAAGAAATCTTATTCTCTTCTGGTGATTAATCCAGCAAAAGTAATTGATAACGGAGGAACCAAGAAATTACTCAAGAATTATTGATCATGAAAATTATATATAAATTTTAAAGGTTGCCTTCCCGCACCGCCTTCCCCACCCCCCAACTAAACATCCATCCAAAAGATTAGCAATTCCTGAAATGACTCAAATACAACATCACTTGACCCAATGAAATTCAAATTCGATACGATATAACTTATTTGGAAAGTGATACGAATTGATGTATATAATGTTTCTTATTTTTAATGAAAGATACTTTGCATATATTAAATGACATCAATAATCACCACTTGATACGCAAACACGAGTCAGAGGCCCTTAAGTATTTGCAGAATTCTACGCATTTTCAACCTACAGGCCAGTTACAAGCTAGGTCGATTACTCTAAATCGTGAATGTCCAATCAAGGGTCTTTGTCGAGGGTGTCAGGAACATGTGTGACCTGTTTGTTGAACATAGAAAGACGAAAAGAACCGCGGAAGTTAAAATGGCATTGCATGGCTGACACGCCCTTAGATATAACTGATTCCAAGGTGCGTTGGTTCTGAAATTGAAATTGAGAGCCGACTTTATGGTCCGATTCCAAAGCCTTGGAATCGAACCGGTCACGTTTAAGAGTCGGCTTGGAATTGAACCGACCGATTCTAGGTAAGTTTATGATTTTACTCGAGACTCGACTTTATTTTGTATAATCAAAATATACCGATTAATATATTCTCCCTGTGACTAGCATCAATGGGTCCCTAATTAGCCGAGTGAAAATGTACTACTAACGTCATGGAATCGACTACTGGCGGTTCAAAGCATTAACTCGGAAATTGAACCGGCTATGGTCAACTCCATGATTTTATATCCAAAAAATTTATTCGGTTTATCCGAGAAAACTTACCGAACAGGAACCAGTTATGGTTTAATTCCCCGATTCGATCTAATTCTCAGATAAAATGGGATCCACGCTCATCCTACATGCCGTGGTGACGATCGGGGGAGCTATCAAAACGCGGGAAATTTTCTGGTGCATGAAAGGACGTTACAAAGGTGAAGCGTTGGAAGTGGTTTTGCAAGATTTTAGAAAAGTGGACGAAGCGACCATCGACGATTCATTAGGGTTTCGTACAGTTCTTGACGGGACAAAGAACAAGATACATGCACAACACACCTGCCCTCTGGCGTATCTTTTACACTTCCTTATACTTTTCGATTCTTTTTTTATTTTAATCCGATCCCGTGTTCTGATTTCACAAATTTCACACGCTAGAAATGACAATTTCTTGCATTTGGAATTGCTTAGATTCATCACTCCATCCATCGTTAGTGCGCTTTACGCTTGCGATCTTGGTTGCTCTCTAATCATCTAAATTTCAGGTCCCCTCATATGATGATTTTCGTTAAGAGTTCAGTAAAATGAAGAAGTACAGGACTTCCTCCTCTCCGGAAGCAAATTGCCTTTTAATATTCCGTACCAAGCGAGAAAATATTCGGTGGTGGCTGCTCACCATGTCACCGGCCCACATGGCATAATGAGCTTAGTTGGCTCCACTCAGAGAGTGACACATGTCCTTTGACATGGACATCGATAGAAAACAAGAAAATTAAAATCTGACGCTTTCTCCTTCTTTTCTCTAGCCAGCCTGTAGACTGCAGAGCAGGTGAAAAAGGACAGAACAATAAATGTTAACCCGCTTAAAACTCCCTCTCTTCTTTTCAATTTTCAAGAGCTTCAACCTTCTACACCTTTTCTCTCCTAAAACTCTCTCATTCTTTTCTTTTCTTTTCAAGAGCTTCTTCACCTGCTCTCTCTCCTCTTTTGCGTTTTCATTTTACCTTTGAAAGAGTTAGAGGTACTCTTTCACGCTTCCGATCACTCGGTACTTCGAATGCTCCAAACAAGCTGGCTTGGTCCGCTCTTATTGCTCTTTTTCTTCTTCTTCCAGTGAGTGTGGTCGTCCGTAGCCACATGTCATGTCTGATTTATGTGAAGAGAGACATCAACATTGTCATCGTCATCCTAGTGCTGCTCCTCTTGGTATTCCTCCTCGAAAGGTTGGGTTGCCTTTAGTTTTGTTGTAAAATTCAAGCATAGGTCATGTTACAAAAAGATCAATAATCTTATCAATGGTGTGCTTGTGTTGATTTTCTTTTTGTTAATGTAAAAATTGTTATAATGGGATTTGTCTCTATAGCGAGTAAGAATGAGGAAAAAACAACTTGTACATTTAAAGGAGCCAAAAAAGCAACGTAGAATGTGTGACGTCACCGTTGCATAACCGTCAAAGGAACAACGTTACGAGTAACTGGCTCGCAACAACATTAACAAAATTGTCAATAAGAAACAAAAAGATCGACTCATTTTTTTCTTTTTTTTGTTCTCACACTCGATGTATATATCAATTCTCTCCACAACTTTTCTGCAAATATCAATACCATAATAAAAGAAACTATAAGTGTGAACATTCTTGAGTTAGCACTAGCACTGGGGACGATAAGCTTAGCGGAGCAAGCTGGAACAGACATCTTGAGATGAATCCCAGCGTCTTCTTCTGAACCAATGTGAGAAGGAAGGCGTCAAAGCATTTATCAAAGTGACAGTCCTCGTAAATAGATCAACCGTAGAAATTGGAGGCGATTAACTAGGGAGCGAAAGAGAGACACTGACCCTCTTGGTGGCGCGAAGGAGGTCGGGAAATTTTGTAGAAATCTTCGTCGATGGGCTTCGTGGTCGTCTTCATGGGGCCCTTTGAGGATAAGCGACCGAACCGGCGTCTTCTTGCAATTTATTGACAATCTTGTTGATGTTGTTGTGAGCCAATTACTCGTAGGGCTGTTCCTTTGATGGTTCCACAACGGTGACATTGCATGTTCTAGATTGCTTTTTTGGCTCCTTGACACGCGAAAGTCGCTTTTCCCTCACTCTTACCTGCTAGAGAGACACATCCCGTTGTAACAATTTTTACATTAACAAAAAGAAAATCAACATAGGCACGCCATTGGTAAGGTTAGTGATCTCTTCATAACATGATCTATGCATGAATATTACAACAGAACCAAAGACAATCCAACCTTTCAAGGAGGAACACCAAGAGGAGTAGCACTAGGATGACGACGACGATGTTGATGTCTCTCTTCAGACAAACCATAAATGACATGTGGTTGCAAATGACCACACTCACCGGAAGAAAAAGAAGAAGAGCAGTGAGAGCAAACCAAGCCAGTTTGTTTGGAGCACTCGAAGTATTGAGTGATCGGAAGCTTGAAAGAGCACCTCTGCATCTTTCAAAGGTAAAATGAAAACGCAAAAGAGGAGAGAGAGCAGTTGAAGAAGCTATTGAAAAGAAAAGAAAAGAAGGAGTGAGTTTTAGAAACATAAAAGGAGAGAGAAGGTATAGAAGGTAGAAGTTCTTGAAAATTGAAAATAAGAGAGGGAGTTTAAAGCAGGTTAAGCAATCTACAGGCCGGCTAGAGAAAAGAAGGAGAAAGCTTTGGATTTTAATTTTTTGTTTTCTATCCATGTCCATGTCAGAGGACATGTGTCACTCTTTAAGTGGAGCCAACTAAGCTCATATATGCCATGTGGGCCGGTGACGGGGTAAGCAGCAATCACCGAATATTTTATCGTACCAGGCGAGAGAGAGAGACAGATCCAAAATTGCACTAGTTTGGCAGATCGAAAGGCAGTACAAATGAACCTAAAGCGATTGTGTACTGCACTTTTCCTGGGCGACTGCAGCATAAAAGGCTGACTCTAGATGTATCTTTGTGCTTGCTTGAGAAAATGAAAGACTCCCATGATGCAGAAACATCATTGAGTGCAGCGTTGTTGAAATCACTTCCCGTTTCTAGGGTTCTTGCTCTTCTTTTCCACTCTAAATTCGTGGATCATGGAACGAGATCGTTTGGTCAGTGCTGCACTCAATTATGTTTCTCTGTTTGGGTCGGCGGCATCAAGATTTTGGGGGATTTTCAGGTTTGTGTTCGCGGACAACGCGCGCATGCATTTGCACTCTTGTCAGGTGGATACTTGGGCAACAACAGATCCAGAGTCCCTTTGTTTGGGAGGTTAAGTTAGAGTTATGTTACTGCATATTGATTTTGTGATACAAAGTTCATTGATGATTGCATATTTACTGCAAATAACATTAAAGATTTGCATTTTGGAATTGCAGAAGTATTTCCTGCTAGGGTTTTGTTTTTCTTTTTATGGATTTATTCCTTGTCCCTCTCTATTTTCAACCATTTAAGTGTGGCAAGTAATCATATCAAAGAATGGCAGGAGACGTTCATGACAGAATATGATCCACGATGGATTCATGTCCTTGCGTTTAAGAATAAAACAAGCTTTGAGACGTTGACTGACATCAATTTCAACCTTGATTCTTACGAACTTGTGCATAACGTCAATAAGGTTGCTTTCTGATTGCATATCAAGGGGAATTCCATGGATTTGCAGCCAGAATCGAGTGGTGGTAAAATCAAAGATCAAACTCCTCGAGCACAGCACCCCGAACCCAAGGACATAGCACGAGATGAGCTCGCCCTACGGTCCAGGAGCCCCACGCTCAACTCGAGACATATCAGGCTCTCGTTTGAAGGTGGAGAGGAAAACATTTGCCGCCATTCCTTCAACACGTACCCATCGAGAAGGGATGCTGGTAGTGGTGGGCAGTGGCCGCGTTGAGCTCACCTAGTTAGTGGCATAGGTCTAGCAACCCTCACCGAAGGCTGGTGACGACCGCTTCCTTTGACTCACCACATACACTTAGATACCAAGAGATAACTTAGGCAATCTGGTTCCACCCAACAACCGGGAACTGGGGACTGAACTGGTTCAATGAAACTGATCACTTATTTAATATGAAGATGAAATTAGAAAAGAAAAAGGGTGAGAGATTTCGGCTTTGCTCTACCAAAAAGAAAGAGGTCCAATCAATCATTTAGAGAAATCTTTCATGCTTTTCTCCGGAAAATTTTGACTAGAATGATTGAAGGAATTAATTCCTCCAAACTATGTAAAAAGGGCAACAAATGTGACAATGATCGAAGGGGGAAGCAAAGGAGATTGTCTCCATTTCATTTTGACAACAAATTGGCAAGGGAATTTGGTCATGAGCAAAAGAGCATACGGAAAGGGATATTCTCTTTGGAAGATAATGGGAAAGGTCGGTTAACAGGGGAGGAATAAAAGGAAAATATGAATAAAAAGTAAGAGGACGAGAGATTTAAGTACTAATAGAAGCAAAGCAAATTGGTGAAACCATTCACGCCACTCTCTTCTCTTAATTTTTTGAAGAAATAAAATCTATATACAGTTGGTCCGGTTCGATCCTGTTCCTTTTTGGAATTGAGAATCGGACCGCCCAAATACTAATTCCACTTTTAAGAACAGGAAACTAGACTAGCATTCTCAGGAACTAAACCCAATTGGCTAGTTCAGTCTAGTTCGAGCGGCTCCCAATCTGGTCGGTCCGTCTTGCTCACTGCTAAGCTAACCCACCAAAACTATAGCGATTGTTGGCCTTGCCATTGACTAGCGAGGGTCAAATGCGAGGGCCGTACTTGTGCCCAAGTTTGGGCGAGGGTGTGCCTCGGCATCATATTTGCTGCGAACGACGGACCCTTGTTGCTGATTTGTTGGCCGTCACTGTGACTCTCACCCACTCGCCCAAATCTACTGCGAGTGTGGCCAAATTTACAGCACAATCTCTCATTGCAAGAACTCCATGTTCGTGAACAATGGTCATGGTCACTAATGAAATATGAACTTGAAGAAGATATAAGGGATAAAAGTACTTAAAGTCTTAAAAGTTGTTATAAAATTATAATTGAGTTCTAAAACTTTCAAAAAGTGTTATCAATTTTAAAAACTTATCACGAAAACGCAATCGAGTCCAAAAATTTTTAAAAAGTGCAGTCAAGTCCTAAAACTTGTTATGAAGGTGTAATCGAGTCCTAAAATTTTCAAAAAAATCAAGAGAATGATTTAATTGGACCAATTTGACAAGTATTAGCATTTGATTGCACTTTTTGAAATCTTTAGGACTCAATTGTAAGGAAATTGTCTAAAAAGTCATAAACCTATTGTACTTTTATTAATTCAGTCATAATAATTTTAATTTTGTCAATTGAATCCTAAATCTTTTCACATTTTTCTAATTGAGTCAATCCAAACAATTTTGGCTAGAAATCGTTGGCATGGACATTAGCCGTCTTATGTGGCGCAACAGGTGTTGACATGGATAATTTTAATAATATTTTTTCCAATTATTTATTTATCCTTTTTTTTCGTTTTTTTCCTTCCCTTCTTTCTCCTTTAGTTGGTTGCCGAGGCGAGGTCAATGAGGGTCGGCAAGGATAAGCCTCGCCTAACCGTGGCGAGTGAAGAGAACAGATGAATCGGTGGAGGACGAGTCTTACCCGTCACTCGATTATCTTTGCAACTAGAAAGCAAAGGAGGAAGAAGAGAATCGATTAGCGAGATTCAGTGATCGCTTGACAATCTCAAGCTTAAAAACTTGAATGGCCAAGCTATGTAGTTGTAAATGAATCACCTGCACAGAAAAGGATTGAGCAAGTAAGTGTGAGGTTTGGGCGAGACTCGCTCGCCCCTGGTGATACTCGACATTACCAACACTCAAAGCGTGAGAGCGATGCCAAAATTTGGTGTGTTTTGAGATGTTATTCAAGTTTGTAATGGGAATAGAAGATGGATCGAAGGAAAAGTGCTAAAAAAGTCCTAAACCTTTTGCATTTGTGCCAATTTAATTCTAAATCTTTTTTTTGTGCCAATTCAGTCCTAAACCTTTTGCATTTGTGCCAATTTAGCCATAAACCTTTTTTTGGTGCTAATTAAGTCATAAACCTTTTAAATTGGTGTCAATTAAGTTCTAAATCTTTTGTTTTGTGCCAATTTAGTCCTTCCGCCCAATTTTAACCGGAATTTGCTGACGTGGACGCCTGTCGGCCAACGACCGATCCTCGACGCCAACGTGGACAACTTAAATAATATTTTAATATTTTATTGAATTTTTATTTTTTTTCCTTTTTTTTCGACTTTTTTTTTTTTGGGTTTACTCCGAGCTCGCCGGCCACTGGCAAGGGTGGCCTCGCTTGGTGAGGGCGATCTCGAACTCGGCGGCCTCTGGCCTCTGGCCGGTCGCCGGATCGGCGACCGACCAGAGTAAACAAAAAAAAAAAAGTCGAAAAAAAAGGAAAAAAAAATAAAAATTCAAAAAAATATTAAAATATTATTTATGTTGTCTACGTCAATGCCACGTCGGCGCTGGTGACCGGTTGCCTGCTAACAAGTGTCCACATCAGCTAATTCCAGTCAAAATTGGCCGGAAGGACTAAATTGACACAAAAATAAAAGGTTTAAGATTAAATTGGCACTGATTTAAAAGGTTTAGGACTTAATTAACACCAAAAAAAGGTTTAGGACTAAATTGGCACAAATGCAAAAGGTTTAGGACTAAATTGGTACCAAAAAAAGATTAGGATTAAATTGGCACTAATGTAAAAGGTTTAAGACTTTTTTGGCACTTTTCTCGATGGATCAAGGTTGAAGGAGGTGAAAAACCTGAAGAACCTTATAGGGGAATTGTGCATCTCTAATTTGCATAAGGTTCGAGAAGTAGGAGATGCAAAGGATGCCAATTTACGCTCGAAGGAGAGAATATGCCGGTTGACCATGCAATGGAGTGAAGATTTTGAAAATTTCCAAAATGAAGGGCTTGAAGCATAGGTCTTTGACTTTCTTTGCCCTCACCAAAACCTTGAGAATTCTCTTGTTTTCCTATTACGGTGGCCTAGAATTCTCGTCTTAGTTAGGAAGTCCCTCGTATATCAACATAGTGCTTTAATGTTTACATAAGTGTCGTAGGGTCAAAGCATTAACATCACTTGGGCAGCTATCTTTTTTTAAAGAACCATACATCAAAGGTCTAAATGCAATATGCACGGTATGTTCTGAATTTTATGGAGTTAAAAATCCTTTTCCATCTTTAATAACTTTGGAATTCAAGGACATGTCATTGTAGGAGGACTGGTCTCATTGCATCGATACTAAATCATTAAGATTTTTATTCCCTCGTCATGAGCATCTCTTCATTTGAAATTGTCCTATGTTAATCAGAAGATTGCCTAGTCAACTAAGCTCCCTCATAAAGCTTGAAATTAACTCATGTCCGCATATGGATGCCTCACCCTCTATCATTAGCCTTCCATCTCTCGATGAATTAAACTTCAAGGTTGTAATGAGGGGAGACTAAAGAGCTTGGTAAACTTGACATCTCTAACCGCTCTTGTCATAGAAAATGTTGCTGAACTAATGGGTTTATAAGCTCCCTGATCAAGCCGGAGAAGTTGGAGATGAGACGCTGTGAAAAGTTAATATACTTGTGGCAAAACGGAGATGTAAGACAAAATTTCGCTTGTCTGAAGAGCTCACTCCTCCAAAATTGTCCAGAATTCGTATCTTTGGTGATCGGAGAAGGAGATATAGAGCTGCTCAGCAACCTCAAGACAATCCATTTGTCGTATTGCTTCAATTTAGAGAAGCTCCCTAGAAAGATGCACATCCTCTCCTCTCATAGAGCCTTGTCCGTCCATAATTGTCCAAAACTTGAGTCCTTTCCCAAAAACAGGTTACCGACATCAGTGATATAATTATTTATCGATTGGTGTAGGATGTTGCAATCTTTACCTAGAGGATTAAGTATTGATCCAGGTGAACTAAGAAGTAGCAGCAACAATAATTAGCACAATGACATGATGTCTTGTCTGCAATAATTAAAAATCAATGGATGCGGTTCTCTGCCAACCTCTGCATTTAACGATGGTAGATTTTTACCTGCGACCATCAAGAGAGTCGAAATTCTGAGCTATAAGGGAGTGGAGTCGCTCGGGGAGATAAATATAGAGCCTCTTCAGTCTCTTCAAGTGATCGAAATTAGGCATTGCAATTATTTGAGAAGCTTACCCCAGGACCTCCATACATTGTCCCATCTCACTTCCTTGATATTGAGCGACCGTTTTGCTCTGGAGCTGGAGTGGTACCCTCCTCTTCCTCCTTGGCATCTCGAAATTTTCTCTTTGGAGGTGTCCAAAGATAAAATCGTTACCTAATCAGTTGCATTGACTTTCATGTCTCTGTGATTTGTAAATTACAGGGTGTGAGAGTATTACACGCTTTCTCGATGAAGGATTGCCGCCCCAGCTACAGGAACTTGCGGTATGGAAATGCAAGAATATGAAGCAGCCGATGAGAGAGTGGCTCACCCCCTCACCTCCCTTTGATCTCTATGGATCGACGGCAGCACTGTAGGAGTGAGAGAGGAGTAGGATCTTCGGCTTCCACTCCCTTCCTCTCTACTCCGTCTCCGTCTGTGTCTCTATGATATGGGGAATTTCCAAAGACTGTCAGCAGTCTCCTCCCTCTCTCCGAACCTTGTGAATTAAACGATGCCCGAAGCTAAGGGAAATGCCTCACGATGACCTCCCTCCCTCCCTAGAAACACTCGGGATCGAAGGATGTGGGATTCCCAAGGAGCAATGCACGAAGCTGACCGGCTACTATTGGCCGCTCATCCACGAAATCCCCAATGTTAGATTCAGTTATTACGAATCTAAGTTGATTACGTCAAATGGGTTTTTGGACCCATATATTATGTATAACTGCCGGTTCAATGTGTTGACTCGGAAACCGAACCTGCTATAATCGATTCCACAGATTCATATGCAAGAACTTCTCCGGTTCATCTGAGAACATTCAGCAAATGAGGAACTGGCTATGGTTTTATTCCCTGATTTGACCCGATTTTTGAATTGAACGGGAACAATGCTCATCCTACATGCCATGGTGACGATCAGGGGAGCTATCAAAATGCGGGAATCTGTTCGTGCATGAAAGGACGTTACAAAGGTGAAGCGTTCGAGGTTAGTTTTGCAAGATTTTGAAAAGTTGGAGGAAGCCACGGCCGACGATTTATCAGGGGTTTATAAAGTTCCTGACGGGACGAAGAAGAAGACACGCACAACATTTATTCCCTCCGGAGTGTCTTCTACACTTCCTTGTACTTTACGATTCCTATGTAATTGTAATCTGATCCCGTATTCTAATTCCACATATTTCGTTCCATGACAATTTCTTGCATTTAGAATTGCATAGATTCATCACTCCATCCATCCCTCGTTCGTGCGCTTTGCGTTCACGATCTTGGTTGCTCTCTAATCATCCGAATTTCGGGTCCCCTCAGATGAATTTCATTATGAGTTCAGTACACCGATGAAGTACAGGACTTCCTCTTCTTCCGAAGCAATTTGCCTTTTCATATTCCATACCAAGCAGAGAGAGAGAGAGACCCCAAAACTGCACTAGTTTAGCAGATCGAAAGGGAGTACAAATGACCATAAAGCTATTGTATACTGCACTTTCCTGGGTGACTGTAGCATGAAAGGCTGACTCTAGATGTGCTTGCTTGAGAAAATGAACGACTCCCACGATGCAGAAACATCATTGAGTGCAGCGTTGATGAAATTGCTTCCCGTTTCTAGGGTTCTTGCTCTTCTTTTCCAATCAAAATTCACGGATCATGGAACGAGATAGTTTGGTCAGCGCTGCACTCAATTATGTTTCTATGTTTGGGTCGGCGACGTTGAGACTTTGGGGGATTTTCAGGGCTGCGTTTGCGCACAACGCTCACATGCATTTGTGCTCTTGTCGTATGGATTTTTAGGCAGCGACAGATCTAGAGTCCCTTTGTTTGGGAGGTTAAGTTAGAGTTATGTTACTGTATATTGATTTTATGATACAAAGTTCATTGATGGTTGCAATTTAATGCTGAGTATTCATGCATAAAGAGAGGTTATCACTAAACTATAGCTATATATATTCATTTGTGACGATAATCACTACGAAGTCGGGCAATATTTTGTGTGCGAGAGTTGCTTCTGCTTGTGTTGATCAAGGCCCAATGAGACATCTTCTTTGCCTTTGGATTTAGACCCTTTTCCTAAAATAATTCACATTTAACTTTCACACCTTCTGAACCCTCCTCTCCCAAATAACATCAAAGACTTGCATTTTGCAGTTGCAGAACTATTACCTGGTACGGTTTTGTTTTCTTTTTATTTATTCATTCCTTTTCCCTCTCTTTTTTTTAAGCATTTAAGTGTGTTAAGTAAGTAATCATACCCAAACTTAGAGCTCGGCATATCCTTTTCCTTTTTATTTACAGGTGATTTTGTCATTTTCGATTTCATTGACACTAATGGTCATGCACGAGGTACGCTTGGGCACCCAGATAGGTGATTGTACGAAGAGAAGAGAATGAATAGTTATATAAGGAAATGGGTGAAGTGGAAAGTTGCCATAAATATGATAATTATGAACTTATTATCTTTTCATTATTTGATACAAGGGTAATTTTGAAAAGTTAAAAGGTGAGATAAAATCCATTTCGACCTGAATAATTAGAGTTTTCATTTTCAAAAGGAAATAGTGTTATTATTTTTTTGATTTAAGGGATACGGATACTTGAAGTCCTAAAAGTTATCGCGAAAATACAATTGAGTTTATCCTAGAACTTGTCGAGGTGCAATTGAGTCCCTCCATTAACTTGTCCCATTCGACCAATGAAAATTGTTAATGTGGCATTTTTGTATTATTTTTCCTCTCCTAGTTGTATTTGCCCAAATCATAATTTTTTTCCCTCAAATCTTAATTATATCTTAACTGCAAATAGGTTGTTCTTGTTCTGGTTCTCTGCTTTATGGTGTGAACCGTACTTGTAAATTGCCCAGAAATTCATTGCGCATCCTCTCATGATCACGCTCCTTAGCTTTGAGACCCAGTTTTCCCCACTTGAAACATAATGCCAGGAGATGTTCATAAGAGAATACGATCCACAATGGATTCATGTCCTTGCATTTAAGAATCAGATGGTTGACTGACATCATCAACACAACCTTGATTCTTACGAACTTATGCATAACTTCATAAGGTTGCCTTACTGATTGCACATCAAGGGGAACTCCATGGATTTGCAACCAGAATCGAGTGACGATAAACTCAAAGATCGAACTCCTCTAGCGCGGCATCCTGGACCCAAGGACATAGCACGAGATGAGCTCGCACTACGGTCCAAGATCCCCCGCGCTCAACTCGAAACTTACCAGGCTCTGGTTCGAAGGTGGAGAGGAAAACATTCGCCACCATTCCTTCAACACATACCCATCGAGACAGGAGGCTGGTAGTGGTTGCCAGCGACCGCGTTGAGCTCACCTAGTCGCTAGCACAAGTCCGGTGACCCTCGCCGGAGGCTGGCAATGACTGCCGCCTTTGTCAACGGTCATGGTCAGTAATGAGATACGAACTTGAAGAAGATATAAAGAAGAAGAGGAGCAATCTTCATCCTCAGACCAATCGAACGATTCAAGAGATTAAGATATCGATATTTTTATAACCCCCTTTCTTTAAATATTTTTCTTTATCTTTTATCTTTTTAAAATTTTAAATTTGTTTTGATGCGACGCTTGTTAAGTGCTGAGAAAATTTTATAAATAGTCATGTCAACATTTCTCTTAGTCAAATTGGATGGAAATAATAGAGAGAGTTGATTGCATCGATTTGAAAAAGTTTTAAGATTTAATTACACTTTCTGTACGCGTTTCCAAATGCTCAATAAGCCAGTCAATTATAGAAGAAGTAGACAAAGAGAAACAAAGGTCCAGCAAGTCTCAAAAGGCAAAGGGCTAAGCCCATGTATACTAAAGCGGGAAAGGGCGTCTTCCCCCAACGAGTCAGGTGAAATGCAATCAGTAAGTAGCCAAGCGATCTCATTCAGCAATTACAGACACCTAAGCTTTACGTGAGACGAGATGGGAAGTAAAGATAACTTAGTTCATGATGAAATGAATCTAATCAAAATATTCTTCAACATAAAGTTTCGAGTAATGTTTAGTTGCAAAAATTGGTAGAATAAGAACGCCAATCGCTGCTAGCGTCGTGCCATTTTTTGATGTCATCGAATGAATGTTTTAAAAATGCATGAGAAAACTTGTGCATAATTACATTATATCCAATACCAATCGATTACACCCTATTGTGCTTAGATCACATAAACAAAGTTTTACTTGCCGTATCTGATTACAAGAATTAACTCAGTCCAATATGATCTAATCTACCATTTGCTTCAAGGACGTGCGCATGTTCCCAAATCCACGGAACAAGACGTCGAGGCTGTAAAAGTACTCTCTTGTTGCCTACAAGATTCAGATATATATAATCTCCATCAACTATTAATTTAAGCTTTTCGATTAGACTATCTAACATGATATTTAAGCTAAGTTTGGTGCAGTTTATTTTGTTAGTGTAACCCCACTTGTTAAATTCAACATGTCATTTCTAGTTCGGCTTGTACCTGAGAGGTGTAAAAGCATTAACTCACATTGCTTGTTTACATGATTCATATGCTCATTTACATACATATGCAATCTCTGTCCACATACTAGCTCAAAATTTTTGGGTTGAACATTCTAATACAGACCAACAAAGAAAAAGGAGGATCTATCAACGTTTCTTATCTATAAACAACAAAGGAAACCTCCTCCATCCTTGAGCCCATATAAAAGATGCTGAATCACAGACTATAGATTCAAATTCAAACTCCAGCATTTCCTTCGATGTTGAACTGATCAAAGCCCATCTTGCTATGATCCAAATAAAGATTATGGCCATAGATGAGCATCAAGAGAAAAGAATAGGAAGGACAAAAATGGTGGAAACACGTGCTAAAAGTTTCTTTTATCTCCGGTCGAAATACAAAACATAATTGATGAGCTGTAAATATAAACATGATATTATGATGCCATTTCTTGCACCAAACACAAATACAATCTGCTTACAAAGAATATGAAAGATTTGTAGTATCGTCATCATCTTCACAAAAAGGACCGGGGCCTCGAGACCTGCACCACCGTGTTAACTGTGGTGCACTACCGCCTCAAGCTCTCCACAATGTAGTCAGCATAGAGGTTCCTTAATGACAAAAGTCGGACGAATGATAAGTGATTTGCACGAGCAATACACGATGTTAAAAAAAAAAAGGAATTGAAAGATAATAATAAGTCCCTTCGGTACAAATTTGGATAAAAGCAAAACCAAAAAGCTTCGGTGTTCGATAGCCCGAAAAGGATTAATTTGAAATGAAGCACCAACTTACATTTGTAAACACGCCACTGACTGAAAATTACTTAATTCACATAGTGATTAGATACCCAAATAAATGTTGGAAGCATTAGACCGGAAATAGACTCATAAATACTTCAATTCCTTCTGACAAAGTTATTAACTATTCTATAATGGAGATAACTGAGATTTAGCTGTCAGATTCATCAGGAGGAAAAAGGACATTTAAGTCGCTAGCTTATTGCAGGTGCAAGAGTAACTTAGAGAATCACTTACATGGAGTGCTGGATTGCTTCATAGGCAGCAGAGGCGGGAAGAAAATCATTCACTGCAACCTCCTTATTCTCATTTTTCTTGTCTGTTTAGCAGATTAAGGATTATCAACCTTGCTTCACAAAGAGTACAGTATGGATTCCTATATGTAGAGCACTTTTAAATAAAGGCAGTATCAAGGATACAATCTTCAAAGAAGCGACGGATTTCAGCCAAACGATGAGGAGGGAGATCCTTGATATCATTATAGTGTCGGTACTCAGGATCATCAGCACACACGGCAATTATCTTGTCATCTTTCTCACCCTGGAAATCATAATCAGTAATTCTTCTAGAAGAGGGAAGACAGTGATAAATACTGCTTTCGACTGTTCAAACTGGGTACCTGATCAATCATAGGCATGAGGCCTATAGCTTTAGCCCGAAGAAAGCATCCAGGAAGAACAGGCTCCTGTGGTGTTTCAGTCATCAATGACCAAATTAGTTTTGCGCAAATTGACCAGAATAGGCTTTGTTTGTTAACTTATGAGAGGTTTTGCTGCGTTGATCCTGCTCTTGCTAAAATATAATCTAAGCTAGATCCATATCATCAGCATTGATTGGAAATTTTTCTCTGTATATAAAGAAACGGTGCACGTCAAACAACATACCTGCATGATGATTAGGACATCCATCGGGTCATTGTCCTCACAGAGAGTGCGGGGAATGAAACCATAGTTGTGGGGATACACAACTGATGAGTAAAGTATGCGGTCGACCTAAAAATATAGAAGTTACAGTTAAACAACTTTTGATCAACTATACAGTCTTGATATGAAACTTGGCTGGAAAAACCGATGATTACCTTGATGAGTCCAGTCTTCTTGTCAAGTTCATATTTCACTTTGCTTCCTTTACCAATTTCAATCACCTGCAAGAATGTGTCTTACAGTCAGTAAGTCACTTGGCCGAGGATAGTTGTCTCCTTCTATTCAGGTTTATGCAGAGTCAGTCCTTTTCCCTTTCTGAAAATTCAGTATTAAGCTCCAACAATCACAAATGTTTACAGGGTCGGCTGTGGTGGAATCTAGCATCCAAGAAGGTGAAATGAAGAAATTGCCACAGAAAGAAGATTCAATATCCTAACGGAAATCGACTTTTCTGCTATGTAAACCGATGAGTAACTGGTCCCCTAAGAATGACCTTTTCTTTCCCACCTCATCATGAGGTCCAAGGTTTCAAGGTCTGATTTATGATCTCCTCCTTTTAAGAGAAGGAGATCCCAGTTTATGACCTCTTGGCATAATGGAAATTGAGTTGCAATATCAACACTGACAATGTCATCGGTATCAACCCTACTCATAGAAGGCAGTTTTCTTCTAGCTATGAAGATACCAGCGCACAGCATTATGTCTTCAATGCTTGCTTATTAACGTAGAAAATAGATACTAAAAGTCTCAAAAACAATTAAAATTATCACTGGCGAAACTACTCTAGCCTCTCCTCCAATGTACCTATGCCCTACTATACAAACAGTGGGGTGATGACATTTTGTACACTCACACAGTTGAAAACTGTCGGAGCTCCAGGACCTGACAAAGAGAATGACATAAAACTCAGACAAGAAGAAGGGAAAACTTAGGAAAAAAAAAAAAAAAGAGAGAACAAGTTCAGAACTACAATACCTATCTCAAGATCATGCCAAGGGTGTGCAGCAACAGACCTCCGGGACAATGATGAAAGGATCCTTTCATTAAGAGGTGGATGCGGTGTACGATGAGCGTCAGTACTCTTCTGAACAGTCTCGCTAACGCTGGGCGGTGCCATCTCTGCAGAACGGTTATGAGAAGTTTCAGAATTACTCTTTTTCATACAGCTTCTCTGAGAAAACGTGAACGCACCACCAAGAAAGCAAGAAAGAAGAGTTAAACCACAACATGGTTACATTCATCGACACATGCCAAGTCATGGTAATCCCATGTTGCCAGCAATAGTGGATAAACAGGAATTCCATTGACTATAAACTCTTCCTTCGTATAAGATACCGAAGGAGTCGCACGACTTTAGCACCTTAAGCCAACTAGACAAGCAGGTGACGCCATTCGATGGGAATTCAAGCATAAGTAAATAGGCCAGGGAAATCAAAGCAGAGAATAAGCAAGCAATTCTTAGGTCCGGCAAAAACGGATCCAGACGACCGGGAAACATTCCTAAGTCCAATTCGTTCCCCTGAACAGCAATAACAATGCGCTCTTGCAGCAGTCCTAGCGCACGACAAGCTTCCGTCCTTGACGAAAAAGATCCCGAATGGACCAAGCAAGCACGGTCCCAAGCAGTAAAAACAGAACGTCTCGCAGATCTTGCAGTCGGTCCCAACAAGATCAACGAAAAACGGAAATGAATAGGGGCCGTCGATCCGCCACAGGCATGATGAATCTGGTGGCAGGGGACCGTCTCGCCATCAACGTCGGAGAAATCACCAAACGCGACGCGGCACGATGCGTATGGCTCTGCTGCAACGCCCACCGAATAGGCCAATGTACGCAAGGTCCATCCAACTCGGGAGAATAAGAACTCAAGCAAAGCCAACAACAGAGCGGAACCAAACACAGATCCGCCGCGCGTCGGACACGACGACGCTCAGGCTCGGACAGCCGACACACCCTCAAGAAGAACGCGACACCGCATCCGCGGATCACCGACACGAGCAACGGGAAGACCAGCGGACCCAAACGCAAGCGAAGAAAAAGAAACGCGCGGCGCACAGCTGGAGAAGCACAGCGAAGACGATCACCGGCGCAGCGCGAGCCAATGTCGAGGAGCTGTCGGCCGCTCCCAGCCGGGACGCCACAAGACGAGAGCCAACAAAACGGGGAAGAAGGGAAGAAGAAGATCGAAAGAAGGAGACAAAACGGTGCGAGGGACGGCACAAGGAGCAGCCCGGGGGGACGGGAACCCGTAACGGCCTCGAGCTCGCTCCGGCAGAGAAGGGGAAAGCAGGAAAACGCGAAGATGGGAGAGCAAAGAGAGAGGGAAGGAAAACCAAAACGAAACCGTGAAGAGAGAGGGGAGACGGGCCACGCACCTCCTCCTCGTTCTCGTTCTCGAGGGAAGAGCCGAGAGCTAAGCTAGCTGTGTCTCTTCTTTCCCTCTTCCGTGCGGTGCAGAGGAGGGAAGCTTTGAGCTCGGGGAGGTGGCGGTGGGGTGGCGTGGCGTTTGGGAATGTTCCAGATCCGTGGCGACGGACGGGCGGGGCCAAACTGCTTTAAAGACGGAGGAGGGGGAAATGAAACGGGAGGGAAAACGGAATTCCGCTCCCCCCGCCGGCATATTCTGTTTTGGGGGGAGGGAGAAGGAGAAGGGGTGCCGTCGATGCCGTCGTGGCGCCAGCTGGCCCCATCTATTTCCCTTCCTCCTCGCACATTTTGGACCGCGTGGGGGCCCCGCCCCCGATCCCGACCCCCGAGACTTGGTAGGACCGCGTTCCTAACGGTCGTCGGGCGGTGCGTTGTCTTCTCTTCCCTCCCTCCTCCTTTCTCTAAGGAACTCTTCTGTCCTAAAATTTATTTTATACGTATATAACATTATATAATATGATTAGCACACCCCTCCTCTCCCCGGCGGAAAACCCCTCCGATCGAATATATCGGTGCCATGCTTGATCCAAACTGATTTTCGAATCATAAAAAGTTTCATATTAGTACGTTCGTGCCACACTCACCTCAAACCGATTTTTTTCGCATCTATATATCCGTGTCGCGTTAGCTCGGAAAAAAATGTGACGTTGATGTACCGATTAGAGATCTCTCGCCATACCGAAGTTTTGTTTTTTTTTAGGATTAAATGTGACATTGATATAGTGGTTGATTCTTTTTTCGTGGTATTAACCCAACATATATGTAATCCTGATTAGAGATTTTTTACTATACGAAAGTTCGTTTGGATTAAATGCGACTTAAGTATAGCGATTTGGTTCAATTTTTTTCTTTTGGGTGTTAATACAATACAGTATAATATATACTTTATGATTGCCGCCGAACGCAAATAAAAATCACCAACATTTGGAAAAGATATTTTTCTTAAAAGACTATTTTTCTGCTAACAGACAAATATATGGGGGGTGTGTTAAGAGCACTTTGGTGGGAAAGAGCCACCAATATCGTACGGGTATTAACAAAGTGTTCATATTGTCCCATCTAGAAAGATGAACATGAACCTGATTTTCCCCCTTCTTATTTATTTATTTATTTATTTATAATAATGGTGTGGATATGGACGGTGGGGAGTCGTGGTTAAGAGGTTTCTTTTGGTGGACGTTCTTCGGAGGCGCACCTCCACGCGACGATCGGTTGGAGGGCCTGCACTTACCCTATGTATGGCAATTTGCACATCGGGGGCGCCATGGAGAACCTAAATTCCTCGGTATTGACGGATCATGTGATCGCCATTGACTCGGACTTTTCAAGCGCATATGGTGTGCTCCGTGATTTGATGAAGTCCGGCGTTTGAGCCGGTCGCCCCTGACGAATTTGAAATCGGGAAGTTTATGCACAAAAAGTCTTCGCTCGTGCATTTCGGACTTGGTCGCTACGTTCCACCCGACGACGGACATCGCAGTACCACCTCGCGATCTGACAGTACGTTGTCACTTGGTCCAACCATTGATCTTTCAACATTGTATTCGCATAAATACCGAAAGGGAACTCGAACACCTCGCGCGTATTGCCCGCATCCGGAATATTTAAAGGGTAAACTTAAGACGGTAAGATTGTACGTAAATCTGGGGACTCTCGATCTTTATTGCTTAAGTTAAAATGTACGATGGAAATCAATCAAATCAGGAGTCTACGTCTTTTCCTCGGAAAAAAACATGATGCTTAATTCCTAAGCGACATCCCAGCTTTTAGCATCAAAGTAAGAATTAGAATATATTTCATTATCTTTTAACATTCTTGGCTTTCTCTATTCTAAAGTCTCTCTGTTCACTGTTTAGGATTGGCCAACCGAAGAGCTTAGCGTCGAGCACTGCATGTACAAGTTGGGCCGTATGTACTTTAAGAGAAATAAGAGGAGGATGGACCCGCTAACTTTGCAGCGACGAATCAGAAACGTAATCCATATGCCCCCTTTATTTACGCAAAGTGCTTTCGAACCCGAATATTGCCATTAATTCTAGCGTTGCTTGCGGGTGGAAAACGTATCCAAACGAGGGAACTCTAGTCATGCAAACTTTAATTGGATCGACTTGCGAGATGCTCCAAAGTTTAGGGTAAGAAAACAACTTACAAGAGAAGTAGGTGGTAGTCGCAATATATCCGAAGAAAATGGCCGCATTTCTCTCCATCCCTAAATCGATCGGTGATATGTGACCCGCCAATTGGAGACTTGATCGGATCGAGTTTTCTTTACCCGGGGGTGGAGATAAATGAGCCGCAGGACATGTCGTGGAGGCATATTTACTCCCGTAAAGTGCATGTCTAGAGAAGAGAAATCCGGGAACATAGAGAGTCCGTTCAATGAAGTAGGAAAGCTCCATTACTATCATATAATTGGATAGTATACCTGATGATCTATTGCATTGAGCTTACGAAATTACATGTAGCGGTAGTTTCTTTAGATACGAACATATACATAGGTACGTTGATCATACATACACATACTCGAAGAGATCTACAAAGTCAGCAACTAGAGTGAAAACGAAATCGTGCATTATCTTCTGTCAATTGAAGGTTTTGGATTGGAATCTCTGATATATTGTCGGAACTAGTGATCTCGAGCTTGATTTCTTCTAATATCATTTTGAATGTTTATTTTCTTTCTATATGTGTCGGGATTTAAGAATTTTCCATTCACAGTTTGGACATTTCCAACTTCGTAACTTTACCATCACTAGCCTTCAAAAGGAAGCGTTTGAGATATAAAATACAATAAGAGCCGTATCTAAGAGTGAATTCTCAGAGAGCAAATATTTATTATTAAGACCTAGCTTGATCCATGTGGGTCAAGCTCGCCAAAAGGAGTGTTTCTAAGTGACCATGAAAGGTGATGACAATGTCATAGTATTTAACTATTAAATCACACCTTCGTCTAACAATTTAAGTTCTTAAAATAATTAACGATGGTCTCACAAAATTTCACGTGGTTTCAGAACAGAATGTTTTGAATTCAAATCTTTGCAGGCCCTTATTTGCCTTCCAAATTGTATATTTTCACGCTTTAGGCTTCGGCCAAAATTCAACCTTTACTCAAGGGGAAGTATTATAGTATTTAAATATCAAATCACATGATCATCTAATGGGTTAATCTTTCAGCATTCTAAGCGACCAATGACAATTTGAGAATGGCCATATATACTAACGAGCTTCGTCCGTCCAACGCGGAGCTTCGTCCAATGGTCGTGCAATCTACTTAACCAACGTGGGGCTTCGTCCATCCAACGTGGATCTCATCGATTAGGGGTCTTGTGGATTGCTCGACTCCGGATTCCGCCGATTCCTTTTTCTCCCTCGTCTTTTAAATAAAGAACATGATAAATAACTCAATGAAGAGAGAGAGGGTTGAAGGAGAGGACGTTAAGAGGGACATGGAGGCCACGGAACGAGGACCAGATCGACGGGAGGAAGGAAAAGATGGAGGTGGGCACTTGACCAAGTCGGGAGCAAATGTGAACCGATGTCGTCTTACCTTCGGAGACGTGTGATGGTGCGATGAGGAGGAGATGAGTGGGCAAACTCATCCGGTGACTCAGTGCTGGCTCACATCGCTTTGACCCTATGCGCACCACCTCACGGTCCATCCTCCCCTTTTGCCCCCCGCAAGCTTTGCCTCTTTGACTTGGAGGGTCGTTCTCTCTTCGATCAATGAAGAGTGTTGTTATCTTGATTGTTCCATCTTTTGAGTATTTGATTAAATCAAAGTCAAGCCCTCTAGGTTTATCGTCTCGGCTTTGCCCCAGTCATCTTTCTCGAGATCTTGATCTCGATCTCGACATAAAGCGCTACGTTAAATGCTAACTTTACCCGTCTCTTACTTTGTTGATTTCCCGGCTAGATTGATAGTAATTGTTGGTTAGTCTCTAGAAATGGATCGCTTCGATATGGTTCTTTTGGACTTCAGAGCATACTTGATTCGCTTAGAGCAAGGACTGAGATCTCTGTTATAGATGTAAATATTGTGCTTTTGGCCAAATATTAGAAACGAGCTGCCTAACACCTACCTATACAGTTGCCAAATATTGTACTTTTGGCCGTCCTCTGTTTCTAGTTACGCCTCGGTACTTCTATGGTACTTCATTGAAGGATAAAATACTGGGTGTACCCAAATTTACTCAACTCAATGGTTGTCGAATGTGCAGACCTAGACCAACTCGTTTTACGTTTTTATTTAAAATATAAATGCCAATTGAATCCAGTTTGCACAAAGTTGCTTGGATCGAACGAAAAGGCTGTTGCACAATTTATGACTAGACTCCACATCTGATTTCATCAAAAACTAAAAATGCAAGTACACGCATGGATAAACATAGTATGCAAATCCTTTTAAGGAAATTTCATTGACAAGTGAATGTTTGTAGGTCTAAAAAAATCACATAATACTTTTGTATGTAATCACGAGGAATTTTCTAGCAATTCATCTGGCAAAGAGAAGAAACATGGGAGGATTGAAGATAGGTGTGGTTGTCCCGCTCATTTTAAAATTAAGGTTGAAAAAGGAGATCCATAAAGTGATTGAGTTTGCGGCACAACACCATGAGTTTGCCTTGGAAAAATTATCTAAAAAGTCATAAACATATTGTACAGTGGCCAATGTAGTCATAAACCTTTAAATTAAACCATTTTAATTCTAAACCTTTACGTGATTTGCCAATGCAATCTTTTTATCTAATTTTGGTCGGAAATCGATGATATGGATTCTGGTTGTCTTATGTGACATGACTGGTGCTAATGTGGATAATTTTTTAAATTTTTCTGATTTTTTCCTTTTTTATTTTATTTTATTTTCTCTTTTTTTTCATCGTGGAAAAATTCAGAAATTTTTTTAAAAACTTGCAAAAATTGTCCACGTCAACGCCAATAATGCTAAATAGGATGGCCGGCGTTAACGCCAGCGATTTTTTTATCAAAATTGGTCGAAAGTCTACATTGACAAACTATCAAAAGTTTTAGAACTAAATTGGCCGAATTGAAAGGTTTAAGATCAAATTTGCATCCGTATAATAGGTTTAGGACATTTTTGGCATTTTTTCTAATTTGTTCGTAGAAATCAAAAACACTTGATGAGGTGGGGGAAGGCTTATCATCCATGGCCTGAAAATTTTTGGCAAACCAAGCTGGAGGAAGCAGAAATCTTGGATATGCATTGCGTGATTGTCGAAATTTCTTGCAAGATAAGAGGGGGAGATCGTCAAGCTGTCTCCAATCATTTGAAAATCACAAAAACGAAAAACCCCATGTTCTTTTATGCTTTTCAGGGAGATCAAGAGGGCAGACTAGCTAAATTATTTTGGAGAGATAGCTTGATTAGATTTGGCTATGACTGCTTGGGAGATGTGGTGGTGTTCCATACCAATTATCGTAGTAACAAATATAATATGATTTGTGCATCTTTTATTGGGTTAATATCATTCAAAGGATGCTTTGTTCGGGTGTGCCTTTTCGTGGGATGAGACTGCCGATTCCTTTGTGTGGGTATTTGAGTCAATCTTGCAGGCAATGGGAAACAAGGCACCTAAAACAATATTCACTAATCAAGATGAAGCTATGGCAAAAGCAAATAAAATGATGCTTCCGAATTCACAATATTTTTTGTATACTTGGCATTTTGGACAAAATTCTGTGCAAAACCCCAATTTAAGTCATAATAATTCTGAAAACTTTGTATGGATATGAAACAGAGGTTGGATTTGAATTGTTTTGGAAGAAAATGGAAGAGGAATGGGGGAATGAGAGCAACACTTAGGCCGCCAAGACCATATGAACACAGGCATAGATGGAGTCCTGTTTTCAGTAGTGATGGATTTTTATATAGCATTAGATCAATTCAAAGGAGCGAGAACGCATAATGTCTTTTCAAAAAACATGTCTACTAAAACCATGAATCTCATTGAATTAGGAAGACCATCTCAAACACATGAGGGAGATTGAAGCCCAAGATGATTACAGCTCTCATAGTAAGCCAGAATTGTCAGTTTTGCATGTTGTTTCAGGGTATGCTCGTGTTATATTTTTCAAATTCTATCAAGAGTATTTGGAAAACATGTCAAAACGAGTTTTGAGTAGTGCTACCGATGGAGTGGTTTGGGAAAAATGGGGTACATAGACAACATGTTGTGAGATTCGATTCCACTAACTTTTCAGTGTGTTGTGAATGTAAATTATTTGAATCAACCGGGTGGTTGTGGGGTCGTGCTCTATTTGTGTTGGGTGGGAATATGGTTGTTACCCAGATCGCCTCTTATAATATTCTAAAGATGCAAAGGAAGGGATTGTGAGCAACAAGCCAACAACTCTTCTCAAACCTCACAGGGTTCATCGAAGTATGGTCGTTTCTCAACATTAATGCCAAAATATCTTGCGGTTATGAGTTTGGCTATCAAGGATGAAGGTAACACGAGAACCGCGTTGTATAATTTAGAACCCTTGGCAGCTGAAATTTCAAGACATGATGTTGATGAGGCTACTTGCTTAGTTGGTGATAAGTCAATTTTGGACCCTCTTTTGGAAGAAATCAAAGGGAGGGATTTATGGTAGATCTAAAAGCTTGTTGCAGAAAAGAACAACATGTAATGTTTTATATAACGATTTTAGCTCAATTAACTTATATTACTCATTGCAATGATCCTTATTTTGGTTTGTTTTAATAGAGTTAGTTGTGCCGATTGCATAACATAACACCCGTTTACATGCCCATTTAATACCCTTCAAATGAACTCTCATGAGTCTTTTCTCCTCCAACTACTCTCAACTTTGGTTATTGAATAATATATTATCCAAGCATTCACAATTGCGATTAGTCTTTCTATTACTTGTCAAATGCAGGCATTGGAGTATAACAGGCCAAACATTGCAATTTTGTCTGCGAATTTATCAATACAAACGTGGCCAATGAGCCTATGGACTTGACACTAAGGTAGTCATGGCCACGGTTCGGAACCGGCCATTCTAGTTCGTGGCCAAGTACGAATTGGCCGATTCCGGGCCAGTTTCGGGCCGATTCATAATTTAAAATTTTAAAAAATAAATTATGAAATAAAAAAATAATGAATTCTGAAATAATGAATTATAATCAAAATATAAATTATAATCAAATTTGGGGACAAAAAGACGAGAGAAAGAGAAGGCTTGAACTTAATAAATTATCGTTAAGCACATTACAATTCGTTACATCGATCTGTAAAAAAAAGGAGCACAATATATATGCCCTAAAATGACCTCCAAAACCTAAGTATTCTGTGCGGATGGGTCACATGTTATCGGATTATACTTCGGTTTTCCTAAACTCACGTGGGCGTGCCCGGCATGAGAAATAAGGGTTTTCGAAATATTTGCCAACTTCAATAGTTCTTTTACTCTCAGTCGTCACTACTTGTTCCGGTATCGGTACTGGTAGATGTGGTATCTCCGTCATTAAAGAATTCGGATTCATTATTCCGATCTATCTCTTGTTATCAGTATTGAGCCTTCATCCAATCATCGTCACAAGTTTGAGCCTCCACTGATTTTGGAACTAATTGAACGATGTTCGTCCAAAATATTACCTCCGGCACTGAATGCTTGTTCGACCGCAATTGTGGAACAAGGGGTTGAAAAAATTTGTTTTGCAATAAGAGAAAGGAATGGGTATTGGCTTGTGTGCCTCTTCCACCAATCCAAAATTAAAAAACCTGTACTACCTTCAGATTCAGTAAATTCAAAGGAAACGGTTAAATAAATCTCTAATTCAGAAATATTTTCTATTACTCCATTTTGTTTTTTTTTTTTCTATGTAATAAAAGTTGGTACCCTCTATTAATTTTACATGTATTCTCATTTTGTGTCTCGGTAGATTGAGAAGATCCATTATCACCTAAATTATATTTAGTATAAAATTCATTATATAATTCTATTACTACGTTTTTAACCTCACTTAGTATAGTTCTAACATTTACCGTATCATAATGTAAACATTGATAATACATATGCAAATAATCACTTAAGCCATCTAATTTGCAACGCGGATAAAAAGCATAAACAACTAAATAAATAATGAGAATTTCGCTATAATAATGTAGCCACTTCATTTTCATTGTTACTATAGTATGTTGTAATTCAACATCATTTTCATATTCATCAAAAACTTCGACAATATTAATACACTCTACTAAAAATAAATGCGTAGTAGGATAATAAATATCGGACAAAGTATAAGTTGCATCATTAAAAACCTTTAAAATATCTAAAATTTTTTTGCAAATATCTCACTCTTGTGGGTATAAATTAATCTGAGGTATATTATTAGAAATGAATGCACATAATAAATCTTTATATGCTAAAGATTCACTAAGCAAGTGGAAAATAGAATTTCAATGAGTTGGAACATCTCTTGGAAATCTTTTTAGCTTTTTGCCATTTTCTCTACAAAATCTACTCCATTCTTTCATTTTTTGAGGATGTTTCCATAAAAATTGAATCGCCGTTTTTATTGGTTCAAGAAAAATATCAAGAGTTTTCAAACCATCTTGTACATATAAATTTAAAACATGACAAACACATCTAACGTGAAAAAATTTTCCGTCAAAAGCGGATTTACAAATATTTTCTAAATCGGCAATTGAAGCGGTATTTGCCGCGACATTATCAAAACCAATTGAAAAAATTTTGTTAAGCAAATAATATCCTTCTAAAATTTGCCTAATTATTCTATAAATATTATTTGCCGTATGCTTACCATCGAAAACTCTAAATGCAATAACTCTTTTTAAATACTCAAATCGTCATTTATCCAATGATATGTTATGCCCATGTAAGAATGAATTTGCCAATGATCACTCCAAATATCACTACCTATATACACACATCCATTAAATTGCATAAAAAAGTTTTGTAAATCTTTTTTTTTCATTTTTGTAAAGATCTTTAATTACTCGTTTAAATAACATGTTTTGCTTGTGGAGTACATGCTTTTTGTACAAATTGATTAAAATCAAATCTTTCTCCAAAATTAAATGATAAATACTCAACGGAAACAAATTTACCTAATTCTTCCTTATAAGTTTTTTCATTAAAACGAAATAAAGGGGAAGTGTTAGGATTGACGTATCCAGAAATTTATTGTTGCCTGATATCGATTCCCGTTTGGGGTGGTTGTTTGCTCCTAAGATATCATTTGAATGTTCCATATCCTTGTCCATCTGTATATTTATATATTTTCCCATAATATTTATAAATTATATCATACCTTTTTTTTTATCAATATCAAACCTTTCTATTTTCGTGAAGTGATTCCAAATGTCAGATGTAAATTCCCGATCCGTCTCCTTTGTTGTAGATATTTCAGCAGGAAGATGAAAACTTTCTTGTATCGGGACGCGCTCCATATTGGGAAAAATGTTGATTTCATCATTTTGAAAATCTGCATAATCACGAAGATCAAAAGAATGATGGGATTTCGTCATGATATTCTTACCTTTGCCAGTTGGCACTCGACTTCCACTTGTCATTTTTCGAGTGGATTGAGAGAATTAAGCGGATTGATTAGGAGAATTAAGAGAAAATTGCGCGAATTGAGAAAATTGAAAGAATTTAAGAGAATTTGAGAGAATTTAGAGTATTTAGAAAATTTGAGAGAATTGAAAGTATTGAGAGAATTTTGAGAGAATTTATAAGAAAAAAATGAGAAGAAAATTTAGGATTAAAAAAAAAAAAGATAACCGTTGCAATTAATTTTTGCCCGTTGCCAGGGCAGCCTAAAGTTTGCAGACGTGTAGGCCCTATTGTAGGTATTTTTTTAAAATTTATTTTTTTAATTTATTTTTTTAATCGAGCTCGGAACCGCCGGTTTCGGGTCGGTTCCAAAATTTCTAGTATCGAAACCGGGCCCGTAGGCCACAGGCCAGTTCCAGTTCCGAACCGCGGGCCTGGGTTTGACTAGGCCGGTTCCGGGCCAAAACCGGCCCGTGGCTATGACTACACTAAGGGTCACATGGCAATTCGTGATTGGTTTTATTCATCGTGTTTTGCAGAGAATTTACATTACATGTGGCAAATGTTGATTGCCACTTAGTCATTTGAGGTCTCATGTTTCGGAAACCCTAAGGCAAAGGTTTGCCACTTGGTTATTGGCGGTAATGAATGTAGTCTAATTTACAATTTTCTCTTTATTCATGTAAAAGGTCTATGCATGCCTCCACTATCTTTCTCATTATTCATGCACAATTCGACAAAATGTGGGGTCTAACTGTGTACTGTTTATCCAATCCAAATAACTTTATGTAGAGTGGATCTCACTTGACATTTACATCTCAAATATAAAACTGAAATGAGTTGGCTTGGCTTTGCACTCGTACCGATCGGTGAGTCGATTTAAGTAACGTGGCACTTAAGGTGTATCGAATTTAGGTTTATATATGTATGTACATGGAATAATTTGTCTTTTATCTACTATGGAAGTAGAAGAGAGCAGGTCTTTCTCGCAAATTGGCATATAAGGAATTTTCGAGAATGGAATCAAAACATAAGGATCACAAGCTTTTTTCAGGTTATGAACCAAACCAATTGTGGCGAATCTAGGTAGTGGGATTCACATAAGACAACATAAAGTCTTATTCTTGTCCGGGGTCACTTCGGCTTTATTTAACACGAAACATTGTGAACTTTTCAAGATTTTCAAAATCTCGACTGGTCGAATTGTATAAAATACCTTTTCGATTTTCCGAATTTAAAATAATTCTGTCCATTTTCAGATGTTTAGGAGAAAACCAAAAGTAGAAGTTACAAGTAGATGAACATCTGCCTCGGACAATTCTATTTTCTTTTGTTTGGGCCCAACTTTTGTACTCGGACAGTACATTAGCTCACGTTGGGCCGGACATTATTAGGGACGAAGTTGAGTTAGATCCATCATGTACAGAGATTAGTCTTTCTCGGCCTGGTCCTTGTAGACCCGAATATGTTGAACAAGAGAAAAAGAGGCGCAAAACAACTGACGTGGGAATGTTTTTACACTTGTTAATGATTCAATTGATCTAATGAATTTGTTTTATACAGTAGAGATTGTTAATTGCAGGGGTGGAAATAGCCAGATTGGCATAATGTTTGGTCTAGCACCATGGTTTGTTTGTTGACGTAGAGATGGCAATACGGATCAAATTTCAGATGTATGATTCGTATTAACACCATATATAGTGACCAAAATGGGACAAGGATCTTGAAATACAATGCAACGAGCAAAAGAAAGATCTCTTTAGTCTTTGCAACCGAAACTCCATGCAAAAGAAGATTTCTAAAATTTCATTCAAGGTATCCTACTTTCCTCGAAGAGTTTCTCCTCATCTTGGCATACATCATGCTACAAAGATGAGCACCCTTTCACTTCCTAATGATGTAAAGTGAAGCAGAAATCTTCACTGTCAAATGGAAAAATACAAAGCACTTTGTTGCACAATTCGATGTCAGCTTTCTTCTATTTACCACTTACATGAGAAGCATATACACATTTTTAGGAGTGAGCATGATCTGGGTGGGCAGTTCCCACCATGAAATCGGGAACCACCCACTAAAGATCGGTTCCAAAAAATTAGAATCTGGAACTATCCGTTGGTCCTATGAATCCACTCGGTAACCGGACTGACAGTCCAGTCCGGATCCTAAGTGAATCTATGGAACCGGTCTCACAAAGTTTCACGCAAATAGAGGTGACTGAGAGTGAGAGAGGGAAGCGATGAACGGCCAGAGACGCAGCCATAAATTGATGAGAGTTGAGAGTCGAGAACATGAATCGATAGACATTGAGTTTAAGAGTCGAGACCATGAGTGAGAGATAGAGAAACGATTCATACAAGGTGAGAGTGAGGCAAGACGAGCACTCTGTTGATGGGCGTTACACATCAGATTAAGGATTTTAAGGTTTTCATTTTTCTTAAAATTTTTTCACTTTTTTTTTTGTTGGAAATTTTTCTTAAAAATTATATATATTATCGATCCGGTTCAGGTGGGCGGTTTCACGCCTAGAATCGGGAATTGGACCGGTACTTACCTATTCTAGTAAATTGGAACCGGGAACCAAATCAGTCCCCACGAGAACCACTGGTTCCGGGACAGTTCGATTCAATTTCGAGTGGTTTCTGGTTCATTTGCACACCTTACACACCTTTACGACAAGTTCATGGCAATGAACAAACAGAATTGATGCCCTTGTCTTTCTTAATGTATATTCTCATTCTGTTACCACTCTTGCATGTCTCCAAACGATCCCTTCATGGCAAAGGAAGAAAGAATTGCTCATTGGAAAAATTACTAAAAAAGTATTAAACTTGTTACACTTGTGCTAATTCGGTCATAAACTTTTTAATTATATCAATTTAGTTATAAACCTTTTGACAATTTGTCAATTTAGTCATTTCAATCAATTTATGCTGGAAATTACTGACATGAATGCCATCCTTCTTACATGACAAGACAGATGTTAACGTGGACAAATTTTTACAACTTAAAAAATTCAAATTTTTTAATATATATATTTTCCTTCTTCCTCCGCCGGTTGCCGGGCCTCGGTGATCCCTTTTTGCCAAAGTATTCCATTTTGAACGAGAATATTTAAACTAGTATTATAGGTCTCGTAATTCCACCCCGATAAAAAAAGGTGTGGCTGGTTTATCGTCTATTGCGTGAATTCTTCTCTCCAAGACTTGTTTATTGGGCTTCTGCTGGTCTGAATGCTCTATAAAGTCTTTAGCGATTGCGTCTACATCACTCCCATTAAGTCTTTGTAACCTTATAGATTAAGAGGATCCGATTCCGATTTCCTTTAGTGAGCAGTCAAGCCACTAAGGCCTAACCCTAACGCCTCAAAAGAAAAAGTAGAGGGAGGGGTCGGTGCCTAGTCGATTGCTTTTTCAATGAACTCCACTAAATGGTTCTATTAACATAAATTAAAGGGGGGAAAAAAAGAAAAACTGAAGAATGAACAACAAAAGATGGCTTGTTTTATTGTCTGCCACGAATAAGACAACTCCTTTCATCATTCATGCTTTTCTTTGTTGTGCTGTTTTTTATGCATTTTCTTTGGGCACAGTCACTTTGTCAGACATATCCCTCCACAAGGATGAAGCAATTCTTGTCTAAGGCTGTTTGGTTTGAATCATTTTGATCTAGTTTTCTGTTTGGCCAAAACGAAAATGATGTTTTCATCTGAAAAATAAATAAAAAAAATTGTTTTCAACAACAAACTGAAAGAAATATTTTTTCAAAATTTTTACTCCGCAGGAGGACAAAGTTTACTAAGAAGAAAATTTGCATAAAGGCCTGAAGTTGGGCTATTTCCTCAAAAGATGGTCAAGAATTGATATTATCTTAAATAAAGCTTTGAAGTGGCCAATCTAGTTTTAAATAAGAACTGACCTTATTGGCTGGCCAAATCTTTGCTGGCCCTGCCAACTTGCACATGCAGCTCATGCGCTTATTCCATCGGTAACTTAAGGAGTAATTTTGTCCAAAATTTTATGCTTTGACCCAAATTGAAATTAAGGTTCGTGCTAAGTCAAAAAAGCCTCCTGATCAAAAACAAAAAAGCCCCAAATTGTCAGCTCTTGCAAATTTATTATGAATGTAATAACACAGAAAATTTAAATAAATACAAGAATCTCTTCAATATAGTAACTGAAAAATGAGAATTGAACAAATCGTACCCATAATATAAGGAGAAACCGAAACATCACAATTTGGGGCTTCTTCAAATTGGATCAAAGCAGAAAATTTCGGAGAAAATCATCCATGATGTTGCATCGAATTAGCAAGTGACTTGCACGTGCAAGTCGGCCAGCAAAGATTTGGTTGGCTAGTGAGCTGGGGCCTTATTTGAAATGAAATTGGTCACTCTTCAAGTCCTTATGTAAAACAAAGTCTACTTTAGAACTTCTTTTGGAAAAAATGACTCGACTCCATACCTTTATTTGTAATTTTTCAGTTTTACTAATAAAATGAAGGAGTACTTCTTAACTTTGAAAGCGGTAGAACTACGTTTCTATTTGTACTCTATACCCTTATTTGGAATTATTCCGTTCGGCGTTCGCTAACAAGTTTTTTTCTATATTGGAAAGTTATCTCATGTTCTTCGTTAACGAGTTTATACATTTTGATTTGCACTCAGGTATGTATCCGTCTTTCCACCAGCTTTTTAAGCTCTTGATTTATAATTTTCTAGTCATGCGATCCTAAGGGCAAACTTTAAATCTTCAGGGTTCATGTTCTACACGGCTTGTTCACAGAAATTGTCTAGGCACTATCACATGTCACGTCCAACACAAACAGAAGTTTTACATTGTTTCTATTGACAACAAAAAATATATTTGAAGGGATAAGTGCAAAAGCAGGATTTGAGATTTTGATCTTTAATTAATTGAGAATTCAAGACTTTATTTTAATGGTTCATAATCTGACGTGGCTTCCACATGGAATGTTTTGGTCGTTTGCCCGTGTCGATGCCCAAATTCCATTGACGGCAAGCTCAAAACCCGATTTAAGCTTTTTTAAATCTTAAATCATCATTTGAGCAAAATAAGATCTTAAGTTCTCAATTAACCAACGGCCAAAGCCTTTTAAATTATGTTTCTGCACTTATCCCTATATTTGCATAGACTATGTACCCCTCATATTTGCGTTAAAAAGGATCAACCAACAATATCTTATCACTTCACCAAAACCTTTTTTTTTTTTTGAAGCGCACCCTAGGCGAAATTTTCAACCCATGCATCTCAACCCATGAATTCCCCGGGTCGTTTGTGAGATCCATTTGATTCAAGGGTTCACATGTAACAAAGGCACATGAACTGTAAAGGGTTCCATCAAATGTACGAATGGAGGTCGCATTAACTCTTAGTTAGCCAAAAAGTAAAAGGCAAGATTTCACCGAAAGAATAACCAAATCAACTTCGAAATATTATTACACCCTCTCTAGGCATGTAAATGCCATCAAATGTCCTATCGACCTTATGAATCGAATAAAACGAGAGCCAAAGTCATGTTAGGTGGGTCGTACATGAACTTTGTTTACATTTGATGGTACAGCAATCGAACTAATTCTACCAACCATATTCAATTTACACACATAAATCTGCTCCACAACCACACTGTGCAATTTCCATGGGTTAACTTTAGGAACCAGGAGAATACCAATCAAAGATGCTTGATATGGGGAATCCACAAGAGATGCGGGTTACTCAACTCAGATTCCTCCTTTTCATCTATTCCCGAACTATTGAACCATGACCGTGCGATGTGTGCTCGAAGCTTTCCCAAATAAAAATGACGATCTTTCCCAGGAACAGAATAAAAGGAATAATGTTGACAAGATTAAGAACCCACTAGCAAATGATTTGAATGGGGGCGGTTTTCTCCAATCAGAATGAAGGAAAATAGAGCCCCTTGCAATATACGTCGTCTAGTACATTAGGTTCTACAAGCTCACACCTAAGTTTTCGCAAATTCGTACATTCATTAGATTGAGTACTAAAGATGCACGAATTTAGTCAACAACGATATAAAGGAAAAATAGTCATAACGCATTTTGGGATGGGAAACGAAAAATTCCTAAGCTACGCTAAGATGCGATCATCATGAGGATTTAGGTTGTACTGCGATCATCACTATGGTAGGTCACCTCTCATGGTGTCATTGCGGCGGAGCTCATTGCACATAGCGGCCAATGCCAACTCGTCTCCTTCATCTATCCTTTTAAAAAGTCACGAGTTAGAGTCATGTTGCTTAGCGTAGCTGCGACATTCTCTCTTGTGAAGAGATATTTTGAATGCTACAATCTCGATAAACCTTTGGTGACGGAATTGTTAAGCTCGAACTGAAGGTGGTACGTTATATCTTCAATCTGAACATTTTGTAGCAATAGGACTCTGATGGTAATTTCAGAGGGGTCGCTATGTCAAATGTAGGACAATAATTGGAATCACTATATCAAAACCAGCCTAACGAATGATGCAATACACATTACGTACGTCCATGAGCACCAATTCCCTTCCCATTGACCCTCAACCCTCATACAACTACATACAATAAGCAAATTGCCCAAAGGGGTCACTCTCTTTCTTGAAATTGTTTTTTTTTTTCTTGAAATTGTTTATAAGCTAATCCAACAACAATATTCTTGAGTTCACTTTACTTGCCAAGGATTTATCAAAAACGTGTGGACATAAATATGCGTGTTGCAGAATATTCTCTGACTTTTGGGACAAGGGCTTTGTATTTAGAGGGTCGGAGCTTTCATTGCCAAGACACCCTACAAGAACAAAAGCTATTATAGCCGGTTCGATATATTTCTCCAGCACACGGTAGGAGGGAGAAGATACATGATAACGAGGAAAGCAATGGACATGAAGGCGTTGTTTCACAAGTTGAAGCCCTTCCTTGCTGTGGTATTCTTGCAATTCGGGCTGGCAGGGATGGACATCCTTTGCAAGGCTGCCCTAAACAAGGGCATGAGCAATTACGTGTTCATCATCTACCGCCACGCCGTCGCCACGTTGGTCATTGCCCCTTTCGCCGTCGTCCTAGACAAGTCTCTCTCTCTCCACCATTTAATTTGAAATAATACATGCGAGGAACGTTTGCGTGCTCCCTGAATTTGTTCCCACTCGACAATATTCCTATATCAATGACAAGCTTTAAAAACTTGTTTTTATTGGTGGAGTCTTGCTATACATCCTTTTGTTTTGTCGAGCAACTTTTATCGGGCCAACACTTCCATGTGTGCATGCAGAATGCACGTGCATTCTCCTTGCTTCATTTAATTTTCTTGACTTTGGATTGATTAATCATGTGATCATTTCTTCCTTAGGAGAACAAGGCCGAACATGACACTCCCCATCTTCATCAGACTGATGGTGCTTGGCTTACTGGAGTAAGTATGAAGTTAACTTATTATTGCCACAAATTAGACAAGGTTTCACGAGAAATTGTTCATCACCACCTTCGACATGTTGTTTCATTCTTCTCTCTCAGGCCAGTCATTGACCAGAACTTGTACTATTTGGGGATGAAGCACACGACGGCGACATTTGCAGCTGCCATGTGCAACATTCTTCCGGCCATCACTTTCGTCATGGCTTGGATCATTCGGTAATGAACGTGTGCTGACTCTGCTCTCGATACAAGCAAATCACTCCATTGTGACCGTCAGATCTTATGACTCTCGCACGCGTCTTTTAATAATATCTATCACTTTTTCACCACAAAGGGATGTCAAAATATGCTTAAGTTTTCGCTAAAATTGGACCCAATCTTGGTCCGACATACATACCCGGCAGAAAAACAACCAATTTGTCTGCTTTTGGAGAACGGTAAATGAACTCGATTTATCGCGAACATGACATGATAGTTCTTTCATCATATGGTCTCAAATTCTTTTGATTTGCGATTGGATCAGACGATAGTGTCTATGGTTTAGCTTTTTAAGACAATTAATGACTTTTCAATCACTATTTGCATAGGCTTGAGAAGGTGAAAATAAAGAGTATTCACAGCCAAGCTAAGGTGTTTGGGACACTAGCTACGGTTGCTGGCGCCATGATCATAACGCTAATCAAAGGTCCGGTTCTCGAACTATTTTGGACAAAAGGAGGAGGGACGACCACCAACAACATTCAAAACGGGAGTGCTAATGGTGGGATCAGCTTCCGGAATTCCATCAAGGGTTCTCTCATGATCACAATTGCATGCTTCAGCTGGGCTTGCTTCATGATTCTCCAAGTAATTAATCTAATTTAGTCGATCTTCTCATATCCGATCAGTAGGTACTTTTAAGTTTTGCAAGTTAGTGCCTTGCACTCTCAAAAGAGATGCTTTCGGAGATCAGTACAGTATAAGGGTTAATCATGACCAACAATACACGCTAACTTGCAGTAATGTGGTTTTTTGGTAACTTCCAACAGGCGATAACACTACAGACATATCCTGTTGAGCTCTCTCTCACGGCTTGGATATGTTTTTTGGGGATGGTCGAGGGTGCCGTTGTGGCTTTGTTCATGGAAAGAGGAAACTCTGCCGTTTGGTCCATACAATGGGACATCGAATTACTCGCGGCTGTCTACAGTGTGAGTGCTTGAACTTCGTGATTATTTGATTGATTTTCTTTTACAAAATGACTTGTAAAATTTAAGGGAGAAATTATAATTCCTTCCACTATTATCATTTCTTATTGTCGGTGATCCTTCATTGTGAAGTTCCTTAGGACATTAAATGAACTCAGGCCATAATATTTTTCTTATATAGTAAGGATACGTGCATTGAAAGTCCTAAAACTTGTCACGAAAACGTAATCGAGTCCTAAAACTTTCAAAAAAATGTAATCAAGTCCTAAAACTTGTTAGAAAGTGCAATTGAATCCTAAAAATTTCAAAAAGTGAAATCAAGTCCTAAAACTTGTAAAATTTGTAAAATCAAGTCCTTACGTTTATTACACTTTTTAAAAGTTTTAGGATTTAATTGTACTTTTGTGACAAGTTTTATGACTTGATTGCACCTTTTAAAAGTTTTAACATTCAATTGTACTTTCGTGACAAATTTTAGGATTTTCAGTATACTTATCTCTATATATTCCTTTGTTAATTTTAGTATTTCTGTGTAATCAAGGTAGATCCTCAACAGTTTTACCTGCTGACTTAGAATACTGCATGTATTTTATAAGTAGATGAAAGTTCTTATATAATGTTTTCACTAGAAATCATTTTTATCTTCCAAACAAGAAAGTTACCTTCTCATCTTTATTATTACAGAGTTAACTATTGATTCGTACCATAATTGGTAAATGCAGGGAATAGTGTGCTCAGGAGTGACTTACTACCTTCAAGGTGTGGTCATGAAAGACAAGGGACCGGTTTTTGTCACGGCCTTCAGTCCTCTAGGTACGGTGATTGTCGCTGTTTTGAGTACCTTCATTTTAGCCGAGCGGCTTTTCTTGGGAAGGTACTCCTTCTTCCCTCCTCAAATTTCTCCCCTAATCCATGCTAATTATCACTTTCAAAAACTATGTCATGCTAATTAATTTTGTTGGACCAGGATTATCGGTGCCATCGTCATTGCGGCCGGTTTATACCTTGTTGTTTGGGGCAAAAGCAAGGACTACGTGTCTTGTTCTTCGCCATTAGATGAGCAAAAAACGTTGCCGACAAAGTTGGTTGGCCCTGGGGGCAACGGGAAGGAGAACATTAGTCATGAGATGATCAAGATTAGTACATTTAATGACAAAGAAACTCCGGAAATTAACGGAAAATGATTGATCATCGTGGATGTTATATTTGTAGTGACATAAAGTTAGCCAATCAAGAAGGCGCAACATAATTAAGCGTTTAGAGAGAGGTCCTTGCAATTGTGGACGTTATTCGAACCTTCGAAATATGTTCACTATATGATTTTTGGTACGCAGATGTTTTCTGGATGCAAGATTCATGTATCTTGTTGACACTTAAGAAATACTTGATGATCTGGAAGTTAAGTTTAAAGCAGGCATTTCTCGCAAATTGGTCTATAGGGGGTTGTCAGAGAATAGAGCCATAACATTACGATCACGAGAATTTTTCAGATTATGACCGAAAGTAATTGTGGCAAATCCATGCAGCGGGATTCGGAGAAAGCAACCCGAATGGTGACTTCAACTTTTCGCTTTTGATTTTTTATAAGATTTACGATACCTATACTTTCAATTTTATTTAACACAAAACATTTTACACTTTCAAAATACTCCAAATCTTGACATGTCGAATTGTACGTAGCACTTTCGTTATTTTCGGAATTTTTTTTTGTCGAAACGACTTTCAGAATTTGAAATAGCACATTTTTTTAGTGAAAATGGAAAAATGGAAATTACAAGTAGATGAAAATCTGCCCCAAGATGTGTTTTTTCTTTTATTTGGGCCCAACTTTTGTATTAAGAAAATATATTATCTCACATTGGGGTGGACACACGTAGTTGAGTTGATCCATCACGTGCAAAAATTGGTAAAAAGAATTGCCAAAACGGTCTTAAACATATAGTAATTGTTTAAATTTAGTCAATCCAATCAATTTTGGCCGGTTGGCATTAACATGAACGCCAACTGTCTTACGTGGTGTGGCCGGCTCTGACCTGGACAAATTTTAATAATTTTTGAATATTTATGTTATGTTTTCCATACCGAGTTTAGCTTGATTAATTTACATCTCTCATTGTAATGACCCTTTTTTGTTTTTTAATACGGCATCAGTCATACGACCTGCACAAAATAACACCCTTCAGATCAACTCTTGAGAGTCCTTTTTCCTCTTACTCCTCTCAACTTTGGCGATCCAATGATATATCCAGCCATTCGCAATGGCGGTGTTTACTCATTCATCTATCAGGTATCTACTAATATTAACATGGTGAGCTTCCTTGATCTGAAATCTCGTTCTTTTTTCAAAGTTCAAGCAAAATGATGAGGTAAGAGCTCAAATCTGTTCCCTTTTCATGGCCAAGTGAACAGTACCCTCGTCTGTTCCTTTCTTTTCCCCATTTTTTTGCTTTTATTTGAAGTGGATCTCGTCTGTTCTTGAAAACAAAAGTTGTGGATTTGTAGTTGGAGAGAGCCCCTTAACTGTCCCCACATACTGATCTCCAGAAGTTGGATGCAGAAACTTGGTCTTTTTGTAGTTTCAGTGCTCAATGTTCCTCTGCAATTTGTTTCTTCAGTGCAAACATTTTGTGTTGCAGGCGTGTGGTTGTTCTACTTCTGATTAGTCTATGTATTACTTGTGAAATGTAGGCATTGGAATACAACATGCCATACACGACTGTTCTGAGTCAGGTACTATATACATTATGATTTTGATCGAGACTATTGGACTTGACACTGAAGGGTCCTAAGGCGATCCGTGATCCGTTTTATTCATTGTGTTTACCAGACAATTTACATTGCACGTGGCAGATGTTGATCGCCACTACTAAGTCATTTGAAATGAAATCTCATGTTTCAGAAACCCTAAGGCGAAGGTGCATTGCCTCTTGGAAATTGGCTGCGGTGAATGTAGTCTAATTTATTACCATCTTTCTTTTCATTCATGGAAAAGTTCCATGCATGCCCCTACTAAGTTGATTAGGACTCTATTGCATCCAAAACGATTTTTTTTCTGTCGGGGACTACACTTATAAGTCCATATGTAGCAATATCAAAATGAGCACCATCATATTCTTTGGGATGTGGAATTGAAATAGAAATTTGAAATGTTTTTGCAGTGTTTAATGAAGACAGAATGTGGGGCCAGACTATGTACTATTCGTCTGGTCCAAACAACTTTAAGTATAGTAGATCTCAATTGACATTTGCATCTCAAATAAAAAATTGAAATAAGTTGGCCACCCGTGGTGAGTCCATTTGAGTAAATCTCATGTGGCACTTAAAGGTGTGTTGAGTTTATTTTTTTATTTCTATCATGGAATAATTTGTCTTTTATCCACTATGGAAGTGAAGCGAGAGCAGGCCTTTCTCCCAAATCGGCATATAGGGATTCTCCGAAAATGGAGCCAAAACATCAAGATCACAAGCTTTTTTCAGGTTATAACCGAAAGTAATTGTGGTGAATCAAGGTAGTGGGATTCGAGAAACTAACCTGAAGTTTGATTCCTGTTTGAGATCATTTCGACTTTTCACTTTTGTTTTTTAAAATTTGTTATGATATTTAAACACTTTGATTTTTTATTTAACACGAAACATTGTCAACTTCTCAAAATATTCAAAATCTTGACCTGTCTAATTGTATATAATGTCTTTGCGATTTTCGGTTTCAGATTTTTAAGGGAAAATCAAAAGTAGAAGTTACAAGTAGATGAAATCTGCCGCAGACAATTCTATTTTCGTTTGTTTGGGCCCAACTTTTGTAGTTGGACAGTGTACTAGCTCACATTGGGCCGGACACTGTTAGGGAGGAAGTTGAGTTGATCCATCATGTACAGAAATTAGTCTTTCTTGGCCTGGTCCTTGTAGACCTGAATATGTTGAACAAGAAAAAAAAAACACAGCAAAAATAACTGACGTGGGAATATTTTTACACTAGTTAATGATTGTGTTGAACTTATGAATTTGTTTCATACAGCAGAGATTGTTTATTGTAGGAGTGGAAGTAGCCAGATTGGCATAATGTTTGGTTTGGCACATGGTTGATTTGTCGACTGTGGAGATGGCAACACGGATCAAAGATCCAATGTCTGATTCATATTAACTATACTATAGGAGTACGGGTAACGCTATAGTAACGAAAACGGGTTAAAAACAATAAATCCTAGTAGAATGTAAGCTTGAAAGGGTTACCTATTGACCCACTTTTGATAAAGAAGAATAACATCTCATTAAGCACTTATTGACCGAGTCCTAGCCGCCTCCCTGATGTCTGGACCAAGAACACTTGTAGCTAGAGCCGGAACCCAAGTCCCAAACTCAGGACCCGAGAGGGTCGAATCAAAGTCCCCATTTGGCCAGACCAGTGACCAAGGTACCCCGTCCTAGCTCCTTGATGCCCGGATCTGTCGCCTTGGTAGTCCGATCCTGCCACAAGGTTCGTACTCCTCGGGCAGAGGACTTGAGTTTGGACCCCAATGTCTCAAGCCATGCGCTAGGGCCCTAGCATCGAGGAGCCATGCAGAGCCGTAGAGGTCTCGAGTCGACTGCTAGGGTGCAAACCTTGTTGCTAATTACTCAGGTTTAGTTGCCGTAGTCTCAATCCGGCCACTAGGTCTCGAGTCTGACTATGGGGAATCAGGGCCAGGTTTGGCCTCAAGGTTCCTGGATCCAAGTTATTCAAGACCCGCGACTAATGCGTGGGGTCCCAAGTCGCTAATGAAGGAATTAAATTGGAAAACTCTAGATTGTGCCAGAATAGATATTCAAGTGAAGAGGCTTAAATGGATTTATGAGTGTATGAGTTTTGGTATTTTGGGTGGTTGGACTGGCAATGCAAAGATAAACAGTGCATACAAAGATTAAATGGGTCAATTCAATTAAAAGCCAACTCAAATCGCTAATTTGCTCCCTCTTCAATTTTCCATGGAGGCGAAAGATAATCATTAATGAAAATGCCGATATATAATTATTGGTATTGCATACTATGTAATTTCCATTTCATATGATTGTACCAGAAGTCGTAATAAAATAATTTTCAGATCCATTTGATACGTGAACATTTCACATCGGACTATGCCCGTAGAATAATATACAAAGATTTTCCGGTGATAACAAATGAACTGATATATCTTGAAAATACAAGGATTCTTCAAGTCCTTTTGTTTCGCGCATAATCAATTTTTTAAAAAAAATATTTTTGTCATTTCTCATCATTTCCATCCCACAAGAAATGAGTGAACAGAAAACAAAACATTTTCATGATAAACAAAAACTTGTGATTAAATTTGGGAAAATTGATCTACAGTTCTTAAAAATTCGAATTCTATCTCTTCACCGTCCATGCCAGGACCGGGATCTCGAAAGACAATTCAACGAGCAAAAGAAAGATCTCTTCAGTCTTTTCAGTTGAAACTCCATGCAAAAGAAAAATTTTGAAAATTTGATTCAATGTATCCTACTTTCCTCGAAGAGTGTCTCATTATCTTGGCATACATCGTGCTACGAAGATGAGCACCCCTTTCACTTCCTGAGGATATAAAGCGATGCAGCGATCTTCACTCTCAATGGAAAGATACAAAACACTATGTTGCACGATTGGATGTCTAGCTTTCTTCTTTTTTACCACTTACGTGAGAAGCATGGCCCGTTCTATCCATAATACACACCTTTACAAAAAGTTCATAACAATGAACAAACAGAACAGCTGCCGTTTCCTTCACCTATATTTCTCGTCTGTCACCACTCTCACTTGTCTGATCGATCACTTCATTGCAAAGGAAGAAAGAATCGCTTGTCTATTCATGGATTCAATTGGGATTGGCACTCGCGTGCTTGATTCCATAGTAGAACATAAAATCTGAGAACCAAACCGGTAGGAATCTATCGATTTCAGGGTCCAAAGTATGCAAAGTAAGTTACAGGTTCCAAAAATAAAGAAATCTGTTTTGACAGGTAGATTCCAAGTTCTAAGTAGGTAAAACCTATGATAAGTTTTTGTGTTTTTCTTGATCTATGTCTTAGCATGATCCTACTGTATTCCATGTTATTCAATGATAAGTGTATAATCTAAAACTATTAATATGAGCTTCCATTTTATAACTAAAACTTTTACTTTTTAAATTTTTCGTAATTTTCATATATCTATATAAAAATTTAATGAGTGGATTGTAGAAGTAACTAGTGGTCATAAAACGTGATATTTAACTGCCATCGTTCAATTAATAATACAAGTAGAACTCAGGATATGATAGATCCCGGGTTTCATAGTATGCAAGATAGGTTCCAGTTTCCAAAAAATGAAGATCTTGTTTCAACAGATAGGTTTCAGGTTCTAGGTGAAATTTGTACCAAACCTGGAACTGCTCACCCTTACTAAGTACATTTGGATTGTAAATAAATGTCGCTATCCCACATAAATATTTCGATATTTTCGGAAGGATGGTCAGGATCCATATATTTCAGGATCCAACAAGCATCGATTCTTTGAGAAACGATTTCTCAAGAGGATGTAGGAACTCCTCTTCCACCGCAAGTCGATAATAAGTATATAGGGCTACTAAGGCGGTGAAATGATAGGGACGAGTCTCACTCGTAAACACGTGCGAAGCAATAAATATTCTCAATTTTAAGGTATTTTGAAAATAGACAAACGAGTTTGGGCAGAAAATAACAAATTGATACTATTGCAACCCGAGGCTCAAGAATAACTAAATAACTACTATGCTTACCCGTGCTTCATGTGGGTTTTGTAAATCAATTATTTTAAAAAAAATTATGTTTACTAAAACTACTTCTTTACTTTTGCATTTTCAATTTATGAGAAATTTTTTTTATCTCAGAGTTATAGTAACAAGAATAATCATGAGATTTTATAATCTGAAAGAATTATCACTTGGAAGCAATATAAATCATCGGATAGATAAAATATACACTATTAAATATCTCTTGTGTAATATCTTAAAATTATTGGACTATTCTAATGAATCGACTCTATGGTTTGATAATTGTTTTATGTAATTATTATTCTTCAAGTAAAATTATCTGTAATACTGCATTTTACTTCATGTTGTATTGGAGGGAAATGAATTAATTTTACTCTCCTATATATTGAGTGACAAAGCCCATTTTTCTCTTTATATTATTCTACAAATACATTGGCATATATTTTTTGATATATACTCATCTCCAATACAATAGAGTCAAGTTTACGTGAAATTATAGACATAATTACTTTCTTGTTCTCGTAGATTCAATTTAGTTTTTATGATGTTAGATATTACTAAATAGATGTAGTAACTATAACCATGTTAATATTTTTTTCCCAAAAATTCTTATATATTTTAAAAAATATTTTCTCATTCTCATAAAGTCCATTTTGCTACTTTTATCAAGAGATTTCTGTTTTCTTGGCAATATTTTTAAATTTTTATTTGAAAAAGAAAATACTCATTTTCATTAAAATCGAATGCGCATAATGTGGTCACTTTTAGTATAATATGGTAGATTATATCATCTATGGAAATTAAATGAAAACAAAAACATAAAAAGAAGAAATAACAAGTAAATAATAAAAAGGGCAAAAAAATTGCTGAAAAAGGTCCGAGAACAGAAAAGTGCTTAGAAATGGTCTAAAACAAAAGATTTTGGGGCCCGAAAGGATTTCAGCCGGGACCCCCATTTGGCCAAAGTATTGCATTTTCCAACGAGATTTTTGTAACTAGTATTGTCGGTCTCGTAACTCTACTCTAATAAAAAAAAATTGTGGCTAGTTTAACATGCATTTGCATGAATTCTTCTCTCTAAGCCCATTTGTTGGATTTTTGCTTGTTTGAATGCTTTAAAAAAAAAAAAATTAGTAATCACGTCCACATCAGTCACATTAAGTCTTGTGACCGCATCGGAATTCTTTTAGTGGAGAATCAGGCCACTAAAGGCCTAACCCTAGTGCCTCACGATAAAAGTACAGGGAGTGGCAAAATCGATTGCTTTTTCAATGGACTCAACTAAAAGGTTAATAACATAAATTAAAGGTGGAAAAAAATACTGAAGAACGAACAACACGTTAAATTGTTTTGAGGTATTTTTCTCGCAGAGGAGAGAATAAAAAGGTCAGCTTGATCGTCGGAGGGAAACAGGGACTCCATATGGCTGATTCCATTGTCTGCCACTGATAAGACAGCTCCTTTCATCAATCATCCTTTTCTTTGCCGTGCTGTTTTTTCATTCATTCTCTTTAGGTACGGGCGCTTTGTCAGACATCATCACTCCACACGGATGAAGCAATTCTTGTCTAAGGCTGTTTGGTTCGGATCATCAGGATCTAGTTTTCTGTTTGGCCAGAATTGCAATGATGTTTTCAACTCGAAAATAAAAAAAAAAAATTGTTTTCACCAACAAACTGAAGGAGAGATCTTTTTCAATATTTTTCTTTTTTGAACGAGAACAAAGTTTATTAAGAAGAAATTTCAAATAAAAGTTTGAAGTTAGATCATTTTTTCAAAAAACGACTCAAAATAAATATTATCTCAAATAAATTTGGCTTGAGAACAAGATATTTTTCTTATTTTACTCTTATGCCTTAGCAATATTACGTTCGGATGATGAGTAATCTATCTCTTATGTCTTAAGTATATTACATTTGGGTGGCGAGAAATCTATAAAAAAAAGTTGTTGTTTGTATTACCTCTTATTTCTCTACACTCTACAAAATTCCATCATCACAACCCGGCTTGTTGTCAACTCCTGCAAATTTATTATGAAAGTAATAAAAGCCAAAAACTCAAATAAATACGAGAAACACTTCAAAGATACTAATTGAAAATTGAGAATCTCAAAAATCATACCATAACATAAGGAGAAACTGAAACACCACAATTTGGGGCTTTCTCATTTCGTATCGAGAGGCTTTTTGGTTGAGCACAAGCTCGAACTTTAATTCGAGCTTCTTCAAATTGGGTCAAAGTAGAAAATTTTGGAGAAAATTGCCCTTGATGTTGCGCCAAATTAGCAAGTGGCTCCGCACATGCAAGTCAGCCACTAGGACGAGACCTTTTTTGAGATTAAATTTGCCACTTAAAGCCATTATTTAAGACGAGATACACTCTAGATTTTCCTCGAAAAGTGACTTAACTTTGTTCTTTTATTTAGAATTTTCCCATTTACTAAGAAAACGAAAGGAGAGTACTTTCTTAATTTTGAAAGCATTGTAACTAAATTTTTATTCGTATTGAAATTTCTTAATTGTTTGCTAGATTAAAAGAGCACTCGTCAACTAATTTGTTTTGCATAATGATGGCCTACTATCTCATGTGGCTTTATATTTTCTGTATTGGAAAGTTATCTCACGTTCTTTGTTGACGAGTTTATGAATTTTGATTGGCTCTCATGTATGTATCCGTCTTTCTATCAGCTTTTTAAGCTCTTGATTTATGATTTTCTAGTTATGCGATACTGAGGAAAAACTTTAAATCTTCGAGGTTCATGTTCCGCACGGCTTGTTCACAGAAATTATCTAGGCACTAGAAATATACATGTCACGCCCAACACAAACAGAAGTTTTACATTGTTTCTATTGACAAAAAATATATATATTTAAAGGAATGAGTGCAAAGGCAGGATTTGTGATTTTTATCTTTAGTCAATCGAGAATTCAAGACTTTAGTTTGGTCGTTCAAAATCAAATTTGGCACCCACATGAAATATTTTGGTCGTTTGCCATGTGTCATGTCCAACGTGCAAATTCCATTGACGGCAAGCTCGAAATCCGATTAAAGCTCTTTTAAATCTTAAATCCCCGACCAAGCAAAATAAGATCTTAAGTTCTCAATTGACCAACGACCAATTGAGAACTTTACAATCATATAATATGCACTCTATCATATTTGCGTTAAAAAGGATCAATTAACAATATCTAATCACTTCATCATGAATTTTTTGTAAGCGCACCCTACGCAAAATGTTTAATGAATGCATCTCAACTCATGAATGTTGTGAGTCATTTGTGAGATCCATTTGATCCAAGGGTTCGCATACATCATAGGCACATGAACTCTAATGGATTTCGTCGAGTGTACAGAATTGTGCAGGTCGCATTAACTCCTATTTATCCATAAAGGAAAAAAGGCAAGATTCCATCAAAAGAATAAGCAAAGCAACTTTGAGATATTGTTTTTTACACCGGCTTTAGGCATGTAAAGTTGGGGGCCATCAAATGTCCCATATTGGCCTTATTAATAGAATATAACGAGGACACAAGAGTCATGTTAGGCAGTTCATATATGAACTTGTTTAAATTTGATAGTGCTGGAAATCGAACTAATCATTCCAAACATATTCAATACATATATGCGCCACAGCCACACAATGCAATATCCATGGGTTAACTTTAGGAATCTTCTATCAATTCCAGGAGAACACCCACTAAAGATGCTTGATATGTGGAATCCACCAGAGATGGAGATTCCTCAACTCATATTCCTTTTCATTTATTAAACAACTATTGAACCATGAACGTGCGGTGTGTGCTCGAAGCTTTCCAACGAAAATGACGAACTTTCCTAGGAACAGAAAAAATAAATATAAAATAGTGATAACAAATTTTGAGATGGGAAATAAAAAGTCCTCCTGGTAGCGCGCAGCAGAAGTCTAATATCTTTCGCTGGGAGAGATCGTTAAGAGGGAACTCAAATCCAAATCCGTTAACATATCAAGTTGAATCCACATTCGCTCAAAAGTTTAATTCAATGAGTTTTGGATCAATTGGAATATATTAATTTCTCAACACCATACTAATTCTCTGATGTGGGACTTTCTAACATAATTCATACGTTCATGTCAATAATTCCTAAGCTATACTAATACGCAATCAACATGAGGATTTAGGTCATACTACAATCATCACTATGGTAGGTCACCCCCTCACAGTGTCATTGTGGCAAAGGTCATCGTCCACAGTGGCCAACGCTGACGTGTCTCCTCCGTCTATCCTTGGCTCCCCCTTTTTCTCTCCCTCCACTGCTGCGTGCCACCCTTCTTCTTTGGTTATTTTTTCTTTTTACATTTCTCAATTTTGAAAAATTTCTCTTATCCAAGTGGAATATCTAATGTTGGCTAAAAGTATCACGTAGAGGAGGTCAATAGGTGATTTATAAAATTCTTGGCAAAATAGTGCGGAATTAATAGCGCCAAATTCTGAAAACAAAGTAACTAGGCAAAGCAAAATACGAATATAAGCAAGTTCTAATAATATTCAAGCAATGTCGTACAATGTTTCTATTGAGCAAAGATTGAGTATGAACAAAATGATAGAAGACAATGCACTCAGAGATTATAGTGGTTCGGCTTAGTATAAGCCTACACCCATTATCCAACACTGACAGCTTATTAACTGAATTTCACTAGTCAATCAATGAGAAGTTACAGTTGTATGTGCTTACTTATACACACACAAAGCATGCGCTACTTATACCCAAGCTATCTCAACCTAAGCACACACTTAAAATTATGTCAGCACCTCTCAAAAGATTAAAATTGTATACTCACGAAAGACAAATGAAAATATGTGAAGCTCTCTTGAAATTTGGAATTGTGAACTCTTGATCTCACATATCTTCTTTGGCGTCTTGGTCTTCTTTAATACTCCTCAGTTTTGAACTTTCCATTGGACAATCTTCTAAGGATCAATGTCCAATCTACTCGTTGAACAATTGTGGAGAAGATTAAGTAACCGTTGAGGTCGACAAAACAAATTTTCCACAGATTTGGTCGCCTATATAATCAAATCTTGATTCCCAAAAATAGAGTAGCTCGCCTATGGAAAGTACTTCATCTTCAAGATGATTGTCAATCTACAAAGATGTTACATGTCTCTGAAATCTTTCACATAAATATAGTTTGAAATTGCTAATCAATGATATACTTCCATAATTATAATTCATGCCAAATCACTAGATGTGAATAGATAAGATAAAATATCTGAAGATAATAATCTAAAAAATCGTGACAAGAATTTCGTCGTGGGAAGGATAGGTATTTTGCTAATATTCAACTATCGCGGTACTATGATGATATTCAGTGCTTTGTTGATATCTAGCATTCGCCTTGATGATATTCACACAGTTTGTTGTTTCTGGCTTCTTGGATATGATCGATTGTCCTAACCAGTACACATTGACAACGATAGTTATGTAGACATAAAACCTTGATACTTCCAAGTCAAATATGAACTTCCCATTCCTCAAGACTTGTTTGTGAAGGTTTGTTAGTCATAAAGAATTCTTTCAGCGTGAATATTACCTCCAACATAAACATTTCTTGTATTTATCAATATCAAAATAAACCATGGAAAGTTTTGTTAACTTCACAAAACATATTATGAGGTTCTCTCAACAATATCAATCTCAATCCAATTATAGATAAGGAGATCATTGTGACTAGGGTTTTGCCTGGGCTCAATATTGACTTTATTCAATTTAATATGTCATCAAAAGTCGAACCACACAACTTATACGATGCCCAATCACATGTTCTGGCGAACAAATGCATTTTATTACTATTAAACTTGCAGCGTGGGTATGGTTTTTTGGCATGTCCATGCTTACCGAGTTCTGAGACCCGTTTAGGGACAACAGTGTATCCGTCTAATTGGCATCAATAGGAATTGACGAAGAAGTAGTGTTGTGGTCTCATAATTTCCTAGGTTTTCAATCACGTGTATGTCAATTTTTTCAATGACAATAGTGAAAACTGATTTTTTTTACAGGAAATGAAATGAAAATTTTATAAAAAAAATACCTACTGAAGTGATTGGCTTGGCGGTCAAGGGGCAGCTACTTTTTTAAAAGTCACGAGTTAGATTCATGTTGCTTAACCTAGCTGCTTCATTCTGTCATGTGAAAATATATTCTGACTACCAAAATCTCGATAAACCCACGGTGATAAAATTGTCAACCTTGAACATCCGGTTCACAGGTGGAACAAAGTATCTACAATCCGAACATTTCCTAGCAGGAATAAGACTCTGATGGTAATGTCCAGATCCTCCCTTCTCTTTATTATTTGTGAAAAATAAAATCCTATAAAAACAAACTTTTAGGCCCAAAATAATACTACGAAAGTATTCCTCCTTTCTTTTACGTTTCCATCCCTCTCAGTCCTTTAATAATTCTGTGTGCCCTTTCTACCTCCGGTCAGCGAGACTCTCGCGTCATAAAAGCATACACTCAGACAGCACTTCTCATGCTTGACTCAAAAGGAAGAAAACGATAAAAGAAAATAATGTTGCCTCTCCATTATTGTACCATTTGACATGCAACACCTTAAAAAAGAACTAAATTATGAGGCTAAGAAGGAACAAAGCGAGAGAGAGTGACCCATTATTACTCATATTGCACATTGCAATCGATAAAAGATAAAGCACAAGGAAACAAAACCTCCATAAGCGCAAACAATGGGTGGTGGGATTGTGCAATATGCTATCTGATAGTGAAATCTTTGACCATGCATTGCTTTTCAACCCCAGCACAAGCAGCTGACAAAATATTTTTTTGAGAATCACCCCTTTTTGTGCAAATGGGGGCACCAAAAAATAGAGGTGATTATCCACAATTAAACAAACAGGTTGTGTTTACACAAGAATATTTATCAACGCTTAGTGGTAAGATTTTACTAAAAATTATTGGTGTATGAATAAGAAAGTTGGCTTGGAAGTCGTGCATTAGCAGAAGTTAGCGGCCAAAGGTAAGGGAGAGAATGAGAGAGAGAGAGAGAGAGATTTGAAGTTATCAAGAGAATAGGGAAGTGGGAGAAGTGAGGGCAAAGATAGAGACATGGCGGATGGTAGTGGATTGAAATAAAATCCTTGGGAATATTGGAATCAAAACACCAATATAAATGCAATGATCAAGTTTTGCATTAAGGATAGCTGGAGGTAATGCACGATACTTCCACGCGAGCTATAAAAAACAGTGGGTAATTATCAAATGAAATGGATGAAGCGGGTGGTTTCGAACATGCTTTTTACCTTCTTTTCGGCCAGGTGAGAATGTTTCTATCTTCTGTGAAACTGCAACATTTTTTTTGCATAGTGTAGCTGAGATTTTCGAATTGTAAGTGTAACGAGAAATTGGAAATAGTCAATATCACCCCCTCAACTACTTCTCTAAGTTAGAGTAATTGTGGATGGGAAGACATAATGGTGAACTCGGGGAGTACATCAAAATTATAAATAAGCTTTGCACAAGATTTTTTACGGTCTAAATTGATAAGTCATAACCAAGCCATCAACTTGTTTAACAAACGAGTAGAGAGAAGAACATTAGAATATCCATAACCATAGGCACAAAAGTTTAGTTTTGTAATTGATTTAATAGTTTTGAAGTTTGAGAATCCAAAGGAAAATTGACTTATATTTTTATAAAATTTTCTTTGCTGTTAAATTCATTTTTAATGTCTTCTCTTCACGTACTTTCACGTTGTATTTTGTATTTTGCGCACAACTTATCACGAGGTAGGACACCAGCTCGACCAAGTAAATATTTGAAACATGTTTATTCAGAGACTGCCTATAGACTTATCTGTACAGGAACCGCAAATCTAAAGTTTTATCAAATTTTTGCTACATAAGATACGCTGTCTTCTAAGAGATTCTGGAACTATGTAAAATTGAAACTTTAATTATATATGGACACATCGACTTAAAAAACCTTAGTCGCATCGGATATGTTAAAATGTGCAATAAAATGTATTCCCCGTGCATAGCACTGGGCAGTAAAATGTCAACTAGTGAAAAAAGAAATTTAAAAGTAAACAGAGATGTTATATAAACCTTAGGATTTTATCAATAACAAAGATTGCACGAATGGACCCATATTTTTCCCGTTTTATCTTGTCAGGCCCATACATGATTAATAAAATGAAAACACACAAATTACAAAGCAAGACATGAAATTTTTTTTAAAAAAAGAAGTTTTTTCAGTTACAGGAATTCACGAGTTAAAACCCTCTCCTCGTCAACAGTTTGTTTGAAAAGGCAAAGGCCAGGCCAACAGAAAAATCAATGGAGACGAGACGTTACCTCAACTTTTTCATCGTCTGTTTTTTATTTATCTATTCGAATAGAGCCCTCTCAATTCTCATTTACTTCACTCAATCTGTTCTGTATAAAAAATTGGGCTTGCGGGTAACAACTCCTCTCTCACATGGTTTGCATGCGAGCTGGATTATGAGCCACACGCGAAATAGGCTAAGGTGAAACCTGACTTTGATGTCATATTAGAATGTCTAAACTAAAAAATTCGAGCCATTTAAATATAAAGAAATCACACATATATAATTATTTTATAAATTTATAAATGAGTGAAGTGGGATACTTTTAACACACACGTCTAATGTTGGATGGGTGTGGAAAGTTTGGTTGCAGAGTTAACTCCAAACACACCCACCGGTCTGCCACATATCATTTAAATTATATAAATGGGGACTTTTACAAGAAATATCGTCCATGGAAAAAAAAGATGGTTAATACTGCAAAAAACCCCAAATTGGCACTCTTGTGACAATTTTATCCCAAACTAATTTTTTACCACGAAAAACCCCAAACTGGCATACTTGTGATAAATTTGCCCCAAACTAATTTTTTGACCACAAAAAACCCTAAATTGGTATATTTGTGATAAATTTTTTTTTGTAAGGACATTTGTGACAAGTTTACCCTTCATTAGTTTTCAATAAATTGGATTAATACCACAAAAAATCATAAAATGGTACACCTGTAACAAACGAAGAGTGAAACGTAAATTTGATACATTCGTTACCTGTCACGTGTCATTTAATAAAGTAATTTGATAGTAAAATTTAACGGAAACAAACCGATAGTAAATTTGTCACAAGTGTATCAATTTAAGGTTTTTTGTGGTCAAAAATTAGTTTTTGGTAAAATTATCATAAATGTACTAGTTTGGGGTTTTTCGCGGTATTAATCCTCTCTTTTTTTTTCCATGGACAATATTTCTTGTAAAAGTCCCCATTCATATAATTTAAATGATATGTGGCGGACCGGTGGGTGTGTTTGGAGTTAACTCTGCAACTGAACTTTCCACACCCATCCAACATTAGACGCGTGTGTTAAAAGTATCCCACGTCACTTATTTATAAATTTATACAACAATTGTATATGTGTGATTTCTTTATATTTAAATAGCTCGAGTTTTTTAGTTTAGACATTCTAATATGACATTAAAGTTTCAGCCTGTTTCGCGTGCGGCTCATAATCCAGCTTGCATGCAAGCCACGCGAGAGAGGAGTTGTTACACGCAAGCCCAATTTTTTTATACAGAACAGATTGAGTGAAGTAAATGAGAATTGAGAGGGCTCTATTCGAATAGATAAATAAAACAGAGACGATGAAAAAGTTGAGGTAACGCCTCGTCTCCACTGATTTTTCTGTTGGCCGCGGCCTTTGCCTTTTCAAACAAACTATTGACGTTGAGAGGTTTTTAACTCATGAATTTCTGTAATTGAAAAAACTTCTTTTTTTAAAAAAATAAATTCATGTCTTGCTTTGTAATTCGTGTGTTTTCATTTTATTAATCATGTATGGGCCTGACAAGATAAAAAGAGAAAAATATAAGTCCATTAGTACCGTTCTTTGTTATTGATAAAATCCTAAGATTTATACAAAATCTCTGTTTACTTTTAAGTTTCTTTTTCACTGGACGATATTTTACTGCCCTGTGCTAAGCACGGGGAATACATTTTATTGCACATTTTAACATGTGTACCAGTTTGAAATTTTTCGTGATATTAACAAAAAAAAAAAGAAAGAAACTTTTCACAAGCGAATTGTAAATCTGAAGTACATGATCATAGACAATTGCAGCACAAGGATTCGAATCACCGTATCAAAACCAGCCTAACGAGTGACGCAATATCCATTGCGTACGTGCAGGAGCACTAATTCCTCTGCCACTGACCCTCAACCCTCACAAAACCACATACAATAAGCAAATTGCGCAAAGGGGTCAATCTCTTTCTTTAAAATGTTTATAAGCTCGCCCAGCAACAAGTGCACCGTTATTGGCCCAAGGCCATGTCTTGATTGGCCAATTAGAGTAAAAATATTGGACAAAAAATATTAGAGTAATAATTGAGCTTCCTTGATTCCTAGTGGAGCCCCGAGATTTGTTTTAAAAGTGTGTGCGCAATATACACGTCGTCCAGAATATTGTCAAGCTTTTGGGACAAGGGCTATTTAAAGGGTCGAAGTGTTCTGCCAAGACAGCCTCCAAGAGCAAAAGCAATTGTAGCCAGTCCAATATTTCTCCAGCACACAGGAGGAGAGAAGATATATGATAATGAGCAAAGCGATGGACACGAAGGCGTTGTTTCCCAAGTTGAAGCCCTTCCTTGCTGTGGTGTTCCTGCAATTTGGCCTGGCAGGAATGGACATCCTATGTAAGGCGGCCCTAAACAAGGGCATGAGTAATTACGTGCTCGTCGTCTACCGCCATGCCGTCGCCACCATCGTGATTACCCCTTTCGCCATCGTCCTAGACAAGTATCTCTCTCTGTGTCCACCATATAATCTAAACTAACATATGTGAGAAATATTTGACAGCTTTCCGAATTTGGTCCCACTCGACAATTTTCCTGTATCGATAACAAGCTTTTATTACTTTATTAGTGGAGTCTTGCTATACATCCTTGTTGTTTTGTCGAACAACTTTTGTCGGGCCAACACTTCCACCTTCTCCTCGCTTCGTGTAGTTTTGGTTGAATGTGAAGTCTTGAATTTGAATCAGTTAATCATGTGAACATTTCTTCTTCAGGAAAACAAGGCCGAAAATGACACTCCCCATCTTTATCAGACTGATGGTGCTTAGCTTACTGGAGTAAGTACGAAGTTAAACTTATCATTGCTAATTTGTGCCTGAACACCTTTTGACATGTTGATTCTCTCTCAGGCCAGTCATTGACCAAAACTTATACTATTTGGGGATGAAGCGCACGACCGCGACATTCGCAGCTGCCATGTGCAACATTCTTCCGGCCATCACCTTCGTCATGGCTTGGATCATGCGGTAATGAACGTGTGCTGACTCCGCTCTCAACACAAGCAGATCACTCCATCGTGACCATTGGAACTTATGATTTCCATATGCGTCTTTTCATAATATCATCAAGTTTTCACCATAAAGAGATATTAATCTATGCTAAAGTTTTTACTAAAATTGGATCTGATCATGGTCCGACATACATACGTGGCACAGAACAACCAATTTGTTTGCTTTTGGAGAACCGTAAATGAACTCGATCTATCGCGAACCTGATATGATATATAGTTCCTACATCATAAGGTCTGACCTTCCTTTTGATTTGCGATTGGATCAGACGATGATGCCTATTGTTTAGCTTTTGAAGGCAAATAATGACTTTTCAATCACTATTGGCATAGGCTTGAGAAGGTGCAAATGAAGAGCATTAGGAGCCAAGCCAAGGTCTTTGGGACACTTGCAACGGTGGCCGGAGCCATGATCATGACGTTAATCAAAGGCCCAATTCTCGAATTATTTTGGACAAATGGAGGAGGGACAACCTCCGACAACATTCCAAATGGGAGTTCTAATGGTGGGATCAGCCTCCAGAATTCCATAAAAGGTTCTCTCATGATCACAGCTGGATGTTTCAGCTGGGCTTGCTTCATGATTCTCCAGGTAATTGATCCAATCTGGTCGATCTTCTCATATTGGATTAGTAGGTAAATTTAAGTTCATCAAAATTAGCGTCTCACACTCTCAAAAGGAAAGCTTTCAGAGAATGCCACAGTGCCGTTTTTTATGTGTCAAAAGGCTAATCATAAACAACAATAACACACTAATTTGCATCGGTCTCGTTTTCTTTGTAATTTCTAACAGGCGATAACACTACAAACATATCCTGCTGAACTCTCTCTCACGGCGTGGATATGCTTTTTGGGGACAGTTGAGGGTACCGTCGTGGCTCTGGTCATGGAAAGAGGAAATACTGCTGTCTGGTCCATTCAGTGGGACACCAAATTACTCGCAGCTGTCTACAGTGTAAGCACTCACGACTTCATGATTATAACCGATATCCTTTTACAAACTAACTCATGAAAATTAAGCGGTGAATTATAATGCCTTCCACTATCATCACTTGTTGGCGATCCTTCATTATGAAGTTCATTAGGACATTGATTGAACCCAGGCTATAAATTTTTCCTTATTTATTACTTTGTATATTTTAGACATGTAATCATCATGGCTCCTCGAGAGTTTCCCTCAGTGACACAGGTAACTGCTTTCATTTTGTCTGCGGATGAAAGTTCCTATTTCATATATGTTTGTGCCAAAATATATTTCATACGAGCAATATTTTTACTAAAATTCCCTTTCATCTTCTAAACAAGCCTTCTCGTCTCTATTATATCAAACTTTAATTTGTGAGTTATAACATGATCGGGGAATGCAGGGAATAGTGTGCTCGGGAGTGGCTTACTACATTCAAGGAGTGGTCATGAAAGATAGAGGACCGGTTTTTGTCACGGCCTTCAGTCCTCTAGGCATGGTGATCGTCGCCGTATTGAGTACCTTCATTTTAGCGGAGCAGCTTTTCTTGGGAAGGTACTTTCTTTCTCCTCATCAAATTCTCCCCCAATTCGTGCAAAACATCAATTTAAGAAAAGTACATTATGCTAATCGATCTTGTTCAATTAGGGTTGTCGGCGCCATAGTCATCGTGGCTGGTTTATACCTTGTCGTGTGGGGCAAAAGCAAGGACTACGCGTCTTCTTCTTCGCCAATAGACGAGCAAAAAGCATTGCCGACAAAGTCGGTTGACCCAGGGGGCCACGGGAAGGAGAACTTCAGTCATGAGATGATCAAGATTAGTACAAGTAATGACAAAGAAACCCTAGAAACTAACGGAAACTGATTTGGCCATTTGAGGATTTGACATTTGTAGTGACATAAAGTTCATTAATTAAGAAGATTCGACCTAATTAGTCGTTCTCGAGATAAGTCTTTGCAATTGTGAATGTTATCCGAACCTTCGAAGTTGGTGCATACCATGATTTTTGGTACGTCGATGTTTTCTGGAAGTAAAATTCGTGTATGTTGTTGACATCTAACAAATATTTAATGATTCTAAAAGTAAAGTCGGAGCAGGCATTTCTCATAAATTGGCATATAGGGGTTTTTTGATAATAGAACTAAATCATCATAATCACAAGATTTTTTTCAGGTTATGACCCAAAGTGTGACAAATCTATGCAGTGGTATTCATAGAAAGCGACATGAATTGATGACTTCAGCTATTCACTTTTGATTTTTTATAAGATTTATGATGCCTGCACTTTCATTTCTAATTAACACGAAACATTTTAAACTTTCAAAATACTCAAAATCTTGACACGTCAAATTGCATGTAGTACTTTCGCAATTTTCGGAATTTAAAATAGCAGATTTCTTAGGGAAAATGAATAATGGAAATTACAAGTAGATGAAAATCTGCCCCAGGCGATGTGTTTCTTTATTTTATTTGGGCCCAACTTTTGTATTAAGACAATATATCAACTCGCATTGGACCGGACACTGTGAAGGAACGAAGTTGAGTTGATCCATTATGTGCAAAAATTAGTCTTTCTCGGCCTGGTCCTTGTAGACCCGAATATGTTGAACAAGAGATAATAAATAATAAGCTTGAGAGAGAGTCACCGGAGAAAAGTGTTTGAAAAATCTTAAATATTGCATTTATATCAATTTAGTCCTAAATCTTTTTTTGATGTCAATTCAATCATTTTGGCTAATTTTGGCCGGATATTGCTAACGTGGACGCCGGTCGACTTGTATAGCATTATCAGAACTAACGTAAACAACTCTCAATAAAATTTTAATATTTTTTGAATTATTTATTTATTCTTTTCTTTTCTTTTTTTCTTTCTTATTTTTTTTCCTTCCCTTTCTTCTTCTTCTTCTAGCCAGTCACTGGACCGACAACCAATCAGAAGCCACGGCCGATGAGCCTCGTCGTCTCTCTGGATTAGGACGCTAATCAAAGGCTCGATTCTTCCGCTATGCTTGCTTCATGATTCTTCAAGTAACGAATATAATTTAATCGATCTTTCCATGTCGGATCAATAGGTAATTTTAAGTTTTGCAAGCTTAGTGCCTTATACTCTCAGAAGAGAAACTTTTAGAGATCGGCATGGTATAATGGTTAATCATTAGCAACAATACACACTAACTCGCAGTAGTGTGTTTTTTTTTTTGGTAATTTCCAACGGGCGATAACACTTCACACATGTTCTCTAAGATCTCTCACATGGTTTGGATATGCTTATTAGGGACAGTCCAAGGCGCCATTGTGGTTTTGTTCATGGAAAGAGGAAATATTGCCATTTCGTCTATACAGTGGGACATCAAATTACTAGCAGCCATATACAGTGTAAGCACTTGCAATATCATGCCTATTTAACTGATTTTCTTTTACAAAATAACTTGTGAACATTAAGAGAGAAATTATCATGCTTTCGGCTATTATCAATTTTTGTTGTGAGTAGATGCAGTGCGTGCGTGCACACATGGAGTTGAGGTGTTGGCGCAATAAAAGTTTCTCAGATAAATTATCATAAATTGTATGGGACAGGGAGAGAGACCCTGTTGAGGAAGATGGCGAAAGGCACGACGACAATTGGGGCAACAAAGTGCCGGTAGACGACTAGCACGTAATTGCTTGTGCCCTCGTTCAAGGCAACCTTGCAAATGATGTAAGCATCGTCTCCAATGGTGGCGTTTCCCCTGCACGAAGCATATGTTGAATAAATTAAGATAAAAGTTATTGTAGACTAAACTTCTAACAAAGTAAAGTTCGAAAATCTTGCTTTTTTCTTCTTCTTTTTTAATTAGTGCTAATGTTTGGTTATTGACTTGAAGATCTTGAAGACCATCTCCAAATCCTTCTCACGCACTCACGGACACTCGTATTCGGTCACGACCAACAGGAGACTCCAGTGTGCAACTTTCGAAATCAACGAGTGCACATTAATCCACCACTGGGTCGTGCTTAAATTTTGTGGAGTGTACGATTAAACATCAAAATCTAGTTTGTCCAATGGAGATGGTAAAGAAACATCTAGAGATAGGTCTTTGAAGGAAGAAACTGAATCCTCATTGTCTGTTTAAACACCATTGGGTCGTGCTATGTTAGGATAACGCTGGCCGGAGTCTCTCTCGTTTTCTGGGTTTTTGTACCTCTCTCATGTCGAAAAAGCATTCTCCCGTTTAGGTTCTGAAAAGCTTTGAATCCTCGTGTTTTGCGCTTCCAATATTTCGCATCATACGAAAAATCCCTATTCTCTAGATTTTTCTAACATGTTCGAGTGCAAAGTTTGCGAAAGTGTATTGACTTCGGAGTGTGATTATTATGTCTGGGAATGATAAATTACCTTTCGAATTTCTTCAAACACATATATCCTCACAGACGACGTCAACCTACGTCGTTGATAATCTAGGAAATAGGTATAACTACTACCTATTCAGAGATTACACGACATTTATAGTTCATGAAAATTATAACTAATAAAAAACGAATTCTATTAATCAGCGATTATCATCCCATGCCTAAAGTTGTCCGTTCTGTTGCCCCCACGGTCAGCCAACTCTGTTGGCAATGCCGTTGGCTCGTCTATGCCCTCGTGGTCAGCTAGCTCTGTTGGCAGTGCCAATTGCTCATCTACTGGTGAAGGCAATTTGCAGTGCTTGCTTTTGCCCCAAACAACAAGGTACAAACCAGCCACAAAGACGATTGCACCAATAATCCTGATTTAACAATTATCATAATATAATTTTTAAAATTGATAATTAGCATGAATTGAGGTAGAATTTTGAGTAAAAAAAAAACGTTCCTTCCCAAGGTAAGCTGCTCAGCTAACTTGAAGGTGCTTAAGACAGCCACAATCACCATGCTTAGAGGATTGAAGGCCGTGACGAAAACTGGTCCTCTTTCTTTCATGACCACACCTTGAATGTAGTAGGCCACTCCTGAGCGGACTATTCCCTGCATTTACCAATTATGGTATCACTTTTATTTTTTGCTAGAATGGTATAACTTGTCTAATAATAAAAATGAGAAGGCAAATTTCTCGTTTCAAAGTTAAAAAGGATTTTTAGTAAATATGCTGCACATATATTACACAAAATGAATGCAATTAGCAAAATTAAAAGTTTGATGTGCGTTAGTGCCTTAATCTTGTTGGTAGAATAATTTTGCACATTACAAGTGTACCGAATAAAAATCCAAAGTAAAATAGCTAAAAGGTTAGAGGGTAATTTCGTTTCAATTTATTTGTCATTTTCTGCTGGCATAACAAAGAAACTCTTTAAAAAATAGAACCTCTTGAAATTTTTTTTTTGGTAAAGGAACCTCTTGAAATTCGTTACTCTCTTAAAGCAAGAAGTGGATTAACGATGACATAAGCTTATGATTCTCACATTAATGTCTAGTGCATGCTGCCCACTGGTCGAAACCGGCGCCACTCACTAATTCGCCAACATCCGTTCCCATCCCACTCATAAAAATAAATGAAGCTTAATGTCACAAGTAAATAGTTTTAGGCATTATAATGAAGAATAACCGATGACAACAAGTGATAATAGTGGTAGGCATTATAATTTCTCCCTTAATTTTCCCAAGTTATTTTGTAAAGGAAAATCAGTTAAATAATCATGAAGTTGCAAATTCTTACTCTGTAGACAGCCGCAAGCAATTTGGCATCCCAATGTATGGGCCACGGAAGTGTTTGCTCTTTCCATGACTAGAGCCATGACGGCACCCTCAATAGTCTCCAAAAAGCATATCCAAGCTGTGAGAGAGATCTCGGTAGGATTTTTTTTAGCATTTGCCACCTTTGGGAAATTAAAAAAAACCATGCCAATGCAGGTTAGTGTGCTATTGTTGTTTATGATTAGCCTTTTAACACATAAAAATGCATTGGTCAAACGTGAAAAGATCGGCTAAATTAAATAATTACTTGGAGAATCACGAAGAAAGCCTGGCAGAACATTCCAGTTGCGATCATGAGAGAACCCTTGATGGAATTCTGGAGGCTGATCCCACCATTATCATTCCCGTTTTGAATGTTGTTGCTGGTTGTCCCTCCTCCTCGTGTCCAAAATAGTTGGAGAACCGGGCCTTCGACTAGTGTCACAAAAATGGCTCCAGCGACCATCGCAAATGTCCCAAAAACCTTAGCTTGGCTCAGAATGCTCCTCATTTTCACCTTCTCAAGTCTAAGCCAGTAATGATAAAAAAAAGTCATTAATTGCCTAAAAAAGTGGAACCATTCGGTGTTATCGTATGGTCCCATCGAAAATCAAAAGAAGGTGGAACCTATATATCATAAAAAACCCATCATTTACCGCATGATGCAAGCCATGACGAAGGTGATGGCTGGAAGAATGTTGGCCATGGCAGCTCCGAATGTCGCGGTCGTGTGCTTCATCCCTAAATAGTATAAATTCTGGTCAATGACTGGCCTGAGAGACATAAGAATGAAAAAACACGTTAAAGATAATCATGAACAATTGCCCGTGAAACCCAAAAAAAAAAAAAACAACTATCGTGAAACCTTACTATTGCCTTATATTTTGCGATACTTGTTAATAGAAAATGGGAAGGTCCACACAAGCGTGACGGTCAATCTGCACCTCACATTTTCCCACACATTTTTAGCAGAGCACAATCCCCTTCTTTGGTTTCCTTTTTTCACGGCCTTTTTACTCAGGCTAGGCTAGAAAGATACATCATGGGCTACAGAGTGTTGTATTCTTTATTTTTTTGTGTTGCTGCGTGAATCCTGCAAATTATTAGTCCACAAGTGATTTTTGTACACGAGGTCTACTTTTTTTTTTTTTGGGTTGAAAATACTCGAGGTCTACTTGGGGAGCTATCCTTAGGAACAAGCTATCATTAGGATCTAATACTGGAAAACAGCAACTAGCCTGCCTGAGTAATTTTATTTTTATTTTTTTGAGTTGGCTGCCCTATAAATGTGAATATATTAGCTTACATATCCATTGCAGAACTGTAGGTTCTTGGATAGACCGCAGTATTATAATCTACTAGTTTAATATGTGTATCTTTCTCAGTGCTCCCTGCATTTTTTTCATGGAAACCCCCAATATGAGAAATGAGAAGATGACAGTCTGACGAAAATCTGATACTTACTCCAATAAGCCAGGAGAACAGTTTGTGCGTGGTGGGAATGGGACTAGATAACGCCCCATATGGGGAATGAGGAGGTGACAGTATGATACTTACTCCAATAAGCCAAGCACCATCAGTCTGTTGAAGTGGGCTTGAAGACGGGGTGTGTCAGTCATCTTAGGCCTTGTTGTCCTTATAAAAAAAAAGTTCCCATGATCAATATATCCAAAGTCAAGTTTAATCAAAACCAAATGATGCAAGGAGACTACCGGTGCGTGAGTGCACACGTGGAATGGAGGTGTTGGCCCAATAAGGGCGCACATGAAATCCATTCTGGAGTAAAAATTCTGTTTCAAAATGGATTCCGAAACAGAAATGCGTTTGTTAAAAAATTTCCGGAATGCATTCTGGAGCAATTTTTACATTCTAGAATAAAAATATGTTTGTTAAAAATATTTGATTCCAAAATGCATTTTTGATTCCAGAATAAGTTTCGGGCAGGAAAAATAAAAGCTACTTTTTGTAGCTTCTCTCTTCCAGAATGCATTCTCCCTATTTTCTCTCTTTTTCTCACTAATTTTTTTTTCAAAAAATGCATAAAAATTCAAAAATTCCAGAAAAATTCATAAAAATTTCCAGAAAATAATAAAAGTTAGATTTCGGGAAAATAGGAAATTTGGTGAATTTTTTTCAAAAAATATTTAAAAAATTAAAATTTTCAAAACTTTACAAAATGACTTAAAATACATTTGGACACTCACTTTGAGTGAAATTTAATTTTTTTGAGATGCCCAAAAAAATCAAAAAATCAAAAATTTCAAAATTTCACAAAATGACTTAGAATACCTTTGGGCATCCATTTTGAGTGAAATTTAATTTTTTTGAGGTGTCCAAAAAAATCAAAAAATCAAAAATTTTAAAACTTCACAAAATGGCTTAGAATACCTTTGGGCACCTACTTTGAGTGAAATTTAATTTTTTTTTAGGTGCCCAAAAAAATCAAAAATTTTAAAATTTCACAAAATGACTCAGAATACCTTTGGGCACCCACTATGAGTGAAATTTAATTTTTTTGAGGTACCCAAAAATATAAAAAAATTTCAAAACTTCACAAAATAGCTTAGAATACCTTTGGGTACCCACTTTGAATGAAATTTAATTTTTTTATGTGCCTAAAAAAATCAAAAAATCAAAAATTTTAAAACTTCACAAAATGGCTTAAAATACCTTTAGGCACCCACTTTGAGTTAAATTTATTTTTTTAGGTGCTCAAAAAAATAAAAAAATAAAAATAGATTTCTATTCCAGAAATCAATTTCTGGAGAAATATTAGTCATGTTTTACCAAACAGATTTCTCCTCTATAAATCAATTTTTGGCAAGAATTCCATAAATTAATTTCTGGCAAGAATTTAATTTCTTGAGCAGAATGGTTACCATTCACACCCTAAAAGTTTCTCAAATAAATTATCGTAGATCGTATAGGACAGGGAGAGAGACCTATTGAGGATGATGGCGAAAGGCGTGACAGCGAAAGGAGTGATGACGATAGTGGCGACAGCGTGTCAGTAGACGATAAGCACATAATTGCTCGTGCCCTCATTCAAGGCAGCCTTGCAAATGATGTCCATCCCAGCCAGCCCGAGTTGCAAGAATACCACGAGAATGAACGGCTTCAACTTCTGAATCCACATATACATGGCGATTGCTTTGCTCAAATCACGTAACTTGGCTCTTCTAATGTATATTGGAGCAGTGTATCAACTTGGATAACTTTTGCTCGCATACCGACCCTTTAAATCCAAAGCACTAGTTCCGGAAGTAGAAAATATTCCGCAAGACCTGCTTACATATGCTTTTCATAAATTTGGGATTATAAATAAAGGATTCTTAATTACTCTGATTATATCGTGATGGCCTTTGGCAAGTACATAACATTCAGTAACTGTGTTTCGAGTTTGAGCCGTGAAGAAAGCCAAAGAGGTTTCCCAATTTGAATATATTTCTAGTTTGAGTGGTTTCCTACTTTTATCTAGTTTGACACTACGCTCGATGGACTTGGCCCTAGCCTCAAAACCTGAGTTCGTTGCAAAGGACCAAGGAATAGGCGTTGAGATTCCCATACCCAAGCTCAGAGTTTCCGATCCAAGTGTCAATGTATAATCATATTTTGGGAAATAATTTCTAATTTATAAAAGAGGAAATCATTTTCCTAAATTTAAGCATGGATTTTTCGTTGACTAGAAAAAGATTTTCCGTTGACTCATTTTCCTAAGCAATCCAAACACTGAAAATGAGGATAATGTTTTGCTAAAAAAAATTTCAGTAAAACAAACGTAGCTGTAATGTCTAGATAATGTCAAAACTTATGTTTATGTTGGACGTTACATGCATATATATGTGATATTAGATAACTTTTTGTGAACAAGCCAAGTGGAACATGAACCATGCAGATTTGAGGTTGGGTCCTAGCATCGATAGCTAGATCATCACAAATCAAGAGTTTAAAAAGCTGATAGTTGAAGACGAGAATGAACGGCTTCAACTTCTAAATCTAATCCATTGCTTTGCTCAAATCGAGTGACCTCGCTCTTCTAAGATGTATTGGAGCAGTGTATCAGCCTGGCTAATTTTTGCTCGCGTTATTGTATTGGGAATGAAATTGCCCCTTTAAACGAAAAGCACCTGTTCCAAATTTTACTCATTTCTTAGACTTGATTCCTTCTCGACGTTTGCTCTAGGAATCGTAACACATTGAAATTTCAAGCCAATTTTAAGAGTTCAAGCTTGAGACAAGTCGGTCAATACTCGAGCACAAGTTTAGTGCCCTAATCGATCCTTCATAAATGGTACCCATTAACCCTGTTCAAATCTAATTAGGCCAAATTAACTCAATTTCAATATCAATTTTGGCAAAAACATGATAATTTGGCAAAATTTAGCTGAAATGACAAATTGAGACCAACAAGGCCGGGCTCGCCTGGTTGACCTGACCCGGTTCGGCCCACTTTAACCGAAACTTAATTCGGCCCATTGCTTAAGTTAGACAATGCCCAGGCAGCTGTTCTCACGGTTGAACCCGTGCTTGGAAGCATCATTCTTGCAAGAGGTAGTAAGGCCCCTTGTGAGAGCAAAATGTTTCTCAGCTCCTCTGCTTCACCAGCCGCATTTGCCAATGTCCATGCACTAGGGGTGAGCATGGTCTAAATGGATGGTTTCCACACTGAAATCGAGAACCAACTACTAAGGACCGATTTCGAATAATTGAAACTGGAAACCGCTTGTTGGTTCCATAGATCCATCCCAAAACTGTCTGTTCAGTCCAGTTTTCAGGTTAGTCCATAAAATCAATCCCACCAAGCTTCACACAATGCCCAGCCGCAACATCCTTGCCTGGCTGAATCACCTGTAGCAAACACAACGACTTCTAGTGCTCCACTGTGACAGTTCCTGGAACGGTCGACCTCCATCAGCATTATTAGACTTATTGGTATCATTGACTAACACTTTGAAGGTTTCCAGCATTATCGTGACTCTAGTGGCATTAGCCCAGTTCTTTCCAACGTTCCCAATATGACGCAAGCCTGACAACACCCGCGTTCACAGCCTTCCCCCTCAGTTAGGAGAGGAATTGGAACCCGAATTGAAGATGAGAAGATTGCCCAAGCGGTATCATTCGATACAAACTTTCCATCTTGGTTTTTGTCCATCAAAATCCCCCTTCCATTGCTGCATCAATTGCGATTTTGTCCTTGCAAGTTGGAAAGAAAAATTCTTTCTTTCCCTTTTTTGGTGTTGACTGATTAACGCCTGCCACCAATCTTTCCTTTCAAAGTTGTTCCCAAATCCATCCGGGGAAATTCTCTCCATTCAAACATCTCACCAGCCCATTCACGATTCTTTCTTCAAAATTCTCTCCATTCAAATATCTTTTGACCACATTTGTTGCACTCTTTCCTACTTTTGTAGATAATCGAATGCAATCAAATCTCCAGCCACCCATTGCTGGTCCAAGTTCGTTTTCTATTGATCCTCAGTCAACCGTTATCTTGTGCCCATCTCAACTCCCATATTTGATGTTATCACCTGCAAATTTGATGCAAAATGGTATGCTCTTGGTGATGAAATATAAAAAATGAGAATATCACAATATTACCAATCCAATAAAGGTGGGTGGCAGGCGGTTTTACATTTGGAACTAGGAATCGGACTAGTACTCAACGGTTTTAATAAATTGGAATCATGAACCGAACCAGTTCCCTTAGGAACAATTGGTTCTGGGCCAATTCGTCCAATTTTGGACAGTCCAAGCGGTTTCCGAATCCTTCGCACACCCCTAAGGCACACTACTCTGCAACAGGTAAAGAACTCTTCTCTGAGAAACCAAAACCATCTCATGAGTAAAAACTGGTCAGAGATAAGATTTAGCTTAAGGGGGCGGACACAAGCCTAAGATGGATAAAAGTCAGATAAAAAGATTAAAAATGGATAGTGCACGTTCAATGATGAATGTCTAGAAAGGCATATAAATATGGTCCATGCTTTAGGAGATTTTGATGACCGCAAAATTATCCTTAGTATAATGTTTTACATTGATGATTGCAGATGTTCATGATACTATTTATAAAACTGAAGTGACAAGATCATGAATCTGTCCTGTCGGTAAAAACAACATCAACGGATCTTCAAAGATCAGCTATAAGACAATGTCCTAAACTAAGAAGATCACGAAGTTCATGCTGCTATTAAAATGGATAATTTAATATGACCATTGGTTCATCATTATAGCCGTTGTTGACTAGACATACACAAGCATGAGAGAAGGACGATCGGAGAACAGGTCGTCTAACAGTATGTTAGAGCCGCAGAAGCTATTTCAGGTAGCCTGCAAAAGTTCAAGATAGATTGTATGGCAATCCTAGCTTTGGACAGCAGCACCAACGAACTCCTAACAACTATCTTGCTTCTCCAAGACATCTCCAATGGATTGTTTGAGGATGCCTATAAAAGAGAAGATCTTTGACAACAAGATGTTAGAGAGACGTGCAATAAACAAATCCAGAAATCTGTTGTAAGTTGTGTTCTTAACAAAAAAACTCGTCTGTTTGTGATTCTTGCTACTTGTAATTGTGTTAAAAGATCAATTGTACTGAATAATAGCAGCACCTAATTCCTGATAGTGTGATATATCTTCTGAAAGGATTGGTGTGTGCTAGTTGTAACTTGTTCCGCAAATACTAATGTATTACAGCCTAATTTGTGGTTGTTAGTGATGAGAGTGGACATAGGCATATGGATAAAATCGAACCACTATATATTTTTGTGTGTTGTTGTTTTCTTCTTTTTCAATCACTTAAGCATACAATCAACTCACGATTTCTGAAACATCACCTTAATCTGATCTTTACTTTGTACTCACTGTTTTTTCGCAAAAAGTGTAAAGATCTTAAAATAACCTATTCACCATCCTCCTCTAGTTGTATTGTTAGCCCCAACAATTTGAGCCCAGCCCCACTAGGCAGTTCGGCCACACTCTCTTTCCTTTACCTTGCCGAAATTTTCTTGCGTCGTGCGTATGTCATACATGCACTTGCCATGCACGTGTCATGCGTGTGCCATCCATTTAACATACATGTGCTATACACGTCTTCTAGAAGGTAGTTGACTAAGGTTTAAGGAGGCTTTTCCATCTAAATTTCTAATTTGGACTTAGACTAGAAATAGGATTTCCAAAGCTTATTTTTTTTAGGTAAGTTAAATGCCAAGACAAGATATTCAAGGTCAAGATTCGTCGCGCACACTCACAGACGCTCATATTCGGTCTCGGCCAACAAGAGACTCCGGTGCGCAGCTTTCAAAATAGACGAGTGCGCAGTAGTCTACAATCGGGTCATGCTTAAATTTTGTGGAGAGTACGATTAAACATCAATATTTAGTTTGTCCAATGGAGATAGTAAGGAAATATCTAGCAATAGGTCTTCGAAGTAAAAAACTGAACGAGTTAGATTGCTCAATCAGAACATGAAGCCCAATGTGCAGTTGCACGAAAACGGTGAGCACGCGTTTGTTTTTTGTCAAAATGCGCTGAAATTTTCAAATAGATCTCTGATGGGTATTGTGTATAATGGGCCGCCCATAATGGGCTAACCCAATCCATGAAAGAAAATAACCGCATTTGGTAGTTATTTTCTGAAGACAAAAGTGAGAAATGGGAACATACGTGAGTGTGTGTTGTGTGTGCAATAATTCAACATTAGAAACTCTCACTCTCACAAAAAGACAGAAAAAAAGGACTTTGTTCTACAATCGAAATATTGTTCTCTCTCAAGGCTGCAATAGGTGCATTTAATATGTGAAAAAGAGATACGTTCGTTTTTTGTAGCATATCAAGTATAGAATTGGCTCGTTTTTCCGCGTTTTTTTTTCTTTATATTCAGGAATTTGTTTCCTTCAATCTCCACAACACTTGATTTTTTAATCTGATGAAAGGAACCGTGTATCGGAGATTCACCTTATCATACCCGTCTTCTTCAGTTGTATCTCTACACAACGATTCATCATTTCGTTTCGTCATAGATATTTATCTTCGTTGTACTGTGGTGGGGTGGAAGAACTCGGTGTTCTTGTCCCCATATCGGAGCCAATTCAGCTGCAATCCACTACCCAGTACACTCCTCTTGCCTTAAAAAACTTCGAATTTCTCCATAGATTACCTGTTCCTTCTCCTTCTCGAAGGGAGTACCTCTCCTATTTACCGTCTCTGCCGACTCTCTTTTTATGACCGTCGACTCTCTATCTTGAGTTGGAAAGTTTTCTGTTGCTCCAGGTTGCGAGGGCTTTAGATACGGTTCTAATCCGTCCATCAAGTTACTATCTCTCGGTGAAGGGGAATTGCAAACTTCTTGTATAAGATTAAGCCAGTCCTCGCCGGACATCCGAGATGCTCCGAATTTGAATTCCTTTTCTCGTTTTGGGGGGTTTGGCACCAAAAATAACACAATTGGGCTATGATCCGATCCTACCGCAGAAAGAGCAAAAGCTTCTGAAGTTGGAAATGAAGATTAATAAGGACACAACCGATTATCCTTCTTACAAAAGCATTTCCATCACATCTATTCGACCATCCAAAGGTGCATCCTTTGCACTCCTTATCCATTAACATGCAGTTATTAACAAATTCCTAGAAGGATTGTAGTTTGGAGTTCTGAGACAGCCGAGTACCTTCCTTCTTCCAATGATGCAATGCTTCATTGAAGTCCCCAGTGCAAGGGCCCGACAAAGTATTTGACAGGCTAATGCTCTGAATTAGATCTCACATGACCATTCTTTCTTGCAATGCGGATGGGGCATGTATAGAAGTCACTCTATCGCGCCACGACTTCAATTCTGGAAATGGAAGCCTCGTCCTTAGACATTCAAAATGTGGAGGCTGATTCTTAGTTTCCATCAAGAACGGTAAGTTGGGCCAACCACGTAGCTCCTGAATCGTCGGGGGTACCCAGCCCTCGACAATTCTAGCTTATTATTCGGACTAGCTGCCTCAGCCCATCCAGCCAAAGCAGTGCTTATCTGAACAAGAGTTTCAAGTAATTGAGGTTCGAGTTAATTTCATAAGGCTCGAACCTCTTTTTCTTCTTTGAAGTCAGAATTTTACACTCTCGGCCAGCTTTCTTGACTCACAACTGATTTGGGGATAGTTGGTGAGCTCTGTTACGATTTCCAGTTCAGGATATGAGAGAAGCTCCCAGGTTCGATTTGTACATACTTAAATTCCCGTCTTTTAGAAGACACTCCAGTTCCTCTAGCAATGAGTGGATCAGTGCAGCCCTTTTCTCTCTGCCAAAACTGCTCGAGCTGTCTCTGGTTGTGGATGAATCTGTGCGGTGTACATTTTCCACTAGCGCTTTTTCTTTATAATGGACAACCTGCATCTGGTGTCATGGTGTTTGTGGTACTCCCTCAGTTTCGTCACATACTGGTTTGTCTTTTCCATAGAATATATTCCAACAAGGGCTTGACTCCTCAACTTCGGCCCCGAGCCAAGGACCCTTTGTGGGATTGTTTGCATCTATTCCTCCCTAAAAGTAACTTCCTCACACTACCTTGCATAATATTCAATTCTCCCACACGAAAACAAAAATGCGGCCGGCGTTCATAATAGGTATTAAACCGCAAAGGATCTCCATCATAAGCCGTTTAAACTCCCGGTTTCAAAGGTGAAAAGCCCGAGAGATTTATTCTAGCTCTCCATACTTTTTTCATGTTACTCCTTTTGCCTCCATACCAACATCCAAGGCTGGCCCTATTTTATCAGCTACTCGTTGAACCGCCTCCTCCGAGAAGCATTCATAGGAAAGGCCATGAATTTGTACCCAAAAAGCCCAATGGTAAAAGAGTGGCATTCGGGGGTTTTATGGGGTTCCTAAGTCTTTAATAGAAGATGTTATTTGCAAAGGACCAAGGTCCTTGATCTAATACTACGTTTTTGTTGCTTTCAGATAGGAAAGTTATGGCGAACAGTCCCTGATCAACTGAAGTAACGGTTACCCCATCGACCGTTTTCCTCATTGTGCTCCAAAACGCTTGCACATTAATAAGAAGATTTGGCAGAAATTTCCCAAATAAGGTGAGGCTACATTCCCTCCGTTTGTCAGCTGTAATGAGACCATCGGCAACATCAACGGCCGAGAACCCAGCTTGCGGCATAGAGCCGTGACTCGGCATCAGCAGCAAGTCCTTTGTCCATCACAGAGAGCATGATCAACAAGCACGGGAGAAAGAAGGATGAGAGCGGCGAAAGGTGGCCACGGTCAAAGCTAGGATTTAGGATTTAAAAGAAAAGCTAGCCCTTAGCAAGAGAAGGAGCTCTACTGGAGACGAGGGAGAATTCTTTGAATGAATGATTATCGTTTTCGAACTTCCTTGAACAGCCCTTTTCAAAGCTCGGGTGGTTCGACCAGTCTTTCCAAACAGGGTGCAACCAATCAAAAGACCCAATTGAGAATGCATTTCAATTGAAAGTACTTTTCAGCAAAATGTTTTTGATGATTTCCGATGTTTCGCACACGGAAAATGAATGAGGTCAACTGAAAAGCCCCAATTGAGAAACGAAATCACGTTCCAAAATAAGAGCTATTTTGCACTAAATCTTTTAACTGGGGAGTGAGGACTGCCGCCATTCTTCTAAAGCCGACAGATTTCATATGTTTGAGCTCTCTCTCTCTCTCTCTCTCTCTCTCTCAAACAAGGGGAAAACAACCATTTTTTCCAGAAAACGATTTTCAAAGAAATATTCCCTTCTATCATGAAGTAGATCGCAAAACAAACTAAAAGGCATCCAAGCGTCTTAGTTGAAGACATCATACTTGTACTTCCATCAAGAGCGATGAACGACGAGCAGAGAGTAATCCTCCAGAGTGGCAAAACGAAACACATCCTCACAGTGAAAGAACTGATGAGTCTCTTACAAGGCAAGGCGTTGACTTAATTCGACTAGCTTATTCGAGTCAGTCCAACATAAATGACCGATTCACCCCTAATGTGCATCCTACCAAATTGTCGCTGTTACAAAATGTAGTTAGTTTTTGTGGGGATATTATCAGCAAGTGAGCCTCATTCTTGAAATTCACTATCTAGTTATGCATGGTGAACTATAACTACAACTTCCAGTGCAACCAATCTAAGTGCCGTATTAAAGCACTGCTCCCGTAGATGCGGACGCAGAGGCAATGTAATCAAAATGGTTTTCATAACCAATGAGTCTCACCTGTTAACCTCAACAACTGAAGGGAAAGTAGAGAAGAATTCATTTGATCTCAGAATGTTTTCTACATTCCAATGCCATGCTGACTTTCCCGCACTGAACATCAACCGTTAGAGCTGCATGAGCAAAACTTTCCTTTCCACTGCCTAGAGACGGCCATAAGTTAACCCCAGAAAGCTGAATAAAACCAAATCATGACAATTGGTGGAACTTCTAGATGTGGCTGTCATGGTTGGATAAGTTTAGCAGACACTCATCCAGGCAAAACTGCCCTTGCAAACTGAAGGACTCAGTGCGAGCAAATCACAACTCTTGTTTAGTGGACAAAAAGTTGTTACAAAAAGGGGCTTCGAGAACCACACCCTGATCAGTACCGCCTCAAGCATACTTCCCCGCAGAAGGAAAAGGGTTCCTCGATCCAGGAAAAACATCACCATCAGATTAACTGACACAATTCCTAACGAGTAGAATTAAATATAGAAAACAACATCACAATGATACCTACATAATAGTTTAGACAAGGCAGCTTATGACAATTGCTGCCCTTAATCCTCCCCATATATACGCTGAAGTTCTCGGGTTGCAGCTAAATATGACTCTGAAAAGAGCAAATTGAGCATTTTGAGAAGACTGCAAGATGCCAGTAAAATTGGACGATAACAACAATTCACATGATTCTTCAAAGTTCATCATGCTAAAGCAAAGCCATTGATCAGAGAAGGAAGTAAGCATCACCTTTCCAGAGACGGAAGGATTTTTGATTGATTGGGGAACCAGTGATAGTTTGCATGACTTCAAACAACATATTTTGGGGTGTGCTCCTGAGTTCCTGAACAATCCCATAGATGGTCTTTCCATTGTCGAAGTATATGTGGTTATTCGGGTGTTTGGTCTTGCAGCCAGCATGTCGTTCAAATTCATACGCATTAATTACCTAACAGTCCATTTCATCTGGTTCAATCAGTAGATTAAATTACACAGAAGCAATTCAACCAGATACAAGTCCAGAAATGCACTTACCTTCACGAAATTACATGACTGACAGCCGCATAAATATCCAGAACCTCTAATGACACCACGGAGCTCCTTCTAAACAAAGAACCAGCTCCACATCACTGTAAGATGAAACTGTCTAAAATTTGTGAACACATCTAAAGTGACATTACCTCTCGTGACCACGCAGCATACTTCACAGATATCCCATCTAAAATGCCAGTTGATAGCAAGCTTCTGACGTTTGAGGGGAAGTTGTTTGAACCTTTCTTAGAAGTGTTTTGCTCCTCTTTCTTCCGCGATAAATTTTCAATTCCAGAGGCAACAACCGAAGTAGAACTGGGAAAAATATCGCCATTTGACTTAATTAACTGATTGCTATTGACTGCATCTGACGTTTGAACAGAAGGCAGACCACAGAACAAATTGTTACTGTATATAAGCCTCCTTGAGGAATTCGCATCATCATTGTCAGGGCTGCCAAAGGATATGATTGTGCTTTGCCCTAAACCATAGGAGTGACACATGGATAAACTACTGCTGTCATCATTATTGTAGATGCTACCTGCTGGAACAGAGATGTGATGCCCTTTGCCATAAATATGGCCCGTTGACATGGAATCATCTGCCTTGTAGCTTTGACCCATAGACAAAACATTGTTATCCGCATGAATAGACATGGCATCACCATGCCCTTTGTATGCCTGTCCAGCAGTCTCACCTTCATTTTCATACAGTTTCCCAATTGACAAGACACTGTTGCTTTCACCCAGATCACTAGAGGCTGAAGATATTATGTTGCCATCTCCAATACCAGAAGCAAGAGCAGTTGAAACAGGATCTTCTTCTTCCTTACAGAAAGATTGAGCTGCAAACATGGCCCCGGAAGCCACCCTATTGTAGCCATGTCCCATTGATAATGGAGTCACATTGTCAGAGTCCTTGACATGGTTCACTTTAACTTTTCTCAGACCGCCATAATTAAGCCCTGATCCAGGAACTTCTGGCGCATGAGACATTGACAAGCCAAATGAGGAATTACTAGGATAAAGGTCTTCATCCATTTTTCTCCCAATATTCAATTTTTCCGCACCGATAGATGGAGGGCATCTCTCATTATACTTGACAGCTCCAGTCGTTTCAGTATCAAGTACTTGCTCAGAAAATTGGGCAGGGGCAGAAACTGTGTGAAAACCAGAAGAAAAGCCCCATGGAGATGAGTTCATGCTCAACAGTCCTAAAAAGGAAGTGTTGCTTGGAACTTCTATGGCCTGTTTCTTGCTGGGATGCTCAGTCTCAGGGCCATCCATGAACCACTGTTGCGACCACTTGGCTTCTGTTCTAGGAGTATTATCATAAGCCATCTCACTGTTAGTTAAGCCACTAGCATCTTTTCCAGTCCAAAAGCCCTGATTCTGAAAAGACTACCCAAAGAAATGGCTTAGAATCTTGTATTTGAGTATAGACAGAAGACATACAAGTCATCACAAAACATAAGCACAGTTTTACCACCAAGACACCACCACTACTCATTAGATTCTTTCCAAAGTGCACAAAGCATTTCCACATTAACATCAAAATCAGTATATTTAATGCAAAGTGTAGAGCTTCCATGGTGCTTCTTAATATTGTTTCTGAGTCTCTGCTTAATTGCTAGTTGAAAGAAATTGCTTCATCTTAGTTACTCCTGGTGACAAATTGTTCAGTTTTGACTCTTTGAATCAATCAAACAATCCTTAAACCATCAAGAAGTTATCAGAAAGAGACAACTACATAGTATTAGTCAAAACAAGAAAGAACAGAATACTTAGACCATGCAAAATGACTCTTTCAATCAATCAAACAATCCTTAAACCATCAAGAAGTTATCAGAAAGAGCCAAATACGTAGTATTAGTTGAAACAAGAAAGAACAGAATCCTTAGACGGTGCAAAATGCATAACGTAATCTCACAGCAGATCGTTTAAAAGTGCTTCAAAATAACATGTTCATAGGGCAAATATTTTATGTTCGAGCACTACAAACTTCTTAGTAGCAATGTGGGGTGACTCCTTTCAGTGTCCACAAGCAATTCATGGTGCACATAGGTAAAATGTCCAAAAACTTGCTACAATGTGCAAGGATAAACAAGTTCTCCAAACACAAAACCAATGTAGCAGCTCTCGAGAGCTCCTACAAGAACAAACACTCGAACAAATTGATTGGTATAACATTAGGCCCTTCCCATGCAATGGCGCCAAAGGAACATGAAAGCCAGAGGAGTGTATCTAAGCTCCAAGCTCAGTCCCAAATGCACAAAGATCACAAAAACAGCATGTACCCCCTCAACAAAACCTCAACCTGAGAAAAACCACATTCATCCAAAACGAAACGGAGCATACCATCTCTCTCAGTACAACACAGGATAGTCGCTAATTCCGCCCTTTGCACTTCTCATAAGCCGGAAAAGGTCAAACCAACAGGCAAAGCGCTCGAAATGCACAAATTCTCATCCGCGACGCACTTGCACTGGGTACAAACTACTCTACACCAACCCCAGGCACGCCCTCAACAAGCGCTTCCGAGTCGGAGCCAGTCCACACGCATCCCTGCCACGAAGAAAGAAACAACCCCGGTCAGGTTTCCGCAGGAACCAACCTCGAAAAGAGTCGCGACCCCGCGCGCGCGATTTCGCTGTTCGATTGCGCGATCGCGGCATGCGAAGAAGAGGGCAGTCGGATTCCTAATCCGAAGAACACTCATTCGCGATACCCTAGCTCGCGCGACCCTACACTTTCGCCCATCACCGCACTCATTCGCCCGCGGAACAATCTAGCGAGAGATGCTACGAAACGCCATGGGAATAGGTATATGCACTTCAAAAGAGCTCCACGAGAACAGGAAGGGAGAAAAAACAATCGAATACAGCATTCCGCATCTCCCACCTACCATGACGGAGAAGAGGCATGAGACGGGAGGCGCGATCGGAGAACGCGCCGGCGACCGTACGTACGCGGATCGCGGCGAGATCTGAAGATTCTCACGAAGCTGCGGGGAGAGAGAGCGAGAGAGAGAAGAGAGGAAAGGATGGATTTTTTCAGGTTTTCGTTTTTTTCACGTCGAGGTGGGGAGGGGGTGGTAGGAAAAGTGATGCCAGATGGTGCCCTGCACGATCAGGGTTCGTGGAGACATCATCACCGCCGTACACGTGGGCGAAACCTAATCCCGCTCGAGAGCGAGCTCCTCGTTGGCCTTGGTGGGCCGTGCTGGGCCCATAAAATTGGGCCCACGTGGGGCCCGTTATATCCCATCCGTTTTACGGATTTCTCGATCTATTGAACCGCCTAGAAGAGGGGCCTGGTTAAATCGTCCATTCAATTTGAACCGCCTCCCCCCCGAGATACGTGGAAGAAGACCATGGAATCAGCTCAAGTGGTCCTCGCCATGGTCCCACGGAGTCGCTGTGGTCCCCGACATGCATTAAAAGGAGGCACAGACGGGGCAGGAATTCGAATGAATGATGGCCCCACCGACGCCCGAGTTGTTGAGCTGGCGAGGGGGAAATCCGCGCTGATGCACTCGACAAACATCCGCGCGCCGTACGCACATCCGCCGATACGACTTCTCTCGGTAAGCATGTGTCGCAATTATGAAGGCGGTCGTGTGGAGTTTAAGGCCCCGCTAAAGTGCATTGCTGATCGCCATGGATGCTTTTAATCATTTCCATGGAATCATTGAACAAGTTGTTACGATAGTTACTTACAAATGACTTGTCCGAAAAGAGGAGAGGAGAAACTTTCCATAGCTAGCTAGCACTTGCTGTCAGGACTCAATCTAGTGTTGCTGCTCGTCAGTCAATGAGCGCAAGTTTTGCCTCTTGGACACTTGAACAAGCATGCCGGATCACAGTCTGCTAAAGCCGCCTTCCTCAGTACAACTCACCATTCATATCTGCGAAAGGAGGTCTATCGGGCGGCTGCAAATCCATTGGCTGGTGGAGCTTGCCTTCTGTCCAGTCGCCTCTGATTTCGTTCTCCGAATTCCCTTCGCTCAACTGCGTCCGCATCTCCTCAATGGACGCTAAACTCGGAACCGTTATGACCCGTCTCCTAGGGGCTGTGGACGTGGGCTCATCAACCTATGCGCAGTGTGCAACGAATTAGTCATGTCGTGATATACGTCTATTTCGACAATGCACCTCGAAGAAGCAATTTGGCAGTTGCGGTAGATAGACAGTTTACCAGATAATGTTTTGTGAGGCACTGTTCTGCTTTGCTTCGGATTTCCGAAACGCCCACTCCATGATTCTCTGCAATCGACTTTAGCTGACCCATGCATGAGGCTGCCGTGTAGTCTAATTTCTCCTTATAGTCGCGATCCAACTGTAGTGAATCTGCCACACCCAATCGACCAAGGCATGAGAATAGTACATAGGGAAGACATCGACATCAATGGCTAAATGAAGATTGTTACCACATATAGCAGTGACCATATCACCAACTCTAGCAGCAAAATCTCTATCCGTGGAGGAAGATGCAGATCTAAATCGTTCACATAAATCCTGGTTTTCGCCTATATTTTCCCTGCTTAAGCCATTGAGGAGTCGCATTATGAGAAAAAGAACAAAGAAATGCGAAGAAACAGTCCATGATAGAGAGGATTTTACCTCACTAGAGATGCTATCTTGTCTATACTAACATTATTGAACTCGTTTATGGCAGATGCAGCATTCTCCCATTGTCTCCTGGAATTATCCACAACCTTTGAACTGCATTACACAAAAAGAGAAAAGGATGATGTGTGATGTACGTAGGGTAGCTAAATTGAATTACATCTGTTTCCCGCTAATTCAATTTCGTATATCATAAGAAGGCCGATGTTCTGACAATTAATTTTTTATTTATGTTTCAGCTCCCACACTTTCAGTAGTCCATGCCGGGCTACAAGGTAAGACTTTATTCATTCTCTCGAGTTGTGTGTCGGGCGAGGCTATCCACTTCTAGATAGGTAAGAAGTGTTTTTAAGCAAACAGATTGTAATTTAATAAATTTAATGCTAAGAGGAACCGCGTATTTTGTATAGGGATTCAACAGATACTAGCTTAAATATGACGTGCTGTATTTCATGTATGATAGCTCAAATTGGTTTCCAAATACACTTCAGGTATATTAAAACCATACCACTCTTCAAAGCAGCTGTCCAATACAGCCCTGGATTCACCCACCGAAAATGTATCTTCCAAGAAATTGTTTTCTGCCTCTACTATGTACTTAGTCAACTCTTTCCTAGCATCAGCTGCAATATGCTGCATGTTGGTAGTTTGATGATGCAATCTCTGCTCTTCCCTTGTATTTAAGTCGATTATACCATTTGATGCCTCTGAGACCTGATGATCAGGAAAGATGTCAAAAAGCACAACAAAAAACTGCCACGAAATTTACTAAGACCCTTCTTATCCATAAAATGACTCGTGGGTGTGTGGCTTTAATAGCAGAGAGCACAACATTCTGAGAAAACGCCCCACCATTTTATTTTTCTTAGATGTCAAATTTGCCAAAATTGCGGCAACTTGCTCCAAAGCCAGTCTTTCCTCTCTCGCTGCCTCTTCCTGTTTCAAGACAATCCATAAGCTAAAAGCTTTCACGAGGCTCAATTATAAAATGCAGATCTATCTGAAGTATCTTATCTGACCTTAAATTTCTTCTCAAAATCATTCAGTTGGCAGATCCTTTCAGCATGGCATTCTTCAATGATTGACTTGATTTCAGTAGCATGACTGTGAACATCACCGAAAAAGTCCATGGTTGCCTTGGATACTACGTGCGCAGACACCAAACTTCTTCGTAATCCCTATTATTTCAATCATGGTGAATTAATCCCTGTTATTTCAATCATGATGAAGTAAAGATTCAACACATTTTAAGTATAGGTCACAGGGTCACATAGACCAATCAATGAGCAGATAAAACCGGACCCGGACATGAGAAGAAGAAGAAGGTACTTTACCTCTTCCTGTCGCTGCGCAGAAAATGCCAGTATTTCTTTCTGTTCAGTAAGAGCATGATGGATGTCTCTGATGATCTCCTTGGCCTCGAATACTAACTTGACTATATACTGCAAAAACAGCACAAAATTTGGTTCGATGAGAGCAGTAAACAAAGGTTCAAAGGAAGAATGGACTTCTAAGTTCATACTTCCTGAATGCCCTCTGTCTCTGATGCTATTTTACAATTTATTTGATCAAGGTCAGAGGCAGCTTTCATCTGTAGTTTATTGGCATAATCAGTCAATGCAGACAGTCCTAAACTATGCGTCGTCGTCATCTTTTCAACCTTCAAACGCAGACTCTCTGTTGCCTGGCATGTTTGATAAAACTATTCATTAGAACTAGTATGAGACAAGCATGTAATTATTTAAAGCAAGCAGTCATCTCACATCATTTTTACTTCCAAGAAACAAGGAGACATGTTCTTCCATGCATCTTATTTCTTGCTGTTGTTGAGAAACTGAGCCCAGGATAGTCCTATGCAAGTTTTTCAAGCTTTGATCAAGTTGAGAGCCAAACGTCAAGACAATATCATGGTTCTCTGCTTCCATCCTGCTTTTGTAGTCTGCACAGTGGAAGATAATATTAGATCCTCAATGGTAGTCTTTGTGGAGTCACTCATAAATTTACTCTAGAGAAAATTCTCAAGTCATCGACCAGGAAATAGGTACTTTGGTGGAGCAAATAGATAGTGAACCATGCAGAACTTGTAATATTACTCTGTTTTCACGATAAAATAAATACTCCTCAGACGAAACCACCTCAAACTCAAAAAGTTATTGCAGTCTCCTCACTGTTTCAGCTAATAGTACAGAATATGCAACTTTAAAACCACAAAAAGAAGCGGTACCTAATTTCCCAAACAACAAACTTAAATCCTGAGATGCATCTTGCAAATCTGATCTTAACTCCTTTGCACGATCAATTATGGAACTTTCTGTATTACATCAGAAAGATTGTAAGTCTGTATGAGTAAAATAAATTGACAGAAATGGTATAACTAAGTTAAGTCAACTTCTCATGACAAAATATTACCTGATTGTAGCAGCTTTGAGATTACAAATTCCTTATTCTTCAATGTGGAGAGAGCCAACCGGTGTTGCTCTTGAAGATCAAGCAATGCCTTATGACTGGTCTCCAGGTCAATCTGTAGAAGACATCATTTTTTATTGTTGCAGATGCAATATTTTCACCCTTTGAACAAATGGTTAATGATGTGAAGTCCATAACCGGTACCTTGCAGTTCTTAAGACTACTTTCGAGGTCCAATTTCTGTTCCTGCTCTGTAAGATAGAGCTTGCGAAATTTTCCACTTTGCTGGCCAAATGGAAATAATCAGCTGATCAAATATCGCATCGGTAAGAGAAAGGTCCCAAAGAAAAGCAAGCTAATACCTTCTCAGAACGGATAAGATCACTTTCCAATTCCTCTATCCTTTCATTCCTTGCCTGCAGATGAATGTAATCCAATGGTTTTGAAGGAGAAAAGGATTTGATCCAGGAGTCGGGAATTTTATATAAAGATCAGAGCACTCCATGAAACTGTTTGGACTTACCTTCTTCTCAGCCTCTTCTTGGGCAAATCTTTCATGGGAAATATAAACACCATTCTTTTCCCTTGCAGCTCGGACATCTGTGATGACATATATATGTTAAATACTATGTTATTTATTTATGTAACAATCGAGACAGTGAGGACACATTGTCAAACCTTCTCTCATCCTCTCAATTTCTGCATACAAATCCCTAAGCAACACAGCTTTTGACACTTTCTGGTTCGCCTGCAAAGCTACTCCATGTAAATATTACTAGGAAAGCACATGAGGAAACTCAAATACACTAAAACAGCAATAGACCAAACCTCTGGTTTATTTTTAATGTTTTTAGCACGATAAGCATAGTCAAGTGTGCTTAATGTTTCTTCCAAGCAATGAGCAGAAGGAGAAATAGTAGCAATAATGCATGTTTTGGTCTTCCCTCCCAAAGAATCTCTTAGAAGTCTTGTCAGCTTACTATCCCTACTCATAAAATTGTCAGACAAGGAAAACCCATTATGAGAAATTATGAAGAGCTCAATGTCAAGCATACTGCATTGGATAACGTCTGAGAAAAAACCTGTAAGGTATATGAGGAGAATGCTCCACAAGTGCATTTATCACACGGCCCAAGGTAAGTAAGCTCTTGTTTATTTCTCCAGCTTCTTTTGCACGACCCTGGAATTTTTATGCTCTCATTAACTGATATTGCAAATTTTGATGCAAAATCAGAGAAATATAGAGTATTCTCCAACACAAATTGTGCAATCCCAGTTTTGCTCACATCACTTTAGATAATTAGCAAGCATGCTGATGCAAAAGGTCTTGCATGTAATATATCCAAGAAAAACATATTCGGATCATTAAATTTTAGGGCTTTTATATTTTTATCTGTCAATACGAAGAAATTGGTTGTAAATAATTGCACCTTCAGGGTACACTCTAGGTCAGTCGACATCATTATATAACTATTTGCTGGTGTGCATATGTTTAGCAATTTAGGCTTGCCTCATTGCTAGGTTTTGCAAGGACTTCAGATATTGTTACCATAGTTTTTGGTTCTCGCTCAGCACGCTTGTACGTGTGCTCGAGAGACAGACAGAGAGACAGAGACAGGGATAGACAGAAAGAGATTGTGAAAAAATGCTTTTGATAGCAGAGATCAGAGATATCATACCTCCCTTGCTCCTGATCGAGAAATGTTTTCTGATCCTGCCAAATCTACAAGGTTAAGCTTGCCACATTTTATGAGCTCTTCATCTCCAATTGTGGCTTCCTTTATGTAGGTCGTAATGGAAAAGATGGAATGAGACCGACTGCAGCAAGGATAATATCATTGAAAAGTGTAACCACTAAATGCTTAAGGTTATAAAAGGACTAGCTTTGTAGTTTCCATTAAGTTAGACACCCTTAAAAGTTCAGCAAAGAAGAATAATTACCTGCTACGCTTGTTCAACAAGGTATCAGCCGTTCGCCTTTTCAATGCTCCTTGTTCTAACAGAGTGTAGATTTCATTTGCGCTATATACTGCTACTTCCTCGAGGCCCCTTACGACCACACAACCCTTTCCATCCTCCATCAGCGATATGGGCTTCTTCTGTCTATCTTCCATATAGCGTGAGGAGTCCTCGGAGGCCAGTAAATCGGTTATCTCTTCATTGTAGAGTTCTAAAAAAGTCACCTTCATACTATAGTCAGCATTTTGTGCTTCTAGTGTATCGAAAATTTGACGAACTGCTCGTGGAATGACACCGGCCTCAGCAGGCAGTTCACCAACCTGTGTTCCATAAAAACGGCATCAGCCAATGTAAAATATTTATGAAATTGTGCAATTTGCTATTTTACCTTTTTTCTCATCCCGCCCTCCATTGTGTAGGTTTTACCGGTGCCTGTTTGCCCATAGGCAAAAATGCTGCAGTTAAAACCATCGAGAACTTCATTAACAATGGGAGCAACGGCTTGATCATATATTGATCTTTGTTGTGCTTTAGGCCCAAAAACCTTGCAAATGTGCCAGATAAAATCTAGTTCAGCAAGCAATTATTTGAGAAATATTTCTTCACAGCGGAAATCATGTCAGCATACCTTGTCAAAAGTGAAAATCCTATCTATTTGCTTATTGGCTAAATTCTGCATGACATTGACCTCTCTTCTGTGTTCATTGCACGAGATGACCTTTTGCACATTCAACCTTTGCTCGTCTTCGTTTAATGGCCTGACAGAAAAAATTAGACAGAGGAGCTCTAAACTTAGAATGCCCATCCCAGAAGCGGCATTTAAGGAGTTATGTAATTGGAAACACATTTAAGAATTCAAATGGTACAATCCCACTTTGTTGTTGCTTAGCTTTTGGGTAGCTGCAGAGCTCTTACGTAAAGTATTTCCAATTCATTCAAAATCAATCGTGAAGAACTCCTTCCATTTCAATCATCATACCCTCCATCCACGAATATTCTCGTCAACGCCTTTGACTATCTACCTGACGTTACAGATGAGCAGAGTCGACCGACATACCACAATTCACCAAACCTAAGGGGGGTAAAAGGAGACGACTTTGAGTAAGCACGAAGTGCTGCTAATGCCCACCTGCACCGCAGCAGAACCTGCACGTTGACCTCCTTATCTTTCTCGTGCCGGTTCGAGCTCCATAATTCGCCGCCTCTGCAGTCCGCCCGCCGCTTCTCCGGCCGAGGCGTGAGGAACGGAGACGGAGACGGAACCACGCCCAACCCAACCTTTCTAAACTGATCCGGGGTGAGCGACATCATTCCGCCACTCCCTCTCTCCCACCTGCACGGCTCCAAAGAGGGAAAAAAAAAAAGAGAAAAAAGGAGGGGAACAAGGAGCGATACGCCATCAAAAACAGGGAGGAGATGGACACAACACAAGGGGACAGAATTCACGTATATTCCCAATGCAAAGCGCTCGATGTTCGCTTGGGGTCGGGCGTGGCCCTCCAAGGCACGAAAATCTCTTTCGATAAAGGGGAGAAACAAAGGAAACAATGCGCATAAAAGAACATTTTTCTCCCCACTCTTTTGCTTTGTTCCGCAGTTCAGTTCCCATCGGATTGCAACAGCTAGCAAGATCCAAGGTTCCACAATGAAGAATGGGACGCGGGAGTGATTGCACTTACAGAGATCTTCAGGGGTCTAGGCGACGGATTCGCGGTTAGGAACTTGGAGAACGGAGGTGGAATCCACAGAGAGAGAGAGAGAGAGAGAGAGAGAGAGGATTCTTGATTGAGGTCCGGGCAGAATTGTGGTTGTGGAAAATTTTTTGAAGTGTTGGGGGGTGTGGGGGAAGGAAGACGGAGAAGTCAAGAGTGGGTTTGATTTTCCAAACGGCTAGTCGACGGTAATAACGTAGGACCCGACACGTATGAGGCGCCGCAGGTGATGTTTCGGCGCTCCTCCTCCTACTCCTCCTCCTCCTCGGTGTCCGGTGGGTCCCACGTCAGAAATTTCAAATGCGGCGCGTGCTTTCTTTCTTCCGCTTTTTTATTTTTTCTTTTTATTTTTTGATTTTCGAGGTCTATCTATGTTTGTTGGGGATAATTTAAAAACCGGTCCTCCAACTGTTGTGAAATGTTGAATTAGGGCATTTGAGCTTTTAATTTTAATCGACCTGGTCCTCAAAATTTTTCTGGTGTCGAACGCCTTTGGTCCTTTCTAGCTAGCGGCAATTCAACTCAGCCATGGGGCACGCGTTTGATGTCGTGTATAGTCATGTCGCCAAATTTTTTTAAAATAATCTTAAATAGAAACAATAGCATCAAGAGAGAGAGGGGGGGGGGTGTTTTGCGGCGGAGGAGCAACCCTCGTCATTAATAGAGTAAAGGCCCGTTTTCCCACAGTTAGATCTGCAGCGCTCACGGGAGTTGGTCGCCTCTCGCTTGATAGTGGTGATCGTGAACATGCCTACCCTCGCTCAATTGTCGTCAGTGGGAGCGCAAGGATCTTCGCTTAGTAGCAATGATGAGTGTAATACCTCGTGTACAATATGAAGATGTTACAATTTAATGTCTAAGCTTTTATCTATTATATAATAATCAGTGTGTGATTACTCAGTAGATTTCGTCATATAACATGTAAATATATAATCGTAAGCATTATTTGTTCCGTAATTAACAGTGTGATTAAAATAATATATATGACATTCTGAGCATTATTAAAAATAAGTAGTCATTAAGCTAACCATCAATTTTAAATTACTTGACATTAAATTATCCAAATTTAGATAATTACACAATTGTCAGCAACTGATATTATGCTAATTATGATATTCAGTCAAATAATACGTGATTTGTCAAAATAATTATAACTAGTGTTCTCATTATATAGACAATACAAATAAATTTAAGTTTATGTTTCTTAAAAATTTCGATAAGAACTTAATATTTATCATTGGTAAAGCGATTGATATAACCAAAGAAAAAAAATATCATGGGAACAGCTATTGCGTTCTATGATTAGCCGTACTACAGCAGCTATTACACAGGAGGGTTAGCTAAGATGAAATTACGTTGTAAGAGTTACCTGTAAGCAATACACGAATCAACTGACTGCCGCCAGCCCGACGGTGGGGAGAGCTTGATCACACGATGATGGTGATAGATTCCTTAATTACACAACAATGCAAAGGCAAGGAACGAAGGCGGCGGGGCTGAACGCTACACTCAGACAAGGCCAATGGCCATCAGATTCTACATACCTGGATCTGTCAGCGTATGACGATAATGCCCGAATACAGAGAGCTAATAAGATGGTTTTGTAGATAGACAAATTCCATCCCTCAAGTTATCGTTGATAAAATTTATGAGTGAACTAGCCCAGCCTCGACAGGCAGAGAAACGTGTGTAAATCTAAATCTCTTACCGCCAACTCTTTTGGTCCTGGACGAATGCCAAAGGACAACACCATTCCACACTTTGCTTCTAGCTCCCTTCACGAATGCCACCGTCTGGAGCAGGGGCAACACATCTCTGCTTCTCTCCCTCTCTCACAGGTATACTCAACAATCAGGTTTAGCACACGAAGTACAGAGATTCTTTCGCTAGAGAAGGGGAAAAAGAAGCAAGAAAGTAACCGAGAGTTTGGCATCTAAATCCAGATGGGGAAACCTGAAATGGTGATACTAGTCTAGATATGCAGCACCCACCACATCAAGGATCAAACTTGATCACTAAATTCACCGTACGAGATCACTTCATCACCAAACCAGTTAGGTCAACAAATTGGTCATAAAGACCACCTCCGCTATTACCTCAGACAACTCAATTCGAATAAGACAGGACTCCAGCTATCCAGAGACACTCCAAACACTCTTCACCCGTGCACTTGCACTTGACCATTATTCTAGTTTGTTAAATAAAAGTTGGTTAAGTATAGAAGTTTAATTCGTGCTAAATGGGTACGGATCCATAGAAGACCACCTCAGCTGGGCCAGTCATGTATATGTGATTGTCTTTCTCTCTCCATTCAATCTCCAGTGGACCTCCAGGTAAATCTACTGTGCAACTCTGTAACACAATAAGCCGGCACAAAACAAAGTGAGGCACTAGCAAAGACAGAAAGATACCCTTTGTTTGCTAGAATATCTTTGTTCTTGGGAGATGGGAGAAGTATAATCTCGAGACACGTCCATATGATACAGATACTTAGCTCCAATGCATGCACCATCGTCATTTCACTTTAGAACATAAAAGATGCATATATGTAAATGTCGGGATACTGAGGTAATCTCTACATGTGATAATGCTTACTTTACCAAGAAGCCATGATAAAGACGGGGTCCAGATTTTAAAGAAAAGTTTAAAATAAAGAGACTAGGATTGGATTAAACGATTTTCAGCACTTTTAAATGGACATATCCTGTAGTTCATGCAGGATTCTGTCCCTAACAACTGGTACTATCCGTGATCAACAGAACAATCATCCTATCAAATTCAAAACATATGGAAATAGATGAATTGCATGTCTGCATTGTCCTACTATAGAGTTCAATAATGGAGCTTACCCTCCCAGCTCGTCCCTCAAGAACTGCCGCAACAACCACCGCACATGCCCCTGTACCACAAGCCAGGGTTGCTCCTGCATCCAAGCACTCTCACATAAGATTTTGCTCAGGAAATGAAAGAAAGAGGGCAGAATCATCTTAACCATATTGATATGATTCTCTTGTCACATATGATGGAGTGGATCTTAAAAATGATTGCCATAGGCACTAACCAGCCCCACGTTCCCAAACACGCATTTTCAGGTGCGAAGGAGAGAAAACTTGCACAAATTCTGCAACCAAATACATTTTTTCATTAATCACATCTCCATATGGAAAATAACAGAATATGCATGGAGGTACTACAAAGGCACAGAAACAGCCAATCCTGAATTTAGAAAGCAATTGGAAGGGGAAAACCATAAAATCTACCTCTTTCATTGCCATTACATAAAACAAAGTTGCGCACACAATCATGTGAAAACTAATTTGATGTTCAAATGCCCGTGCAGAACAATGGAGGCTCAAACATCATAGGGATAAAAATAAATGAAACCTATGTTGACAAAATTTTCATTATTTCACTTAAGAATCCGACCAGACCACAAATGGCACTGGCCGTCTCACAAATGTTAAGTTGTTCGCAGTATTTAAGCTATGATAAATATACAAGGCACCAGCTTTCTACAACCCAGCGAAATCTAGCGTATAAGCAAAGGGCAATGTGGCAAGTGCAGATAACATATATGTCACAGTATAACAGCACTCGAGAATCTTCTAGTCCTTATCAAATATGATAGTACAAGGATAAGAATCCAACTGCAAAAGATATTAAGGGCATTGGCAGCGTTAATTCTGATGGTGCAAAAGATAATAGCAACAACATTAGTTAGATGGATCTGACTGGAAACCAAAGTATAACTGGGTTGGAGAAGGGCAATTCCATGCAACTGCAAATGTAGTTGTCATTTCCATAAATGACTAACCTGTGTTCGTTCTCGCTGGAAACATCTCGTGATGCTCAAACTTTGGACCTATTTCAGCCAAGTTTAGTTTGTCAACCTGCAAATTCTGCTCAACAGCATATTCCAGTATGAGCTATGGATGACAAAGGACTGAAGTCGAGCGCATAGTTCTTGCTAGCAAAAAGTGTCACACAGAAATTATTATACTGCAAATTGAGATCTGAAGCCAGAGAATATTGCCTATAAAATGAGGAAGATAATATATTGTCCACAAAAATCACCTGTTCTCCTTTGGCACCAAAGGTGACACAATGGGGATTGCCCATGCTAACACATGTCACATTCCAGGTTACTCCATTGACTTTTAGCTCAGATTTAACCACAGAGTGATCTATGTTTGGCATTAACTTTGTGGGCACGTCAGATGCTTTGAGTATCGGTTCCCCCATATCAACTGTAACCTGGGATTAAAAGGTCACACAAAAACCAAATACCAAACTGGCACTCATCATATAGTACAATTTACAAAGAACAGACGGTTGCAACAGGAACTTGGTTGATCAAAACCTAACTGCATTATGTATTTCATTATTCCAATCCCAAGATCCTTTTGAAGCAATAACACAAACAGCAGTTGAGAAGAATGTTGATGAAGTACTAAAATGCAGCACATAAAAACTTTGATCCTGAAAAATACCTTCCCATCATCTTGAATCTCTGGAACTATTAGACCAGCACCAGTGTGTACTGTAAAACTGCCAAATGTAATGAAAGAGTGAAAGGAGTTAAAAATCGGAATACCAGTGTAGGTTCCATCAGGTTCATCCAAAATAACATAGCCAAGAATGTTTACCCCTTCCCACAATTCCTTGGTAAGAACTGATTCCCTCTTACAATTACATATCTCATTGACTCGTTGAAAGTTTATTTCAGTACATTAGATTTTCATAGAACAATAAGCAATTTCCATTACCGTTGTCTTCCATTTAGATTTTCAAGCTCAGCAATGAATCGAGCGAAGCATCGCACTCCATTACCACACATCTGGAAGAATATGACAAAGGGAATATAAAACCAGTAATTATCCGGATGATGATTTGTGAAAGCACGAAAGACTAAAGTTATCACCTCAGGCTCACTGCCATCTGAATTGAAAATCCTCATGGTGTAGTCCGTGCCATTAATCCCAGGCATGGCAAAAATCACTCCATCAGCTCCAATCCCAAAGTTACGATCGCACAGCTTCACCGCTTGCTCTGGCGTAACTCGAGGCTCCGAAGAGTCCCTATTATCAACCTAAAATACGGACAACTACTCAATACTACAATATGATGCTAACACCCTGCAAAGAAAACATTTTGAGCAATCCAAACTCAATATATGATTGGTCGGACTGCTACTACGGTGCATAAACAGGAAAGTCCGTGCATTGTGTGTTGAGTTTGATCGGTACCGCACAAGCGTTCCTCTGGATTATATTTCCCAACCTCTAAAGAAACCAACTAACGTACAAACGACTCCGGCTCGTATCAGACAGTCAAAGGGTCTCCGACATTCCGACATTTTGCGAACAATCGAGAAGACAAACATCCGAAAGAGATTGAGAGACCGAATGAAGAACCATTACCAAGATGAAGTCGTTGCCGAGGCCGTGGTACTTGACGAAATGGAGGAAACCGCTCTCCCGGCGGTCGAGGAAGGACGACGGAGGCGAGCTCCTCTCCGGAGCCCGCACGCTCATGGAGGCGGCGGCGGAGGCGGAGATCGAGAACCGAGGGGCTCGGAGGTGGGCTCTGGCGCGGAGGAGACGGGACTGAGGAGGGGAGGCAGCGGGGGACGGAGAGAAGAACGCGAAGGGCTTGGCGGGGGCCGAGGGAATGCGGGAAGCGGAGCTCGAAGGGAGAGCCGAGGCGGATGCGACGGCGGCGGCGGCGGCAGCGATGGCCATGTCTTGGCTCGCGATCGCTCCGGTTGTCTTGTATGTGGCGGCTCCTCTCTCGCCCCTAGGGCAGCTCTCTTGTTGACTGATTTGTCGGTCGTGCTTCTACTCCACGGTGGACTTCACTTGGGCATTTCTACAGTCTATTCTCGGGGATGAATGCACGGGCAACATCGAAAAGTGAAAGTGCCGCAAAATGCGCTAAAGATACGGCACCGAAAGACCTCAAATTGGACCCTGATTCGAGGCCCAAGCTTTGATTCAAAAGCCTCAGATCTCTCGGCTCGTTGCACCTCGCCACCCGTACTCGTCAACGGCGGCGGCGGCGGCGACGAGGGAAGAAGGGTCGAGGAGGGCCGCGTTTGGGCCGAGGAGCATGACCTAAAGAGGGACACGAGCGAGAGGCGAGGGGGGCGAACTCGGCATTTGACAGCTCGAGAAGCAGTGGCTTGACGTGGCAATGTGTCTACGACAGTGGCCCGTCGGAATCTACATGTCCAGTTGGGTGAATTGGGAGAGCAGAAGGGAAGGGAGACTTTTTTCTTTTTTTGGTTCTTTTTTAATCAATAGACACATTTCGGGTTCGAATTAGATCCGAATTTAAAACATCATAAGGTGGGAACACGAATCTATGACACGGATAGCCATCCTATCTACATCAAAAAATGACCAGCTCTTCATCATAATCGACGAACTGAGTCGATGTGACTAGGGGTCGATCGATTGTGGACAACTGCCGGTGAGAGGAAAATGCCGATTGATTTCTGAATATCGATCACCAAGTGACGCTCTATCGATATGCAGTGGTAACTGGTTGACGATTGACTCCAATGTTGGTGAGTGACGATTATATCGATGACCCCGCATTATTATACATAGCCAATTGGTTTAACAATTATCTGATAATCATGAATTCGGGTGACTAAATTCTTTTAATGATATACTATGCCGATTATTCGGTAACGATTTAACCACGTGATTAATATTCAAGATAAGTATTGAGAACAATTGAAATTGCTTCGGATAAGGATTGCGTGGAGTTATGAAGTTTAAGATCGTGGCAAGAAAGTTACGATCGAAAATTCAAGTAATAACTATTCATAAGAGAGTTATGCCTGAGATCGCGGCAAGGAAGTTACACCAAAAGATTCAAATACCCAAAGTGTATTCATATAAAAGCTCGCTCCAATCAATTAAAGAATTCATGTTCTCACATATTTATCTTTATCTTTACATTTTTGCAATTTAAATATCTTTCAATTCCTGTACTTTAGTCGTAATTTCAGCTATATTGTTGTCGGTTAAATCACATCATGAATCTTAGTTGTAGTTTTCAAATTTTCATCATCGATTAAATTCCGACGTTTTATCTCTTTATCATCTCACTTTGTAGTCGATTAAATTTCGGCAAAATATTTTATACTTCTTCATCGATTAAATTTTGACAAAGCATATAAAAACCACAGCACTCATGTTCGAAATTACCATGGAACTTGTCTCTTCTTAATAAAAACCAAAAAACGAATTTCGATGGAAGATATTTCATCAACGATACAATTTTGACAAGACATCTTTTTTGCATGCCTAGTGAGTTGACTTATGCTTCGTTTTAAGGAAACTCAATGCCGTGAACAAGAAATCATCTAGGACTTGACAACGCCACGAGTAACAATCCTAGTGGTAGTGACGCGTTTGCACACGCGTGATCACCCATTAACCAAATAGCAAAAGAAGGCCAGAGTGAGTGGGCAAACCTTTCTCGACATCCCACTGCAAATCAATCAAGAAAAGTTGCACCAAATCTTTATATGTTGGCCATTATGAAGAGATTGTTCGAAGAGCAACAGAATGGTAAAGCCAATTACGTTGCGAGTCACATGTTTGATGTGACAAGCCGATTGTTCTTAATGCCATGAATGATGTTTTTTCGATGTCAACATCGACTAATCAACCACCAATATCCAATCCATTGGTAACAGGGACCGTTCCTAGTCCCTCTTTTATTTATTGATGCCAGTAATATTGGTTAGAGTAGTCAATCCCCTATAAGAACTATGCAAATGCCTAAATCTTCTTATCAACGTCACATTGATGAGAATTAATCAGGCTTATGATGATCAAAATAGCCAAATTGGTGATAATAATATGGAAAATCAAATTAATCAATGGGCCAGTTAATTGCGATTGTTGAAGATATAAGGTCAATTCCACTCGATGTGTATTTTTATGGATATAATTTAGTCCAATAATACTTCTTATTGATGATTTATAACTACGATATCACCCACTTGCAAATCTACCTAACTGGATATAAATAGGAGTAATGTCCATGCTTGCAACATCAATCAAATGACCAGCTAGGAAATTACGTCTGATTAGGATTAGAAAAACATGACCATCTATTTAAGAGTAACAGAAACCCATCTAGGAGAGTATTTAGCGGATTTCATTTCATAAGCTCTTTTTGGGCAACTTGCAAAAGCGAAAAAAAAAAAAAAACACCATCTTCATGTTGTACTAAACATTATATCGTTAACTGGGTAAAAGAAAATTGTTAACTAATTGCAAAGCTACATTTTTTTTTCTTTATACAAATAATAAATTTACTAATTGCACAAACCCTTTTGCAAATAAAAAAAGAGTAAATAATCTATGTAAAAATATTATCACCCATGGTTAACATTTTTCGAGAACTTCTTGGAAACAGGGATTGATAGTACCTTCTAGACATGTTAGTACACATGACAACAACTTATGCAAGGGCAGGCAACATCACATATCAATTACAGGCTCGTGTCCTCTTAGGTAGCGAATGATAACCATTCTGTTCCGGAATGAGTTCCTGAACCAGAAATAGATTTTTCTATTTCTGGTTCCTGGATGAGTTTCTGAGAAAAAAAACCCGTTTGATAATGACAAAAAATTTCTATTTCTGAAACAGAAACCCGTTTGATAACAGCACAAAATTTCTATTTTCTGAAACAAAAACCCGTTTGATAAACAACAAAAAATTCTATTTCCAAGAACAGAAATCCATTTTTTTAGAAATGGAATAAAAATAATAAAAAATCCGAAAAATTCATAAAAATCTTTAAAAAAAATTCAGAAAATCCCAAAAAATTGAAAAATTCCAGAAAAAATCATCAAAATGTCGAGAAAATAAAAAAAAATTCAGATTTTGGGAAAATAGGAAATTTGTTGAATTTTTTCAAAAAAATCAAGAAATCAAAAATTTCAAAACTTTACAGAATTGCTTAGAATACCTGTGGCCACCCACTTTTAGTGAAATTTAAATTTTTTTAGGTGCCAAAAAAAATGAAAAAATCAAAAATTTCAAAACTTCACAAAATAGTTTAGAATACATGTGGTCACTCACTTTGAGTGAAATTTAAATTTTTTAAGGTGCCCAAAAAAAAATGCAAAAACTCAAAAATTTCAAAACTTCACAGAATGGCTTAGAATACTTGTGGGCACCCACTTTGAGTGAAATTTTAATTTTTGGAGGTGAAAAAAAAAAAAAATCAAAAATTTCAAAACTTTATAGAATGACTTAGAATACATGTGGCCATTCACTTTGAGCGAAATTTAAATATTTTTAGGTGAAAAAAAAACATAAAAATCAAAGTTTTCAAAACTTCACAAAATGACTTAGAATACATGTGGCCATCCACTTTGAGTGAAATTTCAAAAATTTTTGATTTTTTGCTTTTTTTTCGGCACCTAAAAAAATAAAATTTTGCTTAAAGTGGGTGGCCACAAGTATTTAAGTCATTCTGTAAAGTTTTGAAAATTTTTCTTTTTTGCTTTTTTTTTTAGACACCTAAAAAAATTAAATTTCACTCAAAATGGGTGGCCATAGGTATTCTAAGCAATTATGTGAAGTTTTTTATTTTTTATTTTTTTCGGCACCTAAAAAAATTAAAATTTCGCTCAAAAGTGGATGGCCACAGGTATTTTAAGCAATTTTGTGAAGTTTTGAAATTTTTTATTTTGTATTTTTTTTCGGCACCTAAAAAAATAAAATTTCGCTCAAAATGAATGGCCACAGGTATTTTAAGCCATTCTGTAAAGTTTTGAAATTTTTACTTTTTTGCTTATTTTTATTTTTTTTGGCATTTAAAAAAATAAAATTTCGCTCAAAGTGGGTGGCCACGGGTATTTTAAGTCATTCTGTAAAGTTTTTAAATTTTTTATTTTTTACTTTTTTTAATTTTTTTTTGGCACCTAAAAAAATAAAATTTCGCTCAAATTGGGTGGCCACAGGTATTCTAAGACATTCTGTAAAGTTTTTAAATTTTAGATTTTTCGATTATTTTTTATTTTTTTTGGCATCTAAAAAAATTAAATTTTGCTCAAAGTGGGTGGCCATAGGTTTTCTAAGTCATTTTGTGAAATTTTGAAAATTTTTATTTTTTTAATTTTTTTTTTTTTTTTTGGCATCTAAAAAAATTTAAATTTCACTGAAAGTGGGTAGCCACAAATTCTAAACCATTCTGTTAAGTTTTGAAATTTTTGATTTTTTGCTTTTTTTTCTCACCTCAAAGGTCGTGACTTTCATATGAATGTGTATTGAAGAAAATGAATTCCTCAGAAATGGTTATCACTTTTGTTCCAGAAATGAAAAACTAACTTTTTTTTTGTTCTCATTTCTGGTTTCAGAATCAGTTTTGGAAGCAAACTTGTCCCGAAAATAGAAAAATGAAATTGCGTTACCAAACGGGTTTCTGGTCCAAAACTGATTCTGGGAATAAAAAACCAGTTCTGGGCAGAACCAGAATGGTTTTCATGCAGTACCTTACTCTCCCCCCTGGTTCAGTGCAGTGAATGAAATTAACTCGAATTACTTCGCAGGTAAAGCCGATTCGTCTGACGTTGGCAATCGGGTACACGTCGCGTCTCTAGTATGATCGCCAGCCCAACAGACGACCACGTTACGTCACTGTCATTTATAGCTGTAATTGCACCATCGCCTCCTAACATTATATTAATATTCATCTAGCTTAGTGCGGTAATTTTTTAACTTATTTTGAAGTGATGCACATGATTCGCATCGTCACGAGACAATAATGACGCTGTTCCCTCTTGACCCCGATATCTATATTTATATTCTGAACTATGGTGTGGGCTCCGAGTCCTTGAGATTATAATTATTAATGTGGGCATAACCTCGATTAACTAGGGTTGATAGTGGAGAAATAATTCACTTTTCGAGTTAATTTTCTTCCAAAAGCGGGGTTATGTTGGAGCTCCACCTTCCCTTAAACTTAGTATATCGATGCTAATTTAATCTGAAAATTTTCAACTCTGCCGATGTATTTTTAAATCTTTGAGTGAAATTTCAATATAATCCTTTCGAATAATTGCTACCGAAAAATCATTAGCCTAATTGTCCACCAGTTGTCTGCATCAGCATGCCGTGTAGGACGACCGGCGATAACTGAACGACACATCAGCGATTTTTTATAGCTGTTGGCTTGAAAGACTGCATTGAAATTCCGTGCTAAGGTTCATAAATAAATTGATAAAATTAAAAAATTTTATAATTGAATTAATATTCGTATAATAAGTTTAGAACTCACGGGGTAATTATCCAACTGATTTGATGATCGCAATTGATATCTATATTAACTGGTTTCTTGCATATCGAGAATTTTTCCATTAACTACCCAAAAGGGACTCTAATCATGGACGGTCAACACGCCATTGTCGTTTTCCTCAGTTTTAAGGTTATGTGAAAGGTTGGTTCCTCGCAACATTCTAAATGGTTCCAAATTGGACTCCCGAACCATCACGAAGAAGTCCATTGCGTGCCAAAGAGCATTGTCATTGACGACATACTCTGCACCGGAATAAAAGGACGATATCTCGTCGTTCTTTTTGGGTACTCTCGATACACATAAAAATTCTTCACATTCATAAGAATATGAACTTTGAAAAGCGTCACAGACTGCATAAATACATGAAATTCATATAGAACGAGAATAGATAGCCGCGGTGTTTAACACGCGAACTAGCCTGATCTAAAAACTAATTTTAAAAAAATTAGAAAGAGACAAAATTTAAAGACGAAAATTTACGGACAAGCGGAGGTCGGCAGAGAGGAAATGGGGTGGAGCCGCAACCCGCAAGCCATTTTCCCTCAGGGAGGGGAGGTCAGGGTCCTGTGGGGGCCCGCCCTGCCATTCTGGGGGTGGCGGTGACCGTGGGCCCGCCACGTGACGAATTGCTAGAGGGCTGCCCAGGCCCGCGTCACGTGGACACCGCCACGGTGGCACGGGGGCCGCGGTGAGGCTCAGCGCACGGCAAAAACAGCCCTCGCTGCTTCGGGGGTTTTGCTTGTGGAATCTCCCCATATCCCCTCTCCGCCAATCATGTCCCGCGGCCCACGTGGGCGCCCGGGTCCCATCCCCCCCCGCCCCTCTGACGTCATCGTCTTTTTCTACCCGTCGCTTAAAAAATTTGCTCCGTTCTCGCCATTTTCCTCCTCCTTTTCTGCTCTTTTGACCTACCCATGTCGCCAAGAAACATTAGAATATGCATCGGACGCACACTGTCGTCACATGTTAACCATATTTCGGACCATCATTTGGGTTTTCTTGATCTAGCCCCTTCCGCTTCTCTCTTTTTTGGTTCCGGTCGTCCTTTCTGATCGCCTCTCTTTCCTCCTCCTCCTCCTCCTCCTGCGCATTTCCCGTCTGCTGATAACTTTCCCGGAAAATCTGATTAGCCTCTCCTCTGCCTCTCAAGATTCTTGGTCCGCGCCAGTATCGATCTTTGTCCGGTTTCTACAAAAGGCGAAGGGTGAGCCATCGTCATGGGGGAGTCTCCTGCTTCATACATCCGAATGGTATAGCGGCAAAGTTGTTGTTTGAACTGCTATCTTGACTGGTGATCTGATCTGATGGGTATACATATGTTTTTGTTTGTGTGTGTGTGTGTGTGTGTGTGTGCAGGTGCACCACCTGATAGAGGAGTGTATACTCTTCAACATGAGCAAAGAAGAGTGCACGAAGGCTCTCTCCAAACATGCAAACATCGAGCCCGTCATCACTTCCACAGGTCACCCATCGCTCGCTGCTTTTAGCTTTTTCCGTTGTCTCGCCTTCTTTCTTTATCGTGCTTCGCCGTCTGGAATGTGTACAAAAGACTAGAAACATGATCCTAGACTGCTTCGAGACCATGGTGATGAAATTAGCCCAAAATATTCAATTCTGGGTTCTTCACTGAGATCGGAGAGTTTCATGAAAAGTCGCAGAAAAACCTCGATCCGGCGCTGTTCATCATCCTTGTTTTATGGGTTTTTATCAATTATGATACTCTACTATTTGCAATAGGATGTTTCCGCATGTATTTGATGTACCGAATAGTCGATGGACAGCTCAAAGGTGGGTTTTGCAGTGTGGAATGAGTTGGAGAAAGAGAACAAGGAGTTCTTCGAGGCCTACGGCGGGAGGAGAACGAGGGACGAGCAGGAGAGAGGCTCGAGCGTGGAGACAAGACAGAGGATCCAGAAGATGCTCTCCGATGCCACCTCCAAACTACACGACGCCCGACATCACTAAGCTGCGCTTTTCAGTTCCCCTCCTCCGACAACAATCTGTCATTGCCGTCGTTATAAGTCGCTCCAACTCTTCTCACAGACCATATTAAGTATATATGCCGCCTACTTAGCTAGTCGCATTTCTCTTTTGGTTCCTTATATGTAAATATTAGTCCGTAAATTTCGATCTGGTATAATAATAGAATGTCATTAGACAATATTTATTCGATAGATCTATCGATATCTCGTTTTAATTTAAGAAGGAATCAATATTCAACACGCGATCTATTTGATTGGTCTATCTAATTGACTTTTATAGCACGGACAGCATGATTTAAGACTAATCCTTCAGCAAGAAAAGTGCGAATTCTATTGTTCATGTTCATGCAACTAGTGATGTGTGAGTGATTGGGGAAAAGGTTGAAAGAAGGGTCCGAGAAAACTGCAAAGGAGCGCGCCGCTCGGAAACCGTTGTCGTTTGCGGTGACGTCTTCCTTGGCTTTTTGGGTGGCGTGCTGAATTGCGCCACCGTCCGTTCGTGTGGGAGCGTGAGGAGTGTGGAGTGGGCAGTCGGGGAGGTGGCGCACACGTGGCGTTGCGTGCAGCGTTGCGCTCCTGTGCTCCCGTGTCAGAACGTGCGGCCTTGTTCGGATCAGAAACTATCGGATAGTATTTGCTTCATCAAAAAAAAAAAAATTTGCTAGAAATTTGCTCCATCAAATTGGAACTTGTAAGTAGATATCGGACAATTTTTTTTATTTAGAATAATGCTAGACGTGCCAAGATCTTATTAAAAAAAAATCTTATTAAAGTGCGGTAAATCATCGATGTACGTAAATTAAGTAAGGATAATTTACGGGAATAAAAAAGATGAGGACCACAAACTAATGGTTTCCTGTTCTGTTGTTAGAGACGGGTTGATGCAAATACGTATTTTCAATGTATTAAATTTGCATGGCCGATGCATTAATGACTGGGTTAAGTACGATCAATTCATCAATTTTAGTGTTTATATGGTTTAATATTATTTTGGCCAATCGAGTCCTTTGTCTAACTCGATTTATGCGATTTGATCTTTCAATTTTTATTTTGTGCGATGAAGTTCTTTATGTTTTTATGTCCGTGTAATCAAGCATCGTCTACTCATAGAAACTAACGTGGTCAGGTTAGGTTTTTCTTTTTCCTTTTCTCTCCTGGTGTTTCGTTTGCTAAATTGACGTTAGTTTGGTGCTGCACAAGCATCGAATACCATTTTCCGACATATCAACAGTGCGACGTCATTAAGTAATTTGACATTTTCAATAGGAGCAGTTGAACTATTAGAGCACTTAACTGCACAAAGTACGACTGAAATGACCAAACCGCACAAACAAAACAAATTATAAGTATTGCATGGCTGCTATCAGCTCGTGTTGTGAGATGTTTGGTCAAGTCCCATGACGAGCGAAATTCTCATTTTGTGTTGCGGAAACACGCGCCGAAGGAGTGAACAAAAAAATGTATTCATAAAGGTTGAGTTAATGAATCGCTTCTCGAGCTTATATACTCGCTAATGCTACATGCTTCCTTTGTAGAGATCACTTTAAGGAAAAAAACCGGCCATCTTAGGTTACTTTGGTGCCGCACTCCTTCATATACGTTAGGAGTTCATTGATGAGAAGGGGTAGGGGAATGCTTGAACCCAATTCCTACATTGATGAATAGAAGTGCAGAGTAGCTAGAATGCGCACATCATGATTTGCCAGAGGAGCTCACAAATGGAAAAGGCCAAGGGCATAATTTGGTAGGAAAAGAGCTTTGTGGGTAAAATCGATAATATTTGATACGTTAATTTCCAACTATTACTGCGATTTAACAAAACTTAGAAGATCAAACTGTACGGACCACGAAACTTTGAAGGCTAAAATAGTACTTGCCATTGAAAATTATAAATACTCTTTTAATTGATCGTTTAGCAAGGTGACTCAAGACAATTATTATTTGAGTTTTCCAACCACAGTTCATCAAATCACATAATGTTGATTTTATAAATTGATCCACATGAGCAACACATTTGAAGTTAGGGAAAATGACACAAATAATTCATGAACTTTAATTCAATATGCAATATAGTCTATGAATTTTTAATTTGTTCAATGTTATCCCCGAATTTTATCCCAATGTGTAATGTGATCTTTGAACTTTTAATACATATTCAATTTAATCTCTGGATCATATGACAATATTCAATGTTGTCTCTGGATTATAGGACAACATCGAACGTTTTTATATAGTCTAGGAACTATATTGAATGTATACTAAAATTCAGAGATCATATTATATGTGGAGTTAAAATTCATGAATTATATTAAATAAGTTAAAATTTCGGTGGTCATATCGTATTATTGCAGTGTCCCCGCTTTACTTTCCGGCTTTCCCTTTCCACTTACCATTTCCGGGGGTTAACACGTTCGTGCACGGACGACGGCACGGACCGAAAACGACGTGCAAGCAAAGTGAAGTGGGCACTGCTACGCAGAATTGTCCCCATCTGCGCGTTGTCCCTATGCGCGTGTGTTCGTTCATTTATGGTTGGTGCTCCGAATTATTTGAGGTTCGACGTGAACGGTCTCTTGTTTTCTAGGGTCTCTCCGGAAAGTGTTCGAGTTTTGAAGATACCCCGCGAAACTTGTAGTGTCCTTTCCCTCTTTGAGGACGAATGTCATTCGGGGGGATCACGTGGCAATCCGAATGTCCATCTGAATGATTGGGGAGAGAGAGAGTAGCGGGCATTTGGTGCCCCTAGATTGAAGTAGAGTAAGCCAGCATTGCCCCTTTTTTAAGCACAACTTTGTTCTATTTCGAATTTAGGGTCTGTTTGGTTGGAGGATAATTGTTTTTCGGGAAATTATTTTTTGACTTTTCTAGTATTTAGATGATAGAAAATAAAACCTTGGATTGAAAAACAAATGGATTTTGAGAAAACGGTTTCCTTTTTTAGTAAGAAGGGAATCACTTTCCCTAAACTACCAAACAAATTAAAACTAATCATTTTCTTTGAAATTTACATGGAAAATATTTTTCTTTATTATGAAGTTTTAATGAAACAAACCCACCATTAATTGCTTACTCTTTTCATCGTGCCGGGTCACTAGAGACATAAAATCACATTTTTGTAGCAATGAAAGAGTCAAGTTTCGAGTGATAGGGGCATAAGTGCACATGTTATATTAGCCTTTTTACGGTGGAAATTGTCTAATTAGTTCCAAACTTATTGGATGGATGTCAATTCAATTTTAAATTTTCTAATTTTGTAAATTTTGTCATAAACTTTTGCGTAAAATTTCAATGTAGTCATTTTCGTCAATTTTTTCTGGAGATAATGTGGCGGTCCCGTTATTGTCGGCACACAATCCTATAAGCAATCTTTAGGCAAAATTGGCGATATCACTATAGTGAAATTTCACACAAAAGTCTAGGACTAATTGGCAAAGTTGAAAAGTTTAATATTGAATTGGTATCTGTCCAATAGATTTAGCATTGATTAGGTAATTTTCTCATTTAATTTTAACTATTTAATGAATGAATATATATATATATATATATATATATATATATATAAGAAAACTGGGCTTGTTTGGCCTCAATCAGACTTAGCCTAGGTCAAAATTATTGTGCAATTTCTTTTCAGAATGACTGGAATAGTGAGTTAGGCCTAATTGAAGACCTAACCTGAATTTGCCTAATAATCCAAAGATGGTATATGGCTCTTTGGGATTTTGGGAATTCACGAGGCAAAAGTGATGGGCTTGTCTAGACCGAACGGGTCGTTCGCACATGGGCATGTTATGGACTTGATGGGCTCTCTTCGTTTTGGAAGGAATAGATAGAGCCACGTGACTTGACTGCCAATTTTGGACAAAATATAAGGGTGAATTCGAGAAATAGAACTTAAAAAGCAATTCTAATTGGTAATTGCTCAAAACCTTTCCGAATTTTGATACATTCCGCAATAGCTCCTGAATTTCAAAAAGTCACAATGTCTCATAACCAAGGGTACTTGGTTGGCAAGTTGGCTACGAGACATTATGCGAAGCACAAGCCAATTAAGCAAGAGCCTAAATTCCATTGTATCACCCCAAGCGCAAGAGGTTATGATACTTGCCTACTCGGCGGTAGTTAATTGAAGCTAGCATGGATTCTACCTTCCTCACCTACAAGTCCCCAAGTTTCCCCCCCTAACTTTTTCTTCTCAAGAGATAGGGAATACAGAAAGAATTTACAGGGACATGTCTTTACCATACCGAGAAGTTTCTTCCCCTATCCCCCTTGAGCATTCTAAGAACTTGCTTAGGTCCAGAATTTTGATACATTCCGTAATAGCTCCTGAATTTTGAAAAGTCACAATTTCAGAATACCCTCTTGAACCTTGGCTCAATTGCATAATAATCCCTATATTTTGAAAAGTTATAAATTATCCTCGAAACTTTGACATCTATGGCAACAGTCGATTTTGTGGTTTGTATAGCCATTGAGTGTGATATGAAGATGGACCAACTCACTTTTCTCCACCAGCACAATCTTTGCTACATTACACAGTGGATGAAGCTAAGGAAATAGAGGGTGGAAAATAAAGAAAATGACACGGATGGTACATGAAATTTAACCTAACGTACAATGTCGTTCAAGAACTTTTAATTTATTCAATGTGGTCCTTAAACTTTAGCTCAATGTGCAATATCGTCCTAAAAGTAAAAAGTTCATGGACCACGTTGAACAAATTAAAAATTTAAAGACGATATTACACACTGGGCTAAAGTTCCAAGATCATTTGCGTAATTATCCCTAAAAAATTCAATAGAGACTAATTCGGCAAGGGTGTCTTCAGTAGAGAATGACTATTTTATCAGATGAATGTGATGTAACCAACCCCCTCCTTTCTCTTAATAAATCTAAAATAGCCACCCCAACGTATTCTAGCCATTCTATTGCGATGACTCTTTTGCTACGGTGGCAACGTCAATTTGCTTGGTGTCGTCCTAAACATGTCGGTAAAAGGCTTCATCAGTCAGTGAAGAAGCATCGGGAGGAATGTTAACAGAGAGGGGAAGAAGCCACGTTCAAAAGTCGTGATGGGGTCTACTAGGCCTACACCCAGCTTTAGTCAATCAAAGTGATTTTGCTTTGCGACTTTCAACTTTAATTATGGATTTGTACCTAATATCATTTGATTAAGCAATGTCGTCCCCCCCTTTGGTAGACCAAACTTCTCGCCCCTCCTTCGTCGTGACGTTCTTTATTATTTTCACTCGATTGCGGTTGCTCAATTAGCATCGATGCACGTTTCAAAAGGCTGTTCAAGGCATATGTCGCAAGATGTTGGAGTGTGTAAGTTTGGAGTACAAATCATGTCAGCATCTTAACAAATTCCTTTGCGAAGTTATATTTGCGCTAACCGCGGGTAGAGCAAAAGTTAAAACAAAATAATTTTTAAAGTGGCCAATTACTTGAGTTAGACGCAACTTCGATTTGTTTATTTATTTATTTGAGCAAACACTTAGCTAAACTAATCGATTTCCTTGTCAAAATCTTTGGGAAGGATTCGAGCCTTTTGAGTTTGGTTTTGACCTACTTCTTCTTGGGGAAGTAATTAGGCCTACATGGCTCGTTCGGATTGACATTTATTATTTTTTATCTTTTGATTAAATTCAAGTCTCTTTGTTCACACACTTAATTTTTCAGGACAAATACACTGAAAGTCCTAAAACTTGACACTAAAATACAAATGAGTCATGTAACTTTTAAAAAGTTTAATCAAGTATTAAAACTTATTCGATAAAACAAATCAAGTCCTAAAACTTGTTCTGAAAGTGTAATCGATAGAAAGACTTTTTTTTTTGTCATACAACAGAAGGACTTAATTAGACCTATTCGACAAGTTTTATGATGCATTTTTTAAAAGTTTTAAGACTCGATTGCACTTTTATAACAAATTTTAGTATGCAACTGTATTTTTTGAAAGTTTTATGACTCAATTGCACTTTTGTGATATGTTCTAAGACTTTTAATGCACTTATCTTTAATATTTTTTTTTGTTTTAATCTAAAACTTTCACAAAAATCAAATCGTATTACGTAAATTCACATATAAATTATAGTTTTTAACAGAAAATGAAGAAAAAAAGTAGCTTTTGCTTTTGTTTAATTCTCGACAAGCACGACATCCATAAAAGCCTCGGGAAACCTATCTCTTGAAGGTACTTGACAATTTCGCGTCGGTGTTAAGCATCTAGAACAGAAACGAATTGACCATATCCAAAACCTTATCAATTACGCTTCTTTACTGAGCGTTATTGCTAATTGATTTCCAATTTCATCCAAGCTTAGCTAGTTTTTTATAACACTCGCACCTCAATAAAGAATTCAAACGTGCTTAGGAAGTTTCATCCTATTTTTCGAGAAATTAAGTGAAGCAAAACTGTTTTTGTTTGAGCCTTGCTGAATGCAGACATCTCAAAATGATGAATCCTTTCCGATTGTGGAATTGGTCAATGTTTTTACTTGATGCCTTATCCATTCGGGGTGCGAACAAGATTGTCAAGGAACCTATAACTCATGTATCAATGATCGAGATTTGTCGAGATATCAATTGAGACACCGAACAGGGCTAAAGATTCTTTGTCCATTATAATTATTAAATCATGTCTCCAGTTCGAGCCCGTGTAAGAAACCCAACTTGACTTGTATCGTGCGCACAATCTTGGAAAAGGAAACAAGAAAAGCAACAATTCGATCGTGTAAAATTATGTCACGACTTCCGAGCTATTTTAAAGCAATAATCTTGTTCAACCATACTAAATCCAATATCGATGGGATCTAATCCAAGAGATCGCATGGAAAGTAAGATATATAAGAGTCGGAGAGACTAGTTCGCATCTAGGCTCTGAGTCCGATATCCGAGCTTCATACATTCCAAGTCATATTTCTTCACATTCTTCATATAAATAGTTGTTCTTCATACATTCCAAGTCCGATATCCAAGAGATCGCATGGAAAGTAAGATATAGAAGAGCTGGAGAACTAGGCTTTGAGTCCGATATCCGAGCTTCATACATTTCAAGTCATATTTCTTCACATTCTTCATATTTATAGTTGTTATTGAAGAAAGGCGAAACGCAAGACACAGAGGCCCGTGTAGATCCAAACTTTATCATGAAATCTAGGTGCTAGTTCTATTGCAATGTGCGTATGAGTTATGAATCACACATGCATATCCAACCACATCATGAACTTGCTGGTCCTCAAACTGTTTGCAAGAGGCCAGGGCTTTGTTTATTCGCCTTGGCCACAAAAGCTAAATGAAGACCTTTTTGGGGTGCTTTGTCCTGCCGTGGATGGCTTGGCACAATAAATTAGGAATGACCCCAACAAATCAATGAGGAGTAATTAATGCCTCCCCACTCCCCATTCCCATACGGCTACAATGGCCTGTCAATTGCATGGGCATTAGTAAATGCCAGCCAAAATGTCTTTGCTCATCGGTTCCAATCATCCGCATCCGAGATAGGTTGGTTGGTAACTTGGAATATAACAATTCAGAAGGAAAATTTTCTGATCAGTCCTAAATTTATTATACGAATATTAATGCAGTCTTAAACTTTCTAATAATGCCAATTTAATCTTAAATTTTTATGCAAAGTTTCAATATAATTTTTCCGGTCAATTGCCTGGCCACCTTGCATGACACACATGCACGTTAGCAATTTCCGGCAATAATTGGCCGAAAAGATTACATTGAAATTTTGTGTGAAAATTTATAAATGAATTGGCAAAATTAGAAAGTTTAAAATTGAATTGGTATTTATATAATAGGTTTAGAGTTGATCGGGCAATTATCCCCGAATTCATCATGCCTGTGGGGCAATGGGGCTCCAATGTTGCGACCCTTTTCATGTATCTATGTATCGAGAATTCGTACGTGCTTCTTTGGCAACCATTAAATTCCTTCAAGCAAGAAAAGATAAAGAGACAAAAGGAAGAAAAGGGGAGGACAAAGTCATTGGACATCGAACATGGGCGACATCATTGGATAGAGGGGCAATGGAATGCATGGAGCTTTGCAAGCTTTTAGTCAACTTTTATGTGTAGGGATTGGAGGGACAAACATCGGTGTCCGATATGCTCCAAAAGCCCTTTTCCCTCCGGCCCCATTGTTTGCTGAAATAAAGGTGCTCTCCCACCAAACGAATCGAGTACGAGCTCATCTTATGATGATGGACTGTCCACGATAAAAGCATCTTGCAATTGGCATGCATTGCGACATGACTGTAGCAAATTACCAATAGTTAATAAGCCCGTTCGAAAAGGTACATGTCATGTAATGATATTCACAATACTTCATGTGTGTAAGCTTAGATCTCGTTCATCGGTCCGATGCAGTTTGGTAACCACCTTCCTATTCTTGGCAAATCTATAGAGATGGCAACAGAGGCATGGGGTTGCATTCCCTCGCCATGCCCAATTAGGCTTAAGAGGTAGTACACATTTACCCCCTCAATTTTCAACTCTACACAATATAGCTCCAAACTTTGTTTTTGTTACGGGAGTTAACCCTTTGTTATTTCTTCGGTTAGCACGTGCGGGGCGCGTGGCGGGGTAAAAGTATGTTTTCATCTTATTTAAAGAAAACCTCTTTGACCCTTAATTGTGGTAAAAATGAAAAAAAAAAAAAAAACAGAATAGAGAATTTTGGAGAAAAGTAAATTAACTAAGATACTTGCAATTGAAAAATAAATAAAAATACTAAGCAAAAATAATTTGTAAAATTTGATAAATAAATCATCTTTAATATGTCTAAATAAGACACTTTAGGAATAAGAATAAACACAGATTAAATACAAATGAAAAATGTGTCAATAACATGAATGTAAAATGACAAAGAGCGATCACTTGTTATTCATATTAAAAGGGTTAATTAGTGCGGAAAATAATTGATTAAAGAAACTTTGCTCGAGCGAAGTCTAACGTCAGAGCTTACCGCAGGCCTAGTTGGTCTTATAGTAAATTTACAGATTTCCTATCAATGGGAACTGCCAGCAAAGGAATTCTGATTAGGGCATGACGTACTGAGCGTTCGAACCTCGGTAATCGAGTCAACTTACTTTGCCTAGATATTACCTGTCGAATCATCAATGACGGTGGGCTAGGATCTACAATAAATTTAGTTTAGCATTTCAAAGATACGATGGGATACGAGGTTACCTCAATTAATTTAGGTCCATATACGTACACGCACGTACACGCGTGTATGCACCCACGTGTCAAGATCCCGCTTCTCTCTCTTTCTTCGGAGGTAAAATTGATCTATCGCGAAGGTTAAAAAGAAAGAAGGAAACGTGACCCCTAAAGTAATTTGTCCCCTCCAGGTAGATTTGATGGAACGGCGAACGTCGGACAGGATTGATCGGGCTTCCTTTGGGACTTTGCTGCTTCTACAAACTTCCTCGTCCCCACACCATTAAATGATGATCCAAGGCTATAAAGACTTCAATCACGCAGCCCATATGCATTATGCACCAGAGGACGACCCCTTTCCTTCTTGCCCCCTAAAAAACCAGAAAAAAACAAAAATGAAACAGCTCTTCTGGTGTCCCTTGAAAAAGAATGTCCATTTTAATTTTTTTGTTTACTTACCACATCGTGGACGCATATCAATTATCGATTGGATTTCGGTACAAGAATGCATGCCACGTCACCCGATCGCGTGGTGCTACCTAATCACCTATTACTTTCTCTTTGGACTAGAATCAAACACTCGAGAGATTGTGAGAGAAAGAGAGAGAGAAATTCTTTTTTGGGAATTTTTTCGTTTATTTATTTGTTTGCTATTTTGGGGCACCCGGAAGAGGGGCTCAGTGCGCAAAATGAGCCTGGGGTTCTTTCCTCGTGAGTCGCTTTATCTTTACTAATGAGCAATTGAGAGTGGAGGAGAAGGTTGTCGAAGAATCTGAGCAAATCGTTACGCGTCTAGGTATCTTTAAGTAACCTTTGGACCAACCCCACAAGTAACCAAGTCATCGAGCTAATTCCGATCATCTTCGGCTTGTTGATGGGAGCCCCCGCTTAGTTTGAGGATCCAACTCTCACGCTTTTCAAAGTGTCTCGGAAAGGGCTATTTCTAATTTTTGTCACGGCCCTTGTCAACGAGATTAATCGTTCATTTTTTTTCACTCAGCACTGGTGAAATGCAGCACATTTTTGCGTTTATGAGCTAACTTTGAAGTTTTAACGTAAATGCATTGTGACATCAATTGGGCGCCTTGTTGAGAGGCCAATTGACTTAAGCAAGTAGAATGAAAACATCTCGAACTCCATGAGTCTGGCATATGGATAAAGGAATAAATTTGTGCTTGTGGATTAGACGCGTCCGTGATTTCACGAGGTTTAATTCCTCAATCATCAATTGCAAGTAATGCAATAGTTATAATACCATTCGAAGCTTAATTCACTTCTCACTTGGTCCATGAAGTTATGGTGGTCTATATTTTCAAAGTATCGATTTTTTTTTGTTTGGCTGTGAAGTTTATAGCACATATACTGAGAATCGAAATTTTTTTCTATAAAGTATACTTAACAAATGTTCTACAAGCACTCGCTAATAAGATTCTTTAAAAAAAATTGATATATTTGAAGTAAATAAGATGCGATCAGTTATTCACTCAAAAAGCGATAGGTGATAAAATAAAATTACGCCGTGAAAAAGCTCAATGAAGTGCACATATGGGGATGGAATTGTATTCTTAATATTAAAGTTAAATACAAACTTCATTTGCACAACACCACCTAACGATAATGGGTCACGTAATCTCATATTACATTACAAATTCACGTCACGTTGCGAGTGAATCTTTGATCAGCTCATGTGCTGAGTATTATTGCTTCGTATTTACATTGAGAGCTTTCTTGACATCTAGCACAGTAGTAGACCAACGGCCACCGCCTCCCAGTCGAATCCTGCTAGACCATATTTCAATTCAAATCCAACTTTCTGCCCCGGCTGTTTCCTCCCGGAAACAAAACAAGGACCGCGACAAATACAAACAAACGCAGAAAAACTTCCCCTGTTTTTTTACAACCTGTACCTACCTAAAGGCCAAAATTAAGCCTTATCTAAGCAAAGACTCTGCTGCTTTATGTTTTGGTCCGTGTCCTTGTCTGATCTGACCCCGTTCAACTCGCCTTACAGATTCCAAGCAACGAAGCAAGACCATGACATCTTGGCTCGTTCGTTAACGTAACCCCAAAGGAAAAAACACCCTCTTTTTATATTCCGCTTCCTCTGTGTCTGCAGCGTCGCCACCTACATAGATAGTCCAAGAAAAACCAACCGTGTTTAGGCCGATGATCCCTAGGCTTGTTGACAAATCGGAGCCACCCATCTTTATTTTACTGCGTGGATTGAAGTTGGATCAGTGAACATTAGCGTCGCCGTCGTCGGATTGCTTGGTGGTTGTGGAGCTAACTTTCTCGTGATTATCATCAACTGACCCCGTAGATTTCACTGTTTGCAGCTCGTGCTGTTCAGCAAGTCTAGCTAGGGTGGCTCGTTGGCTGCGTCCTGGTGGAGCCACTCCTATGCTATAGTGTCCCTAGCGAGTACATCCGCCCGAGGCATGATAAACATGCTCGGACTTTTATGTCCACCTAAATCGTCCGTCAATAAAACGAAGCAAATGTGTACCGGAAATAAAAAGGCAGGAAGGAAGATCGCCACACTTGTATACTTTTGCTGGACTTTGCTTCGATTTACCATCGGTTAGAAGCATGCCTAGAGCTCGTTTGCTAAAGGTTCCTGGCACAAGCCGCGACGACAAAAACGGGTCCCGCGACTTTCATAACGCGGCCGATAGATCACGGCCGTAGCTCGCTCAAAACTGCTACAATTTATAATGCGTTCTAGAAAGTTGTTTTACCCGGATTTAAGCTGCTAAGGCTTTAAAACATATATTACCAAACACGAGTTAGAACACTGCGCGGTGTGAAACTACGATGCAACACGATCATAGCAACCCCATATCCATACCGAGTAGATAGTTAATACATTCGGGGTGGATTTATAATGCACCGTGCTCAAGTATCAATCTTTTAATGGATGGTTAAAGGCAGCTTGCGCAATAGAAAATACCCTACTTTTATTAATCTTGACGGGAAAAGAAAAAAAAAAAAACGTACAGCATAATGGAAGGGAAAGAACTTGACTTGAGTACAATCTTCTAATTCTCAAGGCACGATAGTATACTCGCGAATTTACGAATTTTTAATTTAAAATTACACGGCTTGTGTAAAAAAATAAATCATTATCAATTGACCAAACTTCCGTTCTACGAAACTAAGGAATTGTCTATATGGTTTTCCAATTTTTACCTTTTGCTTTCGCGGCAAACATATTTTGATTTTTTCTTATTTCATCACACCTGAAATTTTCACGATATATAAATTCTGGCACAAAAAATTCACATATAACTTTTCCACGAAATTGTTTTGAGATTCACATGATATTCCGAATTTTTACATTGGCTCTTTTTGGTAGAAAAAAGTAAATAAACCCGCCCCAAGGTAATTTAGATATATTAGCGCTTCTGTTGTTGTGGTTCTTCCCATTCGCATATTTTCGACCTGTTTAAACAAATCCCAAATATTTTTGCGTCGGGGAAATCATCTCCCGAGACGCAATAAAACCACAAGCAGGAGGCCACATGGCTCCGCATTACGCTCGCCACGTGTCCCGCCGCACGGTTGAATCCGCGTACCGCAAGGAAGCACGCATGCCCGCCTTGCATCGCGTCGCCAGTCCCATCCGGTTAATTTTTTGAAAGTTCAAAAAAACACTCACGCGCACGCGGGGGTCGGCCCAACCGATTCCGGCCGGACCGGTCCGGCCCGCCAGCTCGTCCGGTTCGGTCCCTCCCCCCCCTTCCCCCTCCGCGGTCCCTCCCCTCTTCAACTTCATTTTCGTCCTCGCTTCCCTTCCACCTTTACCCTTTCCCTCTCACTCCCGTCACTGCACCAACCAAAAGGCGCTCCCCCTCAGCTCACACCTCAGCGCTCGCCCTTTCGCTCTGTTCGATTCGTAGATCTGGTGTTTTTTCTTTTGTGGGGAAATCCCTTCGGCGAGCGAGAGGAAACGGAGCCTTCTGCGCCCCCCCTCCTCCCCTTCCTCCGCACCCGAATGCATCTGCTCCCGCGAAGTTAGCGCTCTCGTACAGTCACTCTTTCTCTCTAGCGGGAGAGAGTGCGCTTTAGGTCCGTGAAACGCGGTCTCGGATTCTCGACCTGCACGGGCTCGGGCGCTGAGGGATACAGCTCGCGCCCCTCCTCTTTTGGCTTCTTCACCCCGATGAGCGTCGATGGAGGCCGCAGCATTTCGCCGCAGGAGGTCCAAGGTCTGCGTCGCTGATCGGAGCTCCGGCCACTCGGTCTCGTCGCGCGGAGGTCGGCCTCCCTCTCCCTCCCTCTTTCTGTGTGGCCGTCTGTTGTTCGGGCGGCTCTGTCGTCGTGTTTTGGCTCCGGCGACTGTTAAGGGGAAGCCGATGAGTCGGCGAATAGCTTGAGGAGGAAAAACGGTTGGGACGAGGCTTGCGCCGGCGCTGAACTGCGGATCCTCCTTCCGTTTCCTTCCGTGGTTGCGTTTCGCTCCTGCCGCGGGAGGAAGTTTTCCGCGATCCGTTTGGCTGCTGAGACAGCGACGGAGCTCGAACGGGGAACTTAATGCTCGTTTCGGGGCCTGTTCTTTCCTGAAATGCGCTCACGGCGTTGAAAGGCGGAGCTCACCTGCTTCTCACCGGAGCGATCCTTTTGCTTTCTACTTCTGTTTTGCGCGCGATTTTGCACTCTCTTTGGGTGATTTGCGTGATGCCGGAATTGAGCTTGAGCCTGCTTCATTTCCGAGCTTCGGCTTCGCTTGTCCATCACTGTTTAAGTTTGGCTGTTTTAGCAGATATCTCGCTTTTCTCTCGTGCCGCGCCATGATTTTGCTTTGCTTTTTGTGGAGAGAGCTCCGGGTTTGCTGAGAAATAATTGCATTGGTTTGACTAATAATTGCCGAGTGCTTCTTTTCTCTTCCGTCTCATCATACTCTTCTGGGATTTTCTTTTTATATTTCTTTCCTTCATCATGTACCTTCGGTATCGTTCCCTCTATTCTTTCCATGTTGGGCCGAATAGTAAAGGGTATCACTTTCTCTGTTGCTCATACTCTGCGCTCTGATTGGTAATCTTTAGGCATGGCTCTCTGCTCCCAAGCTTAACTCACTGATTTGTCAACCTTGAATTAGTAAATTCTGACGTTATGCGGCTTCATTCCAGGAAACCGGCATTTTCAAAGACACAGAAACTTTGGTATATTGGCCTCCGAATCCAGCTCCGAAAGTAGTGGTACTTCAGGCGAAGACTTGGTGAGTTGGCTACCTTGCTTGTTCTTGTTATGATTATGTTGAACGGGAGTCTCAGAAACAACAAAATTTCAGACCGTATTTGTGTGTTCTATCTATAAGTCATTGTCGAGGTGAAGTGCCATATTCATGTCGGCAGGCATTGTATATCGTAAAATAGCTGTTCTTACCGGATTTACTTGGCTTTGTAGATCATGCTGGATTTACGTTTGAGATCTAGCAAAAAAGCTGCCGCCGCTTCTGGTACTCCTATGAAGAAACTATTAGCCAATGAGATGTTGCGAGAAAGTGGATCCAAGAGACAGCCACCGAGTGTCATCGCAAGATTAATGGGTTTTGAAGGCTTGCCACTTCAGCAGCCTGGTCATAAGCAACAGAAGAGATATTCGGACGATCATCAGTCCGGGAGAAAAGTAGAGAAAGCTGAAAGGAGTAGTGCGTGTTCCAGCCGCCGATCGTCTAGGAAAAGCTCGAAGGAGGAGCAAGAATTTAAAGACGTGTTTGAAGTTTCCGAAATGTCAAAGTTACAGGCTAATAGCTACTTACCAAAAGGGACTGTGAAGTCTGCCATGACTGAAGCTGAAATGGAATTTATTCGCCAGAAATTCGTTGATGCAAAACGTCTTTCGACTGATGATAAGCTCCAGGATTCGAAGGAGCTTGATGATGCTCTAGAGATACTGGACTCAAACAAAGATCTCCTTGTCAAATTTCTGCAGCAACCAGATCCATTGTTCACAAAGCATCTGCATGATCTTCAAAGTCCCCAGTTCCAATCACATTTCGGTTCAATGACGGCTTCAAAAGTTCCAGAAAGAACCAGGAGAATAGATTCAAAACCGGGGAGGGAGAATCTCCCGAGAAAATGTGGCAGATCGCCGAAGATTTATCTCGACAAGTTTATTGGTAATCCACCCGGCAGTACAGCTCATAATACTCTCAAGTCGTCTAAATTAGAGGGGCAAGTGCTCTCGGATATTCTTCCTACCCAGATTGTTGTTTTAAAGCCAAACCTTGGGAAGGCACATGGTGCTACCAAAAATAGCCTGTCTCCGACTTCACTTTCGTTTTCTCCTGATGCGAGGAATCACCTGGCGTGTCCAAGTTATAGGAATAAAGATAAATGTCCGTCAGGAAAGAAAACCCATTTTTGTCCCGTGGATACGGAGCTTAAGTCCAAAGACTCACGAGAAATTGCCAGAAGAATTACTCGGAAAATGCGGAGCAGTTATGGTTCTGGTTCGATCTATATAGCGCCTGTCCAATCACGGGGCTATGCTGGAGATGATAGCTCATCTACCATGTCTCTGAGCGACTCTGCATATGATTCAGATACGACTGCATTGACGAACGCGACTGCATTTACGAGTACAAAGTCTGTTAACTGTAAAAGCCGTTATAAACATGCATCATCTTCTACTGAGTCATCTGTGAGTAGGGAGGCAAAAAAGAGACTCTCAGAGAGGTGGAAATTAACTCACAGGTCTCAAGAGATTGGAGAAATTAGCAGAGGTAGTACGCTGGCTGAAATGCTTGCTATTCCTGATGGGCGAGTGAAGAGTGCAGATTCAGGTCGAAAAATTGTCCAAGAAAGATTCGAAATGGAGTTTACTGGAGACGATGCACCTGCGAGCTGTGTTGAACCTTTGGGCATCAGCAGCAGAGATGGGTGGAAGGATGTGTGCGTGAATAAGCTATCAAGATCTAGATCTCTTCCTGCTTCATCTGCTGTCTTTGGCAGTCCTAAAAGTCAAGCACCTTCTGATTCTAGGCACTGTATGGCTAGAGAGATGGTGAGACGGGACAAGATCAAGACTGTGAAGGAAAATTTCGATGTCAGAGATAGTTTTGTCAACAGAAAGTTCACATCTAAACATATTGAACGTCATCCTCTTCGCTGCAGCAGTGGTGAGAGCAGTGATGCTTCATCAGAGTATCATATGACTCAGCATAAAAGGAGAAGTAGCCTCAATGAGATTGATCAGCCTGAACAGAGCCTTGATTCTGAGGCATTTGGGGGTGTGGTTCGTGGCGGTGTTGCCAATATGGGGTCAAAGATGGTAATCTCGCTTTCCGAACCTTCAAATCCAGAGCATCCATCGACTAAAGTTAGCTCTGCTGTCTCATATGTAGATGATGTCCAGGTATGATCGATAGTTCATTTCTTGTGTAAGGATACTTTTTTGGAGGGTACATTCCTAGAAATGCGTTTTGTGATATGTGAAATGTAGTTGTTCTGCTTTCTGTTGCATGTCTCATCAATTTTTGTTGTTATATATCCATCGAAGAATATACATCTTCCTCGATTTTCCTGTACATGGAGTTTCCGTGCCTGTGTGCATTCCCCACAAATGTTTATTTGTATTATTGCATGCGGAGAATTAGCAAGTTTCCTGCATAATACTGGGGTATTTCATAAACTGAGGTTTATCTCTTCAGTGGGCTTCGTGGTCATAAATAAGAGAAGTGCTTATTTAGCTGGAGAATTTTGGTCTTCACCTTTTATCTTTCTGATGTAGATATAGGTTCTTTAAAACGAGTATCGGTTTTCTTTCTGAAACCCTAACTTACATATTCTGATTTAAGACTGAAGTATCAGTCAGGACACTCATGCTTTGCAAATGCTGTCCATGCATGCATTTTCTGCTCGTGAAAAGTGCGGTAGAGTGGTTTGGATCATCGTTACACTTGTTATCGCTCATTGTTCCAGGATCCATCTATCAATCCTTCTAGAGGGAGTCCAGAACCTGTAATTCATACAGTACCTGAATCTGAATCTTCTGTGAGTTCGAAGGAGGCAGATCAACCCAGCCCAGTTTCTATTTTGGAAGCTCCTTTTAAGGACGACCTCTCATCGGGTTCCGAATGCTTTGAGAGTCTGAGCGCTGACCTTCATGGTAATCAAACAGCCACTAATTCTTCCCCTGTTCTTGGTACTGATGAAATTTCACAAGTCATTCTTACTTATAAGAGTAGGAAGAGTAGGACTTTTTAGCTGAGAAATATGTGCATTTCTCTTTTTATTTTGCACATATTTGGAGGCTGTCATGATGGCGTGAAAGCAATAGTTGTGGTCGGCAACCACAAGAAGTAAAACTGATTTTAGAGTTTGAGTAGTTTATGATGCTATCTGCTTTTTCCAATTTCAAATTATTTATCTTTCAGTTGCTTCCGTCTGATAAATTTTTGAGTCGCTGGATTGGTAGAAATGCACCACTGCTTTAGCCCCAAGCTTTTAATGGTAGATTGACATTTGAGATCAGCATTGAACTTTTCCTGGTTTTGCTACTTCCGTAATTCCAAGCAAATATATTTACTCCAGCTATCAGCTATAATGGTAAAATGCTGGAGAACAATTACAGGTCTTAACCATCAAAAAATTTAAGAAATTACTAGACTTTCTTTTTAACTTCAACTTTACTTATTTCCTTCCCATTGTCTACTGTTTTCAAGGGCTTCGCATGCAACTGCAACTACTCAAACTGGAATCTCAAGCATGTACTGAGGGATCAATGCTAATCTCAAGTGATGAAGATGCTGGGGAAGGATTGATGCATATCTCAGAAGATAGAGGACTGTACAGAACTGGGGAGAGCTGGGAATCTTCATATATTACCAATGTCTTAATAGGCTCAGGTTATGACAATTCTGATCCCGAAATGTTCATTGCAAAGTGGCACTCTCCTGAGTGCCCCATGAATCCGCTGGTGTTTGAAGAGCTAGAGAAAAGGTACTGCAACGAAAGTTCCTCAAGGCCTGCAAGGAAGCTACTCTTTGACCGCGTTAATTCAGCTCTCGTGGAAATTTACCGGCAACTCATGGATCCGCACCCATGGGTCCATCTGGTGGCAGCAAAGTTGGATTTTAAGTGGGATAAAGACTCGCTCCAGGATGGTCTGATCCGAATTCTGACAGGCCAAGGGAAGAAGGGCAGCAAAGGAGTGCTCGATAAGTTCTTAGCGAGGGAATCACCATGGTTGAACTTAGGAGATGATATAGATGTAATAGGTAGGGAAGTCGAGAGGTTATTGATAGACGATCTAGTAGCTGAAGTACTGTCTATGTAGAGAACTTTCATCAACTTAGGAACTTCCATGTATGCAGATCAAGCTATCATTCCGCGCCATAATAAAGTGAACAAAATTTGTAAGTTCTTAACCTGTGTGCAACCGCTTATTTTGAATATTCTCAAAATCGGACAGGATATGAAAATTAGTGGTAGATTTGCCCCATATCTATTCCTGTTTTGGTTGGAATAAGCAGATGCATAGCATGTAAAAAGATATCTCCTGTTGTTTAGTGAAGTAACTTGGGAGGGGCTCTACAGATGAAAAGCCGTGATTAAGAGAGAATGGAATGTTTGAAGAGATGCTTGAGGGATCAGAAATGTATGTTTAGATGCGACGTTGATGAAGCCAGCAGAAGAGCGGTTGCGTAAATAGAGAGCATATTACATGATTGACTGAAATAAAGCACAACCGAATCACTTAATTTGACCACGGATAAGCAAATGAAATCTTTCAGCATGGTTTTTATCTGAAGAAATTTTCGGATTGGTTTGGTTTTGAGCCAGGAAAATCAATTTTAGAACCAGATTGGGTCGGTCTCTTGGTGCAAACCCGAGTCGAATTAAACTTCAATTGATTTTCGGAACAGCGGAACTGAGTGATGCCTCGGATGGCTTTTATCGAGAGAAGACAGGGCAAGTCCATTATGCTAAGCGCAATATACAAAGTAGGTTTTGTGTGCAATTTACGACGTAGGAACACCGTTATTTCCTGAAGGAGTCAGATTTTGCCGTCTGATCCATTGGCTGAGGAAGCTGCTGGGGCGAATGGCCAGAACCTGGCGGTTTTCACCTTGGAAACACTTGCCAGGACACTCAATGGCGTCACATCTCCTACCACCGTTACTTTCTTTGCTGCAGAATCTATGTTGAAGGATGTTACTCCTGCAAAATTCAATCGCACAGAGCAGCTTTCAATCAATTTCATTAGAATGACTTGATAAGAGAACTAAGATGCACGGCGTGTTCCTCAAAAATTTGAAAAGGAGTTATTGTGCGTGCTCTTACCGGCCATCTTGGACAGATGTTTTCTAACTTTTCCTTCACACCCTCGACAGTGCAGCGAGACCCTCAATACGACAACCTGCAATTGTAGATCATCACACCTCTCATCGGTACTTCGTGCAAGGGAATACAATTCTTAAGTTTCTAAGCTGTGCTCTTAAGAGAACATTAATAATCCATTTAATGTGTGCCTACGATGGATTATGATTGGTCGAGATTGTCCTAGCATAGTATGACAAGGAGGAACGATGGTCTTGCTCATCAATTATGCTTAAAGCTTGTTTCCACTGCATTTTTGTCATTTAAATACTTCATATCTCTAGGAAATGTATGTCCAAAGAGAGAGAGAGATTGCCTGGTCTGAAGTGGGTTTTGAGCGAGAAGAGGACGAGGGATTGGAATTGACAAATCCATCAAACCGATCCAAAGGCTGGCTCTTCTTGTGCTCATCCAAAACCGAAGTTAAAACCGAGTCCTCGTTGATTAAAATGGTGTCACTTAACAGATATCTGGAGGAACTAGGTGGGGTCCAAAGGTCACCGGAAAGGGCAATTGTCTTGTTGATAACATTCTTCTGTTTCAAAGCTGAGTCCTTGATGAAATCTTTTCGGCCTTCACTCGACTTTGGAGAGAGCATCTTGCTTTGAGCACAAGGAGTTGGCTTGGAAGAGCCTTTCTTGCTGATGTTCTGAAGTTGATGGTGGTCCGGTTTCAGTTGAATTGGTGGATCATGAGAAGCCGCATGTGCTGTGGAAGCGGGCGATTGTTTGGAGGTCAGTCTCCTAGAATCAGTGATGATTGGGTTGTGGCGGTCGATGGCTCGGCCTCCGAGTCCGACAGAGGAGGATTTGTCCATTATGGTGGTTGTGGAAGTCGAAGCTTGGGATGCATAGAGGCTGTGTATTTCCTTCATGTCTTGGGGGATTGAGCAAAGAGAGAGCCAGTGAACTAAAATGAAGATTTGGCCTTCTGGTTCAGAGCTTAAGGCTTCTATTTATCTCTTTCCTCGTGGGGGTAGTCGAAAATCCTATCGCTCATCCTGATAAACTACCCACGTAGGGCCCAAGCCACGGCTAAGGTGGCAAACCTCATCGATTAATAATGTTGTGTGATTCGGTGCGAGTCTTACTTTTCAGCCAAACAGCAAATAGTCCTAACCAAACCCCCCCCACTGAAAAGCGATTATAAGTCTAAGAACTACTGCCTCTGCCCTTGTTCTCTCATTATACTAAAGAAGCCAAAAGAAGACAGAAAGGAGAAGATCCTAGTGCAGAAGTCCGAAAGCATTGATTAAAACTGTAGTTTTTCTTTTGGCTAAAGAAAGAACTACAATTTTGAAAAGGGCAAACAAAAAGAAAGTGGATTGAGAAGATCATGGATATATTCTTATGGAACATATTCGGTCAGACAGTGAGCCATCTGGAGAATTTCTTTTCAATGGTTTGGCAAAGATACAGAGCCCACTTTCTTTTTCTTCTCCTCCTTTTCCTCCCAATAAGCTAAGCTCCACATACATCTCCTTCACAAGCTTATGGAATCAGATGCTTCCATGGCTTTCTTCTCTCTTCTTTTTCATTTTTGGGCCTGCTCCTTTATGAATATGATCTTTAGGGTATCCTAGCGGCACTTACAAGAGGGTTTGCAGCTCAAAGGCGTTTGCTTGTACCACAAGATAAAAGAAAACATTATTTACATAAAATGGGTTCTCTTTTGGAGGCCTTCTGATGAATCATCTCTTGTTCTAGAAAGAATAACCGGCAAGGTAAAACCAGCGGCTAATTCACGAAATAGATTTTTGCGAAATATTGATCGGTGTGATATCATCTGACCGAATGAATCGAGCCTTCTCATTTTGAAAATGCAAAAGAATACTAGTAATTGTTCAAGATAAAATGGGTGATTAGATTTTACATAAGGAATTGGTTACTAGTGCGTGTACACTCGTATTAGACTTTCGCCCTATTAATTGGTTACTGTAGATCAACTACTCTTCGACGTCGGAAAAAAACCCAGTGTTTAGAACGGTCGTGTTAATAAGTGCCTTTGACAAGAGTCTTTGGTCCACGAAGCTCCATGCTAGTTAGACTTATGCTTGGAAGACAATGTCGAGGCTGCTCTATCTGTGTCGAAGCCTTGAATTAAGCACAAAATTGGCAATTGGTGCTGACACATTCTCATGGGTTCATGATTGCCTACGGTCCTCTTTCTGACAAGAATTCTCATAAAGTTGTATATGTCTCGAACGGTCCATCGCACGGCCAGAGTTTCGGCGCTTTTGGTGAGGGAAAATGACTGGTTATGGCCTACTTTTCAAGCTGTAGCAGGAGGAGTTTACACCCTTCAACTTCTTGATCAGACCAAGTCATCCGGACTCTAGCAATGAATAGGTTCTCTCAGTTGCTATTTGCGAAATGCTTGGCATGAGTTCCAGACACGGTTCGCAAAGCCTCTCAGCATACAGGGTAATCTGGTCTTCAAGCAACAATGTCTTGTTTGCGATGCGCTTCGCTTGATGAATCGAGAAATCATCTGTACTTTGAATTCTCAATGCCAACTGAAGCACAGCACAGAAGGGAAAGTGTTTTGTTATGTCTTAATATACTGAAGATTGCTGTAGATTCGTTGTAAATATCATCCGCCATTTGCATCAAAATAGTTCTTTGAAATCGGATTCCGCCGTAAACTCGTTCTTTGAAACGTTAGACATCTTTTTTCGTTTTTTCTATTTGGATTGAAGAATACAAAGCTTAGTTCTTGCGAAATATTACAAATTGGTTTTGCTGTAAACGCGGGGTTTCTATCTCAATAGTTGTGTATGCATTCTCCATTTGAGCCAATAGGTTGCAGGAGCGGGCTGGTCTGCTTGACCATCTGTGGAATGAAATTTGCTCACTTATCCAACCAAAAAGAGAGAAATAATCGTTATTATAACGTGTAGTGTGTGTATTGGCGGTTTTGTCCTTTTTACCACTATAATCAACAATGTCAATGAGAACAGAATAAGCAGAACTCTCTAATCCTCAGCTTTATGACTACCAACAGTTAATGTTCCTAGCACATGCTTTAGGATTTTCCTTACAATGTTTTGTGGATCCTTGAGTAGTTGGCCGAGTGGTTAAGTGCTTGAATTTAGACTTAGTAGATCCCACTACTCAGTTTGAACTTGAGGATGAAGCTCGCCATCCTACCGATGGAGCTGTACTTGATGCATGTGGACAAGCCGTTCTGCGTGCATGCGTGGTGTTGATATTACCTGAAGTCCAGTGAGTGCTCTTTTCGTTATTCGCGTATTACTATGACATAACACTTTATTAATTCTTTTTGCCAGACATTAGGAACATAGGATCAATCCTTTATGAGATTGGTATTGCTGTTCTTTTAAAGTAAGATCTGGGCTTTTCATAATTGTAATTAGAGAGTATATTGGGATAAATCAAGAAAAGGTACACGCAATAAATTTTGGCAAAAAAGTATAAAATTCGTGTATTACTATGACAAAATACTTTATCAATTCTTTTTGTCAGACATTAAGAACACAGGATCAATCCTTTGGGAGATTGGTATAGATGTTCTTTTAAAGTAAGATTTGGGCTTTCATAATTGTAATTAGAGAGTATATTGGGATTAATCAAGAAAAGGTACACGTAATAAATTTTGGCAAAAAGTACAAAATCCGTGTATTACTATGGCATAACATTTCATCAATTCTTTTTGTCAGACATTAGGAACATAGGATCAATCCTTTGGGAGATTGGAATAGATGTTCTTTTAAAGTAAGATCTAGGCTTTTCATAATTGTAATTCGAGAGTATGTTGGGATTAATCAAGAAAAGGTCCACGTAATAAATTTTGGCAAAAAAGTACACAAAAATTTGGACGAAAAAATCCGTGTATTACTATGACATAACACTTTATCAATTCTTTTTGTCGAACATTAGGAACACAAGATCAATCCTAACACACAACACTTTGGGATATTGGTATAGATGTTCTTTAAAGTAAGATATGGGCTTTTCATGATTGTAATTAGAGAGTATATTGGGATTAATCAAGAAAAGGTACAAGTAAAAAATTTTGGCAAAAAAGTACAAAAAAATTTGGACGAGAAAATCCGTGTATTACTATGATATAACACTTTATCAATTCTCTTTGTCGGACATTAGAAACACAAGATCAATCCTAATACACAATAATTTGGGAGATTGGTATTGCTGTTCTTTTAAAGTATGATTTCGGCTTTTAATAATTGTAATTAGAGAGTATATTGGGATTAATCAAGAAAAGATAGACGTAAAAAATTTTGGCAAAAAAGTGCTAAAAAAAATTTGGACCATTTCTCGATTTGTGCGTGTCATCCTTGCGCAGGGGCCATGCTAATCTTCTCTGTATCGTTCCAATTTTATCGGATGTCTCCGAAGAGACAAGCTGGTTCCTCTCGGTTGGACAATATAAACTGAGGTGCATATGTGTTCATGGCCGATGTGGGACTCTTCCTAGCTTCTACTTTTCCATCAAATCTTTCTTCGCAGAATTTTTTATCGGCCCACGTTAGTACAGATAAATGGGCTGGGCTTTTAGCCCCGTGAACAATCCACAGTGAAAAAGGAGGCACGTTAAGCCGGAGATGGCCGACAAGAACGAGGACGGTGCGAAGAAAGAGAAGCCTTCTCGTCTTTTCGAGAAGTGGCGTTATTATTCGAAGAGAACGATGACGACGACATGATGCATATTTACAGGTCGACCAAGCCTATTGTCGATAGTTGTCCATGCCAAGAAGATTAGATCGTTATTGAAAATTGTATAGGAACGATGCGTCGTGGTTGGCGCGAAGTTCCAGCATTTTGACTTTGATCGATCCGCTTTTTCCATCTCTCTTTGAATGGGGAGATTAATGGCTTACAGCCAGGACGATGGCTTTGGCACACCAGAGATTGCTTTTACGTGGAAAGAATGAGAAATTTTGTAAGCATTGAACTAGTCAAAATGGGTTTGAAACCCATTTAATAACCTAAAATTATTTAAATAAGTCATAAATAAGCCAAATCAAATTTTGTGAGCCGTTCATCATGAGTTTACAAAATAGAAAAGTTAAAACAAATGGATTATAAATGAGTTCATAACTTAATCTAGATTATAGTAAAAAGTACGGTTCGCACGATCACGACTGTCTTCTTTCTTCTTTATGTTCTTCACTTCAGTGACTCCATGACTCACGACTTCACTTCACTTCACCACCATCCCCCACCGCCTATTCAGAGAAGAGTGTGGGCAGGATCGTGAGGGGTCGAATGGCCGAGCTAGAGGGAATTCGAGTTGGGGCCTTTTTCATGTGGCAGTCAATCATTGGAATCAAGTCAAGCAGCAAGAACTTGGCCTTTGAGGTCGGCGGCGTCACCGCCTAGTATCCCTCCAGGAATTTCAACAAGGCTCCTGTTTGCCAAGGAGGGAAGCGAGCTTCTTCTTGAGGTCATGGTTCTGATTCTTGCTTATAATTTTGCAATTTTAGTAGGACGCCAAATTACTCGTCTACAAGCACAAGCACTCGCTTCTTCACATTGAACCAAAACAAAATGAAGCGAGGAGAACGTGCGTGCAATCGTCGTGCACATATGAAACTATCAGCCCAATAAAAGTCACTCTGTGAAATTACAATAATGTATAGCAAGACTCCATCGATAAAAAAGTCATCAAAGCTTGTCATTGATGCAGGAATATCGCCGTGGGAACAAATTCGGGTGAGTACTCAACTGTCATTGATACTGGAATAACTTAAACCGATCGTATTCAAAGTACAAACGACAAAAAAAAAAACAGACAAAATAACAAAACTACAACTAAAAGAAGAAGAAGAAGAAGAGATAAAGCGGAGGCCCTATTCACTCCGATTCGCTCATCACTTGCGTCCAAGCCCATCACTGAATTTGTTCCGACGCAGCCCAGATGTAAAACCTATCAGCTTCAGCCCAATCCCCTGATCAGACCCATCAGCCCAATTATCATAACTAGACCCATTAAGGAAGGCAAGCCTGTAATGAAAAATAGCCCATCCGACAAAAAAGAGGCTGAGCCCATCTCTCTTCATCTCCCATCCATACCTGTAAAAATGGGTCATAAACCCATTCTTAACTCATATTTGGTAGGTTAGGTTATACTATGTTTTTAGTTATATTCACTAAATAAGTTACAAATGGGTTTGAAATGGTAAAATACAAAATAATATGGATGTTAAATGGGTTCACGACTTGTGTAGACCCAACCCACCTCCATGACTCTCTTTTCACCCTCTCGGCCTCACTCGATTTCGTACTTGCTCAATCCTTGCTCTCGCCTCAGTTTGGATATGAATTTTCATAAATCGAGTTATATATTGAAGTATTTTAGCAATGTGGGTTGGATATGAGTCACTAAGGGTGCGTTTATTTCATGGAAAATGTGATATTTCCGGAAAATGTTTTTTAGAAAATCATTTTTTAGGAAAATAGTTAGTTTTCCTTTATTTGGTGATATGTGATTGAAAACATTTTCTGGTGTTTGGATCTCATTTGGAATATATGATTTCAATCCCATGATTTTATCTCAGGCAATTTTTTTTTTTGAATTTTTAAATATTTTTATTTTTAAAAATAAAAAAGAAAAAGAAAAAAATAAATAAAAGAATAAAATATTAAAAAAGTAAAGGGAAGCAATTCCGGAAAGTGTTTTCACCCTATTAGATTAGGGAATTCACTTTCCTAATTTTATACATGAATATTTTTTTTGACCGGAAAATGTTTTCAATTGACTAATCATTTTTTGTGAACCAAATGGGTGAAAGTCCAGAATACGGATTCCCGAAAAACACTTTTTCCATAAACAAACGCACTCTAAATTTGAATTGCATGAAAATGGGTCAAAATGATCCATATGGATCAATTTGGGTCGGACTGTTGTTGACCTGATGCACCCGTTTGAGGGGTGTAAGCATCTTTAGTTTTCACGGTACGTTTTCACATACGATATGCAATTCAATTTTAGAGTTGGGATGAGTGTACAAGAAATCCTAAAATTTATTGCGAAATAGTGATTGAGTCTTAAAACATGTCAAATTAGTATAATAAAGTCATTTCGTTAACTCCATTAATTTGCTTAACGGAAAATGCTGACATAACATTTTTTTTAATTATTGTCTCTCTCCTATGTGGCATTTTAAAATTATTTTATTCCCTAAATGTTACATAATTTAGATTAAAAAAAATAAAAAAAAACTAAAATTTCATTAAAAGAAACCCCAAGCTTAAAAAAAATGCCATAGAGCCCTCGCCAGCGGAGGTCTTCGAGGCCTTGCCGATGAGCGTTTTTGCAGAGGATGGTGTGAAACTTAGTCAAGCTACTCGCGAGTAGCCGGAGCTTTAGTCCAATGCCTATTCGAGATCGATTAGTCAGATTTGGAGTAGTTCAAACTCGAGCTATTCGACTATTTTGTCGTGTCGAGCTCAAACTAATTAAAAAAAAAAATACTATCAAGGAAATTCTAGATAAGCATTTTTGGTAGAAACAAAAAACCTTTGAAAACACAAAATGTATATTGCATGTTTCCGCAATATATCTGACCGCCCTTTCTCTTTTCATACGAGCTCCAATTCGATCTCACCTTTGGACGATCCAAAATCCAATCTTTTTCTCCACTTACTTTTGTTTGGAATCAAGTATCCCTAAAAATGTTTTCCGTTACGATCCCTAAGCACATCTTTTATTTTGGCACTTCGATTAGCATGCTTCATTGATTTTGTTACAAATTATATATGCGCTGGTGGGATGAGCAGGGTGAACGAAGTCAATTTAGCAATATAAAGCTATATCGTAGACCGAAAATATTGCGGACGTGATCTTACCACGTAGAACGGGGATGGATGATACATGCTAGCACAGTTTCGAGGGGCGCGATGGCCCATCTAATTCTTACTATTCTGCGTTCAAAGTGACGCCGGGCATCGTTTTCCGCCCTTCTCTATTTGCAGCGTGAATATCAATCTCGTGTTCCTATTGAGTAAACGCGTGCGACGTCCTTCTCATGCATCCACTGACTCCCGAGTCCCGCCAAGTCTTTTCCGACGTGACGGTTGAGGCATAAGAAGAGGAGAAACTTCCACGAACATGGAATTTGCCCAGGGCAACGCCGTTCTTCTTGGTTCGTCGATGGCGACCCCAAATCATATGAAGCCGATGGGTTTTTTCCAGAGTCGATGAAAAGTCCAACGTGCACGGCGGCGGTTTCTCTCCGGCGCGACTTCTCCCGACGGACCCAGAAGAGCACGGCTCCCGATCTTTGCGTTGGGGGGGCTGAACGTGTCGCCAAGGCGATGAGGAGTCTCTGCTTTCGCTCCCGCATGCCGCCTCCTTCGAGAACCCCTCGTGCCGCCCCGGCCGTCCCTCGCGGGCTCCCCGACTCGTCCGCCGAGGGGATGGTCGAGTCCTCGGCGGCGGCGATCGCGAAGTGGGACCCGGAGTCGCCGTCCCCTCGCGCCGGAGGAGCCGGCTCCATCTTCCTGGAGGACAGAGCGGAGGCCCTGCGGTTCCTGCAGTGCGTGCACGACCTCCGAAAGGCCATGCACTCGCTGGTGGCCGAGAACTCCGGTTCTGAGATGCTCTTGCAGGGGCAGAGCTCGATGCAGATTGCGATGAAGAGGCTCCAGAAGGAGCTGTACCACGTGCTCTCCGCGGATGGTGCCTGCTTGGACCCCGAGTCAGTTTCCGTGAGATCGACTGGCTCGATTTGCGGGGACGATGGCGACTCTGGTGGTGAAGGGCTGCCGCCGCCTTCGATGGCGATGACGGATTTGAGATTCATTGTGCAGTGCATGGTCTCTTCGGGCTACTCCAAGGAGTGCATTGCCATATACACAGTCGTCCGAAAATCGATCGTCGACAACGCGATTCGTCGTCTTGGGGTCGAGCAATTCAGCGCTTCGCAGGTGAACGCCATGGATTGGGAGGTTCTGGAGGTGAAGGTGAAGTGTTGGTTTGATGCGGTGAAGGCGGCGATGAGCCTCTTCGCCGGAGAGAGAATTCTCTGCGACCACTCTTTCTTCTCCTCCGATTCTATTGGCGAGTTGTGCTTCGCGGAAATTTGCGGAGATGGCGCCACTCGTCTCTTTAAATTCCCAGCAATCGTCGCGAGGAGGAGCAAGAAGTCGCCGGACATGATATTCTGCCTGCTCGACATGTACGCGGCGATCTCCGAGAACTGGCTCGAGATCGAATTGATGTTTGCGTTCGATTCGACCTCTGGAGTCCGGTCGGAGGCTCTTGCGTCGCTAGTCCGGCTCGGCGAGTCGATGCGGGCTATGTTGACCGAGTTCAAGTCGACGATCCACAGGGACTCCTCCAAATCCGTTGCCGCGGGCGGAGGAGTCCACCGCCTGACGGTCTACACCATGGACCACCTCTGCCGCCTCGCCGACTACGGCGACACCCTCGCCGACATCGTCACAGACTGGTCGCCGCCGGCGAAGCCTTCACTGCGGGAAGATTACTTCGACGGATCGGACTCGGACGAGGCTCCGGCGCCGGCGATCTCCCTTCAAATGGCGTGGCTGATCCTTGTCCTCCTCTGCAAGCTCAACGGCAAGGCGGAGCACTACCGGGACATCTCCGTCTCGTACCTGTTCCTCGCGAACAATTTGCAGCACATCGTATCGAAGGTGCAAGCGTCGAACTTGCGGTACCTGCTTGGCGAGGAGTGGGTGGCGAGGCACGCGAGGAAGCTGAGGCAGTTCGCCGAGAACCACGAGCGGGTCGCATGGGGCGAGGTGGCGGCGTCGCTGCCGGAGGACCCGAGGGCGGCAATCTCGCCGGCGGAGGCAACCGAACGGTTCCGGCGGTTCAACGCGAGGTTCGAGGAGGCCTGCCGGAGGGAGGGCACGAGGGTGGTGCCGGACCCGAAGCTCCGAGAGGAGATGAGGGCGTCGCTGGAGAGGAAGGTGGTTCGGGCGTACGGGAAGTTCTACGACGCGCACTGGCTCACCGTCGGAGGCGAAACCAGGGGGGCGATCTCGATCAAATATACGCCGGAGGAAGTGGGGTATTACCTGGTCAGTCTCTTTTCGGAACCGGCGTATTCAGGGAGCGAGCCGTCGTCATGGCCGTCACCGGCAGTTTCGGCTTCTTCGCCGTCGCCGTCGCCGTCGCCTCGCTGGTGGCATCCGAGATCTCATTGAGGAAGGTCCTTGCAAATTTGCCCCGTTGATGTGCGTACCGATTTTGCGATTATTTGAAAATGCTACCATCCCCTACTGCTCATGAAAAGACTTCTCTTATCGTTGTAAATATGGGTGAAAATTCGTGCTGCAATTTTGAACATATATCGAAATTCGTTTCCCCTTGTATCCGGATAATCGAGTTACCAAGTTTTAAGGAGAAATTTATAAGGCGAAGACGGCTCTATTACTCCATTGAAAGCGACGGAACCGTCACATACTCAATTTTCTTTTATGATTCACAAAATTGTTATGTAGTAGATCGTCATAATCAAGCATAGAACGTCGTAGAATATGGATTTTTAGCTTCCCGACATTGTACAAGTGCTTAGTACATCTAATCATGCTCAAGTTCAAAATGCCCCTAAACCTCAAGTTTCTAATCGACAGCCCATCGAAACTTAAAAGAAAAATGTTTTAAAATCATCTATATAATTTACAATATCGTAATGTTTAGTTGTAACTAAGTGCAAATGTGATTCTTTTATGCGTTTTACGATATTTTACATGGACTTATGGCTGCTTTGCCACGAGCAAGTGCAAAAAGTTGCAAAAAATGAATTATTTTTATAATTTAAGAAGTCGTGATATTTCGTAATATAATAAAAATATTAACTTTTAATTATACGAGGCCTCGATTGTTTTGGTAATTGTATTGATAATGTCATAATACAAAAAAAAAAAAGATTCTATAGTAGATCGTTTAATGATTTCCAAACTCGTCCACCATTCTTTGAAAATGTTTTTTGTGGTCATAATTGCACCATTGTTAATTGGAAATATCGGTACTGTCTTCCTAGATTTGCTTTTTTTTTTTTAATTAAAAAATTTACCAATTTTTCGATTCAGTTGTCACTTTGTTCTTTGATTACTGACTTTTTGGCAACCATTCTTTTCTGGAAATAATTTCTATTTATGAATGATTCTTTTTTATTTTGTATCTAGGAATAATTTCTAAGTATTTGAATATGGTTGGTAATTGCCTAAAATTTCTATTCTTGGAACAGAAAAAGAACATAAATGCATTTGGTAATTGCATAATTTTTTTTAATAACAATATTTTGATTTTTTAACATTTATTTCTTTTCATTTTTCTTCTTCTTCCCTTTCTTTGGCTATGGCCAGGTCACCGTGCCGACAATCGGTCACTGGTCAGGGTTGGCGAGGGCGGCTTGCGGCTTGAGTGAGTGTTGCCTTTGCTGGATCTGATGAGGGCTTGACCTTGGACCCTTGCCGTCGCCCTTGCCAAATCCGGTGAGGGCGGCTTGTGGCATGGGTGAGGATTGCCCTTGCCCAGGTCGTGAGCCATTCTCACCGGATTGGCAAGGGCAATGGTGAGGGTAGCTCACGCCAGATTCGGTGAGGGTCCAACCCTCGCCTTTGCTGGCCTTGGCCTGCGGCTGGTCACCAGTAGCCGACCATAAGTCAAGAAGAAGAAGAAGAAGAAAACCAATAAGAAGAAGAAGAAGAAACAAAAATTTTCTTTTCCATTTTCGATTCTTGTTCCAATAATTAAGAAATAACTTTTTTTTTCTTCTTGATTATGTTCTAAAACTAATTTTGGGAATAAATTTTTGCAAATTTGTGCTCGGGAACAAAAAATTCACCAAACAAATTTCTGTTTCAAAACTGATTCTGGGAACAAAAAAATAGAAATAGTTATTGTTTAGCCGATTGCAAAACATGTCTGTACTAGTTTTGCATTACTGGTGCTTAATTTAATGAGTCAACGTACATTGGGTTTATTTTTACAAATTACCAACATATCTTATCTTTGTTAAAAAAAAAAAATTTCTTGTCTTTTTCCGGCTTTTATTTACTTTCTTTAAATTTATCGACCATTATATGAAATGATCAACTTTTATTTGAGCGACTTACCAACTTTTTCCCAATTAGGTTGCCTAAAAATAAAAAAGTTGATAGCATTACTAACTAATTCAAATGAAAGTTGGTAACTCGGAACTAGTTAATAACTTAATTGACAAAAAATTAGTAAGTCGATGTAGTGGCCTCTTTCCCAAAATTGAGGTTCGGGATAGGAGTGCAGCTACGGTGTGAAAAAAGAATGAAGGTTTTGACAATATTGGGAAAGCTTGGGGTTTTGAAATAGAAATAATTTCAATGGAGTCGTCACCTATCAATTTCAAGAAAACTAGGGTGATGGAACATTTTGGTGCACATGTAAAGGCATTGGTCGTTTGCGAAGTGTGCGTTTTGGTTTCATAATAAGGAAATATTCCATTGCCACTTTACGCCGCGACGTGACTAAGGTATACCTCTAAGACCAGGAAAAAAAGAGTAAGCTAAAATTCAAATTACAAATATTCTAGTTATAAAATACTAAAAATAGGTCTCTTGTTGTCTTTTACTTTAAATGTCAATCAGATCAGACCATAAACAGAATTTCTTGATTGCATCACTATAATTACTTTCGAAATAAGCTATCTGTTCTCAAAATATTTTTGAACATATTTTTTTTATATGTTTTCATAGTTTTAGACTCAATAAAAGGCAAATGAGTGGGGATGACAAATAAACTAAATGTTATAGTTGAAAATTTTTGCCCAAAAATGATCGCTTGTATTACTTATAAAAATAAATAATTTGAAACTTTTTTATTGTTCATTAAAATGTTAAGTCATGAATTATTATCAATAATAAAAGTATTTTTTATTGGCTAATTATTTTAAGTAGTACAAACATCATTTTTAGGAAAATATTTTTTAAATTATTTATTTTTCGTGAAACAAACGGAGAAACACTATATTTTTTTTCCGCAAATCACTATCTAGTACATTTAAGCACTTCCCTTGGATAATTCTAAATTTTGTTGGTGACACCAATTTTTTTGTTCCTGTATGAACGAGAATAGCTGCATATTCAACTGTTTATGACATGACATCCGACAAAGTTTGTGCAATTTCTAGATGCCTAAGTCATAATTTGCGGGCAGTGTCGTTTCATGTGTAAATTCTAGCAATTAGCTGACAGTGATGTTCCCATCATTTTATTAGTTAAAAAATGCCCAACTTTGCCGGTCGATTGCCATGTCAAATTGTCAATGCCTGCTTCTTGATTGCTACAGTAACATTTCAATGTGAACGATAGAAACAATCACAGCATAATAAGACTATGTCTAAAATTAAGTTAGTTAGACCAAAAAAATATAATTTTGTTTCACCGAAAAGTGTTGACGAAATATCTTTAGAAGTGTGAATCGATGAATAAATCGACAAATGTTGTGAATGGTCATTTATTGATCTTCCGATAGGAAATAAAACGACATGAAAATTAAAAGTACTAAGGTTAGAGATAATCGTGTCCAACCATGTAATGGAACTAGAAATGTAAAGATGAACGAGAAGATAAAATTGAACAATTGGTGCTCTTTGATTGATTAGTAGTTTCTTTTACAAACTGGTATTCAAAGCATTCAAACCTACTCCAACGGTTTGCAACAGTTACAAAGAAACTAAGCACTTGCCACGTGATTCCTACAATTGAGCAATTCCTATATTACAAACAATTGCTTAGCAATGTTTGACTCCACTACTCTTTCACAATTACCGTTATTTTCTCGTTCATCTTTACTTATGAGATCTTGATGGTCGTTTTCGAGATCTTTGATGCCACTACTTAACGGTTGCGTCTTCTCTTTGAGATACGGACTTAGAAGATTTGAACTAACGGCATTATGCTCTAATATTATATGAGATTTTGTAGGATTACTGCTAAATGCATAAAAGCTTGAGCTGGTAAACGAAGACATGATTTATTATTTAAATATTATAACATTCTCCACATTTGCCATTATCAGTTGTTCGTGGGCTTCTTTGCTCCACTACTTGGTGGCTGCGTTCAATTTACTCCTTTGCAAATGCCCCTCTAATGGACGAATCCGAAATCATCGGCTTCAATGCTTAGGTAGTTAGTTCAATCTTATGCTTCTGGCGATACTTCAATCATGGTCTTCTCATTGCTTCGGTCGATCTTCATTTAATATGTCGACATTCTCCTCCAAGACTTGGTTATTTTTCATTCACATACTCCGTCGACTATAAGTAATTTTCTCGTCGACCAAATTGACTCCGCCGGCTAAAAGCCTTCAACGCTTAGCAAATTTTTCCTCTGCCGCATCTAACTTAGCCTTTTGCTTAAAAAAGTCGACCATCGAATGCTTAGACATTTTTTGATGCGAACAAATTCACATGACCCGCGGTATACGAGAGTGATCAGTTGATGCAGGATCGGATTGGTACATGTAAATTACGCGTGATTTGCTAATTGAAATGGACTCCACTTTGCTCCGTACATTCTCTAGAAGATAAGTAATTCGAATTAAAATATCTTCTCAAGTTCAATCATTTTTATGGCTTAAAAAAATGAGCCAAGGAACACAATTTTCATTATTAACAAAAACTTAAGCAAATAATTTTTTATCGAGAACGAAAATTTGTCCCGTTTTCTTATTTTTCTAAGCGTTATTAAACAATCAAAATTACAGAAAAGAAATTAAAAATTTTTTTTTGGGCGAAGCGAACCGAGTCAATGGGAAAAGAGGAGAAGGAAGGAGAAGTCAAGGGGAAGAGATTGATCATCTCATCTTTTTGACGCAGGAGGTTTGAACGGGAAGAAGAGGGGAGTGGTCCAGAGAAAAATTCAATTAACCATTCCCATATTTCAGACACTTGTTACATCGTATCCTTCGCTTTCAAAATCACAACTTTACATCCTCACTTTTGTAATCGAAGACCAAGTTCCAACTGTTATCCAAGTCACCACTTTTTTCTCCCAAAATATCTTTCCCAATGCCAATTTCATATGTCCAACCACCTAGAAACTTTATACCCAGTGTCCAAACCCTAGTTTGGCCACCATCGCGCTGCCTTCCGCTGGTAACCCCCACCCCTCTCTCCATGGGGCACAGAGCACCATGACGACCTCAAATTTGAGGTCTTCATGGTTCTCTGAGGTCGTTGCATCTTCTGCAATCCTTAAACCGAGGCCTTGGAAACCATGGACGACCTTGAGATCTTAAACCGAGGTTATCCATGATAGCTGATGTAGAAGAGTGAGGAAAATATGCGGAATTCTCTCATTGATCTGTATATACTTCTTACAAGGTTACAATATAACATGCATATATATATATATATATATATATACAGAGGAGGACAACCTTAATTTTCCTACAAGTCAGGAGATAAGAATAGGAAGAAACCAAATAAGGAAAACTCATCCTATTATGACACTAATTGACAGCTCGTCAAGACTCTCTCTCAAGCTGGTGAGAAGATATTTTTGATACCCAGCTTGACAAGAACGCTGTGAAATGCTTGGCTCGACACGGCTTTAGTAAGCACATTTGCCAATTGATCTTTAGACTTGACGAAAAGAAACTCTACCACCTTCGCATCCAAGTTTTGTTTGACGAAATGTCTATGCACCTCAACATGCTTGGTTCAGTCATGTTGAACTGGATTATGGGAAATTTCAATTGCCGCCTTGATATCACAGAACAATTGCACCTCAGATTCTAGTGGAAAACCAAGCTCTGTCAGCAACTTCTTGAGCCACAGTAACTCACACAGGCCCTTAGCTACTCCTCGAAACTCAGCTTCGGCACTGGACAGGGCTACGACCTTTTGCTTTTTGCTTCTCCATGTCACCAAGTTACCTCCCACAAATGTAAAGTAGCTCGAAGTAGATTTCCTGTCTGAAACGTTGTCTACCCAATCTGCATTCGTGTAAGTCTTTATTTCCAAATGTCCATTTCTCCCAAAGAACAGCCCTTTGCCCGGAGCTGACTTCAAGTAGCGTAAAATTCGAATCACGGCGTTCATATGTTCTTCGCTCGGAGCATGCATAAATTGACTTACAACTCCTACTGCATATGCAATATTTGGACGGGTGTGTGACAAATAAATTAACCTCCCTAGTAACCTCCGGTATCGATCTTTATTAGTAGGTACCTGATCAAGAACTTCTCCAAGTCTGTGATTTTTGGACGATAGGTGTGTCTGCAGGCTTACAATCCAACATTCCAACCTCAGCCAATAAATCTAACACATATTTTCGTTGAGACAAGAAAATACCTTTCTTTGACCGGATTACCTCGATCCCCAAAAAATATTTATGACCTCTCAAGTTTTTCATCTCAAATTCCTTCGCAAGTCTTCTCTGAAGTTCGGCAATTTCTTCAACGTCATCTCCAGTGATGATCATATCATCCACATATATTATTAGTGCAGTTACTTTGCCCTGTCTCCTTTTTAGGAATAGTTTATGATCAGAATTACTTTGAATATATCCATACCTCTTTATTGCCGAGCTAAAGCGACCAAACCATGCCCGGGGTGACTGTTTTAGTCCATACAGGGAGCGCTCAAGCTTGCAAACCACATTAGGTTGATCGATGCATGCATAACCCGGTGGAATCTCCATGTAAATCTCTTCCTCTAAGTCCCGATGAAGAAACGCATTTTTCACATCAAATTGATGCAAATGCCACTCTCTATTTGCTGCAATTGACATTAAAACTCGGATAGTGTTCAACTTAGCAACCGGGAAAAAGGTTTCTTGGTAGTCCACACCGTAGGTTTGGGTATACCCCTTCGCTACTAGCCGAGCCTTTCATCTCTCAATTGAGCCATTGGCCTTGTATTTGATGGTGAAGACCCACTTGCATCATACTGCTTTCTTTCCTATCGGTAACTCTACCAGTCTCCAAGTCTCATTCTTCTACAACGCTTCCATTTCTTCTTTCATCGCCTATACCCACTTAGGATCATTCAATGCTTCTTGTACTCCACCAGGAATTTTAACTCCGGAGACGTTAGACACAAATGCCTTCACAGGTGCTGACAATCTCTCTGTCGATACATAGTTCGTGATTGGGTACTTCGATTTTCTTTCCTCCGCATCAGGTGAGTACCTATTAGGCACCTTCCCTTGATTATGTTTGTAGGGCAATTTATAACCAACATCCGTATCAGTATCATAAGAGGAATCATGTATAGTTGGAGATCTTACCTTAGGAGTATCCTCAGGAGAGTGGTTGGGTATTTGAGAGAAAAGAGAGGATTGTACTTATGACTCTTGGAGTGAAGCATCCTGCTGATCTTCTGTACTAAGGAGTTGCGACCTAGGGTCTTGTTCACTATCCTGACCCATATCCTGAGTTGTTGTCGTAGGCTGGTCTACTGCCTGTCCTCCCAATTCGCCATTCTCTGATACTGAGTTCGCTCCAATTGCTGCCATTAAACCAACATCCCACCAATTTTTCCTTTCATCTCGTTTCTCCCCCTGAAAGGTAGAATTGGTGCTAGGGAAAAAGAGTTCTATCTCAATAAAAGTCACTTCCATGGTAACAAATGTTTTCTTCGTGCTAGGATTGTAGCAACGGTAACCTTTTTGGTGAGTGCCATAGCCCAAGAAAACACATTTAACAGAACACGGATCGAGCTTTGTACGGTGATGCTTATGAATGTGGACATAAGCCACACACCCGAACACCTTCGGAGATAAAGTCAAGATCGACGGAAGATGAACATGTTTCAAAAGCTCCTGGAGTGGAGTTTGGAATGTCAAAACCCGAGAGGGCATTCTGTTCATGAGATACACGGCCATAACAACGGCTGCATCCCAAAAACAACGAGGAACCTGCCCACCCTCTAATAAGGCTCGCGCCGTCTCAAGAATATGACGATTTTTTCGCTCGGCCACATCATTTTGCTGTGGTGTGTTAGTACATGAGGTCTCATGAATGAGGCCATGCTCCCAGAAATAACCTGCTAGCTGTTGGTTGATATATTTACCACCATTGTCACTTTGGAGAATGCGAAGTTGAGCTTCGAATTGAGTGGCTATCATGCAATGAAACATACGAAAGACAAAGCTGACCTCATCCTTGTGTTTCAATAAATATAACCAGGTCATTCTGGTATAGTCATCCACAAACGTGACAAACCAACGAACCCTAGACATAGTAGAAATTGGCGAAGCACCCCACACATCATAATGGATTAATGAAAACTATATCATGCTTTTATTAAAACTCAACGGAAAGGAAGCTCGATGGCTTTTCGCCAAAATATAGGTCTCACATTTAAATGCAGAAGCTGAAGAATTACTGAATAAGTCCGGGAATAAAAATTTTAAATAGCCAAATGAAGGGTGGCCAAGTCAACGATGCCATAACCAAATGTCTTGCACTTTATTAGTGGAGGAACCGCGGGTGTGGTAAACTCTGCTCGTATTGAAGTCCTCCACAAAGTATAACCCCTCTCTCTTAGTACCACGTCCAATAATCTCCTTCGTGAGGATATCTTGAAATAAACAAAAAGAAGGATACATGAGTACGCTGCAATTCAGTTCATCAGTGATTTGTCCAACAGACAGTAACCGATTAGATAAAGATGGAACTAGCAGAGTATTTGTCAATGATAGAGACTGAGAAAGATTAACATTGCCAGCTCCTGTAACAGAAAAGCAACTGCCGTTAGCATTAAAAATATGCTGTCGCCTCGGAGTGGTACGATGAAGGAGGTCCTCAGCATTGGGTGTCATATGATCCGTGGCACCTGAATCTATAATCCATCCATCACGGCCGTTACCTGTAGAAGCACCGACAAGTATAAAGCCATCGTTACCTTCAGAGGCTGCAGATGGGGTAGAGGTAATGTTTACCGTTGGTACTAAAGATAAAGCCGAGGCAACTAGGGCTCTATCCATGTCACCAGTAGCCAAGGATGCCTATCCCTTCCCTACCACAATATCTCCTTTTTTCTTAGCCTGTAATTCCTTCCACCAATCAGGGTAGCCATGCAACTTAAAACAGGTTTCCTTTGTATGCTTAGAATTCCCATAATAGCTACAGCCCCCTATGTTTTGTGGAGATGATCTAGCCCTCAAACCATCACCGGAGCGTTCTCCCCCAGAACCATCAGGCACCATCTGCAAAGTAGTGTGTGCGGTGCTCCTCTTAGGAATTTTCTGGCCAAGTTTTCCTCCACGTGACACCATGGCAGCATTGGATGTAGTGTCTGGACGTGTGAGCATAACATTTTGTCGCATATCCTCACGTCGAACTCTTGCATAGGCTTGCTCTACGATAGGAAAAGGTTGCATTTGCAGCACATCTGTCCTGACATTGTCAAGGTGATAATCTAGACCATCCAAAAATAAGTAGACACGATCTTCTTGTACTAAGGCATTATAGCGCTCAATATCGCGCGAGTATGTCATGGGGTTCGGACGGCGAAAGTCAACCTCTTGCCAAAGACCTTGAAGAGTATTGTAATATTTCTCAATAAGTCCACTTGCCTGTTTTAATCGACTCAGGCGTTGCTTCAGATCATATACCCGAGAAACATCGGAGTCGTCAAAGAATGTTGTAGCTATGGCCTCCCAAACCGCCTTAGCGGTGGTGTATAGAATAAAATTGCCAATCAATTTCGGGACCATAGAATTGATAAGCCAGCCTTTAACTATAGAGTCGTCAATTTTCCACTTCCGAAAACTAGCATCGGTCAGAAGCGGTGGGGAAAGATCTCCATTAATATTCTCCAATTTGTCTTTTTCGGAGATGTACATCTCGACAACTTGGGTCCAAAGGCCATAATTGTGGCCATCTAACTTCATGGCAATGGATGGTGCAGGAGCCTCAACGTGGGACGGTGAGACCCGATGAGTAATCAAAATTTGGGTCAACTTCGATGTTAAATTCTCAAGGAGGGCATCAGTGGTGGGAGCCCCTCCTGGAGCTTGGAAAGGGACATCGTCACCTGAAGGGTGCGCAACAACTCCTGCTGAAGGTGGAGGGGCCACATTGGATGGGATCTTGTCATCGGCCATGTCTCGAGAAGAGAAGAAACGGTGCGGCAACCAATCATGGTCGCGATTTCTGGTTTAGAAGGTCGGAGTGGTGAAGAGATCACAGTGAGAGAGGATTGGCGCGATGACAAGTAAAGTCGCAGCGGGTCGTAGTACCTCCACTGTGGTCGGTGGCGAGTCAAGCGATCGACACAACAGGGGGCGGCGCTGGATCGTGAAGTAGAAGAGAAGACCAAACTCTAGTTTTCGGGTTTGGTTCAATTGGTCGGGTCAACAGGTTCCTAATCGAACCCGCTTTGATACCATGTAGAAGAGTGGGGAAAATATGCAGAATTCTCTCATTGATCTATATATACTTCTTACAATGTTACAATTTAACATGTATATATATACAGAGGAGGACAACCTTAATTTTCCTATAAGTCAGGAGATAAAAATAGGAAGAAACAAAATAAGGAAAACTCCTCCTATTATGACACTAATTGACAGCTCGTCAAGAGCTGAGATCCATGTCGATCAACGACCACGATATGGTCACTATGGTCATCACAGAGAGAGAGAGAGAGAGAGAGAGGAGTCCACTTGGGGGAAAAGGGCAGCATCGACATCAGGGTCGCGCTGGAAGAAGGATGGGTGGCTGCTGGTGGTGGCCGGTGATGGTGGGTGCATGGTGTCGCGTTGGAAGAAGGATGGGTGGCTGCTGGTGGTGGCCGGTGATGGTGGGTGCATGGTGGAGAGATTGCGATGTGTGTGAAGATTCCTAGACGTGGCAGATCCAGAGATTTGGAGTGGTTTTTCCAAAGAAAAGGCAATTAGTCTTGGATTTCTGTTGTGCTTAGTGAATGCAAACTATAAAAAAGTTGCAAAAACAACTAGATGATTTGGTGTACTTTCCATAATTTTTTTGCAGTAGTTCGTGTCAACAATATGTCATGTTACAACTGACCATGCACCACATTTTGTTATTTTATGTTGTGATCGCAAGTTTTTATATAGAAAAAGGAAAAAGTCACAAAAAAATCCCAAATTATAATTATTATGACCCATTTACCTTAAACTTTTTTTTGTCATATCTAAAATCTCAAACAATGCCTACCGTGGCATATTTACCATAAATTTTTTCTCGTGACATAAAAAATCTCACAATTTATACATACATGATGCATTTACTTTCCGTGAAAGTTCTGTCAAATAATTTTTCAGCAAAATAATGTCGTTTTTATTTTACTTAAGCCATATGGCGTCACTATTTGCTTTTCGGCGTCCATGTAGGCAGATTAATAGAATCTTAATAGAGGGTAATTGTGTCATGATGATATAATTTGCGATTTTCAGTCGCTTTTGCCTTAAAAATACTCTCTAGGCAACTCATGTGTTGCGAGATTTTTCCGTCGATTGCACGTCTATGCGAAGTGAATGGAGTTTCTTTTCCAATTGCGTGGAATCCTTTTTTGCCCCCTTCTCTTTAACGTATCGTGATTATGATTGAATTTTAATTTCCTACACGCAAGGTCAACAGACAACCAAAATGGCACGCCTGATTTGCGACTCTTCAGGATGCTCACAAGGCAATTCGATCGAAATCGAGCCAAGGTTTCGGCGGAACCTACGTGCCTAGTAATGACACCGCATTTGTACGATCGACCACTTGGAGATTGAAATTCAATTTCGGTGGCCTAATTAGTAAACTTCACTTAATTCATCAAATTTCATATCTCTTATATATTTTTTCTTTTAAAGTTAATACATCAGCGATAAATTTATCTAAAACTAATTTTTTTACTGTAAAAAACCTCAAGTTAGTACACCTGGGATGACTTTATCTCAAACTAATTTTTCAACCACAAAAAAATCCAAGTTAATACATTTGCGATAAATTTACTCTCAATTAGTTTTCGTTAAATTAAATTAATACCACGAAATTGATATGCTTTGTGACAAACGGATTCAACCCATCAACTATCTCAGCAATTTAATAGTAAACTGTAACGAAAACTAACGAAGGATAAATTTGTTATAAATATATTAATTGGGGGTATTTCGTAACGTTACACCTTTTCTTTTACCGACGGAAATTCACGTGCCCGCAGTAACTCGCGGCAATAATATCATTCTATTCTATTTATTTAGTTCTTTGTGGGGCCTGCGTGCTTACCGCGTGGGGATGCGATTACCACTGGCTCGCACAGTTTCCCTAAGTGTGAACGCGGGGGCGGCGATTCCCTTTGTCGCGGACCACCAGTACCGATCGTGGTTGCCGCCCCGCTTCCGTCTTTGATCATTGGGGCGGCCTCGGCCGCAGACTCGGTCAAACCGAGGTCGCTGTCGACCACCAGCGACTGCGACATCCACTGCTGACTTTGGCGCTCCGCGCATCGCCGTTCCGGTTTCGACGTTGCTCTGGACCGACCATCTTGGGTGCCCGTTTTGATTAGGAAAGTCTTTGTGTCGTATCTAGTTTTTAGAAAAGAAATCTTTCGCAAAGTGAATGATAAGAGAGGATATCCGTTGGTTTTTTTTTTTTTTAAGTAGATTTTGTTTCGCCGGAAATGGCTCCACTCGACGAAATATCTTTCGCCGTAGGTTGGTTCTCCATTTCTTATTTGATTCGGTTTCCGTGGCGAATTCGGACATGACGTTTTAAGCGTCATCAAAAGAAGAACCGAGTGCAAATTGCTCCGAAGAAAGGTAAGTGCAAGAACTGGAATGTTGTATTGATAATTTGAATGATACATTGTTTTATGCTGTTAATTGGGGGAAAGCATTCTACAGATGAGACATTGTTTTGTGCTATTAATTGGGAGAAAGCATTTTACAAATGATCCAACACGACGGCCTATACAACCTATTACACATTGTTAACCCGCTTTTAAGCGGTTAATATTCTAATATTGAGTTAAAATAGTATACCCTTGTTTTTCGGCTCCATGATCATGATTCTATTAAGTGTCAATCGCCGACCAATCGTCATCCCATGTCGATGACAGTACTTGGTCATCGATATTCATAATCTTCGACGAGTTTCCTTACCCCTCGATATCCTATGGATAATCCAATCGATTGACACCTATTTTTACATTGGCATCATGCCAATTATTAATATTTTGGCGTTTGTCGATAGTCTTTCCTATTACCTTTATATTCATAGCTGTTCGTCAATTGGGAGTATTCGGTGGTCCATAAGCTATAAAAATGTCAATAAAACGTCATCCTCGCAACTATTACTGTGTAACATCAAGAAGAGTAAATCTGGGAGTAAATCAAAGTCAGCTGTTGAATAATATTTTGGTGCACCTCCCAATTGTCCTCATTCTAAGAGGTCTCTTAGCAAGTAGTCAACTCTTCTCTTCTTGGTAACTAAATTATTCGTTGCTTATGGACCGTGGAAGCCGGATGTAATTACTTGTTTTAAGTGATTTTTGTGCAGCTGGAGAAAAACGTGGCTTTTCAAGGACTCTCTCGAGGTCGTATCTCGAATTTGACAAAGCAGATCGTAGAATTTAACCTCCAAAATTTTGACGATGATATGCCAACTCTGCATTAATGTGGCGAATCTTGATCATGCGGCGGGCCAGCAACAGTGCCGCAACAGAAGAGAATCGACCGTTAGATCTCGAACAAAACGATCATCGGAGTGGTGGGTCCCCCGCCCCCTTTGGTAGCTACCTTGCGTGGCAACGTGTGACCGCGTTAAAATTATTCCGCAAGCGACAAGAAGAGCACGTTCACGCTTGCGTCTCTCTGTTTTTCTTCCCATTCTTGTCCCTCATCTGCCACTCTCTCTCTCTCTCTTCTTCTTCATCTACTTGTTCTCCTTCATCGTCTTTCTTGTTCAATCGTCGTTAATTATTTGAAAAATGCCCATATTTTCATAGCTGTTCGACCCAACTGAGCTCTTACTCGCGAGTCACCAGACTTGCTGTTACCTTTCTATTTGCCCTGCTGGTTGAGAAAGTCTTGGATGCCACAGTTGTGTGGGTTCTTCGTCTTCAACCCCGCAATGATTAAGATCGGTTTCTTGTTTTTCTCTCCCTCCACCCACTTCTTCTGCTTCTAGATTGAAGATAGGGGGGGAGAAAGAGAGAGACTTTCTGTGTTCAAGAGGTCAGATGAACCTTTGACTGTCTAATTTTTTACTAGATTCACATCATGCTGCTTTGTTCAACTTCAATAATGGTCGTGTCAATTACAAATCTCTCTCTCTCTCTCTCTCTCCACTAATTTATTGTACAAGCTCATCTCAAAGTAGAGATGAGCTTGCCTTGTCTTTGTTCCGTCTCTCATAAGCATGTATTCTGAGTATTCATCGATTTAGTCCTTTTTTCCTTGGGTGCAGAATACGTGAGGGCATCAGTTGGGTGTTCAAGTAATCCAAATCCCAGGTTTCTTTTTGGTCTTATTAATTGCTGCATAAAGAAACACGGAAAAATGATTTGTTCTGGGCTTGACAAATAGTTCAGAGTTCCACTTCCCATGTAAAACAATCAAGAATCTAATATCTATAGAAGGCAAGGAGAGAGGGGTTTCTTGGTTTTCACTGGTGCTGTATCGGAGTCAAGAGTGCTAACTGTGATGGAAGCACCGGAGAGGCAAGAGAGCTTCCATAGGAAGAAGATGGCCAAACAGTTGACGGTGAAGCGATACGACACTCCGTTGCATTTGGCAGCGAGAGCTGGGGATTCAGAGTCCTTGTTGAGCGCGCTATCCGAGTCTGGAGAGGTGGAATTGAAGGGCTTGTTGACCAAGCAGAATCAATCTGGTGAAACCATGCTGTATGTTGCTGCTGAGTGTGGCCATGTTGATCTGGTGAGGGAGTTGATGGGGTACTATGATATCGGTTCAGCTGGAATCAAGGCGAAGAATGGATATGATGCTTTTCACATAGCTGCAAAGCAAGGAGACTTGGGTGAGGCTCTCATCGGCTGTGCTTTTAGTCTATGATTACTGTATTCCCTTGGCTCAAAGGCCACTCATCGAAGGAAAATATGGGTGCTGTTTTAAACATCGGCAGTGTCTGATGAAAGTTGTTTGGTCGTCTCTGTGTGGAAATCTTTTGCGTTCTCCATGTATAATGAATTAGTTAAGGGAAAAAGAAGAAGAAATAGCTTTGGTATAAAGCAATAATTTTTGGTTCTTGTGGAATATGTTTTGCTCTGCCATCATTGGATGTTCAAATTTATGAAAGTGGAACGTCGGTGTTGATATTTATCGTTTCTTCCTTTGGCAGATGTGTTGAAGATTCTTATGGAGAAGAGTCACGAGCTTTCGATGACCTCTGACTCTACTAATACCACGGCGCTGCACACTGCTGCTGCACAAGGCCACTTGGAAGTGGTGACTTTCCTCTTGGAGGAATGTGGAAACCTAGCCCCGATAGCAAGAAATAATGGGAAGACGGCCTTGCATTCAGCAGCAAGAAATGGCCATTTGGAGGTTGTGAAGGCCCTTCTAAGCAAAGAACCAGGGTTAGCAACCATGTGTGATAAGAAGGGCCAAGCGGCTCTGCACATGGCAGTCAAGGGACAGAGTACGGATCTTGTTGAGGAGCTCATGATTTTGGGTCCTTCTATACTTAACATGGTTGATAATAAGGGGAACACTGCGTTGCATATAGCAACACGAAAGGCTCGAGCTCAGGTATAAAAACTCTTGCCCACTCTTTTTTCTGTAACTGTTTCACTGGAAAACTAACCAAAATATGTTAAGCAACTACGGTTAGATGAATTTACTGCTCAGATCTCTTCAAGGTGCTTAAAAAGATAAAAAAAACCCCTATCATGCCTTCTGGTGTCTCAAACTGGTCAAGGTAGCTTTACAAATAACTAACTAAAGTTTGGAACTGAGCCTTGTCAATTGTCTAAGAAGTGCCTCTGGCTTGCTTTGCAGTTTATAGCTATGTTCATGGTTTACAAACTAAGTGCTTTCATAAAACATGGAAGGAGGATGTCTTAGAAAGAAATTGTATTTGTTTGATGGTCATAATCATGGAGCAACTCGTGTCAATGCCTTGAAGCTGCAATTTTTTGCAAAGAGATATGTGTCTATCAAAATTTAGCAGTCGCGTGATACAAACTATAACTCACAGCCTTTTGGAAATCATGGGATGGGTACGGTTGTGCTGTTTAAATTCCCTGTAGCATAGAAGGTGCTCCGAAGTCCGAAATAGCTATTTCGAGAATCTTTCTTCTGTGCAATATAACATAGCACGGGTTGGCTTTTGTATAATCCTGGGATTGTATGCTACGAGCAGACTTCCTTCCAAATCTGTTGTAGGCGTCCTGTAGATTGCCATCTTGAGCAATGGAGAGACTAGCATCTGTTAAATAAGCGTCTTGACTTTAGGCAGGCTACCTATAAAATTATTTTATTTTTTGGGTTTTCATGAAGCGTAAAAGCATGAAATGGACGGGATAATGTATTCCATTGCCTCGGTCGAGTTCTATCTTATATTAACGCATGTGCTTTTGCTACTCTTGCAGATCCTCTCTAAGCTTTTGAATCGCTCAGACCTCGACAAAATAGCGGTTAACAAATCTGGGGAGACCGCCCTGGACACTGCCGAGAAAGCTGGCCAATCCGAAATTGCTACTGTCCTGCGGGAACACGGCATTCCTAGTGCTAAATCTATCAATCCACCAACACCGACTGGGGCCCGGGAGTTGAAGCAAACTGTGAGCGACATAAAGCACGAGGTCCATGACCAGCTGGAGCACACGAGACAAACGAGGAAACGAGTGCAGGGGATTGCCAAGCGGATCAACAAGATGCACTCGGAGGGCCTCAACAACGCCATCAACTCCACAACGGTCGTGGCTGTCCTGATTGCCACAGTGGCCTTTGCCGCCATCTTCAGTGTCCCGGGCCAGTACGCCGATGACCCCAAGAATGTCCTGGCTGGGCACTCTCTCGGGGAAGCTAACATTGCTCCAAAACCCGAATTCATCGTCTTCTTCATATTCGATTCCATCGCGCTCTTCATATCTCTGGCAGTCGTCGTGGTTCAGACCTCGGTGGTGGTCATAGAGCGGAAAGCGAAGAAGCAAATGATGACGGTCATCAACAAGTTGATGTGGTTGGCGTGCGTGATGGTGTCGGTGGCATTCCTCGCGCTGTGCTACGTGGTGGTGGGGAAGCGCAATTGGGGGTTGGCAGTGGGAGTGACCGTCGTCGGAGCAGTGATCATGATAACGACTTTAGGGACGATGTGCTATTGGGTGATCATGCACCGGGTAGAGGCTAATAAATTGAGGAGTATCCGGAGGTCGTCGATGAGTAGTAGGTCGAGGTCGTTGTCGATGTCGATGATGATGTCAGATTCAGAAATTTTGAACAGCGAGTTTAAGAAAGTTTATGCTCTCTGAGACTATCTGCTGACGAGTCCGACGCCGATGCCGACACCGGAGATAGGGAACATTAACCTAGAACTGTTGTTTGTACATATGAATCGGAGGCTTTGTAGAATAACCTGCTCTCTACCACTTCTTTGCAGAAGATATCGACTGTAGAAGTTGATAAGAAGATGATCTGCAGTATGAGATGCAGGGTTTTTCTGGCAATGAGTGGCCACTTCCCTCTCAATCGATGTTCCTAGAGTTAGGTTCGTGATTATTAATGAATTTGGCTATTGTGCTGTAAATCTTCTTGAAAATGATGATGAGAAGTGGGAATGACATCAGGAGTTGAGGACGAAAATTCTACATAACCGTAGTGGGTTGGTCAGAGAGAAAACAGTTGACATATTTGTCGTTTTTTCGTGTGAGCAGAAGAAATTTTATTTTATTTTATTTTATTTTTTTGGTCGAAAGTAGAAGAAATTTTATTGAATGGTAAAGGTTTGAGGTCACTTAAATGTGAGACATACCCATATTTTGGTTTAATATAAAATATCAAATATTTTCAAGATCAAAAACTTACATAGATGACAATATGGGTAAAAAGATTCACATGCATAATTTTAGGAGTGTTGAAACATATAACTAAGTTCATTAGAAAAATTAATAACATATTGTTTATAGATTTAGTTTATTTTGTGCAATTAACTAAAAGCTAAATTTATGATTATGGACTTTTTGATCGTTCGCAAAATCGGCAATCATAATTTAAAACTCAAATTAAGTTCACGGAAAAAAAAATAAAAGCGCAGTCCACGTATATTCGGTATAGATAGACTCTAATGTAATAGGAGGCAAATATCGACCAAAAAAAAAAAATAGGAGGCAAATGAAATAAAAAAAAATTAAACTATTTATCAATGTCATTATGATATATATAAAAAAAAAATCTTAAAATTAATTCTTATTTAGTCTATAATTATTACCATTAATAGTCCTGACATGCAGCCATTAATAATGACTAATTGACTATTAATCGAAGGTTGGACCTCGTTTGTCAAAGCTTTCTAGAAGGTCATAAATAGAGTACCTAACTAGAGTTATTAGATCAATAGATCTATGGACTTTGGTTGAGGGTGCATGTTGACACCGTATTACATTTAACGGGGTCCACGTACGAGCTAAAAGGACATTAAGATAGGTACGATAACTCCGGTTTTGTCTTATCTAATTTTGTTAACCTAGGACGAGATAACAAAAGGCGAACGAAGGAATTGTATGTATGAGAATAAAATCTAAGCTATTGTAAAAATCCAATGAATCGCAATCTTTTTGACCACGAAAATAAGATCTAAATGATATCAGCTTCCACGTAAAAAAAGTAGAGAAGACATTGAATAGATTTATTTACCGGTCATAAATTCAATGCGATAACTCAAGAGATTTTTGTCGGGTCGTATGTGTGAGGCACGAGATAAGTAGAAGTCTGAGTCGAATAATCAGAGTTTTTAATTGACTCGTAACTCCTTATAAACTTTTTAGGAAAGCGGGTCAATTTTGTCCGGTATGACTTTCGAGAAATTGCTTTACGACTTTTTCCTTAGAAGGAAATATAGACGTGGAATTCCTGAAAAATGCGAAAAGAAAATTCAGTATCGAGAGTCACATTCGGGTGATGTCAAAGCTGTATAGCAATAGGTACACGTGCGGTGTCGTTAATGACGTGCAGTATATGAGTTACAAAATAAACAGCGATAATTTCATCGCGAAGACCGTAAATAGACTCGGGAAGGGAGGGCATTTCCGGCAATTCGCTAAACATAGCTCGCCCCGCCGGACAAGTCGCTGCCTTGCATTTCACGCCCGGCGGAGACAGCGACCTTTTATCTCCCCCCACCCCCCCCACACCAAATTGACCAATTTTTGTGCCACACCGCCGCCACCGCCACCGCCACCGCCACCGCCACTGCCACAGCCGAGGGCTTGGTTCTCCGCCGCTGCGATCTCTCCGATGGCTCAGGCCAAGCGACGCGGCATGGTTCACCCCCTCTTCCTCCTCCTCCTCCTCATCTCCCCCTCCGCCGCCGAGATCAAAACCCTAACCATCTCCTCCGACTCTCGCCCCATGATCCTCTTCGAGAAGTTCGGCTTCACCCGCACCGGCAAGGCATCCATCGCCGTCTCCGCCGTCAACGTCGCCTCCTCCTCCGCCGCCGCCGCCACCCCCGACCCCTCCCGCCTCGGCTTCGTCCTCCTCTCCGAGGAGTCCATCGTCCCGATCTCCCTCGACTTCCAGCAAAAGCCCAACTTCTGCGTCCTCGACTCCCAATACATCGTCTTCAACTTCCGCGACCTCTCGCCTCCGCCTTCCTCCTCCTTCGACAAAACCTACCCCGTCATCTCTCCCAATGAATACCTACTCTTCTTCGCCAATTGCGTCCCGGACGCCAGCGTCTCCATGGACGTCCGCACGGAGCTCTTCAATGTCGACACCGATGGCTCCAAAGATTACCTCTCCGCCGGTTCGACGCAGCTCCCTTCTCTTTACTTGGTGTTCTCGCTTTCTTATTTCGGGTTCCTGGGCTTTTGGATCTATTATTGCTATCATAATAGGCATTCGGCGCACCGGATCCATCTCCTGATGGCCGGATTGCTCTTGATGAAGGCGCTGAATCTGCTTTGCGCCGCGGAGGATAAGCACTATGTCAAGGTCACCGGCACGCCTCACGGTTGGGACGTGCTGTTCTACATGTTTCAGTTCATTCGCGTGGTGTTGTTGTTTACTGTGATAGTGTTGATCGGCACGGGCTGGTCGTTTCTGAAGCCCTTCTTGCAGGAGAAGGAGAAGAAGGTGTTGATGATTGTGATTCCCCTTCAGGTGTTGGCAAATTTGGCCTCGGTCGTGATTGGAGAGACGGGGCCTTTCATTAAGGATTGGGTGACTTGGAATCAGGTGTTCTTGCTGGTGGATATAATCTGCTGCCTGGCGATTATTTTCCCTATCGTGTGGTCGATCAGGTCGTTGAGGGAGACCTCGAAGACTGATGGCAAGGCAGCTAGGAACTTGGCGAAGCTACAGTTGTTTAGGCAGTTTTATGTTGTGGTGATTGGATACTTGTATTTTACGCGAATTGTGGTGTTCGCCTTGAGGACGATTGCCGCATATAAGTATCAGTGGGTGAGCAATGCAGCCGAAGAGATTGCCAGCCTGGCATTCTATTTCGTGGTGTTTTATATGTTCAGGCCTCAGGAGAGGAATGAGTACTTTGCACTTGATGAGGAGGAGGAAAAGGAAGCAGAAATGGCTCTCCGTGATGACGAGTTCGACCTTTGAACTGAAAACGTCGGAGGATTTTTACCTGTTGATGCTAATGACATGATATGCAGAGAACTGGATGATTCAATTTTGGACCATGACCGTAACATCAGGTCTAATGCTACCGCTCCCGTTAATCCTTTTTATTCCACTTTACACTCTTGACTTTCCTGCTTAAGTATATTGGATCCAACAGTTGCTTGTATCTCTAACTGGTGGAATCTTCACGTCATTCCCTTATGAGATCTAGACTCTAGACATAGAGATCATGTTCTCCCCGTAGTTTATTCTCTTGGAATGAGCTTAAGTGGGTCTTTATTCACTTGAGTCATATTTTGAGTTTTCTTATTTATACTTGATGTAAGACAAAACTTACAGGAAATTAGGCAAGAAATGCCTTTGGATTTTTTACTGTCTCCTTTTCATGCATCCAACGCTCTGCAGATATGGGGAACGGACTGATCTCAAACTCGAAAATTTCTTAATGGGTTGGTTTGGGTATAATGCCGTTAACTTGTGAATTTTGAGTCTCTTTATTGTTCAACTATTCTATAATGTTGATCAAGGCTGCTAAATATTGCCGTAAAGATTCATATAGTCAGCAATGATTGATGGGATTGAGGTGGTTCGTAAACGAGGATTGTTTACAGTAATTTGGCTCAAGGCTGCTAAATATTGCCAAATGATCATTAACGATCATATAGTCAGCAATGATAGGCGGGATTGAGGTTAAGTTAATGTGCAAAATGTTTTAAATGGCCTGCCCTATTATAGGACATTGTACTTGGAAGTGATATCTGAAATTCCTTAGATCGGATTGCAGTTTTAGAATTCCACAGTTAACTTTACCATTGTATTATTACTCACCGTGAAGAATAGAGAGTAGTGTTATACGAGTATGAAAATTGATTTTGGCGGACACGATATTGTTTTGTGAAAGTGATAGCCTGAAAGCACCATTGGTGGACACGTTATTATTCTATCCTGCTTGGAGATTCCCTTTCTTCTTGATCAAGAGGTATAATCTACTTAGAGTTGATTTAGTGGTATGCTTCGGCGGAGGGGGAGACGACGATGGTGACGGTCTGGTTGCACTGGTGGCAGAAGAACCATTTGTGGCCGGAGTCGCCGGCGGCAGTGAAATTGCCACGGGAAGTGAACGAGCGCTGGAAATGGGATCCTCAATTTCGAGCGAGTAAACAGAACTCCGCACTCGGATCTCATATACACACATCCAATTCTGCGGAAAGGCCGTACTGATTTCACTGAGATTAAACAATACAAACATATATACACAAAAAGCACCTCTATATAAAAAGACACGATTCTACATTGATTTTGAATTAGTTAGTTTCTCGCGCGGGCCGGTCCAGCCCCTCTCCTCTTTAGCCCGGCCCGGTCCACGTCCTTTTCCCCATCACCTTTTCTCTGCAAAGAAGCAGAGGGGAGGGGCGGCTACGGGAGCAGAACGGAATGCGCTGCAGGGGGAGAGGTCGCGCAGCGGCAGGGGGCGTCGCGCGACTCCGAGAATGTCAGAAGTGTTTCCAGTGGTCCCGAAGAAAAAAGGAGCGACGTCGAGGGATAAAGGGGAGAGAAGGGTGCTTGAGCAGCAGAAAAACGGGAGAGAGCGATTGGAGAGAAAACAGTGAGAGAAAAAATGGTGGATTGAGGGGTTTAGCGAGGAGAGTGTTCCGGCCCACCTTGATCGGCAAGGAGGTGGCCGGGCGAATCTCTTCCCCCTCTCCGCCGTGCACTGAGCCGTCCATCAACGCCGGAGCTTGAGCAAAGAACAGCGATGGGTGTGCTGGAACAAAGAAGAAGAGAGAGAGTTTGAGAGGAGGAAGGGGAAAAAGAGATATCTTGAGGGTAAGAAGAGAGGCCGAGAGCCACGCCCGCTCGCCGGAGGGCCGTCCGAGTCGCCGTCGAGCCTCCATCCGTCGTAGCTCGCCCCGGCCAGCCGTGAATCAGGTGGGTGTTAGTCTTGCTCCTCTGTTTTCGCTTCCCCTCCCCTGCCTCTCGGGTGCCGGGCACACCGAGTCCGTTCGGTCGTCGTCCGGCCCCATCAATGGAGGCATACGATTTTTTTCAACCTCAAATAAATCGTTTTAAGCGTTATATGTCGAAACTAGTCCCTGAGCTCTCTCAAAATCGGACCTGTGCTTCCATTCTTCAATCGCACTTCATATGCTTGATAAAATGCCTCAATGAGACAGTGTAGGTCTAGAATATCGAACCTGGTCATGTTGATTTTTGGGTGATTCATTGTAAACTGGAGTGTTTCTATGGTGTAATGAGGCTATTTAGATCTTTGCATATCACTCTTGAGCCAAAAATCGCCCTCAATCTTAGTTTCGAGCCCCTGTTTGAACTCCGAATCTGTTTTTGCGAAACCCACACCCCAAAGCTTTGTTATATGCTCGATTGGTTCTAATATGGTTACTGATCTCAAGCTTTTCATGTGTTTTTATGGCACTCGCGCGTCATGAGCCGGCCATGGCTGGACGTGTCGCCGGAGGTGCTATTCCCCCCGCCGGAGGGAGTTAGTCGACGGTTCGATAGCCACGTTGGCCGGCGGTGACGGCGTAAGGCCAGCGTCCGTCGTCGGCGCTGGTCGGACGGACGCTGGCGGACCGAGCCGACGGCCGGCGGAGCACCGAAGGTCGAAGAACGCAGGCGTGGGGGGAAGCTCTCGGTGAAGAAGATGCCCGGAAGAGAAGACCAGAAAGGCACGCAGGGGGGAGAGGAAAAACGAAAGAAAAAATAGAAAAAAGAAAAAGAAAAAAAGAAGAAAAAAGGGAAAATCAAAAGGAAATAAAAAAAAATTAGAAAAGAAATAGAAGAAGGGGTCCCGGGCGGGTCATAGATCCGGGTCGGATCGGGTCAGGGGATCCGGTCCGAAATTCTTATTTTATTAATAAAAACATTTAAAAAATTCAAAAAGAATTCAATTTTTTTTAAAAAAACTCAAAAATGTTTAAAAATCCAAATTTTTTTTAAAAAAATCTGAAAAACATTAAAAAAAAATTCAAAAAAATTAAAATTTTCAAAAATTTAAAAAAAAATCAGAAAAATTCCAAAAATTCCGGAAAATTAGGAAATGTTCAGAAATCACTTTTTGGGCTCAATTTCACTAGATATTAGTGTTAATTTCATTTTGCGCATAGTTTAAAACTTGTAAAAATTGAGAAAAAACCTTTAAAAATGTCTCCAAAAAAAAATTGAACAAGCCATTAGGGCTTTACTTTAGTAATTTTGATTGCATTTTTTTTAGAGACGATGCTATGTTGCTGGTTGTTTATTTTCTTTATGATTATTTGATTGCCCACATTTAATACATTGATTATTATTTTCCATTTTTAGCATGGTTAGGTGGAATCTTAAGCTTCTTCAATAGGCTACACATTACGTTAGTTTGTAAACGTTCAAGTTTAGGGATCGAAATGGCACTAGTTAAATTGCTAGTGTAATCAAGTCCCGATATTTAGAATATCTGGTTTTCGCGCATATCGAGATGATACTCCTACATCTTGATTAGGGTTTCTAGTCAACCCTCAATTATAACTAGTAGCGACTCTAATCGAATGTGTAAATTAGACAATTCTCATCACGCGAGGTATGAGGCTCGGGAGTGCCTCGGTCCTTGGATTAATGAACTGTCTGGTTTGTCTTTCAAACGAATCAATTAATGTTCACATCCTTCGATAGATACCTCTCGACCTATTCAATCATATTGGATCCCCCGATCGGGATGGGTAGGTCGCGACACCGGCAATGCTAAATAGAGCCTCCTCCTCGGTAAGGTAATGGTTCGAAAACGTCCATCCATCTCGGTTGAAAATAAAGACTAGCACCTTGGTGATGTTTGTGTGAAAATTGAATAGTATGTTTGTATGGTTTTTTCTCTAATTATTGGTACGTTTTTTTAATGTGTGTTGATAGGCATCTCGTGATGATAATCTTTCATTGATTGTCGAACTCGATTCTTTCTGTTTCTCGTGTTAACAAAACGGACTGCATCAAGTCGTCCCTGCCTTGCCCTGTTTCTGTGTTTTCATGGGTCCTGGTGCTGTTCAATGGTGAATGGCGGTGGCCGTTAACATGGCGGTGGCTGCTATTCGTGGGGACATTCGCTCACGGCATGCTTGAGTAAGGCGATGACTAGAGGAGCAAGCTGTGTGGAGGGCCTAATTAGTTTGGGTTTAAGTTGATTTTTTTTTAAATGTGGACACGGGCAAGTGAAATTCCCTATTTTCGAAATTAAATAATAATATTAATTAAAATGATTAGAACATAAGTCTTGATGAGATAGTTAGATCTTCCTATTTGATTTAGCTTGGTGTCATTTAATTGATATTCACTTAGTTTTGTTCTTTTCCTTTCTAGATTGGTTAAAATAGCCTTAGGACCATGCAAAAACAATTGCATGAACAATTAACGACTTTGAAAGACCTTTATGGTCATGATTGATTAAAGTTGCATGATCACCTTAATTAACAATTCAATCAGGTTTGGGTATCAAGGCAACTAATATAATCAAGTCCCCGACTCCATATCACGAGTCGTGTAGGAAGTGAGACACGCTCACTTGATTTCTAGCCGACCCCAAAAGGGCTAGTGGCGACTCCCGTTTCACATAGAATCTCTTAGGATTATTCCAAACTTAATATGAAATCTAGCATCGGAGCTTGAGAGGGCCCACGCCTAGTTGAGAGCCGTTGGCCCACCTTTGGGCATTACCTCCAAATTTAATACTACTCAATGAACGAGCCTGATAATAGTCATGAATAGATATTTTAAAGCATACAACGTATGATTGATTTTCTTCAGGTTATTTATGTTCATTTCTCTCTTTTTTTTTATGACGAAGGGATTCAATAGAGATGAGTTCATATTACACTCCAAGGACATCTCCATCTCCCGTATCAAGTGCAATTTCTATTAATGGTATGTCGATTTCATCTTTTAATTTTTCGTTTTTCAAAAATCTTGGGTTTCATGCATATCTACTTTTTTTACTCCGAAACATTTTAAATTCCACAACAAATAAATGCGGACACGTGCATTTAAATATAATCTTTTTCATAATTTTTAAATCTGAAGGACAAGTTTATTATTAATTTAGAAAGCCAAAAAAAGAATACCTTTTTACCTCCAAAGAAGAGTAAACAAACTCGCTCATGAAAAAATGTATGTTGAGTAAAGGGGCTACATAAGATTATTCCTTTGAAGACAAGAAGTCATGTAATGTTGTTGTGAGCAAGGAATAACTGAAAGAGAAAAATATTGTCGCTATTTTGATAAAATGTAAAGATAACATTAAAGAAGAAAATGCACCAATAAATACATTGTCCAAGTCACTTGGATGGTGGAATGTTCTTGCCCCAAAAACAAGAAAAAATAATACGGACTTTGTACAAAAATTAGTCATTTCTTTTTCCCAACCGTTAGGTCTATCAATAATGTTCAATCGATGTAACCTTATATTAAGAAAAGATCCACGCAATGCATCGGTATAATAGTAATATTGTTTTAAACTTGTATCCTGCATCAATTGTAACTTATAAATTAATTGTATTGAGTGATGAAATCGATATGATTGAGTTAATTCATTTATTATCATTTCTGTATAGTTGTGCTGTAATTATTATGTGAATCGTGAAAATACATCAAATTTTATAGATAGTTTATTTATGAATGATAGTGCGGATAAGATTAACGGCAACGAGAAATAAAAGCTCACTAAAAACACATTGTCCAAGATATGAAAGTTAGAAGGTCCTACAAAACTAATTCACGCTATAATATCTATCTCGAAAAAAACATCATGATCTACGGTATGTTTATCGTGAGATTTATTTTTTGTTAATAGTTTATCATCTAATTTTAATGCAAAAAATTCTATCCAATGAACGAGCAAGATATAGTCATGTATAGATAATCTAAAGCATACAAAGGATAATTAATTTTTCTATGGTTATTTATGTTCATTTCTTTTCTTGGTAACAAAGAGATTCAAGAAGAGATATCTCCAGAAGACGACACGGCAATTGCTAGAGCAACCCAAGAAGGTCGCAATCCCACCGAAGGTGTGTCACTTTCAACTTATAATTTTCGTTTATCATATATCTTGTGTTTCATGCATTTTGATTTTTTTTAATCCGGAACATTTTAAATTTCACAGCATATAAATGTTGACGCAAAACATTCAAATATTATCTTTTCATAATTTTTAAATTCTTAAGAATAAATTGAATTATAATTGAGATAAAAATGATTTTTACTTTCAAAGGGTAAACAAACTCTTATTTGAATGAGACAAGAATTAAATTGGGCTATAGGCAAATTGGGGCTTACATCAGTTTTGATGTTGTTGGGTTCAATCTCTTTGCAATTGGATTGGCTTAGGTCTTTGGTGTCTTCACTGCCTTCTTTTGCTTCCGTGTTTCATCGGAATTTTAAGCAGGTGGTTACACTTGACCTTGAGTGCGAAAGCCTAACATGTGTAATTTTTGCAGTAATTACAACAATTAGTGTGAGTGACATGTATTGGCCTTTATTTGACGCCATACGGAAAGGCAATCGGAATGCCGTGCGGAGATTAGTTAATGAAGATGGTAATGCGCTAATGGCGACTATTATGACCATCGGTGATCGAGAGATGAATGTGCTTGAAGTTGCGATTGCAACCGCTCAAGATGAGTTGGTCGAGGACGTGATCGTGCTCATGCCTCACGGACTATCCATTTTCATTGAAGCCCTATGCTCCGCCGCCAAGGGAGGAAGAATGAGGATTGTGGAGGCATTACTCAAGGGCCGCCCCTCAGTGATTCCTGGTATAAACACTGCTTTGTTGACTGCTATTCTTAATGCTCCTAGGCAAAAGGAGGTTATTTGGGTCCTGGCCAGGCGATCATCGAAGAGCCCCACTCAAGGTATCATGACGTCCCTTATAACGGCCGGCCATTCGGGTAGTATTTCACTCACTATCTCGTCTTTTTCTCTTCGTTGGCAATTTGAATTAACATTTTTTTTTTGTTCTTGTGTTCCAAAAGACATATGCTTGTATTTAGCCCGCAGATACCCCAGTCCACTCATGTCCAAGAAAATTTTCCATCATTTGGTGGGTATGGCAAAGCTCTTCCGTAGTGGAGCTCGACTCAGGTTTTGGAGTAGATGTATTTACAAATGTACGAACTTCTTGCGTTTCTTTTGTTAGATATGTACAATTCGAGCAACTATATCCACATGGCGTTCACCCTATTTGTTCCCACTTTTAGGTATCCCTACACGCTTGATCGATACATCACAAGACAATTCCGAAGATACGGAGATGGCTCGACGTACTTTTGTTAATCTATTTAATGGATGAATCAACACGACAGAAAGCATATCATTCAAAGATCCTATTGACAAAAAAGTTAAATGGCAAGCACTACATCTATGTCTGCACATTAATATGTAAATCATTAATATCTAATGCAACCTTTGTAAATTTAGTCAAGAAGTCTTGCTCAATGTCAAATTGCCAAGTAGAATTATCGAGAATTGAAGATTTGGATTTCAGGAAATAGAGGTTGATTGATCCAAGTTGTTCCGTAACATATTCTAACACAATTAAATTAAAATGCATCTTCTTGTTCCTCATCAATTCCTTATTTGCTAACATGATTCATCTCTCGTCTTCATGATGGTGGCACTAGCTCTTAAGTGGTTCGGACTATCACTCTGGAAGCTTGCGACAAAATCGGGTACGTGAACTTGCCATGTTATATAAGGACTTTATTTCATCCAAGGATAAAGATCTCTAATCTGAAAGTGTAAAAGGATGGTTTCAGTATCTACATTTGAAATCATTTTTATTAATATGGACTGGCTCTCGAATTGTATATATGAATCAATTTAATACAATTCAAAGTTTAGAAGATATGTATCCATTAGGTGAATCTTTAAAATAATTTACGCATTTTTCTCAAAAAAAAAAAAATTGCTCTATTTTTCTCATGACATTGTGCGTTCATAAATAGATTTTTTTGATCTCTTATGCAAGCCTTTTGATTTTCAAGCGAAGTTTGTTGGTCTATTAATATTTTATATCCATCATTTTCTTCTCAACTACTATAAACGTAAGAAGATGCGCAAATGTGAAATCCTCGTTAACATTTTGATTCTTCGTCGTTGGGAATATTGCTTAAATGATATTATGTGCAGCTTACATCAAAAGAATGGGAGAATTGAAGTTGATGCATCATAGCACACTTAAGTTGGCAAGTGCAGCACTTGATGAGATGGAGAACCATCTGACAGCTCCCGAATTACTCGAGCATTTTTGGACTATAGGCGAACTTCTTACGGCTGTACATTGGGGAATATCCGAACTGGTGATTTTATGTATTAAGCGTCATCCAGAATTGCTGTGGAATGCAGATTTCGCGAAAGAACTAATGATAGCAACCCTTGAAGTCCGGAATGTCGAGTTGTTTAGACTACTTGACACACACGTAGTGATGAGGCGTAGCCATGTGATGGAGCCCAGCAGCTTGATTAGGGCAGTAGTAAAACGGCCACCAGGATTTCCACGGGATATTGCTGGAGCAGCTTTCCTTTTGCAGAGAGAGCTACAGTGGTTTAAGGTTTGTATACCTAATTTCTTTTGCACTCTTTAATTTACATCTACATTTGTTGGGGCAACTTTCCTTCCGTAGAAGGAACTGCAGTTGTTTAAGTCTGTTACCTCTTTAATTTGCATCTACATTGATAGACCTCCTTTTAATTTCTCTGAAGATGATAGAAGATATGAACTCCCCCTTACCCAGTACAGATAGAAAATTAAACCGGGATGAGTTTTCAGAAAAACATCAAGACATTATCAAAGAGGCGAAGGAGTGGATGAAACACACGTCTTCGTCTTGTATCATCCTCGCCACACTCATCATAACAGTAACTTTGGCTGGGACCTTCACATTACCTGGAGGCAACAACGGCGGTACAGGGGAGGCGATGTTTATAAAGAAGAGCTTATTCAGAGTATTCGCAATTTCAAACGGTCTCGCTCTCTTCTTCTCTTTCTGCTCCACCGTGATGTTCATGGCAATCCTCACCTCACGGTATGCCATGGACGATTTCCTCTACTCACTGCCAATAAAGTTAATCTTGGGCCTCACTTGTCTATTCCTATCTTTAGCCGGGATACTGGGGGCGTTCGGCTCTGCTTTTGTTCTCCATCTAAGGAGCGAATTCGAGTGGATTGACATCCCGGTTATTTTGATGGGTGGATTCGTTCTCTTATTGTTCACAATTTTACAGTTACCCTTATTTGTTGACATGGTCAAATCAACCTTTCGACCTCGCCTCCGTTCTCAATGATTTCTGCTATTATTGGACAAGGACATATGTGATGATTTCGGCTCTGCTCTTATGCTCGTTGCACATTTTGCATTGTCCCGCTTTGGCTGGTAGCTTGGGATTATGAATTGCACATGGCTATTCAGTAGACGAAAGAAAGGAGATGAAACTGACTCCGAATGCCTCCATCCGCAACAGGAGGAACATTGTTATGGGTGATGCTCAAGTTGGTCATGCTGTTGCTATTGTTACATTCTCGGTGGTTTCATAATTTTTCTTTTGTTAGGAATACTTAGCTTGGTTTTTTGTGGAGGAACCTTGTTCTGGGCAATGCTCAAGTTGGTTATGTTATTGCTACTGTTACATTCTCGGTGGTTTCGTCACTTTTTTTGTTGGGAATCCTTAGCTTGGTTTTTTGTGGAGGAACCTTGTTCTGGGCGATGCTCAAGTTGGTTATGTTATTGCTACTATTATATTCTCAGTGGTTTCGTCATTTTTTTTGTTGGGAATACTTAGCTTGGCTTTTTGTGGAGTAACCTTGTGTAGTTCTTTCTTGAGATTGTGGACTATTTTGTGGATTCTGGGCTTGTAAAGCATTAGCCCCGGTCTAGCCACCATTCACAAGAAGAATTCTTCTCAATAGTCGTATACAAGGACACTGCATATCACGGCCAAGACACCATTCACATAACGAAGAATTGCTGGTGAGCAAATATCCAGAAAAGATGAGATTGCTCAAGCAAATTACTTGACATAAAAAACTTTTCGCCACCATTCACAAGAAGAATTCTTCTCAATAGTCATATACAAGGACACTGCATATCACGGCCAAGACACCATTCACATAACGAAGAATTGCTGGTGAGCAAATATCCAGAAAAGATGAGATTTGGTGCCCAACGATTGGTTAGGGAACATTTGCGCCGGTTATCCACTTGTTAAGAACTTTTCTTTTTGGTTTCAAAACTTGAAATACCATAGAAGATACAATTTGTAAGTTCGAAGGATCCAGAAACAGAGTTTTATACAATATAAAACCGAATTACTATGATTGAACAATGAAAGACTAGTCTGACAACAAGGACACATTATAAACATGAAACGGATGGGACAAATATTTGTTAATATTAATCACTGCGCTTGAAATTCACACAATTATAATAAGGAAGCACTTGAAGTTTGCTACTAACTTCTTTTTACTTTGATAGTGCAGTATGTTTTCCCACGTGAGGAGCGAAAAATACTAGTTGTTTCGAGCTAAAATCATTACATTGCTAAAAACAGAGAAAGCTGGAAGAAGCAATATTAAGAACGAAATAGAATATATGTGATATGAGTGAAGACTAGTTTTGTTACCTAGACAATTCTTTTGGCCAGATATCTAGAGAGTTGAGTACTATGAAAAACGATATGTAATATAAATGTGTCGATGCATGACGACGGCTGATTAGCATGTGTTGCAATTTATCAGCAATTAGATAGGTGGTTTTTTCTTTCGTTTTCTTTTTCTGGTTTGGGATCTTGATCCTGGCAACTACTTTTGCAGGGCCGTTTTTGCTTAGATGTTTGCTCATTTCACTTTGTGAGAGAGAACAATAATTAACTCAGAATGGTTGTTTTGCATGTGTAAATGGGAGGGGCGCAAATATCAGCTCCATAACTAAGGTCATCCTCTTGGTACTTTCAAGGGTTTTTTGTCTACATGTACACGTATGTCTATCCTTTTACACACGCAAATGGCTGGCAGGAGCCTCAGGTGCCAAAATTGCAAAGGAACAATGATTTATTTAAACAGTGCAAACGATGCGACTATTTGCATTTGCTTCATGGAGATACTTATCAATTGGTCGTAATTTCTCTGCCGAGCATTTTGTTAGGCTGTTTCGTTACATAAAATGACATCACAGGCGGCATAAAAAAAGAAAAGCATAGCAGATGAAGCTGGGGCAATCTTGCAGGCAAAGCTAAAGCAATTATCTACGACAAATTAGACATGATTGGCATGGAAAACTGCTTCTTAGACCAACGGAGCATGCATCTGGCGATGCTTGTCAAGTATGTGTTCGGTCAAAGGTGATTCCCTTTCTGAATCCAGACGACGGGGCATGCATTTGGCGATGCTAGTCAAAGTATGTGTTCGATTTATTACATACATATCATTCAGTCGATTCTTTAAATTGCACTCATGGAATAACTCAAGTGGCAAATATGATGCCTCGTAACTCCTATTTGGGGGAATAAAGAATCATCATTCCAGTAAATTAAGAATCGCAATCCTTAATTATCGAACAGGGTTCTATTCGTATTGGTCTATCGTAAGTGGACATTAACAAACTTCGGTTGAGAGTGGCACCGAACTTGACAATCCTCCGTCATCACATCAATGTTTGCATGCGAAAGTTGCACGCATCAGCAATCTTAAGTTTATTAAATCTTTGTTTTGATTAAGCAAAATTAATCATCAACGGCTCTTGTTTGTTGGTTTCGCAAAAAATCACTAGCTTAAAAAATATTTTCCAATCATGACCGACTCGTGAAGAATGAATCGAAACGGAAAATATTTTCATTATCAATAAATAACAAAAAATATTTTGCTTAGACTTATATTCTTAAGAGATAAATGGCTAAGATAAGTAAAATCTTTTTTAGATCGTTGATTTTTCGCAAAGTGAATGAAACCGCATTTATTGGTTATTTGATAGAAAAGCCAACCCACTCAAATCCATGGGTCTAGAAATATAACGCGTGAGCACTACAACAAAGTTTACATTTCGAGTCAAAAGTATTTGACTCTTGAAGTCATCATTTTTACCCCTAGAAAGAAAGTCGGAGGCAAATAAAGCTTATTTTCTCGGGTGTTGCCACCTCTACGGTTAAGAGGTAAATTCGAGAAAAAAGAAGTATTTGCGTTGGGTATATGTAATCAAAGTCTCACATGTACGTTAATATCAACAGATTATGTCAATCATTTGGAGGTGAACTATTATGTAAACTTGCAAATAATTTGGAAGATCTCTATCCTCGTTTTTGTTATTATTATTCTAGGCTGTCTTTTAAATAATGCCGATAAATTAGAAAGACATAGACATACCTACGTACAAATCATCCAGCAGCAAATGGGAAATTGATGATTATCAGGAACAAGGGAGGTTCACGGCAAGGCCCCAGCTCGGTCCATGAAGGGATTGTGCCACGGCTCACGGGGAGACATGGACCATACGAGGAGGGGAAGTGAATCGGTAGAAGACCTGGTTTGATTCAAATCTTGGAGTGTGCCTAAGTCGTTTATGTTTGGTTGCTTGCTTGAAATGAAGGGTGCGCGCTTCCCCACTTGATAAAGGAGGAGGTTGTGGCGATTCATTGAAACTGACATCCTTCATATCGAAATTGACCAACGAAAATGGAGGCATGCGTTCCCATCCCACTATTGAAAGAGTCAAGTCCATAAGAAGTATAGATAAGATACAACTATTGACCTTCTCTAATGTACCAAATAAAGCAAGTCAAATAACTGCAAAAGCAGTACCCTTTTCGCATTATTAGGCAATTTAAAGATTGCGAAACAGAATTGTCCTTCAACTTCTTAAGGGTTTAAAGAATTGCAAGTAACCAGAGTATACTCAAGTCCTAGGTTTAGATGGTTCTGGGGTAAGTCTTTAGTTTCGGCCGAGCTAGACACTTTTATTGCTTCTCTACTAAGTAAGGTGTATTACCAATTTGAAAGTAGAAGCATGAATCTACTTCTGCTTCTGCAGCTTCTATCTAAGGTGCATAGAGCGGTTTGGTTACTAATAGATCTTCCTCAATCAGCATAGCATATATGCATATCGATTGGTCGGCCCATAATCTCTATGTAAGCCTAGCCCATAAAATGGCAATCAGGAAACCTACAAGATTCTCCAAACAGAGCGCTGAAGCATTTCCAACACGTTCTACATCCTTTAACCGACAAATGGAAAGTACAAGTGCTTGATATAAACATGAGAACAGATGCTCGGAGCACTAGGTTTACCTTCAGAAGTTGGAGGTGCCTTGCAGCAAGCGATGTTGAGGAGTTCGCACTAGCCACCCCTCGAAGGCCTCAGATGCACCCTAGGTAGAGATAGGAAAGAGTCAGTCGCACATGCACGCCACCTGAGACACTTAGTCCTGTTTGCACCGGGACATTCATTATCATATTTAATCTTGATCAGATGAGCATATAGAAATTCACAGGATCAACTTCAGAATCTTGCATACCCAGATGAGAAGCAAGTTATTGGACAAAAACATTCCAATCGGGATTTTGAGGGACATTTGGCAGCAGCAGATCACGAATGGCAACCTTTGCTGCCTCATTTAACACCATATCGGGCTGGCAACAGCCTGCCACAAATATAGGCGAATGAACATGATAATGTCAATTAGCTCAAGATAATATTGCTCTGGATAGCAGAAGAAAAAGGCACAAAAAAAAAAAATTTCCCTGTTCATTTTTGGTCAACCAAAAGTAAGATGCCATAGTGTTATTGAACAATCAAGAAGTATGCTTGAGTCCTTTCAAATCATTTATCAACCCACCTTTGAGACCCAATTGCCACATAGCAGTCAGGAATGTGTCGCGGATAAGATGATGAGAGGCATTACGTGAAAGAGGAAGATCAGCCAATGTGGTTGGAATTGCACCGGACTCAGCTGATTTGGGGCAACATCTGCCTGGCTCGCACTGGGAGGCACCAAGCTGTCCGCTTAATTGATGGCTCGCACAAGTGTGAACTTGTAGGGGGATGACGAGAAGTTATCAAGGGGTCATAGCCAGGCGGATGATCTGGCGACGACACGGTGTTGACACCTAAATTTTGCTCAATCACTTACGGTTTATTACATAAAAAAATTAGGGATTGATTTTTAACCCCTAAACAAAAATATTTTTATTAAATTACATGGCATGTAAACATTAGGCCCATTTGCATTTAGTGAAACATATTTGCGCTTTGTTTTACTTCTTTTTATTTATTTATTTACTTCTTTTTATTTTTATTTTTTTAATTACTATTAAAAAAAAAAAAAAAAGGGAGAAAAGGGGAGGAAGAAAAGGCCAGCGTTGACCGACTTTCTCTCCTCCCCACATCAGCACGCCTTTAGCCCTTCCCAGCACCTTCAACGTTCGCAGAGGCCAGACCGCAGCAGAAACATGGAAGAGGAAATCGACGTTTGAAGACGACAAAGCATCAGGAGGCGGGCGCATCGAGGGAGTCCGGTGCCTATCTTAGCCGAGAATGGGTCTGGCTTGGTCCCGAGAGCAAGGCTGACCGCTGGCGCTCGACGAACAGAAGGAAAACACATTAATCCATGGCGCCCCTGAGCTGGAAATGGAGGGGAGCGTCGCGTTGCAGGGGGGATGACACGGAGCAGATGCGCGCACCGCTGCGTGATGTTGGGGGAAGCAAACGCGCTCCTGGCTTGGGGTTAAAAAGGGGACAACGGAGAAAAAAGTTTTGGGGGGGGAGAAGTGGAGAAATCGGAGAGAGCGAGAAAGATCAAAGGGAGAGAGGGTTCGAGAGAGAGGGACACCGAAAGGGAGAGGACAGAGAGGCAAGAATCACGAAAAAAAAAACAACAGAGAGAAATCCGAGAGAGGGAGGGCTCGGCCGCATACTCCGGCACTCGCCGTGTTGGTGTCGTGGCCAAGAACCCACGCACGTCCTTCCTTCCCCGTACCGATCTTTGGTAAGTTTAGGTGCCGAGTTTTCGTTGGTCCGCATTTTTGTTTGATTTGGGCTTGATTTCCCGAGGATCCGGGCTCGTAGGCGTGCGAGGCGACCAGATGTAAGTCGATCTACTGCATCTGTCCCCGTTCGTGGCCGCCGTCGAGTCGGGTAGGGAGCATCGTAAGGAACCGCCGCCCCTGTTCTTTCCATTCCCGATTTCGGGTCTCACTGGCCTGATGCTCGCGGCCGCTTGGCTCATGTGAGTTCTTACCAGTGACGCCCTCTTGCTTGTTCCCTATTCTCTGTGCGTCTTGTGTTGTGAACCTTTGCCAAGTTCGGGTCTTAATAGCGCTAGAATCTCCTGTTTTTACCATGCATTCAACCTGTTCGTCGGAATGCTTGAATGAAGTTTTGTTGTGCTTTTTCTTGATTCACAGTGTTTTCAGATAAGCGTCGATCCTCAAGCTTCATGGTGCATCTCCCATTCTCTATTGTATCAATTTTCGCTTGTTTCGATGTGGTCCGTGTTGTTGTTCCGGGGCTTCGTTATTTCGTTTCCTTTTGTGTTCGGACGATGGCGTGAGATTGGCCAGTGCGTGGTGGGTTGGTGTTGGGCAGAACGGTGATAGGGAGTATTTCAACGACGACTTGGACTCCAGTATACGAAAGGAGGTTTTGTGTGAGGGCATGAAGATGTGAGTGTTTGGTGAGGAATCGTCGGGGAGGGGACGTCCTGGGCAAAAAAAAAAATAGGGAAGAAAAGTCAAAGAGAAGGGGCGTCCGAAAGAAGTAAAGAAAAAGAAGCAAAAGAAAAAAAGAAAATGAAGAGAGGGAGAAGTAAAAAGAAAAATTAGAAAAGAAAGAGAAACAAAAAAAAAAAGAAAAAAAAGTGGAATAAAAAGAAATCAGAAAAGAAAATAGAAAAGAAAAATCAGAAAGGAATGGATGAAATGGGTTTCGGACTGGTCGAAAATCCGGGTCAGGGGACCGGTCCGAAATTATTATATTATTAAAATATTAAAATTAAAAAAAACATTAAAATATTAAATTCCAAAAAAAAAATTCGAAAATGTTTAAAAGTCCAAATTTTTTTTTTAAAAGTCTAAAAAAAAACATTAAAAATTCAGAAAATCCAAAAGCATTAAAAAAAAATCAGAAAAATTCCAAAGGTCCGGAAAATCAAAAAATTTTGTTTGGGCTTTGGAATTTGCCTTTGTTTGCCCCTTTTGTGTGTTTAGTGCCGTGTTTGACTTCTCGTGTCTTGAATTGCGTGTTTAATTTATCTTCGCCTGTCGTTGATTAGGTACGTTAGACTCGCGTGTTGATTGTTGTTTCCCTTAGCTTAGATTTTGAGACTCCCGATTAGTGTGAACATGTTAAGTGATGAATTGAGCAAGATCAGATACCGAAAGGGCACTAGTTGGTCAATTAGTGTAATCAAGTCCCCGTACCCATTGAATCTCTGGTTCGTAGAAGTAAAGCATTTCTCCCGTGCTTTACTTGGGTGTCTAATCGACCCACCAAAAACTGATTAGTGGCGACTCCAAAATGAAATTGATTTGTATGTTAATAATTTAAATTTAAGTCGCGAATTGGTATGAGCTTGGGAGAGCTCGAGCTAGGTTTAACTTAGTAATCCATTAGCCGAACTCCTTAAGCGGCGGTGCCGGTTCGGGGAGATCGCGACACACGGCTAGCTAGTGCAGCCTGAGAAGAGATGTGCTCACCATGGCACTAGGAGATATTGGTGGTGCTTGTATAGGATTGTAGTTTGAATCGGCATATATTATGGAAATAACATGACATGAAATGACGAACAGTTTCAGCAACAACCATAGGAAATCAATCCATAATCCTGCCATATTTAGATACAAGAAATGTTTAATTCAACAAAATTCACAATAATACTCGTGGTTGTAACAAGGGGACACATCCATATATGACTATGTTGGGCCTTTTCTTTTTCTGGAACAAACTATAAAAAAAAACCTGATTGTAGCAAGAGAAATTCTATCTACCAACTTGTCTGTTGAGACTGAAAAAGTGATACTACATCCACATGTCATCAGTCATTAGTGAAGGCATCAGCTAAAATTCAATTCAGGACCTTGACAGTCAACCAGACCAATGAGCTCAGTGTTCATCCACATTGTCTGCTAAATATAGTCAGTGGAGTACTCCAATAAACCTGTCTTCAATCTAAGAATGGCAACCGTAAGGCTTGGCTAGTCATACTAGAGATAGCAAAGCATTCTATAGTGGTGTCTAGATTTGCGATCCAAGAGTACACCTAATCGACTAATGATTGAGGCAATAGTAGAAAGCTCAAAATGGGCTTTTACAATCCTCTGGACTCTGGAGCTCTTCCAGGTTTACAACAATATATACCAATTCAAGAGAGGAGTGTAAAAGAAAACTAATGATGCTCGCTTGGCACTCCTGAATAAAACTTCAAATTTATTTACATTTCCTTTGCCTCTTCCATGACCTCCACAATGATAAATCAATTAACTTAACAAAAAAGAGTGAGAGACGCTTTAACAAAGCTATTGCTGCTTTCTCCACACCTCCAAAACTGTCCTTCAGCTTTGACCTCTTTGAAATTTTGTGACAACCTCAGGAGAAGCAGGAATCTGAGAAACTCAAAAGAACCAGGCTTTCTTATCTATCACTAGCTCCTTGTCCTCAGAACAAATAGAATCCAAGAACTCACACCAATGCTGTGTAATATACTGGATGAGAACTCGAACTGGCCTACACTTACCACCTCATCCAGTGTCATCAGGGGAAAACAGGAGACCGCCGCCTTACATGAATTCCAAATCGTCTTTCCGCAGTTCCAGAACAACAGTGGCCAGAGCAAGTCTATATGCTGAAGACCTCATATTCCTGACTAAAACATATATCTCCTTTTTCCTCCGTTCCATGGGCATCTCAGTCCACTGCTCCTCTCTAAGATGACCTAGATAGTTTGCCTCACAAACAGCTTCTGCTGTTGGCTGATCACTGAATAAGAAAAAAGACTGTCATTGCATGCAGTATCACAACAGTTGGGAAGCTTGTTCACTATATATGCAGAAATATATGTATGTTTTAAATTGAGTATAGATGTTCAGGAAAGGATGTTCTCCAAACTGTCCCGAACGAATCCAGTTATGACAAATCCGATAGGCCAACATTGACTCTCCCTGGAAACTGGGTCCTCTGGCACTTGGATTTTCCATTCTTAGGACAAACCTCTTTGAAGTATGATGCTACAGCTGATTGTGGCATTTATAGACCACTTTCATCGTTTTCTAGCCTGCATCAGGCGCAGCATACAATTCTGAAGCATATGAGAGAGAGAGAGAGAGAGAGAGAGAGAGAGAGAGAGAGATCCACAAGGTAAATTAATGGAAAGGCAAGCAGAAATATGATGATGAAAAAGAATGCTTCTATTGAGGTTTCACCTTGCGAGGGTAACACTTCCATTTTTGCCCTCATCACTTACAAAAGATAATTTAAGCCCTCTAAAGGTGAGTTTTCGAAAAATATGAAAAGCAGCTTTGGATTCTCAAAGTGATTTAGTGAAAGCGGGTGGCTGCTTTGGACTGCAGGCTTTGAAAGGCACAGTTTGGGCTCAAAACTTCTCAAGAATTTGACCAAACACCAAACTTTTCAATCGAAAGACTTTGGGATTCCAGAATTGCATTTCAAAATTTTCACAAGCTCACAACATGAGAAAGATGTATTTGCACCCATCAAACTGGACCGGTGCATACATCATCATCCGCACAATTTTATATTCTCTGAAAACACGTAGAGAACGTGGCCCAGAAAAAACAGGGGAGATAACGAGAATGGATACAGCAAATAATGATGAGAGAGAATTCTAGAAGAAGTTAAAAAAAAATCACATCATAATAATATAAAATTGGGAAAAGTAACAACCTCGAAGCCATTGATGATATATCAGTAAAACGGGGTGCGCACACAATTGCTCCTCCTTCAAATATACCGTCCTTTAAAGCATGCAGTATGACCCTTAGGAAGCATAAGTTGCGACAAGCCATGATTCTAGAAATCCCATTGGCCATCGTTCTCGTCCTTCAAAGCCTTCAGAAAACTCCTATCGCTGAGCATTTTGTCAGAGAATAAAAATGAACAAGCACCATAGTTACCTTCGAGGAAGCAGGTCAGCTCCTCGTTTGTCCTGGCTACAGACCCCCTAAAACTACACACATGATCTTGGAGTTAGGATGATGTCAAATTAGAGAGTTACTACTTATCAAGCTAGATGGAGAACTGCCCTTGCTTGTGATTCTTCCACTAGAGGACGGCAATCTGCTTTTGAACAAGAGGCAGCAGCTTCAATTGCCATGAGGGATGCATCGCAATTGCAATCAGGATAATCACATAGAAAGTAGGGCGAGACAGCCTGCCAAATGAGAATTATATGCTACTTTTAACAACCAACGCTAGTAGATCACATAATTCAGGTTTTCAGAACTTATTTGCAATCCAGTGCTTCTCCCTCGAAGCTATTGCATGAGCCCCCATAAAAGTAAGAGGAATCCAGAACCCTCGACCTGACACAAGGGGAGTATGATTGACCATCTAAAAAGAACAAGACAATTATGGATTTATCTTTTATCTAAAGAGTGTTCTAAGACGGGGGTGGAGGAAAAAATAGAAGTGGCAACCAATCATCACGCGCACGCGTACGCAGAGCCCATCGCAACATCCCGAGGAGGTCCGTGAGCTTAAGTATTTAGATCAGAGGCTTGTCTCATGACCGCCTTATGTTTCTGCATTAGACTAACGACCACGTAAAACTAGTTGACATTCAAAGCCATAATCGGGAGTGAATGCAATACGATAAAAGGAAAAAGAACACTGATAGTTGCAGATGGCAAATCGCTACAGAACAGCTGCAGCACCTATCAACAATTCCATTTCATCGGACAACTATCAAATAAGCCAGCGGAAGGTTAAGATCTTTTCCAATCCAGACTAAAGATTAAATAAATTCTCCTAGAAGATCTCTTCAATGATGAACAAAGCAGGAAGAAGATCTTCATTCCTCCTCCATCTTTACATTTGCCACCGAGAACTTAAGAAGGGCAACCTAAGCTACGAGTTCTGGCGCGAAACTATAGTGCGATTTCTGGTGCGCGCGAAGCTGTCTCAACATTTCATCCGGGTCCTCCCCTGCAAGGGCTATTGCCTTAGCCGCGATCCTGTTGTGTAGCCAATGCTCCAATTCTTCGAACTCCATGAAGGCTGCGGCGATGAGAAGCCTGATGGGGCAGCGGCAAGGGTCGATGTACCCGTCTTCCCACGTCCGCAGCTCGTCCGGGGGGATGGTGGCTTTCTTCTCCGGCGTGTGCATCTCGCACCACTCGAGAACCTTCCCCAGCGATTTCGTGTCGGATGCCTCCATCAGGATGACCCCGCCGGCCTCCGCCTCCGCCAGTCGCCGCCTCACCAATGGTATTTGCAAGGCCACGTCCTTGTCGACCAGGAAGACTTGGCCTTGGTAGGACTGGAGCCGATAAACCCTAGCGCTTCCCTCCGTCGTCTTCGTCGTCATCGATCGATCGATGAGGAAAAATCTTTAAGGAAGACTTGGCCTTGGTACACAGTGCCTCCGGTGCGTCATCGCATCAATGTTTGCGTGCGAAAATTGCATGCATCGGCGATTGTGAGTTCCTCGTTTTGATTAGGCGAAACTAATTATCGATGGCTCTGTTTGTTGGTTTCGCAAAATATATCACTAATTTTGCCAAAATATTTTTCTAATCATGACCGATTTTGCACGGCTTGAGGAACGAGTTGAAACGGAAAATGCTTTCCTTATCAACAAATAACGAAAAATATTTGGCTTTGACCTATATCCTTAGGAGATTTAAATTGGTAAAATAAGGAAAAAAAATCACCCCAACTCCATGGATCTAGAAATATGAAGCGCGAGCGCTGCGACGGAGCTTCTATTTCGAGTCAAAAATATTTGCCCCTCGAAGTCATCACCTTACCTTTAAAAAGAAATTCGAAGGCAAATACAATTTACTTTTCTCGGGTGCCGTCACCCTCTGAAAATATTTTACGGTTAAGAGGTAAAAATTCGAGATATATATAAAAAAAAAAGTATTTGCGTTTGGTATTTATAATCAACTTCTCAAATGTTCGTGGAGATCAAAGAGTCGATGTCTCGATCATTTGGAGGTGAACCTTGACGTGAGCCTGCGCATAATTTAGAATATCTCTATCCTCATAATTCGAAATCTCCCTATCGCTGTAAGATCGAAAATATCCAAATTTGAGCATTGTCCATGCATAGGGTCTTTGTAAAATTAAGTAATTAATTAAGGATACTTGAAGGAAGAAATAAGTGATCGTGGTCCTTGAAAAAGGAGAAGATTCTCTATGTTTTATACAATAACAATTATATTGTTGTTAAAATTAGGAGATGCTAAAGGAAAAATTGAAAGCCAAGGTTCCCCAAATAGTTTAGTTACAGCTCAAACCCAAGCCAAGCATAATATGCCTCCATTTGGTAACTTTCGGTACCCGAAAATCATTTTCCTAGATTGTAGCCAACTCAACAACCCTCTCCATCCCTTTCCTTCCCCCAAAATCTTCAAATCAGTCCAAACCAGACGGAGCGATTCGCCATCTTCCCCAAAAATTTCAAATCAGTCCAAATCAGACGGAGTGATTCGCCGTCTGCTTCTCCTCCTCTTCCTCCTCCTTGCTGAACCACAGAGGAAGGTTTCCTTTTCTCGTGGTTTACATGGCTTGGTACAAAACAAAGCCGATGACGAGTACGACTACCTCTTCAATATGGTTTCCTTTTGTAGCAGCATCGCAGCGAAGGTCTTCATAAGAAGGATCGGAGAAATAAGGGCAGAATGAAGAAAACCTACCGATAAAGGCGTCTTCAGAGGGCCTGTGGCCGGTAAGCGCATGAATGTCAAGTAGAGTCATGGAGATTGGCCCACTGGAAGGAAAAAACAATGCATGATGGAGGGCGACCAGAAGGACCTTAAACCGGGCGGGCATGTTGTAATTAACGTGCAGGGGCACGTAGCAAAGCTCGAAAGCCTGATCGATGTGAGATCTCTTCCAAGTTGGAGCCCATATGCAGTTCCAAACGACGCTACCAAAGGAAAAACCTATCGTCAAACACCGGAAAACCTTGGAATCTACCCCAATCGTGATCAATCAGGAGACCTGCTGCAACATGCCGTGAAAAGCACTCGCTGGAGCATGAAGGAGGAGGAAGAGTTTTGAAGTTGGACCGAGAATGACATCGTCTTCCAAAAAGGCAATCGATATCGTATTTTTGAAGCGAAAACATGATGCCTAGCGAATGAGCTTGTTGGAAAACCTGGTTCGAGATGCCATTAGAGAGAGAGACAGATGATTGTTGCCGGATCATCCGCCTCGCTATGACCCCTTGATAACTTCCCATCATCCCCTTACTAAGTTCCCGCTTGCCCGAGCCGCCATCAATTAAGCGGACAGGGCTCTGCTCTACTTGTTTTGGCATGAAATGAGTAGGAACCTCCTTTTTTTATCACTAAAAACTTAGGAGCTTCTTTAAACTTGGGGGAGGGGTTTTCTTGGTCTGGCTGAATGATATTGTAGAATGGTCCTAAATTTTTAAAGCACGAAATAGTATATCTCCGAAATGCTTTTGACTTTCCATTGAGCAAGAGGCATGATTACAAGCAATTTTGAAGATAAAAGCCTAAACCAGATTGGACAGAAATGACTAGTTTTCGTACCTGTTCCTCTGCCCCCACCAAGGATGCAGAGATTGCAGAGTTTGTGAATGCTCCTTTTATTTCAATTCATTTTCCTAGCCAAACAGAAAGAAAAGAAGACAAGGTCAAAAAGAAAGAAAAGGTCAAAAAGCTATATAGCTCTAAATGGTACATTTGTCAGAGTAAAATCCGACCACAACAAGTTCATTAATTCGAGGATTAGTCTCCAAATTTTTTTATTTAGGGTGTGCATGGAATATATTCCGGAATAAAACATCCGAAATATAATGGCGTTTGTTAAAAAATTTCTGAAATGTATTCCGGAGCGATTTTTACATTCTGGAATAAAAATGCGTTTGTTAAAAATACTTGATTCCAGAATGCATTATTGATTCCAGAATGAGTTTTTGGCAAGAAAAAGATAAGCTATCTTTTGTAGCTTCTTGATTCTGGAATGTATTCTCCATATTTTCTCGCAAATTTTTCTTTTCAGAAAATGCTTAAAAATTGAAAAATTCTAGAAAAATTCATAAAAATTTCCAGAAAATAAAAAAAAGTCAGATTTCGGGAAAATATGAAATTTGGTGAATTTTTTTAAAAAAATTAATAAAAATAATAAAAAATTTCAAAACTTCACAGAATAGTTTAAAACACATGTGGCCACCCACTTTGAGTGAAATTTAAATTTTTTGAGGTGCCAAAAAAAAAATCAAAAATTTCAAAACTTCACAAAATGACTTAAAATACCTGTGGCCATCTACTTTGAGTAAAATTTAAAATTTTTGAGGTGACCAAAAAAAGAAAAATAATAAAAAAACTAAAAATTTTTAAAACTTTACAAAATGGCTTAAAATACCTGTGGCCACCTACTTTGAGTGAAATTTAAATTTTTTGAGGTGCCCAAAAAAATTAAAATAAAATAAAATAAAAAATTTCAAAACTTCACAGAATGATTTATTAAAATACATGTAGCCACCCACTTTGAGTAAAATTTAAATTTTTTGAGGTGCCCAAAAAAATAAAAAAAAATTCACAAAATGGCTTAGAATACCTATGGCCACCCACTTTGAGTGAAATTTAAATTTTTTTAGGTACCCAAAAAAAATTTAAAAAATTAAAAATTTCAAAACTTTACAGAATGGCTTATAATATCTATGATCACCCACTTTGAGTAAAATTTAAAATTTTTTAGGTGCAAAAAAAATCAACAAATCGAAATAGATTTCTTTTCCATAAATTAATTTCTGGAGCAGAATTAGTCAAGTTTTACCAAACAGATTTTTCTTCCAGAAATCAATTTCTGGCAAGAATTTGATTTTTGGAGCAGAATGGTTACCATTCGCACCCATATTGACTCTGGATTTTCGGAAGCAGCAAGACAAGTGAGTATTTATATGGTGGTTTTGTACAAACTTTAGGTATTGCAGGAGCATCATACGTTCCTCTGTTCAAGCAGCTTTATCGCATCTTCTTGGAGCTGCTGCTCTTGAAAATCACAGCCAATGTCTCAAGGCATTTTTTTTTGGGGGGTTAAATTTTGGTGGGGAAGTTCATTTTTTTCCCTAGAGTTAATCCTCCCTCCTTATTAGTGTTGACACTTAAATTTTAATTAGTCATTTAGAAACAATTGCATAGAAATTTAGTGATTAATTTTTTAACCCCTAAACAAAAATGTCAAAATTGCATAGCATATAGTTTAAGTTCGTATAGGTTAGTTGCATTCCGCATCGGACCGGCGGTGGCGAGAAAGCTGAAAATTCATCATGTAAACCAAGCTTGAGCACTCGGTTCACTTAAGGGATTGGGGGCTAAAATTCACAAGTCTAAAAGGCTTTGGTTGTTTTAATTTGAGCTTAAATCAGCCCGAATTAATTTAGCCCATTTGGAATTAAAATAAAATTAAATGACAAAGCCTAAGTCTAAGCTCATTAAGACTAGGAAGCCCGGTTAATTGACCTAAGGTTATGATATAAATATGTAATTATGCGTCATAATCAAGGGGGTTTTGATAATTCTCAGAAAACATAATTTTTGAGAGCAAGGGAGGCCACACATATTTGAATACACAGCCACAAGAAAGCCAGAGAGAAAAAAGGAGGGGGAGTCACTGAGTCGTGAAGAACAATTGAAGAGGGAAGAAGTTGACAACACATGAGGGGGCTCCTTGGTCAGAGGCTTTTGCACTGCTTGCAAATTCTCGAGCAACTTCAGTAGCTTCGGGGAGGTTCTTCGACAACCCAATTTTATTTTGGTTTCCGACGAGCTTCCTGCAATCCATCCAGTGTCCAAGGAGTGCATGACACCCCAAAAACGAACACAACGACCCAGTATCTCAGCCACACCGTGCCATCACAGAGGTATCCTGCAAGCTCCTCTGACAATCTTTGCTCGTGGATTGTCACCACGGTCCGAACCACCACGAGCACCACCACAAATACCGCTGTCACCATCCTCGTGGCTGCGTTTCCCTTGGCGACCTGCTCCGCCCGGTCCCGATCTGCAATCCCGACTATTCAAATTTGGAAATATCCGTCAAATTAGGTAAGGATGTTATCCAATATTTTTAGAATATTTGGTTTCTTAATTTTCGGATGTTTGAATATTCTATGAATATTTTGGTGGATAGCTATATATCTTAGGATAATTTTGTGATATCCGCAATATTCAAAAAATATCCAAAATTGGGAATTTTTCCTAATTCGACAACGTATTTGGACGACTATCCGACCTTATCCCTAAGGTACGATATGCGGCGATACGGAAAATCATTATCTTACCCATAATCACTTGAGTACGATAATAGATTTCATTTGCTTTCCAAATTTAAACAATCAACTTTCTGTCGATATCTGTAACCCTATAGATATGACCGTTAGTTTGAGTTTTTTGCCTAATCTAAATTTGAAGAATCTTTTTAGGATAGGTTTAGGATAATTTTCTTTGAATAAGTCGATAGGATAACCTTTTAATTTAAATTAGGAATTAGAGTAATTTATTTTCTAGTTTAATTTAGATATTATCCTGATCTTGATGGTTCATTTTAGGGTAATTCTTGATTTCGAATTTTCATAAAAATACCAAAAAGAAGTCACTTTAGGATATATTAATTTATTTTAGAATAGATTGCATGTTAATTTAGGCATTTTTTTTTAATTCCGAATTTCATTTGAAAATACCAAAAATAAATCATTTGTCCGTCACTAATTAGGTCACGTCGTCACATGACATATAGTTTGCATGTTAGGCTGCATTAATCGCATGTTAATTTTTGCACGTCATTACATATAAGTTAGTTTTCATTTAAATAAGTGAAAATCCTAAAAAATATTGAGTGAACTGCTTGTTAATTAGAAATCATATTAGGATTGTTGATGTGATTTTCTAGCTAACAATGCAGATGCTTACGTTGCTTCGAGGTAAGTAATTCTCTCAATCTTGCAATTTATTTAATGTTTTGATTATTAGGTGTTACTTTGGTGGTTTGTGCACCTACATGATCACCTCACAGGCTAGTGACTAAGTTAAAATGGATCCAGACTACATGCATAAACATTTTTTGAAAAGAAAAGGTATCAAAAGAGCGTTAGATTAGATCTAGCGTAATCAAGTTCCCGAGCTTAGAATCTCTTGTTCATAGGAAAAAACATATGTCCCCATGTTTTATTTAGGTTTCTAATCAACCTACCACAAATAGATTAGTGGCGACTCCGAAGATGAAAACTTTTGCATGTTAAGAACTTAAACTCTAAGTTGCGAATTAATAGGGTTTGGGAGAGCCCGAGTTAGGCTTAGTCTTAATAATGTATTAGTCTGAGAAAATTTAGGTCGCGACAATTAGGTTTTACGGTTGTGGCTTGAGAGGAAAATCTTGCCTGAATTTATTCTTCGTCAGTACATGGATGACATTGGAGTGTCGAACGATGAAACAACTAATGGATCCCCACACAAACGTCCTTCTCGTGCTGAACGTGCCGTGGACGATCCCATTAGGGAAATGGAAGGCATGATGGTTGATGAACATGGGAGGTCAACGTCCTTCTCGTCTTTCTTATTTTTTGGGATGATTTTTTACCTTGTTTTGTGTCTTCGTACTAAGCTTATGTTCTCTTTGGATAAGATGGTCCACACGGATTCTCAAGAAAGCTAGCTAGGCTACGCAAAACAGTGAGAAATCTGATGGTCTGGCATGAGCAATTCGCATGCTTAGGTTCTTGTGGATAATTCTTGATGTTACCCATCTGCATTGGCTCGTTCATGTCAAAGTTCAGCATTCCTGCTTTACTCGTCTTTTGTTATTATATCTGCATTATACTTTGAGACCTGGACATGCAGCGTCAGTTCAATTATTTTTTGTTTAATCTCAAGGAAGTTGATTATAGACACATAAGACTGTGGAGATGTTACTTCTCCTGGGTGGGTTTCGTTCTTCCTGATTGTGGACAGGAAGTCAGAAAAAGGGGAAACCATCACTTATTCTGAACTCGTCATTTCTCATAGATATAAAATGTTGGTTAAGGTGTATGGAGCCTTGCCTCCTGCCTCTTCAGCCTGGCCTAATGCCTATAGTTAGAACTAATTTCTGGACAATGATAAGTAATTTGGTTTGCAGTCTTTTTATTCAGTTTTGTAGTTTCAGTTAGCAGAATTCCATATAGCTTTTATTGGAGAACAGTTATATGTCAACTCGATATGTCCAAACGCAGTCGCTTCTTTACCCACATGTCGCTTATGCTACGACACAAAAGACAGACCAAAACAAAATGGAATTCTATGTTTTCACCACAGAAGTTCTCTCCCAAATGCGACAGCACATACACATCAAATTCTCCCTCCATTACTTAAGTATAACACCATAACTTCATTCTCCCTCAGATGTCCATCAACAAGGGAACACTAAAAGAGGAAGAAAAACAAGAAGAGAACGAATCAACTTCTATAAATTAAACTCAAGAAGAGGCCAAAAAAAGAAAGGCACAGAGGGAAAAGACAATCTCAAAGCGTTCATAGCTCGAACCAGATATGTTCTCCCTCTGCTTTTATATCATAGAAAAAGCTTTAAAACAATCAAAGAACAAAAAAAGAATAAAGGGTTTCAGTCAACAACGTCTACACTGGCGGAGCACGAGAGCAGCCTGTGGAAGATCCTGAACATGGCAATCCAAGACGCTTCCCTCACTTTCCTCAACGCCACGCACCTTTTTCTACGACGCCGTTCCTTCCTCTTCTTATCGCCTTCACTTCCTTTGGCTCTGCGGCGACGACTGAAGCACCGGGTCTCGTTGTCTGGCAAGGCGTTCTCCTCTCTGGAAAGCGGGTAGCTTCTTAGGTACATTTGCCTGCAGGAAATGCTGTCCACCACCCTAGCGTGGATCGCGTGGTGACCGATGGTCCTGCCGCCACTGCCGCCTGCACGCCTGTTGGAGCTCACCGATCTCACGAACTCTGCGTCGGACTCAGGCCACTTGTAGAGGTTCACATAGGTAGCCCGGACCGGAGCCTGCACGGCACGCACGTCGTTGAGGCAGCTCGATATGCAGACCGAGCTCATGCTTCTTTCTTCCTCGAGTTTTTTGGTGGATGTGTTCTTGTGTGCAGTATCGGTTGATGGGTACTTGTGTTTTCCTCTTTTTCCCTGGGGTCTCTCTGTGAAGTGGTATAAAAAAAGGAGGAGGCTTAAAGTGCAAGGAAAGATAAGTGGTTCAGAGAGAGAGAGAGAGAGAGAGAGAGAGAGAGAGAGAGAGAGTGTTTTTTAGTGGGAGATGATCATGTTGTGTGTGTAATGCTGAGAATGATGAAGCATGATTAACGCTGAGTCTGTTATTCTCTTTTTAGTTTTATCCTATGCTAGCTGTTTGGTGAAAAGCATGTTAGGTACCATCGTCCTAGCTAGTCGAATGGTCCAAAACTTATTTACGACGGAACATCACAAGTTTCATTTCTCAATGAGAAATAATTGGATGAAAGAAACGAAATAACAAATTATTATAAATTATTACGAGGTTTACTCGTTCAAGAATTTATGATTTATAATAAGTAGTTATACTTGATTTCAAAAAACTTTAATTAAACTTGATTTCGCGCTTCCACTTAGCAACATGTTGAAGTAAGAGCGATGGGTTTGTCCAATGAGCAGTGGTGTATTAGCTTAATCTGCTATCTAAAACTGAACTTTCTGCTGTAAAAGAATTATGCTTTGCCGACATTGGACATTGGCAAGCAAAACGAAAGAATCTTAGATACAATATCGATGCTACAAAAGAATGTTAAAAAACTTTGTGTTCCTTTTGGGATTCATACAATTCTTATTGTTTTTTGTTGTCTAATTGGCTAGGCTTAATTACATACTACACGATAATTTCTCTAAGTTAACGTCGAGAAATCAACTTATGCGGTAAGAGTGGACTGGTGTTTGCAGATTAGACGCACAAATGTTCAATTCCTCACGCGGCTAAGAGCAAACAAATAAGATGTGGGCTTACCCAACCGGATTTTGGTTGAGTTTTTTACCTGATTCCTCACGTCGTCAAGTCAAAATTATTATATATTTGGGTCACCCAATTGGGTTTTATTAGTGCGGAGCTTGCCTACCTCAACCTCACTACAAAAGATCAAGCTAGGCTACATCTTTACTTCTATGTTTTTTGTCCCTCATCTTCCTACATATTAAAAGAATTGTCAGTGATTTTCGTGGACAAATTTTCCCATTAAATTCCATCTGCCTGCCCTTAATTAAAAAATTGGTTTATTAATTAGGGCGAATTTGATGGAAGGTTATTAAACTAAATGCATGCACAAAAAGGTAATTTCTCTCTCGTCCAAATTCACCACCTCTCCCACTTTATTGGCTTTGCTCTTTCCAATTTAGGGTCAATTTGGGGTGCTTTATTACTTTGTCATTTTTTACTTTTGTCAAACCTCACGAGGTACACACTTTGAATTTTTTTTTTTATCCTAAGCACACGACATTTTTATCATATGTAAATATTGACACATAGGTGTATATGTAAATTTATAAAATTTAAATCATATTTTAAAATTTGATGAAAAAGCAAAAAATTTACTTTTTACTTTGGAAAAATTCAAACAGACAAGCATAGGCGCGCGAGCTATTACTTTTCATTTTCACACTGTATTATGAATTGGTAATAAAATTCATAACTATAATCGGATGGCGAGATAAGATAAATACTCAACATTTTTTTTTCTCACTATACGAATTTCTTCCTAGAAACTAAACATTGTATAAACATGTTCATATTCCACTAGTAACAAAGAAAAAACAAACATTTATCTTAGTCGAAAGTTCATACATTTTTACTAAAAGAAAAAAACAAAACAAAGCCACGACTCCAAGACCCATCTTTCTTATCCTCCCCCTGGCGGTTTTCTTCCTACTTTGGCCTCCATAAACATACCAAGTACGAAATCGGCCAGTCCTCAGCCACAGCTCTCTCTCTCTCTCTCTCTCTCAGCGCTCAAAGGTCGTCTCGATCGGACCAACTCAGGCACCTCGGCGGCCCAACTCCTGTCTGGCTTTTCCTCCTATATGTAACACCATTTTGTTAATCCAACCAAGCAAACTATCCTTGTCCCATAAACCTTCCGTATATTCCTCAAAATATCCTAGCCTTGTCCATTCCTCTACATCAACTAGACCATACACACGTACACTTGCACGCATCAAAGCACACATCAAAAAACAAACTATGGTATTAGAGTTAGGCACATTTGTATGGTTCACTATCCTCAACTAAAATCAGAGCCAGAGCCAGAGCCCAAGTGAGAGCCAACAGAGCCAAAGCTGGAGTCAGAGCTAGATCCAGACCCAGAGCCAAAGTTAGAGAGTGTCGTTAGGTTGGTGTTGGGCGTTCTCTATGAAAAGAAAAACTCAACAGTGCTGTTGGGTTGAGATATTAGATATTTGTCCTGCAACCTCTATAAAAAACACCCGACTATGTTATCAATATCAAAACTATGGTAAACGTGCCTCACAAAAACTACCCATCTCTAGTTTTGATGGGTACAATTATGATTATTGAAACATTTTAATGGTTCAAGACATAAGGGACATTTGCAAATTCGAAGGTAAGTGCAAATGTTCAGGCAGAGTAACTACTAAAGGATGCAAGGGTTCTTGGAGCGAAGACTGCAGAAAACGTATAGGGCAAATTACAAGAATTATTTCCAGCAAAGTACGAGACGCGACAAAGCATACTGAGAGAATCACGAAAACAGATCAAGGACGAGTGCTGATTTATTGATCTATTTTCTAGACTTTCCTAGATTTTCTAAACTACAATCTAGCTAGAATCCGCTAGATGAGGTGTTTGGTAGCTAGAGATCGTGGCTAGAATTAGAAAACGTCCAGCAGAAGAAAACTAATAAGTCCCATGTCCAAGCCTTCCACTACCTTTCTTCTCCAATATAATAATAAAAGTCCTTGTCCTGTTATTGCTCTATAAGTCTACGCACATATACTTGCACTCACTAATTCACTCACTCACTCCCTTACAAAACTAGCCACTTTTCCGCAAACCAACAGACTTGTATTGCCCAAACCCTACCACTGCAACTGAGTTTAATTTAATTCTTTCTTGCTTGCATGAACCGCATTGTGTGCTGGGAAAATAGAAGTAAATCTTGATCGAAAGAACTCATTTTTGCCATTGGTGCCTTGGTCGGAGCTGGGGCTTCTGTCGATCATCTTTATGCCATAAACCAGTATCATTTAAAAGCTAAGCTATAGGAGAACGACTTAAATGTGTATGATATATTCTAAAATACTCCCACCGCGCATGAAATTAGCAGAAAGACGAGAGAGCTATAACATGTGAACTACTTGGCGTGTCGTGCGGTTGAAAATTAAGGAAAGGGAATGTGGGATTCGAACACGAGATCCCTTGGCTTTGATGGCATACTTAAGCGGATGATGGATGTGATTGCTGATTGCTGTATACATTTACAATTATAGCAATTGGCTTTGATAATCGGCTCTAAATATGATCTGTCCTTCCTGTGGTAGTTAGTGGTCAGCTGCAGATGTCTATAAATATATTGTCTTTGATATTTCTTAGGTTTCTTGAAAGGAGAGACTATTCTTAAGCTTCAACTCAACCTACCCTCGCTTCAAGCAGTGAAGACAGGATAAGAAAGAAGCACTTCCCAATAGTCTAGCATCTTTCTTTCCGGTCTATCTTCCCCATATCTCAAAGAGAACAGAAGTAAGATATCTGATCACTGCAGCTGCTCATTCTTTATCCCTAAATACAAATGTAAGAATCTCGATTTGTGGTTCAATCGTGGTTTGATGTAGTTGAAGCCCGCATTAAGTTTTGAAGTTGACTTTCTTGGACTTAGGGTTTCCGTAGCTGAAGTTGTTTGTTTTCTTGTGCTTGATATTTAGATTGCTTCTTAGTGATGGTTGTTTTCCTCTGAACTCGTGGAGTGAAAAGTCAATGGAGAATCATTCCTCTTTGGTGTTCATGGTTTTAATCGTAATGTGAATGCTGCAGCTTTTTTGTCAAAGAAAGGATTGGCTATGGCCCTGACTGGCTGAGCATGAAGTTGGTTGCATCGGGTACTTAGTTGCTTTCTATGTTGGAGTTCATCTTCATCTTCAAGTTGCGTGCATTAGCTGTGTAGGGCAGTTGTGTAGGTCGTTGGAGCTTTAGAGATGACTTCCGTGGATTTCGACAATAGATTATAGAGTTACTCATTTGAATGTTCTCTTTGTTTGGTTTCTGCTGTGCGCTGACATAGCCACTATGTGGAGAACAAGATGTCACTTCTATTCGTTACGATTAAGAAAGTGAAACTAAAAAAATTTTCTCTAGGACATTCTCCCATCAGAATTTTGGTTTGATTTGCACTTAGACGAGTTCTTAGTTGGTATAACCAATATCAGGCTGTGACATTGCCAAGTGCCGACGTACACATATTAAGGCACAGGAATCATCTATTTGTGAATTACCATCTGATGACTAAACTTCAGTAACACAACATAATTGTCGTAGTACCACTGTTAACACACTTTTTGCCACGGAGGCAATCTTTAGTGTCTTGTTTTGGTTTAGTTTGCGTTCTGTTAGAGTATGGAATGAGATTACTTTGATTGAGTTTAATTGGAAGACAGTCTGTTTATATTTCTCTTCCGTTATTATATCACTGGTTTTTATTAAATTTTTTTGTTGTGTATGCATTTTGCAATGTAACCAGCTCCAAGCCACTTCTCTTCTCAACCATGGTGCTTGGCCAACATTCGGTGAAAGAAACATTGTACAGACATTTCGAGTGTCAAAGAAAATGCGAGCTGTGAAGAAAATCATGCGAGTTATCAATCTTCCATCCTTAATTATCATCAGGATAAATTGCAGAGGAATTCTGAGATTGGTTATGCTGACAGGAGCAGTGCAGAAAAATTTCAGATGATACAAAAAGCTCGGGAGGTCCTCGGTGAGGCCTAGTTGGGAAGCCTTCATGATAGTGACCTGCAGGCTTCGAGACGGGATAGCAGCAGAAGTCGGCTTAGAGGATACGATGGCTGAAGATTCTGGAGATGTCCTCCAGCTCCCTCATCAATGCCGATGTGGGGATTGTTTCTTTGTCGATCCTCAAGAGTTGGAAGAAATGAGTTGCTCACTTTCAAGAGATGGGAGAGGAATGATTGCCCCGACGGCAGATAACTTAGCGGTATCGCTTGTTCTTCCTTGTGATTCTTATTCTCTGAGAATTCTGCCTTTAATCGAGCCCGATGCTATGGTTTCTTTAGGACGAACGACTTTCTCACATCTCAAGAGAATTTCGCGGGCCTTCATCCATGTTTCTTTTTGCTTTCTTGGGGATATCATTTCTTCTTTCTTACTCTATTGGTATTATTCACCTCCATGTGCATGTTAGGGATATCAAGGTGTGCTGATTCAACAATCCCTTGATGGCTTTACGAACACTTCTAGAGCTGTAAAAAATATCCGAACCGAAAATTTCGGGTTTTTTCGGCTTGGGTTTCATTCGATTCAGGAAATAAGTAAAGGAATTTGGGTAATTTGATGGTTCAGATCGGGTGTCGGATTTCCTCTTGTTTTACCTTCCTTTTGCGTGCACACACACACTTTCTCTCTCGTCACTCTCACTGGTCACTCACTCCTCTGCTCTCACTTGTTGGGTGTGGTTCATACACCTCATATAATTTCCCAAAAGGAAAAATCGATTCAAAGAGGAATCATTTGTGCACCTTTGTCTTTGTTAACATTTTATTTCATGGAATCCAATGCCCCTTTCGGTCAACTTATGTATAGCTTGCCAAATGGCGAATTTGGAGACTTTTTATTTTCACATTTATTTCTTTCTTTTGTGAAATTTTTTTCTTGTTCGCATGCTACTTTGTCAGGCTTAATGTCCCTTTGGGTCTTTCTAGTTGTTTTGTCCCATTGAAAATTCTATTGGAATTGTTTCAAGGGCTAAATTGGACACTTGAATCTTGTAGATTTTACGAAATGGCAAATCAATGTGAATTGAGTCTTTTTCTTTACTATATTTAGCATAGACGAAGCATCAGTCTTATAGGTTTTTTTTCGTTTCCTGCTAAGGAATACTATGATATTGTGTTTGGGAAGATGGAATTCACGAGTGAGGAAATGGAATGAAAGAGAAATAGTTACAAATAGAATGGAAAAGAACGAAATGAGGATTCTTTTTTTTCGGTGGCTAATATAATTATGAAAACGAAATGGAAAAAGGATTTTAATAACTTCAAATTGTAATTGTGATGTACATGCATAAAATAAAATTTTAAGTTCACCAAAATACCACAAGATATTATAAAATACTCTACCAAACATTACTGCACAGTCACGACTAATCAATTGAGCTAATACCTGTAAAATTAGCATTATGCTTGTGTTTCACAATATGTTCTTATAATAAACCATGCTTATAATTTCTTTAAAAATAGTCAATAATGTCCATAGTAATAAATATACTCATTCCATAAATTTGTTCATCCGATTTAATATTTAATTCGGTATTCTCATTAGTTATCGATGATTAATTTATCACCTTATAATTGATTTGAAATGACAAGCTTATGGCCATTCCATAACCAGATGCTTTCCATCTGGCACCAGACATGAAATTTTTTTCTTGGGTCGAAACCAGACATGAGATTCAGTCGGCCAGGAATTGACATTTAGCTCCAAGCCGATCCGCTTAAACGAAACATACAAGAATTGGGGAAGCAATAGATTTTCCTAACTTGACCGGCGAAGCTTAATATGTCTCACCAACCACCCGAATTGTTCTCGTAGCTGAGCATCATCCTTCTGAGCTTCATCTTCTTTGCCCTAATTGTTCGAACCGGGCCCGGCGGCGATGGGATCTTTATTGGATTGCAAAGTCCCGGCAGCAATTTTGGCCGTCAGCACAGCCAACCCCCCGAACTTCATATATCGGACAACTATCCGGATTGTTATTTTTGGGTCGCGAACACCGATCACTTGACCGATGTGAACGACAAGTTCACACGCATGTGTAAGCAACGCTTTGACTCCCTCCACGACTTTCTGGTATTCTTCCCTTTGGAATGTCCCCACTATTCCGTTCATGATTTCAGTGAGTTTCTTCTTCAACACCTCAATCTGAAGAGAAGCATTTGAAATTTTCCTTTGGCTCCAAGTGGTTAGTGCCTCGGAAACCCTTCTAATTTTACCCGTAAAAATCCTTGTAATCGAGTGGGGATTGTGCCAAGTCCTCTTAGTAATCTCACTACGTTAATGGGGGAAAATTATCAAAACAATCATAAACCTATTGCAATTGTGTCATTTCAGTTCTAAATCCTTTTTTTTTGCCAATTCAAGACTTTTTTAAAACAAATTTCCCTTTTTGTTTTGCTTTCCTTCTTCCCCCCAACTGGCCAGCGACTAGGGCCAACAAGATCACCTCATTAGCCACTGGTGAGGCATGCCCACGGCCATGGCAAGGGCGAGGTCGGCCATGGCGAGGGCGACAAGCTTGCCTAGTGACCTCACTGTTGACCTCGCCAGATTTGGGTGAGGTCCAATTCACCCTCGCCATGGCCAACCTCGCCCGCGAAGGCGAGGGCAAGCCTCACTAGTGGCCATCTTGCCGGCCTTAGCTCCTGGCCGGTCTGGCCAAGGGAAGAAGGAAAGAAAAAAAATTAAAAAAATTAAAATTTGCCATGTCAGCGTCGGTCGGACGGCCGGCATCCACATCAGTGCTGGCTAGCTAAAATTGACCAAATGGATTGAATTGACATAAATGCAAAAGGTCTAGGACTGAATTGGAATAATTGCAATAGGTTTAAGACTGTTTTGGTAATTTTCCCCATTCTTGGTCTTCCAGCCAAAAGGCTTCAAATTTAAATTCTTGTTTCCTTTCCTCATGAACCGGATGCAAGGAAAGAAGTAGAGGGCTATGTCAGAACCAACAACTGGTAGAGCAAAAACTTCAGCATTGGGGAACAAAGCCCTCCAATCTCTGTTAGACATGGCTCTATCCGCCTCTTTTTCACCTTGGCTGGTCCATCTCTATTGTTTGCCCAGGTAAAAGCACACCCCTAACAATCGATAAGAAGTTATTCGAATGCGACAAGCTTGTAATGGTGCACTTCCCTCTTTTCTACCTTTTCCCACTGGTAAAGTGTCTCGTTGAAATTGCTCACACAAAACCAAGGGAGTTGATTGTTGGCATAAATGGTGCGTAAATGTTGCCATAACAAGATTTATCCTGGAAAATTGTGCGCGCATGTAAGAAAGTGACTCTCATACTCTACCCACTTGTTGAGTCCTTGCTAATCACGTCTATGTATTCCTTAGGGTTCGAAGCCACTTCAACTGCCACCTCCACGTCCCACATAATCACTAAACCCCATGTTATGCCCTCGGGAGGCACTAAAAAGGAGTTTGGAAAATTAAGACGCCGTCTAATTCGATCCCCAAAATTTTCTTCTTTTTTGTCTCCACTAGGAAAGCCAAGTTGGGCCTATCAAGAGCCACAAGGGCTCTAGCTGACTGGAATGTTAGGGGGTGCCCAGCCCCTAACAATTCCAACTCAAGATCTTTATATTTTAACGGGTGGCTTATTAAGATTTGCCACCAAAGCCCTTATATTCCCATTGCATGAAGCGGCTAGATGCAACCCACCTTTATATGATTAAAAAAGTTGTTATATGAGTTAGTTATATTTAGTAAATGAGTTCTAAATAAATTTAAAATGGTAATGCCCAAAACAATATGGGTCTCGAATGGGTTCACAGTTTACTCAGACCAAACTCACTTTTATGTCTTTTTCTTCAGTCTCTCTCACCCTCACTTGATCTCACGCTCTCACCTCAATTTAAGTATGAGTTTTTTTAGATTGGGTTAAATTTGGATGTGTTTTAACAATATAGGTCGGGTCGAATATAGGTCACTAGATTTGAATTGCATGAAAATTAGTTAATTTGGGTCGGATCATTCTCGACCCGATTTACCCGTTTGACAGGTCTACATGTTTTCAAAATGACTCTAATGTTTCTTAAGAGTTTATGCAAAATGCAATGCACAATGCTTTAGATAAAATGGCTACAATATCCCTAAACTCAGTTTTATACATGGATACTCGGTCACCACAATCGACACTCAAACGTCAACTGCAAGAATGAATCGCACCATAAAGGAATAAATTTGGTAGGGACTAAATCCTAATTTTCTCTTTAGATCTAGTCAATTGAGACTGCATCTTCATACATAATTCCTACTTAAATTATGGGCACGTCATCAATTAAACCAACGGATGTCGTCAAGTCAAATACTCAACCTGCTCCACCCTACGACCCCACCTGAATCCGAAAGCTTCTATATGGACATATTCTCATTTGCTGTAATTATTCCGTGAAATCAATTCAAATCGAATTATAAATAAAACCTGTTTGTATTTATGTGAATACGATTTTACTTCTTGTAAATACTCCGTATAAATTTATTCAATGATTTATTATTGCACTTGCTTGTATGCGGACAGATGCTTAATTCCCCAATATCACCAGCACAAATAACAACAATATCATCCATATTTATTCTACTCATATAGTGTACAGTCCTTGAGATTTTATTTTTTTTTGGTCTTGCTACAGTCCTTGAGATTGGTGTGATACTTGATGAAGGAAACATAAAAAAATATCTGCACGCCAGTTTTATAATTTTCTCTTTTTGTATATACTTTATTATTACTTCTTATGTTATTAAAAAAAATATAGATTGATCTGAGGCATGAGGGGAGAATTTGACTATTAGTTTTATTTAATTGTGGTGGAATTTTTTTTTAGTGGGAGCATGCTCACGTATTGTAGTTATTTAATTCGAAGCGACTGCTAAAAGTTTATTTATTAAGACCTTATTAAGTTATTATTAGTTTATGGTCGACCTTTACGACGAGGAACGTTCGCGGAAACCTTCAGATATGTGCTGGGGTCTCACCTCGGCAAAATAAAGAATAATTTTTGATACAGTAAATATCCAGACAGAACTTCATTGCAGGATGATCATTTAAATTTCTCAATTATTCTTACGTCGACCTAAAGAGATAAGCAGGCACGGCCCATCACCTTGACAGGACGTGTTATTTCTCTTCCTTTTTTATATTTAATCTAAAAAAATTTCTCAATAAATTAAAATTTTCAAAAATAATTAATAAAGTTTCACAGGATATTTTATAGTAAATTTAAAATTATTAAAATGAGTCCGTGATAATTTTCGCAGCTCCAATTGCATATTATCAACACATATATAAGATCTTCCAACATCAAAAATTGACTGTGAATAAAAACGCATACATTTACTTATAAAATACAATATTAAAATTTAGAGTTCCATGGCTATACTCGGTCTGGCAGCCTGAGTTTACACACACCCTTTTGCTGGATATGGACATTCCCTTTCGGTGGCAACAACACCATCGGTACAGCAACGAGTGTCTTGTGCCGACCCGCTGATCGTAACGAGTGCACTTTGCACACTAACATAGTCTTTAAAGTGGAAGAGCTCCCATACGTCTCTTCTTGTCGGTTGGTGCCTGTACATTTTCATAGGCACAAAGTCACATGATGCATTGTTAGAGTGCGCATCGTCGTGACTAGAGCTTTGAAACAGGAACAAGACTGACAAGGCTTGGTTGCCTGGAGGGTCAACTCTAGCGGACAGTGCCTCTGTTGCATCATTGAATACCTTCAAGAACTCCCGATTAACTTCAGCTACCCTCCAATTTTGTTGTATCAATGGCTGTTGCCCGGTATTTCTGCCATAGCTGCTGGAAAACAATGTCAGTACCTCCATCTGATCACATGGCTTCTTCAGCATCAAACAAGTGAAATTCTACCTAGTTTTATCGGCCGCTTCTCATGTTCCCTTCCACTTTGCCTCCGCAGCTTCCATATTTTGTACCTTTTGAGGCACTAGAGCTAATGTACTGGGCCTACCTCGATATACTTTTTACATAATCGTCCATCTAGCATGCAAAGATAAATTACGTGGCACAAGCATCATACATCGAAAAAAATACCAGTGCAAACTTGCATATGCGATGCATACAAGGTCCTAGCGACAAGGTCGTTAACACTCGCATTGTTTAAGGTAATGAAAATGACTTTATCCAATATGCCAAAGTCACTATACGCTCTTCTGATTTCCAGACATATATAACTATAATCATGCGGATATGGCAACGTTTGAGTTCGGCGGTGCAACTTCCTATCTAGCCCAATCTAGTAGCCCGTGACACAATAGGATACGAAATTGGTGTGACCTGTCCATAAATCCAAAGACAGAGACTCAAAAGTTACCAGCGGAAAGAAGTTGCACCAATATCCCTCTTTTCTGGCCTTACAGTTCCTCGTGTTCGTCGGTGTAGAAATGGGCCTAAAAAGCAGTTGTAGCATGCCTTGCACGTACTCTTAAGGACCTCAAATATGCCGCAAACTTGAAGGATTGCTTGGCGGTGAGTATATGAATGTGCAAATAGCCATTGGTTCCTCGCCTCATCATAATCTGATTAAATAGCAATAAAAGATATTAAAAAGATATTAAAATATCAAAAGACAATTGTATAATTTAATATGAAGAAAAAATTAAAACGAACTAAATTGGTGAAAGGAAATGAACTTTATTGGTAGACTATTTTTTTTTTTGGCTTTAGTTTGATAAAATTAATTGATTTGATAAGAAAAGGTCAGTTATATAAAAATAAGAACTAATTTCTACAAAAATATGAGATGTATCTTAGTATTTAGACAAAATAATAAAAGAACAAATGAGCAATGAGCAATTTATTGTTAGCGGTGTTAAGAGTAATAACAAATTGGTGCGCGTTAATACGTGGCATCCACTTCTATATACACCCGTAAGCGGGATACAGATTGATTGGGATGTATATTATTGTCATAATAATATTAAAATATTCTGCTTTTATTATCCTAAATTTGATTTGTCACATCACAAGTACATTCAAGAAAATTGAGATGATTTTTTTCATATTTGTCAATTGCGAAAGAATTGCGATCCCACACTCAAATGACAAGTTGGAAAGAAAAAACAAAATTGTAGGAGATCTTACGTTAGTCGATAAAAAAAAGAAAAGAAGCAATTTTATAAAGAAATAAAAAAAAAAGAACAAATTAAAAAGTTGGATGCTCCATGTTAAAAAGTGGTCCAACTCTAATTTGCCGCGTCATGCATCACCTACTTTTTTTCGCGAGCTGTATATAAACAAGCAAATGATAAGACGTGACCGGCCAACCATAACGTTAGAGAAAGATTTTGTATACTTTATATTATTCCATTTTATAGTATAAAAAAATGTAGATCGACCTGAGGCCGGAGGGGACAACATTCCATAGGCCCCAGGCAGCCAAATTTTTTTTTTATTAAATTCAAACTTATGTTCCTGAGGTTGCACGTATTAGTTTTATTAAATTGGGTTGGAATATTTTGATGCTAACTTGGCCTTCCATTATCATAATTGTTTAATTCGAGGCGACGTTTATTAACGACACCTTACTATTAAATTATGGCGAACCTTTAGGGAGAGGAACGTTCGCGGAAATCTTCAGATACGTGCTGGGGTCTACCAATAATTTGAAACCCAGGACCAATCATATTACAAAAATCATTTTCTAATATGATTACAGATGCGAACCATACAAGCACGCACTGTTCTAGCCCCATAAGTGAACCAATAAACTTTATCCTAAATAAAAAAGAATAAGATAACAAAAATCGGAAAAAGAACACCACAAGTATTATAACTTTCGTACGGTACTCACTTAAACACCATAATTTTTTTCCAATCATATAAGTGTTATAACTTTCATGCAACGCTGACTTGAGGATCGTAATTTCTTCTTTTTTAAAGTTGTGACACTCAAGCGAGCATTTTTTAAAAGTTATGGCACTTTAGTAGACTGAAGGGAGCACCTCACACACACATGATTGAAATCTCGATTTGAGATGATCTAATATTGTTTATCCTCACAATATTTGAGAAATAGATGTATGTGTGTATCCACACGTATGATGAATAAATCCAAGCATCATATTTATATTTTAGGACGATTCTAATGCTCTTGTTGAAAAATCGGTTTTTTTTTTGTGTTAGTAAATTTTTTAAAGAGCTGGTAAGCAAAGGGTAATCTAATTTCTTGATTGTCTGTGCGTAGTTCATTATATTGACCCGCACATTGATCATATGTTCATTCATTTTTTTGGTTGCTAAAATCATATGTTCATTTATTGCATGAAGTGTGGAATGTACTTAACTTATAGTTGAACTCGAAGAAGAAGAAAGGGTTCGACCACAGTACTCTTGGTTATCGAGGTTCAGGTCAGCCGAGGGCGACAAAGTTAGGTCGAATCTTGGGAAATTTGACGTGACGGAAGAGGCAAAGGTCGGTCGGTTCGTGAAGAGAAAATGGGACAGTTGGCGGCGAGTGTTCTCTGAACCTGGGAAGTTTTATGTGGTCGTGAGAACTCTGAAGTGGGGTTCACGCAGAATGCAGGTCGAGCTTTTAGCGGATGTGTGCTGCAGTTAACCAAGGACACGGGGGAAGTTACATAGAGACTGGGACAAGTGCTGGACGACCTCATTGGGGAGTTATGAAACTTGGAGTTTCATCCAGCTTGAAAACCAAATCTCTACGACTACCAGAGAATATGGGTGCATTTATTTCCCTGAAATTTTCATGAAAAATAAAAATATTTATTATAGGATTCACTTTCGTGAAAATAGTTAATTTTCATTTATTTAATGATTTAGATAAAGTGCGATTTCTTTCTTGCCAGAAAGTAATGTTTTTCCTCTTATATGAGCTTGTTGCTTTTGGTCCATGGAAAACATTTTTCATAAATCTATTATTTTAATGTCATCAAAACACCGGAAAATTAGAAAATAATTTTCCGGAAACATTTTTCCTTTGAATAAACGGACCATAAACATGTTTGTATCACAAAAAAGTTCTTAATGAAGGAAAATGTTTTTCGAGAAAATAATTTTCAAGAAAGATGACTCGTTTTAAGTTGTTTGGTGATTTACTTGAAAGTAAGATGGAAAAAGCTTTTTGATAATTAGATCATACTTTCAAAAGATATTCTGTATGTTGATTATATATTTTGTTCATAATCTAAGATGCTAAGATGATATTGAAATCCATGTTCAAGATATTAATAATATATGAAGTATAAAATTTAATTTTATTTATCAAAATATAGCAACCTTAAAAAGGGATGGCCAAAAAATAGATTTAAATCTCTCATTGGTTATAAAACTTCACGAGAGAATGGTGTTCCATTTTGTGCAAGCGTGCAAGTGGAAAAGGAGCTTGGGAAAATGATTTCATCTTTTTAGGATGGAGAAATCAATTTCCTCAATATTAATTACGGTTTTTATCCTTGACCATAAATTTTTTTCCATTAATTATCCACTTTCGACGAACCAAACACCTGACTGTTTGGAAAATCATTTTACTTAAATCGATTTTATGAAAACACACCCACCCTCAAATGTTCTTTCGTTTCCTTGTACATTTCGTTTCATATCTTTTCAACTACATAGATTTCAGTTCCATATGATTTTAATTTAAATGTACTTCAAACTCCCTCAAATTTGGGTTTAACTAGAATCATCACTCTATATAACGTTACCCGCACTTTATATTCGATTGTGGAACCGCGAAACGATTCCAGTCACTCTCTGATAGTCTGAAATCAGATAACTTTGCCTGATATCAGTTTTTCTCGACAATTATCTCTATTTCTTTTACTTTGCATAAATTTTTAATTATATCCGTCACACCATGGATGCCATTCAAAAGCCCGATATTTGAAGAACATTTAAATGTGAAATCATACCTTGATCTACAAGATAAGTTTGTATTGCTATCATAATTTCTATAAGAACATGATTTCTAGTACTCAAATATCTCCAAAGCTCCTCATTTGTCTCTCCTCGTAAATAATCAAATCCCAACCTACGCATAAGGAAGATAATAAGAATTTTTAAATAATAAGTCTCCCCTTCATCTAGAAAGCTAAGTATTTAAACAAGATGATAATGTGTCTCCCAAATTCTTCACCCATTGGTTAAAGTTGATAACCATGAACGTTTTTCATTATCATACTTCACTCATTTTTCTCCCAAGAGATAAAGGAGAGAGTTAAGTATTTTTGAATCATAAGTCTTCCCCTCATCTATAAAGTTGATGTTTTTAGAACAATTGGCAATATTTCTCCCCCTTAAGTCTTATCATCAATATCAATAGTTGTAAACAACTTGCATAAAATGAATGCAATTCTCAAGTAAGCAATGCTTTCCTTTTATGATAAAAAAGATCTTTCAAAAGACAATAATGCATTGCCGGAATCGTGTCATGTTTTCCTCCATTTCTAGTTGGAAGAAACTTTCTACAATCAAGTTTTGATTGGTCAGTTATAAATACAAACATCACTCGCATTTACATTTAGAAGGTTGTGTTTTCCATCATTCTTGGTTTGAGGAAACTTCATCTAAACAGAGCTTTAATTGATGGGTTGCAAATAGGGACATCAACTAGATGCAAACTCAGCTGGAAATACGTGTGGATGATATTCATATTTGTAATTCATCAAGCGGAAACCTAGTTGGAGAAACTTATTCTTCAAGTAGGGATAGAGGAAAATATGGCCTACTTTTTACGTACAAATTTCAATGGGGGTTGATATCCATATTCATATTCACCAATTAAAGGGCAGTTTTCACCGACCAATGATGGAGGAAATTTCATCCTACCAAATCTCTTACTAGTGGGTTAACTCACACATGAACTTGAGAAAAATAATAAATATGGATAATATGTATATACCACCAATAAGAAATCTGGTTGGAGAAATTTTTCACCAGCTAGAGATGAAGGAAAACGTGGTCAATATTAAGATAAGTTTCAAGTACATGATATTCATATTTATAACCTGTGAATTAGAGGCTAGCTTGCTCCCACAATAGAGGGTGGAGGAAAATATAGTCCATACATAAAAGGATTGTGTTTACCTCTATTCCAGGGAAATTAATTTAACCAAGTCTCTTATTGGTGATTAAATTATTTTCCATCTCAGATTGGGTACTCTAGCCACACCTCTAATTGGTGGGTTGCAAGTTATGTAATCATCCACATACAAACTTACCTAAATATAAATGTAGGTGATGATCGTATATTAACCAACCAACCATAAACTGGTGGGAAACTTCCTCCAACTAAGGATAAATGTAAATATAATCATTTGCGGTTTTCATTTTTGTAATCCATCAACTAAAGATTAGTGGATGAAGTTTTCACCAATCAAGATGTACGGGAAAATTCGGCTTTAGATAAAATACTCACCATCATACATAGGCTTCAAAAGAGAAAGAAGAAAAAAAAAAGGTATTTGAGGTCAAGCATGCGTAGGTTTCCTTTATCACTTGTTTTCCCAATATGAAACTTACGGCCCGGTGTGAGAGAGATTGGATGAGCAACTCCCTTACCTTATTATGTAAAGAAGCCGTGCATGTCGACTAGACTGACTTATGATTGGCAAATGGCATACTAATCACCTTTCTATTTTGGAGTTTGTCAAACCAACAATCGAATATAAAAGGTTAGCGAAAATCACTCATTTGATCATCTCTTACGTTTGTCCTTGATGATAACACAAGGGTAAGTTTAAATTAGGGGCATCGTGTCATCGGAGTGCAATTGGGCGTCAACTTACGAAGTGATGCAAATCTTTAGAAAAGTACATGAATTCAAAGGAGATAATTGTTCAAAAAGTTTTAATCCTATTGTACAACGGCCAATTTAATCTTAAATGTTTTAATTGTGCTAAATTAATCCTAAACTTTTTAATGATTTGCCAACATAGTCCTTCCGCCTAATTTGGCTAAAAATTACTAACAGGGTGGTCTAGTTGGGAAAAATACCAAAAAAGTCATAAGCCTATTGCATTAGTATAAATTCAGTCATAAACCTTTCAATTAGATCAATTAAATCTTAAACATTTTCGCATTGGTACTGATTCAGTTCATCCAACCAATTTAGGTCTGAAATTGCTGATGTGGATGCCGGCGATCCTATATGGCACTACTGGCATTGATGTGGACAAAATTTATAATTTTTTAAATAATTTATTCAGATTTTTTTAAATTTTTTTGTCTTCTCTTTTCTTTCTTTTTTATTTTCTAGAAATTGTGGGTAGGCGAGGTCATCAGCCATAGGCGAGGGCCGACGATGCCTAGTCTGGGTAAGGGCCCTCGCGCACTCGCTAGCTAATAGATGAGGGTTTCGATCAAGGCGAGGGCACGACAGCCCTTGCCCAGACTAGGCGAGGGTCACCAGCCCACAATTTCTAGAAAAATAAAAAAGAAAGGAAGGAAAAAAGAAAAAAAGTATTTAAAAATTATTAAAAAATTATAAATTTTGTCCACGTCATTGTCGGCAGTGCCACGTAGGACTGCTGATGTCCATGATAGTGATTTCCACCCTAAATTAACTGGATGGACTAAATTGATACCAATGCAAAAAGGTTTAAGACCAAATTGGTCCAATTAAAGGGTTTAGGAATGAATTGGTATCAATGCAATAAGTTTATAACTTTTTTAGTACTTTTCCCAGTCTAGTCAGCATTGCCTATTGTACATGGCACAGCTATCGCTAACGTAGACGACGTTTACAATTTTTTTAAAGATTTTATGAACTTTTTTCTTTTTTTTTCTTTCCTTTCTCTTTTTTTTTCCTTTTTCCCTATATATCACTCCATTGGCAAGCCTCAGCAATGGCTGATAGAGGTTGCTGGCCACCGGCAAGTGTCACCCAAATCTGGTGAGGATAGCCCTCGTCGGCCTCAGGCAAGGACATCCTTTGCCAGCCTCTAGCGAATGTCTCCCTCCCTCGCCTCGTCATATTCGGCGAGGGTCTCCCTCGCTTGTGGCCAGTGAGAGCGTTCCGGCTCTCATTAGTGGCCAAAGACCTCCGCCAACTATCACCAAAGCCAAGCGACCGACAGAGAGAAATAGTAAAAAAGTAATAGGAAAGCAAAGAAAAAAATTACAAGAAATTGTTCATGTCAGTACCGGTTGCACCACATAGAGCAGTTTACATTAGCGATTTCCAGTCAAAATTGACCGAAAGGCCTACATTAACAAATCATCAAAATTAAGGTTTACGACTAAATTGACATAATTAAAAGATTTATGATCAAATTAGCCGCTATACAATAAGTTTGGGATTTTTTGGACAATAATCCCGAATTCATAGCATCCCATTTGCTTGTTATCCTCATATTAGGTCACAATGCCTCGTTGAAGTTGGTTTGGATTATCAAGTAGAATCTATATTTGCCTATAAAAAGAATAGAAAGATATGCTTTTGCCATGAACGACAAACAATAACTAAAGATCCAAGAAATATATAAATGCAATTTTATCTTGAATGATTCAAAGTTAAAAGGGAGTGGAGTAGTATAGCCCTAGAATGCCGTTGTGCATCAGAATCACGCAACTGCTGAAAGAATTATATTTGAAAGGAAGGTTTCCTCTTGGGGGAATTACCAATGATCATTTCCTCCTTCTTTTTTTAAAATTTTTGTCTCAATTTATTAGTATTAAAACACGGATAAATCTACACCAACATAAGCTCTTTTTCTTCGTCGCCATCACTTCCTACTTCCATTGTCAGTGCATGCGCCTCGCTCACCTTCGACCAACCCCTTGCTAGCGTTTAATAAGCCTAAATACATTGTAAAAGGTACATTAGGTAATTGGACTGTCAAGATTTATTAATTTAGAAATCAAGGATTATTATGTTTTTTAAAAGATTAATTTGGTAACCATGTCCTGTCATCAGCATATTTCTTAGATCAGCTCTCTTGCTTCTCCGTCCACGTGAACTGTCCCGAAATCGCATGACGCATTTTTCACTTCGACACTTATCAGCTACACTCTGTATGATGCGCAGATGATGCCTTCACAGGATAATGCTACCGGTTTATATTAAAACACTAGAGTAGTGGATACTCTCATTAATGATTTCTTCTTCTATATTAATGATAAGTCATGTGAATGAGGAATGGAGACGTGTGACCCACTGCTGATAATAATAATAATATAACGAGTGAAAAGCGTATGATGTAGACAACGTAGCTCGCAAAAAGATGAAGAATGTGCTTCTTTGGAAAGATCGAGTTATATATGGCCAGTCAATAAGTGCTCCGAAGAATCTCTTATACCAGGTCATTCGTAATATTAAATATCAAAGTTCAGATCTAGTTATAGTACACTGTTGAGAAGGGCATTCAAAATATAGTTCTATATCACGCGAGGAAGGACCACGCTTTGAGGAGAAGAATAAGTCTTTTACTGATTGAATGAGACATCGCAATTGCTCTCCGTGATACGAAAAATGTACCTAATTCCTCGCTAATCTCTTATATATCCACTTGAAGATTAATGACATGGCTAATACGTAACACGCCATGCTTCTGATTTGATTATCTCTTTTATCTTTTTAATGTGACTTTTGTCTCAAAGGGCACCGTGTTTTTTGGGGCTAGTAATCGAAAGACACAATTAATAGCATGTAATTATGCATCTTCTCTTTTTGATGCAGTGAAATGTTGACTTTTTTGAACTGTTAAATTATGTCATGAATTCGAACTGTGTACAAAACCCGACCCGTTAGAAGATTTCGATTTGTTCGAAATCTGATATGCCTTCCTTCGAATGAGATTTGTTTTCTGTTGAAGTTAATATCCAAGTCAAAGTTTGATCAATGGGCGATGGTCTCTGAGTCAATATCCAAGAAGACTAAGAATGGAACTTCATCGTGGAGGGACTCTTTTAACCGTTCAAAGAAGGGGGCCACTATCCTGTAATATATATATATATATATAAGGTTTGCCGGAGGAAAGAAAGTAAAAATAAAATAAGGGTTTGGTTTTTGGGGTTCTTTCCTGGCCACAGCCGCACAAACACGAAAAAGGGACGGACGTATAGAGTTCTAGTTTCTTTGGCGGACGTGTTTGGACACGGTAATTTGTGTCGTGAACTTTACATTCAAATTGAGCATGAAAATTCTGGGTTTGAATTTGATCTAGGTGTAAGAAATATTCAAGCGCATGAGTAATTATAACTCTTATCTCTAATTGTTAATGGATCATTTACGGCTGGCTTCTCCCGTACAGTAAGTACTGACACTCAACCGAACTACCTAAGTCTCTGATATTTTTTATTATTTCTCATTTATTTTATGGTAAAATTGCAACATGAACTGTCATCAATAATATTATGTAGAGCCGTCCACTTGATTTTTCAATGTCTACAATCTAGCTTTCTTTCAAGGTCGATAACATCTTATGAAACACTTTCCTTCGACATGTTAAAGAGATTAAGAACAAGTAATACCACATGAAATTCGTAAATCGGTGGCACTCCTCTTAGTTTATGGAGAATTATGTGGAATTTGGAATGAAGGGTCTTGCAATAATGGAATTGTTCTATCAGCACGCCACACGAATTTTTGCGATTCCTAGGGTTAGATGCTCATTAAGCACCATTGGAACTGGAAGCGACTTTTAAGGGGCGAATGAGATTCTGCACTTGAAGGCAACAGTAGATAAAGCGAAAAGGAATCGTATCGTACTACTATTACATAAGGAAGGGTTTTGAAAAACATTGCACGTTCACAACTTGTCGATTTCTTTAGAGTTGGTTTAGCGAAATGGTAGTGTTCTCTTATTTTCTTTCTTATGGTAATACCTCTTTCTTATTCATTGGATATGAATTTTTTCATTTTCTTAATGCGAGAAAGCCAAGATGCTTTTCATTTTTTTATGGATATGGCTCATTTATGTTATAAAATTATCGACAAGTAGTAATTTTGAAGAAACTTCATTCGCTTGCTTAACCATTTCCCCAAAAATGTCATGTAGTTATGTAATTTGCATCTTTAAGTATCAAGCCAATTGTTTCGCTAACTTTCGTTTGAATTTTATCTCGATATTTCATCATTTTTAGCTTGATGATTCTTTTCGGGAGTACAATTTAGTGAATTAAGTATTCACTAAACTTTTACTAAATTTTAAATATATAAATAAAAGACGCCCCATATTTTTAGTTTCTCACGTACTTTAACAAAAAAAAAAAGTTTTGATATTGAGAGCTTCTCAATAAAACTGATAAAAAAATTTGTTGGTTATTTTAAAGCTATGATGCATGAAATAATCACAAGAAAAAGAATTTTCAAGTCCTATTCCAAAATATTTACATTTTCCTTAGATAAGAAAGATAGTAAGGGATGCTAATGAATTTATGACTTATTTAGGGAGAAAGAAAAAACATTTGAATGTTGTAAAATGATATCGCTTTATCAATGCAATGGCTCTTCATAACACCATTTTTATGATTGTAAATTATGAAACAGATAGATTGAGATAATCATTATGATAAAACAAATTTTCATTACAATAAAATGGTAAGGAAAAACGTTTGCAACAAAGTGCGGATCTTTGACTTGTGCATTAAAGAAACTCGCGTAACATAAAGGCTCCATTCATTCCGCGGAAAATCTAACGATTCTGGAAAATATTTTTCAATAAGCCATTTTCTAGGAAAATGACAATATTTTTCGATGTTTGGTTGAAACCTAAAAATGAACTAAAAAATATTTTCTTCCATTTATTATCTAATTTGATTGTCTGAAAAAAATTACCAAAAACTCGAGCCTTGCCCAACTCGCTAGATCTGGTGAGGCTCGAGCTCGCAGGTAGTCAGATGTCACTATGGCCAGCGACCAGCTAAGAAAGAAGCAAAAAGAAAAAGAAAGAAAAGGAAAAGGAAAAGGAAAAATAATTAAAAACTTGATTTAAAAATAAATAAATAATAGAAAAAAAAGGGAAAAGGGTGTTTCGTGAAAGTAGATATGGAAAAAAGGTTTTCCATTTTCTAAAAAGCAGAAAACATTTTTCTCACTTTTGAATGTGTTTTTTCCATTAACGGAAAATATTTTCTTTAACTAATTTATTTTTCATGAACCGAACGCTGAAAAATCCAAAAAACTCTTTCCCGAAGTTGTTTTCAGTGAAGTGAACGGAGTCAAAGTATCGCTACGAAAGAAAAAGGATGCTTAGGCTTCTCATTATTCCTCATTAATTTTTTTTTGGTCGAATTATTCCTCATTAATTTACGTAGCAAAAAAAGCAAGCGATTACCCCTAAGAGAATAGAACCCTAACTCGAAAACATAGGACATATAATGAAGAAAAATTTGGATGTCTTCATAAAAGATCTGTGATAAAATTGAAACTATTATAAAATGGTACATCGATACAATCTATTGAGGCCCATATGAATCAGACACGTACGCATTTTTATTATAAACAACTTATTTTAACTTATCATTTATTCGATGCACATGCGAACATATTATATGCAATCATTATTAGTAGTTAAATGGCCTAATTCCCTAAAAAACCCCCAACTTTAGGTGAAGTCCCAAATCTACCCTAAACTTTTTTTTATTTCAAAAATAACCCCAAACTGTAGGTCAAATCCCAAATCTGCTTCCAACTTTTTTTTGTCTAAAAAAATCCCCAAAATTTAAGTACAGTCCCAAATCTGCCCCGAATTTTGTTTTGTGTAAAAAAATCATCAAATTTCAATTTATTTTCAAAAATATACCCTGTGATTCAGTGCCAACTTAATGTGGCACTTCCACATCAATAACAAATCCACATTAACAAAGTAATAGGGCTTTTTTTAGACAAAGAAAAATTCGGGGAAAATTTGGACTGAACCAAAAAGTTGAGTTTTTTTTTAAATTAAAAAAATTTTGGAGTGGATTTGTTATCGTCCCTAACTTTTATATCCTAGAACGGTTTTATTTTGGAGAATTTCAACAATATTTATTGGGTTAATTTGTTATCAAAGTGAAAATGCCACGTCGGTCTATACCTATCGTTCTATTACTTTTCTGATGTGAATTTGTTATCGACTTGGAAGTGCCACGTCAATTTGGGACTGGATGACGAGGGTATATTTTTGAAAATAAATTGAAATTTGCTAATTTTTTTACACAAAACAAAATTTGGGGCAAATTTGAGATTGAACTTAAAGTTTAGGGTTTTTTTTAGACAAAAAAAGTTTGTGGTAGATTTGGGACTAGACATAAAATTTGGGGTATTTTCTAAGATAAAAAAAATGCAAAATAAATTTGAAGCTTGACATAAAGTTTAGGGCTTTTCAGGGAATGCATCAGTAGTTAAATATATAAGGCAGTCGCTCGAGGCCAGTCAATATATTCGCCCCACACATGATGAATTGTACGGATGCGTGGTGGTCCGTTGATTTGACATAAAAAAAATTTGTGGCATAATAAAAAGCATCCTGCAAAGCGACCCAACTTATATATATGCTCTTCAACTCTAAACATCATCCACTAATTATCAATTAATAAGCTTAATTAATCAATTGTTGGAATCTGATTCAAGTCACGCATAACCTTACATGTATTAGCTGTTTTGGCCGGTAGTATGAAAAGGAGAACGTCTTCAACAGCTGGACCATTTGAGCATTTCATTAATATTGAGAAAATACGAGCTATAGTTATTTTTGGTAATTGGTATTGGTGTAAATTAGGAAATTTGTATAATCATCATAGGATATAATTTAACCAATGAACTTCTCCATGGACCATAGATGAAGGTTCAGATCATGTTGAGGCACAAAAAGTTCTCTCTCTACGAGCTTTTACATTTAAGACTATGCTCTCGAAGGTATCGAGCTGTGTTTTGCACTAACTCGAAAGTATTAAAGAGGCCCCCATTCTTTAAAAGCGCGCACCGGAAATTTTCATGGTTGATCACTTAACTTTAGTAGAATTCCCAATCAAGTCGTGGGACCGATATATATAGCCATGGTGGGTGGCATGCATCAGAATAGTAGTGATGATGGGGTAATGGTGCTAGGCTCACAACCACTGTGGTGATTTGACTGCCGCCGCTGTGGCTACTGCCTGGGGAGAGTGGAAGTGAAACGGTAGAAAATTAGGGTTTCTTTTGGTGTCAAGAGAGGGAAAAGTATAGTTAATATAGGACGTGGATGCAATCTCAACCACATAATTATACGTTGATGAACAACTATTTGAAAGAGAAAATCACTAGAGTTTACTTCAGTAGTCACCCTTCTTACTTGAAAATGAGGAGGTAGGGAATTCGAATCCTCACCTTCTTAGAGGGGGTTAAGGGTGGGAACGTGTAGTTTCAAATGTTCACGCCCTATAAGAGGCAGGACAAAAGTCTGAAAGTAAATTGAAGGTTAGAGTATGACAGACCAAAAAAAAAGAAAGATGAATTTAAGATGTGTATATTCTTTCTAAATTTAGAGGATCCATATGGTTAATGTAATAAAAGTCTCAAAATCTCGTGTGATTCTTATTTCAATCAAAAAAGAAAATCAAAAAACCTCAAAACCTTATAAAAAAAGCTTATTGTCGCATCTCAATCTTCCTCATAGATTTCTTGTTTATATTAGTAGTGATAAGGAAACGTGAAGAAAAGAAATTTGTGCATAAATGGGCCTTGATGTGATATATATATATATATAACAGATAATATAATTTAAGTAAATCATTTAGAATCGTTGAACCGTGATTAGAAAGCTGCAATATGAAAAGCTCTTTAACTCCCTGACTCAATAATCATGCTTCGATTGGGTTTTTTGCTAAATGACTTAATTGTATTCAGTGGGTATTTGTATTTCAGCAACTCAAGTAATATTCACCCAAAACATATAAACTCTAATCCTTAGAGATTAATAAATCAATATAACATATTTTCATGAGCATTAAATATGAGCCCAATTAATTGAAATGAATATCAGCATCCCTAATTAATAAAATTATGAGAATTTCTATAATACCGTGATTTTTTTTTTACGTTGGATCAGAGATGATATGAAAGAGTATAATATATTAGGCCGATTAAATCGTTCATAAAGCATGGTACTTTTATTTTTTTGGTATGAAAAAGGGCTAAAGCCAAATACAAAATTTAAAAATCGTAAATCTATAATCCCTAATCTTATGACCTAATAAAACATGAGGTAACCCTCCTAGGAGATAATTAAAATAAACTAATATTGAAACACTTGCTGATTTCAAGATTAGCATGCCAGCAAGCTAACAGATAAAGTGCAAATGCTTAACTTACCAGATAATTGATGCTACCTATCATCATGCTCTTCAAACAATACCAGATGAAACATGTGGAAACATTTGACCATCGGAAAAACTGTCTAGGATTTAAGGTCATATCAACAGAAGGTAATTGATATGGACATCCTAATTTTGTAATTGACCCTCGAGAAAATTCTACCCCGGGTAGCCCCTCGCTATTGTTAGCCGCATAACATCACAATCAATTATCTAAATAATTCAAAATTAAACAAATCAATTAATTAATTGAGTAGGAGAGAGGGGTGGAAAAACAAGTACTAGTGAGGGTACTACTGCAAAAAAAAAATAGAAAATAAAAAGAAACAGAGGCCGCTCCTCCGCCGCGCCGGGGTAGTTGGTTTCGGGAGGGACGGAGCCACGCCAGCACAGCGTCGGGCCAATGGTAAGCGAGACGAATAATTTCTCGACGCAATGGGAGGACGCCACGTCGGCCGCGTTGACTTTTCTTTTTTTTAAAAAAGAGGTTTTCGCCGCCAGTTCGCTCTGAATCGTTCTCTTTCAAGTGGCGCACGACCGCACGCCTGCCAGTTTCAGTCTCCAGAAAAGAAGAAGAGAAACGGTCTCGCCGGTTGAACTCTGCCTTGAATACGCTTCCGATGCAAGAAGTTGCGACGAAGCTTCGCGGGACTGATTATTTTAATCCCCGGCGAAGTCGTTTATTAATCTCCCCTCCTTCCTGGCGATTTCTGCAGCGAAGAGACAGCTACACGGAAGAGACTGGTTCTCAAAGTCAGAGGAACGCAGTTGATGAAACTAAGGTGTCTCTCTCTGTCCATCTCTTTCGACACTGACTTCGTATAAGGGATCTTCTATTTGCTTATTCTGTTTCGCTTTTCATTTGCGTGATGCAATTCGTGATCATCGGAGTTTTGTCGTGAACTGGGGACTAAAGTTTGAATTCCTCATAATCTGTTGACTGCGTGTAGAGATGGGGCAAGGAGGACAGGATTGCGGAAACCTTGAAGCCGTCTCGAAGAAGTTGAATGACCGCGAGGCGATGTTCCCCGCTTGGGCGAGAGATATCCCCCTGTGCGAGAAGCACTACCGCACCAGCAGGGCCTCGGGGCTGAAGTCTAAGGATGTCGAGAGGAGGCGCAAGCTGTACGGCCCCAATGAGCTGGAACACCACGAGGGGGTCTCGATCTTTAGCCTCATCCTTGAGCAGTTCAATGACACGCTCGTCCGGATCCTGCTTGGCGCTGCGGCCGTCTCCTTCATGCTCGCCTGGTATGAGGGCGAGGGAGGTGGTGCCAACAAGGAGATCACTGCGTTCGTGGAGCCACTGGTGATATTCCTGATCCTGATCTTGAATGCGACTGTCGGGGTGTGGCAGGAGTGCAATGCTGAGAAGGCTCTGGAGGCGCTGAAGGAGATTCAGTCAGAGCAGGCGACGGTGCTGCGAGATGGGACAAGGATTCTGAATTTGCCCGCGAGGGAGCTCGTGCCAGGGGATATTGTGGAGCTCAAGGTCGGAGACAAAGTGCCGGCAGATATGCGTGTCGTGGAGTTGATCAGCTCCACATTGCGGTTGGAGCAGGGCTCCTTGACTGGAGAGAGCGAGGCTGTGAACAAGACGAGCAAGGCCATTGCGGAGGACGCCGACATACAGGGCAAGAGATGCATGGTCTTCGCAGGGACGACCGTGGTGAATGGTAATTGTATCTGCTTGGTCACTCAGACCGGGATGGAGACCGAGCTCGGCAAAGTGCACAAGCAAATCCATGTGGCGTCACAGAGCGAGGAGGACACCCCGTTGAAGAAGAAACTGAACGAGTTCGGGGAGGTCTTGACGATGATAATCGGCATGATTTGCGCACTTGTCTGGCTCATCAGCGTCAAGTACTTCCTAACCTGGGAGTATGTAGACGGGTGGCCAACGAATTTCAAATTCTCATTTGAGAAGTCCGCGTATTACTTCGAGATTGCTGTGGCATTGGCTGTGGCTGCAATTCCCGAAGGTCTGCCTGCCGTGATCACGACTTGTCTGGCACTCGGGACGAGGAAGATGGCACAGAAGAATGCCCTTGTTAGGAAACTTCCAAGCGTCGAGACCTTGGGGTGCACGACAGTGATCTGTTCAGATAAAACTGGCACATTGACCACTAACCAAATGGCTGTGGCGAAGCTGGTGGCTGTTGGTTCGTCACCCGACCAGTTGAGGACCTTCAAGGTCGAAGGGACAACTTACAATTCGTTAGATGGCAAAATCCACGACTGGCCAACTGGCCACATGGATGCTAATCTTCAAATGATAGCACAAATCGCCGCTGTATGCAACGATGCTGGTATCGCGCGGTCGGAGCACAAGTTCATTGCCCACGGGATGCCCACCGAGGCTGCTTTGAAGGTAACCGTGATTTTTTTTTTATAAAACTTTTCGGGGTCACCTTACTTCATCTTCTTTAGTGAAATAACCCGTTACAGTGTTTACACGCAGCTGTTCGTTTACTATTGAGTCATTGCATTGATTTTTGGGTAAAACATACGTTCTGATTAGCAAGTTTCCACTTTGCATTCTTGTGAGCTTTGCTAGTATAACAAATTGATGCATATGTGCGCCTTCAAATCGATTAGATGTTTCAATCAGACATTCTTCATGTTCTATCAGGTTTTGGTCGAGAAAATGGGTATGCCCAAAGAGGCTCCTGAGAGCAACGAACTTCTGCGTAAGACATTTATCGATCTACTTCAATTCTCTGCTTCTTTGTCTATCATCGGGGTCGGAGATCTTGTAGCAACTAAACATGTTTGGTGTTTGATTCTGAAGGTTGCTGCAAATGGTGGAGTGAATATGAGCGTCGGATCGGGACACTGGAATTCGACCGAGATAGGAAGTCTATGGGAGTCATTGTGAGTTCTGGTGCCGGGAAGAAGTTGCTGCTTGTGAAGGTGCATTCCCTTTCGATGCGTGAACATCCAATATATTCTCGTGAAAGTGCTGTTGGATTGATAATTATCCGTACACTCTTTACTCTCTTTCTTCAACTGCTAAAACTATGCCTGAGTTCGCATTAGAGAATGTTAAATCTCAATTGACAAAGTCAAAAAGATTTGAAGTTTTCCCAAAGATGGGTAGTTTGAACATTTTTTACGTTACCGAATCATTTTACCGAGTCGAAGTTGAAATGTTATTTTAATATGTACGTGACTAACCAATGAACCACTGCGATTTTGACAGGGCGCTGTAGAAAGTATATTAGAGAGAAGCAGCAAAATTCAATTGCTTGATGGCTCAATTGTGGAACTGGATGAGAACTCAAGAAGCTCCATCTTGCAATCTCTTTATGAAATGTCGACTGGCGCACTGCGTTGTCTGGCTTTTGCATTCAGAGACGAGCTGCCTGAGTTCGAGAGCTATGACGGTTCTGAAGACCATCCTGCTCATAAACTTCTGCTTAATCCATCTAATTATTCGACAATAGAGAGTGGATTAGTTTTTGCTGGCTTGGTGGGACTGCGAGTGAGTTCTGTTTGTGTTTCTAGCATCTTTTTCCGAGTTTGAAGTAATCTTTTTCCCACTTCCTCGCGAGCTAATCCTGTGGCTTGGTGCACTCCATACAGGATCCTCCAAGAGAAGAAGTCAATCAAGCCATTCAGGACTGCAGGGCAGCGGGCATCCGCGTCATGGTCATCACCGGAGATAACAAGAACACAGCGGAAGCCATATGTCGCGAAATAGGAGTTTTCAAGCATGACGAGGACATCAGCTGCAAAAGCTTGACGGGAAAAGAGTTCATGAATTTGCAGAACAAGAAGGGTCACCTGAGGCAAACCGGAGGCCTCCTGTTCTCCAGGGCCGAACCAAGGCACAAACAAGAAATAGTTCGGTTGCTCAAAGAAGACGGTGAAGTTGTTGCCATGACCGGTGACGGAGTGAACGATGCACCTGCCCTGAAACTGGCCGATATTGGCATAGCAATGGGCATTGCAGGAACTGAGGTACTCTTTTGTTACTGCATTTGCTGCTTCAAGACAGCGAAATCCTTCGTTGAAAATAAATTATAAGCAAAGAATTAGGTGGAAGAAGTCGGTTAATAGTCGGTACAAATTGATGCCACGTCTTAGTAAGATCTGAAGGGACCCAACTGAAAGCAATTGAAGATTTGGTCCTCAATAAAATAGTACAAGAGTCCGTAAATCTTGAACTGAGGAAGTTAAAGAAATATATGAAATTTGCCTGGTTTAATCAAGTCAGCAGAGTTGTCAGCTCATTTTTTTTCTTTTATTTGCTTAAGAATCCTAAGCTGGGCCAACTTTCAGTCTCAGTGTTATCAATTACTTGCAATTACGCCTTATATAAAATATTCGTCATGCTTGACTATCACAGTATTTATTCGTCTGCTCCAGGTTGCGAAGGAAGCTTCCGACATGGTCTTGTCTGATGACAATTTCAGTACAATAGTCGCAGCCGTTGGCGAAGGAAGATCTATCTACAGCAATATGAAGGCCTTCATCAGGTTAGTCTCTTTCAGTCCTATTTGGTTTCGAAGCACAAACGTTTGTGACATTTGTTCATTTATCAACTACTTTGGGCAGCTCCACTTAAGAAATAATTTATTGAACATGTTTCAGGCTAGTAATTTGTGGCGACTAACAATTGACTGGACCACTATTGTCTGAAGTAGCAATCTGAGCTTCGTGTGCTTGTTGCAGATAAAAATCAGTGGACCCATTGTTGTTAGTGCTGATGTGCTTTTTTCGAATTGAACTTTCAGGTACATGATCTCTTCAAACATCGGCGAGGTCGCTTCCATCTTCTTGACAGCGGCTCTAGGAATTCCCGAAGGTCTGATACCTGTCCAGCTTCTGTGGGTCAATCTTGTGACCGATGGACCGCCTGCGACTGCCTTGGGATTCAATCCTCCAGATAAGGACATAATGCAAAAGCCACCGCGCAAAAGCGACGATTCTCTCATCAGCAAGTGGATTCTGTTCCGCTATCTGGTAGTCATCATTCACTGGCTTTCATCCTCCTAACGCTTCCTAATTGTACTGTGAATTGACCAGCTTGATTGCTTTGGACAGGTCATTGGATTCTATGTGGGGATTGCAACTGTGGGTGTCTTTGTCATTTGGTACACACAGACCTCCTTCTTGGGCATTGACCTTAGCGGCGATGGGCACACGCTGGTGTCGTACAATCAGCTCGCGAACTGGGGTCAGTGCTCGTCCTGGAAGAACTTCACCGTCACGCCCTTCGCTGCCGGGAACCAGGTCCTCACCTTCGACAGCGACCCATGCGACTATTTCCACGGAGGGAAAGTCAAGGCCACGACTTTGTCTCTCTCGGTGCTGGTCGCGATCGAGATGTTCAACTCTCTCAATGCCCTCTCTGAGGACACGAGCCTGTTGATTATGCCCCCCTGGGTCAACCCATGGCTCTTGGTGGCCATGTGCGTCTCGTTCGGGCTTCACTTCCTGATCCTATACGTCCCTTTCCTCGCTCAGGTTTTCGGCATCGTGCCTCTCAGCTTCAACGAGTGGCTTCTGGTACTCGTGGTCGCACTTCCGGTGATCTTTATCGATGAGGTTTTGAAGTTCGTTGGGAGGTGTATGAACAGGCTTCGACGATCCACGGGGCGAAAACCTGCGAAGCCAAAGTCAGAGTGAGACATTGCGCCTCTCAGCTCTCGATCTCCAACTGTTGCTGCTTACTACGTTGATGCCTCGATGAGATGCCTGTATAGTGTATCTGCAATATGCATCTCTTTCTTGGTCTTTCCTGACTTCTTGTATCGAGGTTTCGTGTTTTCGTTTCATTTTGGAAAAATACTAAAGATGTAATATTGTACCACGTATCTTCCTAATTACCGGCTTGTGCCACGAAGTGATCCTCTGTGCACTGTGAAACCAAAACATCAATCAAGTTCGAGAGATTATATTCTCATTTCGATAGAATCTTCATGGGCTCATGCTGGTACGTTTGGACCAGCACGAGCAAGACTAAAAAGACCGACTTTTAACTAAGGCATCTTCATGAAAACTATTGAACACGTTAATCTTCACTCATCAGCAAGCCGAAGGATACTGTAGCCCTATACAACAAGAAACAAAAAAAGATTTGACACTGGAACAGAAATGGGAAATAAGGCACAGGAGTGTTGTATTCCGTTATGATACGGGTAGGTATAGAAGTAACTAGAACAAAGATGCGTAGGTTTCCTGTCTTTACAATGATCGAGGCCTCCGATTGCCAAATGAGATTTCTTGAGAAGATGGAGGAGGATGCTAATATCTTGTGTTCCTTGTTTGCGATTTTGACGCATCGACTGGGGATTTGGCAGTACCGAGCATGTAAACCAGGTTTAACATAAATGAAACTTCAAGGAAGCCTTAGGCCAATGTTAGAGAGGTATATAATTGCAGCTAGCAAGATTTGACCTTTGAGCTGCGGATATATTAAGTGTCACTGATCTCCTCTGTACAAATTAGTCTGAGGACTTATATCTTCCCCTTTTTTTTTTCTTCTTGTTGCTTTTCTCCGATTCAAGCCACGGTGAAGAATAAATCGTTCTAGTGAGAAAATGCCGGAGCTATATTGCCTAAAGGACCTTCTATTGTTAGTAGCTTTTATCAAAAGGAAAACGTCCTGCACCGACCACCGAGGAGATGTGGTAGAAGAGCAAAAGAAGGAGAGCTTTTATCAGCAACAGAAAGCAGTCACATTGTTCTGGAAAAAATTTTCAAGCTAGTGCAGAATCAGATGCTTCTGTGACCGAGCATGACTCATCTTTCTGCCCAAAGATGAGTATCTTCCCGCTCCTTTTTCACCAGGAAAAAGTTGATTCTAGACGACAACAGTCACCACGACACAGTGACTATCTGCTATATTAGTATGATCTCTCCAGCCTCTGGTACAACATCATTGCAAATCTCTCATGTTCGATTGGAATAAGGTTGCCCTCAAGCACATGTTCGTTCCTGCGTGAGTAAAACCACGGGGACAATTCAATAGAAATTTTCAGGCAACAACGTATAGCTCGCACTTTAGTACCATGGCTTGCACAGTTCTTAGTCCCTCCGAGCCACAGTTCACAAGTCACCCCATATGGCCGACTTCAAATGGAGAGCTTTATGATGCCATTGGTGGCGGATCCTATGAAGACTCTCTCTCATCCTTATCTGCTATATGTTTTCCCGATGGTAGTTTGAATCCCTCTTATTTTCCACAAGAAGATTTCTCATGTGGGTTTCAGAGCCAGCATCACGGACGCGACGATTTTTATGAACAAGAGGAACTACCTCATGACAAATATGGAGATTGGCCTAGCAATCTCAAGTCCTGCTTCAGCAGTTGCTGGGAACGTTATTTCTTCTCACTTCAAGATGATTCCGACGATGCGGAACAATGGAATGGCCTACAGAAGGAGAATCTGTATCAGAATGAAGAACAAAGCAACGATTTTTACCAAATTGGGGAAATGCAATCTTCTTATGGACATGATCTCGTGGCTGGACACGGATTTTGGCCAGAGCATACATGGGCAGAGACCACTCCTGAAATTAGTCAGCAAGAGCCAACAAGCTCCTTCGTCGAAACGGCTTTCTATGAGAGTATCTTCGGTTAATGGCCCTGCTTGTTTCAAGAAGAACCGAAAACTCTACAGTGATTGAAGGACGAGCTTCGTTACAGCACCAGAACAGCTAAGAGCGACCGGCCAGTAGCTTTCAGGAGTCCATCTCAGACATATTTCCTGGCAATTTTAATCCTCCATTACTATTTTCATTGTTTAATCGCAGGCAGTTGCCTTCCATAATCAAAGATGTCTAATTCCAATCAAGAATATATCAACGTTTAGTAAGGATAATTTCTAAAATGCCAAGGAATGGCAATATTTCTTATTCTTTTCCATACATATTTACCAAAGCTACATCCGCTGCCTTCAGCGATTGTCAAGACAGTGCACAAACATACAAACAGAGGAGCGCGTTTCATACTGTACTCTATTTCAGGTCCAACTTTACAAGCAAAACTTTTCGCCATTAAGAATGTACTGTACAATAAGGTTATGAACCAGAACACCTAAGTCATAGCACACTACCCAGCCCCAGCTCATCCTCAATATCATCACCATCTTCAAATAGCTTCAGAAATCTAGCCTGTTCTTGCTCCCTCTTCCTTTTCTGCCAATACTTGTAAGCAGCTACCAACCCGATAAGTAGAACAGTCGAAACTAGAATGCTAATTATTATAACAAGCGCGACATGCATTCCTTTCCCTTTTCTATGAGCAGCAGGGGTTGAATTGGTATCTGCAAAGACACAAGACCCAATTACCAAGATCAGCGTGACAACAAACAGCCCATGAGTAATTAATGTACGTAATGTAAAAGAAGGCACACTTTCGTTATTCATTATGAATACCAACTGTTCTATTCACAAAAGATCTCCGAGACAATTGGAAATGAAAAATAGTGAAGAAGATCCTCTTGTGATCCATCGTAAAAAGGAAGGAAGAAGATCAAAATCATGAATGATGGCTTATTCAATTGTTCCAGACTAACAGCTACAGATGCAGTGTTCCTATAATTGACAAATACTGGTAGGTTTTCGTCACAAATTTCCTATCTCGGAAGGCAAAAGTTTGGCATCCTAGTATACGGACTTTTCCATACAGAGTGCGATATAGATCAATTAACTATATTTTGATCCCACAGCAAATGAGGTCACACAATATCCACATAGAAGTTTTTGCAGTTCGTCAAAAAAAATCTATCGATATTTATGACCTGGACATCTATTTGACCATTGTTACTTTTTTTTTTTGGGTCAGCTAGGTGTATTCCTAGACTTTGGAGCTCCTCCACAAGGAGCTTGGCAGACCATTAGTGGGCCCACCAGGGGAAACCTCATAAACCCATAAATCCCCCTATCCGGAGGGAGGTGAATTTCGAACTGCCCACCTCCCCATTCCGGCCATTGTTACTTTAAATCGCATGAGACATAATTGCTTCCATTAACAGGCTTAAAGCAGAGAGAGAGAGTGAGGAACGTGCAATCTCACCAGCCATAAGAGGTACACACTGTGGACACAGAAAAGTAGCAGTAAACTCCTTATCATTGATTCTGGTATACTTTCCATCCGAAGAGCTAAAATCTGAAGGACAGAACTCCCATTCTTCAAACGTATCATCTGATTTTAAAGCGTCCTCCTCATAAAACCCACATCGCTTGCATTTTTCATTCGAAAATTCTGTAAGAGGCTGAGAAATTGCAGATCACAACTTTAGCATTAGCTGTCTATATTACGGGATTAAACACATTATCCACTGAAACTGACTAGTATCTGCCCACACCAGCACTTTTAAGACGAGTGATAGAGAGTTCGCAATTTACCGGAACCATTTATCACTCCGATCAACTATGCTGAACCACAGAAAAGAAACTAGGCCCCAATGAAATGTCGCCGTCAATTAGTAAAGCAGTGCAAGCTCACAAAATCAAACAACAGTACTACCGGAGGAAAACTCAAGCCTCATACCTAATAGGGATTCCAGTTGCAAACTTCAAGCTCCTAACAGTTATCTATTAATAGATCCTACAAGCTAGTTCCAACCAATTACACATCGTGTTACGGTAGTCAGGTCATAGAAACAATGCATACCTGCCAAGATTCTTGACCTTTAAACGCATACGACGCGTTTGCTTCCTTCACGTCCGGCAATACAGTCTTGTTCTCCCCCTTGCACCGGAAATAAACCGTCGGCTTAGCCTTGAACCACTCGTGAGTCCTATATATTTCGATCGAATCGAGCGTGACGACCGCCGCGAACAGGCATCCTGCAGACAGGGGATGCAGTGAGACAACCGTTTCCCGCATCCGCAGTAAACAGACCCAACAAGTAGCAGGACGCAATTTCGACGCGCCGAACCGGGAACACCCCCGCTTTAATCGACCAAGAACCACATCAACGAAATCCCAATATCAGAAATTCAACTACTTTAAGCGCACTCTCCATCTTCTCTTTCTTCCCTAATCTCTCCAACCAGCATCGACCATCCATCAAAAACGGTCTCGTCGAGCAACTAGCGAATTCGCGCACCAGCGGCGGAACAAGGCCAGATCAAACCCCGGGAATAAGGAACTCGGCTTCCGGATCGAATCGTACAGGAGACCCGATTCCCGTTACCTGGAAAGAAGCTGAGGAAGGCCCAACAGAACAGAGATGCAGCAGAAGCCCTCGCGGTCGTCGTCATATGGGCGGAGGATTTGCAGGTTGGTCGTCGGAGTCCGTGCCCGAGATCGTATCTTGGGGTCCCTATCACGCGGAGACGGGAACCAGAGAGGATCGGAGGGAAAGATATCGGAAGAGGACGAAGACGTGATTCGACGGGATTCGGTCGATGGCGGTTCGAGGAAGGAATGATTCGAAGCTTCTCCGGGGTCAACAGACGCAGGACGAATGAAGCGCGCGCGCACGTTTGGAGGTTTTAGGTAATGGGGAGCTGACCGAGCTAACGGAACAGAGGCTGTGTAGCGTCCTAGGTGCGTTTGTCAATCGACCAAACAGTAATTATTTTTTATTTTTTATTTTTTGAGAATCAATTTTGAAGTAAAAATTTATTTGATAAATTTTTTATTTCCGGGCATAAATTTACGAAAATTTGTATACGCAGAGAGCACTGTATCACGGTCTCAGAGGCCTTTGAGGCTGGATGTACACATATCTCTCTCTCTCTCTCTCTCTACCATCATTGAATCTGATTTCTACGAACCGAATACCCGCATTTCTTGTGTTTAATGAGGTACGATGGTAATCGTGTCTTTAACAAAATAGATGGTAACTAGAGCGGTAGTAATTATAGAGTCCCGTTTATGAATAAGGGTGTTTTCCCCTCATTTGTATCATCCAACACTTTAAATATAAAAAGTATGTTCTCTTCTAGGGTTTTTCTCTCTCTCTGAACACGTTCTCTCTACTATTCGAGGAGGCTAGTGAGGGAGAGGTCGATTCTAACGGAAAAGGCTTAGCCTTTTTTTTTTTTTTGGGACGGAGAAAGAAGCTTAGCTTAGACGACCTAATGTTGCCGCTCGGTTTCAATCGTAAGTATCGGCGCGTGAAAACTGCGCATCGCAATGCGCCTTATTACTTTCTAATCTCTAAATTTTTGGACAAATGCAAAAATTGTCGAATATCTCGGTGCATGTACTCGGTTCCATTTGTTTTACAGAAGATGTATAATTTGAAAAATATTTTCTCAGAAATAATCGCTTATGTCGTTACCAAAATGAATGGACGGAAAATCTATCTATCATCCATGGAAATTATTTAGACATAAATTGTTGTTGATAACAAAGACATATTTTATTGCCTAATTATTTTGGGTAATCATTTTCAGGAATATATTTTCTAAATCGTTTATTTTCCACGAAACAATCGCATAAGACTTCTTTCCGGACCTCTTATTAGCCAATAGCTTTTACCGTATCAATCTCAACATACAATGACAATATATTGAATATTGTTTTATGGAAAATAAATAATTGAAAAAGCTATTTTCCTAAAAATAATTACTTATATCGCTTACAAAATGAATAAATCAAAAATATTTTTATTGTCCATAAAAATGTTTAGACATAAATTGTTGTTGATAATGAAAAGAAAGTTCATCGACTCATTAATTCAAGTGAAATAAGCAACCATTTTTCGGGAAATAGTTTTTAAATCATTCATTTTTTGCAAAATAAGCGGAACCTAATTAAACCATTTCGAAAAGTCACCGCCTCGACTTAATGGACAAAATACAATCGAATGAGAAGCCAAAAAAGTGACTGACCGAAAAAAGACAGCAATTGAAAATCTCAACGAAGGAAAAGTTTTATAACTTAATTGTACGGATTCAAACAGAACTCGATGGAACGACAGTACGCAAAATTAATCCAGTAATTTCAATGTTCTCAAAGAAAAGATGTAAAATGTTAATTGATAAGTATATGGGAAGATAAAAAAAAAATGCAAAATGTTAATTGATAAGTTTATGGGAAGATAAAAAAAAAAATGAAGTAATACCCTAGCAAAAATAAAACCGTTAATCATCCATTAAGAAGCGCCCTTTTTGCCAACAGGCATGCCGCCATGAAGGGATAGGGATAGGGATAGGGACAGGGATCGGGAGGGTGGGGCCGGAAATTATCGGGTTCGGGGTTCGATCCCCGTGAGCACCGCATAAAAGAGGAGTGAAGACAAAAGAAAAAAACATCCGTAACCTAGCTTTTACTACGTCTGGTAAGATGTCTATATATATGTTTAACCGACGGTTAATCCAACAAATGATTATGGCGGCCAATGCCAGATATGAAAACGGAGCTGTGCCATCGATTCTGGTGCTTTGGTGCTCCGACCTCAGAGGCACAAATTGGGCAGGAAGGAACCGAGCATGGCGACCAGGAAATCAGCAACGAGATTTAGCTAAAAATAATGATGGACCACGTAAAGAGAACGGTTCCATCACGTGAAGCTCCTTTTTTTTGCCTCCCTCCCTCCTCCCTTCTTTAGCCCCGCTGCTCTCGGATCATGAGAGCAGCAGCAACATCATGACATTCCCAATGTCGAGAATCCGGTTCGCCTTCTCCGTCGTCGCTGCCGCCCTCCTCGCCGTCTCGACCGATGTGCCGAAGGACGCAATGGCCGCCTCGTCGGCTGGGACGATGCCCGTCAGTTCCTCCCTCGTCGCCAGTATCAACGCCAACGACCGCGCCACCACGGACCTGCCCCGGAACCCGCAGCCCCAGGACGCGAAGCTGGGGGTCCCCTACTGCAGCCCCCGCGAGTTCATCCAGGCCCACAACAAGGTCAGGCTCGGGCTCGGCGAGCCGCCCCTGAAATGGGACAAGAACCTGGCCAAGTACTCGCGGCGGTTCGCGTCCAAGCGCGCCGCGGACTGCAAGATGATCCACTCCTACGGCCCTTACGGGGAGAACATATTCTGGGGGGCGCAGGCCGCGTGGTCCCCGTCCCAGGTCGTGGACTCGTGGGTCAGCGAGAGCAAGTTTTACAACGCGAGGAACAACGCGTGCGCGACGGGCCAGATGTGCGGGCACTACACGCAGGTCGTCTGGCGGGACAGCGCCCGCGTGGGCTGCGCATGGGTCGCGTGCCTCAACGGGGGAATGTACGCCATCTGCTCGTACGACCCCCCCGGCAATTACGTGAATGAGAGCCCGTTCTCGTCTTTCTTGGGCCAATGATGATGATCTCCATTAGTAATATGACCTGAACTCGATTGCAAGATTTGGTATTACTTATGTTTTAATGGCGGAGGTGTTCCCGTTTGGTACCAATTCATCTTGCTTAATTTCGATCCCGCGACAGTGTAACTTTTTGTGCTTAGGCCAATGACATCTTGTGGCGTTAGACCTGCATTGCTCAAACTCGACATCTACACGTATTCATCTGTGATGTGCAACTATCTCTTGTTTTTGGGGATCCATCTCCTGATTCTGGGGACTGCACGCCTTCGGTTAATGTGTGAATGTGTCTTTCTCAAGAATGTCGCTGTTTCTTACCATCCATCGTTTCGTAGTTCGGTTCTTCGAGCACAAGCCCGTGTTCGGTTCTTCGAGCACAAGGCACGGCAAACTAGTTGAGAATGAAACCGATGCAGATGGATGCAGGAGGTATTAGTTGATCCTGCACATCGTATGTGCCAAGGCATCCCCTATTATTTCCTGGAACCTGACTTGGGGGATACAAGTACTACATGCCACTTGATTGTTCCATTCCTTTTGAAGCATCACAGAAGCCCGACCACTTTTGATAAGTAATGGGAACGAAATTGAAAACGATCCACAATGCATTTGTTGCAGCAGCTTGTCTTCGAGTAGTGTGTTTTGTTTAGACTCTTTTGTCGTCGTAGGGGATGCCGCAGCCGGATCATACTATTTTCCACGCACAGCCATGACTAATCCCGAAAGGGCAGAAACTGTGCACCATAAGAACAGGTATTGGGATCCCCAGAACAATCTCTCTGTGAACTAAAAACCATGATTTCAACATACTTACCTATAATCGAATCGACCCATTTCTAAGAAAAACATAAAGAAGAATCAGTGATCGAAGTTTGACCAAAAAAATCTGAGATAAACATCAATCTGTACCCCTATTCCTGGATTCATGGCATCAACCGTGTAAGCATGGACGAAGCAGACAATTTGGAGGTTAAACATCTGCTTTATTCATCAAAACTTCTAGTCGCTCTAGTAATTTCCTGCTGCAGTTAGCTGTTTCTTTGAGACGGATTGTGTCGTGTGAAGCCAGCGTGCAACATAGGAGGTTGATTCTCAGCAAGCAATCAAAGCGAAAATGTCAAAAACTTCCACTTGACTAATGATTGATAACTCAATATGGTGCGAGAAAATGAAGTTCTACAATTTCTGCAATCCGTCTTCTGAAGTCCTCCTTAATCCCAAATGTGTCTCGGTTTCGAGTTGCTCAAGGGTTAACAGACGCTAGAATTAAACATCACTCACTCGGAGGAGAAGACCTTAGCTTCCAACTGATAAGCCTTGGTGAAGAATCCCGGCCAACAGAGGTACGTGGACATGATGCTGCTCACGGTCGACGCGCCAATTAGCATGTTCATCACCACAATCTGCAGCTGGATGGCTTCGATCGGAGAAGCCCCTCCCATTATCAGGCCCGTCATCGCGCCCGGAAGCGAGATGAGGCCCACGGTTTTGGCATTGTCGATCACGGGGGAGAGCGCGATGACCAATGACCTCTTCACTTGTTGGTGCGTCGCTTGGCATGGGGTTGCGCCAAGAGCCAATGCAGTCTCCACCTGCAACAAACAGAAGTACAAATTCACGTGAGTGCTACTGGAAATGAACTCGTTACTAACTTCCAAGAAAGAAAAATCTGTAGAAGAGGGGAGCGGTCCCTATTCACTTCAGTGCTTCACATGATCATTTACATGATTTCAAACTGCACTTGAAATGATATTTTCACCGACACTTTATTTGAGAAAACAAACTCAAAGAGTTTTATTCACAATGGGTTTGAAGTTCCCTTCCTTCGAAAAAATAAAGGGGGTGGATCATGGAACAGAAATGAATGACGAGAACCGAGCTGACCAGAAAATTCTGAAATGTGGCAAAATTAGCATTATCTGAATCAGACTATAGATGGCATACAAACATATGCGAATTGGTGTGAATCGTAACTAAGAAGCAGGATTCGAACATATGTGAGGCTTGAGAATTTTCCAGATGATAAATTAGTCTTTTGTTCGCAGATTGTGGAGCAATAGCGGATCGAAATCAAGACTCACCAGGTTCATTTGCGTCCTGATATCATCCCGAAGCCTTTTCATGGTGACACCGGTAACCGTCATCGCATTTCCCACCATCATTCCCGAGACGGGAATGATGTATCGCGGAGTGAATGGGAACACATTGAGCACGACGAGCAAGAACATAGTCACCGCAGTTCCGGCGAGGATCGAGGCTCCGGCTATGTATTTTCCCCGAGGCACATGTTTGGCACGTTGACCGGCCGTGTAGCCAGCAACCGAGACCTACAGGATTCAACAATCAAAGTCGACAAAAGGATTAATGTAAAAAAAAGACGGCCAAGAACCAGAGCCTAAGACGACCAGAAGAGCCTCTATTCTTGTCAAGAACGGAGGTCAGATGCTATGACAATTGGCAAGTAGCACAAGAATTAGTCCAAACAAAATGTTGTAGGAAACAATCTTTCGTCTTTGCATTAGATAACCTTTTGTCAACTGGTCATAGGTTTAGAGGAATCCCGTAAGATACAGGTTTCTCTGAAAATTCGTGGGGATTATCCTAAAGAAGATTGTGGCGAGTCTTGGGAGAATACGTGTAGGGAATCGACCGAAGGGCATAGTATTGCTGCAAATTCCTGGCAATCGAAACCAGTCAACGTGTCTCAGGTCTATTGCTCTGTTCCTCTTTCTCTGGAAAAGCTAGGGATACAATCAACCGAAGACTAAAGGTGAACAAACAGAGAGGATAATAGGATGGAACCTTCTCTCCAATTTCCAGTTAATATTTTGAGGACATTAGCTGAAGCCGGAGAAAGTCAAAAAAATAGGGGAAGCTATAAAATATTGTGAAAAAGGTCATTATCTTACCTCACTTCAAGATCATCAAGGTCACGAATGCTTTGATGAATTACGTATTATAAAGGAAAACTTTTTCCAGATGAACTCATTAGTGGAAGCAACAGCAAACCGAGAAAGCAGAGACATGCTCTGCTTTCCCTCTGTTCTCGCTAAACTCTATCTAAACATAAAACCGAAACGCTAAAAACACGGACAGGAGAGGGAGAGTGAGAGAGAGAGAGAGACCATGAAAAGGTAAGCGAGGACGATCCAGCCGCTGTTCTGGCGGTTGAAGATGAACTGGAGGACGAAGCCAATAATGGAGAGCTGAAGGAAAGCCCTGAAGATGGCGTAGAGCATCTCCCGCTCCAGGCGGAGCCTCTGGGCGTAGGAGAGGGCCACGGCCATGAGGACCACCGCGAGCGCCGCCACCGGCTTCACCATCCCCTTCAGGAAATCCACCATCCACGCCAGGTGCTCCATGTCGAACTCCCACTCCAACCCCAACCCCAACCCCGGCGCTGCTCCGCTCACAATGTCCATTGTCGCAAGAACTCGTTCTTGAATCTTGACCCTGTGAAGAAGAAGAAGGAGGAGGAGGAGGAGTGGAGAGACCTCTGGAAGTTATGGGTGGGCGAGAAATGGGACGTGTGGGGGTGGCTTGTCACGGAATTTATGGTGGCGAGGGGTGGTCAGAGTCGGAGAGAGAGAGGGAGAAGTAGAGCCGTCCCCAGATGGAGTATGGCGCTGGTGAAACGACTCGGGGGGTTTTCTACTTGAGGAAAGAGGAATTGACCTTGCTGGTTTCGGCAACGTACGTACGACGTGATCCGAAAAAGTGGAAGTTATTGGTCACGGAAGTTTTTGTCCTGGCACGCGCAGCCGTGCCGTGCGTGGACCGTTTCTGAGCCGCGAGGGAACCATCCAGGCGATTGGCCTGATGGAGATCTCAATCATTTTTCACACGGACATCACAGATTCATACCAGCAGCGAGTGGAAACATCTGAACGGTTCCTGCCGCGTTGTCTAGCAGATGACTTAGTTCTCGATTGCTATCTAATTGGTGGAACCACGGTGACGGGCTTACCGATCTCGGACATTCAAGTTACGAACGACGCAAAATAGCCGGGGTTCAAGTTTAACATCAGTACGAGTGCACGATCATTTCTTATGGTAATGTTTAGAGGGGTTCCCTAGAATTGGTCTCCGCGCTCGGCCCTCTTTCCTTAAAATAGAGAAAGTCGAGCGGGGTCTTTGTGGACGAGTAAATATGGAGTTCTTCATGGCAGAACGGGGTTTTCCGCATGTGATCATCGAATGTTGGGCCTTTTTCCAAGTAAGGTTCGAAGGTAAAATAGCTAATCATGTAAAAAAAGGAGGCTTGGATTAAGCCTCGCACATATATTTCGGTTGGGTGGAGAGACGTTAAAATCTGCCATTACATTTTGATTCGGCCTTGTTTTATGCAATTCAAGCTCATCTCATGGTCATCAATCCCATAGAGTGAATTAGGGCGATCAGTTTCAAGAAGAGTTAGTTCACATCCTAGAATCGAGAACCGGACTAGACTGGGTTGGTTTCCAATCAATGAAACTGGGGACTGACCCTGTTCAATGTGGAACCATATCGGACCGAACTGGCCATTCCTAGGAATTGGTGTCATTATTTATTTTCTAAAATTTTTTTTATCTTCTTTCTGAAAAGTTCCTAAATATATTGCCTTCAGTATAGGATGAAATTAGTAATAACGGGAAAGTTAATAATAAAAGAAAAGATCATTATCACAAATAACTTGTTCTTTTTGCCCTTGCTGAATAAAAGATAAAAAGAAAAAAATTAATACGCTCCGAGTCAGTTTTGTTAGTTCGACTCGATCGGTCCAGTTCCTCCCCATTAACCGGGAATCGGACCAATTATTTCCGATTTCAAAAATTCGAAATCGAGAACTTGACCGATTCTCGCGAGAGCCATCGGGAACCAATAAGTTTGACCCGATCTGGTTCGATATTCGAGTCGGACCGCGATCGATGCACACTCCGAGAGCGAATCGAACCGCCAAAGAGAACGAAAGACCACTATCTGAACAATGCGTTCACGAGGGAATGTGGGGAACACTTTGCCTTTCGAAAATTTAACTCTTAACGCTGAAAAACGCTGAACAGCCATTGTATAGTTCATTCCACCTTTTGGAAGAGGAAATTAGGATAATCGGGAATAGTACGCGGGGAGGGGGGAGGCGGGGCCCACGTCGTGCTGGGAGCCACGTGGCGGGGTCCAAGAGCAAAGAGCTCCTGTACTGTACCTTGTAGTGGGCAGCGGCGGATTCCCAAAGTCAAAGTCGCATCTGAGAGTTGGGGGGGACCACCGCTTAGGTGTGGGGGGACGCCGGGACGGTGCATTGCTTGCGCGACGGAATGGACGATGAGGATGGGACTCGTAATCGTTTTCCGTACTGAATCTGGACACGTGCCCGTCGATGACTGAACACCGCTTCCTCCATCGCTTGCTAATTTTGATTTTCATTAATATCACGAAAAATTCCAAATCAACGTACTTGTAACAAATTTATCTCAAATTGAATCTTGGGTAGCCAAAAAAATCCAACATCGGTACTTTCGTGATTTACTCCAAAGTAATCACCCCCAGATGGTACAATTTTGACATATTTACCCTCCGTTAATTTCCGTTAAATTTTGGCGTAAAATTGCTGAGCTATACAACACGGCAAGTCTACGTGGAAATTCATATCGGTTTTTGATAAATTTATCGTAGATGTACCAATTTAGGATTTTTGGTAACTCAAAAATTAGCTTGGGATGTACAAATTTAGAGTTTTTGAATAAATTTATCACATGTGTATTAATTTTGAGTTTTTCTCAGCATCGACCATTTTTTTATCTGGAGTGAGTATTGGATGGATACAAGTACATCCAAAATGTACTCCATCTCAATCATCATGTCACGTCGGTCCTGTTGAAATGGATGGGGCTCGTATGCTCCAAATGTATATACAAGAGCTTTTCGTTTTTCTACCCTTGCCTCTAATGTACAAGAAGTCGGCACCAAAAGAATGCCGCCGGCCTAACAATACTGCCCCAGAAAATTCTTAGCTGGACTCAAATCCATTGTAATCATTGATCAAGTAGGCCCACGTATGGATCTACATGACAGCAATCACGATTGTACGAGTCCATACAAGAGTTTCTCTGTAATTACCCGACGGTAATTCCCTAAACCTGCTGGTCGTGCACCCAATTACCACGATTGTCCCAATGGCTACAATAGCTATCATGGCTTTTGATCTAAAATATGGCCGCATTGCGAATGTGATAGTCATTTCTGCAAGGATGTACTTGTAATTTGTTGGTAAGCATGTAATAGGATCTCTAATGGAACAATCGTCGTTGCAATTAAAAGTGTCATGGGATGTCAATAAAAGAAGCATGAACCTGGTCTAGGCCCCATGTTGTTCTTGGCAAATCATGTCCCGAGCAATATGGCTAGGTGGTAAATCTTCCCAAAATGATTTCTTTTCACGTGTCGTGGAATCAATTGTTGAGGTACGGGTGTCGGCGTATTAGGTATGCAAAGATTTTCCCCATAAAGTTATTTATGAGGACTTCGTTAATTAAAATATCTACTTATTTCGTAACTTGATATTCTAGATTTTTTTGTGTGAATACGAATCTGCTTAAGTATGTTAATTAGCTTGAACTTAGGATTCCTCTTCATTATATCTCCAAAACGAGCCATCAGAATTTTCTTGAGTAGTCATTCAAGAGACTTTAGTTTTTGATCTCTGTCTCTTTATGATTGGAAAGACCATGTTGATCTTTTTCACGTGAACGTAAGCTGCTGAACAATCTTTTATGTGGACATAGGTATTATCAACCCAAATAATGTGTACTTAATGTTTGGTAAATATATCTACAAAAAGATTGTATGGGGCATCAGGATTGCCCTAAATCAAATCCATCTCGGTAACCATTCGTAGTGGCGAGCATGATTTCAAGATAAAACTTAGAACCTGAGAACCGGACCGGTGGAAACTTGTCGGTTTCAGGTTTCAAAGTATGCAACGTAAGTTCCAGATTTCTATAATTAAGAAAACTGTTTTGACCGGTAAGTTTCAAGTTCTAAGTAAATAGAACCTGTAGCCTAGAACCTAGAACCTGCAAGTTTTTGTATTTTTTTTTTTTTGTCTATGTCTTCGTGCGATCCTGTAGTATTCCATTGCATCCGATGATAAATGTATAATATGGAACCGCTGGTCCGATCTTCTATTTTACAACCGAGACTTTTTATTTTGTTAATATTTCGTATTTTCGTTTGTCTAAATATAAGTCGTAGTCAGTAGATTGTAGCAGTAATCAATGATCATAAAATGTGATAGTTAACTGCAATCGTTTAATTAATAATATAGGTGAAACTTGAATAGACTCTGGAAGCCATGACAAGATAGGCTTCAGGTTCCATGATATACATTGTAGGTTTCATATTTCAAAAAATGAATTCAATTGGTAACTTGCAGGTTCAAAGTGAAATATGTACAAAATCTAGAATGTATGGAACTTGAAATTGCTCGTTCCTAATTGGTTGTGCGACTCCCGTATCAATTTTGCATATGAGGCGCACGTGATCAGTGACCGAGATTTATCCCGCCCAATTGATCGCGATATATTTTTCTGTCGTTTTGAACATAAATGTTTGCAACGGCGTCAAAAGAGTAAAGTAGTGCACGCGGCATGCATAGATTTGCCACAGGTACATGTCAACGTACCTCGCGTAGGAATAATGGACGCAAGAAGGACAGAAACATGCGTTGATTTAATCCGTCTCCCTGTTTTTCCACTTTAATGATTTGGAAATTTGCGACACGGGACGATTCAATGTGGACCATGATTGGTACGGGAATCGAGAACGAGGCCGGGACCACAACCTTTTTGGCCTCGACTCAATTACGAGTGAAGTTGAGATTGCGGAGCCAACAAGAACAGCCCGATATGACTCAGGATAAATAATTCGAGAATTCTTGGTAACGATACAAAACCTTTTTTTTTCAAAATAGAAATTTATTTAATAGAATGTTGTCAAATTTCTATTTTCGATAGCTGGCAAGGGGTAATAGCGAGTGGCTGACGAGCGGTGGCTGCTGATGGCGAGCAGGTGGCAACGAGCTGCAAGAATGAGTAATAAAAGAGAATTGTTATTTTTATTTTTGTTCCATTAATAGAAAAGTAAAAAATTTTAACTTATAATAATTAGACCAATTCTGCTTTGGGACACCCAGCGACAGAAGCTCGGTGTCCAGAAGTTGAAACCATGATGATTAGACTGGTTCTAATATAATGTCACACGAATCTTTAAGCCTAAAGTTCAATCTGTTAAAAGAAAAACAATTCAAAATACTTATTGAGTATATTTCATAGCAATTATTAACACAAAGTATATCACGGATTAGTATGTCTTTTGCGCCAGAGCCCTCCTGTTATCGACTTTCAAATGAATTGAAGCGGACAAAACGGTGAGTAGAAAACATAAATCTACATAGTCCAAGTAACTTGAAATGATTCGCAAACTTATTAATACACACCCGTGACGCTATATACACATATACACAGAGCTCGATCGATTTCGAGGACATTGAAATACTCTAGTTTTAATTTATTTGGTACCATCCAACAAGTCAAGCTCTTTGATCTAGAGCATATTGAGGATCAAACCACATTCCCGAGACCAGCAACATGGATTCAAGAACCTAGTTTAACTCAGTTTTATACCAACCTAATCTTCGGATCGAGTGCATGTTCGGGTCGTTCATTGTGCCAAATCTGATCATAAAACCCACGTAATTATTAAGTTTCCAGCAGATGTCGTGTGCCCTAGCTTTCGAAACCACGTGCCCATTTTTCAATGTCTTGCAATGCGTGTAATCGTGGCAGGGAATGCTGTGATCGACCTGCCCGGGTCGACCCTGCACTGGAAGATGAAGAACCGGAGCCATAGCAACAGATGTATTATTCTATAATTAACAAAGGATTATCAGGACAAAGAAACCAGATAGATCTTAATTAACTATGCAAAAAAATGCCATGGTGGTACATATTAAAGCACTATACATGGGGTACCTCGGTAGCTCCTTCTCAGGTGACCTTGGAAGTTATTTCTGGTCATTGAACGAGACGGACAGTTAGGAGATGCCAAAGAATATACACTTTGATATCCACGACCGCTCGATGTGCTGGGGTTTGATTTTCGAAAGACTAACGGCGAACATTGAATGATTCGATTCATGGGAGATTGTAAATTTTCTGGATCGAGCAACTTATCTAGGTTTTTCTCGATAGACCACCGCCTTGTTTGATTAATAAACAAGTGTCGTGGTGACGTTCTCGGATGAAATTACAGCGGAAATGATGCGGAAGAAAAGGATCCGTGAACGGCAATACCTACCCATTTGGGGAATTTTTTTAATCACGGCGGCTTCTTTTAAATTAATGGTTTGGTATTACTTGGAGAGAGATCCCGTTTTGTTGCTTGATTGCAATGAATCTCGATCAAATGAAGGAATATCCGCATATGATTTGGCGGTGGCATGATCAGATATGGCCTGGCTGGTTGTGATAACCCAAGTCCCTTCGCGTTTTGACCAGCAGCTCCCCTGTTCAAGCCTCAACCGCCATCCGGCGCAAGAGCGTACTGGGTTGACCCACCCGTCGTACGACTATACCGTTTCAACACGCAAAAATTAAAATTAAAAATGGAATTAATATATAGGGATAATGGCCTAAACAGTTTCTAAACTTTGACCCAATGTACAACGTGATCTTTAGGCTTTTTGTGCATGTTTAATGTAGCCCCCGGACTCTCTAAACTACATGCAAATGTTCAATATAGTGTTCGATGTTGTCCCTGAACTAGAATTAGTAGAAGAATTATATTGAACATTTACATATAGTTCAGGGACTAAATTAAACATGTACTAAAAGTTCATGGACGACAATGAGCAAATTAAAAGTTCATCGACCACGTTGCACATCGAGTTAAAATTCATGGATCATATTGAATAAATTAAAAGTTCAAGGGACATATTATACATTAGGATAGAGTTCATGAATTTGTTTATGGCATTTTTCCTAATAAATATTATATTTCATTACGCTCGGTACCCACCGAGTCTTATTAGGAAAAGTGGTTGGTAACATCAACTTTCAAGATCCGGTGGCGCCACATGTCTCGCGGGATCGATGGACGATGGAAAGTGGTTGTCGCCATTCATCACTGTGTGTTATCTAGGGACACCAATTCACCGGGGATGGTCAATATAGACCATGCTTTTGTGGTCCGACACACACCGATGCATATGATAAAGTTTTTCTTGTTTTAAAAACACTTTTTTTCGAAGGACTTTACTCAATCAACACTTCTGATCCCCCACTAATTGATCACCAAATGTCAATTCAAAGAGATAGTGAGAGCAAACGTAGGTGCCCACCCGGGAAACTTCGAGAGATTCGGGTCTTTTACAAACGATGTGCCCTGAAAGCAGTTGATGAGGGATTCAATAAATAAAGAAAAATTGTTAATCAAAATTTAAATAAGACATAAATAAAATGAACGAAAAAGAAATTATTGGGCACCACGTATATCAATTTCAATTAAAAGGCTCGTTTGAAAATTGCTGTGGAAGTATGTTCTACTCAACTCGCATATACCATAATCATAATCATCATTGCTTATTTATAGTAGAAAGCTGCATCTTAGCAGTCAAGAGAATGATATATTCAGTGTGTGTATCAAGCACATCGTATATGCTCGATTATTCACACTATCAAATGTAAAAGAAATATCAAACCATCTAATTGGGTTTTGACCCGCATACTACGTCATTCATGAGGTTAGCAGACCCACTTCATAATATATGAGCGAAAAAATGCATCTTTTAAGTATTATTTTGAACTACCGAATAGAAAAGAGCTCCACGATTTTTATTTCATCATTTATGTTGTCCTTTATTATTTAAGCAATCTGTCCTTTGACTTTGCCAAAATTTTATTCCACAGTATCTCCGATACGTATGGTCATAAGTAAGTACATTCGCAATGTATTTCGCTTCTCTAAATTTGCTTTTGCTTTTAGTGATAATTAAAATATAATTCGTATCACATAGTTTCAGTAACATGTCATGGAATAATTGTATGCAATCATTCATTATCTGGATAATGACATTAATGCAACCACCTTGATAAATTTTATAGGGGGGAAATCTGTTTTTTGTTTTTTTTGCTCGCAGTAAAAAAGAAAAATTATATTATTAATAAATTCCCGCTTGCTAACCCGGTCTCTCTCTCGCCCCCTCCGTACGCGCAGCGTACAGGGAGCACATACACCCACACGCGCGAGTACGTAACTCGCAAACGCTGTACTCGCGCACTCCGTGGATCGTTGCACGGAGTTAACAGGAGTTGGCGCCTCCCCCAGAAGAAGACGTACGCAGTGAAGCCAACGTTGATAAAGAAAGAGGACCTGTATAAGCCACGTTGGTTATCAAACACCACCAACTAAAAACCACCCCATATCGAAGAATCCCCCGGAGATCCGACGACAACAGCATTAACAACACATGGCCAAGCACAAGGAATTCAATCCCACCCATGTGCTCTTTTGGGTCTCTTTGCCCATGCCATTTCCACATTAGTGGAGAGATTAGAAGGACGCCATGTTTGAATTTGGGTTATCTGCGTATGAAAAAACTTGCGCTGAAACTTCAATGAGATATCATATCATTGGGAGAAGGTCGAGAAACGGACAACGGATCGTTACAGGTGAGTAGCATCTCGAGATTTTCTGAACGTGTGCTATTTGACGGATGTCGAAAGTAAAGGTTGTGCCTTCACTTGGGCGAATAACGAGAGGGGGATGCCTTGGTTAGAAAGAGGTTGGATGGATAGACTTCTTTGCGACATAGATTGGAGGGGTTATGTTTCTTAATACTGAAGCCTTTGCATTGCCGGAAATTGGGTCAGATCATAATCCAATTCTCCTTTCTTTGTATTGTAACTTTGTTATAAGAAAAAAACAAAAAAGGTTTTCAAAGTCAAAGCTTATTGGCTAGAGGACAAAGAATGTGAAGAAGTTGTGAAAGCATATGGAATGATCCAAAATTAAATCAGAAGAATTTTATTTTCCGGGCAAGCTGAGGAAGGTCCTGGGTGAGCTGGTAACATGGAGCAAAAAGAAATTTTCAAATGCCTATCGTCAAATTGAGTCTTTAAAGAAGTAACTTACAGATCTGGGATTATAACAAAGAGGCAATTCAGATGATCTTTGGGCAATAGAGAGACTATGGATATAGGAGGAAATGTATTGGGGGAATGAGATCAAGAATCAATTGGCTGAACATGGGGAAATAGAAATACAAAGTACTTCCATGCTACTATCGTGCAAAGAAGATAAAGGAACAAAATTTCTATGTTGAAAATTAAGGACCGGAATTGGTGCCGATCAGCCCCACGTGTTAAAAAAGGGACATTGTAGAATTCTTTCCGTCACTACATAGTACGGTGGGGGACAAGAGAGTTCCAACTTATACTAGACCAATGCCCTTGTCTAGTTCAGGATGGTATAAATGAAGTGCCGACGGCGAATGTAACAATGTAAGAAGTGAAAATAGCTGTTTTTCAGTTGGACGCTCGAAAAGCTTCGGGCCCTGATGGATTGAATGGCCAATTTTATTAAAATCACTAGGAAACAATTTAGCAGGTCATGCTTCATATGGTAAAAAGCTTCTTTGACTCAAATACGGTTATCCCAGTTTAAATCTGACATACATCTCACTTATTCTTTTGATGCTTCCATCGTATACTACTCTGGTCAAAAGATGGGAGAGAGCATTTGCCATAATTATAAACAGATAAGGGGATTATGTCTTTTGTGCATTAGATGAAAATGATAAGAGACACAAGTTTGTTGTCCCAAAACTGAAACCAGGATGATTATACTAACTTTGATACGATAATATTTGACTCTTTAAGCTTGAAGTTTAAATCGCTATAAAAACGGTTCTTAATACTTACCGAGACTATTTCATATTTCATAGCAATAGCTAATGCAAAGCATGCCATGGATTATGTCTTTTGTTCTCTAACCTTTGTCACGGCGCGACTTTTAAATAAATTTGAGCAGACCAAATGGTAAGTAGAAACCTAGTGCGAGCAGGTTGAAATGATTCGCGAACTTGCTAATATACATCCTGACAAGATCTACGCAAGTCCACAAACCTGATCATTCGATTTCGAGGGCATCGACATACTCCAGTTTTGGTTTTTTTCTATCATCCAATAGTCATGAATTAAGTCACGCTCTTTGAGCCAGAGCAAATTAAGGATCAAACCATAATCCCAAAGACCAAGCAACATGAATCAAGAACATAGGCACCATCCAAATAGTCATAAATTAAGTCAAGCTCTTTGAGTTAGATCTAATCAAGGATCAAACCACGATCCCCAGGACCAGGCAACGTGATTCAAGGGCCTAGGCACCTCAGTTTTACAATGAACTGATCTTTGGATCTGGTGCCCACTCTGACTGTTCATAATGTCCAACTTGATCCCAAAAAATCCATGTAATTGTTAAGTTTTAGCGGATGCTGTGGGCTCCTCCTTCTAAAATCCATCGCATTTCAAGGAAAAGACATACACTTGCTTATTTTTTGGGCTTAATTCCTTAAAAAAAAATTCACAACTTTAGGTACAATCCCAATTCTGCCTAAATTATTATTATTTTGTTTAAAATAAATTCTCGAGTTTCACTATAGTTTCAAATCTGCCAATGTGTCCAACAATCGCCATTAGTTTCGTCAAGATTATCAACATCAAGGCCAATTGAAAGACCATTATCAGGACCTCCGTCTTTATCAATACCCTCGCCTTTATATGGAACAACAGCAGCCTCTTGATATTGTTAATTTTAAAGAAACCCGTGACGATTTTTGAATACGTAGGCAGATTTGGGACTAAAACGAAAGTCAAGGATTTCCTTTTTTTAGACAAAAGTTGATCGGGCAAAATTGAAATTGGATCTAAAAATTTGGGGTTTTTAGAAAATTAGCTTTTATTTTTTTTAATTTAAGTGTACTAAAACTTTACGTTATGATCCTTTGCGCGTATCTCAAAAGGAATGCTACAATCGACCTGCCCGCATCGAACCCTCCACCGTAAGACGAAGAACCAAAGCCATAGCAACGTAAACATTTTCTATGACTAAAAAAGAATTTGTGAAAAAGAAACCTCACATGTCTAGATTAATTATGCATATATGGACACGGTGGTACATATTAAAGTACAATAAATCGGGTACCGTTGTACCTTTTTTTAAGGTAAACCTTGGAAGGTCTATCTTTTCCTCCAACGAGATGAACAGTTATGACTCCTTCGTGAGTCATGTCGAGAGAATAATTCGCAGATGCCAGATAATATAATGCCCGTTCCTATCCGTGACCGCTCCAAGACCGCCATTTGAACATACTTTGGTGATAAAATATTTAAATGATAAATCACGTATTCATTTAACAGCTTAAATTTTTAAAATAATTAGTAATTATCTCACAAAATCTCACGTGATATCAAATTATGAGGTCCCGAGTTTAAATCTTTTTTGATTAAGGGTGGTGGGAAGTAATAGAATATTTAATAATAAATCATACATTCATCTCACATATTTGGTGGTTTCATAAAGTCTCACATCTGGGATTATATTTTCCACAAAATTAAGTGGTATACAAAATTGCAACAGAAATTATGTGGGCAAAAGGAATCCCCGAACGGCAACAGCCCACCTATCGATTTGGGGAAGTAATCTCTGCTCTGTTTGTTCCATGCATAAAGGATAATTCGGAAAATATTTTTTTAAAAATAATCGCTTGTGCTGCTTACAGAAATGAATCAACGAAAGCTATATCCATCGTCCACAACAACATTTAGATGTAAATTATTGTCGGTAATGAAAACATATTTCACTAATTGATTATTTCGAGCAACACAAACGATCATATTCGGAAAAATATTTATCAAATCATTCGTTTTCTGCGAAATAAACACACTCTTAATCAAAACCACTTATTCGATTAACTAAATTAATGGGTTTGTTAAGTCGGAGAGATCCCATTTGGTTTGCTTTATCGCAATGAACATGATGAGTTACATAATTAAATAAAACGAATGTCCGTATATGCTGGTCACGTATCAGATATCGCCTGCCCGGTTGAATTCATATTCAGCTAACGCGCGCCTTTGCGTTTTGACTAGCCGTCCTCCGTTACAGTTCAAGTTGAAGTTGAAGTTCAACCCCATCCAGTGCAAGGGCCTACTGGGCTGAGTCATCTGCCCTATGTTTCGACCATTTGAACACGCAAACAATAATTTGGAAAATAATTAAAAAGTGGTTCGTAACATCAAATTTAAGATTCGAGGAAAGCCGCGTGATTAGGATGTGATTAAGGGACGGATTGATCAGCCGCCGTCATTCGTTATCACGTGATTAATCAGCGAACGCGGAAGGGTGCTCGACCCTTGACCGACCCCGAATTGGTGCGAGGATGGTGTTGTTATCTAGGGACGGCTCTTTACTAGGGATTGATCATACAGACTATGCTTTCGTGGTCCGGTCATGTACAAGTGGCGCGCATCCTTTTTCTTAACTTTTTTGAACGGCATTACTTGATCAACACTTCTCTTCCGCACTAATTAATCACTAAATGTCGGTTTAAATGGGTAGTAACAAGCAAACATACATACCAACTTGTCGAGGGCAACGACTCCGAAAGATTTAGGTCTTTTTCGAATGATATATCCCGAAAGCTGTTGATGAATGAATCAATACATCAAAAAAAAAAAAAAGCCGATCTTAAATTAAATAAGACACAAATGAAACCGACACGCTCATGACAAAATGCACCATTTCTCTCTAAAATCTTTTATTACTGCTTTTTTAACACACAAATCTTTACAATCTAAAGTAGCTCTCGAGCTTTTTCTCTTTTTGGTATTTCATCGATGGATATCAAGTTCGAGTTTTCGCACTCAATGACCTTTGACTCGATCGACGTCAAGGACGGTCGACCTGCTATTTTGGTCGGTGATCTTAAGGATTCGTCGTCAAAACAACTTCAATATTTCCTCCCATTCCGATCTTCTCAGTGGTGATGCCGTCACCGGCATAGGTTTGAACCTTTTATGTCGGTCCGTTTTCGTAGAATTGCATAATTTAGTTTTGCGTAGGCACTTAGCAATGAAACGTTGTCGTGAGCTAAAATGAGAACTGATGTCAACACTATGTAGATTTATAGAAGAAGTTATATATAATTTGGATAAATATATCAGTTTGAAATTTTTGTGATACGAGAAACTAGTCTGGAATAGACGGGTGTAAGTGTAATTCTGTCCTATTAACTCTAAGTCTTATAGAATGGGAACGTGTCACTCCACGTAGCAAAACACCAACTTTCAAAAAGTTCCTACTTTTTTAGCTACGAGTCCCACGAAAGGTGGTTCCTTTTCCCCCCACCGACTTTCTTTCAAATTTTTTTTTTGGTGCTTTTCTCTATCGCCTTTCTTTCGACATCACTTAGCGCCTCCCCCGGAAGAAGACATGCAGTAAAGCGACATTGACGGAGAGAACGACAAAGAGAAAGAAGAGGACGTGCATATAAGCCACATTGATTATCAAAACGCCACCAAAACCACGTCTGTAATCAATGCCTCGGAGATCCCAAAAACAGCATCGGAAACGTGGCCGAGCACGAAGGAATATAAGCCCACCCACGCATGTGCTCCGCGGCGTGGCTGTTTCTTGGATCAATCGATTGGATGGATGTCCCCTCTTCTTTAGTGTTTCCTAATAAGTGTTGAAGTAGGGTTAGGGCTAATTCGCATGCAGAGAAAGAGCCAGAGACTTTTATCTTACTCATGGCATCTCCACATCAGGCCGTATTTGGTCACCGGGACCGTTTGTATGGGATATGATATAGTCAGATAAGATAGACGTCGAATGGAATAATGATGAAATTTGTAATGGCTTATAGAGTATTTGGGCAAATGATTGGATATAATGGAGATATAACGTAAATTCTATTCTCTCCCTTTCTACCTTTGCGCTATCGTCATTAGGTCGCCATTGCCTCCCGCCGCCGCCTGTTGAGCCACCATCGACATCGCCTCACCTTGTTGTGCCATTGCCTCACCTTGCCTTCCGCCGCCACCTCCTTGCCTCTGAAGTTCATGGACACATCATACTTCCATTGATAAATGGAAGCAGATGATGGGAATGAGTGGCTCGATTTCTTCGATTCCCATTAGGACAATGCATGATTGTGTGAGAGATTGTGGAAAGTGGGAAACTTTTCCTCGCAAATGAAAGGCATGTGTAATAGAGAGGACACGCGAGCTGTGAAAGAGAAGGGACGATGAATGAAAGCTCTACCATCACACTAGATTTGGGTGAAGGTAGATGTCGATCAGGAAGAAGGGAACATGATCTATTCGCTGGCATTGACAACCGGTAGTGATCGGAGGCAACAACAACCTCATGGTGGTTGAAGGCGACAATTGACTATTGCAGTAGTGGTCTTCGCATGATGGCTAACTTACACCATGGATATAAGTAATCCTATTCGTTTTTATCTCACCTCTCAAATGGATTTTTTTTATTCTGGATTATATCTCTCTTTTATTTAGTCTTATCCTTTCTTGGACAACAATCAAACAAAAGATAGGATGAAGTCTATCATATTCTGACTTTTATCTCAACCACTAAACGTAACCTAAGAGAACGTCGCGCGTGATTTGGGATTTTGCATGAGAAAGTAAGTTCTTAATTTATTGGAGCGATGGTGCGGTTACATTTTAAACGCTTAAATCGTAAGATGAAGATATGATCATATATTAATGATTAACATAGTCAAATCCTCACAAGCTATCCTGTTTCTCCTGTTTCTCTCACCAGGTTTCGCTAGAAAATCCTAGTAAGTCTCGCAAAGTTGGGTTCGCGCTTCTGAGCGAAATAGATCCGAAAATTGATTAAAAAATCACATTATTGGATCCAGCTCTGATTCGGCAAGAACTTGGGCCACAAACTTAACACAGTGTCGACACATTTCTCACTTCTTCTTTTTTTTCTTGACTCTTTTTTTGCCGTTGATTTGACAATTTTGACTATTTCTATCCAATGAACTCACGAGTCTCGCAGTTTTCACATTGAGAGAGGAAAAGAACACACTAAAAGGTTTATAGATCGTGCAAACCAAGTCCATCTTTATCGTGTTGATCATGTTGTTATTGGAGCGAGGATGACCTCGGATCGCCTTTGAAACAGTCCAACCGGACCAACTTCCCGCAAAATAAAAAAAGTCCCCTGAGGGTTGGCCGTTGAGAACATCCTACGCCTAAGTCTGCATATTCCCCATGGTAATAAAAGTGAAATCGTTTTTCTTTTAGATCAGTGGGACATGTCTTCCCCCTTGATGGCTTTGCTCTATACTATATGTACCCCGGGAGGTTTACATTAGGGCCACGTTCTCCTCCGGTCACCACAGTCACGGAGATCATCCGTGTTCGCATTCAATTAATTTCGCACGTGGGCGGGATTCACAGCCCGTAACCTACCAATCAGATGGGTGGTTGGAGGGAAAATACAGCACTTCAGGATTAGACCAGGCTAATTGCTTTGATATGCAAATGAATGTTACTCCACCTTGTAAAATCTGCCGGATCATTTTCTGGGGTCCAGTCTGAACATCTTTTTTGAGTAAAGAGAACAATGTGATCTCACTGGTAGGAGCCCATGGACCAACCATACCACATCAAGTCATCAACACAAAAAGGCCCTTTTCCTATGATTCGTGATCTAGCCCACCTTGGGCTCAACTCATGAAAATGGAAGGCCCTCTCAAGTTAGATCACAGGGCCAATGGTCATGCTCTTTTGATTTTTAAGAGCATTTAAATTTTACACACGGGCATTGTCATAATCCCACTCTAATATTAGCCGTGTACTTGTTGAAGCACAGTTTCACGTCGTTTGATAAGATATTTTATATGCCCTATATATATATATATAGTCTTCTTCTGTTATCTAATCGCTTAAGTTTTTTAGTTAGACTTTCTAATATGATATCAGAGCCGATGCTATCCTATATGATTTGGCTCACTCTTTTTTTTTTCATATTGACATGAAATTCCTTTCGTCTTAGCTATCGTTTTATTCATATCGATAAGTTGGGTCATTGATATTACCAAGTAGCATACATTTTAACATGTAAGATTGGATAATTAATTAATGCAGGACGGATAAACAAAACGAAGTTGTGTTAGGTCGTGTGAGTTTCAAAGTAACCGTGTGCTTATTACGGCATACCCAGATCTCAAACAATAAACTTCTCTTATTTCCTATGATTAATTGTTGTCCTCTTTTTACTTAATGATCACGCAAGCTCTCTCTTGAATCTCTGAACGAGAGTTCAAAATTGGGTGAGAAACACTCCTTTTTGTAACCATTAACACGTTGCATTCTCGTATCCTTTTTTTCATGTTCACACAATTCACCGCAAAATCGTATTTAGGTATCTTATTTTCCATATACAAAACTAAGTAAACTTCCTGTTAATATAGACGTTATTTCGTTAACATCATCTACATATGAACTTTGTACATATAAATGATATTTTGTCGGCACATTCAAATACACGTATTACTTCGCACAAAAAATTTTCATTTTCAAAATAGATAGAGAATTTTCCCAACACTTCAGCTACGGGCCACAGCCAACCACCTTCCCTCATCCTATGTTTGATTTCCTTTTCTTCAATTTTTTTTTATGCCACATATTTATCCTTTTAAAAATTTGAAAACGGTTTTTTTAATATTAAAATTGCCACATGGGATGCTACCTATGGTGACATGTCAGCATAATCACTCAAAAAGTCAAAAGACGGAGAGAGTTTGGACGGCACAGCAAACGCCGTTAAAATGAATGAATATGGGTTGGACCCAAAAGAGAACCCGACCGAACCGGACCGACCCGTTTCTGCGTTCGGACCCCCTGTAACGGCAACATCAGCTGCTAGCCTACTACTACCCTGAACTCTCCTGCGTATCATCATCTTCTTCTTCTTCTTCGCCTCCGAACCCGAAGCGACCTCCGTCGATTGGATCCCTCGCCGGAACGTCAAGCATGAACCAGCTTCAGAACGCGATCAGGTCGGCCTTCGCCCTTCGGGGCAGCGCCGCCGCCGCCGCCGCCGCCGCCGCCGCTCGAGGCCTCCCTCCGCTTCTCCGAGACGCGCCGCGACGACCCTTCTCGACGGAGCCGGAGCAGCCGGCTCAACCGGAGGACTCATCCGCCGATCCATTCCTTCGAACTCCGAACACCGGTTCGCTTCATGTGCTTCTTATCTTCGATTACAGTCTCGATCATTTGCTTCGTCGTTGATTCTCTGTTCTCTGCTCTCGCGTTAGCGTTAGGGTTTATGCCTCCATTGCGATGAGCGGCGGTGCGCGTGTTAAGTGTTTGAACGGAGAAAGTAGACGGGAAGAGAGCACATTCGAGCAATTGCGAGCTTTCTTTCTTAGAAGCAATGAGATGGAGTGATCAAGTATTGCTCGTATGATTTCCATTTTGCCTGTTTGATAATGGCCTCCTTTATCCAAGCGTTTGGATATGTATAGATCAGTCCAACATGTTCTCGCATTGAAAATGGCGGTTTTGATTCCTTGGTTTTTACAAAGGATTCATGAGGGTAAAATGCCGTGTGGCCTAGTTATTTCGATAAACACACCGAGCCTTTCCTAGACTTGGCTTGTTTGCTCAAAATCAATTTCGTCTTTCCATCAGATTGTCTCTGAATCTCTGAGGGAAAATGGATGTTGAATGTTTAAGTTCATTGTTTGTGTCATCTGTGTATCGTCTCATCGGGCTTTGGACATATGAATGCTTCCGATTGGGGTTTTTGGTCTGTTCTACTAATACTTCTTGCTCCCTCCCTCAGGTCTAGTTTATGCAAAGTTATTTGGCATGTCGAGACACACCTTGAAGACTGATATTGTGAACCTGCTTGAAGGTTGTAACCTGAGCCCGGATGATGTCAGATTTAACTACAACCGGATGTTTATGCCGACGGGAATGTAATGTTTTCTTCTGTTGTACTTAATACTTTTCGTTTTGGTACGATCTACAAACTAAAAGTTGCAAAAACCTTGTTATTTTTTGTTGCACACTGGTTAGTCAAACACCTCATTTAGGTTAATTAGGATGTATGTGGAGGTAGAAAAGGAAAGTTTTTGAACTCTACCACCTCTTTTTGCAGCTTGAGTGACTCCACGGATCCTCTCCAATGCTTACATTGTTTCTTTCATTGTGTTTGAGGGGATTATATATCAAACCTTCAACTGTTCATCCTCATCTATATCATTGTTGCATTCAGGATGGTGCAGTTTCCCTCTCGGTTTGCATTTGATCAGGCTTTTAAGGTGATTAGCAAGAAGGGTCGCTTGTACAGATTGGAGAGGGTAATTCTTCTCACTTATGTCAGTTTTCCAAAATTCCTTAATATTTTGCATCATTTTGGTACTGTGGTTAATTGTTGGCTCTTGCATCTCAGGCTGATCGTTCGCAGTGGGATCTTCTCATGAATTATGATGGGAAAACAGTAAGCTTAAGCTTCAATTTAGAAACAAGAGAAAGAGACATTTAATTAGACATACCTATTTTGGTGCACTTAGTAGAAGGCTATTGAGAAGTTGACATGTGGCCGTCTCATTGAGTGACATATCTTCCTACTTCCAACGTTTTTTTCCCTTCATTTTATTTCCAACTTCCATGAAATAGCTTCAACCAAAAAATCCGTTTCTTAGCCCCAAAGTCTTTTAATTATAGTTTTTAAGTCATTTACTACTCAAAAATCAAATCTTAATTAGATGAAAAACCCAACGAATAAAACATAAAACTAAAATAAAAATTAAGAAATGAACTATGAAGTCATATAGAGACCATTCCTTAATGTTTCATAGCGTAAGCTAACATATTGCAATCCAAAACCATATTGATTTTTTTCTGTATTGTACAATTGAGAGGTAATTACTGCTGTTAAATCTATCACATGTTAGAGTATCTCATACACATGTGGAAAAGGGATCGATTACTTTGTGCCTTGAGTATCTAAGTAGATAATCTAAGCTCTTTAGAAGCTAGGCTGAGGAAAAAAAGTCATAAATTTTGACTATGTAAAAAATCCTATATTTTGAAAATCCAGTTTAATTGAATTATTTGATTTAAATTTGCTCTTTGCTTGAATTGAAAATTTTTCATTCTCTTGTGCAATGCAGGGGCAAAAATTCTAGTGATAGAACGAGTTTGATACTTTTTTAGCAAAAAAAAAGAACTAGTTTGATACTTTTTTAGCAAATAAAAGAACTAGTTTGATACTTTAAGGCTCTAGTCTTCCTCCTTGAGTAACTAGCTATTTGTTGCTTTATCATTGTATGTTGTTCACCATCATGATTGGCATGCAGGTGTGCTCGTCATGTTGCTCTCTCTCTATTTTAAGAAATTCTAGTGTTTGTTCTTCAATCCTAGAACTAAATTTGTTTAGTATGTGTACTTGATTAAATCTTTGCAATTTCTTTGAGTTTTCCTCATGTCTTTAAATGTAGTCATTGATGAGAACTTGATTAATTCTTTGTTATTTGATATGATCGGTAGAACATGTCCTTACATGTCATGCTAAAGGATATGTATGAGAGCTAGTCAAAACTCAAAATAGCATCCACAGTGTCTAGGGATTCATCAAATAATTTCCATTGGATAAATTGGTTACACTTGGTAATCATCCTTTGTGCATATGTGTCCAGTAAATGAATTGATGGTCTGTTATTTCTGAGTGGTTTGGTGCTGGAATGTTGAATAAGTTCTCTTCGAACTTCACATTTCCCTCAGAAATTTTGCTGGTAAAAAGCAGAGCTTGCTTTAGTTTGTTCTTCATGCATTTTGTGTGCTGGAGATTTACTCTTTTTGTATGGTTAATTGGCTTCGACTTGAAAACATGTGAGAATTGATATGAGCTGATTTGATTTGCCCTTGTCAGCTTTTACTGCAAGGAATCCCTTTCGCTGCTACTCCAAATGATGTGGAACGGTTTATGTCTGGATGTCAATATGATGCATCCTCCATTCAGATGATGGTCAGGTTAGCCAAATAGCTCTCTGTAAAGTTGCTTGATAAAAACTAAAACAAGCATTCATGGAGATAATATCTTTATTGATCATTATACTTGTATAGATATTGTGTGAATAAATCTTCTTTTCAAAGAACTATCTATTTCCTACAAAACATACTGCACCTAACCAGGATGAAAATTTATTTTGGAGTGATTTTGAACCTGAACCTTCATTTTCCATGTCAGCGAATGAAATTTCAATGGAAAGCGTGAAATCCAAATGCCAAACAATAACATGTCTTTTAGCACCATTCCCCAAAGATTCAGTTCTTGGTCTTATTCTTGCCATTTGTCAACAATCTTGCTCTTGCTAATATTTCCCTAATCTCCTCTATTGTTAAGGTGGAGAAGATATCCATCTGATCATTCTGCCCTTTCTAAGAAATGCAATTACTTTTTGTTGAATGGCAATTTTATGCCATTGGATTCGAGTAAATCTGAGCTGTGTATCATGATACCTTTTCATGGGTTATGAGGAAGATGAGTGTGTTAAACCCTTTCCTTGCAAGGAATTCTGGGGCTAATTATTAATTACAAGTTCACGCAATCTTGTTGTTGCTCCTAAGGCAGCAAGTGGTAGTACTTAAGATTTTGTCCTTGCATTAACGAAAATGTGCTAAGGGTGGCAATAGAGTGATCAAGAAGTGCCTTCATAGAATGAAAGTACGAGAGACATCGTAAATGAAAGAGTTCATCTTCTTTATTGTGGTGATTGCATGAACTTTTTTAAATGTGAAATGAAAGGGTTTTGAAAAAAGTAAAGATGGAACTATAGGTCTAAAAATAAAAGTCATGACTTGATGATGTTATAAAGCAGCTTGCATAAGTATGTGCTATTAACCCAGCGTTGCTGAAATTTTCCGGAAGCATTGGTTTTAAGTCCCCCCTCACATAAATCTAATGCATTTGCAGGCCAGCATTCCCAGATCCAATTAAGATGGCGACTGTGAACTTCCCCTCGCAGATTCAAGCGACGAATGCTTTCATCACCAAGAATAGAGGTTTCTGCCAAAATAGTCAGGTTTTGTTGCGAGTTCTGCAGTAAAGGAGTTGCTCTTCATGTTCCCTATTCCAATCTGTCCACAATGGTTTTAAATACAGTCTGAGGAACTGGGGTATCCAAAAGGTTGCTTGTTCTTTTCAGTTCTTCTTTTCCTTGGTTAGGAGCTTTTTCAGCCATTTTACCCTTGAGAAGGTCCATTTCTGGTCGTTTTAATTGGATTCAGGCCACATTGGTCCCTCCTATTGTGGATTTTTTTTTCCGTCTGTCAGATATCACTCTCTTTTTATCGTCTTTGAAGTCTTCTTCCTTTGGATTAGGAGCTGTGCTTCATGCGGTGGAAATTCCCCCACGATAAGGAGATAAATGGCCAGTGAATGCCACAAGGTTTACCTGGTAGCATTATTTGTTATGGTCAATGCCAGATCAATTGTTGTACCTTGCTGTAGCTTGGATGTGCTTGCCTCTGGAACGAGAAGAGAACACTCACCTTTTCTGGTCGCATTTTGAAAATCAAGTCTGTGGTAAGAGTTTCTCCGAGCGTACAAAGAAAGCATGACAGAGTGTGCGTTGCATCTCTTTAAGTAGTTGGTGGTGCCCATTTGGTCCTTCTAGCAGCTGCTCGAGTAAATAACAAAAAGGTTCTTTAGAAGTATTATCTAGACTTGGGGGTACTCTCGCAGCTCCAATCTTTTTGTTCATGATTTAAGCAGCTTGGGTTGGGTGGGTGGACGCATTGATTGTGCAAAATCTTGCAGGGTTGCTCGGTGGTTTCTTAGAGTGAAGTGCAAGGTGTCTTTTAACTGGGATTGCATGAGTTCGCAATTATGTGCCGGTATTATGACATTTCAAGAATGATGAAAATTGATGATTAGTTGCGACATAATCGTTATCTCGCATCGAGTGGTTCTCTATGAAGCAAAACAACATGGGAGATGAACTGTCTGTGGTTTTATTAGTAGGCTCAAAGGCTCTTCACTTTTGCGGGCCTCAGATGATGTCGCGTGTGGAGAACTGGTCTTGGTCGGTTCGCCAAGCGGTACGGTTTATTGGCCGTCTCTAAATCCCCGTGCGAGCGTGTCTTTGTCTTCGGCCATTTCGCAGGCTCTCCATCTTTTAATCTTCCAAAAAAATGAATTCGGACGATTGCGGAGACGGGAGGGAACAGGGACGGTTCAGAGGCGTCACGTGACATCAACGCCCAGAATTTACACGCCTCTCTCTTGCATGGTGTTTGTGGGGATGGGTCAGTCATTGAATAGTTAAATCCATCTCGGTCTCGCCGCTTTTGTTTTTATGAATTTTGTTAACGAATGTCTCGACACCTATGGAGCAATAAAAACAAAGAAAATCTACGATCTTAAGTGCACATATCGGGTTGAATTATGCATACTCAATATCTTGAGAATCGAAATGGTATTATTCCGGCATGATTAAAGAGAAGTCATAATTAGGGTTTAGTGTTTGGTCGGTGAAGCATACGGTTAATTCCCAGAGAGAGAGAGGAGAGAGAGATTTGAGGTGGTCTCAAGAAAAAACGAGGCATGTTGAAGTGGAAGAGGACAAGAAGGTTATTGTCCTTTGACATGAAAATCGCCAAAGGAAAATGATGGAAGCAGCTTATTAACTCATAGCTTTGGACAGATCACTGCAATAACGGTACAAATAGCACTCACAAATCTCTAAACCTGTGTGTCCTTTGTGCCTTTTACCAAACCAACCCAACTTCCCTCCCTAAAACAAATCAGAACATAACCCCCTCAAAAAGAAAAGAAAAAAAGGAAAAAGGGGTATAAAAGGGAGAAAGAAGAGAAGAAAGTGTAGATCTTAAGAACCGTCGTCGAACCTCCAAGGCTCATATCGCCCAAAGAAGAAACAGGAACTAAAAAAACAGCTAGCTCTACCTGCCAGGTGCGTTACCGAGTGAGTCATGATCACAATGTCTTCCAAAAAGGTACATTGAAAGCTTTATTTTGCATCTTGCTACAAGATCTTCTCTGTATCTTGAGAGGCATCAGTCTCTTTCAAAGAGAGGCTCTGAATCTTTGAGTCTCTGATTCTCCTCCTCTAGTACCGTAATAGAAGTGCTCAATCTTTTCTTTTTGAGTTATCAGTAGGTGTTCGCGGCATGTTCGTCTAGAACAGGAATGGCAATTAGCCGTCTAGAAGAGAAAATGTGCAGGTGGGCTTTTGATCTTCATCCCCGCCTTTTTGTTGTTGTCTAGCCATCGGTCTCATTTTTAGTGCCTAACATTGGAATGGCCAGTGTCAAGAAAACCGAGGACGACGGTGACGACGGTTTGAGTCTCATAGATTGCCTGAGAGGAAGATTGCTGGCAGAGAGACAAGCCTCTAGAGCTGCTAAAGATGATGCAGAGTTCATGGTTCAAAAGGTTTGATCTCTTCCTGGGATTTTATTCATTTCACTTCTCTATGCTAATCTCATTCCTATTAATGGGTACGAAAAAAAGGTTCAGCATTTTTCTTTGCATAACAACTGAAGCGAGTTTTGCCTTCTAACGTGGCTTGTAATGCTGCATGTCTATTAATGTGATACTGTCTCACTCTTTCTTCTGCATTTGATGTTGTGAAGTTGGTAGAGATGGAGAAGAAGCTGAGAGAGGAGATCAGATTGAGGGACAAGGCCGAGAAGAGACTTAAATTCCTCAGGGGAAAGCTCGAAACAGTGGACATCCCATTTTCACCCACCTTGGAGGAATCACAAGAATCTCGCAGACCACCCATTACTTCAAGCCCCCAAGACGCACAATTAGAAAGAGCCAAAAGCCAGATCACAGTGCAAGAAACTTCCCAGAACTCGAAAATCGATTTGTCAAACCGGCCCAAGTCAAGTGATTACTCTCACACCCATGAAGCTAATCTTGACTGGGAAACTGGTGATTTTCCAGCTGAAAAATCTGGCGAGCAAATCACTGCCGGTGATGAAGAGTCCAAGATTGATGACCCCAGGCAAGAGTTCTAACCGACACTGTTCTCCAACTCAATTTTCCTAGTAATATCACTTCTGTTTTACTACCGCATGCAATTCCAGTGGCTGAGAAAATTATGAGCATAATTTCTGATTATTACTAGTTATCCTCCAATTGATAAACTATTCAATATGCATGTTGAGTTCTACTACTTTATTTCATAGGAAGTGCGATCATATGTAAGATGTATTCAGTGTTTTGCTGTCAACTGAGTTAATTAATGTCTCATGTTTCCTCTTCTAGTTCTTCCATGTTGAAAGCTTCTGTGGCAGAGCCAGAGACACAGAATGAGATTGACGAGGAAGCTCACAGCTCACTGGCACTGGTCTCAATCAAGCTTCCAGCAAAAACTCAGCCCAAAGAGATGAAGATAACAAGGAAAATCACAAACCAAGCCCTCGATCCTCTGATCCATGCCAGGGAAAAGACTCGGAGTTCAATGGAAAGAAGGCATATGTTTAAAGCCCTGATCTGTTAATACCTAATAACCGACACTAGTGACATCTTTCTCCTCCTCCTTCCTGATTTTTTCTTTTTTTTTTTGTCCCTTTAAGAGGACCAGTTAGGCAATAAATTGTTCCAAATTGTGCTTGAAACCTGAGATATGTAAAAACTGGAGTCAGCTTTTCCGGGACGCATTGATTCAGAGCCAGGACCTTAGATTTGCTTTGCCTTCTTGCAATCTTACCGCTCAGTGTATTTATGAAGTTTTATTGAAAGGAGGGAGTCAGTTCGACTCAAAACACGAGCCTAGGATGAATCATTGTACTGCCTTCATGTGAATTGACGAGAAAGTTTTAAGTGTGAAATTTGTTGGTCAAGCCCGAGAAGGAGGGACAAGGCAAGACTGAACCATGCATAGGGTTGCCAACATTGATCGTTGTGTTCCCAATTAAACCGGCTTCAGCCATAAAAGTGGGGTTAGATGTCTGGGTATGGGCGCTCTCGCGAAAGAACATGGCAAGCGTCCAGGGAAGGGCCTGATCACGAAAGCATAAAGGTCGAGTCACGATGCTTTTACCATTGATTTTTCAGCAAATGGAGGGGTTCTTAAGGTCACACCCAGAAGAATCACCAGTGCTCCTTGCCCGTGGTTAATTCCGAAAAATTAAACCCTGAATACCAAAACAAATTACCCTCGAAAAAGATACAAATTTGAGCTCAAATTATGATAGACTACTGATAAGTGATAGGCACTGGGACTTTGAATCCACAACAATCTTGGAATTGCTTCACAGTTGATATGAAGTTAGAAGCAAAATGCTTTCACAGGTTCACAGCGACAAAATCATCCTTCAGTGTCCCTTAAGACAGTAGCTGTCTAAGACATAACAGCACTGGATCTCTGAATCCACGGTAAAACTAGGTACTGCTTCAAAATTCTTGATCTGAACCAGAGCAGCATATATGGAACATTTAAACAAGAATACGTCTCATACTCTTCTCAAAAGTCAAAATCTATTAGTTGTGAATTCTGCAAGAACCCAAGACACAAGAAAAACACAACTTGCTGTGCTAGTTGGTGTGCTCGCGATGCTGCTCTGTTGCCTGGTGGGCGCAAGCTCCTCCCTTAATAGCCAATTGAAGTATCTGACAACAGATTAGAATTTCCACGCTGAAACTAGTGTCTATTTGTTACTTCGGCTTCGGCCTTGACAAGATGGCTATTGATTCCCACTCCAAACTACAGATTACCTCCTTAATTGATGAGAAAAGACAAGTATCAGATGCACAGATTGAACAAAAAAGCTAAAAACTTATTATTCAGGTGAAAGCACCTACGGAGGGGTTTTGCCTGTCAATGTCAAAACCATTAATGGCACAGGGTTCAGCCAAGAGCTCCACTGGTTCTTCGCCTGAGAAGACATCAATAAAAAAGCTACCATTAGTGCACGAGTCTCAATTGCTTTTGATTATTTTACAGTGAAACACCCATTCAATGATTTTTAAACAAATATTAACAACCTTTCAGCTAGACAAAGACCTACTATCATTTAAGTAAAACTGGGTCAACTGGTTGGATGCAGTCCTCCAGAGCCATAATTTGATAGAAGCATTCCCTTATATTCTGTCTAATGAATTGCACAAGCATCCTAGCAAGGTCAATCATTTTTTTCCTGGATGGACAACTCCTACCTTCTTTAACAACAGCTAGGATCCCATCTTCTGAGCAGATCATGACAGGTAACATTCGTGTGCCAACATTCGAAGGACTTATACTGCGATCATATTGAATCTCCCAAATCTCACTCTCAGACACTGAACTAGTCACTCCTTCACCCATCCCTACTCCAGATAGAATAATTGGCTGTTGTTGCCGCCGCAGATCCCAGGCAAATATGGTTCCAGCTGATCCACCGGCCTTACATGTAAAGAAGATAAGTGAAACAGCCATAAAAGTGAAGTTGATTATAAGTTGAGCCAAATTAGATGCAAGCCAAAAAAAGGAGTCATGAGGAAAATTTTATGTGAACCTCCAGTAAAACAATGCCTGTGAGCAAAAACAACTATAACAAGACAAGATATCATTATAACGAAGATACGTCAGATAGTTTTTTGCTTAATTGTTTTTCCCCCAGAGCTCGGTTCTTGGCTGATCTTCAAGCAATATGCATCATCTGATTGACAGCAAGGAACATAGAATTGACCTTGTGCCATGCTAATTCCTTTGCCATTCCATCAAACAGACCAGAAACAGCCACATCCTTCTTTCAGCAGCTAAGAACCTTAACATGATTAATGCTACAGAATAGTCTGGATATTATCGAGTGAGACAAGCGGAGGTAGAAGCCAGAGGATGCTGTAAGAAAACTGTCGATCCATTTCCTTCCCAAAACAAATGTAATCGTATTCTACACTTGGTCTAGCCATCCATCATATACAGCTGGACACTAGGAGAAGAATCGTAAGCCTCTTTTGTACTTGATGAAAAAGAAATGAAGTAAGGGCCATCCTTGTAATGGAATAAAATATGAATGCAAATCAATGCACAATCCATATACCAGACACGTGTGCTTTCGAGATGGATGAATATCAATTGAGTGCACTATCCCAGAAGCCTTCTCATGGATGCTGCAAAGTTTCAAGAAAAAGACCTGCCTGTTAGAAACCAGCACAAAACAATCTAGGGTATCGACAAAAAACAAGCTGCAATTTGCTAGAAATTAATCAATCTTCTACAAATAATCAATGTTCATTTTCCACTTCTTTTCACCAAAGTCCTAACATACTTCTACACACCAAAGAGCACCATTCAATATCTAAGACATAACCTGCATGAGTGGATGACTCGACCCCACTTGGAAAGAAGCTTTCCATCACAAAAGAAGACAACAGCGAAGTACTTCCAGATTTAATTCTAGAATTGTTGCAACACTAATTTCAGTGTAAGCGTCCTTTTGGATATTTAAACAACAACATTTCTGCCAGGATTCAGACCGCCAAATCGAGAAAACCTGAAAGAGAAGGATGAAAGGAGCATGGAAACAACAGAGTCAATTTTCTGATGCTCATTCAAGCAATTCTGCAACCACGACAGGCACAGACCGTGTGGCAGATTCCCTTAACTCAAACACACAGCACTTGAATTAGTAAGACACACCAAGACATCTAAGCCCAGATTCCGCTTTCCTCTTATCTCAAGCATTGAACTAACCAATTAGACCAAAACACCAGGTAAACAACAACGCCAATTTCAATCCTTTATAAACATAAAGTCCACAAAATCTCTCACCGGTCACACTTGAACTGCGAGACCGGCCCCCCGGGCTTCCTCCGATCCCACCAGTGAAGACTAAACCCATAACCGCCCGTCGCGAACTCGCTCGGCGAAGCCCATCTCGCGGCGGTGTACGAAACCAACCCATTCGCATCAAAAACCCTAGCGTTCTTGAGCTGCGCTTCCCCGAGGCTCAACAAATTCACCCTCCCATCCTCCCCTACGCTCACGCAGTCCACTCCGCCGTCCACCAGGTCCACGCACGAGGCTCCCCCCGAATGCAGCTCCTCCTCCGCCACCGGCTCAATCGACAGGTCCGCCGGATTCACGGCCATGATGTGGAACGACCCCAGGTGGGTCGAAGCGGCGATGACGGGCCTGTGCGCGAAGCTCGTGGATTTGAGCGAAGAGATTCGAGACGATAGCGGGGAGTACGCGGAAGCGAGCGTCGGGGTTTTGGAGGGGCTTATGGAGTGGATTTCGATGGACGGCGAGCCGGTGTCGGAGTCGAAGGAAGCGATAACGGCGTGGCGGTCCAGGGCGGAGATGGGGGGGAGCCACCGCACGGCGTCGACGTACTTGTACAGAGGGAGCTTGTGGATCTTGGGGGACTCCGGAAGTTGCGCGATCGCCATTTCCTTCGCTCTGTCACAGTGATGGTGCGCAGGGTCGGAGAGGGAATGCGACAAATAGGCTGCTCGTGCCGCGAAGAATATGATATTGTTTTGGGCTCTAATAACTTGCGCATAGGCACCTGAAAACTTAATAAAAGTGTTAGGGTACGCATGAAATTTATTATGAAATAAAAATTCTCTTCCAGAATAGATTTCGAAATAGCAATGCGTTCATTATAAAATTTCCGGAATGTACTCTGGAGTAATTTTTACATTCTAAAATAAAAATGCGTTTGTTAAAAATACTTGATTCCAGAATACATTCTTAATTTCAGAATAAGTTTATGGACAAGAAAAAGAGAATTTACTTTTTGTAGCTTTTCTCTTCCAAAATACATTCTTTCTATTTTCTCTCTTTTTCTCACTAATTTTTTTCTTTAGAAAAAGCATAAAAATTAAAAAATTCCAAAAAAATTCATAAAAATTTCGAAAAAATAAAAAAAGTTAGATTTCTGGAAAATAGGAAATTTGATAAATTTTTTTTCAAAAAATATAAAAAAAATTAAAAATTTCAAAACTTTACAAAATAGCTTAGAATACCTTTGGGCACTTATTTTGAGTGAAATTTAATTTTTTTGAGATGCCCAAAAAAATAAAAAAATCAAAAATTTCAAAACTTTATAAAATTACTTAGAATACCTTTGGGCACCCACTTTGAGTGAAATTTAATTTTTTTTTTAGGTTCCCAAAAAAATCAAAAAATCAAAAATTTCAAAACTTCACAAAATGGCTTAGAATACCTTTGGACATCCATTATAAGTGAAATTTAATTTTTTTGAGGTGCCCAAAAAATAAAAATATAAAAAAATTTTAAAAAAATTTCAAAACTTTGGGCACCTACTTTGAGTGAAATTTAATTTTTTTGAGGTGCCTAAAAAAATAAAAATATAAAAAAATTTCAAAACTTCAGAAAATGGCTTAGAATACCTTTGGGCACCCACTTTGAGTGAAATTTAATTTTTTTTGAGGTGCCAAAAAAAATCAAAAAATAAAAAATTTTAAAACTTCACAAAATGACTTAGAATACCTTTAAGCACCCATTTTGAGTGAAATTTATTTTTTTGAGGTGCCCAAAAACATAAAAAAAAAATAGATTTCTGTTTCGGAAATCAATTTCTAGAGTATAATTAGTCATGTTTTACTAAACAAATTTTTCCTCTAGAAATCAATTTCTTGCAAGAATTTCAGAAATCAATTTCTGGCAAGAATTTGATTTTTAGAACAGAATGGTTATCATTCGTACCCTTAAAGTCCCGAGTCCGACCTCGATGGCCCGACCCAAGCTCCGAAGATCGGGGCAACCCACCTAGGTCTCGAGCCAAGACTCGATGAACCCATATTTGGGCACTAGCTCTTGGGCCACCCTCGATGAACTTGGGCACCTAGGTCAGGGTGTTCGGGATACAAGCTCGAGTATCAAGATCCTGCGCTTGGCCTTTGTGGACTCGAGCCCAAATGTTAGTGATCCAAGCTCAAGTACTGGGATCCCATGCTTGACCTTTATAGACTCAAGACCATGTGCCGGGTCATCCAATGTCAAGGCATTGGGGCTTCGAGGCCAACCTTAGGGTGCAAGCGTTGGGGGGCAAGCACAAGCACCAGGGTTCTAGGCTCAGCATTAACGGACTTAGGTGCGGGCACTAGGGATCTAGGCACCAGGGTTATGGCTCGAAAACAATGGACCAGGCCTTGGGTCCTCGCATCGGAGACCTGGAGTGCTTATGTTCGAGCGTAAATTTTTGGATCCAAACATTGCTACCTAGTTATATTTTGGACAATGATTTTCACTTTTTTAAAAGATGAATCATTTTCTTGAATTTAAGCATAGGTTTTCGTTAAGTCATTTTCCTAAGCGAAACAAATGCCATAAAATGTTTTCAGCGAAACAAACATAGGAAAAAACCACCATCAATGACAAACTATGCTCACTATGATATATTTACTCCAAACCTTTTTTTGTGAAATAAAAAATCATAAAGTATGTTCATTATGACACATTTATCCTAATTTTTTTTGTGACATAACAAACTCCAAACTTATAATTATGTGACATATTTACCCTCCATCAAAGTTTGGTCAGATGATTTAGCCAAAACGATTTTTTTTTTAGTTCATTTAAGCCATGTGAACATCATGTTATGTCAATAATGGATGCCAAACTTTTAACATTGCTCATTGACAAAGTTTTGACGAAGGGTAAATGTATTGCACGAATATAAATTTGGGACTTTTAGTGTTACAAGAAAAAGTTTAGGCTAAATGTATTATAATTATCTTAAAGAAACTAGTATCAATCTTTATACATGTGGGTAGGTTTAAGACTAGAGTGAAAGTTTGAAAAAAAATTTAGAAAAAAATTCGGATAAGAATTTCGCACCTAGGATTTGAGATTTTTTAAGAAATTAGGCCAAACTCGAAATATTTACAGCTTATTAACATCGTTTAATTTTCACTTTCGTAATGGTTGGGAAAAAACGACAAATGGTTTGAGAACTTTCATATATGCTATATCTATAAGATCGATTATATTCCAATCATCGAACGAGGGTATGCGTGGGTAATTTTGAAATCTAGATGTGTTTATTATAATTTAATTTGCAATTTTTTTCCATACTGCAGATGAATTTATGCTATTGATGTGGGCTATAATATATTGGTTCCATATCAAGGTGAACATACCATTAAACGATTTTTAAAGTAGAGGTCATTGAAGAAACAAGTATGACTCGTTCAATCACACCCAAAGTGATGGAAAGTTGCTTGACGGTATCGCAGGTAAGATTTCTGATTTTTAAGAATGCTGCCTGATCATTCACCAAGAACGCAACCTGTTATCCCTCCGTTTTTTTTGGTCATGAACCTGTTATCCCTTTACCGTGTTATGCTCTTCGTAACTTTTTTCGAATGAAAGCACCCCTAGACGTCTTGTTTGTTGAGTACTTGCAAGAAAATATAAGAAATTGATAGGACACAATCAGGTCGAATGTTGAACAAAGATGCACAATCCGAAGGTTGGTGACAGCAGCAATAGAGGGGGGCAGTGGGAGCTGCGGCTAGACTAGGATTTCATATGATTTGAGGATGTTTGGGTACTTTAGAACTATGATAGAGGTAAGGAATAATGACATAAACGGTCCCTGAACTTTGGTCCAATATGCAATTTGATCATTAAACTTTTAATTTATTCAATGTAATCCATGAACTTTAACCTAATGTTCAATTTGATCCATGAACTTTTAATTTGCTCAATGCGGTCCATGGACTTTTAATACATATTCAATTTAGTCTCTAAATTATATGAAAATGTTCAATGTAGTCCATGAACTTGAATTGAATTACATTGAATAGATTAAAAATTCAGGGACCAAATTGAACATTAGGCTAAAGTTCAGATACCACATTAAACAAATTAAAAGTTCAGAAACCAAATTGCACATCGAGTTAAAGTTTAGGGACCATTTGTATCATTTTCCCTAGAGGTAATTTGGAAAGTGAAAAGTCAATTTTGCAATTAAAATTGGAATATTAACATAAGGTGCAATTCAACAACTATCTTGACTAGTTATGATGCAAACTTATGATTTTAGATATAGAGGATGCAAAGTAAAATCGAGGCACAAAATAGAGAGGGTTTTTGGTGCCGTCCCTGATTTAATTCTCCGAATCACCTACTTTAAGTGGGTAGGTATGACATGACCAAGGTGTTCCTGCTGCATGCGTGATAAGCCTCGATGGAAGGGCTTGATAGCGAAAATGAAGGAAGTTGTCTATAGAAGTTTACCTTGATTGTCAACACCCCATTGGGCCCTATGGCCCTCGAGGTATTGATCCCCGGTCGCGCTGCATGAAATCTGACTTCATTTTACCATTAACTCCTATGCACAGTGGCGTACCGCACAAACACTAAGAAATTTCCAATGAGTAGTCCTCAACTCCAGATCATTTGCTGCACATTTAAGTGACAACTTCACGCTGCATTACAGATGAGCGAACAACTTTTTAGCTTCAGATCATTTGCAGTATATTTAAGTAACTCGTAAATCCCCAGTCACTCTGCATCCGCTATTTTATGTGCCGTAGCCCTCAACTTCAGACCATTTGCAGCGTATTTGAGTTATTTGACCGAGCTGATTGCTGCTTCTCTTTTGCTTTCTCTCTAAAGAAGAGTTAAAAAGTCATTTATATTAGCTTCCAGACTGCAATCACTTGTATATTGGCACGAGTAAATTTTTTCCCATGCATGAAGGAGCAGACACTAACAGATGCCTCTTCTGATCTTTTCCTTGACAAAGTTGGACCATTCCAGACTTGAAAAGGATGCAAATAGTTCACCCAATCTATCATCTCTTCAGGGATGCTCCATAAGTTCCTCTTAAGAAGAGATTTCTCCAACACAGCATTTTTCCTGTATGTGATCCCCAAAAGTGATCGTTCCTTGTACCAGAAAATTATGCATAAGCCACATGCTATGCTATACTGCTGCACATGATAATTCCTCCTCCTCATGCTCCTCAGGCACATAACTGTGATTCCTCATATGATCCATCAAACAATCGAGGACACCAAGAATCTGAGTAACTCGGTCATTGCACCAGTCCTCTGCTCTGAATCCATGAACTACATTACTGATCTCAATCCAACTATATCCAGGACAAGTCTTAAGGCATTTATCCTTCATCAATTTCCGCACTTGCGCTGCTTGATCCCAGAGACCAATACTGGCATAAAGATTTGCCAATTGAACATGTGTAGCTGCACATCCTGGTTCCTGCACCAACCTACTTTCTGCAGCCTGAATACCAAACCAAACGCTCCCATGAAGACGGCAGGAAGAAAGTAATGAGCCCCATATGACCGCATTGGGCTGAACAGGCATTCTTTTTATAAAATTACGAGCCTCTTCCAGCTTACCACTGCGACCAAGGAGATCCACAACACATGCATAATGGTCTAGTTCCGGGATCAACCCATGATCAACCATTGAGTCAAAGTAAAGCTGCCCTTGTTCGACAAGACCAGCATGACGACATGAAGACAGAACCCCAAGGAAAGTAATAGCATTTGGCTTGACTTTTTGCAGCATCATCTCCTCGAAAAGATCAATTGCTTCATGCACAAGCCCATATTGAGCATACCCAGCAATCATCGAGTTCCACGACACGAGATCTCTCTTGGGCAGCTCGTGAAATACAAGCAATGCATCATCCATGTACCCACACTTGCAGTACATGGAAATAAGAGAATTGGCAACATGAATGTACGAAGCAAAACCCATTTGGATTGCCTGGCAATGGGCACTCTTGCCCTGTCCAAGAGCTCCACTACCTGTGCAAGCACTCAAAAGACTTGTAAACGTGAAATCATTGGGCTTTGAAGCTGAATACCTCATCGAATGATACAGCTCCAAGCACTCGTCAACCTGCCACTCTTGTGCAAAGCCAGCTATAATGGCAGTCCAAGACACTACATTCTTCACAGACATTTCTTCAAACACCTTATAAGCATTCACCAGCTCGCCGCACCTACCATACAAAGTTATCAGGGAACTCCCCACGTAAACATTGGCAAGAAACCCAGTTCTCATCGCCAAGCAATGGAATTGAACGCCACCTTCAAGATCACGAGCGGACCCACATGAACTCAAAGCATGCGACAACCCAACCGCACTATCTCCGACCCTTTCCTCCCCGAAAACGGAACCTTTCTTGTCAGATACAGCGGATTCAAGCATTTTGTCGAACACGTTACGCACGGCAGCACCGGATGAACCCAAAGGAGTGAAACCATTAGCGAGCTTCTGGGCATTTGAACTCGTGTCCAAGAACTCCTCGATGAGTCGGAGATGGCTCCGGCGACTGGAGTTCCCACTGGTTTTGGGAGCTACAAGGCTCAGGATTCCGAGGGCTTTGTCCAGTCTCCTGCTTCGCGATGGATCATGCTGCGTCGGTTTGCGGGAGGAGAAAGGCCTGAACTGTAACTGTGTCGCCGTTAAGAGATGGTCGATTTTGCGACAAGCTAAGTTCATGCGCAAAACATAGTTCATTACTCCGCAGAGCGCCGAGGAGGAATCTCAGTTTTATTTCGGTGTCTATCTATGCATGACGAGAAGTATTTTCCACCGGTGAATCCATGCGAACTGCACGGTATGCTTGATACGAGTGTTCCTCTCGTTAAATAGCATCTTAAACTTGCTTGCCAAGCAAAAACAATATATCGTCTTGAACTTGCTTAACCCCCAAAAAAAAAATTAGCCATCTTAAAGCATGAAAAAATGCACAAAAGTCTTAAATCTTGTGCGCCGAATATAATCAAATTTTAAATCTTTCAATTGATTTAAACAAGTCGTAAATTTCTCTTTTAAAAGTGTAATCTAGTCTTTTAGATATCCAAAATTGCTTACATGACACTTAAATATTGCAATTCTTGAATCATTTATCAAGCAATCAAACTTAAAAAACCTATATAATTTCAATGAAGTGATATAATATGTAATATTATTTTGAAAGCTTGGGATTTTCATATTTATAGATTGTGCGGAATCAATTGCACGGTGCTATCTTTGAGCTTATCCCCCAGCCATATAGCTCATTTTCACATTGTTTGTCTGAACTGGTCTACCCATCTCCTCCATTTTACATTAGGGATGAGCGAGTTTAGGCGATTAATCTTCTTTCGTTTCATTATGGTATTCGATTTTCAGCAGAAATAGAGGAAATGAAGTACATTTATTCATTTTTAGCTTTAACTTACCTATTAATAGCAAAATCTATCAAATTATGCAAAATCCTTTATGGGATCGTCCACCTATAGGCCTTTTCCCCCTGCTATTGATAGATGAAATTGTCGGTTCTTTGGTTTTAAGAGGTAGGTTGTAGCGTAAACATTAGGGCTCGAGCCCTCCTTATCGAAAAGTTATAAAAGTGAATTTGTTTCATGTAAAATAAATATTTTTAAAAATAATAAATTATATTGCTAATTAATTAATAAAAGATATTTTTATTTTCGACAATAATTTATATTTAAACGTTTTTGTATTTAATAAAAATATTTTTCGATCATTCATTTTTACAAACTATACAAACAATCATCTTTACCCAAAAAAAAACTATACAAACAATCATTTTTAAAAAAATATTTTTCAAATCATTCATTTTTCGAATAACAAATCAACATGGTCAACAAATCAACTTATATAGCAAAGCAAAGTTTGGAAACAATAAAAACTGAAGTACCAATGCATCAAATTTACCGAAAGGCCAGAGGATGAGTACCATCCTGCATTGTATACACTGTACACTATGTTTTTGAGATTTTCTGATTGGAAAAATTTCCAGAACAATCTCAACTTCTCGTTCCCATATCAATTTGCATCCTCGATTTTGAAAATCTACAAATTGCATAAACATACAAAAGTCCACAAGCTAAAAGACCTAATCTAACACTCAAACACATCCACACCCACATGTGAGAATGGAACTTGAAATGGGTAAAGTTGGAACGGAAATAACAAATCCGTAAATAGGACCAAGTGTTCGATACAACTTGAAATTGAATGACAAAAGTAAGGACATTAATTGTAGGTTTGTAAAACCAAGGGAGCAAATTTATGTGTGAACCCAAATGTGAGGATGGTCTATGAAATTTCCCATATGTTATTCAACCAAATATGAGAGAGAGAGAGAGAGAGAGAACTAGCTACTTAGCTATGTTTCCATCAGAACTCTAACAAAATGCACATTAGTTACCATCCCACAATACATCTAAAATTAAAAGTTCAGTATTGCTAGCTATACACGACAATGATCTTTTTCAAGTTATACACCACAAGACACACTGCCCCAAAGTAAAACCTACATGGCGAAACCAAAACCGAGCACCATCCTATTGCCCAAATCTTACCTGGCTGAATCTGCAAATTACCCATCGAGACCTGCAATATCAACAAAATCCTCCCAAGTGCCAACTTATCTGAATTAACCATTGCGAAATGTCACAAAATCAGCAAACATGAAAAACCTCATAAACGTCTGAGACCAAAGGACAAAAGTCACTTGTCAGCTCTGCCTTCAGCTTATTCCACTCACGCTGGATGTGCCTCTCATTATCCAATGACAGCAGATCAGGACTTCCAACAAATATAGATGAACAAGCTTCGCCAAAAAATAAAATTGAGTGGACATGCACCTTGAGATTTTCATGACAATAATGCACAAGCATGTTTCAATCATGCCCAAAGATTGAAAAGATGTTCTACACAGCATCTAAGTATGGAATGTATCATTCACAAAGCACCATAAATGAGATTCTGCATCTTCAGGTGAAAAACAAAGCTATAGCTAGTGCAATCCAAAGGTGAACCATGAACCAAATCTCATCAGCTGCTTGCATCATGATCTAAAGATTGGAGCATCTCCAAATGATCAAGGCTATGCAAACGTAAGCATGAGAATGAAAACACTGAAAATCCAAAAGACACTGAATCCAGACCCATTATCTAATTGAACTTTTAAGGACTTTTAGATGCTTCGAGGCAGCCACGAATGCCTTAACTATCACCACTGGCTTTAGCAAATGTGCATTACTTCTAAGAGTGCCGAAAAGTGCCTCAACACAGGAGAAAAATGGCAATTCCATGAGATAAAAGAAATTAGTCGACACTGAAGCTTCACACTTAATGCCATACTAAGCTTGGATATGAGAGGCTACCCATCCATGTACCAGTTTGTGAGTAGAAGAAGCTGGTCTTTAGATTTTGAAAGAAAGCATTTATAACAGCATATTTTTCACTGGTGCCAATCTATAGAAAAACCTTCAAGACGAAAGTTTTTTTTTTTTGGTAAGGAAACCTTCAAGATGAAAGTTAATGCGCATGTAAATGGGAATTTCTGATATTTTAAGAATGGGCGATAAGTTGACACTGAGGGGGAGCTTTGTGATTCCACTGGCCTCAATGGGTAAGTGGGTAAAACGATTGAGACTTAAGAAAAAAAAGGAACTTCCTTTCACCCTGCAGAAACCTTGCTATGCCGCTGCACTATAGCCGTTTTGAGGAGAAGGGAATATTGGATCTTGAATTTGTTAGAAAAACTGGGCGCCACTTCAAATGTCAGGTGCAACTAAGTTTGCAAACTCTACACCTGGCAAATTGAAAAAAAAAAAAGAAACAATAATTATCATAGCTCACTTTTTTAAAGAAAAAAAGGAATGAGAATGAGAGAAGCATGTTCAGTGAAGAATAAGGACATATGATGGGCAACCGACGAAAACAATAAATACTGCATGAACTGGCTGGCAACAAAAGGAAATGTGGGTAAAAAACTACTCACAAAAAAGGAAAAGTATACACAAAAAGGGTTGCTGCTGTCGTCTTTCCTCATGCTCCTCCAGTGGCCTTGCCTGCAATCACTGCCTTGCCATTCACTTGGGCCAGGGAACTTGATGGAAGATTAGAGAACCTAGAGAACAGCAGAAAGGCATGTCAAATCTCGGCCCCATCCGGTACTTACACACCTTAGCTCTTAATCAATTGGTGTCTTTCATTACGATTCACTTATTCATTTTAGTTTTTTTTTTATTGCCGAAAGAGGAACAAGATGAAAACCTGATTGCTCTTGCTTTCCTCTTGTCTTCTTCATGAGCATCAGTTTTGGGACCTGACCCAAATTTAGCAAGCCGAGCTTTCTTTTTTGCCTCCTCATCCAAGATCAGTGATGAAACCGAAGTACCAAACCTGAGAAACAGGGTAAGATATGAAGATCAAACAGTGAAATCACCAAGTCAAGCAGCCAGAGTCAAACAGACGCTAGCAAGTGAAGAAAGCAAACCTCTCTGCTCTAGCTTTTCTCTTCAGCACCTCTGATTCACCGCGAGCTTCTGACTTGTTCAAAACAGATCCAGTGCCAAACCTAGAGTGAGATCATCCCAGATTTAGCATGTTAATTGCAAAATAACAAAGAGAAAAGAAAAGAATGAGAGTTACAAGACAATAATGGGCTGGAAAGCCACATTACATTCCAACTCAAAAGACTAAACCTAATTTTCTAGCGCACTACACAACTTCCATACGAAGTTACGTGCTGTTGTGAGTTTTGAATCATCCCAAAAAGGCACCACAAAGTTCATGTTGTAGGAGATTATCATAATCAATCTGAAATTTTCCTAACAATGTGCCAACGATAGACATGCCTATGGAGACTTAACTTTACTTCATGACAAAGCTAAGGACTTAAAAATTCACAAAAGATAACATGTCGGTTCTGGGTCCTGCATCTTAAAGGTTCATCTCAATTCTACGAGTTGACAAAGAAAAATATGAAACTAGCAATAACTAATCAAGAAGCCAACAAGCAACATAAGAAGGGTGACCAAATTACACAGCCCAGAAATATGAAAAGGTTTGCTGATGAAACAAATCCATTCGAGCAATGAAGCCACGGTGACCATTGCTTCCATCCCTAAGAAACAACTACCATGTGACTTCCGTTTCGCAAAATGAGCAACTAACCACCTTCAAGTTCTAGCAAAAAAAAACTACCCACCTTTAACATCGTGCCTTTTCCCAAAGAAAAAGGGTAAATCCATACTCTAATAATTGGACATTTCTTGACCCGCCTTTAGATATTAATGCTTAAGCAGCTCTCACTTTCCTACTCTCGCCCGGAACAAAGGGTAAAAGAATTCGCATCGACATATGAAGAGCAACGCCCTACCTCTCCGCACGAGTATACCTCTTCTCTTCCTCGGACAGCTGAACCGGCATCCCGAACCGCTCGGCGCGTCGGATCCTCCGGTAGATGTCGTTCACGGGACCGGTGCCGCTCGAGACGACCGTCGCGGTCGTGCCCTTCGCCGCTCCCCCTTCCTCGCCTCCCCCGCGCGGTTCCCCGGAATCCCGATCGGCCGCCGAGGGAGAGGCCCCCCGGCGGTCCTCCGAGGTCGGGGGCGGGTCGACGGGGCCAAGGGTTCGCGCGGGGCTCTCCGGCTCTTCTCCGTCGGAGGGGATTTTCTCGTTGAGGTTGATGATTGGCTTGGTCGCCATTTTCGAGGGATCTTGGAGGAGATGTCTTCGGACGATCGAGCCTCGGCTCGGAGGAGAAACCCGAAACACGAGCGAAGAAACTAGCGGCGGAGGACGACCTTCTCCGTTTGCCCCGGGGGCCCTCCCCTTTAAACGACACGTCGTGATCATGATCGAGATCGTGATCGAGTGATCTCCACCGTCGGAATTGCACGATCGAGGGTCAGCGAAGAAATTCTCGTTCCGTCCGGAGAAGACAAGGAACAAAACAGAACCACTCGCTATCTGTGCAAGGGAAAGTTGCTCAATGATTATTTTCACTTGTAAGAAAACAAAACGAGGACACGAGGGTGCGTTCGTTTCGCAATAAACAAGCGATTTGAAAAATATATAATTTTTTAAATAATTATTTATATCATTTAGAAAAATCAATCACTGGAAAATGTTTTCATCATCAATAACAATTTATATCTAACTATTTTCGTGAGCGATGAAAATTTTATTTATTTATTTATTTTTATAAGCAATTTTTTTTTGAAAATATTTTCCAAATCAGTCATTTTTCGTAAATGAGTGCTTATTATACAATTTGAATAGCTCTATTTGATTTTTTTTTGCTTAATTAAAATCTCGTGGCTCAAACATTTTGATATTTTTCAATTTTAAAAACACTTGAATTTTCATTAAAATAAATTTTTTTATTTTTAAAATTATGTCCTTTTTTCCCTTTTTAAATAAAAATTTATTTTGTGGATTTTGATCACTATCTAAAATAATCATATGAATGATCTATATTTTGTCAAAGCAAAAAGGAAATAATTGAAAACGTGACGAAAGTTGATCCTTATGTGACAAGGAAAAGCCTTTTCAAACTTTAATTTATAGATTAGCAAGATACATACCTTGCAATCAACTATCGCATACGTAGCAAAAGTCAATTATATACTTCCTTTAAATTATGGATCAATCGCGTGATAGAAATAAATATTTTAAATTATCAAAATTAATTATGTTTTGGAATGTCTGCATATGTATCTATTGGTATTATAGGAAGAATAGACTTTGATACGCAGAATATATGGTATATAATAAAGAGAGACAATCTATAAATATATATGTATATCATTATAAAAAGAAAAATTAACTTCGTCCCTTGCAATATATTATATAGAAAAGTAAACCGACGCTAACTAAGGCAATATATCAAAACATAAAGAATAACAATAACTATAGAGGACCATAATATTATGCACATTTTGATATGCGATGGAGAAAATATACTTGTAATTACTAGCATGAATCAATACTATAACCCAAAGAATTAAATTACTTTGATTTCATCTAAAATAGCATGTAGCAAAACTCAAGATCGGAGTTGATGCTACTAACTAAATGATATGATGATCGCTTAAAAGGAAATTATCATTCAATCGTGTCAAGTCAAAAAAAAGAAGGGTCCACGGTTAATTCAATTTTAGTAGAACACAAAACATACAATCGTAAACAATCACATAACGATTTTGTCTATAAAAAATAGAAAAGAACCCTCCATATTTAATCATTTATCTGAATGATTTTTATTGTCTCAGTATAATAATTCTTCTCTTTATTAAATTTCATGATTAATGTCACGGTTTTTAATTCTACAAAAGACTATATTTTTCCTCGAGGTTGAATTGACTAATTGTATAGAAGGATTGTTAATAAATATAGAATTCCGATAAACTTTAAAAAAATACGAACGGTCGTCCTCGTGATGGCCGCTGGACCCTGCGAGGTGCCTCGGAACCCATAACCTGCAGTGCACAGCATCTCCCGTCGCTCTTCTCTGCCAAAATTCTACGGATAAGGATGGTCTCCTCGTCTTCTTCACCTTCTCCCCATTGATGCTCTGACGACGAACCCGCGACCGAAGGCCATGGGACTCGCTTCGGCCATTCAGAGCTGCGCGCGAAGCCCTCGTCTCTTCTCCCCATCGCCGCGCGGGACTTCACGGCCGTCGCCGTCGCCGTCGGTTCGGCTTTCGCCTCGGTCCGCCTGCGCTCGCGTTCCCTCTCTCATCGCAGGTCTCTCCTTCATCGCTACCCGGCCCTGTCGTTAGCTTTCTTTGACTGGCCTGAATTGGATGTAAATTTGACGTTTTCTTGGTTCTGCAGATAATCGAACCCGCCACGGCCACGGCCACTGTGCTCCTGTCTCTTGCTCGAGAAAGACCGAGCAGGAGGACGATCTATCCACCTCTGGTGAGATTTTGGCGTTGTGGCACTGGCACCTAGTTTCACTCCTAAATAGAAATGGCGTTGAACTGTCCGACCTGAGAATTTGACCGGCAGTGCCTACTGCTAAGCTCGTATTGTGAATTGGGATGTGTTGCGTGTTAGATTATGGAAGAATTGCACAACACCACCCCAAGTTCCCCTTGGATACCCACTTCTAAAATGGTTATTACCCGAGTATTTGTTGGGGCTTCGCCTACATGGAACGGAGCAGGTTGCTACAGAGTGGCTGCAGAAATGGGCCCTTTCAATATGGGTTTGATTACCTCTACAGTACTTACTCCTTGCACGGGAGGCATTTCAAGACTATATGATACTATTAGATGTTAATTTGTTCTGAAAGGAACTTGGCTGGATTCTTCTAGCAAAGCTGATATGCTCAATGTCCCGGCACCAAGTCATGCATTTGTAGTCAGTTTAATAAGCTTTTATTCCTAATTTAGCAATTTCCCTTCATTGAGCGATGCAGGAGATGGGAAAAAGAGCAAGTTGTACAATGACATAAATGATGTTGATCAGCGTCAATTGCCAAAGCAAAGGGATCAGGAGAAGGAAAACTATGTCTCATCTATTAGAACTGTTGCTCTATGTGTGAGTTTAATTCACTTTCGTTTCATAGTCAGTTTACGCTTCTGCAGATTCTTTGGTCAACTCATGATATGCATTCTACAGGTAAGCACTGCAGTGGCTTTTGGGGTTGGTCTAGGCTTGAAGGATGGTGTCGGCAAGGCATCTGAGTTTTTTGCTGGGTATGCGCAAGTATACATTCGACAAGACTAGTTCTTTGTAGCCTGTCCAAAGTGTGACCAATTTAGGGCATTGCACATTTTTTAGTGCTCATAAAATGTAAATCCATAGGTACCCCATTACCATCTAGAACAAATACTGTGTCAAAGCTAGAGCGATTTCCTTTTTATTGTTGATTACTTAAGAACTTAGGCTTCTTAGTATTTTCTCTTTTTTTCTCAATTTTGTTATTCCTTGTTTCTTCACTACACTTCCACAGGCATCCTGGTTTTTCGTCTTGCTTTGAAGACTTATTGTTTGGATGACATTGGCGTACTTCTGAATTAATGACACCAAGATTGAAGAGACTTAGACTTCATTTTGATTTCGAAATGTTGGTCTGCTGTTACGTGTAGTTGACTCTGTAAATCTGTTGTATCCATATGTTGCTCCAAGTATCTTCACAAATCACAGTCTAAGTACACATTCCACTGGTTGAAGTAATTTTTTCTAAATTTCTGAATTTTCTCCACCTTGTGACGTGGACATACTGCTTTCAGGTACATATTGGAGCAGAGTTTGTCTGTAGACAATCTGTTTGTCTTTGTTCTTGTTTTCCAGTACTTCAAAGTGCCAATCATGTATCAGGTGCTTTATCAATCTCTTACCTATTTGCATTCTTGTTTAACAGATGATTTAAGTGTTTGTATTACGTTTCACTGTTGTTCGTTACCCAGATCATCTCATCATTTGAGCTGCATTAATGAAAGCAGAACAGGGTACTTTCTTATGGCATTGCTGGGGCGATATTTTTTCGTCTGACATTAATAATACTTGGGTCAGCCACCTTACAGGTAAATATTTATTGGTGCAATACTTGGGTCCGCATGTGACTTTTATTAGGCAACAAGATTCTTATTGGGATGATTATTGATACTCTACAATGTTGTTCCAGAGGTTTGAGGGAGTAAACCTACTTCTGGCCGCAATACTTCTGTACTCGTCATTTAAGGTACCTTGTTCATCTTGAAAAATCCTGCAATATTATTATGACATGTCTATTTCAATTTTCTGTCACAGCTGATGATGATCCATATAAGTTTTTTATCTGAACAAGAAAGAGCACAACTCACAGTTATGAAATCTTTAGGTTCTTGTCAAGGCTGAATGAGAGCTCAGCTATGGGTTAGGATTAAACAAGAGAACCAATTCTGGATGTTGTTTGCAAAAAATATGTGCAGAACCTTGGTGACAACTACAATCTTTCTCATGAAAAAAAGCAATAAACGTCTCATTTCTTTTAATCTGTTAATAAAGCAATGATTTTATTTTCTATTCTTTTTTGCTGTAAAGTCACCTGATCTGGTGCTATTATATAATTCCTTTCACACTTATCTTCTGGCGCATTCTTCCTTACAATTGTTCATCCTCAGTTCTCTAACCAATGGAAATTTCTCTCTTCCATGATAGTTGTTCACCAGTGAAGAAGATGACAGCGACCTATCTGACAACTTTATAGTGAAGACATGCCAGAAATTTATTCCAGTCACAAGTATTGTTTTGCCTGTCAGATATTTTCCCCTTAGTGTTACTCCTGGTAGTTGAGTTTGTTGCTATTCTGGACTCAAGCTTGCCACTAGTGTATCAGTGGTTTGGTTTTTCTTTTTTCTTTTTTGAACTGAGTGAAGGCCTTCTCCACATTGTTTGGTTCTACATATTGATTTATGAGTATAATTGGCCTTGTCCTTAAACTTCATCTACAAGGAATGTCAACATAGCATTTTTTCCATTTTGCTTGTTCTAGCTTTATCTATGAATTAATGACCGACTTATAGTCTAATACACTTGCTACCTCATGAAGATTTTCCCCTCTGCAAAAACTTCTTTTGTCAATTCATATTTGCTTTATCTTTTTGTTTTTTTTTATTTTTCTTTTTTGGGGGGTGGGGGGGGTGGGGTTGATGACAAAAATAATGGTATAGCAAGAGTAAAGCTATTAATGTTTTTATGGGTAAATTCATGTTTTACTCCTTTATCTTTTTTTTATCCTCTTTCTTTGTTTTCTTTTGCAATTAAATCTTCTAGTACTACTTATTCATGCAATTAAGTCTTTCCTTCCATGTTCATCTACATGCAATCGCCGACGTGTCCAAATTGTCATGTGAAGTTGAGGCACCATATTAGCAGAGCACAGAACAATAGAAAGAATAAAAAGCAGAAAAAAAATATCTTGAGAGAGGGATTGGGTTAAGGTCCTCGACCCTCTATTGGCTTTCCATTGACCCTTGCCTGAGTCTTTCAGCGAGGGTCAATGACTCTTGCTGCTAACTGGGGGACAGTTAGTTTGCCGCCAGCCATCTATTGGGGTTTGTTTTTTTCTTTTTAAACATTATTTTCTATTTTCTGATCTCCACTTGGAATCTTTTGATATGTTTGTCAGTAATCTCACATCCAAATTTTGATAGTGTTATTAGTGGCTAGTTACTGAACAATTTAATTGCACACATATAAAGTTAGAGGCTCAATTACCAATAAATTGAAGGAGTAAGATTGGACCTAACCATTGGTGTTTTGTCATGAATGTTGACCAAATAGCTGATAGACCACACTAACCCATAGATATGAAAGTATAGGTTAGTGAAGTTTTACTTTTTAAAGTCTAGACAAGTTTCCATTGAAGGTGCTTTTTTTCACTTGGGAAGCTGCTTGGGGATGATCTTACTTTGGATAATCTTCAGAAGAGAGGAAATAATACTGGCTATTAGGTGTTTTCTGTGCAAGACTGAAGAAGAGAGTGAATTGCTTACTTTTTCATTGTAGCTAGACCAGAAATATTGGCACCACAGTTCTTGAAATTTTAGGAGTAAATTCAGTGACCCCAGGCTCAGTGCGACCCGAACTTTGGGCTTGGGGAGGGACTATCAGTTTGTGCATTGGAAAGAAACATATTACTGAGATGATTCCTCTCCTTGTTTTTTGGTTAATTTTGGAGAGAGGAACAAAAGGGCATTTCAAGGAGTTGAATCCTCTTGGGATTCTTGTAGCAATAATTGGTTTTACTCTACTTTTGGTATGGCAGGAGAGTTCAATTTTTTACATCGAGTTTGTTAAAAATGTTAGAAATTCTCTCGTGTATAATGTTGTATATGTGTAGCTTCAACCTGAAGCATTTTGTATAGGGCTGGTACACCTTTGGTACCTTCTCAGTGGACCTTCTTAATGAAATCTTATTTATCTTTAAGAATAGTCTCACTTTTTGAACTTTAGGGATGAAATGTAACAGCCCTTATAGGTCAGGGATGATACTGCATTTTTGCTAAATTTTTGTATGTTGGTGTATATGAAGTCTCTCTTTTCCTTTTGGCAATAGATCATGATCCACAGACTGTTTAGTTTGTTAGTCTCTAATGAAGGATCGTCAATGCATTTCTCTATCTGAAGAAGAAATTTCTATAAAAATCAACAGTCATTGTAACCCTGCAAGTTTTGCACAATAAAGTAGTAGATGCAATTCTGCATAAGACTATTTTAAGTCTTAAAAGAACGTATATTTGGAGATTTTTGGTGAATTTTAAGCTAGTTTTAGTTTTGTTCCTTTGATGGATTATTTTGCTATATCCGCTTGAAGAGGAGCTTAAATGTTTCATTTTCTCTTGTAGGTAGCTATGATGGTGACCGATTTATAACAAATCAGAATGGTTTGTGGAAAGTAAGTCTTCATAACATCCACAATTAGTTGTGCTAGCTTCTAGTTGTTTGTTGGCATCCCGGGGTAACTATGTCAGTATTTGCTGTGGAACATTCCATTCTTGAACTGTGTGGGATGCATAAGCATGTTTTTAAAAAGTGTATTTCTGCGGCATCTCTAAAAACTTCATAGATGTTTCACAGTATTTCTTAATCTGGATTCTATTATTAACAGGCATCACACATTTTGGGCAGGCCACTCCTTTGCTTCTCACAGTAGCGGTCATTGAGCTCAGTGACATAGCATTTGCAGTATGTTTCCTTCTCTGTTCCTTTTAATAGACATGCATGATGCATATTTTAGCATGCCTATATCCTCAAACTATGCATATGCAGGCAGCTGGCAGTGCAGATTGTATGCACACTTGCATGCATGAGTTTTACCACTAAATTTTGTGTGGAAGCGTTGATGGATTTAACTCTCTTTTAGGTTGACTCAATACCGGCGGTTTTTGGTGTTACACGGGATCCTTTCGTTGTGTTCACATCTAATCTGTTTGCGATATTAGGTAATTCTAACAGTGTGGACTTTTTGTTGATTTTCCATAAATGCTTATTGTTTTATGCAAACTGCTCTTGCTTGAGCAGTGAAATTTTTGTTCTAACCAGCATGTAGAGATAAAACCTCATATATTCAGTCTTTTTCCAGATTTGTTGAATGAGATGACTGTGATGACTAAAAGCGTTTACTCAAGCTTAATTTTAGCTCCAATAGATAGCAGGTTTGCTTCTGAGCAAGGATATCACAATAAGCAGTTTGATGTATATGTACGTGGAAAAATATACTTAAAGTTTTCTCTACTGCTGACTGGATGAGAAAGGAGGATAACACAGTGCATTGTTCTTTGAATGAACTCCTATATGGAATTTTACAGCTAAAAGAATAATTTATGTTTTTGTCAATTGTAGGTTTAAGGTCACTTTACAGACTCATTTCTGAGGGTATGTCAGACTTGGAATATTTACAGGTAAAGACAAATCACTTGTCTGCTTAGATTTAGTGATATCTGCGAAATTTTCTCATTACTTTATGTCCTACATATTTACCAGGATGTAAGTTGTGTGTGTGTGTGTGATGCTTTCTTTGAAGACACCTATGTATTATCATTAAAATTAATGTACTAAGAATTCTAAAACTTGTGCATGAAAGATTCTTCCTATTCGTAGGTCATTTATGGTAGCCTTCAAACATTTAAATGGAGCAATCAATTCCTAAAACTCTCAAAAAGTTTTCAATCAAGTCCTTTGTCAACTTTATCTATTAAACTTGAGAGAACCAGACATGGCTGTGCGCAGCAATGACAGAGTCAGGATTTTATTTAGATTTTTTTAACAGGCATCAATATAGAAAATATGTTCAAAGATTTAGCAGTTAATTGCTCTTCTGGAAATTTTTTAGGATTGAATTACATAAGTGTTAGGACTTCTGGGGTACTAATCCATGCCATCTTCACTTCACTAGTAGTTACTTGTCCATTGTCGGATTAGCAAGACCTGGGATTGTTTTTTTTAAGTATACAATTAATGTTTCATGTTATAAACTTCTGTTTATTCATTGGGGCCCAGACTGCGCTATAGGCTAAAAAGTTTCTGTATGGGACTCCTAGGACGGAGAACCGTTGAGCGATTGCCTTCTTTGTCGGATGAATGTTACGAAACCTTTATTTCGTGGTATGTGTAATATCTAAAAATAAAAGGAAATTCCTCTTGGAAAGTGTGAATCAATGTTTCACATTGGGCTGCTGGCTCTACTGCCTTGTGTGATCACCTTGTGATGGTAATCTTATCATATAAATCATATCTGTTGTCTAATAGCTAAATCGCTTTATTTGTGTTTCTTGCTGGATTGATGGACATCATGCATCCCTTTCCAAATATTGTGAGCTTCGTCATGTCCTGGTTTTGAATCACCTTCAAGTTGGTCTCTTCATATGTGTATCCTTCATAAAGAAAGTTGATCTCTTAATTTGTCAGAAATCATGCAGACTTGAATACCCTTGGGATGTGCATTTAAGTACACATTGATATGAGGATTGAGGTGCAGTTGAAACTTGAAAGTGTGATTTATGCTACTGAGTTCATTATGGAGTTTTTAATTGGAGGCAATGGAGCACCAATCAAAGTTATAGGGTGGTCTTGTTTTTTTGGTTAATATTTGTGTCTTTAGGGTCGTCTTCAATTACCAGTTTGGTGGTAATGGCAGGAAGTAAAAATTAAGCTTACTGCACTTTTGGTTGCAATATTACCTATTACCTTACATGCTTATTATGGGTTATTACGTATTAGAGTATTCACAAAATATCCTTCTTCGAAAGTGGGATAGTATTTATTATAGTTAAGAAAAAAGAATGGGGTAAGTGCGTTAGAAGTCCTAAAACTTGTAATGAAAGTGCAATTGAGTCCTAAAACTTTCAAAATGTGCAATTAAGTTCTAAAACTTATTACAAAAATGCAATTGAGTCCTAAAACTTTCAAAAAGTGCAATTGTCACGAAAGTGTAATTGAGTTTTAAAACTTTCAAAAAGTGCAATCAAGCTCTAAAACTTATCAAATTGGTCCAATCAAGTCCATCCAAGGATTGCTCTTTTCGAAAGTTTTAGGACTCAATTGCACTTTTGTGACAAGTTTTTGGACTTAATTGCACATTTTGAAAGTTTTAGGACTTAATTGCATTTTCGTGACAAGTTTTTGGACTTCCGGTATACTTATCCCATTAAGAATTAACAATACTATGGTACATGTAATTGCAGTTTTGATAAATCGATTATGCTATGATCAAAGGCTTCCTTACAAGATTATACTCATCAATACATAATAACTCTGCTCCCTTATAGCTAAATCAGTTTGAGCTAAAAAAAGGAGTGCATATGACCTGGTTATACTCCTCCATTTTTCTTATCAAGTTGTTCTTTGTGCTTCCATTTTCACCATGTCTAGGGCCACTTATATAGTATGATAATTACATAGTTAAAATGGATTTCATTTTCTAGTATGATGGCATTCTTAACATATTAATATTATCTTATGATATTAGTTGTTTGTAGTAATGTTAGATAGGAAGAATGTATGGCATTCATGTTCTGCGAAATTTCCAGCTTGAAATTGTGTTTCATCAACAGCTGCATTTCCTACAATCAATGAGTTTATAAGTGTGCTTTTTAAGTTGGTTCATTTGGGTTTCTTATGAATTGGTTTTATTTTTCAGCCATCCATTGCTGTTGTGCTGGGCTTCATCGGGTGTAAAATGATCCTAGATTATTTTGGTACTCCTTTTTGGGCTTGTGTTTTGTTTTCCATGTGATGTCTGCTATTGAGAGGAATAGCTAAATGCTTTCCTTGGCAGGTTTCCATGTTTCAACAGAGGCTTCTCTTGGTGTTGTAGCAACATGCTTAAGTGCTGGAGTAGTGTTAAGTCTTCTCAAGAAATCTGATTAGCCAGAGATGCCGTTTAAGCATACAGCTGCCTCAGGTGAGAAATCTGCTTCTTAATGTTGCATCTGAGAAACCAGTGCTCCTTCATTTCACACATCTAGCCATCCTTTGTTCATCGTGACATGAGAGTTGTAACTTTATGCATCTCCAAAACTGTGATGGTTATTGTCAAAGGACGGACTACCTTTAGTCTTTGGAGAGCAAGATTGTTCTGAAAGAAAAATGCTTTCCCCCACATTCTTCACCCTCTGGAGGCAAGATGCACTTGGATAGTGGCTAGGAGACTTTCCAGCCTCATCTTCAGCTTATTTGCTGTATGTTCACTATCGTTTCTTATGAACATGATGGTGATAAGATGGTTGTCTTTAGGTTTTTGTGCGGTGTGCTCACTCTTCAACATTCTTGAGCTCCTCTGGAAATGGTGGTATCTTTGGGAGCATAAGTACCACCAGATGTCCATAGATTTTGCCAGGAACTCCTCTTGCCATTCCAAAAGGGAGAATAAGTGAGGAAGCGAAGATAGAAAACATAGTCGATAGGTTGAATTCATTTGCAAAGCACAAGAGCGCTTTTATAGGTGAAGCCTACATGATGCCTTCACTGATCCTGTGTTTCTTGGTTACTGTTCAGGTATTTGAATAAGATGTCCAAGGAACTGTGTGTACTGCCCGTGCAATTCATTTTTAGTGTTGGTCCCAAGAAATTTGTTGCTTCGCTTTATACTGAATTCCAAGCTCAGGGAACACTTCCTCGTGGAAAAAAGTTGAGATGCTTCTTTGTTTGGAAATGGGTTGATTTAATCATCGGGGAGGTGATGCCCAGTGGATCGAAGGAGAGAATCTCACTTGTTGATCATAAACCTTGTAGGCATTTTAAGATGAAGGAACTTTGCGTAGGAATTACAACAATGATGCTTGGGATATCGGTGGACCCTTGAGAACCCCTTCAAAACTGTGGCTTGAGCTGTAGAGGTATCTGTGACTCTGGTGCAGCCTATGTGCTTTAGAGAAAATGAAGTGCATTTGTTTACACTTAATATAGATTGAGGGCAAGTTAAAACTTTTTGGCGGGCTGAAAAGGGTTAAAAGTATAAGGTTGAACGTTAAACGTTTCACGTGCCGATCAAAATCAAATGGATCGCAGCATGGGTTCGTGGAGTTTCGATTTGGATGAAAAGCTTGGGGGGTCATTGTGCGTCAGCACTGATGAAATCTCCAGCATCTGCTCAATGTTTTTATATTAAAATCTAGAGCATTCCTTGGGTTCTGAGCAGACACCGATGAAAGATCTGTTTACGTGCTTGAATGAAAAACCATGACGTTAATCGGACTGCCTGCTTTTAAGTTTTGACTAGTTCCAAACGCGGAGAAGTCATTTAAATGGTGCTGCGGTGAACATACTTCCGGCGGATGAACTGTGCGACCATACGAGAACCTTTATTTTTCAATGGGATACAGTATAAAATTTCATGGAATTTCGACACATGATCGATTTGATCTAGTAAAATGAGTCTACACGACGATTGCTCCTACTTTTAGCTTGAACATAAAATTGAAAGGAAAAGTTTATTATATGTGGACTGAGTGTATTCCCCTCAACTGTATTGAACCATGGAGGATACCGGTTGGATTGAACGATATCTCTTCGGATGCATACAATAATGTCTTGGAAATAGAACACACTTGACCTCATTGCTGACCAACTCTATCGCCATACATAATCAAAGCAAAAATCAAGCCGAACACTTCTTCGTGTGATGTATAAATAACATTCAGACACACATTTCAACCTCACAATGATCGTGAATTGCAACTACTATATCATTTTTCAAAAGCCTAAACCTTTCACTCAAATTTCACAAGACACTAGGCCAAAAGTGCAGCAATGGCCACTGATCCGTAAGATAACCCACCTTCATCTCACCTATTTACCTCTTTTGTTCCATTTTATTTTGCTTTATGGATTTGGTTTCCAACATGAACTTCTGCCTTTTCTTTTCTTTTTTCTCTTGGTGCCTTACTTAATGCAGAAAAGCGAGAGAGACTCTCCCTGAACTACTGGATTCTACTTCAAGCCCACCTCCTCTTTTTGATGGAACCACCAGGTGACGCTCAGATTATGACTCTCAACATGCCCCGTCTTTCCTTACTCTTATTCATCTAGCTCTCATCCACGTTACATCAAGCTCTAAAAATTTTTCTCTTCGAAAGTATGTTGCGTACATGCATTTTATAGATGATGTGGTGGTCGGCAGAACCAATAAAACTGTAAAGACTATATGAAAACTCGTGTTTTTTAATGGGACGTAATAAGGGTCCTACATACTTTTGATATGAGATTAGTTTGGATCTATTAGAACTAGTGCTTTCGATCCTTTTTTTGGTAGATCTCTTGAATGAGTACATTTACGTAGTGTCTGCAGCTTTGTTTGCACTGTATTGTAGAACACCCAACCATTTGACAATGAGATTCTAAGGCTTTCTCCTTGTCTTCTAGGTTGTATATAACTTATAGAAGCCCTTATGCCCAGCGTGTATGGGTCACTAGGAATTGCAAGGTCTCTCTCTCTCTCTCTCTCATTGCTTTTCTTCTGAGTCTCTGTCCTTAATTCTGCAACTCCGACATGGTTACTGCAGTGAATGTATGTGCTGATTGTCGAGTTGTTGCAGGGACTGCAAGACAAGATCAAGTTGGTCCCTCTCTCTCTCCACGACAAACCTGCTTGGTACAGAGAGAAAGTTTACCCCGTAGACAAGGCACTGCTCTCTCCCTCTCTTCTCTCTTTAGTCAAGTTGTCCTGTACGGAGCTCTGTGTCATTTGATGAACTCCGTTAAGAATTCCATTGAGAATTGAATTGAAAGATTTCGCACTATGCAACCTGTACTTGCATTAGACACTGCAACGTTCAGCAAAAGATTACTCTTATTTACTGAGGATGAATAATCTTTTGCACGGCCACCTCAAGGGGCAATGAAAGGGATCTAGTTGTATTCAGCGAGAGTGCGTCTTATTATGACAAGTTGGTGATTAATTTTCTGTTACTCTGATCACATATTTCTTCTCTTTCATTAATTGCATTAGGTGCCATCTCTGGAACATGACAACAAGGTCATGGGAGAGTCTCTTGATCTGATGAAGTATATAGATAGCAATTTTGAAGGGCCTTCTCTTTACCCCACTGTAAGTCTTAACACTTCTTTTTGTGGGGGCTAAAATTGTATGGACGAGTTAAACCCGCATTTTAATTTCTCCCCAGATTTGATGAATTTAAAGTTGGGTAAAATTTCATTCCGTAGGATCCCGTGAAAAGATGTTATGGCGAAGAGTTATGGACTTACTCCCTTGAATTCATTGAAATGATGTATTCCGCATTGAAAGGAGAAACAGTCAAAGTACTGGGTAAGACTAAGAATAAGAAATGTCTTTGCTGAGGAACTCCGAGAACTCCAGACTAACTTGCATACACATGTTGAAGAGTACATTTCCAGACGAACTAATGTTGAATTTCATGTCAGGTCCTCCTCTCGATCACTTAGATCGTGCTCTCCAAAAATTCGACGATGGGCCGTTCTTCCTCGGCCAGTTCAGTTTGGTAACCTACATTTTTTACAGATTTAATTGCAACCAAAATGATTCAAAAATAAGACCAGCAGTATACAACACACATCCATCTTGCAACATGTTGCTTCAAATAATGATGCCTCGAATACATGTGCTTTTTGCAACTGAATTGTATCCTGATTTCCACAACTGATTCAAAATTTAGGTGGACATAGCTTTCATACCTTTTGTCGAAAGAATCCAGTTACTCTTATCAGATGTACGGAAGTATGACATCACGTTGGGGAGGCCGAACTTAGCTTCCTGGATAGAGGTAAATATTTCACCGACACTTGTTCATACATATTTGAGGTACTCGGAACACATTTGACTTCCCCCTATTCAAAAAGGTGAGCAGCCCTTAAACAAGAAAGAAGACCGAGGGCTCTTTTTATATAATCCATAAGCTCTAGGTAGTTCAGAAAGCCGAACTCGCCAATGCTGCACCAAGTTCTCTTGCACTTTGAAGTTCATATTCACTGACTTGTACTTGTATTCATGCACTCACCGATTTGAACATGCGACTGCCCGCACTCATACATGGACGATGTGCTCAACTTAATAAGCTGAGTGATTCTTACCAGACCGAGTGATTTTGTGTAGGAGATGAACAAGATCGACGCTTACGTGCAGACCAAATATGATCCTCAAGACATCATCGCATATATCAAGGCGCGCTTCTTGGTACCGTTCCTTCTAAGACACCCTCATTTGCCAACATTGTTTCCTGTCAGAAATTAAGCAACTCATATGTGTTTTCTTCTCACAAGAAATTTACTTTGCAGGTGCAGCATTGAGACCTGAGCACAGTAGCTGTAAACTTTGTGTGTGTGTGGTGGGTGAGAGAGTTTCGACTTTGTGAGATGCCGCTGTACTTTTTGCTGAGGCCGTTAGAAGCCTTGGTCCCTTACGTAGTATTGCATTCTTAACGCTTGAACAATATTTGGATAAATAATGAGTGTACCGTATCAGTACACTTTTGCTTTAACCTACGAACGTATAAAATCAAAGACTCGAGAGATTTTATCATCATTTCTTCTCCTTTAATTTAGTTATTGCCATCTTTCCTCTTCTGAACACTTCAGACCCAACACGGCTGCAATGGTTTCCATCTTCGACATGAATACAATACACAAGGAAAGTACGAGGAATAGAATGATAAGAAGGGGAATGATCGATCACTTTAGAAATACAGGTAGCGAGGGAAGATTGATCACTTTAGAACTCAAGGTAGTGGGTCGAAAAACCTTGAAAAAAATTGGCGCAACCCCACTCAGATATACAGGACAACTAGGGCAAATTCCAATGTAAATGGGAGGACAATCATATGAAGAGCAACTGTTATTGAACATGAAATAGTGTTCAAGCCATATAAGCAAAACCGACTGTGGACCGAATACTAACGGCGTAGACACAGCTTGTTGATACCGAATGAAGCCAAAAAGAAGAGATTATACTCGAATACAGATCTATATTTCACTTTAGTACCATTGAAAAGAAGACGATTACATTCTAAGTGTATTCCCGACAGATAATGTTTACTTGCTCTCCAAAATACGAGGCTAAAGGTATATCAAACACATGATGTATTAAGTAAGATCAGGGTCAAAGCCACGCCACAGCTAAAGGAAGAATAGCAGATCTAAAAGAAAGCCAGAAAGAAATACGTAGGCTATATACATGGGGCAGAGAGACAAAGAAGGGCCCAGAAAGTGGTAAAACTACTCACAAGGCTATTTGCATACACTTACAGCAAGGAAAGTTCGGAAGCCACCCCCATAGGAAACCATAAAAGATCTAATTGATGGCATGAATAAACAAGGAGTTAACTTTGATCGCTAGGATGTAATCTGTAGTGTAATCGCTTTGAAAGTAAAACAGAGCGCTTCGGACCAGCAGCTGCATTGGCTGGGTCGAAGAGCAACCCTCAGACACCGAGTATCCTGAAAAGTTCTGTCCTAAACCTGGGACCATAGGACTCACTTAATCTTCTTGGTTTTCTCTCTGTCTGATATTTTACCACTGTTGAGCTTCTTGAAACTTACTTTCTTAACTCTAGGAGGGGTAGGAGGAGCAAATTGGTTGCTCAGGGCTGATTGGGTATCAGGATCGTATTTTTGGGAAGCAAGATATGTTAGAGCTGTGACGACATCAGCGATGACTGGACGCAAATTAGGCTGCTCCTGGACGCACATTGCAGCAATTGCAAGAGCTTGGTACAACCCCCTTGGAGGGCAATGACCTTGAAGCACTGGGTCAGCCATAAGCATAAACTTTCTTCGATCTTTGAATAATGGTTTCGCCTGCAGTTTTCAGATGAAAATCGCATTAGACTAATCCAACATGAAGTCACCAGGAGTAATAAAGAGAAAATCGCATAAGCTTCCACAAGGCTACCCCTGATAGCTTTGAGATGCTCTAGCTTCTAAACCTTTTAAGAGATAGTAATAGCAAATTTTTCTAGAAATATGAAATCACAAAGATTCTAACATTACCAAGATAATTTTACAACAATAATAAATATCATATTAATAATAACGTATAAGAAATTTATTATAATAACAAGATACAGATAAAAAATAATTATAATACGTGATGTTTCAATTATCTTTATTTCTACAAAACATTATTCTAAGGGTATATAAATGTTATAGACATCATCATAATTTCACTAGCATAAAAATAAAAATATTATTGCTATTACTATTATTGTTGTTGTTGGGACATATAGATGTTATAGTTATCAATAGATGATGATGATAATCATTACTAGTAGTATCATTTTTATTATATGGTGAAAATGGTATATACCAAAAACTTTAAGAACATAGACATGAAATATTCAACAATGTTATGTGAAGGTCCATTTATATCAAGGAAAATGAATAAAAAATATTATTTCATCATTTGGATAGTCTCAACAATCTCTCACAACAGTTTTTGTCAAATGCATTAATCATCACAGGACACCACCTTTAAGCAATGAGTTGCCAAGCACATACGCTGCTACAGCATAGTTACATCACAACTACAGCTGTACCATATACATTTGTACGCATGTCACTTCACTGCCCCTACGTGTCATTTAACTTTTAATCGTGTCTAAAGACATTAGAGATGCCCTCACTTAAAAGTTCACCAAATGAAAGATTTTCAGTAGAATCCATACATGGAAACAACAAGAAAAATATAGGTATCAACTATTAGCATCTCTTACCCATGCAACCAGGTTTTGTTCTCCCGCAGCTCTTGAATTGTCGATTGCTTTCCTGCCAGTTATAATTTCCAAAAGGACCACGCCGAAGCTGTAGACATCTGATTTGAGTGTCAGTTGACCAGTCATAGCATACTCTGGAGCGCAATATCCATAGGTGCCCATAACCCTGGTAGATACATGAGTGTTATCACCTACGGGCCCAAGTTTGGCTAAGCCGAAATCAGATAGCTTGGGATGATATCCCTCATCAAGCAAAATGTTGGAACATTTCAGGTCTCTGTAGATCACAGGAGGGCTAGCTCTGTCATGTAAGTATTCCAAACCTTTCGCAGCCCCAGCTGCTACTTTCATTCTAGTGTTCCAGTCAAGTTCTTTCTTACCAGGTGAAGTGTCTGCAAGGAAAAACATGAGATGTGAGAGACAGTCAAGCAGTTGAGAGAACATAACCAGCAGGAGCTGACTCATTGATATGGACGTAGATATTTGTGCAGCATGTATCTATACCGTGTAGATGGTCTTCCAAAGATCCCAATGGCATGTATTCATAGACCAGAAGTCTCTGATCTCCATCAGCACAATAGCCTATGAGGTTGACAAGGTTAGGATGGTGAAGCAGACTCAGCATCAATACTTCAACAAGGAACTCCCTGTTTCCCTGCAACCCATTTCGATCAAGTTGCTTGATAGCCACGACCTACATTAACCAAAAGATGGTTCAAATTGCCTCACAGTGTAGGTGTCAGAGTTACAAGCCTTCAGTGAGTAGAAAGTACTTATATCTAGGCTTCCTGTAATATGATACACATCAAGTTAAATAAAAAATTGTTTATATAGCTGCTAAATGAACAGAGATAGTGCATTAGCACTTCATAGATAGCTACAACCTTGACTGTACAGAGATGATGGTTCAGTTAACTATTAGCATTGCGGAAATACAAAGGGCGAGACTCTTTGGAATGCAAGATTCCTGTTTCAAGTGATCATCGCATGAAATAAAAATTTGAAGAAAATATGAAAGCAAAAAGCTGAGAAAACCAAACTTTGCACAACATGCGCCATACTAGCATCAGAAAAGGACCAACCTCACAAACAAAACGATGCTTTTACACCCAAACTTTTAAACCATGAAAAATGAGAATAAACACGTGACATGCGACTTCACTTTTATCTACCTGATTAGTTTCCAGACGGCCTCTATACACTCTACCAAAACCTCCCTCTCCCAAAAGACAGTCTGCTCTGAAATTCCTAGTTGCAACTGCCAGGTCTCGGAAGCTAAAAGTCTGCGCTGCAATCTGGTCAGACCCACCCCCTCGCGAGGCCTCCGTTCCACTCAGTGAAGAATTCGATTTCTTTCTCTCTGAACAACACAGACGACAGTCAAAACATCAGGAATCAGAGAAAATACAATACAAAACGGACTATGGAATGGAATTATTAATCACAAAAGGTTGAGCAGAACCAAACGCAAATGACAGAGAACTAGCAATCCACAGCAAGAAGCGAAATTCCCCATCAAGTCCACATTTTATCACTAAATTTAACGAAAGAACGCATCGATAAGTAACTGTACACAAGATTTTTGTCAATATCCCAGTAAACGCGCCTCCATATCGCATCCACCGACAAAAAAAAAGAACGAGCTTGAAGCACACGCGTAAGCAGGCGATGCTTTTTGTTCTCTCCCTTGACAAAATGACGCCGCACAAAAGAAGCACGCGAATCCACAACCGGGCCTGAACCTAGGCTTCACTCGACCAGAATGTCCCGACGACAAAAACCACGCCCGCCAAAATCCTCGCGGCACTGTCGAAAACGCGCGCTTCATTCATGCGTGCTAGTTCTACCGGGAGAGGAGACGATCGGCAGCGCGTACCTGAGGAAGACTTGCCGTGGTGATCGAGCGGCCGGTTCCGCGGGCTCATCTCCTTCTTCTTCGACTTCGAAACGCCGGAGCACGGGATCCAACCCATCGCCCCCCCCCCCCCCCCCCTCCCTCCGTATCTCCGCCGCTCCAACGGGCGCGGCCAACTCGCTGCTCAGCCGCCGCTCCTCCTCTTCAGCTCCGATCAGAACCGCCGCCCGCGCGCGCGCCCGCCGGGTCGAGCAATCTCGAATCGCCGACGCGAGAGAGAGAGAGAGAGCGACAGAGCGAGTGAGCTCCTTGCTCTTCTTCTCTGTTTCCACCTGCGAACTCTTTCCTCTCTCTATCCTTCTTCCTTTCTTTCTTCCGCGCAGGAATCGTGCAGCGAAACGGCCCGGAATAATGGAAAGTCGGGAAGCGGATAAAAAAACGGGGCGTCGTTTTCGGCCCCCCACCCCGGGGGCGGGCAAACGGTGTCGTGTTTGGGAACGCCCCGTTGATCTTTTCCCCGTTCCTCCTCTCTCGTCGTTTTAATATTTACCAAAGAGCTTTGACCGAACGAATTGCCCTTTAACGCGGAGGTGCGGGGGGGGATGATTGGGTGAGCGTCGGCGGACGATAAGGCCGAATCACGAAGCGTCGGACCGGGACCCGGTCAGGGCGAAACGGACGGCCGCGATTCCTCGGCCAGGGGGGCGACGGGCGTTCGTGGGCGCACGATCGGCGTCGGCAGTGGGACCCACGTGGGGGCGATGATCCGAGATTCGGAAGGATTGTCTCGTGCTGTCGAGACCCGATCTCCCCCGCCCCCCCCCTTTTTTCTTTCTTTTTTCCGTCTTTTCTTTATTTTTGGGGGGTCTCTTTTATATTATTTAATATTCCCTTTATTGCCACGCCCCGGCCAGGTGCCTCGGATGCACGGCCGTCGTTCGGCGTGCCGTTTGGCCCCCACCGACTTGTCCCGCTTTTCGAACGAATCGCAGCCGCCAGTTGATGATAAATAATGACACCTAGTAATAGACCGTGTGATATATTTAACTTTTAGTCGGTCGCGATACACAAAAAATAAATAAATAAATTATTAGTTAGTTCGATTATATATTATGGACTCATCGTTATTATCCAACTATAGCTTCCGAAACAAAAAACCAAGAAGAAAATGTCCAACCAGCCGGTCTAGAATTCATTTCTCATACTTTAATTTCCCTATTTGAATTCGAGCGGATTACTTCGAAACTTCTCTGGCAAAAATGCTAACGACATAATCTCCGCCTAAATTTTGAGGTGAGCTTGTTGTGGCCAAGCGCGCGAGAGGGTTTAAGTCGCGTCATAGTTGAGTCGGTTCAAAAATAGTCCGCTCTAAACTAACCCATTGTTTGTGCAACACAATCTCTAGGGAGCCATACACGTTCCGAGCCCGATCTTGCTCAGCCCATGTCACTAAATTTGCAAGAACTCTATAAACATAAATTAGATTTCGCAGGAATCAAGTTCACTTCCGATCCCATGTTGACTCTTTTCAAATCGACATTATTTATGACTGATCTTCCCGACGCAGATCTAATTAACACACACACACACACACAAATCCCAATTCCCGCCAACGTTCACCTTGCTTTTGCAGCCACGTCTTTAACGCGACAACCACGCGGAAGAACTGCAAGGGTAAACGGTCAACGAGCTCTTCCTCTGCTTGCTCCACCGCAATCTCTACGGAATCCAGATCTCGCGAATCGTTGACCCGCCGTCAACCAACACGCGGAAGGATCCATCGAAGGCGACGAAGCGGGTCGAGATCAGGGGGGCTACCACCGAGACAATGTACGAGCGACGCGTGGGGGGCCGTTCTCGCCAATTCTTCGGACGAGAGGATGGGCAGAGGACGAGACATCCCACGACGTGAGACAGCTAAATTTGGCGAAACCCCGTTACGACCCACCCGCGAACGTAAAGATTCACGACGATTCGAAATGACGTTGGGAACAGAGCCTGAGAGGCCCCCACCCCATGAATACCTCCAACCAACCTTCTCTTGACAAGAACGTTAAGGAAAGTATCGTATGAAGCGGGATGAAGGTTTCATGTTGACACCATTCGTGCTTTGTTAACGCGTGGGCAATGATTGCTTTGAGGTTGGCGAATGTGCCCATCCGGACAAGATTTCCCGCGCCATAAGTTCGGTCCCGCATGAGCGCATCGATATGGTCGTCTCTGCTTCGCTCCCGCATGCACGTTCGTCGACTTACGGCGTGTGTGTTTCGATCCTGGGAAGACATTGAAGTAGCGCCCTGCTTTTGTCGACAGAACGTGGAGCAAAAGAATGGTGGGTAGTAGTCCGAGCTTACGTACGATGATCGGGCGATTTAGTTATGAGTTCAGTGAGAGTTGACAGGATCGCGAGCTGCACAAGTTGTTTGGATTAGCGTAAATCTGAGGCAAGAATGAATAAAAAGGAGAGGGCAATGGATCTTGCACTGCATCGAAGTGGAACGAATTAATCTGTGCTATATGGCAGCAGCAAGTAGTTCAGTACCGCCGACAAAATTTCACCTAAACTTCGAAGAAGGCACGAGCGCACATATTAGTACAATCAGTGTCCCTAGTCCGTCGATCATACTGAAAAGGGGAAAAGCTAACCCTGTCCAATGGCAGCAGCGTGGCTCCCATGAAATGCTGGAAATACGGTGTTTTTCATGACGAGGCAAAATGGAGGTCATACAGTCTTGCGTTCGTCAATTTCCGGTCAGATCAGCAACGCATCGAAACGTTGTGCCTTTCGCTAAGGCTTATTTGTTGGCTTGGTGATCAGCTGGATTTGTGCCCTTGAGGGGCATTTCATGGTTATGCTTCCCTTCATATGTTGTTATGAAAGATTTGGGATCATCCATTGCTCTTTCCACGTACTTGCGCACGCTGCACTTGAGACTCGTACATCTATAGTAACTCCTGCAGAACATTTTAAACCTCATATAAGAGAGATTCAGGGGAAAACACTATGCACGTTGCTAACTATCTCTCTCTTACACAGCATTATGCGAGGTTGCTTCTCGTTAGAGAATGGTTAATGAACATTCAATTATCCACTACCTAGGTGGGGTTCTGTTTATCTAAGCTGCCCTTGCCCGCTCAACACGCAAGATTATGTGTGAGGTTTTTACTACTTGAACATGAGTGTTGAGTTTCTAATATCCCCTTACTAATATGGTTTAACTAAAATCCAAAAAGTTCTATTCTACCCGACCACTTAAGCTATTGGGTTGGAAACAAGTCTCACCTGGGATAGGGGTTTCCCTTGACAACCTTCTGGCCATATTTCCTCCAGCGAAAGCCATCACCCAGAACCTCAGAATCGGTTGAATTTTGCCGATCAGGGCAGGGCTCCTGTACCCCTTCAGCGACGATGCCTGCTTCCCTGGGTCCACTTTCAGTTCTCCTGGAAGAGAGATCACGCATGATTTCAAAAATCGCAGTGTGTTCACATCAACAACAGTCGCTCTCAATTTTGTAAGGATAAACGTAAATAAGCATCGACAAATAATGAAAGGATATTAATTGCTGCAGTCATTCAAGTTTTCTCACTGCAAAGCTACTTATTAAATTGACGACAACTTGAGGTACCCCAGTTCTGAGTGACCCAAACACCCGCAATTTCTGATTGTATAGTACTGGTCTCTCACCTTCTCTTACTCCTCGGTTCATCATTACCCATTTCCTTTGCCTTGCTTCCATCGTCTGCCCCGCTAATATTACATGAACTGTCAGGAGTCCCACCAGAAGGACCAACTACCTCATTTGCAGCGACTGGGTCATGAACTATCAGGCCCTTGCCTTGATAAGACGAACTTGCCGCTAATCCTACCTCAGTCTGATTTTCTACTTTACCGAGAGAACCTTCATTCTTTTCGCCTGGTTGGCTACCCCATAATGGGTTGCTATTGTCTTGCTCTGTTCCGTCAGGTATGGTCCCAAGCCCTTGCATCCCTGATGAACTGCGTTTGGGAGGCTGAGGCTTTGGATGGTTATGCTCACCCTTATACACTATTTCTGCTATCTGTCCGTCAAGTGATCGCTCAACCTTCTTCTTCACCGGACAGTTTGGGTGGGTACACTTGTAATAACTTCGTGGGTACTCACTCCCTTTTACCTGTTTTTGTCCATATTTTCTCCAGTTATACCCATCATAAGAAGGACGATCCACACTAGCTGTGGATTGTAAAGCTTTTTGGTCCTCCTCAGTGTCCTGAGCTGCCAATTTCAAGGGTTCGCTCATCCGTTCGGTCTCTGCAGCACGTGGTATAATTTGACGAGGATTTGAGCTCGTTTTTGTTTTCACAAGGCGTTTTTCTGGAGTCGAACTTTCAGATGGTTGTATGGCTGGTTGAGTAGCATTGAAGTTCCCCTGTTGAAAATAGAGAATTTCTTTTTAATGGATCTAACTGGAGATTGGAACTAGATATCACCCAAAAAAGTTGCCTGTATTCGGGCACATTACTTACTATTACCATGCGATCTTTACTGAAAGGAGAACCATAAGCATGAAACAGCAATCATAGAGGCTGAAAACTTACCATATTAGCCAAGAGTGAGGCGGCAGCTTTTGACACCGGCTTTGCCAAAGGTTTATATACTACAGTCCGCTGACTGTCCGAATTTGAAAGTGTATCCACTGAATTGCAGATTGCTGTTCCACAGATTTCAGCCTGAATATGTCCAGTACACGTAATGTTATATTAGGAAAGGTCGATAAAGGTTTAAATAAAGAAATGAGTCGAGTAGTCACCTCGGATGAAAATATGGCAGCTGAAGTGCGATTCACCGCAGGCTTGAACCTCACTGTCTTGGGTTTAATAGGGGCAACACCACTTTCAGAACCTATTTTAGGGGTTGATTCATTAATTGCACCTGCAAGGAGCTCTGAGAAAGACCTAAAAGTGGAAAAGGTAGGCCGTGACGCAACTGGTTTTGCGATCACCGTTCTCTCTGCCTCTTTAGTCTCCATCCGTACTTGTATAGGCAATAAATATCAAATTCACTCAATGCATGGCTAGCTTGTTCAAGATACAGGATGATTAGGTACTCTAATCTATCTTGTGGCCAGAACGCTATATAGCCTTAGATTCAGGTGGCAGAAGTTTAGTTAACGTGAATGGCGGGGTAGAACAATCCTTCGAGAGCCTCCACACTCAACCAGCTAATAACTTCAGCTTAGCAAGTGCATTATAACATCTTCTGACCTGCATAATATTGGAAATAGTAAGTATATTGTTTTTTCCCTCAAAAGAGGAGAAGAAAAAGTAGAGCTCGCATAGTCATGTTGCGTATTAGAATAATTAAGTAACCGCACATGTGGATTCAACTGGTCAAACAAGTGAGATCCCACACAAGAAAGAAAGGCAACAAATCTCAAACTCACAAGGGCTTCTTCAACAAACAGAGGCCACGATAAAAAGTTGCAGCAACAAAACGATCGAGGATAGTTTAATAGATATACAACTACTATCACGAGATTCTCAGAATATGCAAATTGGAGAAGGCACAGTCACCGGCATTAGGTTTTTTTTTTTTTTTTTGGTCGTGACTGGTATTAGGTTGAGGGAGTTCATTTTATATATGTTAGCATATGAAAAATATAATGTGAATCATTTTCTTACAGCTAAAACTTTTAGAACAAATGGTTGCACACTTAACTTTTGTCGTACTACCGTTCTTTGGTTGATTTACAGAAGAAATGGATATGCAGCAACTTTAAGAATCTCTAAACAAACAACTATCATACAGTACTATAAAATATGCAAATCACAAAAAACACAAGTTGCGAATATACATCAGGAGTCAGGGCCTAATAAGGGATAAGAATGAGGCTGCAGAAAAAGTTAACAAATGGGATATCAAAACTTGTTGAGATATCAAGTCACCACCTTGCTGTCATGATCTATCAAACCAAAAACAAAAAGATTAAGCTGCCCCAATTCCAAAATTAGATGCATAAATGCGCACCGTGAAGGATTAGTTAACAATGGCAAACATTTTCAAGTACTTTGTTAAAGTAGCCCCCATTGCCGTTTACGGGGTTTGACTAGGCCTCGTACCATACTCTCCCTCCGTACAATAACTTAAAACTTTTGAGTTGGAAATGCAAACATTGTATCAAAGTCAAGCTTAACTTGTCCGTGCCCCATTTAATGTTCTGTTTAGCATGGGGTTCTTGTTCATCTTGTTACTCGTCCGTCAATTCTTTCATACCCTATATGTTATGTAAGGCATGAATATCATGGGTGAAGCCGAAGTAGGAGGAATCAGGCGGTCAATCAAGCAATAGTGCAACAAACAAAAAGCAAAAGGAGCAAAACAATATTTTTGTGAGAGTTATAGCTCTCTACTGGAGCACTGAACACAGCTTCGCTTTGTCATTTTCTTTATTATCAGGAAGATTAGTGCAATGAAAGAAACAATGTCCATTTCAACTTTTTATCACCAAATGGCGAGTTAAAGGCAACATATAGGATGCGGACTGCATTTGTCTGTAGGCTGTGAACTAACAAATCAGACCCTCCGACGCACCTCAATCAAAGAGTAGATGTTGACTTGTTATCATAAGGACAGAATTTCTTCCTTTCCAAGAGTCTTCGTTTTTCATTGCCAAACATTATGGGACACATTGAATCCATTTCTTTGAACCATGCCTTACATGAATTACAGTTTTAGCTAGCAGCGTCAAATGAAAGATTCTAAACTGAGAACCCAATAACTCTGGAACCATAAATACGTGTGACCGCAACGGACATTCTAGTAGCCTCTGATTTGGATAGCTTAGAAAACCTCCCCTTATAATCATCAAATCTTCCCCTGCATCATCACCCCCACTAAGCTCAACCGAAAATTTCATATCCAGAAATAATATTCTTGCAGTCCACCGGTTTAATCTAGGAGAAACTGATTCCCTGCCATAAACGTAGTCACAGAGAGTAGAATGCTCTTTACTCCGCTATAGACATTTCCAGTTCCATAAGATTATACTAAAGCTTCACAACGCATTCTAAGTAATCAGTCAGTGCCAGAGAGGTGCACAACAAGCCAATTACGACTTACTGGATACCCGACAATCCACAAGATGCACCAAATGAAACAACATGGAACTATGGAACCGCCAACAATATCATTCAAGAAAAAAGAACACCAAATGAAGCAAACTAGTTCAGGAATCATCGTGGCACAAGAAAACACAGGAAAATGTAAGCCCTAACCAGAATGTCGGTCGCAACGAGCACGAAACGGAATTGCTCAACCTCCAGAGTATTTCAGCAACTAATTACAGAGTCCATCTTAATCTGCATTACAAACCAAACAACATTAAAAACCATAGACAAATCCAAAATCGGGAAACCCAGACAACAAAAAAAGACGAGAGAAAAGAAAAGAAATGAGAAGAAATCTGGGGTTTACGAAAGTCAGCAAGCGTGAAAAAGAAATCAAACTTGACCACGGACAGACACGAAGCCCGAACTCATTTCAAGCAAGAATGCGAAGCTCATGAAAATCAGGTAGGCTTGCAAAAAGAAACAAAAGAAAACCCAAGAAACTTTGTCTCTTCTCAAGACCAAACGAAGACAACTCGCGCAGAGAGGTTTGACTGGTCCGGAGGTTCGACGTCTTCCTTGAACCGCGAACTTCTGAATCTGATCGCTGTTTCCAAGGTCCCAAGAGCCAAACCACAAAGAGAGAGAGAGAGAGAGAGAGAGGGAGAGAGAAAGAGAGAAGAGAGAGAGAGAGTTCACACCTCGAGAGAAGAAAAGCTGCAAGAAATGATGCCCAAGAGAAAAACCAAGGAAGATCGACGAAATCGGAGCAACTGCCCCTTCTTTTTTTAAGTGATAACTTTTCTCTTTCTTTCTTTCTTCTTCCTTCCCCCCAAGCAAAGGGTCTGTGGATACAGTGGTCCTGAGTCGTCTTGCTCAGGAGGGCAGAGCTTATCCGGAGGGATGACAAGGAGGGAGAAGAAGGGTGACGGACCAAATGGTGGCGGCTATGCTATGGCGTTTGTTCTGGCCCTGGACCTGGCGGTCCGGGACCAACCGAGTCCAACTAACTGTCTCTGCGTGGACTTCCGTGGTTTGACTCTCCGATGCCGCGGATGAGAGAGAAGAAGAAGAGGAAGACGACAGCTACTAAAAGAGTCTTTTCTAAAGGGTTTGATGATCCAAGTACCGCAATGGACCCAACCAATTGCTAGGAATGCTCGAATTTGTCGAAACCATACATTTTGCGTGTTGAAATAGTTTCGTGCATTTAAATCCTAAAACAAATGACAACCGTCTAGAAATGATATGTTTAGGGTACGTGGAACTCGACTAGGCAGGGTCGGTTTCCAGTTTGTGGAATTAACTCACTTAGTCTTGAAGTTGAACCGACCGAGCTGATTTGAGGGTCGGTCCTGGAATTGATGATTGTTTTTATTTATTTATTTATGGTAAAATATTTATTTGTTTCTTCTATTCCCAACAAGTGGGAGTTTCCTTCTTACCAAAAAAACAAAAAAACAAGCGGGAGTTTCCTAATATTAAAAAAGAAAAAGGCCGTTATTTTCTATTTAAGTGTTTGCATGATTGGGGTGCGGAGTTAACTGGTGATCGACTAGTCTTCCACTGGATTTTATAGTCATTACTCATTTACATGGCATCATATCAACATGTGTTAAATAATCAAAAAATGTGTATACATGTGTATATATATATATATATATATATATATATATATATATATATATATAGACAAAATTATGGAGTAATGCTTAGAGTTTACTGTATATTAGTGTAAATTGAAACGTAGTTTATTAATATAGGATTTGCTTTAAAATAAAAAAAATTAAAAAATGAGTAATATGGGCCACTCCAGTTCCTTACTTGGAATCAGGAGCCACCCAAAATCGGCCGGTTAATGTTAGGTTCAGTTCTCAGGTTGAACTAGACCGATGCATACCTCTATAGTCAGCTATCCATGTTCAAGTAACAATCGGTACCCCTGAATTTGGTTGAGCGATTGACACTCTCATCAATGGAGGGACCACTGTCTAGCGAGGGTGAATGGTGAAGTTCGAACGTTGGTGTTGTATTTATTGGAGCAGACTCCTGTCTTAGTCACAACACGACACGATTCACCCTTGATTTGTGTGGACACGACTAACATACGTCGTGCTAATTATATTTAAGGTTACGAGGGACTTGTTTTATCAAAATGGCAACTTGAATGTGACCGAACCATGTCAAGTCAAGGACACACAAGACACCCCAAAATACCCATCCCAATTCTGATAACACCATAGCCAGCCTCACTTGTTGCCATCGCCACAAACATGAGCCTCCATGACTTTAAAATGTGCAATGCTAGTTCAAGATCGCTTGAGAGTCATCTACCAAAAAAATGCTCCAACCTGAAAGATGTGAAATCCGGAGGATATCTGCCTCTGTAGGAATTATTTTAAACGAAAGTTCGAATATCCTATGTTATCTTAGAAAATTGATAATTGGGATGTGTAGACTTATTAAAGCACATCCGAGAATATATCAAAATCTCAGGTCATGCATAGCCTTGAAATTCTTTTTAAATATAAAAGGGAACAACATCGCGTATTCAATCAATCGCCTTCTAATGCTCAAAATTGTCTACTCAAACAAGTGTTGGAATTATTACATATCGAGTGTAGAAGAGGCTGATGGTCACTTTATAAGTATGAGAAAAAACCTCACTCTTTAAGCTAACTTTTGGAGCGAGAAAGGCTAAAAACCACCTAACATTGTTTACTTCCATGTGGAGAAAGTCCAATGCCATGCAAGCCCAATGACCAAAGAATAGGATTTTCTCTCTATTTAATGATCAATGTTAAGTAATAGCAAGAGAGAAAAAGAGAGCAAATAATCCATATGAAGAAATAGGGTTTTCACTCTATTTAAGTGGCAACCGTAAAGAATGATTAGTGTGAAGCAGTAGCAAGATAGAAAGAGAGAGTAGAAAATCTGGATTTTCATCAAGCTTACAATTAGAGGTCGATATGTGGTTTGCAATGTGCTCGCAACACATTGTTCTCAAATTTGATCGATTTGATTTTCATTTGGACCTCAATTTATCACGTTTTTCATGGGTGGAACCGAACTTGCATTTTAGTGAGATTTATCCTTGATCTATTGTGAAGTTCATGTGTATTGCCAAAAATGGTGCTCTCAATGTTGTTGTAATGTATGTCTAGTTTTAATTAGAGAAGAACTTCGTTCAACGAATTTTGTTGATAGTGAAGATTTTTGGTGGACTCTGATCAAGTGGTTCTTTATTACCTCACACCGGGGAGATTTTTATATAAAAATGGCCTTGTGTTTGTGGGTGCCTGGTATATTTATTTTGGCAAATATATTGCTCTATTGTATTGGTTCTTATTACGTTTGCACAAGAGGGGAAATTGTTTTATTCCGCTGTGCTAATCCGATATTATTTGGGTTGTCATTAATCTCCCATCAAAGTGGTATCAAAGCAATGATCTTGCTTGATTTTTTGCCTTGTGTTAAACGAGGGAACCAAATACGATTAGAATGGTTACATTAAATGGTTCAAATTATCATGTTTGGAAAGGGAAAATGGAATACCTTTTATACATTATCTACCCTGTTTGCTGATGAGAAACTCGAGAATAAAAGTGACGTTGCATAGACTATGTTTCATCATCAAGTGTGCAAGTACATTAGGCATTGGGTAGATAATAATGTTTTGAACCATGTCATCAAGGAAACACAGGCACGCAGTTTGTGGAAAAAGTTCGAACGATTGTATGCTTGAAAAACCGGGAATAATAAGTTATTTTTGATAAATAGATGATCGCTTTGAGATATTAAGATGGTACTCCTTTGACTAATTATTTAAACTCTTTTCAAGGAATTATAAATCAGTTGGCTGCGATGAGAATCGAGTTTGATGATGAGATTCAAGTGTTATGATTACTTGATACTTTGTCGGACTCGTAGGAGACGTTTCGAATGTCTTTGTCTAATTTGGCCATGATTGTTTAGATTACCATGAATTTGGCCAAGAGTAGTATTTTGAATGAAGAGATGAGAAGGAAGACACATGGATCCTCTTCATAAAGGGAAAAAGTGAGACTCGAGGTTAGAGGAATAGATATAACAGTCGAGATAAAAGTTAAGGCAAATCCAATAATTCTGCAATTGTTGAGTGCCGTGATTGCCATCAGAAGGGACGTATCCAGAAGTATTGACATCGGTTGAAAAGAGAGAAACAGAAAGAGAAATGTAAAGAAAAAAATAGTGATAACAATCGCATTGTTGCACTTTTAGAAGACTTTCTCATTGTATTTGATGGTAATGCAATGAATCTTGTATGTCATGAGACCAGTTGGGTAATCGATAATAGTGCATCTATTCATGCTACATCTCGTAAAGATTTTGTTACATCGTACATGTCATGCGACTTTAGATATGTGAAGATGGAAAATAATGGGTTGGCCGAAGTTGTAGGCATTGGTGAATGTTTGCCTAGAGACTAGCAAGGGCCCAAAATTAGTATTGAATAATGTTAAGAATATACCTTATATTTGTTTGAATTTGATTCCATGGATAAATTGGATGATGGGGGCATTGCAACACCTTCGATGATAGTCAATGGAAGCTCACTAAAGGTTCTATGATTGTGGTTAATGGCAAGGAATGTTCTTCATTATACATTATGCAAGCAAAGTTGTCCACAAATAAAATTTATGCAGTAGACGATGAAGATACAGTTGAGTTATGGCCCAAAAGGCTAGTCAGAATGGTGTGTCAATAGTAGCTAAGAAGAAGCTCCTTTCAGAAATGAAAAGTTTATCACTAAAGAAATATGCTTACAATTTAGCAGGAAAACATAATAGAGTTGTATTTAAAAGCTCCCCTCCTTTCGAGAAAGTTAGGTATACTTCATTTAGTGCATTATGATGTTTGTGGTCCTATGAAGATAAAATCACTTGGTGGCTCTCTTTATTTTGTTACTTTCACATATGATTATTCAAGGAAGCTTTGGGTTCACATATTGAAACTAAAGATCAAGTATTGTATGATTTTAAGCAACTTTGGGCTTTAGACGAGAGATAGACTGGAAAGAAGTTGAAATGCATCTAAACTAATAATGAGAGAGAGTAGATTGGACTTTTGATGAATATTGCAAACAATAGGGTATTGGACATTAAAAGATGCCTCAATTAAACGGCTTAGCTGAGAGAATGAATAAAACACTATTTGAAAGGGTAAGATGTTTGTTTTCACAAGCTCCTTTTAGGGTTAAGGCTTTAAGTACAATTGCACATGTATTAAGTCTTACTCCATGTGTTCCTTTAAAGTTTGATGTTCCTGATGGAGTTTGGACCAGCAAAAACGTTTCTTGCATTTGTGCACATTTCCTAAGATATGAGGTCTAAACTTGATGTGAAAACACGACAATGCATATTCATTGGCTATGGATAGGATTTGTTTGGCTATAAGTTCCATGATCTAGTTGAGAGGAACGTTGCAAGAAGCAGAGATGTTGTGTTTGTGGAAGATCAGGAAATATAAGATATTGAGAAATCAGATATGATTTCAAGACCACAAGTTATTGATGATTTGGTTGGCTTGGATCCAGTTCCTTACACATCTCTTCCTATATAGGTTGATGAGGAGTAGTAGGAAGTAAATGTTCCGAACAATGCACATATCCCAAAACATGTTGAGACAAACAGTACAATTCCATAACTAGAGCCTCCATTAGATGCTTTACTAGATATTCCAGTTTGGAGATCCGCAGAGACCGACGATCTTCTACCAGATATACCGTAGGTCAGTATATATTATTAACTGATGAAAGTGAACCAGAGTGCTATGCTATGCATAATGAAATGCAGTCATTTTATGATAATCATACTTTGAAGTTGCTTAAAGGCAAAAGAGGTTTGAAGAACAAGTGAGGTATATAGGTTTACAATCATGATACAAAGCTAAATTAGTTATTAAGGGATTTAGTCGGAGAAAGGGTATTGACTGTAATGATATATTTTCTCAGATGTGAAAATGCCTTTTATTTGTGTGGTTCTAGGCTAAGCAGCTAGCCTAGGCCTGAAAATTGAGTAGATGGATAACAAAATAACATTTCTACATGGTTAATTGGAGGAAGAGATATACATGGAATAACTAGATAATTTCAAAAAAAAAAAAAAGGAAAATAGGACTATGTGTGCAAGTTAAAGAAAATTTTTGTGCATGAACCCCATCGGACCACTCTTTTCCCGTCTCTGCCATTATGGAAAACGCAACCTGCTGAAGTCCACGTCATGTCGACTGGCGCGCTGCAACGCGACCGTCTTTTGGATAGAAAAACACAGTAGCTTCTCTATTTCGATGATTCTGTTCATTGATCGTTGCATTAAACAACATTCCTAATAATTGTTAGTATGATGTTGTGCTGTAATCTTTACTCCTCTTATTCATCCTTTTAGTCCAACCGGAGCACATACTTGTCTGAACCTAATCGATCATGAATCGAGCCTATGAAAGTCATTGAATAGGTTCGTTTCACGTAGGCCTTCAAAAATCAAACTGTCGCAATTCCATCTTATCCATGAACCACAACTCAGACTAGTCTTTTCCGTGAGCCAAACTTCAAAAGCAATCTAGAATTATGATGTCATTAATATTTTTCCTGAAATCATCCAACAGTTGGATTTCTTTTCCTCCCAACATGAGATTGCTGATTTTTCCAAGTTTCTCTCTTGGAAGAAGGGCAATTCTATGTAAGATATGTCCTGCAATTAAGTAGACACTAACGTACGAAAGGTATCTAAAGTTAGATCAACCTTATCTAGTTCAAAATTTCAAAATCAAGACAACGCACTTTCTTTATTTGTGTACTGTAATCTCCAAGATCAAGACTTGTGTGGTTACCTCGACGCGTGTCAACACATTTGCTTTTTAATGGGATATCGAACAAAATGTCGACGGAGGGTAGATTTAGGTAAGGAGCATTGATTTGAAATTTTTTGTAAGATAAAAATTAATTTTGGGTAAACATGTCACAAGAATACCTGTTTAAGATCTTCAATTATATTAATCCTTTTATTAATTAGAGGCTAGTCAATCTAGTACGAAATAAAAGGTCAACCTAAAGCTATACTTAGAGAACATGGAACTGGGTCTAGTCTATTATATCATAAGGGCACCGTCCTCTGACAATTTAATACTGTTGATTCACCATCTCCAATGTGAACTGAGAAATTTGCAGGATTCTGGCGTTCTCCTTGGAAGAAAAAAGAAATCGATATTTATATTAATAAATTTCTAGAAATGCTAGTAAGTAGTAAGTTAAGTGACAGTAAATTGCTTGTCCGATAAGTTATTTAGTAAATTAAATATTTATTTGATTATCTATGAATTATCAAATGGTTTCAACAAATTCCCAGTTTTTTTGTTTCAGATAGCTTACCAACATGTTATGACATGTTAAGGTTACCTAGCTTTTTTACCAATAAAATTGTAATTGGTTTTAGATTTTGTTGGCACTCGAATGACCCACCCACCAAACATTATTCGATCAATTTTCTCAGATAAATTGACTGTCCGGTGGGTCTCGTGATTTTATACATAAACAACTTAGGATTCACGCAAAATATATTGTTCCGGCTCTCTCAACTTGGGATTCGACAAAGTTTTTCACATCTCTCAATTGAAAATTCTAGGTTAATTCACGGTAATAAGAAGAATTACCAAGCGAACCACGTAATTGATGGGTTCTATTTCAGTTTTTTTTTTATGGGGTCATTTCAGACAAATCTTCTAGGTATTCTATAATTTTTCTCAACAAAAGAAAAAAGAAGAAGAAGAAGATAACCAAACTTCTAGATTTTTATGGTTGAGGTATGCGTGGGGACTTAGGAAAGGTGGTTGGGTTGGGAACGGCCGTGCGCACCGGAGCCAAATTAATAAATAATTCCTTGAGTATCCCACCGGGATATAAATAATTAGTACAAATAATTTTTTTAATACTCTGCGACTAATGTAATTTTCCACTATTGACAGATTGAGTTTATCTTAAGTTAAACAATTCAAAAAAAAAAAAAAAAAAAGACGCAGAGACCAGAATGGTAGTTGGAACCCCAACGACAATAACATGTGGCTGAGGAACTCCTTTCCCTATCGGGCATTTAGGAATTCTCGACTTGGACATATTCGAAATTAGTTATTACAAGGTGAGGAGGGGACCGAGGACATTAATATTGACTTTAGCATTAGAATCTTTAATTCTAATGAGCGTCAAATGACGGTGCCGACTGTACTTTGAGAAGACCAACTACCGTCGGAATAGGTTAGTTGAGGAAAAAATACACGAGAGAGAATTTCATATCTCTATTTTTTGCGCACGCCGTGTATATATCTCTAAGCAAAATTCGACATTGGAAAGCCGTATCGCTCCTCATCACGAGCTCGTTATAATCACATGGCTGAGAATTTGAGAGCGGCTTGGGTGGACGTGAGAATTTAGGATCCGAGGATGGAAATTTTTGAGAAGAAACTGACATTTATGTAAATAGGGGCACAGAGATATTTGATGCGGATGTGTAAATCAAAATCTCAAAATCAGGAACAGTGATTCAAGAATAGAATATTACCGGAAAAATGCTAAAATTCATTTTTCTTAACACAATAACATATGGATTAAGTAGAAAAAAATGCAACATCGATAACAAGTTTCGACTCGCAATCAGGATCAAAGGTGAAAATATCTTAGTTTTGAGTACGTTTTTAGCAAATTAGCATAAGATAAGCTATTGGAGCACATTACTCTTCATAGAAAACCATGAGATTTAACCAAAAATAGAGAGTTTGTTTGCACTATCATTTATTATGAGCCTGTAATTTACATATTTTCATTCGTATTATTATGCAACCACAATAACAAAGTAATACATTATGAAATAGGATATGCCCGTCTTTTATTTGATAGGTAAAGTGTAACAAATAGCATATTGATAAAACCAAATAATTACGTTTCGCATCGATCGACTCAGTGGTAAATCGATTGATACATTTGCAAATTAATATTTTACAGATTCGCCTAATAGATGTGTATTGTTTGGACCTTGGATCAAATCAAATCATAAGACACAAATAAAAAATCGTAACATATTAATAACAACGGTGGCATTTAATCTCCAATAGCGAAACTTAAATATGCATTTGATATATACAAAAATAGACATGTGTAAATGGTCATTAAAGGAAATGTGACGTAAAATTTTTATATTGCTCCGTAAAAAATTAAAAGTGGGGAGGGGGCTGACCGTCTCCCTCATCCTCTAAATTCAACTTAAGGTGCACTTATTTCACTGAAAATTTCATGATAAAAAAATATATTTTTCATAAAATTCATTTTCAAGTAGAATAATTAATTTTCACTTGTATGGTGACTTAGAAAAAATGATTTTTTTCTTGTCAAAAAGTGAGGTCCTCCTTCCCCAATCCGAGATTGTTATTGTAGTACATGGAAAACTAAATCGATCAATTTTCCATCATCTAAACACTGGAAAGACAAATTAATTTCTTGAAAATAGTTTGCCTTCAACTAAACATACTCTTAGAATACGAGGAATTTAAAGATCTTAGCTGGACATTTGGTGGTTACTTAAGGATGCGTTCAAGGAGCTCGAGCCAAAGTTTTTGTGTAAGAATCAACCAAGTTGCGTGAGGTGCTGGGCATTGCTCCAATCTTGTGTTCGCTTGCTAGCCTTGTTCTTCTGAGACACGAGCTTTAATTTGCACATCGCGTTCTTATCAGAACAAACATCATTTCCGTCGGCGTTCGTTCCTTTGGCAAAGAGTGATGCATTCAATGTAATCATTACTGTTGACATTTAGAAATGAGCTTTAATTTCCACATCGCATTCTTATCAGAACAAACATCATTCCCGTCGGCGTTCATTCGTTTGACAAAGAGTGATGGATCCAATGTAATCATTACTGTTGACATTTAGAAATGAGCTTTAATTTCCACATCACATTCTTATCAGAACAAACATCATTCCCGTCGGCGTTCATTCCTTTGGCAAAGAGTGATGGATCCAATGTAATCAATACTGTTGACATTTAGAAGGTACCCAAAAAAGACTGCAATACCGGCCACTAGATCACTTTCACTTCGAAATTCAAAGTCAAATGACTGAAGCATAAAAGTTTTCGAAGTGTTGACGTGAAGCTGCTGCAACCAGATGCGAGCAAAGAGAAGTTCTCTCGTCATGCACTGTATCGGAAGAGACCATTGTCGCACATTCAAGCAAACTCCTACTGCTAAAATAAACTACTACAGTTCTTAATGCAAGACACCCGATACAGATTGCATCTTCGTTACTCCGTCAGCATGTTCGACTGTGTTGCTCCTCCAAAAACACACGTTATTAGTCTAATTTCGAAACCACCGCCACAGTATTTTGTGGATCTGTCATGATTGGGCAACTTCTTCTTGCTAGAAAAACAAGAACCTTGACCCCCAGACATTCCCATGAAGGGATTCGAAAACCCGACATTATTGTGACTCTACCTAGGGAAGCAAAATGAGGCCGTAAATCTATAAGCAATGCAAAAGGGAAGGTCAATAAACATTTCAGTAAATGCATGGTGTAGGGAGAAATTTTTTCAAGGACCTAATTCACCATGGATCGAGTCCATTACAACCATTGATCATATGAAGTTCACATGGAACCAACCGTGATCAATGGTTCCGACTAACCCGGTTCACTAGGAACTAGATCCTTGCAAGTATTTTGTGGTACAAACAATGCAAAGGGGAAGGTCAATAAACATTTCAGTAAATGCGTGGCGCAGGGGGAAATTTTTTCAAGGACCTAATTCACCATGGACCGAGTCAATCACAACCATTGATCATACGAAGTTCACATGGAACCAACCGTGATCAATGGTTCCGACTAACCCGGTTCACCATGAACCAGATCCTTGCAAGTATTTTGCGGTAGTGTAAGGCACCATCTATCTTTGCACTGCTCGCACTCTTGCAATGAAGAGCTGGTATATGTGCCCATTGATTTATGCAGCTGTATTAACTTACTGCCTGGCCATACTAGGGCCAACCAGCTCGGCCAGCGGCAATGTCCCCCACTCCCTTAGCTGTGTACTCCCAGCACACTAAGCAGCTGCAAGGGCTATGCTTCATCAAGTAAAGTGCTATAATGGGAAATGATGTGATGGTTCAGGTAGAGTGTTGTTGGCATTGATATAGCCAAAAGAAGTGGAAACACCACAGGAAAAAATGCCATAACTGATCTACAATCTCTTCATTTTGCTTTATCCATCAAAAGCATACCATAGGATAACGTAAAAGCTGAATAAAGGAAACACAGCACTGTTTAGAAGGAAGTATTTTGATAGCAATAATGATTACATGAGACGACGCATATATGAGAGAACAATCATTATCATTAAGAACAATTGCTTATAGCAATGATAACAAAAGATGCAAAATAAAGATCAATGCATCCAACAACCTGCATGCTACTCCTCTTTTATTTCTTATTCTATAAAACTAGACAATATATTGCATTTCTTGATATTCCGTTGTAATGAAAACAAAAAATGAATAGATTACATAGCTTCCACCTATCTAAGGTATGACTTACCTTCATAGATCCTTATCCAACCTCTCATAGTCAACAAAAAATTAAAACTTAAGTTTCAGCTTCTCTGATTCTCTCTCTCTCTCTCTGAAAAAGACAGGACAAAAACCATCCCTACAAAATCCAGTCCTAATAAGGCACTGGTCATCATTTGAAAAAATGAACAGGTGAAATTTCTAAGTTCCTTTATTCCAAGGAAACAAAAAGGGAAAAGATCTCCCCAAGTAAAATTGCTCAACACGCACAATGTCTGTGCAAAGAATGGTACTCGAACAACATACTCACGTTGCGGCAGAATGCTTCGAATATTTAAGTGCGCAACATACTCATGCTACGGCAGACTGCTTTTCCTCATAATCATCAAGATTAAGAGCTTCCAGCAACTTCGGCCATGATTCGGGAATCCCGCCTGGCAGATCAAACTCCAGAAGCTTTGCTTGCCTCCGGTAGAAATCTTCTACAGGTTGACTCTACACTCAACCAATTACATATGAGTTAATTACTCATGGACCATAACCAGCTGAAAACTACTCCAGAAAGGGCATCCAAAAACTAGTCCCCCCCACCCCCGACACACACTAAAACTCGTCCCAACAAATACAAAAAAGAAAAGACTCTAGTACAAACAGATAGATAGTTTGTGAAACAACACAAGTAAAATCGAAAGCAACGTACCATCCATCCACTAACCACAAGCTTTTCTAACAAGTTCATATGAGAGGAAAAATGGAGAATCCAACTACCAAAAAAAGAAAACTTTAAATGCCAGATGACACGGACCTTGGCTGATAATATGATTTTTCTGGTTTTCTCTTGTGGTGGAGATATCCAAGAGCAAGAAAATGTATTATCAGACAGGAAGTCCCTAAAGCTTCCCCACGTTCAGATTTCTCATGTAAGAAGAACGAAGAAAAGGCAATAATTGATACCTTTTCATAATAGATCTTAAGCCGTTCCTTCACTACTTCTTCAGTATCGTCGGACCGAGTAATGAGCTTTGTCATGCAATGTGGAGGGGGTAGAAGAGGATCCATGCTAATTCCAGGATTCCCATTCTCACCCTTGACATTAATGCTGGCAACATTAAAATTCTTGCCACACTGACTACATATTCTTCTTCCAAGACATTTCTCCATCAAGACATCTTCACGGAGTTTCAGATTGACCACCAAGTCAATCTCTGTCACCCCTTCCAGTATTTCCTGCAACCAAACGGAAAGAAGAGTAAATAACGATTTACTTCCAAAACCAAAATACATAGATATCAGGACTGATGATGGCTCTTTGATCACCCTCCGTTTGGTTATTTTGATAAAAGGGCAATGCAAATTAACCACAAGGTCTAGTCAACACATCATATGCAAAATCCAAAGAGCCTATTTAAATAATACCAGAAATACAAGCTGATCAACAGTAAATCTTGCATTGCAAGTTCTGCAGAAAATGCGGATTCAAGTCAAAGAACCATGAAGAGCAATAAAAAATTTTCTTTTCATTTTTCTTCCAGAACCATGGAGCATACCGCTTGCTTTGTTGTGCGTGGGAACCCATCAAGAATAAATCCTGATTCACCTTTAGCTTCTCCAGCCTCGAGCCTCTTGGACAATAACCTTATGATTATTTCGTCAGATACCAATTGACCTTGATTTACGATCTCCTTCAGCTGCAAGAATAGTAAAGGAAGTGAGGTGTCTGTAGAGAAGCGGCAGAGATAGACAATAAGATATCAAGTATCTACACGTATGTTATTTTCTATACATAGCCCAACATATAGTAAATACCCCACCGTAGAACTATAAAGGACACAGCTACCCCAAGCTAATTAAATCCACTAGATGAATCGCAACAGCAATATGTCAACAGCAACCAACAACTACTGATAGACGAAAATGGGAAACACTAAAACCTCACGCATGATTAGAAAAGAGCCAAAAAGAGAAAAAGAATTAAAAAAACTGAAAAATTCTCACATAGTCCAGGCATTTTCCTGCTTACATAAAGAGAAAGGAGGTGCTCAGAATGAGTATGAATGGAAGACTTTATCGTCCTCAGGTTAAGTTCAGATTAACGAGATAGATAAGCTCATCATCATTGCACCTCTCAAATATTGAATTAATAACTGATAAGCAACGGCGCCAAATCTCTCAGTAAGATTTGACGGGACCCATTGAAAGAATAGAAAAGAAGTAATGATTTTGACCAAGAACGTCCAACTCCCTCACCAATTCATGATATCCTATCTTCTTCCTAAGTCGATATTAGCCAAGATTTACATTGATATCCACTTTAGTCGCGCAAAACAGTGAGACGGCGCCCCTTCACTTCGAGAGCGATAGCTATACCACAATGGGCATAGCTTCAAAGCTAAAACTAGTCGAGCATGGAAAGCATGCTGAAAGAAAAAAGCCAAAAAATTTCCACAAGAACAGACCAGAAGAAGAATGCCGCCAGAGCATATTCTCGAACAATCACACTCGCAACAAAATCAAACGAAAAAGAAGTTCATGATACAGGACTCAATCGGCCACTGCAGCTCGCATCACCACACGACTCCAATATGATTACTAGAAAAAAGAGGATGCTAGTAAGAAACTCTAAGCAGAAGCTCTCAAAGAGAGAGAGAGACAGACAGAGAGAGAGAGAGAGAGAGAGAGAGAGAGGAGAGGGGACCTGAAGAGAGAGAGGGCCGGAGGAGGAGAGCTCCTCGCGGACGAGATCGCCGGTGGCGATGTGGGGGACGCCGAGGAGAGCGGAGAGGCGGCTGGCGTAGGTGCCCTTGCCGACGCCGGGGCAGCCGAGGAACACCCACTGCACGTTCCTCACCTCGGGATCCTCGCGGCGAGCCGGGCTAGGGTTTGCGGAGAAGGCGAACGGCGGAGGTGGGGAGGAGGAGGAAGGCGCGGCTTGGGAGGTGGGAACCGAGGCGAAGCATCGGGCGACGCGAGAGGTGGCGGAGGAGAGGGACGGTTTCGAGGAGAGGCGGATCAACGCCGCCGCCGCCATTGGAGGAGGAGGAGGCGTTAGAGAGAGAGAGAGAGAGAGAGACTGCAGCGTGCAGCGAGGCAAGGAAGCTTGGACTTTGGGGAAGAGGGAGCAGCAAGGAAACCCTAAGTAGTGAAGATTGTAACGGCGTTCCGGAATCCTCTTGTTCTGGGCCCCACTCCCTCGCCCCGCTTCTCCAAATCTTGCCAGAAATTGAACCTAAATTGATTCGATTAAAATCTTAAATTTCGTGAACCTTTTTCAATTAGATTCGATTGCATGTTAACGCCCTCCGTGACGGCGATAAGTAGGATGCAGCGGACGAGAGGCGACGAGAAATGAAAGAAAATATGAGAAAAGCCCAAGAAGCGATGGCCGCCATCGAGAAAGGGCTTGTTTCTAAGATGACGAAGAGTTGAAACAGTTGCTTTGGGAAGCCTGGCGAGCATGCTCACGGGAGTTTCTCGTGGTTCGAAGGTTCTTCGTGCGCTCCGAGCAAAGAGACTTTTCCCTCTGGCATACCTCTTCTTGTTCCGGCTCCTTTGAGCTCAAATCGAAGGGAACCAACCAAAGTGCCAGATTTCATTCATGGGTTTCGTGTTTCACTTCATATTGTGTTGGGATCATCCATGGTACGACCATAATCACCTAGCTACATCCACTAGAAACAATAGAAAGATACGAAATCGAACATCATATCTAAGTATCGATTGAAAAACAAAACATCATGTCTATGTGCACTTGCACACCCTCGCTAGTGGCTCGGCTAACGTAGTCATATCGCGCGTGACGCCGACATCGTACGAAACGGTTGCTGACCAAAAGCGAAGAAGGCGGCAGCTGGAGGCCCGTCGCTGGACACGTGGAAGCCCCGCGCGCCCCGCAGAAGCAGTTAAAACGGCCGCTGGCCCGCCGCCGTTTGGCAGCGTAGCGTCCCGCCGGCCCCTCTCTCTTCACTCCTCTACCCGCTCCCCGGCGGCTGCTTTCCACTTTCGACGGAGCATCCTCCCATGGCGGCTTCCGTCGGTGCGGCACTCCCGTGCGGTCCTCTCCAACACCACTGCCGAGCCGCCGACCGCGCCCCCGCTCTTCCGTTCCCTCGGCAGCCCGAGAATCGCTCTCTCCGAGCCGGTCGCAGTCTCCAGAGCTCGAGGAAACATCTCGGGCTGTCGCGGCGGAGGAGCCGCGTCGCCGCCTCCGCCGGTGAGTTTTTCGAAGCGATTTCGTTTCGTTTGAGCCCGCACAGGGTCAAGCTATTGATGCATCCGGAGAGGTTTCGGTACCTTTTTTTTCTTTCCAATTTCTGGACGAAACTGTTTTCCGGTGGGTGTTCCGCTGTTGGCTGACAGGTGTGGGAGCGTCGGCGGTCGGTGAAGACACGGTAGATTCACTGGATGATGTGCGGGTATTTGATTTGAGCGGCAACGCCGTTCCCATCTCTGATCTGTGGAAAGATAGGAAGGCCGTGATCGCGTTCGCTCGCCATTTCGGGTGATTCTCATCTTTCTTCCTGTTCACCTCTATGGATGAATTGAGTTTTCATTCATCTGTAAAACGGATTGTACCCCCTCTGGCTTGTGCTTTCGGGATTAGGTGTTAAGCTCTCGCGAAATTTTCATTGCGTGTCGTGACTCGGGATTTGCATTCAGGTGCGTGCTCTGCCGGAAACGCGCTGATTATCTGGCCGCTAAGAAGGTGACGTGTATTCTAATTCCTAATGCGAATTGCATAAAAAAAAAAAGAAAAAGATACTTGCTTTAAGCCTTGACAAAATCTGTAAGTGGTTATGTTGCTGCTCTGTCTGGTTAATAGTTGCTGAGATAATCTTATTTTTCTTATTCAGCTATGGCTCTCATTCATTTCTAGTTGCTGTATTACTTAAAAGTGCTCATTGATTAGGTATCTGAAAGCTTAATATGACATGAATATCCTTAGTTAGATATGCGTCTGGTCTGAAAATATAAGTCCTGTGGGCTAATTACATGGAGACAGGAGTTGGAGGGTAGCATTGCGAGCTTTGTAGTACCACAATTACCGTTAGCCAAGGGATTTGCGCCCCCTTTCCACCACTTGAACCCGTAGATACCCGAGGGACACATGGATTAGAAAGACTTTCTTTCCCAACAATATTTACTGTGAATGCACGTTTCTTTCCTTTTTTCAGACCATGGCATTTATTTGCTCATGTTGAACAATATCCAGTCTCTATATGCTAAGTAGATTCCCTGATTTATTTGAAGTATGGATGGAGTATTTGTAAGGGAAACCTGATGTGACTGCCCTATGGAGTGAAGATGCTGATTGATCAATATGACTATGATAGCTCGTGTTTTCTTGCACACGACTCCCTCCTTAAAATTGCTTATGTTGGAGAAACACACTCCAAATTTTCCTCGTCATTGAGACGAAATTGCTTCTTATGATTGTTTGTTTGTCAGCAAGACTTTTCTAATATGCTAACAGGATATAATGGATGCATCTGGTGTGGCACTTGTGGTGATTGGACCAGGGAAAGTTGATCAGGTACTTCTAGAAAAGGAATTAGTTAGGTTGTGCTGGTATTGCATATTTGGGTTGTAATTATGCTCAGTCAAGTAACTGTCAATGATGCATCTGGTAATTATGCCTAGTTCTCTCTTTCAGCTTTTGAATTCCTTCTGCAAATCTGTTTCTTATGCTATCTGTTTGGACAATGATGCGGCTAAAAGTCCAGGGCTTATTGTGTTAGTGATGCCAAAGCCGGTGCAATCTTTCTCCATTTGATTACAATAATTGGAAAATTCACTTCATTTCAATTAATGATACCAAAATATCGGTATTCTTCATATTCTGTTGATTAAACTGCCAGGTTCCTGCTGCAACTTACTTTCAATGATGACTCTGTGTTTCCTTATGCTACATTGGTTGACAATCGGCTTAATATGCTGCAGGCAAAAGCTTTCTCTGAGCAAACAAAATTTCAAGGGGGTGAGAATCGAAGAATCTGGAGTATTTTCTGTTGTGCCCTCATTTTTCAGCAGCAGTCCATGTCAATGGTTTACATGACTGTGCCTGCTGCAACATAATGGAAAAATATTGTTTATAATATATGAATCAAAGAAGTGGTTTCGGCAAAAATAAAAATGTAGCGGACTATGGTGAAACAACGTGAAATTGTGAAGAGATTGTTGAAAAATGGGATGTCGCATTTAATTTTCTCATGAATTACGAAGGTTTCATTAGAAATGAACTAGTGAACATATTATATCTGAAGTAGATGCTTTTTTTGGCTATTCTAGAGAAGATGATCAAACATTACTGTTATTATTAGAGAAAGCAATTGTAGAAAATCATCATCTGTTGTAAATTGTAGAAGTTGCAATGTATGCTGTTAGTACTGGTGTAACGAGGCGTATTGCAACGAAAATACATTATCACTTTGTGAAATTAAAAAGGCAAAAGCGCGTGAATATCATTTTTCCATGAAGCGAGGTATAAGGATATTCTCCAGTTCTCAAAATGTGGTCCAATGCCATTAAAAAGGCAAAATGCATTTAAATGCAAAGTGTAGGATGAGGTTTTTTTTTTTTGGTAAGGAAAGTGTAGGATGAGGTTCGTCGCCCAAAAAAAAAAAAAAAAAAAAAAGAAAACCTTGTAGGAATGGAGAATCATCATTAGTAGAAATCGTAGGGAATAATATGGTGAAGGGCATTCTTGATTTGTAATATTTGAAGTGCTTAATGAAGAATAAGGAAAAGAGCATTGAGAGTACATAAATGACTACCTTTGGTAATCATTGTTGCTTCAAAAATCTGCAAAAGGACACGATTCCCTGTTGGAAGTTGTCATCAGCATGTCTAAGTAATTTGTCTTCGGATGTTCCCTTGTTGGACATTTTTTTCAGTTTATTATCTTTGGTTTCATGCAGCTAGACACTCTACCTTTCTTTGATTCATCTTATAAAGTACAAACTGTTGTTTTCTTCAGAAGTGTATGCAGACCCTAGTCATTCAGCATACGAAGCATTAAGATTTGTCTCTGGGTTTACGACAACATTTACTCCTGGGGTATGTACAGGATCATTTTCATTTATCTGATTGCCTGATTTGCTTCCACTGCTTCATTTGCATGCATTTGTGGTGCAAGTGCACTTGAATGTATTTATAGAAATGAATGGATCTTGTTATTTGTACGTCATTCTAGGCTGGTCTCAAGATCATCCAGTCATACATGGAAGGTTATCGACAAGACTGGAAACTTTCTTCCGAAAAGGATACTGTGTCTAGAGGAGGCTGGTATGTTGAATAAACAGTTCTACATTATTATTTGATCTATTAGATGTAGATGGTCATGGGATCTCTCAGATTGGCACCTCAATAAAAATGGTTGTCAATGTTATTTGCTTTATATGCAACGATTTTAATGTCTGTACTTAGTTTTAATTACCAAAGTTCATAATATAGGTTGAGGCATCTTTCTCTTCTGAGCTAATGTTTAACGCTGGCAAGTCTTGTCATCAGGAAAATTGAATTTAGGAGATTTTACATATGCACGTCTCTAATGTCTTAGCATCCTTTTGTCTGTGTCGGGTCATGCACTCTCATCTTTCATGAATTGGCAAACTTCTTATTCTTCAAGGCATGGACAATTGAGCTATTATGGTGACTTTGTCAGGCAACAAGGTGGAATAATTGTTGCAGGTCCTGGGAAAAATAACATCTCTTATATCCACAAGGTCAGGACTGTCTGATCCTTGTCTTTTTTGCGTGTTTCTTCGTCAGAAACTCTAGTATATCCTTGAGTAAATTCTTATCTAGCCTTAAGATCTTTGCATGTATGCTTACTGTTATTGCTATGACTGCAAAATTTACAATGCATATCAATATGCATGGTTTAGTTACAGTGGTTCTAATTCAGTTCTCTGCTTACAACATAGGATAAATAGAATGCCCTTTGTAGAGGTGAAGCATAATCAATTCATAGTTAGTGCAGTAACATCATGAATTTCAAATAATGGCAGTACTCTGAATATTTCATTTGATTCTGATTTAGTAATATTGTTTTCTATGTTGCATCATGAGTAGGATAAAGAGGCAGGGGACGACCCACCCATCGAAGAAATCATGAGAGCGTGTTGCTCCTAAACAGAAAGGTGTATTGTTGCTATCCATAATGTCTCTGCTGTTTGACCCAAAATCTCTGCTGACCTTGAGGCAATATCAATCAGCTTCAAGCTTCCGGAAATAGTAGTTCTCAGCCTTCAAAATTGAACAGCAGCATGCAGGTATATTTTAGTATCTGCCGACATGAATCCAAGCATTCTCTCATGGAGGGATATTTCGCATATATCCAATTGCTAGGATTTGCTTTCTTTCTGTCTACTGTACAAATGCCAACATATTCTACACCTTGGAGAAAATAAAAGGAGAATTATAACCATCATTGTTGAGACTTGCAATGATACAGAACAATCTTGAAGGGCTTTCAGCTTTAAACTTGTACCTGAACTTTGATGTACATAACTGAGGTTCTGTTAGTTGCAGCTCCCCTGATATACTCTTGAATGCGTGGCAGGCATAGTACTTTTACTGAAATTATGCAGGTAATTAATGTTCAACTAGCCATTGAGATGGGTTGGTGCTAGACAACGTGTATATTAGGCTAGGAGATTTCATATGCTTCTCCTTGTAAAAAACTAGGCAACATGACTCAATGCCCATCCAGGAACAAAAGAAAGGGAAATGAACATGAGCTCTGTGGATTTTATCCAATGTAAGCACAACGGCTAAGTGTTGCTAGCAAAGTAATCATTATGAAGCAATTAAGTGTTGTAGCTTCTGAAATGCAAGTGTAAAAGAAGATGTCGCGCCTTTTGTATTGAGTTGCTATGGCAGCTGGTAACAAGGACCAACTTCTTAGTGGCGCCACCACCCATGGATTTGGTTGGTGATGGTTGTCCAACCTGAGTTGTGTCATGTAAGTCCCCAACAATAACGTTGACATCGTCGAGTCAAGAGGAAGTGGGTTGGCTGAGAAATGAGGGAGGGCTTGCTATTTCTATGGGATTGGGGGCAGAGCATCCAAGGTCAAGTTGGGGCGGCCCTTTCAACCTGTCCGAGGCAAGAGGGGACTCTCAGTGAAATTTCTCTTATCCCTGAAGATAGAAGCAAAGAGGAAATCTGAAACGAGTGTATTCGCGCAGAAATTCGATTCAGTTTTGTGGGGAAGTCATTACTTGGGAAGTAATGCGTGTGTATACCATGGCTAGCTAATGTCGCTTTTAGAAGTGCCTCTTGAGTTTTGTATCAGAGTACCTCTCCTTATGATCTACATCCATTGATCTTGGGCGACCGGACCGGAGTTTTCCTCTGTAAACGAGTTCGTGTGTAATTTTGATTCACTTTAAGCCGGCTCATTCAGTAACTATCCATTCGAAAAACCTTCTTTTGTTGGGTTAGTCAAAAATAGGACTGTTCAACTTAGAATCAAAGCATTTATTTCTCACCGCACTTGACAAGCGTAGTGATGAGGGAGAATTAGACTCGGGAATTAGTTATTTTGACTATGAATTTTGTCTAAGTTAAGATATTTCCTTTTTACATATAGGACTACGAATTTTGCCAACAAAACACATATTTTAAAATAATCTAGAATCATATTATTCGACCCAAAAGTGAGTAATCGATAAATTTATAGAGAGAGACTTCCAACTCAAGTCACTCGAAGAGAAACCGATACAATAAGCTAGACAAATCATCACGGATTGTTCAGAAGGCCAAAATCAAAACTCAACATCCAAAAATGTGATTGAAGTTTCTAAACTGACATCATGGGCAAAAGCCATAATCCAAACTTAAGACCGAGGCTTCTCCTTCTTTTCCTTGAATAGGGCCAGGAGGGACACTCCAGAAACCTTCACGACCTTGAACCTGACACCAGGAATATCTCCCACAGCATGACCCTTTCGGCCAAAACCGGCAATCAAAACTTCATCCTGGTTTCGGAATTATGCTCACAGTCAGCAAACCAGAAAGCAACAAGAGGAGGAGAAAAGTGGTTGAATACTTGACAATACACTATGGAAGATCTTACATTTTCCTCTATGTAGTTAAGGCAACCATCATTGGGCACAAAAGCAGCTATCTTCTTCCCGTTTTTGATGAGCTGAACTCTAGCACACTTTCTAATGGCAGAGTTAGGCTGCTTAGCCTCAATACCTCTGCAAATTAAGTAGTTATTATTTAGTACATTCTAGACAATACGCTTGATACAGAATCGGTAGCTTTTTTTTTTTTTTTTGCTAGCTTTTATTTCTGTGTACTTGAGAGAGATTGAGAGAGAGAGAATCTTACATCTTCTCAAGGACAATGCCCTTGGCATGAGAAGACCCAGCAAATGGCTTCTTCCACTCATTGCCAAGATGGGATTTCTTGTATGACTTGTCAGCCCATCTCTGCCTCCTCCGGTGAGACTTCAATTTGCGACCAGCTCCCATACCACGTGTCTTCCTGCAACGAAATGTCCACTTAGCATCTCATAACCACACATTACATCTCCCATAATGCGTTAGAATGCTACCACAGATCACCTAGATTTCATGATGTCACCAATCTCTGATGAAAAATAGCGGAAGGAAGCTTATCACTATTGCCAGAAGACATTGGCTAGCTATCTCCTCATACTTCAACTGATCCTCAAAAGTATTGCAGCGCACATTTTTAGGATAGAGAACACACTACTGTTACATCAGTGAAGAAGACACATCTCACGACACTATATCGACCATATTTTATTCTAATTACTGTCATCATCTACTCCATCCTTTCTCGATGAGCACTCATCCCAAACGGAAAAGCCAATAACAAACTCTAATGATAGCGTTCCAGCTTCAAATTTGCTTAGCATTGCTATTGGAGTGCGTAAAAGAATGTACAGACAATGTAAATGTGGCACAGCGTCCCAAAGCGGTAGAGGTAATGTCATTGGCTTTACGAACCCGATATCTCCCACGGCAGGTTTAAAGCTAAGCACATCGTCACTAGAGTTTCGGAAGATAAAGCTCTGGAAACCACAACAGGACAGGACAGCAGAAGTCAAGATACACCCGAAAAAACGAGTTCGGGTCAGTATAAAAACAAAGAAGACCTCCCTTCTAACGTACTTAAGAGGATCATTAGAGGCGACAGATGCTGAAGAACCCAAAAGAGAGACCCAACTTTTGGAAATTACGGAGAAAAACTGCACTAATATCGTAATCTGCCCAGATTAAGCCATCGCCTTTTCTTCGCTCAAAGAGAGAAAAGAAACGAAAAGAAAAGCAGCAGCAGGTTCTCGAGCAACCTCAAATCTTTCTACTACTCTAAAGACAGAGACTCAAACATGTCCAGGCTTCCAATCCCGAACAAAATGAGAATCCGAAACCACAAGAACCGGAGTCGCACGTTCGACAGATCAAAAAACAACAAGAACAATCAGTACCCCATGGTGGCTGAGTTAGCTGAGCAGGCGTTGTTCGGCTCCTGGAGGAGATTTGGAGAGAGAGGTTGAAGAAGACCGGAGCGCGGCAGCTGCTGCAAGAAGAAACCCTAGCTCCCGGGCGCCCGTCGATGGCGTTATATATACGCTCGTGTCTAGTCGGGTTTGTTTGGGCCTTTTTCTGATTGGGCTTTGGGCCCAAAGGCCCGGTCCCCGTTTAAGTCCCTGGAAAATGGTTATTTTTTAATTTGGCTGGTGGTTTAGGGGAGGTGGTTTTCTCTTAGTTAGTAGGGAAAATTGTATTTCTCCTATCTAAATTTATTGCTTTCAGTCCATGGAAAACGCCTTTCATAAATCGATTAGTTTTTTGTCGTTCAAACACCAGAATATCGGAAAAAAATTCCCGTGAACAGTTTTCCTTAGGCTCCGTTAGTGTCGCGTTGATCTGGAAAATATTTTCTTCAATATGATAGCTTACAAAAATTGAATAAACAAAGAATGTTCTCATCGTTCATGATTTATTGGCTAATTATTTCAAGCGATACAAGCATGTTTTCCATGACATTCTTTTTTTTTTTTTTTGAAACAAACGAAGCTAGTACTGACATCATGGGATTGCTTAACCGATAAAGACATAGCTGTGCGTATGAATTAATTGCGCGCAATATAGGTGCAATCCCCATGCTACCAACACCAGATCAGTCCTCCTTTAGGATAATTGATTCACATCTTAATTGATTTATCATATTAGTATAATATCATGAAGAATCTCAAATCTATATAATTGATAAGATGAGGTCATGCCCCTTGTCTTCATTAAGAGAAAGCATATTATATGACCGTTACATTACCTGCATAATGTGCATCTTATCCTAATTATTAGCGCCGCATGTAATATGTATATACTTCAAATGGATTTTTACACCATGTGCCACTACCACGTGGTAAAACGTTACTTATCAATAATCTCCCTATAATAAGGTTGTCGATCTGAATTGATTTTTAAGATTTACTTAATCAAAACTTCACAAGGCACGCAACTTGATTTTTAAAAACTCAAAACATTTGAAATTTTAATAAAATGTCACAGTTTCTGCAAAATTTTCTAAATTTACATAATATCTTAAAATTAGACAGACTTTAGCTCAAACCTCGACGAAAAACTCAGGGCCCTATGTCGTGAGCAATAGGTAACAAATTACTAAGAATAAAAGGGACCATATTCATGTTCCATTAATCCTCGTTTGCATCTTATTCTTGTCCTTGTTTTGCGTGTCATATCCATCTCTGCAGCTAATCAGTCATTTCCGCCTTTGTCGACATGCTTGTGTCATGGCTAAAAGAACTGGATCGTTCACAAGGGTTTTGAATGATGGACCATGACCGCTTCACGAACGAGAAGGCAGATCTCGAGTATTCTAAGTCTTAAGATTTTCTTGATGTATTCTAGAATACTTATGGGGGCGGGCATTATTGTAATTGTATCTCATTCTTGTAATTTTATTGGCCGATAGAGAGGTGACCATTGATTGGGAAATAGGGAGATGCGATCTCCACCGTTAGATCAATAAGAGATCTACAGATACAATTCATTTTGTACTCGTATAAAAAGGGTTCTTCTCTCATTTTTATCTCATTCTCAAGAGAAATACAATCCAAAACTTCTGTCTAGATCATTAGCTCGGCCCAAAATCAAACGGGGCTGGCCTTCAGTTATCAAACACAGCCTCGAGCAACCTCAGATTAAAATATATCTAAGTACGAGGATTCAAGCCATAAGAACTGAGTCACGCGTTCAACAAATCACAAAAAAACAAGAACAATCTCGAAGATAAGAAGGTAGAAATTGCAGTGCAGTACCCCATGGTGGCTGAGTAAGCGTTGCGCGGCCTTCGGTGGAAGCTGGAGAGGTTGAAGACGGAGAGGCAGCAGCGACAAGAAACCTATCGGAGGCTCATCGAGGACTGCAAATATACTTGTGTGGGGTCGTGTTTGTTTGGGCCTGCTATCTGATTGGGCCTTGAATGTTTTGGGCTTTGTGTGGTTTGGGTTCGGGCTCTTCGTGAAGCCCATGCGCCGCCCCCGCTACTAGTCGCATGAGAGGGGAGCCTCCGCTTACCAAGGGTGAACCAGCAGACCGTTCCTTGTTTAGGCTACTCACTCGGCTTTGGTTCGCATCTTAATTGATATACAAGATTAGCACGATATTATAAGCAATCTCGCATTGGATAAATAGAATCATAATCGATAAAGTAGGGTCATAAATTTGGTCACCATAAGAAAGAACGCATTTTATGTTTGATCACATTGCGTAAAGTAACCGATCGGTCGTTTGATTAGCTGCTTCGATAATTTATCTTGGATATTCTTTTTTCTTGTCACGAGCGAGCCTCATTTCGTCTACGTAATTTCAAGCAAATTTTGGGATTTTTTTTCAGTTCGGCTTTGGAAACGTGAAAGTGACGATGAATTTTCTTTTGCTTCTTTCGCCTTTTGGATTGGTTTTAAGGAATTAAGCCGATATGGCATGGCGATTTATACACGTGGATTCTGCCGCTTAATAAACCATTAAACTAATGCACCTCACCAAAATTTGTTGGTGGAACGGTGAAAGGACGGTTCATGATGCGTTTTTTTAAAAATGAAGATACTCGTAAATCAAAAAATAACGAGAAGATGGTTTTAAATTCCGAATACTAGAGAGATTACTAAGAGGATTTCGCTTTTACCAATCAATCACTTTAAATTACATTCATCCCGATCAATTTAGATTTGAAGAATTTACATTTGAAGTTCTAACGCTTCCCTTATGATTCGCCAGTGGCTGTCCTGCGATGTGCCAACTAATGATCAACAAATTAGCTTGTGCTTCTTTAAAGGAAAGACCTCGTTATATTGGGATTGAACAACGTGATAACTTTACCGCTCTGACGCCGACGAGCTGCCCATCAAGAACCGCCTCGAGCCCGACTCCGTCATCCTCCAGACCCTCCAGACCCTCACCGTCAATTTGCATTGCCGGGATTCGACCATTCGCTTGTCTCTCGAAACCAATGGCTGTACTTGTCCCGTGCACTCAAAGCATCATCAAAAGTGAACTAGAAAATAAGGATGTATTTATTTCACGGAAAAAATCCACGAAGGTATTTCCATTTAACGGATCAAGATAAATGTATTTGTTAGGATATGAGCACGTCCTTATAAAAGGCTTGAGGAGTACAGGAGAAACAAGGGAATGAATTCTCCGGTATGATAGAGAAATCTCCTGTAAACTCTCTCCGCATAACAATCCTCTCCCTAAAAGAAAATCAACAAAGGAGAGGGACAAAGGTGTAGAAGTGGACCAGCCACCGGGTCATTAAACAAGGCATTGTAAACCTCCATAGGTACACCTGACCAAAATCACCAAAGATCCAAAGGTGCCCCGGATAAAGATAATTGTATTTGTTACCAAACTTTTGTAATGACTTCGTTAATCAACTTTTGTAAGCAATCAAGATATTCATCCCGATCAATTTATTTGCGTTGCCCCCACCGCGCCGCCTCCAGAACCCCCCGGGGGGAACCTCGCGACCAGTATGTCTTCGTAGAGAAGATTGAATCAAAAATTGATTATAGAGTGATCATAGGTGTTGGAGGATAATATGCTTCAGCTAGCTGCTGACTGTATCCTTATACCAAAAGAAAGCAATAGAGAAGGATTTACAAAAAGGACCGACTTCAAACCTCCAGGCATTACAGATAACATGCCTAAGGAGGAGCTATAGATCATTGCGTGTGCATTCAAACCGAACGAAATTCAATCGCTAAGCGCCGGCTCCTGGAGACTCCTCAGTTTGTCTCCTCAGCTCCTCATCCGCATTTCTCAGGAACTGGTCCCAACCGCTCCCAGGACTTGTATCCAAGTAGTCGTACGGCACAGCTGTTTTCAATCCAGGGCGGACCGCGCACCGACTCTCCACAATCCTAAAATCCACGCCTTCATCGTCCCCTTCGCACAGTTCGTCCCATGAAAAGAGGAGCGGCAGCGTGAATGCTCCCCAAGGGTTGAAATCCAGTACCTTAACCCTCCCATCCTTTGTGACGTAAACATCAAACGTGTAATTATCCGATTCAAAGTTCGGACATATTTCGCTTTGAAAGACATCCTCGATCAAAACCTTAAGGTGGTCCTTCTTCTCGAGGAGGACGGGGTAAAATGTGGTAACCTCACGTTGGCAGATCCCCACCAGGAGCTTGTTCCTTATGAAACAACGGAATTCCATCTCCGGTCGAAGCGCTGGCTGCCACTTCCGTAGAGCAAGGAAAAAGCTCTGTGGCCTCGACGAGGTCTTGTCACTGCAAGAATCATACACGTGACAGAGATCGTGGGTCAACGAATCGGATGCGCGTAGCAAGAGGGCAATCTCACTGAGAGACGTACACCGAAGGTTCCCGCTGCCACTAATCCAAGCAGCATCTTTTGGCGAGCTCCAGTTTAGTTTAGGGAAAACGGCACCCCCGAGCAATTCGATTGACTCTTTGACCTCCAACTCGAGTTCTGGAAAAGAAAGAGGTGGGAATTCCTCAGATTCGTCTCCAGATCCTTCTGGAACCACAAGATCATCTTCATCCACAGGATTATGAACCCTATTGGGAAAGGCATCTTTGCCTGTGACAGAATTGGGTAGAACAAATGGTCCGGAGTCACCACGAAGGTACTGGACAAAGGACTCCGGAAGCCGATGAACAAGCGTTTTGATGGACATTGACTTGAATTTAGGATACCACTCTTGGATCTGGCATCGATCCACTTCTGCTTGCCTCATTTCTTTGTAACTTTCAAAAAGGCTTGTTCCAAATGCTCGAGAAAAAGCAACAAGTGCTAGTGCAATTTACTGAAATCTGAAACAGATGCCTGCAGAGAGCCTGGAGAATACACGAGCGCATTGATTACGACCAGCAAGCACAAATTAGGTATGAAATACGAAAAAAAAAACAAAAGCAGATTGATCGCAGAAAGAAAGACATTGTTAAGTGTCTGTCAAACATCTCCTACACCAAAAAGAGACATCTAAAGAAACAAAATCTCGATATTTTTTAGCTCAAAGAACCTTTATACCTCAATAACGCAACACTAGCTTCACGCAGGTGAGCACAAAATAATTAGACAGTCAAGATTCATGAAATTAGAGACTACCACAGGAATCTAAGACAGACCCATAAATATTCTATCAGAATTAGGGCATTAATCCGGCATCAGCTGTTCTTGAGCTACTTCTATAGATAATAGACACTCTTATACAGAATTACACATTGCAAGACAGAGCCAGAAGCAAGCTTGGGCAGTAAGAAAGGAGGGACCAACACAAAATGTATTAGATGTTGTCACATTTGACTGGAGATTTGAATATGCATTAGCTGGTCGGGAGAGCACTGCAAATGATTCGCGTATTCTATCTTATGCACATTCAAAGCCGAACGGATGAACATTCCTAGAGGTAAGAAAATTGAATTCTACGTGATGTTTGAATTGAGTTTAGTACGTTAGCAATAAACGGAAATATTATCTTGCCGGTGCTGCTAATGGAATCCAAAGTGGGATCATCTGTCCCTATCATGGAGTTCAGTGATCGATCTAAAGTGAAGTATTCAATCTGCGCCACAACTAAGAGAACAGAACTAAAGATACACCCAAAAAGAAAGATCGCATTGGTGTACAATCGATCGAGATCTTTCTATTAGCCAAACACATCTAACAACAAACTTAAGAGGATTAACAGAGTCTACAAATGCTGAAGAACCAACCTCAAGCAACTTCAGATCTTGTAATATTCTAAAGACAAGATGAACACATATCCAGCCTTTAATCTAAACCGAGGAAGCAAACCACAGGAACCGAACCGCACATTCGACAGTAAAAAAAACAAGAACAATCCCAAAGACAAGAAGGTAAGAGTCGCAGCATGGTTTCCCCATGGTGACTGACCGGTGAGCAGGCGCCGCGCGGCTCTGGAGGGAGCTCGAGAGGTTGAAGACGGTGCTGGCAGCTGCAAGAACAAACCCTAGGCCCTGGTTCAGATGTAATGGGCCTGTTTAGGCCTGCTTTCTGATTGGGCCTTGGCCCAAAGGCCCAGTATCATAAGCGGTTCAGCTGTCTGCGGAGCTCCGCCGCTAATAGCGAGCTCCCGCTCATTTTCCCGCCACACCTCCTCCGCCGTCACTCCCAAAATGGCCGAGAAGAAGAAACGCCGCCGCGCCGACGCCGACGACGACGACGACGAGCTCCCCTTCAAGAACCGCCTCAAGCCCGACCCCGTCATCCTCCAGACCCTCCGGTCCCTCACCGCCTCCTCCGCCGCCGCGGCCTCCTCCTCCTCCTCCGCCGGGGCCAAAACCCTAACCCTCGCCGACCTCGCCCTCTCCTCCACCTGCCGCGAGGTCGCCGACCTCTCCCTGTCCTCCGTGCAGTCCTCGATCGAGTCCCTCATCCTCCGTATCGCCCGCTCCATCCTCGGCGGCGACGGCTTCGCCTTCGACGTCCCCTCCCGATCCTCGGCGAACCAGCTTTACGTCCCCGAGCTCGATCGCATCGTGCTCAAGGACAAGAACACCCTCCGCCCCTTCGCCAACGTCTCCAGCGTCCGCAAGTCCACCATCACCGCCCGCATCCTCCAGCTCATCCACCAGCTCTGCGCCAAGAGCATCCACGTCACCAAGCGTGACCTCTTCTACACCGACGTCAAGCTCTTCCAGGACCAATCGCAATCCGATTCAGTCCTCGATGACGTGTCCTGTATGCTGGGGTGCACTCGGTCGAGCCTCAATGTGATTGCTGCCGAGAAGGGAGTCGTTGTGGGCCGGCTCATTTTCAGCGACAACGGTGACATGATCGATTGCACGAAGATGGGGATGGGAGGGAAGGCAATACCCCCGAACATCGATCGGGTCGGTGATATGCAGAGCGATGCGTTGTTCATACTCTTGGTGGAGAAGGACGCTGCCTACATTCGATTGGCAGAGGATCGGTTCTACAACAGGTTTCCATGCATCATCGTCACTGCTAAGGGCCAACCAGACGTCGCCACCAGGCTGTTCTTGAGGAAGATGAAGATGGAACTCAAGCTGCCGGTGCTCGCGCTCGTGGACAGCGACCCTTATGGATTGAAGATTTTGTCGGTTTATGGGTGCGGGTCAAAGAACATGTCGTACGACAGCGCCAACTTGACGACCCCTGACATCAAGTGGTTAGGGATAAGGCCAAGTGACCTGGATAAGTATAAGATACCGGAGCAGTGTCGGTTGCCCATGACGGAGCAGGATATAAAGACGGGGAAGGACTTGTTGGAGGAGGATTTTGTGAAGAAGAACCCGGGGTGGGTCGAGGAGCTGACCTTGATGGTGAAGACGAAGCAGAAGGCAGAGATTCAGGCTCTGAGCACTTTCGGGTTTCAGTATCTGTCTGAGGTGTATTTGCCCCTCAAGCTTCAGCAGCAGGACTGGCTCTGAGGAGAGTGAGATCAATTCTCATTTGCTCTGGTAATTATAGTGTTTGCTTCTTTAGGAACATAGTATTGTCTTGTTGAGAGGCTTATCCTTCTGTATGTCTTTGAGATAAATCAACTTGATTTCGTTTAGTTTGACTGGAATGGGAAGAGAAAATCAATTGGAAGCTAGGCAACTTCTTTTGAGTCTCTTTAAATTTGTTGTTGAACTCTCTCTTTTGGTAAGACCAGAAAAACCACAACCTTTTCATGATGTGTTCGATTGTGAGTATGAGCAATGCCCCCCGTGCGCTTATGCAGCAGGGTCAAGTGAATGAGGTTTTGAGAGTTCATTTTTCGCAAAGACAATTGCTGATAAACTATAATGTTATGTCTGATGCTTACAGCAAAAGAATAGCTGAGCAAATGGAAATAAGCAGAAAAAAGTTGAACAGAAGGGAATCTTCCTTATTGCATATATTGGGAGCTACACTGTTATTGATCTTTCATCCTGATCACTCACTAAAAGCACAGGACAGATGTAGTTGACACAAATATGATGCACCAAAAATTCACGACGCTACAAAGAACGCATCTTACTTGCTAGTGGTTATTGCTCGTCGACGCAACCAGTCATGCAATGACTTTCTAGTCAACTTTAGTCTTTGGAGAACAACTGGTCTCCTAGTGGAGGTTTCCGACTCCCTGGAAGGAGTCCTGCCTGACCTGGGTTCTATCAAGAGAACATCAATCCCCAACTCTTTCTTTAGTAATTTGACAATCGCATCTTTGACCTCGGATCTTTGATCGGTTGGCTTTGCATTTATCTCATTGACTCCTAAGATGATCAAAACGTCATCATTGACTTCATTCCCTGTAACCATGATTTTAAAGTTGAAGAAGGGTCAGGATAATTAAACTGCTAATGGTATTGTTACCCGGTATTGGTTCAGCTGAAATACCCGATCTCATTAAACTAAGGTACTTTCTAAAGAAATATTAAGGAAGTAGTTGGCTCATACCCAGACTGTAGTTTTCCTTGATCATTCGCAGAACAGCTAGAACAACTATCCGAGCTTCGACCTGTCGAAAATTATTCCACACTTTGGTGAGGAGAATACAGAGGCCACTTCTCTTTGTTGACTGAATAATCAGTCCAAGCAAAGAAAAGTAACTGAATAATTAGAAGCTACTTCTAGGTGTACCAGAGTCGAAAGTAGCACTGATTGATTGATTCTCATATGCTTCAAACCAATAATACTACTAGTAGCCAATGCTTGAATTTGTCAAAGAAAAAAACGAATATTGCTTTGAGTGTTCTGATTTCCTTGGCAGTTTTAGTTTGTACCTTTGAAAGTCCCTGGAGATCCATTGCTAAGCTTTCAGCAATGCTCCTCCGCAGGTATACTGCAACCTTTTCAAGAAGACGACTGTTCGGTTTACTTAAGTCAGTTCCTTCAATGGAACTGACTTCTCCTCGGTTCATATCATTATCTTGGATCACTCCTTCACACCACTCCTCAATTAGTGCCTTAAGATAGTGATCATTGGGCTTGTACCTACGGTATGCATGTTCAATCAGATGAAATAATGAGCTTTCATATCACAGGGAAAAACAGAAGAACATACCCTGCTTTTCTCATATCCTGATATATTGCCAGGCATTGCCGCACTTCATGCGAGGAACCATATCTGCTGCGAGCCCTTAAGAGTGTGTTATATGTCACCTGAAAAGCTCACAGCAATTTACCTAACAAGACAAAAATAATAGGAACTAGCTCTACAACTATATGTGAGCCTGAGCTGCACTATCAATTGAACAACATGCTTATTGTAGTATGTAGCTCCACAACGTTACGGTCAAGTTGGGAGTTGCGCCACATTTACAAGGTTGCTTTGAAACTGTTTCCTTTTCCAATGATTGATTCAATGGAGTCCTCAATTCTATTGACACATCTGGAGAAAATGATATGAGCATTGTGATATTGATTTTCATTTCAATTGTTAATCTTGCAGCATTATAGTACAGCTAGTCTTGAAGCATCTTAGCTCTTCTTAGACGTGCTCAATCAGAGCAGACTCTTCTTAGACGTGCTCAATCAGATCAGATTTCAGAATCATCTGAAACTTGTTTAATTTCAGCAGCAGGACGGTAAATTGTCATACTAGAGAAAAGGCACGCGGCATCTTCTACCAGTTAAAAGCCACTTACCAAATTTGGCTCAATTCGATACCTTTTCATCTCTTCATATAAAGAGAATGCCCACTTTAGCTGTCTACCATCCACGCAAACCTGTGGAATGTGATGCATCAAAGTCTGGGGGTTCAAAATCAAATATAGTATTTCCAGGTGCAAACCCATTAAGGACAACAGTTCAAACACAAATGGTGAAAAGACAACCTTAATAGCTGTTGTATAGGCAATTACATCAGGTTGTATTTTGGCAGCACGCATCATTTTCAAGAGCTGCATCATATGCGTAAGACATTAGTGTTATCACTATAAGTAGGTGAATCAGAACAGTGTCGACTGAATGAACAGAAAATTTAGCACTGTAACATTTGATAAACATTATGATAAAGATTGATTGGAACGTCTGTTACACCCAATTATCATTGATATGCAACATTTAATAAAATAGACACATGGTAAGAGGTTAATGGGTTCGTCCACGCTCAGTTCTAGTCCCTACCCAACATTTGTACCCTGCCAGCTATGTGAAAGATCATGCATCAGCACTCGAGTATATCACAAAAAATGACTCCCCTACCTGCAGTGCACCCTCCACATTCCCTGCGCCTCCACATAGATCAATCAAAATTGACCAGCTTATGTGATTAGGCGTAAGTCCAGCTGCCTTCATTTCCTCCATCAGTGCTTTTGCACGGCGGTAGTCAGTTCCACAGGCTTTCATCAAGATATTATAGGTGGTGGTTGTAGGTGAAAAGGGAAATCTCCCAGGAAAGCTCATGCAACATGTCTTGGATGCATTTTCTGGTGCATGACTAGAATTTTCTTTCCGGCGAACCATGCTCGATAGGCTCTGTTTTCTGCTTCCATGGTCTCTACTTGAAGTATTTGCCAGTTTCCTGTCCTTCCAGGCCTGGAAAAGACGGAAAGCCCTATCAAACTGGCATGCCTCAACACAAGCATGTAAGAGGATGTTGCAACACTGTGAATTTGGTTCACAGCCAGCCAGAAGCATTTCCTCGAACAACTGAATCGCCTGCTCCACCAGACCCGCTTTTGCACAGGCACTAATCAGCGATGACCACGTGACCGTATTAGGAGTAACGCCAGCACAAAGCATGTCATCCTTAATCTGTAGAGCCATCTGCCACAGTTTTGCATCTGCAAATGCCTGAAAATTTTAATAATCCAGATATCAGCTACTTAATGGCAAATCAAGCAGAACAAATTTCACTTTTAATGGCTGGGAACCTTTGGTGAAGACTCATCAAAGTTAGTCACTTGAGAAGATGGACCTTAATAATCGTGCTGTACGTGAAAACGTCCAATTTCAACACCCTCGTCGATTCTAGGTCTCGCACTTCCTGATATATTTCTTTGGCCAAATCAACTCGTCCAGCCAGGCAGCATGCCTTCAAAAGGATATTATAGGTAGCCATGTCCGGAGTGACACCAACATTCTGCATTTATAAATTTGGTCAGTAGGATTTTCTGTTGGTATGGCCAATAAATTTCTTGTGGACTTAATCAAGGAAAAAATAACTTTCTAATAAATTGAGAGAGAGCAGATTTACCTGCATAGTCTTGTATATGTGCAATGTGTAGCTCAAATCATGGGCATTGACGTTCATTAAGCTATTGAAAACATAGATATTTGGAGCGATACCCTGATTAAGCAAGTCCTGCAGCAGAATGGCAAGCATGAGAAAGCTGTGATTCATGAAGCACACATAGAGCCTAGATGTGTTTGGGGAATTCCAACTTAGAAGATCATACAGCGAAACCTTGAGCAAACTTGCAATTTCCCGAATGCATTTCCATCACTCTGAAAGCTACATGAATCCTTAAATCGATTGCCTTGGTCATTTTGGGTTGTGCTCATCAGCTTTAGTAGTTATGTAACACGGTTAACAACTATGGAAAAGGTTGCCCTAGCTGTAGCCTGTCGTATGATAAATGACCAACTTTCCGATGGTCAACCGTGTAGTTTTTCTCACAACTCATGTCACCATGAGTACTGTCGCAGTCTTATGAACTTCGCTCATATCATTAGAAGCTCATCATTCCTATAATTCTAAGCTCTTGATATCTTTTCTGGATCTGGGATAAAAAAAACATCCAACCATCAACAAGCAAAAACTCCTCAGCAGTTTATGTCATGTTAAGTTCAATTTCATAGGGTAAGGCAATCAGTTACCTCGCAAATGTGCCTGGACTCCTCAGCATCACCACATAGACCACAAACATCAATTATTTTGCGGTAGACAAACATATTAGGACCGTTTGAGCTTTTCTTGCAGGCTTCATAGGCTTTCAATGCGGATACCAGATCCCCTTTCTTCCCAAATTCGTGTATGATAGTGCAGAACAATATTTGTGCATGTGGAAAGATGCATGCATATCTGCAAAATGGCAGTGGCTGAAACATCAGACCGACAACTTGAGTTATAATAAGAGTTCCCCATCAAGAACTAACGTAAGAAAATTTCACCCATCACTTAGACAACATATTTAAGAGTCAAAGCTTGAACCTTAAAAGAGCACTGGTATGGAATAAACTATATAACATACCTAATGGCCAAATTCGGCATCCGTTGATCAATTAACGCTCTGATAACATCAGCCGGTTTCACTAACTCTCTGACCGGAAATTTGAAACCTAACAGCAAATGAAGAAACATCAGTCACTTGATACAAGAGTTCAACTTAACAGATACTTAACTACCCGAATCATAAGTTGCAAAGAATTTTACAAGTGCGATTTCTCTGAGTCTACTCTGTTCAATCGATCTCTTCGCCCGACACTATCTCTCAGTCTCAATTAGTATCAGAAACTACAGCTTCCAAGAACCAATTTAACAACATCTATAATTCGCCTCAGTAGAGGCAAGTAATGATTTTACTGTCTAAAGCTAAATCACCCCAATTCCACATTTCAGAATTAATAGAAATGTGCCATGATGACCTAATTCGTCACCTGCGAGAGTCTCCATCACCTGAACCAATGACTTCACATCGCCGCAGTCCATCAACCGCTCACACTCCTTCCCCAGCAAGTTCATCATAGCGCCGTCGACAAACTTTGCCGGCGCAATTCCCAGCTTCTCCACCATCCGCAGCGCCTCCACGAAGCTCCACAGCCTCCCCTCCCTGAGGCCTCGGGCCAGCCCCTTCCCCACGAGCTCGACGTCCAGCTCCGCGACGAACAGCGAAGCCTCGGCGCCGGAGGCCACCACGTGATCCGCCACCGCGGCGAAGTCGTCGAGGCGGCCGTCGGCGGCGAGCCCGGAGGCGAGGTCCGCGAGGGTGCGGAGCTGGGGCTTGGGGTCGCATCGGAGGGCGGAGAAGGAGGCGGGGAGGGAGTGGACGGCGGAGATCGAGGGAGGGGGCGATCGGGAGAGGGAGGGAGGCCTGGTGGAGCGCTGGTGGTGGTGGTGGTGGTAGGGAGGAGATGGAGATAGGGCGGTGGCGGTGGCGGTGGCGGTGGCGGTGGCGGTGGCGGAGGAGGTGGAGGAGCCGAGGATGACGAGCGCTCTCATTCTAAGCCAACCGTTTTCCGGTGTCTGAAGAAGCGAGCGGTTTTCAGACAGTTGGCGATGCGCGCTTTCGAAACATTTTGTACATTTTGGATCGAATTTGAAAGGCAGGTGTTCGTTTTTGCCACTGTCGGAGATTTGATTACACTCGGGCGGATAAAATAGTAATTGCATTAATAATATCTAAGGCACGTTTAAGATAGGAGTGATTGGTCCCTAATCCGATCCAATTTCAGGAAACCGGACCAGAGGGATCGGATCCTGGTTTTCGAAATTATGGACCGGCCCACCAAGCCTCGGGACCGGGTCCAGTTTTCAAATGATCCATTGGAATCGGTCATGCTATGTAAAGCGCCTAACTACAACACCTCTTCCTTTGAAGACACTTTGTTGAAGAGAAGTTCAATAGTATGCATCCTATAACCATGGTGTAACCATGAGCCACCCAAAAAACAAGTGGAGGGGAGTCCTTTTGGAGTTGCGGGAATTGACGGGCGTGAAGATGAGATCCTGCACTTCGTCCCAGGAACGTCGTGAGTGCGCATCAGGGACTGCCAGAAGGAGTCGTGTTAGGGGACTTGGACTTTACTCTTCTCCCGCTTGCCTCGCGACATGGGCAGAGCCTTGCTGAGAGCAGCTGCGGCGCGCTCTTGAACAGCTTCTGAGGAGCTGGACCCAACAATAACGGATGATCTGGAGTCCAAAGCAAGACAACTTCCTTAACGTCGGTCCCTTCAACCTCATAGCCACTCCACCACGTGCTTCCAACGAAAGGAGGTGCTTGTCGTGGCCGGACAGGACAGGCAAGGAAGATCCTCCGTTGCCTACATCAGCTTTAAGTCGGTGACAGTGCCTCCTCGAGAGGAGACAGTGGAACTCGCATGGGGTTTGTAAAATTAGGCTTACACTTTAAGAATTTATAAAAATAATAAAATATATGTTACCACTCTAGAACCGGACCGAAAACCACTAGTTCCAATTTTATGGAATTGGGAAGATCAGCGCCGCTTAGAACAGCCCAAAACCGGCCGGTTCGATCCGTCCATCTTGCTCCCGCCTACTTTAAGACACCGATTCTACTTTCCGGTTCATGTACTTTCACGTTTTTTCTAATCGAGTCCATGCTTTTTTAATTTATCCAATTAGAGTTTTCTTCTTTCAAATATTTTTTTATCAAGTCCCTCCGACACTAAATCCATCCAAATTTGACCAACGTTGCCCTCAAACGATACTGAAGTGTGATTCCCAGAAAACCGTGTAGATGCATGCCGGGGACGCTTGTGGAAAATTTTACCTAATATAGATAACGTTGAAGTATAATGTGGATAAAATTTAATTGACATAAAAGCCCACGTGGATGTCCATGTTGGAATTAATTTTATCCATATCATGCTACGACCACGTCCGATGGCCATATGGGCCGGATTTGGTGTCTGATATTTGTACTTCGGTAGATGTTCATTCATATTCCTAATAGAACACTCATTCTTTTTAGCTAGCACCACTCCCGAGATGGCCAACCCAACTAACGATGGAGCACCACAATTGGGTTTGATCGAGCGAATGGCATATATTTCGCAGAGTTACCTGAAATCTTTGAAATATCTACACATCTAATTCGGCAATTTTGAGTCATTATAAATCTTTCAATCACTTTATAATGTTCGATATCATTCAGTCGCGAATCATCACCACTTATTTTTTGGCTATTCCAATCGCAGACGCTCTTAGATTGCCGCTAGTTTTTCTCAAGCGATAGCCAATCCATCTCGGTCGACATATATCTGGTTGGAAGCGCTCCAAAATCGAGCCCGGGTCAACACTACTTTGTCCTCTATTAAATCCATTTGAACTGTTTTCCTACCCCGTTGTTCAATGATTACCGCCAATCGTTGCTCCATCCTCGCTAGTTCAAGATTAGCAGCCATTGCCAGCCAATGGATCCTGGCAAATCGTCGACCGCTTCAGATCATCGCTATCGATTCAAGCTGGTCATTGGATCTCACAACGTCATATGGCAATCCTAGGGAACATCATTCATCAAGGGTCAATAACAATCAATCCCGGTGTTCTTCCTCGATGGGCAAGCTAGAGTCGGTGCGAGTCGATTCCGAACGATCGGTTCCGATCGCTCCAACGCACGTGGGTGACGAGATATGCTTTAACAGGGTTCGGGCACAACTGACAAAACAATGAACTAGGACCCAAACTATTAGTCCAACACCAAATGGCAAAAAACAAGAGAAAAGAAAAGCTAAGACCCAAACTGTAGAAAGGACATCTTGATTTCTTTTCGCAAATCTTACCTAAATATGTATCTGGCAAGACTAGGATTAGAATTAATTGACTCGCTTGACTCACTTTTGAAGTTTCGAGAGGATAAATTGACTAAAAGAAAGATCTTCAATCCACATTTTGAACCAGGAATCCAGAGCAGAGAGGACCCAGTAAGATATTACCTTCTCAAATCCTAAAGTGCGGCGAAGAAAGATGTTCACCGCAAGATTTAAAAATGGTGAAAGCTCCTCCTCTCTCATGGAAGGAAAAGGAAAATGCAGCTGTACCCCTAGTCCCGCAGCCATTGACCGAGAACAAAAGGATCAGATCTCCATGGAAGTCCGCTCCATGATTTTGCCCTTTGAAATTATGTCGACAAACACGTTCCCCGCCAAATAAAAAAATGGTGAGAACTTTCCTTTTGGATGGAACAAGAGGATGCAGCTGTGCACGTTATTAAAGTGTCCCAGAGTTGATCATGTGCAGGGTTTACATGCTCTTTACACAGACGCGGTAGTCTCTCTACATTTATAAATTTAAGATTTTAAGTTCGACTTTTTAATATGGTGTTAAAGTCAAATTCTACACCGATAGATTCGCATGTGCGGCCTTTCATTGAACTCCACGCGTCGTTCCTAATCCGGTTTGTATGTTAGATGGGGTATTAAAATATGTTGTGTATGGGGTTAATGTGCTTTTTTATGTAAATCTAACGAAAAGAAAGACTTTCATTTTCTTGGGCCATGTGAGCGTTTGGAACCGGAGGGAATCGGTCTAGTTTCTGGTTCTGAGTGAAGAATCACCCGGGAATTGGACCCATCGGGCCGATTTCACAATAGATGAAAACCGTAATTGCCCTTTGCATCCTTTCCTTCTTTGCCTTCTTTCTCTGTTTCTCAGACATAGGTCGCGGCTCTTCTTTCCTCTTCGCGCGCACGGAGCAGTCGCGCTCGCGCTTTCTCGCCGGCAGGAACCCTCACAACTCCTTCGTCTTCTCCCCCGAGAGATCACAGGCTGAGCGTGCTCCCTCGCCATTTTAGCCCTCCCTCTGAGGTCCGGACATGGAGGCTATCGCGGACGGAGACTCGCCGGAAACCGCATTCTCCGGCAAGACCGAGACTTTCTTCTTAGGGTTTGTAGACAGAGGGACGCGTTTTATTCTTCGGGCAGGGAAAGCGAAGACCGAAGACCAGAGCGGGACGAGGGAGATATGGATGAAATTATGAAATGGGGTCTTTCTTCATTTCCTTTTTTTTTATTATTTTATTTGGGGAGTTTAATTATATGTAATATATATTATATATAATATGTATAGAGAGAGAGACGCAAGCGCGCTTTTATGGAAGGGAGTCAGGAGAAAGTTTAGCAGCGTGGATGTAATCTTTCATAGATTTTCTTGCAGTTTTCATTTAGTTTTTTTCTTTTTTGGCCGAAATTTTTTTTAGTTAAATATATATATTTTTATTTCTTTTCTTTCTCTCTTTCTTTTTTTCGGAACGCGGCAAAATTTGAATTAGGTAAGTCATGTATTTTTTATTTGATCTTTGTAACCCTATAACTTATCTATGTAACGAGTGAATACTTTATTCAATCTCTTCCTTGTTCTTTAGATTTGGATTGCCTTACCGAGAACATTATATTGATAAATAGAGTTCACGAGTTGAAGTAAAATAAATATATGTGATGAGTATTTCTATTAATTATTTAATTTTTAATACTAATTTAGATTAAACTACCGTTAAGTGATTAACTATGTTTTTTGTTCTTATGTGGTTAGAATTTGGAGTAATATTTTTAACAATGAATAAGGGATGGAGTTTTATGATTATGTTTTATATTACAAGTTCGAATTTTTATCGTTTAGATTTGTACGTGACTACGTGTTCGTCTTGTGAATTGTTGCTTTTGACGGATAGAGATTTCTGTTATTCATCTTTTACTTTAAATCATTTCATTACTCATATTATTATTATATAAAAAATGAAATCAGAAAAAAAAAAAATAGGTTTTCGGGTAAACCTTGAAACCTGACCAGAAAATTCCTAAAAAAAAAATCAGTTTTAATAGGGTAGGTCATAGATTCCACTTGTGGAAAATACCAAAGAACGTTAAGTTAACTAGTAAATAAGGGTGTGCCGATAGCGAAAAGTCAACCATCGAGATACATTTTTGGTCTTCTGGACAAAGATTATATTGACTAGCTTTACCAGTAACGTGCCTATGGAAAGTACAATTTACCTCCAGCCAAGAACGGATCAATTGTATTTGCCCTCATATGTATGGGCGAGCAATTCCCGATCCGGTCCGGTTTAACCCAAGAACCGGGAGGACCAGTTCTCAATTTTTAGGACCGGAGATCAAACCGGCTAGTTTTAGGATCGTGGACCGGACCGAACCGGTTCCAATAGAATTAATATTAAATATTATTTGTGAACCGAAACCAATTATTCCATTCTTTCCTTTGTAATTATGATTTGATCCCATAACGCCATGGAAAAAATTGGAAAAATATACATAATATATGAAAAAATTGAACAATCGGTTCCAATTGGATCAATATTAAATATTATATATATGAAAAAATTAGAAAAATATATATTTATCAATCTGGTCTGGCCCGGTTCCTACCGTAGAACCGAGAACCGGATCACCCGGAAACCGGTTTCACTTTGAGGAACCGGGAACCGGACCGATATTCCTGAGAATTGGACCTAACCGGTCGGTTCGGTCCAGTCCCGATTTGGGAGGTCCATCTTGCTCACCCCCTACTCGTAAGAGTGCAACATACTTCCGTGCATGCGTGCAGACACTCTAAGGGTTTAGAGTCCTACCTTTTCAAGTGCTAATGGACTCAACCAAGCAAACCAAGTTAGAGATGGTCGATCTACTTCCCTCTCTCATGGAGTCCGAAACATTTCATACGTATCACCTTGACTGCTGTCTCTCGAGCCGGTCCGACACGTGAGTTTTTTTAACTAGATGCACCGAGTTCATGTGAGCCCAAAGATTCGCAGCCGTTATCATTGAGAATGAGTGGATAATGTACATGATCCTTGGCCAACCGTAATCACCAAGAAGCTTGTACTGTGGCATACAAAAAGATAAAGGACGTAGAATACGAGGAAGAAGCATGTAGAGGCAATGCCAAGGAAGCATCTTGGTCTAGTCAGACTACATATCCACTAGAAATCCATGTTAATTGCAGTAACTACGTACACATTTGGGCTGTGCCATTTTGCTGGCTGCAATTTTTGCAGTCGGCACCGTCGCCGTTGCCGTCTCCTCCTTTCTGTCTCCTGTCTCTCTTGAAGAACTTCACAATAGAAGCAAAGATCCTCTTCTTGACGAGGCCTCTCTTGGGGGGTAGCCTCCTCTGCTCTTCTCTCAAGCAGCAGTGCTTTCTTGATCCGTTGGGTTCGGACATGGCTGGTGATTTTCTCGGCATCGGACAAAAACGGGAAGTGTTAGAGAGACAAAACATTTGCCAAAGTTGTGGGTGCAAGGTAAGAGGAGATTCCGAGGAGGACGTGACAATCGATTTAAGCCGGGTGGTGCCTGTTCCATCCGCACGCACATAGATCCGGTGAGGACAAAGATACAGAAACCTCGCTTTCACTCTGAGGTGGAAAGTCATGGTGTCCTCGCTTTTTGGGGTTCTCATGGGACAATAGTGGAAAACAAAGATACAGAAACCCCACACGTCCGATACAGTATCAAAGATGACAGCAGTGACATTCACAATCACGTACGAGAAAGTAAGGCGCCGAGGTGAGTGTGATTGTGAAAACCTACAACTGGCGCACGAAACACTACTGCCAAAGTATTTCCCTTTTGTGTCTCCTTAGGTATCATCATTGACAGGAAAGGGGAGAGTCATAGTTTCTTGGCATGCTCACTCAGGGGTCATAATTATTCAAACGATCACTTGAGTTCCACGTCAGTTAAAGACCATCATCTGGCGACATAATCTGATGATTTGCACCACGCGGTTTATTTGAATAAAATTTTAAGATGTGGCTTCCAGCCCAATTGTAAACGAAACAACGTGGCAAGTTGGAACTCCAAAACGAGTGAAACAGAGCTCTCTATCGGCGCCTCTCGTTCGTCCATGATGCTCCCATTCTCCATGTACATCCTTCATTTCCATCTCCTCCTTCGCATCCACCAGCCGACGCTCGAAGAATCGGGAAAAACCAATTCTCTGGCTCTCTCTTCTCATTTACTCTCCCCTGTGTCTCTTGACGACGAAGAAACATGTGTCCCAAAAAGAAAGAAAGGAAGCCACCACCATTACCTGTACATGTTCGATCGCAGGTTCTTACGGTTGCAGAGTTCTTCTGTGTCGATGGCCATTTCGAAAGGACATATCTCACTAGGAGTTTTGGGGCCGTCAACTTGTGTATCACCCTTGAACTAGCAAAGGAAGTGCTTGGGTTCATTTGATAATTCGGGTTTTGACTGACATTTTAAAGCAGAGAAGTTGCGGTGGTGGTGGTGATACAGAGTTAATCCTCAGAGACAGAGTAATAAGAAAACTCAGGGTCTCTTCAGTGGTGATTTTGATCCAATTTCTCAATTTGGGATTAGGATTTGAAGAACGCTGTTAATTTAGCCCAATTCATTAATTTGTGGCAAATTAATGGATCAAATGACAATGTTTAAGCGCGTTCTTGCATACTTCATCTAACTGACGAGTCACATCCAATGTTTTATATTAAATGAAGGCCAAGTTGGATTTTTCAGTAATCATTCGAAAAGTTACGGCACTCGGATATGATGGTTATGATATTTGGGGCATCCTATTTCCCATTAAAGGAACTCGGCGATTGTGAACATTTTCATTTCACTTAGTGTCGTTGTACATACGTAAGCCGATTGATCGAATCAATACATTAATTGGTATGTCAGATTTTGAGTAGATACACACTTTGAAATGACATCATCCGATTAATCAGTACTTACAATTTGTCAATTCATAATATTACTCGAATCAATCTTCATTTATCTAACATTATCTTTGTAAATGTGTCATGGGGAAAACAGAGAGTAGGAGAGGGAATGGTACTGCCCCCGACACGCTTGGTTGTATAAAGGACTACGGATACGGCGTGCACGCGCAGGCCCCAGGCATAGAAAGTGTTTGCCCCGGTCAACACGCCACCAGTCTTTGGCCCCGTTGTTCTCTCCTTGGAGTCATCAGCCCGTCGCTGTCCTCCACGACAAGGACACGGCGGTGTTGTCTTCCTGGACATTTTGTTTAACGATGAATGCTTTGGCATTGTTTTTTTTTGCCTTCCTATAAAAGTGCTCTATGGCCACCATTGGGGTTGAGCACAGGTTCAGGTTCAACTGGGGATCCAAACCGAACCGAACCGGCCGGTTCCGACCGGTTTCAGGTTTGAAAAAATTTAGAACCAGTAATAACCAGTCCAATTTTCGGTTTCCTGGGCCAAATTGGACCGAGCCAATGCGACCATGTACTATGTAATGGGTATTGCTTTGTCTCGTTCTGTCGTGCGTCGTATGTGGGATGTGGGTTGCTGGTGAAGTTGTTACTTGCTAGATAATGAGTCAATTGGGCAGGCGTGTCGCTCAACTTACGTAAGATTGGCTCTTGATGTGGATACCAAAAATTGACGAGAAGACGTGCGGCACCAGGATGAACGTCTCAAGAAATGCGAACCAATCCAATAGGTGTGTCGCCATTAATACCTTCTGCTTCACACCCTCATACAAGACAAAATAAGTAATTTATATATTTGGGGCATGGAACCAATATCACTCCAGCTCGTACAAGGAAACTCACGTATCTTGCTTTGCTCGATATCTTTTGTCCAGAATCTTTTGTACCAAACTCGGCTCCATAGGCTACTCAGTTACTCAAACTCAACTCAAGCTCGAAAAAGAAATCGAGCTGATCACATGTGGGCAACGAGTCAAACTACTGTCTTTTTTGCCCCCTCTTCATGTCCGAGCTTTTGCAATATTGCTTCGAGGACAACTCATCACGGATCGAGAATGGAGCCCACGGTTGGACCGGACCTTGGAAAGTTGGGAGTACTTCAAAATCAATCACCACGGTTGGAGTGCAATGAACTCCTGAGCAGCTTTATACCCTTCAAAGTTGCGATTGCATCTTTTGACCTGTGATCTCTGATCGGTTGGATTCGCGTTCATCTCCCTGACTCCTAAGATGATCAAAACGTCAACCTCGACTTCATTCTCTGTAACCACGATTTCAAAGTTGAAGAAGGCTCGGGATAGTCTAACTCCTAATGGGATTTATGCCGGGTGTCGGTTCAGCTGAACTAACTGATCTCATTCAACTAAGGTACTTTCTAAAGAAGTATTAAGTAAGTAGTTGGCTCAAACCCAGACCATAGTTTTCCTTGATCATTCGCAGACCAGCTGGAACAACTATCCGGGCTTCAACCTGCAGTCGAAAAATTATGCCACGCTTTGGTAAGGAGAATACGGAGACGACTTGTCCTTATTGAGTGAGTAATCAGTCCAAGCAAACAAAAGTAACGGAATCATTCGAAGGTGCTCCAAGGTGTCCCAGGGTTGAAATTAGCACCGATTGACTGATTCTCATATGCTTCAGGCCAACAATGCTGCTATGCCAGTGCTTGAATCTGTCAAAGAATCAGAATAATATCGCCACGAATGTTCTGGTTTCCTTGGCAGTTTACGTTTGTACCTTTGAAAGTCCCTGGAGGTCAATTGCTCAGCTTTCAGCGACGCTCCTGTTCAAGTATACTGCAACCGTTTCGAGAAGAAGACTGTTGGGTTCACTTAAGTCAATTCCATTGAAGGACCTGACTTCTCCTTGGTTGATATCATTGTCTTGGATCACTCCTTCACACCACTCACTACAAAAAAAACATGATTTTTGGGACGAATTTTGCGACGAAAAATTTGAAAAAATCCGTCGCAAATTGGATTTGCGATAAATTTTGCAACGGAAAAAATTCTATCGCTACTAGGTCGTCGCAAATTTGGGACGGAAAAAAATTCGTCGCAAATAATTCGTCACAAATTAACCATGAACTTATTCGTCGCAAAATTTGTCGCAAATTAGCCACGAACACTGTCCGTCGCAAAATTCGTTGTAAATAATTCGCCGCAAATTAGCCACGAACTTTATTCGTCGCAAAATTAGTCGCAAATTTCGTAGCAAAATTTCACTACAAAAAAATGAGGTTTTAGTGACGAATTTTGCGACGAAAAAAATTCCGTCGCTAATTCGGCATGGCAAAATTTAGCGATGAAAAATATTTGTCGCAAATTATTCGTCGCTAATTATTTATTGCTAATTGTTTGTGGCAAAATTCGTCGCTAATTGCAACCAAAACAAAAATTCATTGCTAATTTGCCAATTTTTTTTTTGGGTCCGTAATTTTTTTTGGGTCAATAATAGCAACGAATTTTTATTAATTATTTAGCTGTAAATTTTTATTAATTCTTTAGCAACGAACTCTGTGACGAATATTGTTTAGTGATGACTTCGATTTTAAATCTAATTAACAGCAAAACTTATTCCTACAATTTATATTTAACATTGATTAAGCACTTAATGACATCAAAATATTATAATAATATGAAAATGAAATACATTCATCTGCATTTTCCACAAGAATAACATATATATTTTTCTTTATAGTACACATAACGAGAGAATAAATAATCTTGAGCACTTTAAAGCACTTGCTTAAGCAACCTCAGGGTGGCAATTCTTTCAAGGACAGGAACATATTGGGCCAACTGCACTTCCGGCACTGAAGATGCTGAAGCAAAGCTTATCCCCGATATGTATGAAAAGATACTTCCAATCTTGCGCCCGTTCTGCTTTCTACTATAAGGTCTGCATGAGGTGCTTCATCATCTCCTCCAAAGAAGTGACATTCACTTGTTGACATACAATGCGATACTCAAAGTCCCACAAGCCTAGAGAAGAAAGTGAAATACCTACAATTGCCAAAATTTCGCATCCAAAATTAAAAGGATTGCACTTAGAACATTTATATATCTTTAGGCCATGAAAGCAATTGCTAGAAATTTCTGGTGACACATTTTCAGTCTAATTGATCCTCTGAAAGAGCAAATTAAGAAGCCTAGATTAACGGACCTACCAATCAATTATGCACACCGCACAAGGTTAGATTGGCTCTCATTGTACAATGATGTGTAATAATCCTCTTCTCTAATGTCCAGTGTATCCCGCCTCAAAGTAACCTGCAGGGAAAGTGAAGAGAGCAGGAAGCGGTGGATTTAAGTTAAAAATCTTCGACGCGCCGAATTGCAATTGTACACATATGCAAGAGAACTCACAATTCTAGGTGGAAGTGCAGGATCAGCAGCTCCTCGCCTTTTTTGTGCGTCTCAGCAAAATGTTTTTCAAATTTGTGTTTTAGTAATATCATTACTCGCCTTCTGCCAACGGCATTTCCATGTGCTTGTATAGGATTCACTATATGCTAGATAGAATATATACTCCACATCAAAGTTCAAATGAAAACATTCCATATGATTTGCCCAAACAAAAAAAGAGAGAGAGGCCAAAGGACCAATGAAAATGCAACTCACTCGATTCCACCAACAAAAGTGCCGTACAGAACCGTGAGAGCATTCAGGACATTGTTTTGAGGAACTGCAAATGAACAGCAGACTTACAAAATAGGCAACAAAGGAAAAATACATTCACTGAACTCAGTGCATGCAATCAGTATAAAATAGAAACTTACAAGAGAGCAGAGCTCCCCAACACGATTTTGAAGAGGTGTTCCACTTAAAGCCCATCTGTGTGAAGACTCCAGTCCCAGAACTGCTTTTGCAGTATTACATCGCCTATCTTTGACAAAGTGAGCCTACATTGAATAAAATTGCATAGGCATAAGTGGGAAATGTACATGCAGATGAATGTTCAAAGATCACGAAGCAAATCATATTTAAGAGATCCCGGATAGAAGTTTTTTTGATAAATTGTGGAAAAGAACATGCATATACGGTTCCCTAAAAGTAATCAAACCTCCAATCGAAAGGCCTAATCTTACAGGAATTTGTCTTGCCAAGAGCAAATTAACGCATTCATGCGTGGCTTCACCCAGCCAGACAAAATAACGAATCACGTGTTGCCAGCATGGACATATCGAAACCTTTATATCGGTTACAAAGCATTGAACTATGTTAGCACTCATATCGCCGCAAGATACTCCCATTCACTCACCTCATCCAAAATAATGCGCTCCCACTTCACTGAGTGTAAAAGCGACTTCCCCACACGATGGCTTTGATCATCCTCCAAATCACTAAGGTACTGCATGAAAACCATTCTGGTTCTGCCCAGAACTGGTTTTTTGTTCCCAGAATCAGTTTTGGACCAGAAATCCGTTTGGTAACGCAATTTCATTTTTCTATTTCCGGGACAAGTTTGCTTCCAAAACTGATTCTAAAACCAGAAATGAGAACAAAAAAAAAGTTAATTTTTTATTTTTGGAACAAAAGTGAGAACCATTTCTGAGGAATTCATTTTCTTCAACATACATTCATATGAAAGTCACGACCATTGAGGTGAGAAAAAAAAGCAAAAAATCAAAAATTTCAAAACTTAACAGAATGGTTTAGAATTTGTGATACCCACTTTCAGTGAAATTTAAATTTTTTTAGGTGCCGAAAAAATTAAAAAAAATAAAAAATTTTAAAATTTCACAAAATGACTTAAATGTTCTATATCTCTTTGTTGCGTTGCCTGTCTGCCTTTCTTCTTTACTTGCGTTGCCCGTCGTGCCCAAATTATCTGCCTGCAGCAAAAATCAAGAAACTCATCAAACCAAAACGCAACGTCAAACGAACCAAAAAAAAAAACCATTCCTACAAGCAACCTCGGACCCAGAAGTGCAAAATCTGCCTCTGGGTTTTCATCTCGCGACCGTCGATTTCTTCTCTCAATTTACCCAAAATTCCAACGAAATCGACTCGGAAGACTCACGGTGTTCACGGTGCTCTCGAGATTCTGAGCAGCACCGTAGGCCGAGAAGATGAGCAGGAACCCACAACTCAGGATATGGACATCACGGGCATGGCCTCTCGGAGGCGACGCAGCCGGCGGGAGCCTCGGCCTCCTCCTCCGGAGCGGCGATCTCTCGGTCCTCTTGCTCCGCCTCCTCCGCCTCTAATTTCTCGGGGAGCTCCTCCTTGCCCTCGACGGGGGGAGGAGCCGCGGCCCCTTCGGGCTCCGCGGCCTCTAGGGCTCCGGAGGCCATGGGCGAGAAGGAGTCACGGGAGGAAGCGCGGGGGGAAGGGGTACCGAAAACCCTTAGCGAGCGCGAGAGGTTTGGGGGTGTGCGGGAGAGGGAAGAAGCGGAAGCGAGAAGGAGGAGAAGGAGAAGCGGAAGCAAATCTGATATGATCGAGAAAGAGGGAGAGAGAGAGAGAGGGAGAACAGTGAGCGAGAGAGAGAGAAATTGGGGATGAGGGCGAGGCTTTGGGGCGCTCTTTTTTTAATTCAATTAGCGACGAACTTAAAAAGGTTGGTCGCTAATTTTAAGTTCGTCACAAATTAGCGGCGAACCTTATAGTTCGTCGCAAATATTTTTGCGACGAACTATAAGGTTCATCGCTAAATTTGTCGCTAATTTGCGACGAACCTTATGTTCGTCGCACAAATTAGAGACAAACCTTATAGTTCATCGCAATCGCTAATTTTTGCGACGAACCTTATACTTCGTTGCAAATTTTTGCGACGAACTTTTATGTTCGTGGTTAATTAGCAACGGATTTAGCAACGACCTTTTAAAAAATAATTAAAAAATTCAAATTTTTTACAAAATAAAAAAGAGAAATAAAAAATAATTAAGAAATTCGATTTTTTAAAATAAAAATATTTTAAAACTATTTTAATTTTTTATCTAAAATAAAGCCATGAGATTGAAATCATTTTCCAATTAAATCCAAACATCAGAAAATGATTTCCATCGCATATCACAAAATGAATGAAAACCAAACGTATTTATGGAAAATGATTTTCTAAAAAACACTTTCCTTTATCATTAAGTTTTCCGCAAAACAAACATATCCTTAGAGTGATTACCAACTTCTCCTCTATCAAGTTTACCATATTGCATTACCAACTCCTAATTGAGTTACTTACCAATGTTTATTTTCATTTTTTCCTACATCAACTTCTCTAATCTCTAACCAAACAAAGCTTCTGTCATTGTTTACGAACTTTTATTTATATTTCTTACCAATAATTTAAATTTACCGAGTATTATATGAAACTATCAGCCTAGCTTTCTTTTCGTGATTTGGGTAAATTTTCTCCAATCAAATCAATTAGTTTTGGATTACCAAATCTCATTTGAGTTATTGGCATTTATTTGTTATTTTCTCAAATTTACTAGCTTTTTATTAAGTTGCTCCTTTTATTTGCATTGGTTTCCAACTTTTTAAATTTACTGGCTCTTTTAGAAATTACTAACTTTTATTAGAGTGATTACCAACTTTTTTCGATCAAGTTACTAACTAGTTTTATGTTACCTTCTTTTATTTGAGTTACTTACCAATGTTTATTTGGTTTTCTATTTTGAAATGACCGACTTTTCTTATCTCTAACAAAAATACATTTCTAATTTTCTACCAGCTTTGAATTTACCTTCTATTACATGAAATTATCAACTTTTTTGTGTGCCTCATTAACTTTTGCCCAATTAAGTTACCAATTAGTTTTGGATTGTCAACTCTAATTTGAGTTGCTTATTCATTTGGTTTTTTAACTTACCAATTTTTATATTGAGTCATGCTTCTTTTTGCATGACTTACTAATCCCATTTTATGATTTAATACCAATTAATTTTCTATTACTAACTGTTATTTTACTTAATTAATAACATTTATTTGATTTTTTCGCCGCTAAATCTGTCGCTATTTAGCGACAAATTTTTTTTCCGTTGTTAAATTCGTCGCAAATTAGCAACGAATTTTTTTTCTGTCGCTAATTTGCAACGAATTTTTTTCCATCGCTAATTTGCGACTAATTTTTTTCTGTCGCTAAATTTCATCGCAAATTTGCGACGGATTTATTTTCCGTCGGATTTTATTTCCAACGCAAATTTGCAATGGATTTATTTTTCCGTCGCAAATTTGCGACAGATTTTTTTTTTCGTCGCAAATTTGCGACAGATTTATTTTCCGTCGCAAATTTACGACGGATTTATTTTTCCAGTCGCAAATTTGCATCGAATTTTTTTTCCAGCGCAAATTTGCGTCCGATTTTATTTCAAGCACAAATTTGCGACGGATTTTTTTTTTCCGTTGCAAATGTGCGATAGATTTATTTTTTCGTCGCAAATTTGGCCCGATATTATTTCCGGCGCAAATTTGCGACGAATTCTTTTCCCATCGCAAATTTGCATCCGATTTTATTTCAGGCGCAAAATTGAGATGGATTTTTTTTTTTCCGACGCAAATTTGCGATGGATTTATTTTTCCATCTCAAATTTGGCCCAATTTTATTTCCGTCGCAAATTTGCGGCGACGGATTTTTTTTTCCTGTCGCAAATTTGCGACGGATTTATTTTCCGTCGCAATTTTGCAACGGATTTTTTTTTCCGTCGCAAATTTATTTTACAACGGATTTTGCGACGGATTTATTATTCCGTCGCTAATTTGCAACGGATTTTTTTTCCGTCGCAAATTTGCGACGAATTTTTATTTCATGGCAAATTCCGTCGCAAATTAGCGACGAATAATTTTCGTCGCTAATTTGCGACTGGAAAAAAAATCCGTCGCAAATTAGCAACGAAAAATTTCCGTCACAAATTTTGGTGGCAAAATCCATGTTTTTTTGTAGTGACTGCTCAATTAGTGCCTTAAGTAAGATAGTGATCGTTGGGCTTCTGTCGACGGTATGCACGCTCAATCAGATGAAATTAACAATGAGCTTCATATCACTAGGAAACACAAAAGAACATGCGTGCGCGCCTGCACGAGCGCGTTATCCATGTTCATTACTTCAAGCTCTCGTTCTTCACTCTCTGCTACCATCCAATCTCTATGCCGCCGCCGCCGCCGCCGCCGCCGCCGCTCACATCCTCCACCGTTCTCGTCCTCCCCTTCATCAGAAGACGTTGGCTCCCCTTTCCGGAAACTGCTTTCGCTCTCTCTTCTTCACACGTTTGTTTTCAAATCTGGTGCATGTAAAATTACCAATAAAAGATCAATATTTTCATGCCAAAAGAATTGTTTTGGGCTAAAGCGCACCTCGCTCTGCGCTTTATGTACCTTGAGCCACATACCCAATCCCCACAGGACCGCAATACCAGCCATTAAAGAACGTTTGACTCCACACGAACATCAGCATTTCGAGCCCAGCATAGCATGCACCCGACAATCCCTCCAACGTACGGTTGTCCCTCAGTACCGATGGTTGCACTTGTCCCGTGCACCCAAATCAGAAGAAGCCCACTAAAAAATTATGTCGATAATCATCTATTCAATCTTAAATCTCTTTTATGAATATCAATTCAGTCTTAAATTTTTAAATTTTGAAGTCAATTGTTACTGAAAATTACTGACGTGGCGTCCAATTATCGCCGACCCTCTTAAACCTTCCTCGAAATAAAGATTTATGATTAAATTGATAATTTTCACGAAAATGAAAGTGAATTTATGTCGCAAAAAGTCAACGATCGAAAAACATTTTACGATAAATGATCGCTCACATAAAAGTTCATGACCCAAATCATCAAACGGCTACGTTTACGCATGAATCTTTATTTAAGAATGGAAATATTTTTGTTGACTGGTTGATTATGATTTCTAAAAGAAAAATTTTGAGATTAATTATCCTCAGCGAAATAGAAAGGCTCGGAAATAAAAGGAGTTGGGTGCTCATCAAGGGAGCAGTGTTAGCGGGAGGGGAAACTAACGAGGGATGTCGGGTCGGGTCAGGTCCGCCACTGACGGCGCTTGTAACTCTTGTGTCCACTCCACTCTTCGTGCGGAGCGGTAGCAATACGCGGGCATTTCGTCATCTTGTGGTGGAGTCGTACTTATCAACCGGTCGACTGACGTCAAATAGCGACGGGTTTTTACTTGAGATTGGTGAATCAAGCACGATAGTGAAATGACTTGGCGGTGAAATATGCAAGATTTAAATGACAAAGATTATGGAAATAAACAAGCGTTGACATGAAAAAAGAATGACAGACTCTTTGGTTGATATCAATCAGGAGCAAGTGCTCGGTCGATGAGAGCAAAATCTGGTCGAAGCAAAGTCATCACGGAACAAAGCAACTGGCGAGCTTTAACCTCATTAGTAGCGCAAGATGCCGATACGACAAGTAGGTGAAATCCTTACAGAGCTTATCAATGAAATCCTTCACCAGTTGACAAATGGAAGGAAATTGGTGGATCACAGATGAAGTCATTGATAGCAAACAATTGCAGATTTTGCTAAGCGTCAAAGCAGCGTGGTTAATAAACTGAACAGAGGTTGGTCGACAAATCAAGCGAAGACAAAGACGGTGGACCATCACGAACACATGATTGCCAGGCCATTATGTCTATGATCTCGGAATTTGTAACTTCTTGTGCATAACCACCGTTAGACGATAGAGGATTGCGTCTAGAATCTCAGAAAACATAAATGTTCGTCGACAACTATAGATGATGCTAGGAATTCATTTGTGGATTCAGAATCTATAGTTATTTGTAAAAAGCCGACATTGTAATTTATAGAGGGGACAACAGAACATATGTTCTTTCGCACACTTCCCTTTGTCTCAACTTTTGCTGCAAATTCACCTTTTCAGCACCTTTAAAGCCCTGCACCTTTTATCAGTCTGGTAACCTTTGGCTACCGGTTCCTGCACCTTAAAATTTCTAATTTTGCAGTCATTGGCATTCCAGCCGGAGTCAACAAAGAACCCCCTTTCATAACATTTGTCGACTTCGATTACAAGGATCACCAATTTGTACATTTTTGGTGAAACAACGAGCATTAATAAAGAACATGCCCAAAACTTAGCAACTGGGGTGCAGGGGCGGTGATGGAGGTTATGTGTCCGTCCTGCTGCAAACCATGACTAAGCCGTCATGCTCAAACAACACTCTAATGCCATAAGGGTTTTGTTAGCATAACCGTTTTTGGGACACTGTAAGAGTAAAAAGCTATTGTGAGTCACAAATTATTGAATAAGTGATAATTTCTTTTGTGATCTAAAACACGCTGTTAATTTTACCGTATATTAAGAACTTACACTTAATCGTTCCTCGTGTCACAATTTTGTGGCCCTGCCATCGCCACCTAATTCTTACGTTGTTGGTCTGCCATTATAATGACAGATCAGGCATTGCACATTGAAGGCCAGACCACGTGTTTATAGAGTTCTTGGTCTGCCACGATGATGAACACTGAACAGATTACATTACGGTATCTTGTTGCCCAAATATAACATAGTGCCAGAGGCTGTTTGGCTTGGGGTCTAATTGTTAGTGTATGTTAGGGATTTGGATCCATGCATATTACATTTCGTATGAATTGTACAAAAACCCAAACAAATCTACATCTCTTCTGAATTATTATCCATATCTTGTGCCAAAAAAAAGGGTAAGGCATGATTTCATAGAGAATTGTGGTTACAATATTTAACGCGAAAAGAAGCGAAAGGAGAAACGTGAAAATAGACAAATAAAAAGTTGGGGTACACAGTTGATTTGTAGTATAAGTTGGTCATGACAAAAGACTTTACGCACAATTTATTATTGGAATAATCCTAGATTACGTCAATATTATCAGAGAATTCACCGAGAGAAAACTCAAATGAAAAGCCATTTTCTTAAACCTCGTCAATATGTGTGGCAATATTTCCAGTTGAATAAGTTGGCTATTTTTTGTTAATGTTTATGCATTTGCTCTAACTAATTATTTAAATCGATCCCATACCTGACCTCAAGGCAGATGAAAGACCAAGCAAAGAAAGGCCTCTTACTATACCCGGCTCTAGGGCAACCTTACCTTAATAGCCAAATTAGCATCGTTTGAATCATGAATGGACGTAGTAGCTTAGATAGATCGAAAAGGCTAATGAATAAGGCATCAGTTCGTTTCCCAAGATAGCATATGGGAGAGGCAACTCAATACAATCGGTAGCTCAAGCCGTTAAAGAAGCTTAAAACAAGCTCAAAGAAAATACATGAATAGATAAGAACGATCCCAGATTCCATCCTCAAGTCTAATTAGGATGATGCTTGATCTGGATCCTCTAAAGGGAAATGTAATGTATAGATTGCCAAAAGATCCCCACTCTAAGTACGCCCCCTACGAATTACAATATACGTGCATGCATGTGCTCAGACTCTCTAGGGTTTGAGTCCTACCGTTTTCAAATGCTAATGGAATCAACCAAGCAAACCAAGCTAGAGATGGCTGAACTTTTCCCTCTCTCATGATGTCCAAAATATTTCATACCTAATCCCACAACCGCCATCTCCGGAGCTGGTCCGATGTGTAAGTTGTAACTGGATGCACTGAGTTACTATGAACCTAAAACATCGTAGCCTTTATTATTGAGAATGAGGGGGAGATGAACATGCCCAAGAAGTTTGCATTGTGGCGTCAGAAGACAGAGGCACTAGAGTACTAAGGAAGAAGCATATAGGGCGAAGGAAAAAATATCCTCTAGCCACACTATATATCGGGTAGAGCACCGTAATGCAATAACTACACATGTATTTGGGCTGCGCAATTCTGCTGGTTGCGGTTTTCGCAGTCGTTGCCGTGGCCGTTGTCGTCCTTGTCTGCTTCTTCCTCTCTCCTGTTTCTGTTGAAAAACTTCACAATAGAAGCAAAGATCCTCTTCTTAACGATACCTCTCTTTGGGGGTAGCCTCCTCTGCTCTTTTCTCAGGCAGCACTGCTTTCTTGATCCGCTAGGTTCGGGCATGGTTGATGATTTTTGTCGCGTGCGACAAAAATGGCAAGAGTTAGAGAGACAAAACATCTGCCAAGGCTGTGTGTGCAGGCTAAGAGGAGGAGAGTTTGAGGACATGACAATTGATTTAAGGTGATGCCCATTATATACACACACACCCAAACTTGGTGAGGATTGAAGCTTTCCCTTTGAGGTGGAAACTTCTCAATTCATAACTTTTGCGGTGTTTACGTGGAAAGGGTGGAAAAGGATGAAACAGCAAACCCCACATGTTCGACAAAGGAATTCAGCACGGATATTGACAGTGACATATAAAAGTAAAGTTTACATGAGGTGAATACTATTGATGTGGTCATAAAACGCTAATCGAAATATATAAGGATTAGGACATCACAAATATTATAATTTTCATACGATGCTTATTTAAGTGCTATCACTTTTCAATCAAACGTTTACTTGGGTGGCATAACTTTTAAAAGAAAGTTCATCAAGAAGGCCATGACATATAGTATTTTCAACACTTGTTGTGAACTTTTTTTTAAAAAGTTATGATACTCAAATGATCTATTAAAAAGTTATGGTATTCATTTGAATGCCATATTTTGATCCAAAAAAATTGAATACCGTATGAAAACGATGACAATCAAGTGATCGATTGAGAAGTCGCGGTATTCAAATAAGCGCCGTACAAAATTATAGTACTTGTGATGGCATTTTCCCATATGTAACATGCTTATTGTAATCGGCTATCATTACACCTTCATTTGACACATGAAAATTCTTTCTCCAAAGTATTGCCCTTTTATGTCTCCTTCCATGTCATTAATGAAACTTGATGGTTGTGAACATTTTTATTTCACTTAGTGTTCATTATAAACCGTAGCTTGATTTACCAAATCATTACATAAAGCGATGTGTCAAATTCCCAGTAGATACACATTCCGAACATCACCAACCAATGGAAATATCCACTTAGGCACTGTTTGATTCGTGAAAAATGAATGATTTGAAAAATATTTTCCTGAAAATAATCGTTTATATCGCTCGAAAGAATGAACAAACAAAAAAAATTCGTCATTCCCAAAAATATTGAGACATAAATTGTTGTCTATAATGAAAATACTTTTTTATTGACTAATTATTTCAAGCATATAAGTCATCATTTTTTAGAAAAATATTTTTCGACTCATTAATTTTTCTGAAACAAACGGAGCTTTTTATTAAATTTTACATAGAGGGTGATGGGGGAAAACAGAGAGAAAACAGGGGAAATGGGACTGCCCCACGCTCGGTAATGTAAGGGAGCAGGATAAGACGGTACGTGCACGTTCGACGCATATAATTGTACTTTATTTCCGGAGACATAATTATTGTTGTTTTCGGGAATTCCATGAGTTGATTCATCTAGACAAGATATTGTTGTCGTATTCGTGCATTCCATATTCTTACAAGCAAGGTTAATTTCGAGCGTGCAACGAGGCGTTCGCTTCTAAATTATTCTTTCTTGAATGGTACCTTTCATCGATAATTGACACAAGGCAAACGTGTATTGTATTTTCCACATAAGAGTATTGAACACGTCTCTTCTTCTTTCTATCTCCTGTTTCTCTTGAAGAACTTGACAGTAGAACCAAAGGTCGTCCTCTTCTTGATGAGGCCTCTGATGCGAGTAAAAGTCCTACATCAGGCAACTAAGGAGATATTCTGAGGCTTATAGTGAATTGGGTTATCTCTTCTCGCATATTAACTTTTCGGGATAAGTTCTTCCACCCTCTGTAACGCATCTACATGATATCAGAGCCACTCTTTGAATGCCCACCTGCCGCTCGTGGTTGTCCTGCATGGTCGTGGAATCCTGAAAAGGGGGGAGAGAATGAGTAGGGTTTCCTCTCCCGACAAGTTTGGCTTTTCAGGATGAGTTCTTCTATCCCTTGTAACACATCAAGCATGGCTGATGATTTTCTTGGTGTCTGACAGAAACGTGAACTGCTAGAGAGACAAAGCCATATGCCAATGTTGTGGGTGCAGGGAAGGTGGAGATTTTTAGGAGGACATGACAATTGATTTAAGGTGATGCCCATTATACACACACACACACAAATTTGGTGAAAGATGGAAGCTTTTACTCTGAGTTGGAAACTTTGAGCCTCAACGTTTTCGGGTTTGTATGGGACGATAGAGGAAAAGGAAGAACCAAGAAACCCCACGTGTCTGACAATTCATTTAGCGAAAGCAATGACGTCGACTATGACATATAAAAAAAAGTAAATTGACGAGCCGAGAATTTATCGACCTGAATGTAAAGAGTTGATTGGGTTGCATGTACATCACGCATTCATTGTACTTGACTACTGTTATATCTGTAATCGACACATGAAACACTTTCTCCATAGAATTGTCCCCTGAGGCCTCCTTCCGTGTCATTGACGGAGCTTGGCGATTGCGAACATTATCGATTCATTCAGTATGGTATACAATAGTAGACTGACATAACAAATCGATACAAATAAAATGATGGGTCGGATTGTATGTAGATGCACACTATGAATAACACTGACCAATCGAGAATGCACACTTGCAATTCATCGCACCATAGTATCAATTTCAGGTAAATCAATCTTCATGTGTCTAGCAATTGCTCTTGCACATGTGTGATGGAAAAACAGAGAGAAAACAGAGGAAATGGGACGGCGACAGGCTTGGTTGTAGTAGGACACAGGATAAGGCCCCCCGCACGTGCACGTTGGAGGCACATAATTGAACTGTCCTTCTGTGTTGATCCCACCAATCAAGAGATTCTTGTCATATTTGATAGGCTACGTTCATTTTGCGAAAAAATAAATAATTTAAAAAATATTTTTCAAGACCGATCGCTTTTGTCATTTACAAAAACAAACAAACAAAAAATATATTAATCGTCCAGGAAAAAAACGATCGTTTTCAAGAAAAATATAGACCAAATCATTTATTTCCCGCGAAACTAACGGAACCCTAGTCCAGAAACCGACACTAAGACAATTAGTGCATCTCTTCACCCGGAATCCCGACGCACCAAACTTTACATGACAGAATGCCATCGTCTCCGATCCCTCTGTTTCTTATGTGGTGCTTAGGGTTTGCCCCAGTCCACACTCCTGTCTCTCGGTCTTATTGTTTTCTCCTCCAAGCCACGGCCCCATGCCTGTCTTCCACGACGAGGACACGGCGGTGTCGTCTCATTGGACGAGCCCAAGGAATGGTGGGGATGGTTGGATGGGTGGTCCGGGGGACACATGATAGGGCCGTGCACTGTGCGCGGCACTGTGGCGCTTGGACGGTGAACAGACCAGTGTTTCTTCCCCGAGCCAATTGGAGGGCTCCAAGGATGCTGCAAAAATGACCATGGAGGATTCGGTCGGACCACATGCTTGGAGTCGCAATCGTTCGCGGGCAGCCCCCTTGACCTTCGTCGAGGCTTCGCAGATCTGTCCGTTGTCAATCGGATTCTACTCAAGTTAGCCTATCGAGTGGTGTTGGGATTTATTATGATATTTTGAAATTGAGACCCGCTTCTCAATTTAGGGAGTGGGAGTGACATTTTCAATTATTGCCCCTTCGAGAGGATGATGCATCAAGATCGCGAGCGGTCCCCGTGACCTTCGTCGAGGCTTCGCAGATCTGTCCATTGTCAATTGGATTCGATTCAAGTTAGCCTATCGAGTAGCGTTGGGTTTTATTATGATATTTTGAAATTGAGACCCGCTTTTCAATTCAAGGAGTAGAGTGACATTTTCAATTATTTCCCCTTCGAGAGGATGATGCATCAAGATAATGGAATTGTGTGGTCCGGATTTCTTCTTCCGCTTTTTTTCCTTTTTTTTTGTTGTTCCGTCTTTCTTTTATTTATTTTTTTTGGAATAAGTACATTAAAAGTTTTAAAAGTTATCCTGAAAGTGCAATTGGTCCACTCATATGATTGCACTTTTTGAAAGTTTTAGGACTCAATTATACTTTATTAACAAGTTTTAAGAATTCCATTGCATTTATCCCTTATTTATTTTTTTGTCCATTTTTCCCTCATTCTTTTATGCCCCGTTGCCGCCGCTATTGTCCGCCTCCGTCCTCCGACATTCCCGCTCGGTTGTTGTCACATGCAACCTCCATTCTTGGATCGTGTTAATTAAAGACGTGGAAAAGCTAAGGTTATGGAGAATGATAAGTGTTATCAAAAGATCACAAAATTGAATCTTGAATGCCCAAACATCTTGGTTCTTTATTTTTGGCAAACATAGGCCTCGGAACGGCCACGGCAGACCATTAAGAAGCTAGAAGTCAAGATTATTAATCCAGGATATTTTAGGAGTCACTAGGAAAAATCCGAACTTACCAGGGCTGGACTTCTCCCGCTATCTATCGATTCGCAAGACGGACTTAAAAAAAAGCCCGTGAACCTCAAAATGAGGAAGAATGGAAGGCAGATTCATTGAATCCGAAGAATATATCAAGTGTTGGAACCAAAAAGCAAATCAGATATCGATCCAGCCTGAGCAGCTTTTTGTGCAAATGAATCAACAGGTTCCCTCTTTTCCTAGACACAAGAAACTTGAGCACGACTGGTTTATGCATAAGCAATGTGTAACCCCAACGCAATATCCTTACCAAGTCAATCATTTGCTAACTTATGGCATAGTCCACTCATCTGCAAAGCGAAAAAGAGAATTGATATCATGCCACAGGCTTTTTTCTGGCCTGAAAAAGAGAATGACAAGCCAAAGTCCTCACAGTGTGAGGAATTCAATTGCCCACACATTCTACCACTTATTGGGAAGAGAAGTTCTCATTAGTTTGCCGCATCATCGTGGACCGCTTACGATTGAGGGTAGCAATGTAGTGGTAGCATTAAATTCGACGTCCATCCCACCGATTCTCGACGCTCCACCAGTGGAAGGCTGAGCTGAGAAGTTGTAATCCAGCTCTTCTCGAACTTCCATGACGCCCTCTAACACCTTGATGACCGTTGACATGGAAGGCCTCTTCGTATAATCGCCTTGCAAGCACCATGCAACAATCCCCGTCATATTCATTGCCTGCAATCCATTTAATTGCACGTCATCACTAGATTTATCCACAATGTCCAGCAATCGTTCCTCTTCTGCCTTTCTCTTAAAAAGGCTCAGTAAATACACGTCTTCTTGATCTAGAAAGCGATTAAAGATTTTTTCCCACACACTATCTCTAAGATTACCACGTCAAAGCTATACATGTCAACTTTTTCAGTAATTGCTGCACTCAACCACTCAGGAGCCAAATAACCAGGAGTTCCTCTCATGGTTGTGACAACTTGGCTTTGGTCCCTGTCTATCAACTTGGATAATCCAAAATCAACAATCTTAGCATTGAAATTCTCATCCAAGAGGATATTTTGGAGTTTAATGTCTAAGTGAACTATCTTCTGTCTGCAATCTTCATGAAGATAATTTAGTCCTTTTATTATGTCGTGAATGATCTTCTTCCTTTGTTGCCAGTCGAGGACACATTCACTGGATTTGTGAAAGATCTCTCTATCTAGAGACCCATTCGACATGTACTCATAGATAATCAGCCTGTGAGATTTCTCAGCGCAAAATCCCATGAGTCTTACCCAGTTCACGTGATGGATGCTACCAGTAGTCTCAACTTCGGCTAGAAAGGATTTCTTAATTTGCCCAAAACCATCAAGGCGTTTTACTGCAACTTTTGTGCCATCACCTAGAGTACCTTCGAAAACATAACCAAAACCACCTTCTTCAAGCTTTTTACTGAATTCGTCTGTGATGGCTCTTAGATCGTACATGAATCTAGTGGGCATTCCAGGTACTTGATCAAGATAATCCTCCTCTGCTTGATTAGCATCTCTCTTATGAACAAACAAAACTATGACTATGATCAAAATGATCATGGCAAAGAGAGCTCCAAGGCTGGAACCAAGTATTACAGGGAGACGGTTGCTCCTTCTATTGTCAACCGAAGTAGTAGGAGCTTCAGTGGTCGCATTCTATACTTTAAGGTAAGCAGTAGAATTATAGAGAGACTTTGTCCTGTCAACATTCGTAAGCGAAAACGCCTAAGTTGGAAAGTAACAATTGCCTCTAATGGAATCCCGTTCCCATGCGTACTGGAATATGGCTGCTTTGCATGAATAGTTCTTTGCGCAGGCCTCGTTACAACTTGAAGCATCTATGTCAATGAGATCTGAAGTGAATGCAAAATACATGACATATTTGAGCTCCATAAGACTTTGATTTTGTGAAGCTCCACAAGACAATGGAACGTTCTCTGAACATCCAAGATCAGGCAGCCTATCATCTACTTGCTGGAAATAGCTCGTCCCCCCACTCGAAGCCGAACACTTGCATAGCCCATTGGAGCAAATTCCATATTGCCCACACACTGTCGAATAGCCACACTCCCCGATAGACCCCGTGAAAAGATCAGCCACTTCTTTCCACCCATATAATTCCCAATCAAACTCATACACTCTCAAATGCCCATCCGAGCCCAACTTCATGTATTGTGCAGGAGATGCTTGAGGGACTGGAATCAAACTCTCATTCGAGGTTGAATTTAAGAACCAAGTCAAGCTTCCATTTAAAAATTCAACATATGGATTCTCGATCCTTTCACTCCGAGTTTCAGCAAAATACTCAACGTAGACCTGAGGATGATTAGTCTCCGCTTGAGCAGATAAAACATAGCCATTCATAGAAAGCGTAATCATACCGTCAACGGTCTAATTTGTCTCGGAAACACTCGGCATTGATCTTTGTCCCTCCCTCAACTTTTGCCTGTGGACAAGTGAATCGGTTGGCTCATCAAAAGACTGCCAAACAATCGCATTGTCCTTATCAAACAACACGAGGTTCCATATCTATCAAGTTCAAGCCTACAACTGATTTACCAAAAGTGTTTGCGGACCAAGCAACCGTACCATCAGCATCTTTCAACACCAAATCGCCTTCGGACATGAGCTCCAACGTCGCACCGATCTTTACGAGATTGTTTCGATTGGCAGACCACACTACTTGTGGATATATAATATCGGGCTCAACAATTGAGGCACTACTGTTGACTAGGATAATGAAAACAGCAAAGAGGTAAGCGTTGCAATTACCAATACAGTAGACGCCGCAGGCGTAGACAGGGCCAGAAGCTCTTTGCCTCGGAGTAGAATTGCTTGCACGATCAATCCATCTCCATATCGGATGAAGTGACTAGTTGTTGCAATATTCGTCCACCGTGTTGAAAGCGTAGCGGTTGGATAACCATATTCTTGAGCTTGAGCGTCAATGAAGTTTGAGAAATGCAATAGAAAAACGACGGAAAAAGAAAGAAGAAAAAAAAAGAGGGGAGACCGCAGAGCGAAACCATGACCTGCAGTGAAGCTTTGAGCAGAGAGAAGGTCGAGAAAGGGCAGAGAGGAGGAACGAAGATGAAGATGAAAGATTAAAAAGTCGCCCTTGAGTCGAAAAGGAAGCAAAGCTGGAACATTGCATCGGAAACCCTCAATAATGCGTGTGGTATGCACTTAGCGACTAATATGTGATATTTTTTTAAATCAAGTTACTGTATCGACGAAATTAATATAAGATTCAAGTGTTTTCTTAATTTGTATTCACTCGGTTCCTTTGAATAAGTATAAACGGTCCAGTGATTAATTTTATCCCGATAAAAGACGCGTGATGTTTCATTTTTAGGAAAATTCAATAAATCCACGTGATTTTTTTTTCTTTTATAATTAAACCTTGACTTTCTTCTCCAAAATGCTCCTAACCCTTTTGCTACGCTCAATCACCAAGAAACTCTAAACCCAATTTCCACTCTAGCTCAGCTAGACAATACAAAATGCATGCAATTTACAGCCACATTGTGAAGGACTACGACATAAAATGGACTGATTTTCGACCGAACGATGATGGGCCGGGAACCATGGGCCGACCATTTTGAAAGGCTCTGAAACGTAGCCCAGCGTCAGGCCCATGAAGACCGTCACTCGATCCAAACCCTCAGTGGCACGACCGTAATTCCGACCTCATCCCTTCCGTATATATGCATTCCAAAACCCTAGTTCGCTCCCCGTCTTCACTTCATTTCTCAGCTCCCCGGTGCTGCCGCTGCTGCTGCCCCTCCCTCCGCCATCCGAAATGGCCGCCGCCTCACGCCCCCTCGTCACCATCCAATCCCTGGACGGCGACATGGCCACCGACTCCGCCGTCACCGTCCCCCTCCCCGACGTCATGAGGGCCTCCATCCGCCCCGACATCGTCTCCTTCGTCCACTCCAACATCTCCAAGAACTCCCGTCAGCCCTACGCCGTCTCCAAGCGCGCCGGCCACCAGACCTCGGCCGAGTCCTGGGGGACCGGCCGCGCCGTTTCCCGTATCCCCCGCGTCCCCGGCGGCGGCACCCACCGCGCCGGCCAGGGTGCCTTCGGCAACATGTGCCGTGGCGGTCGCATGTTCGCCCCGACCAAGATCTGGCGCCGCTGGCACCGACGGGTCAACGTCAATCAGAAGCGCTATGCAGTCGCCTCCGCCATTGCCGCCACCGCGATCCCCGCCCTCGTGATGGCCCGTGGCCACAGGATCGAGTCCGTTCCAGAGATGCCCCTCGTGATCGGCGACTCCGCTGAGGGCTTGGAGAAAACTCCGGCCGCGATCAAGATCCTGAAGCAGATTGGGGCGTACGCGGATGCTGAGAAGGCCAAGGACAGCCACGGGATCAGGCCCGGCAAGGGTAAGATGCGCAACCGGCGCTACATCAACAGGAAGGGACCTCTGATCGTGTACGGCACCGAGGGAGCGAAGATCGAGAAGGCTTTCCGCAACATCCCCGGTGTGGAGGTCGCCAATGTCGATAGGCTCAATCTGCTGAAGCTCGCCCCCGGCGGCCACCTGGGCAGGTTCGTTATTTGGACCAAGTCGGCTTTCGAGAAGCTGGATTCGATCTTCGGGTCGTTCGAGAAGCCTTCCGAGAAGAAGAAGGGTTACCTGCTGCCGAGGTCCAAGATGGTGAATGCTGATCTGTCGAGGATCATCAACTCGGATGAGGTTCAGTCCGTGGTGAGGCCGATCAAGAAGGACGTGAAGAGGGCGACTCTGAAGAAGAATCCTTTGAAGAATCTGAACACCATGTTGAGGTTGAACCCGTACGCGAAGACGGCGAGGAGGATGGCTCTGTTGGCCGAGGAGCAGCGTGTGAAGGCTAAGAAGGAGAAGCTTGACAAGAAGAGGAAGCCCATCACCAAGGTACTTCCTTCACTTGCTTGTCTTCGATCACATCTCTCTTCTGCTGTGAGCATTGATATCTGGACTTTGATGCTTTTTGAGGATGCTGTAGCCGAGCGGTAATGCTCATAATGTCTCTACGTATATTTGTAGACCTTGTAAGGTTGGGATAATTACCTCTGACGCCCAATACATACCCACATCAAAATACGATTCTGGTTTTGTCTGTTACTTATATTCTCAGATTCAGAAGACGATAGGCTTGATGGGCAATGGACCCATGTCATCAAACTCACAATGCATCTGATAGGAAGAAAAAATGTTATTTTTCCTTTCTCTGGTGATTCTTGCATGTTCTCTGATAGTATATGGGAGTTCTGCAACTCTACAAATGGTTACATTACTTTCCAACCTGTAGGATTCATTGTGCTGAGAGATTTCATTATGATACTTATTACTAGCTACAGTTGGGGCTATAGTACTAATTATGCATGGGACTTGCTATGGTGAAAAGAGTGAGCCATGTGTGGGGCATATCCCTATTAATGTAGCTAGTGATGGAATGATCAAATTCATATATCAGGTGTGTTCCGTTAATTAAATTTCTGCATGAGCCGCTTGTTTGAAAACAACCAACAGTCGAGAGTTGTCAATAACCTTAATGTTGGCATCTATGTCTCTGCAATAAATATATTAGAGGATTAAATAATCTGCCTCCATATCCTGCCTTTTTCTATTTGAGATGCCTTGCAAGTTTGTAGGCATTCAAATTCTTCTGTTATGCTCACATCTCGAGATGTTTATTGGGGAAACACATCATTTATGATCTCAGACAATCGCTTGCAGCTTGCTTTTTCCCTCTTGTTTTACTGTAGTAGAAATGCTTCGACTGTGCTATTATATCTAAGCCTTTTGATTTGCTCTATTAATTTCTCTTGTGCTTGATAGGAGGAGGCAACTGCGATCAAGTCGGCAGGGAAGGCATGGTACCAGACAATGATCTCGGATAGTGACTACACAGAGTTTGAGAACTTCTCAAAATGGCTTGGTGTCTCCCAGTAAACTTAGTTTCCAGTTGAGCATTCGGCTTAGAGTTTTATTTCGTCCTTCCTTTTGTTGTTTAATGTGCTGTTTAGTTGTGAGTGTGTCCTGAGACATTGAAGATTTTGGGCAGGAAGGGAAGTGAGTGCAATTAAAATGGTGGGACTTTTCATTTTTCCAGACCTGCTTCTTTTTCAACAGTCCTTGTTCTTTTTATGATGGTAACATACACATGGGAACTTTAAGTAATATATTAGCTGGCGTTTTTGACCTATGCATGTTCTGTTGCTATCAAGAATTGCAGCTCGGATGCGCTACTCTTGAGTGTTCGAGTCTGATATGCCATAAATGTGTTTGTCATGTCCGCATTCTCTGGATTAGATGCTTAAAGCTTGATTTATATCCCCTTTGGCATCCCTACTCACATGAGAGACTGTCTCCATCAAGGCGAGTGTGATATATTTATCAAGTAACAAGTTTTCTTGAATTCGTTGCATTACATTGGAAGTGTTGAATTTCGCTGATTCTTAGTCTGGCTAAACTCTTGGGGCTGTTCTATGGTCCATCAAGCGACAGATATTTGGGTTTTAAGCGGTTGTAATTCTTTGTATATTTTTGTAACTCCTATACAAGAATGTAGTAACACACAAAATCCTAGGAAGTTTGAACTTTGACGGACAGAATTTATTTTTTTTATGATCCCGGTTATCATGGAGGGATTGGGGATTTGTTCAAGGATGTACGACACCAGTAACAATTTTCATATTCGGTAATGGTAGGCAGGGTCCATGAAAGTTTTACATAGATATCCTAGGAACGGTCATTTTCGCAATTTTACCATATAACGGCGGTGTGTTTTTGTCATTAACCGTCTCTGTAAATATATGAAAGCGGCTGTCAAACACCAGAGGAGTTCTTCGGAGTACACGCTATCTTGAGGCCGTCAACCACGAGGTGCTCTCTTGAGCTTCCTCTGTAAAACTCAGAAGCTTGAAAGCTTTGAGCGTTCTCTTGATAGGGCTGTGCTTGTCTCGTGAGATTTGTCTCCCCCATTGCTCCATCGGATTCCACATGTTTGATTCATGTCTGCTATGTCATCGCATCTCCCGCTGGCCTCATTTTCGCCTACGCTTGGTTTGCAACCTGGAAGTCGTGCATGTGATGCAAGCTAAAGGTGGTTTTATCTCAATCTCTTCATAGCACCTTGTGACAAAAGCTAAGAGCTTTGACTAATTTCCACTGCCTTTGGATGCATTTTCTGTTTGAATGCCTGTGTTTATTGTTTTGCTCGTTGTGAATTGTTTGTGTTTCGGGGCTTAAAATCTATCTTTTGCATGACGGGGCGTTTTGGGTAATGTTTCGAAGAAAGGATCACGGTTAGCCTCTTTTTAAAGCTCAGGACAACAATGAAAAAAAAGAATCAAGGGATGACATTGGACAACGGGCAAAAGGTTAAGAAATGTTAGTGATTACGCTAGAAAAAAAATTATGTTTTCTACGTATTGAGTTCGCCATCAGTACAGTTCGACGAATTTGTTTGGAATCATCGAATTGGAACACGAATTATCGATTTGGGGAGAAAAGAATTTAGTTAAAACACCTCTAATTCTTTTAAATTCAGGGCTAACTCATTTTTCTTTTCACTCTCTTTTCTTGTGGCACAGACGGAGTCTCCCCGATTCTCCTCCATTCATTAAAATGGGCAGGTCAACAATTTGTTGACGACACTTAAAGGGAGAGCTTGCTTCCGATGCTACACTCACCTTCACCTACCCCCACTTTCTGTTTCCACTTTCAAGGTTCTTTTTCCCCTTCACTTTCAGCGATATCTTTTCATGTTTTTTTTTTTTATGCATTTTCCTGAAAATAATTTTTTTTTAATACAATCATTAATTAAACAAATCAATCTCTCTTATTCTTGGTTTTCGTGCATTGATGGTGTTAAGAACACACACCCAATGTCGATGAAGCAGGGCATCGTCTCTTCGTCCACCTCATCCGAAGTCGTAGCAATAGACTCTCCGAGAACAACTGTCTTCACCATCTCATCCTCCATAACACCAATCTCAAACTGCGAGGCCAGACACGTGCATCGCAACGCCAACACCATGCGTCAATGGCCACATCCCCGATCCCTTCGTCGATTCTGTGTTGTCGTGTTTTCATTTTTTTGTGAGCCCAAGTGAGATTCCGCTCGGCGAGAAGCCGAGGGCAACGAGTTCATTTTCTATAGAAGCTCAGGATGATCCTTGGGCTAACTCGCGATCACTTGTCATGCCTCGTGAAGCCCGTGTTGCTGCCCCCGTATGAATCTTAGACACTAAGAAAAGCTTTTGCATATCACTTTACCTTTTCGTTGGATAAAGCTTTTGTTATAGTCGTCTCCTTTGTCTGGACTAATGGTCCACTAATCCTTAAAAAATTATGATGAGTGTATTGAATACCCCAACCCTACTTGTTGCGTATGGCTTCGGTCCTCGTGTTCCAACGGGTAAAGTAGAAAAAAGTGGTCAGACGCATTATAGACAGAACCAGCAGAGATTGAATTGGTCTTTTTGAAAAGCCAATCACCCAACTTTTGATTAGTAAAGTTGAGCATCGATAGAATCTGACTTTGGCGAGAAAGATTGGCTTCTCTCGTGCAGGATGGGCCGACTAGTTTGATTATTGGGTTTCCACCTATAATGAATGAATGAATGAACAAAGAGGATCAAGGTGCACGGGGCAAAACATTCTAGGGTTTTCCCGGCCAAACCTTAGATCAAAAGAAATGCCATTACTTACAATTCTTACCTAGATATGAAATTCCCCTACTCTATGCTCGATATCGCAGTAGAGAGAGAACTAAAGAGGGGCAATGACCAAAGTGACCTCAAACAAAAATGATGATCGACATTGGAGCTAGCGGTGTTTGAGGGTGGCGGTCGCTCTGTAGTAGTGGATACTTCTACTTTTGGCTGTTAACGCATATCATTTATATAAAAGCACAAAATTACTAGTTAGAAAGCACCATATCTTTCTTAAACAAAACTGCACTTAACTAATGCGTGCTGTTGGCATACAGGGTAAATAAGCATACGCGGTTAGGATAGGACTTAGGTTAAGGAAAGAAAAAGTAAATAAAGAAGAGCGGGAACTTTTTATGAGTCAATATCAAAAGGCAAAAGAAAAAGAACAAGAGACGTGAATTTTTCGTGTTCATTATCCCGTATGGTGGGGTCAAGAGGAATAAACCCTGGTTATCCTGCCTTTGAAGACCCATGTCCCATCTCAAAACCATCTCTCCGACGCCTGAGGCATATGGTCAAGGTAGCAAACCCTTCTTATCCTGAATTAGCATTAGGCTTTGATTACGATTTAGATTGGATCATATCTTTTGTTTGGCAAAGCGTGAATAACGGGGTTCGAACGAAACAAGGACCAACCTCATTCGCCACTGGAATATTCGGTTTAAGAGGCGTTAGCTGCTCACTGAGCGAGCTCATCACCGCTGTCTCACCAGGTATGAGTAGAAAAGCCCGAGATAGGCAATACACTTGTACCCAACCCCCGTCTTCACAAAAAAAAGCCAAGATCAAGGTCGGGTTTGATGAGATGCACAACATTGATGTGAAACGATAAATTGCGATTAGCATTACTAGTTGTTTTCTTTTCTTCCTTAATTTTTGGAAGGAAAAATTACTACTAATTTACTTATGAATTCCCTCTAAAATTAAATGATGAAAGAAAAATGCTGTAAGTTTCAAAAAATAAATAAAATATCATATATAACAATGCATGACAATATTCAAATTATTATGAAAGATTTTTAAGTAATTCACTTTAAATAAAAGTTAAAACATATGAGCTGCAGATAAAAGTTTTAAAAAAAAAGTAGAAATCACCTCGAGTTATAAAAACTGGCCGTGTAAACGAGATACAAACACCTGATAAAAAAAAAAAAGATAATGACACAAACAATCTCTGAACTTTGGCCCAATATGCAATTTGATCCATGAACTTTTAATTTATTCATTGTGATCATTGGATTTTCGGTACATGTTCAATTTAGTCCTTGAACTATATAAAAATGTTCAATGTAGTCCCTGAACTTGAATCCATGAATTATATGAAAATGTTTATTGTAATCCTTCCATTAATTCAAGTTTAGGGACTACATTGAACATTTTCATATAATTCAATGACTAAATTGAATACGTACCAAAAGTTCAGAGACCATATTAGATAAATTAAAAGTTTATAGACTACGTTGAATATTAAGCTAAAGTTCATAGACTATATTGAATAAATTAAAAGTTCAAGGATCAAATTACATATCGAGTTAAAGTTCATGGACTGTTTGTATCACTTTCTCAAAAAAAAGGGGATGCAAACAGACTAGTGAAGTCTCATTTAAATAAATAAAAAACTTAAAAGGAGAAAAACAAAAATGGGCAAATCGTTCAAAGCTACATCTAATTTACTTCCTCGATCATGTACGAAGCAAATGCCCAAGTGTAATCTATGATAAAATATCAGCCATTAGGAGCGGCCAAGAAAGTTAAGAAAAATAAAAAAAACCAAAGATGAAAATCGCGATGTTTTCAAAGATAAATGATAAATCGAAGAGGCAAAAGAAACACAAAAAGTGCAATATCAAGAAATAAAAATAGCTGCACGCGTGGACGATACCGCCGTAATCACAACTATAAATTGATTGCAGCCGAAAAATCTTCAAGAAAAACAAGAAAAAAAATTAAATTAAATTAAAGTAAATAAAAGCCACGCATCCAGCTACAGCGACAGTCAAAAGTAAAATTTTCCTGTCTAATGGTAAGAGTCCGAATTCTGACTTGTAATTTGGTTTTATTCGAGCAATCGATCCTCCTATTTCCCAAATCAGGCCGGCGGATCGTTGGGGTCAGCGGGTTGACTGAGAAGTCAACCGTGTGGTCCTTGCCTCAACTCATGTCGTGATCACCACCGTTCATTCGGGTGGAGGTCTGCACGAGGACGACGGGCCAACCTCGGGACTTGAGAAGCTTCGAGAGTAGGTCACCCTCGTCGACTGCTGAGTTTCGATTAATTTTGCATTTACACTTTATCCACAGAAAATGAATGATTCAATTAATTCTTCTTTCTGAAAATGGTCACTCGTATTTTTTATAAACTTGAATGAATGAAAAATATTTCCATCATTCACGAAAATATTCTCACCATATCAGCATTATGCTGAAATATAGGCTCAAAAGGCCCAAATACGTTAATTATAAAAAAAATTAAGAAGAAGAAAAATTAAATTTAGCCCATTGGGAAGGGCGTGTTCTTACCTTGCTTTTAGATGAAGATGAGGAAAATTATTGTTAATTTTCCATTAGAAATTCCCTCCGAAAATTGAAAAAAATGAAAAAAAAAAATTCAGCCTTCGAAAAATTAGGAAAATATCGCTTATAACATAAAAAATTAGAAAAAATTTGCAACGAAATAAAATTTTAAAACTAGAAATCACCCCGAACCATCAAAACTATCGGTGTAAATGAAAATTAATGCGTGAAGTCTCGACAAGGAAAAAAATCGAAAGAGAAAATTAAATAAATGGGCAAATTAGCAGGTTGGTCTTTAAATTTTTCGTTTCAATCATCACCTGATTTTTCCTATATTTGTTTAAATCTGCACATAATGTACTTCCTCGATCGCCAGTCACATGGCCACAGTAGTGGCCAGCAAAATATCTGTTAGTGACTGAAATATAAAAGAGAAACTGATAAATAAATCAAAGAAGAGTCAGACATAAATGATAAAATAAAAAGGCAAGTAAAAAAAAAATTAATCTCAAGAAATAAAAAACGGCTGCACGCGCGGACGACACCGCGTATCCACACCACTATAATCGACCATGGCCCAGAAATCTTTAATTAAAAAAGAATAAGATTATAAAATAAATTAAAATAAATTAAAGTAAAATATGATCGAAGCATCCAGCTACAGCGACAGTCAGAAGTAAATTTTTTTGGCTAAAGTCCAAATTGTTTCTTCTAATCTGTTTTTTATTTTATAACGATTGTCGTATTTTCTATGTCACCGTTAATGTTGCCCTTAGCACTTCGAGTCGTAGGAGTTGACAGAAAAGTCAACAGTTCGACCTTTGTCCTGAGCCCTTGATCATGATCACCGTTATCATAGCAATTTTTAGAGCTGGAGTTCTTGGATACGCAAAAAGGAGGGGCTAAAACAAGGAGTTTGAGAGCGAAATTTCACAAGCGGTCATTGAATTTCAAATGGTTTTTTTACACTTAGGTCACAGACTTTGATTTCCGATGACTAATGGGGACTCGATTTTTCCATTTTATGTACGATCAATGCGTATTGATATCAACTCGATTTGTTTTTTCAAGAGACGTAGTTTTTCGATGCCAGGAGCGACCACCGAATCAGCATTTTGCTGGAATATAGGCTCGAGACGTCGAAATACATCAACTGAAAAAAAAAAAGAAAAAAAAGGAGAGAGAGTCTGGCCTCTTGATTGACTTTATTTGAATTGAAACTTCTCAAAAAGACACTTGCAGCTTAAGGGGTCGGCTTTGCTCACGGGGCTCTATTTTTCATTAGAGATTACAATAAGAAAAATCAAATTTTAGTGCATGGTGTTATGCAAGTCAACTATGTAGTTGGAAAGTTCGTTGTGCTCGATGGGTAATTAAACTAAGCTGTGTGTAGGGTCGTGATGTTGATGCCCAGATAGTTGAGTCGATAGTGACGTGGATTAGTATCTTCTGTCGGGACCCACCTAGGAACGTGGGAATTTGGTCGTTTGCTAACAAACCTAGGTTCTCTCAATTGGATTTATATAACTCTTCTTGTGATGTTATAATTAATAAGGCTCGTTTACTTATATTCATGGCACGCTTGTTTCACACACGGTAGGTGCCATGAATTGCATTTTTGTCTCGACCGTGAATCACATTGAAACCCCAATCGCAATCTCCAACCTTAGAAATTACAAAAAGACTTTCATGGAACGTCTATGTTTAAACTGAGGCGATGATAATGCTAACGGTTTCTGGGATTTTCTTTATTGCTCAAAGTGATCCTAGAGTGATGACCCGCTAATCCCCGGAACGATCAGTAAATGGATGACTTAGGAGTTGAGAGTTTTCATGATGATGGCGTGCTTGTGTATGTGTTACTTGGGGCAAAGCGACCAGATAGATGTATACCGAGCTATCGAGCCTTTTTTTTTTTTCTTATTCAATCTAATCTCTAAACTTTCAAAGATCAGCTCGATAGGATATATTTGTTAAGTATATGATACCATGTCACATGCATTTTTTTTTTAATGGAGCCTTGCCACGATGATCATCGATGTAACCATCAAGGTGATCAGATGGAAGTAATCCATGAAAATCAACCTCCCTGAATTTACTGTCAAGAGCATTGCAAAATATTGGATGAATCCCTCGTATTCTGGGTGTTCTATCAATTTAAATTCATATTCCCAAAATGGATCAGATTTCAACGTTTTATTCTACTTTTTTATTAATTCGAATTATTCTTGAGAATTTTCGTTCGCATGCATTGCACGTGCTTCATTTATTTTTATTTTTTTTTGCATACGAGGAAGATTTTGGATAAAGACAAACTATGCTAAAAATCAAGTAATTACTGAAAATCAGTTTAAATTCAAAAGTAAAATCTAGAGGAACGGGGTTGTTATCCACAACAACAGAAAAAGTATAAAATTAATCTAAAATTATTTTTTCCAATTCGAAATTTGACAATATCCTTTTAAACTTTGCATGATCATATTCAAAAATTTGAAATGATATTTAAGGAAATCCACTTTCGATTTCTTTGTTCCGTTTGTCTTCGGAGGTTGTTGTTTGATCCAGTCTCTGTCACTGCCCCCAAGCACCAAGTCTCGAGCAGTCGATCACCTGAGCTATAGGGCAACCATTTTAGGAGAGTCCTTTGTCTTTGTCATACTGAAATGCCCTCTCAAAAGCCGTTCCCATCATCGATCAAGCGTGGTCGGACGCATTAACACCCAATTGATCACAACTGTCGGATCACAGTGACTATCATTTAAAGCCTGACTCCGATAATTTAAATAAATCGAGCACACGTAGATTGATTAGTCAATGCATTCAAAGATCACACGTAATGTCCAAGATCAAATTACATTAACACCCAATTGATCTCTCATGTAGAGCCGAATCCAAGGATTCGAATGGATCACATCTATTGATTAGTCAATCATTCTGTAGTTGAGCTGCCATGTCCAGATTGAGCTAAACAGCGACTCGCATTAAATCCCCGAATTGCCATTCCTACTGACGTGATTCATTGTGCTGTTAATTACCCGACTTGTTATCTAGGGAATCGATAAGAACCGGTCAGTCTAGTCTGATCGGGACTGACTCGTTATTAGAGTCACGTGTAGCTATAATTAGAAGAGACAGAAAGAATGAACTAAGCCCTGTCACCGCAATAACGACGCCCCACGGCGATATGGGGGGGGGGGGGGGAAGAGAACGTTGGCGGCGCGTGACGCCACGCGATCCCGGGTGCGAACGCGCCACGCCGTTGTGCCGAGACGGGGAACCTCCAGATGGTGATGGTGGGTCCCTCCCCGTCCCCCAACCCTCTTCTAAGCTCTTCTTCACTTCACTCATTGGCAGAACGTCGTCCTGTCCTCGTTCCTGTGCCCATGGTTTTTTCCCTTCTCTCTCTCTCTCTCTCTCTCTCTCTCTCTCTAGCCAGTCGTCGCCTGAGTCCCCAGCGGACCACCGCCGCTCTCGACTCCGTTCTTCTCGAGCCTGAAAGCTGAGAGCTGAAGCTCGAGCTCAGCAGCGCGCCACCCGCGCAAGCGGGGGAGGTGATGGTAGAACAGATTTGACGCCTTCTCTTGCAGTTCGTGATGATTGCGATTTGTGGCCCCGTTCCCTCTGTGAATGGCGAGAAGCCGAGTTGTTTCTCCTCCTCCTCCTCCTTCTTCTTCGTCTTCTTCTCTCCCTAGATTCTTTCTGGGAACTATCTGCTGGAACTGCGGCTTCCGCCATTACCAAATTTCTGCTCTCTCTCTCTCTCTCTCTCTCTCTCTCTCGGTGTCTCCTGTGTAAAGCGACTCCTTTTCTTCGTCCTTTAAAATAAAGAGAAAAAGGGCTTCGTTCCGTTGGCTCTCTCCATCTGTGTGTGTGTGTGTTTTTATTTTAATCGGACGTTGCTGACACACGGACTGGCTTTTCTCAGTTTCTTTCTCTTGGGCAATTTTTCCTCTCTCTCTCTCTCTCTCTCTGTGGGACTCGCTGAGAAGACGCTGATATGGGAAGAGGGCTCTTCCTGTTCTTGCTCATCTTCTACACGCCACTTCTCATGGAGTTCTCCGCTGCTCACATGCCAGGTTCTCTCTCCACCCCTGCTAAATCTCTTGATCGCCTTTACTTTGGTGAAGCCAAAAAGATCTTGAAAATTAAGTCGTGCCTTCATTTCTTTCAGTAATTTGTAGTTTTTGCATGACTTAGTCATACGAGTTTTGAGGAGTTCTCCGGATGATGATTCTTGCCCATCCTTCGCTTTCGTTCTTTAAAGGCTCATTCTTTTTGTTTGCTTGTTTCAGCTGTTAGAATTACATGTTACTGTTTGCTTCAACGTGCTAATTACACATGGTTGCTCTGTTGAGGTTGTGCATTTCTCTAAGCATCTGCATATGCAATATTGTGACTGCTGGTCATTTCTGTGTTTACTCTCGATGTTTTTTCTTCTTCCTCTGCTTGTAACGAAGAAGCTGACTGTGCAGCGAATCACTCCTGCGAAAAGGAAAATGTTTGGTCTTCCTGTCTCGTCGAAAATTCTATTTAGCATCTATGTGAAAGTTCATAACACAATCTGTCATAGACAGATGAAGGCATTCTTTTATTTTGATGTTTCGATTGAGTGAATTGAAGAATTAAGACCTTCTTCGCTGTACATCAAGATTGGTACCTTATTGCCCCTCGTCAATTCGCTGGTAATTTGTATAGTGTGTGATCCTTGTTTTTCTAATTTTTGAAGATTCATATCGACATTAAAAGCAACACAACCTTTATCCTACCTCTGTTAATTTCATAAGATATTTCAAGTAAAGAAACGTTGACTTCTTTGAGACATGCATTCAGAATCCGTAATTGGTGACACGGTTGCTGCCTTTTCGAAATCCTTTATTGATGAGATACAGATTTCTTGCATCTGCTTCACAATTTGCTGATACACATCACTTTTTTGGTTTGGCCAACTGATATGCATGATTTCATGGGGCAGGTTTTGTTAGTTTGGATTGTGGAGGATCTCAGAATTTCACCGACAAGATTGGGCTTGAATGGACTCCGGATGACCAATTCACCTTTGGAGAAATAACCAATGTTTCTCTCGCAAATGAGACAAGAACACAATATACGACACTGAGATACTTCCCTGCCGATAACAGGAAGTACTGTTACACTTTAAACGTTACCACTAGGACAAGATACTTAATAAGGGCGACATTCTTGTATGGTAACTTTGACAGCGATAATGTCTACCCAAACTTCGAGATCTCCTTGGGACCTACTTATTGGTCCACAATTGTCATTTCTGATGCCAGTACTATAGAAGTGAGAGAGCTCATTTTTCTGGCCTCAGATCCTACCATTAGCGTGTGCTTATCTAATGCTACCACGGGCAAGCCATTCATATCTACCCTTGAGCTCCGTCAGTTCAATGGTTCGATGTACTACACTGACTTTGAAAACCAGTTTTATCTCAGTATCTCTGCTCGGATTAATTTTGGTGCAGACAGTGAAGAGCCAGTCAGGTAGATCTAGAATGTATTTGTTCCAGCTTTTATTGCTTGGCTGTTTGACTAGTTTCTGAATATGGCTTTTGCAATTTAAGAAGAAGCGAAAAACCCTTGTATTGTGTGATTCCAGGGTTTAAAGAGTCTAGACTACAAATAGGTTGTTCATTCTTATTGCTTACATGCAGTTCTTCTTCGTTAGGTATCCAGATGACCCATTTGATAGAATATGGGAGTCCGACTCTGTAAAGAAAGCAAACTACCTTGTTGATGTGGCCGTTGGCACCAAAAAGGTTTCAACCCAATTGCCAATTGATGTTAACCGTGATGAAAGGCCACCTCAAAAAGTTATGCAGACTGCTGTAGTCGGAACAAATGGATCGCTAACTTACCGCTTGAACTTGGACGGATTTCCCGGTTATGGTTGGGCATATTCCTACTTTGCAGAAGTCGAAGATTTGGCTCCCGGCGACACGAGGAAATTCAGGCTGATACTCCCAGGCCAACCTGAGATCAGCAAAGCTGTTGTCAATATAATAGAAAATGCTCAAGGCAAATATCGCCTGTATGAGCCAGGATTTGTGAACTTAAGCCTCCCATTTGTACTGTCCTTTAAGTTTGGGCGGACAAGTGATTCTTCAAAGGGTCCACTATTGAATGCCATGGAGATAAACAAGTATGTGAAGAAAATCGATGGTTCTTCAGATGGTATGTCCCTTGGGCAATTTCCTATGAGTTTGTTACCGTTTGCAAGATTGCTGCTAATGCGATGATCATATTATGATTTATCACTTGGTCGGAGCTTGTAGAGCCCTGTTTCTGTGACATCTAATTTAATAGGCTAGATCCGCCCTTTGTCAGCATGATAGATGAAGTTTTATTTATTTTGACTTACGGTTTTTCCATGATCTGCAGGAGGATTTATTGCTAGCATAATTGCACCCTATGCCTCAGCAGCTTGGGCACAGGAAGGTGGAGACCCGTGCCTGCCAGTTCCATGGACGTGGGTGAGCTGCAGCTCAGATTCACCTCCACTGATAACTGCAGTGTAAATGTCTACTACTTGTGATGTGCTTGTGTGAACACATTTTCTTATTCTAGGAGCATGTCAATGCTGTATGGATGATCAACACATTTATTTCTGCAGCAAATTGTCTGGTCAGAATTTGACCGGAAACATTCCTTCGGGCATTACAGAATTGAGCGGCTTGGTTGAGCTGTAAGTTTATGTAGAAATTGCCTTTTCATTCGATAGTAGTTGATATCTTTCCAATGTCTATGTTCGAACTTTTCATGTCTTATGTTGAATTATGCCTTGGCCTATTTTCTGAAGGTGGCTTGACAGGAATGCACTCACTGGTTCAATACCCGATCTTTCTTCATGCGCAAACCTGAAGATCATGTAAGCTTCATGGATTGCCCTCTTTGAATGGACTTAGATAATTTAATGCTGATGAATTTCTTTTGTGATAGTCATCTTGAGAACAATCGGTTGACTGGTGAGCTGCCTTCTTCTCTCGCAACTCTGCCAAACTTGAAGGAACTGTAAGTGTTCTTAAACTTACATGAGGATTTCTCATTTACCATGGCGACGATTCAAAGAACTAGCGCATTGTCTTTCTGAATTTCACATGTGGATCTGACTAATATGTGATTCTCGGGCCTTGAATGAAGTGTTGATACAATTGTTGATTAGTGAACAATTTTCTGTGATAACTTTTGTTCTGTATCTGAGCAAAAACCTCATGCACATGCTAAATTTGATGGTTGTAGGTACGTCCAGAATAACATGTTATCAGGCACGGTGCCATCAGGTCTTCTCAACAAAAAAATGAATCTGAAGTGGGTACAAGTTCTGATTAGTCTTACTGCGATGCTGAATGCTCCTGCAATTATGCACATGTCACACTTTATCTTGTTACATTTAAAATCGAGTTTTTCAGTGTATGTTGGTCTAATTGCAAAGGGCCAGCAAAAGCAGGGGAAACTTTTTATTTTTGTTGGCATGATGCAGTAGATAGAGCAAAAATTATGGCTGTTGGTCAGACCACGCAACACACTGTTACTTTGTCATAAAAATTATCTAGTATTTACTGTTGGCGTTATTGATTTGACTGAAAGGTTTCTCAGATGTGGATACCAGATATTTTGGAGCTCAGATCCTTATCTAGCCAAAAGTATTGTGTGTCGTTCTTTAGTGCTGTGTAAGGTTTAACCTTTTGATTTGTAGAGATCCGTCATTCTGTTACCTTATAGCTTTTTGTACTTAACAGATTAACTTTTAATCGGTTGATTATAGCATACTGCTTGTTCTCTTGCTAAATTTTCATGGTACCGTGTCTTCTATAAGCTTCAATCTATGGTTGAAGCTTCCATAATCTTTTGCAACAATTCAATTATCATTAGATAATTTATACTTCTCTCATAGTGAAAAGATGTCTTTGAGAGATCCATATTTTAGGAGTTTTATTTTCAATTCTGGAATTTTAGGTGCAGTTTGTATTTTAGCGCCGGATGTGGGATCACATCGCTACAGATAGCTTCTGCTACCAAATTATCTCACTGCTTTTTCACATTATCTCGAACCGTTTCTTTTAATCCCTATAGATATTTATATCTGGACTTGGTTCATCATTCTTTCAAACTGAGTTTTTATTTTTCTATACTTTTTGCTGCTCCTGTATCCTTTTCCAATTATTTACCAGTAGCTTCTTAACACCGTTGTCAACAGTTACACTGGGAATTTGAATCTTCATGAAGGAGGGAAAAGAGGAAGCCAGACTAAGATTATCATTGGTTCAGCAGTTGGAGCTGCTTGTCTCCTGGTAGCTACAATTGCCTCCTGTCTTTTCATTCGGAAAGGCAAGAGGAACTCTAAGCATGGTATGAGTTTGCAGCAATCAAGAGAATGATGTATCCATCTTGTTGTGTTGGCATCTCTATCCCACAATGTTCTTAATTTTTTCGCGTAATCTTTGCTAGATGACAACGTGCAAATACTGCCGACACAGCAGCTTGTTTCTTCCTTGAGTAATGCTCCTACAGAAGCCGCTCATTGCTTTATGCTATCAGAAATTGAAGATGCCACAAAAAAATTTGAGAAGAAAATCGGTTCTGGAGGGTTCGGTGTTGTTTATTACGGGAAACTGAAAGATGGAAGAGAAATTGCGGTCAAGGTTCTGACTAATGATTCATATCAAGGAAAGCGAGAGTTCTCAAATGAGGTAACTGTACCAAATTTTTGAACCCTTTATGTTTAGGTATGCTTCGCCTCTCTAGTCTCTGCCAGGATTTGCTACATGATTTTGTCATGAGTTAATGTGGTTTTCTTTACCTGCAAGGAGTAAGCACATGCTGCTACTGGGATCTTCTTGACTAAACTTAAATCACTAGGGGAGTGAATAATGAAATTACTCCTTGCCTGTTTAATGGGAATTCAGTATAATTACTTTTTTTGGCCTTAAGTTTTAGTTGCTGCAAAGTAAGTCTTCCGTGTTGATGTTTCTAAAGCATTCGTCTGTGAATTACTATCTGAATATCATCCAACCCTTTGTCACTTAGATTAATTTTGATGAAACTAGTATTCTGCACTGACAAAACTACTGTCGTTAGCATCAGTTATCAACTTCATAGTCTCTAACTAATGCTGCATGTGATTTAGGTGACTCTTCTTTCAAGAATACATCACAGGAATTTGGTACAATTCCTTGGATATTGCCAAGAAGACGGGAGAAACATGCTGGTTTATGAGTTCATGCATAATGGAACTCTTAAAGAGCACCTTTATGGTAAGCCCATATGCTTTCATCATGCTGTGAGCCCGCGATCGCATTTCTATATTAATTCATATATCTATCTCTAAGGTCCATTGACTCGTGAGTGGAGTTTTAATTGGATCAAACGCCTTGAGATTGCCGAAGATTCTGCAAGAGGTCAGTAGTCCTCTATAAACTGGTTTGATTAGCCGTAGAAGTCATTTTAGCTACTGAAGTTGGTAATGTTATTCATTGTGTTCAGGGATCGAGTACCTTCACACTGGGTGTGTTCCAGCCATCATACATAGAGATTTGAAAAGTAGCAACATTCTTCTGGACAACAACTTGAGAGCAAAAGTTTCAGATTTTGGTCTCTCAAAATCTCAAGTTGACGGAGTCTCCCACGTCTCAAGTGTGGTTCGAGGAACTGTTGGGTATCTGGATCCCGAGTAAGGCATCTTTTTCGTTGTGCCTTCTGTTTTTCAACCGATATTTAGTTATTATGAAGTTGAAGTAATATGGTGTCATTATGTCTCGATGCAATTTTTTTCTTTGAAGTGGGAATACACCAACTCGGGCATGTTTTGAAAAATCTGACTAGGCAGGCTTTGCACTTATTCAAGAATGTGTCTCGGCCTTCACACTCTTCCTTCCGAGTGCTGACAAAAGATTGTCTGCTGCTTCCAACTTTCCGAGAATGTTTACCGTTACCACGGTTGTAAGATCCGTCAAGAAGCATATTCCATGAAACTGCATTCTTTGTGCTAGCTCTAGGCTACACATGTGAAGACTTGTTTTTGTGTCTCAACCTTATCATTCTTCTTGGCTCAATGCTCTTACTCTCACCCCAACAAGGAGATGCTGTTGTCTCCACTTTGTACTTAAGGCCAACCCATTAGAAAATGATGTTCCTTGGCAAATTGCAATCAACTTATCTGTCACCGCTTACCAATGCAACTTCCAAGCCCAGATGCCTTTGATTCATACTCACTCATGAAGTTGCTATGCCATTGAAGGAAACCTTATTCTGTTTGTGTTGATTACTCCAGAGGGAAAATGGTAGCAAACTAATTGATGCAACCGTATACTATCTAAATGCTTTGGCTGTTAAGCAGCCCCTTGTGCTAGAATTTCAGGCATACCATGTTAACCGGACTTTGATTTTTAGAATCAGACACTTCCTATATGCACTTGTTTAAACATATGCATGAGTTCGGTACACTTTACCAATGTTATTGATGCTTTTGCATGTACATTATATACTTTAATGGTATTAGTGACTAGTTGGTTGTAAAATTATATGGGTCTAGAGCCAACTGTTCTAAGAACTAAAACTGATTGATAGAGAGGGAGCCTACATGGATATAAGGCCCATTGATACACCATTGACAAGTAATGTGGGATATTTTAAAACTTTATCTCCCGTACTAGTTGAGTTAAGAATGATAGGAGGAATTGACAAATGGAGGGCTGCACATGCGAAATAAACCGAGGTGGAATTTGTCTCTGATATCATGTTAAGTCTAGCATAAAAAGCTTAATTTGTTAGAAGAAAGCATGGTTTAATATTTTAACCATGCTTCCTTTCCAAGAATGCTTCCTTTCTTTGGTATGAGACTAAAGTGTAGAAATATATGATAGAGGTAAATGGGGGTCAGAAAAATTTGAGCTCAGGACCTTCCATTCCAATACTATGTCAAGCTTAAGCTATTAGAAAAGGGCACAGTTTAATTAAACACTCTAATATTGGTGGATCTTATATTTTTTACGGTTCTCTTCTTACCTTTGTGGGTATTTGACAGGTATTACATCTCCCAGCAATTGACGGATAAGAGCGACGTCTATAGTTTTGGCGTCATTCTTTTTGAATTGATATCAGGTCGGGAAGCAATTTCTAACGAAAGCTTTGGCGTGAACTGTCGCAACATAGTCCAATGGGTAAGTCCAGTGTAACAAGTACGACGAAGCCTGTTCATTGATATTCTTGCAAATTCTTCAGAACCTCTATCCTTAATTTCGAAGCGAAATCCAGCACGAGTACGCTCCTTCACATGTTGCGTTCTCTTATTACAGGCGAGACTGCACATAGAGAGCGGGGACATCCAAGGCATCATCGATCCGAACCTACGTGAGGATTATGACATCCAGTCGATGTGGAAGATAGCGGAGAAGGCTCTGATGTGCGTCCAGCCTCACGGGCACATGAGGCCATCAATCTCGGAGGTCCTCAAGGAGATCCAAGATGCGTTGTCGATCGAGAGAGAAGCCTTGGCGGCGCGAGAGGGCCTCTCGGATCTGTCGAGGAACTCATTCCACTCGTCCGTCAACATGGATGCCTTCGATATTCCCGGGACCGAGAACTACGTAGTGATCGACGAGTCTATAGCGCAGCCAACTGCTCGATAGAGCCTCGTCTTCCTTTTCCACGAATCTCTTGTAATGTTTTCCTGTTTATTCTTGGGAGCTGCTGGTGATTGTATGCCTTCTTGTCTGGGGTTAAAGTTGTAGAGTTGGTGCTGATCATGATTAGAATTGCCTGCCGAGTTGACCCCCCCGTGAACCGTGATGATATTTCTGTCTGTTGGATAGTCATAGCAAGATGTGTGCCAGCCCAGTTGATACGCTTGGTTATATCTAAGTTATGTGCTAGCCCCAGATCACTCTTACTCGAAGGCCAAGGTTCGAATAATAATATTTGTGCATTGTCTTGATTCCAATGCTAAAAAGCAAAAATCCTGGTGGAATAAGGGACTGTACCACCTGGTTGGAGTTGGGATTATTCCGGTATTCAATGAGTCAATATCTTGCTGATAAAAAGAGAAGAAGAAGAAGATAAATGTAGGTTTTATAAATATCATTAGTAAATAAAGACTCATATACTAAATTTATTATTTATTAAATGATGTGATAGATTCTTTGTGGGTGCTTATATTGGCTTTCTGTAGACACTTTTGATTTGTCATTTAGGAAACCAATTTTGTAGAGAAGTCCTACATTCCCTAGCATTGCTTTTGCTACATGTTGGGTCCTAATGAGCAATGCTAGAGATACAAAAATTGCTCAACTGAATTGATTTACTAAGTGGTGGACAAATCTACAAGTGGATATTAAATTTGGTGGACGTTAAAAATATTTAAATATTAAATTATGCCTTTATATAATAGATTAAACTTTTAAAAGAATCAGCATTAGTCATACAAAATTTTACATATTATCATAATAGAAGGTCATGTGTTTGAATCTTTTTAGGCTCTTATTTGTCTTCTTTATCACTTATTTTTTGTATTTCCAAGCCTAGTCGTAGGGTAAAGACTATGGAAGTGAAAAGAAGTGCTAAAGTACTTGAATATTAAGCCGCGTATTCATGAGCAATTAAACTTTTAGTTGACAATGATTCCGTAAAATTTCACAGTGGATCAATTAAAGAGTCGGCAATAATTTATATCACTTAAAAATCAAGTTTAATAGATGTGCGCTGCGAAAAGCCTTTGGGAAGAACCTTTGCATAAATGCAAAGTACTTTCGGACCAAAGGGTTTTGTGAAATGCAAATAGTAAAAGCTATTTGCCACAAACTTGTGACGAACTTTGGTTAAAAATTAAATAAATAGGGGAAGTATGGATCTCCTCAAATATCAATAGCGAACGGTGAAGCTTAAGGGAAGCTTGAAAGAGAGGCGGCGACCCGTCACTTGGGGTTGCGCAACTCCGATGGCCCTCACCTAGAGTCATGCAAACCCAAGTGACAAGCTGCCGAGGTTGTGCAACCCGGAGCAAGGTGATATCGAGGTCACGCGACCTCAGGCAACCCAATTTGGCCTTTTGATGGTCGGTGCGCCCTAAACGGAAATGGGGGTTGCCGAACAACTTTAGTGCCTTAGCCACCGACAAAAAGATCTAGAGTGTACGAAAAAGAAGATGAATAGTGTTTTCTTGAGGGCAAGATTGGAATACGAAAGTATCAGTTAAGGCAAAATTGAAAAAAGAAAAAACACAGAGTCATTAATCCCTAAAGTAGCATTTCGAAAATGTTGAAATGCCGAAACCGGGTCTCACTTGCATTGGGCTAGAAGGCTTCGGAAATGCTAGCTTCGGCCATAATGGCCTTTACAGGTTCAAAGTCATTTTGCAAATGCTGAACCAAACGTAACTTTTAACATGTCAAGCATTATTCAAACTTTCTCATCCTTCCCAATTACGATTATGAGATTTTTATCGCAATCGCACTCGCACTCACACTCGCAGGAAAAAGATTATCATTCTCAGAGCATTCATTGCTCATGTTGGAACTAAAATCGGTGACTAAAAAGGTTTAATAAAGATTATCTATTTACTTAGATTAAAAAAAAACCCAAGGGGTACCAATTAAGAGAAATCCATAAACAAAAATCCGAACAATATAATTAATGAGCTTATCAGTAGTAACCTTAGGAAATACGGAAGCCGTGGGAATATTATCTGAATCGAACGATGCGGAGAAACGAGGGGGGACAGGATGTACCTCAGACGTAGTCCCATCCCTCCTCCCGCTCGAGCAATTCTCGCCTGCAACTCGGACTCACGCGCGCAACTCCACCTCGACCATTAGATGACGCGTGGTGGTCGGAAGAGGGGGCCCGCATGATCTAACGACGGAAATCGATTGAATGGGGGGCTCACGTGTACCGTACAGGGCCACGCAAGTAAAGGGGACTCCGTCTCTCTCTCTCTCTCGCATTATCCCTCTCCTCTTCCTTCTTCTTCGTCCCCCTCCCATCTTCAAACTCGAAGCAGAGGAGGAGAAGGAGGAAGAAGCTCCAACCACTCTTTCAAGAATCCTCCGTCCATGGGCCAGTCATGAACCCTCTACCACTTCCCACTTCCTCCTCCTCGCCGGCCCCCACCAATCCGTTCCCGCTCCCCCGCCGCCCCCTCGCCCTCCGCCGCCTCCCTCCGCCGCCTCCCCCCTACTCCTCCGCCGCCGCCGCCGCCGAGCCACCCGGGTGGCCATCTCGCGCCCGCGGCACGGTCAGCAGGCGAGACCTCTCCCTCCCCTCCCCCAGCGGCGGCGGTGGCGGCGGCGGCGCCCTCTCGACCCCGAAGCCGTACTCTCAAGACGACAAGCTCCTGACCCTCCTTCGCCAGAGGAAGACGGACGAAGCCTGGGCTGCGTACGCTCAGTCCGACCACCTCCCCAACCCCACCTGCCTCAGCCGCCTGGTGTCGCAGCTGTCCTACCAGAAGACCCCCGAGGGCCTCGCGCGCGCCCAGTCCATCCTCACGCGCCTCCGCGATGAGCGCCAGCTCCGCCGCCTCGACGCCAACTCCCTCGGCCTCCTCGCCGTGGCCGCCGCGAAGGCCGGCCAGACCCTCTACGCCTCCTCCGTAGTCAAGTCCATGCTCCGCTCCGGGTACCTCCCCCACGTCAAGGCCTGGAGCGCCGTCGTCAGCCGCCTCGCCGCGTCCGGGGACGACGGCCCCGCGGAGGCGCTCAGGCTCTTCGAGGCCGTGACGCGGCGGCTCCGTAATGTCGCCGACCCTGCCGCGGTCGCTGACTCGAGGCCCGACACGGCCGCGTTTAATGCTGTGCTCAACGCGTGCGCGAACCTGGGGGACACAGGGAAGTTCTCGCAACTGTTCGATGAAATGCCTGAGTTCGGAGCCGAGCCGGATGTGTTGACTTATAATGTGATGATTAAGTTGTGTGCTAGAGTAGATAGGAAGGACTTGCTTGTGTGTGTGTTGGAGATGATTCTTTCAAAGGGAATTCCATTGTGCATGAGTACGTTGAATTCACTCGTCGCTGCTTATGTTGGTTTCGGCGACTTGGACACTGCAGAGAAGATAGTGCAGGCTATGAGAGAAGGAAGGAGAGATCTTTGCAAGATTCTGAGGGATGCCAATGTGGACGATTTGAGTGATGAGGAGGAAGATGAATATGACCACGAATTGAAGACGATAGATTTGGCTAAAGATGATGGTGAAATCGTTGTGTTTGCAAAGTTGCTTCCAAATTCAATCGAACCGAATTTAAGCGAACCTCCATTGTTGCCGAATTCATACGCTCCCAATTCCAGAATATACACTACCCTAATGAAGGGATATATGAGGACGGGACGCGTAAAGGACACAGTCCGGATGCTAGAGGCAATGCGGCATGAGGAAGACAGTTCCAGACATCCAGACCACATCTCATATACTACTGTCATTTCTGCGCTAGTGAAGGCTGGGTCGATGGATCAAGCGCGCCGGGTCCTTGCTGAGATGAAGAGAATCAGTGTTCCTGCGAATAGGATCACCTACAACATACTCTTGAAGGGCTACTGCCAGCTACTGCAGATGGACAAGGCCAAGGAGCTGATCAAAGAAATGGCCAGCGACGCGCAGGTACAGCCTGATGTGGTATCATACAACACCTTGATCGACGGATGTATACTAATCGATGACAGCACGGGGGCGCTCGAATTCTTCAACGAGATGCGAGCAAGAGGGATTGCCCCGACCAAGATCAGTTACACTACATTGATGAAAGCGTTTGCCTCGTCTGGGCAACCGAAGCTGGCGCACAAGGTGTTCGACGAGATGATTCAAGATCCCAGAGTGAAACCTGATGTGGCGGCTTGGAACATGCTGGTCGAAGGTTATTGCAAACTTGGGTTGGTTGAAGAAGCGAAGAAGGTTGTTCAGAGGATGAAAGAGAATGGGCCATACCCTGATGTTGCCACTTACGGTAGCCTTGCTAATGGCATTACGTTGGCCAGGAAACCCGGAGAGGCCCTTTTGCTTTGGAATGAAATAAAGGAAAGGTGGACAGCGAGCAAAAAATGCGACAAACCCGATCCTTCCCCGTCGCTCCCGCCGTTGAAACCGGACGAGGGCCTTTTGGATGCTCTGGCCGATATATGCGTGAGGGCCACTTTCTTCAGGAAGGCCTTGGAGATTGTGGCATGCATGGAAGAGAATGGGATTTCACCCAACAAGACCAAGTACAAGAGGATTTATGTGGAGATGCATTCGAGAATGTTCACCAGCAAGCATGCTTCTCAGGCAAGGCAAGCTAGGAGGGCGGAACGGAAGAGATCGGCCGAGGCGTTCAAGTTCTGGGTGGGCCTGCCGAACTCATACTACGCCAGCGAGTGGCATTTTGGATCCGATTAAAGGCAACTGACAGTTATTTATAGTGGAAGATAGTAGAGGGTAGTTTAAAGTGTATAGTTGGTCATACTACGCAGATTTACATTGGAAATTGTATGCATGTCGTTGTAATTTCCTGTATAATGAAAGCTGAAACATCAATTGCAATGTGATGGATTCCTGAACTCGCCATGAATCATTGGCTGGTGTGGTGGTCTCCGTCGGCAAATTCCAGGATGAGTTCTGCAGGTCTTGGTTTCGTAGTGGGTCGACCGATTGCTTATTGATGAACACCAAGATTCGCCTCCAGAAGACGCGGGCGGGACATTCTTTCGGGGACCCGGCAATCTGTTCCTTTGATGGAAGAGTGCCCGAGAAAGTATTCAGCGGTTCGGTACTGCCACGTCATAGGCTTATGTGGCATATACTTCGGTACTGAAAGCCAATAAAAAATCGAGCTTCTGTGTTTTCTCTCATCTTCCTCCTCCGTCATCTCCTTCATTTGGTCAGACGGACATCTCCTTCATTTGGTCACTGGCGGATTCGCCGAAGCTATGTCAAAGCTGACCGAACAAGCCCACGGCCTTCCGTCGACAGAGTACCGCCCTGTCCTAGCTCCATCTTCTTGCCTGTCAACCCAGATCTGGCCTCGTGGAACTAGTCGCTGGGCTTGATCTTTCCAACGAAGAGCTCCATCTCCAGATCTGGAGGAACTCGCTGATGGTCCATCTCCGGGACGAACTCCAAATCCGAGGCCAGGGCTCTTCGAGAAAACCCAAAAGTTTCATCATACCCACCGAGGAAGCTTCATTCCGAGCAAAAAAGGAAAAACAAAGGAAGGCTGATGGTCCATCTCCGAGAAAACCCAAAAGTTTGATCATACCCACTGAGGAAGCTTCATTACGAACCAAAAAAGGAAAACAGAGGAAGGCTGATGGTCCATCTCCAGGACGAATTCCAAATTTGAGGCCATGGCTCGTGAAGAAAATCAAAAAGTTTCATACCCACCGAAGCTTCATTCCGAACAAAAAAAGGAAAAAACAAAGGAAGTTTCATACGATGGACGGGGCGGTGTATTGTGGATGGAAGGTCGCGAGCGATGATGGCTCGTCCGATGAGCAGTAATGGTCGGTTTTGACGCAGGGTCAGTGACTCCGCCAATGACCAAATGAAGGAGATGGAGGTAGACGGAGGAGGAAGATGAGAGAGAAAAAAAAGAAGGTTAATTTTGATTTTTTTTTATTTACTTGCCACGTCATAGACACATATCGATTTTTTATTGATTTTCGATACAAAAATATATGCCACGTCAGCCTATGACGTGGTAGTGCCTACCTAACCACTGAATACTTTCTCGTGCCAGAGACATCTGCGACGTCAAATCTGGTCAACTCCGTCTGATTTAGTGAAAGGCTTGATCCTTATCCATCGAATTTTTCCAATTATTCCAAACCAATCCTTGTATCTTTGTTTCTTTCTTGTACTCTCCGGCAAAAGCATGAAAGGAATATTGGATGAAAAATGAAAATGAAAAGGTTTGAGTTTACATCAATTGGGCAATGAATAAGAAAAATTTACATAATAGAAGAGAACCATCCACACCAGTAGGACTTTATAAAAGCCATCGTATCCATAGTTGAACTTTTTACTACTGTTACAATTTATTGAGAAATGAATATATCACATTTATTTATGGGAATAGGAGATTATATAGTTACACTGCTCATCTTATAAATGATAATTGAAACGTCGGAAAAAAATTAACTGATTGATACAAAGATATATAATAAGTTAAAAATTGAAATATTTCGCTTGAGTATAATTTTGATAAATGTTTTATACATGTACAATTCTTTTTATTACAAAAGAACGAGGTTTTTTTTTAATGTATTTAGCAAACGTGCGTGAGGCTACTATAAATCAGTAGATGAAAATTGATGCAAAACTTCCCTAGCTTATACTGGTGTAAGAGCATCATTTCGGACTCGTAATATTAGAGTTAAGCACGCTTGCAAAGTTGAATAACATGTACAAAGAAAATAGGGATATGTTTACTAGAAATTCTAAAACTTATAACGAAAATACAATCAAATATTAAAACTTGCAAAAAGTGCAATCAAATCCAAAAAATTGTCAAATTGATTCAATCGAATCCTAAAGTTACGCTGTCTTACTAATGGAAAATACTGATGTTGTCTTTTTTTAATTTTTTTTTCCATCCTATGTGGTGATAATGTAACTTTTTTTATTATCGTAATATAAATTTTATTTAAATTAAAATTTAAAAATAAGTTAAATATTAAAACAAAAACAAAAACAAAAAAGGAGGAGGAGCAGAACTCAAGCAAGAAGGGTTGCAAGTTCTTGCCACCTTCGCCGCCGCCAACAACAGGCGAGGGCTTGCAAGCCCTCCCTCAGACTGGGTGAGGGTCTCTAGTGGCAGCCCTCATTGATGACACTAGCGGCCTTCACAAACAGCAGCCGAGGGGTTATGGCCCTTCCCTAGACTAGGCGAGGGCCAAATTTGGGCGAGGGCTTGCAGGCCTTTGCTTGCTGTTGGCGGTGGTCGCCAGGGCCTAGCAACCACCACTAGCCATCCCCCACCTTTGCTGGTCCCTCCTGCTAATGGCCGGGTGGGGAGGACTATAGCCCTCCCCGCTTGACTTCTCCTCTTTCCCTACTTTTCCTTAATGTTTTTTAGCTTATTCTTAATTTTTATTTACAAGAAATTAGTATTAAAAATTAAATTTAGGTCAAAACGACATCATCTTAGTTTTATGTATAATATATTAGTCGTGACATCACTACGTAGGAGAGAGAAAAAATTAAAATAAGTCACATCAATGTTTTCCGTTAGTAAATTAGATGGTTTTAACTTTAGAACTCATCGAACCAATTTAACAAGTTTTAGAACTTAATTATCCTTTTTGCCAGTTTTAAATTCAATTGCACTACTTTTAGTAACATATCCCAATGAAATAGCAATAGATCGAAAGTTGTCCATAAAATAAGTAGGTTTTTCGAGGGGAGAAAGCGAGCTCCGAGTGGGGCAAGTAAATTTTCGAATCGCGAATAAAATTTGGTTATTAATATTTTTTTTCTTATTATTATATGGATGGTGGGTTTGGAAAGGAATAAAAGATGAATCGATTGAGTTTTTTTAATTTAATATATATATGTATCTATCTAAACGCTGTGATTGTATATAAGTAATTGAATTTCTTCGACAATGAGCTCAGTTTCTATTTGCGGAAATCGGAAAAAGAGGAATTTACAAATCGAATTAAAATTTTAATTTCTTTCTAGAAAAGACAAGAATGCAGAGGTTCTGGCCACTTTTTCGTTGTCCGCGCTGCTGGGGCTTCGTCTTTTCACTTTATTCGGGGGCCAAAACTAACATTGGAGGAGTTGAGCGCTGTCTGGTCCCATAGCGGGGAAAAAACATTGAAGTGCCCGCTACCGACACGTGAAAAAGGGCGTTGTGCCGTGCGAATAGGCCGTCCTTTTTGGTAGATACGATGAAAGTTACTCTATTATTGCTCTAGTGATGCACATCGAATAGGGTAAGTAGGGACGAGTGTCGGAAATTTTATACGGGGGGAACGGGTGGCGGTCTTTGATCGAGTGACATCCTACTCGATGGTTTGGGACTGCGAAGCTTGATCGTTGGGACCACCACGAGCTCCTAGACGTGATGATCTGTGCCGTGACTCGGGTGTTCATTTCGCGCGATCTCTCTCATCTCCGTCAAGCGCGAAGCGTTTCTCCCCGGATCTATGCAGGTGTCTCGAGCGACCGCCACCTTCATGGGTTGGTGGAGACTGCTGACCACCAAGGTGACGGTTGCCGTTCCTAAAAGGAGATCCATACTCGAGAGTATTTTTTTTTTTTTTTGGTTTGTCAATTGCTCGTATTTCTGAAGACGGAGAAGGTACTTGCCTATTGACAATTTGGGAAACTTTTGTTGCCGATCTTCGGTTTAAATCTCCACTTATAACTCTCGGTAAACCTTAACCATAGTGTTGCAATTAAAGCTCTAAAAATTGAATTATCTTATAAAATGTGTTTTTTTTTTAACACATACGGACTTTGGTATCAATGGCGAGGGTGGGCCCCATCGAGATTATTGGTGGGCGACCTTTTTACCCCTTTCTTCACAACCGGCGAAACAGTAATGCCGTAGATTTACATCCTGATTAAATAAAAGTAATATCACAAAGCTCCTCCATTATTATAATGTGAGATTATAATATAATAAAGCATATCGAGAGATGCCCTTTTCCAATCTCCGAAACTTTTTGCCTAAAATATTTCATGATCATGTTCGCTTTCTTGAGATATATCGTGATCCTTCTAAGCCCATTTTAGAAAGAGCCAAATATAATCGTGTCCCGTTAAATTACTCATAACAGAAAGCTATCTTGTCATGACTAAAAAAAGTTATCCCTGTCCTGAAGTGGAGCTACAAGTACGGTTCTTAACGCGAGAACGGTTATCGAAGATTGGAAATATAACTATGTGAAATCAAGAGAACAAGAGAATAACCGATTCCGAAAACCAAATAAATTGAAATTACGCATAAGGAGAGTGTCTATGTAACAAAGGCCACACGGCAGATCTCCTTCCAAATAAATTGAAGTTCTAATGCCAAAGTGGTAAAAAAATAAATTGTTCTGATTATGAAGTCATTAAAATTCCTTTTGCACGCATTATAGGGTCGCACGCTTTCATTCGGTTATCCATGCCTGGTCCATTAAAATTACATATCTTTAGTTTTGCCATAAGTGGCTAAGGGTGCGAAAGATGACCGTTCTGATTTTCCTGTTTTTCTATTTTCCTATTTCCGAAAACAGATTTAGAAATGAAATCTGTTTAACAACGCAACTTCATATTTTTTATTCCTAAGACGAATTTTTAGTTTGGAACAGAATTAGAAATAACAACTTTCTTAATCGCTCATCCTTGCCGCCCGATGTCCTCCACCAACCGCCGGTAAAAATTTAACAATAATAAATACTATTTTTTGCTTAAAAACTCGTGTGAGGAATAAAAATAGGGACAAGGAAGATAATCATTTTTATTTACGCTTTGGGTCCCAGCCATTCAATTTCAAAAGAAGAACAAGAAAAATCGTGAGGGCAGATTTCCTAGCAAAACAGGATTTCAAAAAAATAAGAAAAGAAAATCCCCCACCAATTTAAGGGAAAATGACATAAATAGCTCATGAACTTTGATCTAATGTGCAATTTTAATCTCTGAACTTTTAATTTGTTCAATATAATTCTTGAACTTTAACCTAATGTTCATTTTGGTCCTTAAACTTTTGATTTATTAAATGTAGTTCCTAAACTTTTAATATGTATTCAATTTAGTTCTTGAACTATTTGAAAATATTCAATATAGTCATTCCATTAATTCAAATGCAGGGACTATAATGAACATTTTTATATAGTTCAGGGAATAAATTGAAAACATATTAAAAGTTGAGGAATCACATTGAATAAATTAGAAGTTCATGGGCTAAATTAAATGTTATGTTAAAGTTCATGAGCTATATTAAATAAATTAAAATTTTAAGATTTAAATTATATATTAAGTTAAAATTCTGGTGAGATAGTATTCCTCGATTTAATAGAGAACTCCGATGTCAACGAAACCTAGTCAAAAAAACAAAAGAAAAGACAGAAGAAGGAGCAAAAACGTGGGACGAGTCGCCGTCCCGTCAACATCGTCTTAATCGTCGTCCTCGCATCTCTCGCTTTCTCTATCCTCGTCCTGGTCCTGCTCTTCTTCCGAGCAGAGCCGTGCATAAAGAAAGCAGTCTCTCATCGTCTTGCCTCCCTCCCTCCCCCTCTCTCTCCGTCTCTCTAGAGAGCGTTACGCACTGTGCCAGACTCGAAGCAACAGATGGCGGCGGATTCCGTTCGAGAAGAAACAGGTTCGATGGCTCAAACCTTCTGCACTGCAAGACTACTGCTCCTTTGTTTTCCCCGTCATTTTCTTTCTGTCGTGGGTTTAAAGGCGGTGTCTTGACGCGCGATGCAGTGTTACGTACGTCGCTCGCGGCCCTCGGAACGGGGACTCGATTCGGCGATCAATCTCGTTCTCTTTCTGGGGTTTGGCTCGATTGTTTGATTCTTGTTTTGGTGTTGGAACCTTGTAGGCTGATGAATTTGACGGTGGAGGAGGAACAGGGAGGCGTCGTTGGACATGACTGAGGATGGAACGGTGCGGGTGGACGACGATTGATATCCCGGACGAGGTAAATTCATGTCGATGTGGTTGCTGGATTTCTTTTCGTTTTTTTAGTTTCACGCCTCTAGTTCAAGTAAACGCGCGTGCATTTATCGACGCGTTGCGCGGAATCGGCGCCCGCTGATTTGCTGGTCACTTGTCGGGCAGATAGAAGCAGGGGTCGCATGAGTGCAATTTCTGAACTTGAAACAGAATGCTGCAGAGATAAGGAGAAGGACGAGGATTGCCATCTTTCGCCATACATGGATTGTGTTAGTAATGCGGGTGAGTGTATCGCGGCCACGCCCATTTTGGGTTGTGATGATTTGAGGGACGGAACCCAAAGGAATGGAAGATTGGCAGAATCGGGCCAAGAGATCAGTATAGCGGATCTCGTCTGGTGCAAAATAAGGGGCCCTTATTGGTGGCCAGGGAAGCTAATTGGTTGCTCTGCCGGAGTGACAAGGGATTATTTTTTGATAGCATGTTTTGGGGAACGGGCACTTAGACCTGATCGGGTTTCGCTGATAAAGCCATTGTGGGAGCATTTCCCACTGATGGAGATGCAAAGCGGTACAGATAAGCTCCGTCATGCTGTGGACCGCGCTCTCGATGAACTCTCTAGGCGGGTGGAGTACGTGCTGACCTGCCGGTGTATGCCCAGAGAAGTGCAAGCCAGGTTCGAAGCTCAGGCTGAAGTTAATGCTGCTTCGGTGAAAAATTCGAGTCAGCAGGGCGCTGAAGATAGTGTTCTGAGTACTGCTTCTTTTACACCTCGAGAACTTGTCAAGTATATTAAAAAATGGGGCGAATTGCCTCTCGGTGGACCTAGCAGACTCCTGCTTTCTGTGGCGAAGAGCCAACTATTGGCCTTCTCCCGATGGAAGGGGTTTTCTCGGCTACCTGAATTCATATCGTTCGGTGGGAAGTTGGAGAACGAGGCCGACATGACTCCATTAGGAGATTGTTATCAGAACCCTATAGAGATTGATGGCGCTGATCCAGAGTTCAAGGGCTGTCATGGGATGCTTGCGGTGAAGACAGGATGTTACATAAGCGACTCGAGTGAGCATAAGAACGGTTTCCAAGACAGCGTGCATCCTGGAAGAAAGAGAAAGACCTGCCTGGCCTTGTGCGCTGAGAACTGTCTTCGTACTTTAACTGATGAAGTTGGGTCCGGCAAAAGAGCTCGTGGGAACTCCTTTTCGTTTGGCAAAGCTGCTGGTCCAAATGAATTGGTTTCAACATGTAAAGGTGCTCTGACAAAGATTAGCGTGGACCAATCTGTGCACATGTTCGAGCAAAATCGCATGGCAATGCTTGAGGTCCAGAGGAAAACAGAACGTCACATAAGCAACTCGAACAAGCTTAAGCACATTTCGCTTGACGTGGTGTGTCCTGGAAGAAAGAGAAAGAGCTTCCCAGCCTCGTCGGCGAAGAATTGTCAGCGTATGTTGACGGATGAAGTTGGGTCAGATAAAGGAGCTTGTGGGAACTCGTTTGGCAAAGCTGCTGGTCCGAGTGAATCGGTATCAGCATGTACAGGTGCTCCTACCGCGATCAGCATAGACCAATCCATGCAGTTCAAGCAAAATCATAGAGCAATGCACAGAATCCATAAGGTTGCAAGTGAATCAAATGGGTCACTCCCATTGGCGAAGCATCTTAAAGAAAGTCCTTCGGGTAGAAGCAACAAAAACGCCCATTCTGGTCTCATTCCCCATGATTCCTGTAGTAGAAAAAACCTCCTTGGATATGTCTCTCCTAAACAGATGCTGTTACAGCTATGTCTTCTTGCCAGCAATCCCATGAGACAGAATAGATATCCAGCTCGCACAGTGAGATACTTCTTGGAATTCAGAAATTTGGTTGTCCCGAATCATCTCCCATTGAAGTCGTGTGGAGAGCCTGCACTAGAAGCATCTGTTGTGGAGACTCAGAGTATTTTGACAAAATTTGGCGTCGCAGAACCTATGGATCTGAAGTGCTTCAAGGATACTGTCAGGACCAGCACAGTAATTGGTAGCGTTCAGGAACTGCAACTGACACTTCGAAATCGGAATACAGGGGATTCTCAGCTTGAAACCCCATGTGAGAGGCCTGTTCCCTCTGTCATACGAAAAATGGATTGCCAGTTTTGTCCTGCCTTTACCCGGGGCCCTCGATTGCCCCATGAAAATCCTCTGATGGAAGTAAGAAAGCCAATTCATGACGTATCTGGAATGGATCGCCAGCTTTGTCCTGCCTTTACCCGGGTTCCTCAATTGTCCCATGAAAATCCTTTGGTGGAAGTAAGAAAGCCAATTCATGATGTCTCTGGAATGAGGATTGAGTTCCCAAAGGATCCATTTTCCACCGGCAGCACCATCCAGAGCATTCCTGTACAGCAACCATCGTTTGGAAATCAGAATACAGGGGATTCCCTGACTGAAAGTGAGAGGCCCGTTCCTTCCATCGAACCACAAATAGGCCAGTTTCGTCGTAGCTTGATTCAGAAATTACAAGTCCGTCGTCCAAATCCTTACATGAAAGTAAAACGGCCAAACGATGGCATCCCCGCAACGGTGCTTGAGCGCTCCAAGGATTCATTTATGTCCAGCAGGATAATCCAAAGCATTCCTAAACCGCAACTGTCTCTTGGAAATCAGAATGCGGGGGATTCTCTGCTTAAAGCCTTGGAACCACAAACAGATCAACAGTTTTGTCCCGTCTTGAATTGGAAATCACAGGCTCCTTTTCAAGATCCTTACGTGGAAGGCAAACGTACAAGTGATGATGTCTCTGGCACAGCACTTGAGTGCTCAAAGGATGCGTTTATGACCGACAGGATAACCCAGAGCATTCCTGAACAGAAAGTGTTGCTTAAAGATGAGGAGGATACAGGGAATTCTGTGCTTGAAACTCCAAGCAAGAAGCCTGCTCATCTTACGGAACCACTAATCAATCACCATTATGATCCTGCCTCGATTCAAGAAGCTCAATTTCCTTGTGAAAATCCTTATGTGGAAGGAAAAAAGCCAGACAGTGAAGTCCCCGGGAGTTCCAAGGAAGACTATTTTTCGACTGCTCTGATTTTGACCTTTACTAACCTGAATCTAGCTCCTTCAGTAACTAAGCTGAACAAGATGTTCAGCTGCTTCGGCCCATTGAAGGAATCGGAGTCGAAAGTGTTGAACAAGAGCAAGCAGGTTAAAATAGTCTTCAAGAATCGTACAGATGCAGAAACTGCTTTCATCAGACTCGGAGAGCATCGTATTTTTGGGCCACTGCTTCGAAGTTATCGTCTCAAGTACGTGCGATCTAGCTCTCTTGAAGCTTCTTCTTCTCACCTAAGAAGGCACAACAAGAAGCGTCAGCAAGATAAGCTGTGACTCCAGGTCTTCTATTGCTCTTTACAGTTTATGCGTTACTCTTTCAATTCATACATGAATCTTGAAGATTTAAAAGAGTCCTGTCTTTCTTTTTTGCCTTGTCAGGGATCAATTGCATTTCAAGCTCGTTGGCCCATGGTGTCATTTTACATCTATGGAAAGGTATGGACTTTTTGCATTTGGAAGATGGGGGTTTTTAAGTAATGCTCCGTAAGGTATCATTTGCTGCAAGTTGCTGATGATTGATGAACAGTGTGTCAAATTTGCTAGCGAAAGCCTCCTCTTCGATATTTACATAATCTACCGCCAGCATCGGACTCAACCTTCATGGTCGCTTATGTTAGATCTTGGGGGAAAACACGATGTGTATGTACTCTTTTGTGCCCTTCCTTTTTGTTTGGCCTGGAAATGTAACCTCGGTTGGGATATTAAGTTAGGTCCCTGCCATGCGAAAACAAAACAGGTGTTCGATAGGATTAACTTATGGAGTTGAGAGAGGATCTGAATACAATGCTTACATCTAAGCTGCAGTTTTCTTTCCATTTCTCAAAGTGCATAACATACCCAAATATTCCTCAATTCTGTGTTTTCAATCTCTGGGCGTATATACTGCATCTTGTTACGTATAATTCTTTGTCTAAGTGTTTCAATGGGCACCGCTACGCTGGACGATCATGTTTCTTGTGTGCCAAGAAACGTGCCATAAAGAATTGAACGTCAACCATGAACTCGCAAATCCTATTCTATTGCCAATGGTGAAGAGAACTTTCTACATGATACATGCAGCTATAGTTGCGTATCAAACGTTGTGCAATTCAGCTGCCTACTGTGGATCAAAACACGACATGGTATGGGACATCACTTTACGTTGGATATAATTGTAAAAACTATCCTCAACTTTACTCTTCATATCAAATACCGTTCTCACATTTCGAAATCTACTTTTTACGCCTAAAAGACCCATTTGCCTTGAAAGGACTCATTCTTACACATCAAATACCCCCCACCTAAAAACACCCATTTGCCTTCGTACCCACCCAAACCCCTCCCCTGTTTTATCTTCTTCCAATCCGTTCTCCCTCCTCAGTCCCCTCACACACAGCACCACCCTCACCAAGCCACCCCCACAGCACCAACTTGCCGCGAGACCCCGCTGCCGACGCCCTAGCTCCCACGCCCCGTCTGTCTGATTTTCTATTTTTCTTTTATGATTGACTACGTATGGTTGCCTATTTTTGTCCCCTTCTCACTCGGATGGCCTTGAGCTCATGATTGCCAAGGCAAGGCCACGGTCGACCACGCGAGATTCTCTGACAGAGCTTGGCCATAGGCGCCTAATCAAGGTCGTTGATCTCAAACTATTCTTGAGCTGGTGCGAGTGCCGTCATTGGCATCAAATCTGAGGTCCACAATGGTTGCAACGATTGCTGAAGGAGGGACAGACGGTGCGCTGTGGAGAGGCTGAGACGCGGTGGTGGTTGCGTCGGGCCTGTATGCAAGGAGCGGAGACAGAGAGAGAGAGAACGCGTGCGGGGGTTCGTTTTGGGCTGAGGGTGCTTTAAGAAATAAAATGACAATTCGATAAATTGCACGAGTATAAGATATAATTTGAAATCCAATATAAAAAGTTAACAAGACTACTGTAGTTTTAGAATATAAGGAGGGTTTAACATGGGAGTTCAAGAAGGATATATCCCCTCGCATTCGAATGTCATTACCTATCGCGAGGGAGAGAGATTCTTCAAATCGAGTCACTTGAAGTGAAACCGGTGCGACAATCTAAAGAGCGAGAGAGAGAGAGTCTTCATATCAAAGTCAATTGAAGTAAACCGGTGCAATAAACTAGGTGAGTGATCGCGGATAGTTCAAAAGGCCAAAATCAAAATTGAAAGTAACATCCCAAAATATAATAAAGCTTTTAAACTGACATCATGGGCAAAAGCCAAAATTCAAACTTAAGACCGAGGCTTCTCCTTCTTTTCCTTGAAAAGGGCCAGGAGGGACACACCGGAGACCTTCACGACCTTGAACCTGACACCAGGAATATCTCCCACAGCATGACCCTTTCGGCCAAAACCGGCAATCAAGACTTCGTCCTGGTTTCGAAATTGCAGTCATGGTCAGTAACCAGAAGGCAACAAGAGGAGGAGAAAGTTGGTCGAATACTTGACAATACACCACAGAAGATCTTACATTTTCCTCAATGTAGTTAAGGCAACCATCGTTGGGCACGAAAGCAGCTATCTTCTTCCCATTTTTGATAAGCTGAACTCTAGCACATTTTCTAATGGCAGAGTTAGGCTGCTTAGCCTCAATACCTCTGCACATTAAATAATTATTATTTAGCACATTTTAGACAATATACTTGATAAAGAATCAGTAGTTTTTATTTCTGTGTACTTGAGAGAGATTGAGAGAGAGAATCTTACATCTTCTCAAGGACAATGCCCTTGGCATGAGAAGACCCAGCAAATGGCTTCTTCCACTCATTGCCAAGATGGGATTTCTTGTATGACTTGTCGGCCCATCTCTGCCTCCTTCGGTGAGACTTCAATTTGCGACCAGCTCCCATACCACGTGTCTTCCTGCAAGGAAATGTCTGCTTAGCATCTAATAACCATACATCACATCCCCTATAACGCATTGGAAAAACTGACACAGGTCGCCTAGATATCATTATGTTACCCATCTCTGATGAAAAATAGCTGAAAAAAGTGCCATAACTCAAATTGAATAGGCATTCCCAAAGTATCGATAGAGGGTAGCTTATCAATAGACATTGAGCAGCTATCTCCTCATAATTCAACTGATCCTCAAAAGTATTGCAGTGCCCTCTTTTAGGACAGAGAACGTACTGCTGTTACATCGTGTGAAGATACACATCTCCTGACGCTATGTCAAACGTACTTTGTGCTAATCACTTCTATCTCCTCTATTGTTTGTCAAAGGCCCATCCTCTTTGAAGCCAACAGAGGCTATTTGGCAAACAGAAAAGCCATTAACATACTCTTAAGGTAGTGTTCCAGCTTAAAATTTACTAGAATGTATGGCCACATTTAAATGTGGCATAGTGTCCAAAGTTATAGAGGCAGTTTCATATGGCTCTACTAATTAAAGGGGTACAAATTTATTCCCCAAATCCCAATATCCCAAGGTTAAACCTAACATATCATTAGGTTTTGCTTCGGAAGATAAACTCTGAAACCACAACTAAGGCAAACAGAACTAAAAAGACACCCGAACCAAAAGGTCTCATCAGTATACAATCAAGCAGAGAGCTTTTCATAAGCCAGCCTTCTCCTCTAACAAACTGATGAAGATTAACAAAGTCCATAAATGCTGAAGAACCAAAACCCAGAGACGCCATTCAGAAATTTACGGAGCTGCTCAAAGCTATTCAGCCATTCTGATACTGAGAAAAACTCAAATTGACATAGGTGTAATTTTCAAATCCAAACCCAGAATTACCATCATAACCTGCCCAAATTATTGACTCGGCCCAAAATCAAATGGGGGCTAGACTTCAGTCATCAAAAACTCTTGCTTTTTCCTTTGTTCAAAGAGATTAAAGAAACGAAAAGAACAGCAGCAGCATCGATTTCATCGCCCAGTCCGGTAAAACACAACCTCGAGCAACCTAAAATCTGTCTACCACTCTAAAGACAGACCAAGACATATCTAGCTTCCAATCCAAAAACATGAGAATCCAAAACCACAAGAACCGAGTCGCACGTTCGACAAATCAGAAACTAGAACAATCTCGAAGATAAGAAGAAGGTAAATTCGCAGTGTCGTACCCCATGGCGGCTGAGTAGGCGTTGTCCGGCCTCTGGAGGAAGTTTGGAAAGAGGTTGAAGAAGACCCGGAGCGGCCGCTGAAAGAAGAAACCCTAGAGGCGCCCGTCAATGGCGGTATATATACGCGCGCGCGTGTGTGGTCGGGCTTGTTTGGGCCTTGAATGCTTTGGGCCCAAAGGCCTGGCTCCGTTTTTATTTATTTGCTGATTTAGAGAAAGTGGTTTTCGAAGTTATTTTCCTCCAATTCTAAGCTTGTTGTTTTTAGTACATGAAAAAAAGGTTTCGTAGATCGATTAGTTTTCCGTCATCTAAATACCAGTAAAGTCGGAAAACAAATTATTGAAAGTAGCTTTCCTTAGGCTTTGTTAGTGTCGTGCTGATCTAGAAAATATTTTCCTAAAAACGACGACGCTTTCAAAAATTGAATGAACAAAAAATATATTCATCGTTCATAAAAATGTTTATACTAAATTGTTGTCGATGATAAAAGCTTTTTCAGTAGCTAATTATTTCAGGTGATGCAAGCATGTCTTCCATAACATACATTTTTCTTGAAACAAACGGAGCTTGTATTAGCCTCATGGGGTTGCTTAAGAGATAAGAACTAAGTTGTGCATATATATTAACTGCGCGCTATACAGGTGCAATCCTTGAGCTACCAAGAGCAAATCGTTCCTCGTTTAGGCTGCTTCCTCGAGCTTTGATTCACATCTTAATTGATGTATCATATTACTATAGAGTATCACGAAAAATCTCAAATTAATATAATTAATAAGACAGGCCATACCCCTTGTCATTGTTAAAAAAAAGCTTATTATGGGACAATCACATTACGTGGAGATTGATGACATGTTGAAACTGACAAATCATATTAACTGCATGATATGCATCTTATCTTAATTATTAGCACCTCGCGTAACATGTATACGCTTTGATTGGAATTTTACACCATGTGTCACTATCATGTGGTGAAACATTATCTAACAATACTCTCTCAATAGCAAGGCTAGCTGATCTGAATTGATTTTTACTATTTACTAATCAAAATTTTACAGCACAAGCAATTTGATTTTTTTTAAAATTCGAAACAAGATTTTCATAAAATGTGAACACATAAATTTACATATATTTTTGGAAAAATTTTCTAAAGTTAAATAATATCTTAAATTCGACAGACTTTAGCTCAAACCTCTGCGAAAAACTCAGGGCCCCATAAAGCGAACAATGGGTAACAAATGGGGCTCGGTAAAAAGCTCTTCCTTCGGTTTCCTAGAAAGACATCGATTCTTAATAAAGGTAAGTTCTCGTACTAATGCCACGTTATTTTTCGCATGGTCGGTATTATAGACGTTCGAATGAATTTGAGAAGAAAAGATATATTGTCTAGAGAAATATTCTGTATTTGAGTTGAGGTCCATCAATCTAAATCTCTAATTTCTTAAAAGGGAGAAGTGTCATAGATTTTTCTTCTTTAATGAGAAATGATACTTTATTCTTTTGCTAAATCACCTTAACTAGTGTTTTTGAAATATTCGATCTGAAAATAACAATCACAATGTAACTAGAAAAGTTAGGGTAAAAGCCACAAAAAACCCAAAACTATGTTCATTGTGACGCATTTACCATAAATTTTTTTTATGACACCAAAAATCCCAAATTTGTACAACACATTTATGTCCATCAAGGTTTTGTCAATGAACACTGTTAAAAATCTGTTTATATGAAAGTTGGAAAGCAAACGGTATTAACATGATGCCCATATAGCTTAAGTGAAATAAAAACTATGTTTTGAATGAAAAATCATCTGATGAAAATCTTGACGGAGAATAAATTTATCAGATAAGTATATATTGTGGGTTTTTTGTCACAAAAAAAAGTTTATGGTAAATATGTCACGGATAACATAATTTGAAGTTTTTTATGTTAAAAAAAATATCGAAGCAAATGTGTCGTAATAGACAAAGTTTAAAGTTTTTTTTTTTTTGGTAAGGACAAAGTTTAAAATTTTTGGTAGCTTTTTCCCAAAAAAGTCATCACAACAGAAAATTGCAAAACTTTTCTTATTTCGCCGTTCAAGAGTCAATGGGGCACTCTAACTCTAGCCATCATTCGGGATCTCCTTTCCTGAAAAGAAAATCCCGAACTGATTCAAGATATCCCCATTCCATAAGTGCTTGTCTTGATGGGTTCAAGTACTAGGAATAAGAGGGACCGTATTCATGTTCCATCAATCCTCATTTGCATCTTATTCTTGTTCTTGTTTTGCGTTTCATATCCACCTCTGCTGCTAATGAGTCATCGCCGACGTTCTTTGGAGCGATGCCTGCGTATTTCTCATGCACACGTACCCATGGCACATACAACGTTGGCCGAATCCTATGTGAAACCACATGTTCCAACAATTGAGATTAATGAGGTCCATACGCGTCCGGCTCATGCACTAACAAGGTCAGTTTTTGCGAGCATAGTATTGTCGCCGAGTTTCATTAGCAATACTAGTTTCCCTGTACCGAATCCGCTCTTCAGAAACCAGACTTGCGTGTCTGCGTAAGCTGTTCATCCATGCAACTATTTCATCAAACTGCAAATTGCCAAAAGAAGGGCAAACAAATGACTCTACAGAGCGAATAAGATAACATGCGTAAAGATCCCCACATATCATATGTGACCAGAGTGACCTACTCGTGCGCAAATGTATACAGTTTTCGGTTTCCAAAGCTAGAATGAGAACATTGTACAAACAACTTCTAAATCGTTGCAGAATCATACATTAAATTCTGCACATTGTTGATCAAGCCCAGCATCACCTTGCAGTGAAGGCAGAGGAGCGCTTCATCCAAGGCACCATAGACAATTCTAAACCCAAAAAGGCTCGTGAGTATAAACATACCTGCACAAATTTTTGCGTGTTTATAAGCCAGTAAAACGTATCCATATTATAATGCTACACTCTACAATGGACTTGTCCCCTAAGAATTCTCAAGAATTCAACAAGGATAACAGAATAGCCGAATCATCACGAAGCTCCTTAGAATAGATAAAAGAGTTGCTTACACGACGAAAGAAGTAATGGAAGAAACAAAGATCAGCTTGCCTACCTGCTATTCCATCTACTTATTCCCCTTCTTCCACAAGACACCGATTCTTTTCAGCATGTTCCCATTTTTCTTCTTGGGAGATTCATCGTCCATGTCTTCAGAATAAGGTGAACCAAGAGTATGGTAATTGTCAAGGGAGCCTGCTCTTTCGACAAACTTCCCGTTGTTCCCAGCAGAAAGCATGGCGGCCGCAGCCTCAGCTGCTTTCCTCCACTGGTCAGATTGCACCTTCAGCCTCCTCAACTCGGCCTCCATTTCCGAGTTCGCAGCTTGAGCTGCATCGAGCTGCTCGGTGACCCGAGCTGCTCTCCTGCTGCTTTTATCAGCCTCCTCTGTCAGATATCCCAGTTTCATCAAAGCCTCTCGCTCCGCAGCCCGCGCAGCTTCCACTAAAGCCACTGCCTCATCATTCGCTTTGGTCTTGTCCACATCCCTCTCATTTATTTCGTTCTTGAGCCTTTCATATTCCTCAGCCAAATTCTGCATCTCTCTTGTTTTTACCAATATATTTTCCTTCAAACCTTCCAAATCCACCTGAGACTTGCTCAACTCCATCTTGAGTTCATATTCTCTTGCACTGGCCTGGTTGTTCTCCTTCTTCACACTTAGTTTCTGATTCTCATCCAAGACAGTCTGGAATTCTGCTTCCTTTTCTTTTGATTTTGCAGTCAGTTCTTCAATAAGACTCGTGGCCGCCTCTAATTCGGCCTCCAGTTTAGCCTGCCTCTGGAAGGACTCTTGTTTTATACGTTCAGCAGTTTCATAAGCACTTCTGATTTGCAATGTGCTCTGGATATACTCTTCTTGATACCTAGTCTCAGCAGTACCCAGAGCCGACTTTAATTGAATTGCCTCAAGTTTCGCGGAATTAAGCTCTGCTTTCAGCTTGTTTATGTCTTCATCTACACTATCTCCGAGTGGGAGGTTCGCATCGCTTGTGGAATTAGCTGGCCAATTGTTACTGCCACTAAGATCTGCTTGGAGTTTCTTCATGAGATCATCCAAAGACTTTTCTCGAGATTTCGACTGTTCTAACTCAATAAATAGAGAACTATAAGCATCCTTGGCTTTCATGCTCTCTGAACGAAATATCTCGACAGTGGCATTTGCCGCTTCCAATTGCTTCTGAGCATTGTTCACGACTTCTGAAGCCTGAGCTTCCGACTCTCTGCAGTTAGTAAGCTCGATCCTCAGGTTTTCAACGAGGGCTAGGGTTTCTGAAAGCTCCATCCTCAAACGCTGGATCTCGTGATGCGCTGATTCTGCATGCTTAGTTTGGGTAGCTTCAGATTCAGCCACCATCTCTAGGTGTGCCTTGAGCTTCTTTATTTCATTCATGGCTGAAGCTAATGCAGCTGAATCCAAAGAGTATTGCTTTTGGATGGCCTCGAGTTCAGACTGCCAAGCTTTATCACGATCTTGGGAAATTTTAAGCAGTTCCTGAACCCGGGCTTCGTCAGAAGCCGAAAGCTCCAACAGCTGCTGTTGCAACTCCTCTAGTGTTTTTGACATGGCCAAGAGCTGCTTCCTGGCCTCTTCAGCTTCCTGCTGGGCTTGCCTCTTTGCCAATTCAGATGAGTCCAATTGGTTCTTTGCCTTCTTCAGATCTTCTTGGAGTTGAACGATCTGTGATTCCAATTCAGATGCTCTGCTCAAGCGTTTCTTCTGTAGCTCATGAATGCAAAAACATTTATCATTAAAAGAAAAAATCAAGGCTCAGAGAAACTTCATAGAGAAAACTTCCAAGCTGTAAGTGACCATGTAGAAAAGTATATTGTCTACTTAACCAGTATTGCACATGTTCGTATATATCTGGCATGTTTAATTATATCCAGATGATAACAACTGAAATAAGTTATTATGGCATCTACAAAAGCAAGCTTGCTTAAAATCTGATTTCAAAACCTGTACTGAGAAAGTAGTTTGAAAAACATTTTAGTATGCAGAAACTTCTCAACTGTTAGCAGTCTTTGAACATAAAATTGTTTTTTAGAAACTTACAACAAAGACCAACACCGTAAGCATAGAAGGGTGAGAGAATGCATGTGTATCAGCACATAGATAAGCATGCAAATTCATGAACGCAGCATCAATTTCAGATTTCACAAATTGCTAAAGAGTCAATGGTGGGTTCTGATATTGCCTTCACAAATAATACCTCAGATGATGCTGAAGTTCGAGGCGACTTGCGCTCAGCAACTTTAGGACTTTTGTCTTTAGGAGTCCTTGCAGGAGCATTTGGGGAGGACAAAATTTTCTCTGGATCAGATCCTGGAATTTTAAGCTGGCGCGAAGTTCGAGGCGTTCCGGGCGATTTCCTTTGAGGAACTTCCTGAGAATTGGTTCTGCGCCACAAGTTCAACGTGAAAATTAATCAGCACTTTGTCTCACCAACATGCCAAAAAATAAATCATATGAAATTACAGTAGAAGGAATACGGTTCTTCTTCCGGCTGCAAAAACCATCATTAAGGGCATGTTAAGAAGGGAAGGGCCAACAGCACTTAATAGACATTTCGATGTTAATGGTGGTTCAGGTGCAACTTTTTAGTCATCAGTAATCGGCAGATGCCAAGGCAGGTGGCCTTTCAAGCTGGTGTACCAATACTAGCAGGCTAATTATGCATATAGTACATGCGTAAGGTGACAATTGCCACTAATAAACTCGAACCTACTCAAGTAAACACAAGCTGCCCAACCGCAAAATCAACGAGGCATATATAACAACTAACATATAAGATGTTATGAATCTACCATACACTTGACATGTTTAGTCAGTAGCATATAAACCGAAAGGAAATATGACACTTTTTTCATGGAGAAAAATAGAAAAACCATACTAAAATTGCCTAGGAATGTGAAAACAGAATATTTAGTATGATAAGAAATTGAAATTTGTTTTAGAGCCTTTATAAGCACTTATATGAAAGAAAGTCAAAACAGAAATTGCATAAATCTGCATAGAGGTAGAGACTTTCCGATTTTTGGATTTAGAAGATATTAAGATGATTCAGTGTAAAAGAAGCTAACAGAAATGTATTCTTACAATCAGCAAGTACTAACACAGAAGGTATGCATCTGATTTAGCTCGCAGGATTCTAATTAATAGCTGATACATAAATTTGACACATGGTAGAGAACGATATCCGAAATGAGGCAAGAAGACCATGATCTATGCGAGTGACTAGGTTCCTGCCATGGCTCATACAACATAACACTGAAAACAGAAGCAAGTCCATGGATTAGTGCAGATAAAGGCTGTGTCTAATAGATCAATCGACAAAGATTATGATGACACAGAACGTGAGAAGCACTTCCTTGTTCTGTTACCAGAACAAGCATCTTACCCAAATTATTCTTGCATGTTCTCACAAAATGCTCCTAGAGCAAATTCAAGAACATACTGTTAACAGCAACATGCCGTTCACAACAACAGAATCTCTTTATTCTTAATAGAAGAGAAAATACCAAGTCGGAGAATACTAGCATGTCGGATCAAATGGCGAACTCACCGTGCTTGTGGCGTCTGCATGATTTAGGTCCTCCTCAACCAAATAGCAAAACGAGTAGGGACGAACCCCTCCCCTTCATAACCCCCTGACCCACACCTCCTGCGACATTTTCCATTGAAACTCCTTGGAGAAATTAATGGGAAAGAAAAAAGGATGTGCAAGCATGTAGGAATGTAAGTACGATGATGTATAAAAGAAACTAGGTTAATGGTCCACGACAGCGACAGCCACTTCAATGAGTATTTAGTACATTACCCAACGAACAAACAAACACACGATCCCTTCAAAGAAACTCCACAGACACTTTCCACCCCACTACCAACCACAACTACGAAACAAGAACCCTAAAAGATTTTAGCCATATAAGAAAATAGAAACAGCATGAAAGAACTCACTGAATTCATCATCAACACCGTCTCTGCAATTTTTTTTTCTCTTTCTTTATTGTCCTTTCCTCCTCACCTTCCTTCCCTTTTACTCTATCACTCAACCCTTGAGTTTAAGGCACATTATTGGAAAACAACCCAACATCATGGGCCAAAAAGCAAAAAGAGCAATAAATGAAAATAATGACCATGAAGACCGCCCCTTTCCATATCAAAATCACTAGAGGGCTTCCTGAGGAAGTGGGAAGATCTCCAAAAACATCAAAGCTTGAGCATTAACAGCTTGCGTAACGTCTAGCAGGGCATTTCCGTTATGAAATCACAAGCGACAACCCCCCACAAATATCTAGCAAAATCATTCAACAAATCTGAAATTTGCCATTGATAGTAAATACTTAACAACAGGGCAAAAGCGGCACCACCACCTTCGAAAGGGGAAAAAGGAACACGGAAGCTACAGAAGAAAAGGCTCGAACTTTACTTGACGAGCTCAGGCCAAAGAAAATACGTCCCCCAAGAGAAACATCTTCTTTTAAATTTACAAGAGATCCCCATTTCGGATTTCTCCATTTAAAGGCAAGCGAAAGAAAAAAGGTCCTAACTTGATGCGAACAGATTTGCATTTCACCGGAAGAAAGCAGAGGAGAGTTACACCACTACACACGGATTAAAAGCAAAGGTAAAAAAGAAAACAGCGCACCTGTATAGTCGCAAAAGGAATGAACTTCAACGGAGAAAGTGGTAAGAATAGAACAAGAGCATTTCGAGCTTACCGCCGGCAGATGAGGCTTTTCAAATGGCGGGGTTTGAAGCAGGGACGCGAGTCGGTTTGCTTTTTGAACAATGTGGGCGAAGCCAAGAAGGGATGTCCCCGAGAAAGTGAAAAATTACGTAAATGATTCATGAACATTGGCTTAATATGTAATTTGATCTTTGAATTTTTATATAGTCTCTAAATTTTAGCTTAATATTTAATGTGATTACTGGACTTTTAATTTGTTCAATGTGATCGACTACATTGAAAATTTTTATATAGTTTTAGGACTGAATTGAATATATATTAAAAATTCATGAATCATATTGAATAAAATAAAATTTTAAGAATAACATTAAATATTAAGTTAAAATTCATAAATTATATTAAATAAATTAAAATTTTAGAAATCAGATTATACATTAAATTAAATTTTAGAAATTAATTGTGTCGTGAGAAAAAGCAGGGAAAAATAGATAAGGAACCCTTAGAAAGAGACGGAGATCACGGGAAGGAAGGGACTTTGACTGGACTGGACAGGGCCAATGGCATCTTCGCCTTCTGGTTCTTCTTCTTCTACGTCGACCTCGGCTGTCTTTCTTCACTTCTCACTTCCCAAAAACCCCAGTCTCTGCAAAGAGAGAGAGAGAGAGAGGAGACCAAGCTGACTACTTGACTACTGTTTCAGTGCTTTTCACGATGCGTACGCTCCTTCACTTTGCACGCGCCGTTTCTGGTGGCCCGTTACTTCTCGCTGTTCATCCAGGATTATATAATGGCTGTTTACTTTCAATTATGTTTATTCAGATCACCTTTCTTTTTCTCAGCAAACTCTTTAATGACATGTTTGTTCCCTGCCTTTATCTTAAAGCTCTCGCTCTGAAAAATGTTTAAAAGGAAAAGGTACTCTTCTTCGTGGCTTATCTAACGGGAAGGTTCTACTTGAAACCTAAGATAAGAATGGTGGCTCGAAGCTCTCGATCCGAAAACGTTGACATAGGAGTGGAGATCATCTTGATTCCGTTACAGTAGCAGTAAACTTGAAAGAGAAAGATTGATTTACTACATGTAAACTTGAAAGAGAAAGATTGATTTACTACATGATGATTCTCTTGAAAAAGATCAAAATTGCGATCTTTATTTCAAAGTTGCTAAAAAGAGAAGAAAATCCATTAGCATTGACTAAGAGAATCGGGACTTCCCCAAATACATTTGTCAAGAGAGCCATATAAACTCTTTTATTTGAAATATGTCACTTTGTTTTAAATATATCTTCTTTTTAATTTTCAAGATACGTAGATATGCATTATAATCTTAATTGGTATCTCTATGTCATTCGTTAACAAGATCTATTGCTCTATAAGAAATACGCGGTTACTCTAATTCCATCTGATTTTAAAGTTGATAGCGGAGTGTGACGAGCAAGAACCAATCATTAACCCCCCGGTGAAGGGTTACCAATGGGGGGTCATTTGTTAGGGGAAAGAACAGCAAACAAGTCAATACCTTGTTCGTGGTTAGAATGTTTGGAGTTTCAAACAAAGAAGAAAGGGAAACAGTTTGGTTTGTAGATCCCAAATCTTGATTGGAACCCAGAAGATCTGGGCTATGTTCAGTGGGTCAAAGCATCTTCCTGAACGAAACTGGAGGAAGGGTGTCCTAGAACATGTGCTTACTGTTCTGTTCGATGCATGTAACGATTCGCCTGAATCAAGCTGGGGCCAACAGCAAACACCGAAATCGTCCCCCGTGTCGTGCTTTGGTCGGATCGATAGGTCCAGAGTCACGAGCACAAAACATTGCCGGTCAGTGATCACATGGGAGCTGCCGCAGTTGGTGACGACCCTTTTGATTGCCGTGAATTCTGCAGTGGTCTTGGCCTCGCTCGACCGCTCCGAAAAAGCACTAAGTCGTCGGCTCCTGTTTGGCCTAAAAGTGGGGGGGAAAGCTACGGGACAAGAGGGGGCCGACAACAATCGAAGCCTCGGACGTTGGTTGTCTGTTTAGGGGCCCCAAGAGGAAGCAATAGGAAAAGAACATGGGATAGCTACTATATATGAAGTATAATTGCATTCTGGGGTTTGTGATATTGATGGTGGGACATCTTGGCCTATGTTGTTTCCTTTGGGATCAAGAAGATGGGGTAGGTTGCAGAGGAAAGGGAATTTATGATCGTAAGGATTGATAATGTTGGTAATCCTTGACTTTTGTTTCATAAAGATTGTTAGGCGCTGTGCGTGAATTTTCTTTTTTTCTATTCAATTTAGTCTCGAAATTTTTAAGAATTCACTTCATGTCGTTTTTGCACGTATCAGCATCTACGTGACTTTCGGATGCGGGATCTCTCTGTCTCTCTATCTTAAACGGAAATTACATCGGTTTAATCCAATTACAAGCCGCTAGTTTTGGACACCACCACCACTCACCAACGTGATGCTCGGCCACACCACCGGCTCTAGAATCACTACTAGACGCAGTCACCACCTCAACTAGCACACCAAACCCGACCACCACCATCATCGCTAGCACTTAAGACTCGACAGCTTCGTCAGCGCCACCCCATGCATTCATCAACATCCGCTTTTCCACTTTTCCTTATCTCCCTCTCTTCTTTGATCTGAGGACTACGATCTGGAATTTTGAGGTCATGACATCGAATATGAGGTGCAACGATCTTGAATCAGAAGAGAGAAAAGAGTTGTGGCATCGATCGCCCCCTTGGACACTATTGGTAGGTGAGAAAGAAAGAAAAAGAAAATGAAATGAAAAAAATTTATCTTCCGGCGATTGGAAAAGCATAAATTATTGGTCTATGTCATTTTTTAGCCCATTCATTGCTAGATGGCAATCCGCTTTAGAGGAAAAACGTTCTATGTTACATTGTGTTTAACCTAAAAGACCGCATTGAACCGACTTTTAGAAGCTCCGGGAATAGATTGAAAAAGATTAATTCGGCTATGATATTGATTCGAGTAAATGTTTAGGACCATAGTATTATCCTTCTTCATAATCTATGAGCCGAAGTAGTTAACAATTTGTGTTTTTTTTTTATCTTTAAGAAGAAACCTATGATGGTTCAAGGAAACAAAGTAAGCAATCCTCGGTGCATTTGTAACATCTACTTCTTCTTCTCTTCTTTTTTTTCTATTTGACAATTTATGTTGACATCAATAACATTCAAGTAAAAAAAATTGTAGATCTTATGTCTTAGATGGACAAACCCATTTTGTTCGGCTTTTCAAATACTACTTGGGGAAATGCAAATACCTTTAAATAAAAGCTACTGAGGAAAATATAAGTGGTATTTGGTAAAAAATCATTTGAAAGTCACTTAGGGAAACGCAATTGTGTTTGGTAAATTACTTTTTACAAATGGACTTTGGGAGGTTTTTTTTTTTTTTTTTCAAAGTACCCTTCGTCGGCTCCGAAGAAGGGCTACGGCCGCCGGCAAGCTAGATCTGCCTACAGCTGCCGTTGCCCAAGGAGGCCTGAGGTCGCACGACCTCAGTCTGTCGTTGCCTAAGTCGCACGACCTCAGGCAACGGCCGCCTGGGGTCACGCGACTACCTAGGTGCCGTCGCCTAGGTTGCGCGACCCAGGTCGTCATTGCCTAGGTCGCGTGACCCAGGCGCTAGGCCATCGCTGCCGGCGTCGCGCGACCTAGGGGACGACACCTAGGCAGTCACGTGACCACAGGCGGTTGTTCCTTGAGGTCGCGCAACCCAAGCACTAGGCTGTCGCCGCCGGGGTTGCGCGACCTAGGCGATGACGCCTGGGCGGCCGCCCAACCCTAGGTGGCCATCGCCTGGGTCGGGCGACCTTATTGGCCCCTCGTCAGCCGCCCTAGCTAGCCACCCTAGCCGGCCACGCTTTGCTGAAGAATTTTTTTTTTTTTGAAACAATCAGCATTTGTGGAATGCCGAAAATCAAAAGTCCAAAGCTATTCCGAACCAGCTTTGTACTTTCGGCATTTCAAATGTTAGCTTTCGACTTTCTGGACTCAGAAAACTGAACCAATCGATTCAGCATTTTGGGAACGGGCTTTCGAGGCTGAAAGCCCCTTCCCAAAACTAAACCAAACGGGGCAATGGGATAGGACCTAGCATCGAGCTGACATAAAGATTTCTCAATACGAGAAGACATGCATGAGCTCACGAACATTCGAAGGGAATTTCTACAATCCTTCAGAGAAATAGTTCTCTGGGTGATTTTTTAGGGAATTGGAAGATCCATTGCGGATGATTCCTAGAGAGATGGGTGGGTGTCGGATCACAAATGAATAGATCTCATCCGCTCGTCGAGTAACTTCGAAGGTTTTGCGTGTCACGAATCGTGGGATAGCGATGATTTGGTTTCATTTTCACATATGACAAAGTTCAATGATCGATCCTCGGCTTAGGAAAGGACCAGCCCAGATTTCAGGGTACCATGGGAGCTTTCGCTGGGTTCTGTAAACCCACAAAGGCCCTAGCACTCGAAGAAAATTTGGAGAAGGAATTACAGCAAAGGTCCCCACCTTTAGGTACGGAGAGAACACTCTGATTCTACATTTTTTGATTGAAGCAATCAAAATCCTAACATCTTTTGTTAAAAAGTGCAATGGGGCTCTTTCGATCGCCAATGCTCTGATTTCATACTGTCCTACAAACGATGTTCAATTGTCTCACAAGTAGTTTCTAGGCGAAGAAAACTTAATTGCACTTTTTCAAAAGATTCAGGATCAAATTAGATTTCCGGAACCGGACAATGCTTAGGGCTTTGACTTTTTACCAGTGAAAGTCGGACCACTATTGCTGTGTCAACTTCGCGACTGCATCAAATTGGTGTGATCTTCAAGGCTAAGCCAATTTGCTTGCCATTTCCTTAAATTTATTGTGATCTGTATAATGTCTAATTGCACAATTGACTCCAAAAAACAAAAACAGAATTAAAGCAGAACTACAACAAAATCAATTATGGCTTTATACTTGACTAATGATAAAATGAAAATCGACAAATTTACAGGAAAAAATAATTGATGCAGGATAAATTATTTTTTTCAAATGAGTTGGAGATGCCTTCAGTGCTTCGCTTGCGTGTTTTTGGACTTTCCTCATAACTGTTCAATTTTTGACTTCCCAATATCAATCTGGATTTCCTGATGCCAGACCATGTTCCAGACCATGTTCTTGGAGCAATCTTTTCCTTGAACACCGTTTAGTGCCGCGTCATCTTCAAGGACAATTTGCTTCACAAACTGCAACAGGTCCTAAACAAGCAAGACAAAAAAATAATGAAAAGCTCTTCAATTTAAATTACGACAGTAAAGAGCCAACCAGAAAAGGCTAAAAACATTTCGGCTAATTTTGTTTTGTTCAGTCAGTTTTATAAAAAAAAAATTGGTACATTGAGAAGGTGTGAATCCTGAACGCGGATGAATCATTGAATATGACGGGTCTCGTGTGTCAATCTAGTAGACCTACTAAGTTAAATGGTCCAAATCTCCTACGGGTCTAAAAGAAGCACGTGTACAGATTCCGAAATATAAATCCAAAAGCTTGATGCTTTCATATGACCAACCGGCTATGCAAATCTATAAACTATTGGCAAAAGGTTGGAGGTTAGCCAAATTTCTACGGACCTAGACTTAACAGTTCCAAGAGCCTATAACCTTTTATTTGCAGCATAAAGATATGATCAGATTCTCATGTACTCTTTAGCATATTCAATAATTCATAGAGCCGGAAAACAAATAATTTAAAAGAAAACCTCAATTATACATGTAATGCATGGACCCATCATTGCATTTGCACTGCACCAAAAAATTGTTGTATCTTCCTGTCAGAATATGCATCTCTTCTACTATGAACTGTTAATAGACCAATTTCAAATATGCCTCAATCTGCTGGCCTAAGTTCAATAAGGTCTTGATCCCACGTATTTAAATCTTGCTTTTGAGCAATTATTTCGAAATTTTTATCACCAAACAAGCAATCTAAGGCTAGGTACCCTAAGACTGGTGTAACTAAATGTGTACCCGGGCGGCATTGGTAGTGGTGGTGGTCGGATGAGCAGACGACGAAGGTCGACCCCATTTTTCAGGGTCCCATAGAATCGAACTGTTGAATGCAAAACTTGAAGGATGAATCATCATCAATGGAGGCCTTGGGTCTGTGCCATTGCTCTGGTCACCATCATGCCATCCTCTAGCTTGTGAAGTAGTTTTGCACACTGGCCACTTTCCCAACACCCTGCAATTAGTAAATTGAAATGATATATATTTCTCATCGAAAAGAAGGGAAAAGAAGAGTTTTAATTGTTTGACTTTAGACTTGATGACGAAGTATGACATTTATCCCTTCCTTCTACTCGATCTCTACTTAGTTCAAAAAACCATCATTTGGTACAAACCAACATTAGTTTCTTTCATTGCCAGACATTCCGAAATAGCAATAAATGAAAAGAGGAAAGACATCAGAAATATCACGACAGAGATAAAATTTGAATGTATAAGTGAGTTAAATGTTTGTGCATACTCTATCTCCCTGAGCTCCTCAAAGAAGTCCAAATCATAAGTATTCGAAATCATCGAAAAATGGAGGATCCCACTTATCCGGTGGTGCTCGATGTGGTGCAGAGCAACGTTGAACTGATGATAAGTTTCTGCTTCCGGGTCAGTGAAGTTCCCCTTGGACACCAAATGCCGGTACATGATGCCGGTGTTCCTGAGTATTTCCGATACTTCATTGGACTGGGATTGTCCCTCCAAAATGATCCAGAGCAACGGTGCAGGAACAAGTCTCAAAGTGTTGGACAACCTTCTTAGGAACACCCCTCGAAACTCGTCTTTTGTCCCTGTAGGTGTGACAATTATGAGGAGTCTTCTTGGAATCAATTCGACTTCCTCTTCTTCTTCTTCCTGCAACTGATCCTCTCCTCCAGCTAAAGCCGCCACGGCCACCGTCTCAGCTTTCAAACTGGCGTTGACGACAACGCTTGTCCTAGATATTGGCTCTGTGTGAGGAGAGAAATCCGCTTTATCCGAGGTGACCGCTACACGACCGGCGAAAGTGGAGGCTTTAATTGTCTGAGCGAAGCCTGTGAAGAAACCGATAAGGAGGCATACAGAGAAACGGAAAATGGCTCTTTTCCAAAATTGCGCTTTCTTCTTTGACCTTTCCACAGATCTCATCTCTGCAGAAACAAGTTGAGAGTCACGAGAATCTTGAGCTTTTGAGACAGAAATAAATTAACCCACTGACAATGAGGTTTGATGCACTACACTGTAGTCATCCATAATATTTTACGGGCAGAGGAGCTAATAATGTAGATAAAAGAAGCAGTATTAAAATATTGATGATTTGGATCTAGAGTGAAGGTTTGTATTTGGGAGAGGTAAGGAGCAGGGGAAAGATCCTTAATAGTTGTTGATTGTCACAGGCAACCCGGATGTGTACGCCCGAATTTAATAATTTAATTCAACTTGGTGAACACAGGAATTTGGTTCACTTGAAGCAGAAGAAAGACATCTACATATAATACTAGGGCTTTGAGCCGAAGATCGGACAAACGGTGGTTAGATTGAACTTTTCAATTACGTCATGCGAGAGGACAAGTCTCTAATGACCAGTGGCTGTCAGACAGAATAACTATGCAACTTGAAAATTGAAAGTCGACCGAAGCCCTAAACTAGATGGATGGAGACCGGGTATCTTCCTATCAGTCAGCCGCTGTAAAATGGTACAGATTGCCTGTGATTTTACTCGAAGTTCAACTTGGATAAGTTCTCTTTAAGTTTTATGATCGCCCGCTGTTTATGAGATTGATCTTAATGTTCCCCCATCTGAGATCAGCTCATGCACTACGGCGAACATTTCAAAACCAATGAACATCCCGAAAGGTACAGGTAGAAATGATAATCTAAAAGAGTTGAAGTTCTGAGTTACAGAAATATGCATGTGAACCAAAAGGTTTAGTGCGCACGCTCGCACGCGCACACATTGCTAGGCTATGCATATTTTTGCACTAGGGGTATTTTTGCATGCATCGTGCTCGCTGATTCAGGCTTATGGACGTAGAAAAAGCGCGTGCTCCATGTCACTGAAAGGAAAATTTAAGGATGGAAGAAAATGTTTCCTGAAATTGCTTTTCCTTGAACAAAGAGATTTCTAGCAAAAGATGCGCCAAAGGATGCCGCAAGGGTATACACAGCTGAACACGGCAAGTGATGGCCGAAGAGAAAAAACCCAGCGAAATCTACACATCAAAGGGACGGACTTCCGCAGCTAACTCATCTTGTTGACCTAGCTAAAATGATCCACAATAATTTCACAGGCCTAATGTACATAGTTGCAAGTTCAAAAGCCAAGAACCAGCGTCATCCTTGAATTAACCAGCCAATTCATCAACCCCGTAATCCTCCCCAAAGTACTTGTCAACCAAACCATTTGCCATATTTCGCAGGTCCTCATTTTCGTGAAACTGGAACCTTTCCATGGCTTCAATCCCATCTTCTTGCTCGACAAGCTTCGGCCCTTCACCATTAGGCATTCCCCTCAAAACCTGCCAATATAAATTGAAGATTTGGTAAGAAAATCCAAAAGTACCTTTCCTAGGCTTGGGAAGCCCAGTAAGTTATTTACTACTTTTACTTATGACTTCCCTCCAAAATACAAAATTGGAAAATATATATATATAAATACAAGTTTCTGAAAATTAAAAGAAGTATATACATCTCTAATAATCGATATCATGTATTGAAATAGGTTTTAGATTCTTTTAAAATGTCAAAATGTGCAAGCCACAAAGTTTAAGAAAGGTAGTAAATTGAAAGTAAGAGTCACTCCAAATAGGTCACTGGCAAGATCAGACGATCCACTATTTTCATTGCTAGCCTTTTACCAATTATCAGCACTGTCAATAACTTCCCAGGGAAGCATATTTCAAAACTTTTTTCATCTAATAGCAACTAACCTAGCCCTTTTTACCTATTATAATCACAGTCAATGACTTCCCAAGGCAGCATATTTCGAAACTTTTTTCATCTAATGGCAACTAACCTAACCAATGCATGGCGAACAAAACACCAAACTTTTCTGACAGAAAGGACCATCCTCTCTGTCAGAAAATCTTTCTTAAACCTTGGTCTGCAGATTATCATTCTACCAGAGACAAATTACACACAAAAAGAATTGAAAATAAGACAGTTGAATCCAACAGAAAAGATCTGAAAAAGAAAGCCTGAGATCACCCATGAAATTCTAGAATTCTGGGAAATAATTATATCCAACTTTTGGGGCTACAATATTTGGGAAACTCAACCTACGAAAAGGTAACCACAAAAATGAATGAGAACAAGGTCAGTTATCCAAGGTTTTCATCAGCTAGAAAAGTGGAGACATTCGAGAGAAGACTAAGCGCCCAATAGTGGCCCAAAGAACTAGTAAAATCAATGTTAAACAGAATTAAGACATCCTTCAAGGAAAGTTCTATGAATCAAATATAATCTATTCCTTACCAGCTCTATAAACTGAAGTCCCACTCTTGCCGCCTCAATATCAGCAGACCTTACCAGATCAATAAACCCTGCAAGGCATCCACCACCCACAAGTGAAACCAAGTGTTCCTGAATGAGAAAGGGCCTTGCGTCACCTTCTGTTGGGCCAACACAAAGATTTCCCAGGACATATGCCACCTCCTTTCTTACATCAAATGGGCCTGATGAGAGCAGACGTAATAACCATGGCAATGCCTTGCTCGAATATATTAACCTTTTGTGTTCAACAGAACCAGCGGCTATGTTAGATAACACCCATGCTGCTTCCTACAAAAGTTTTTGTTTCAGTGACAGGGAGAGCTTAAGTTTTGTACCAACAAAAAGAGGACCAAGTATACCTTCTTCAAGACTCGGTGCTCACTCTTTAAACATTTTACAAGGACCTTCACAACCGCATCTGAGATTGTCAAAATAAAAACTGATAAACACAAAATGCAAAAGGAAACTACTCTTCTTTTCCATATAATTTGCTAACCTGTGACTTCACTCCCGGGAAGGAGAAGAGTATGGGTGGTGTTTGTGTCACCAGCCACAAGGTTACCCAAACCCCGCAATACCTAGATGGAAAAAAAATATACACATACAGAAAAAATTACCAAAAGCAAGCATCTTGAAGTAAACCACTCCAAATCCAAGACTGAATGACATAAATATGATGCTGAAAGAAACAGTAACAGAAAAAATAAAATTTATGAACAGGTTAAAAAAACCTCACTTAACATTTATTTCCCCTTAGAAGAGAAAAGCTCAAAAAACCACCAGGATTATTCAGTTTAGATAACATTGACAATGATTTGTGAAAATAATTGGCAACTAGCATTAGCATATGGAATAATCTTAGCCTTTCCCCATATTGGAGAAACTATTACAGAAAAGCTAGACTTAAGCCTATTTTTGTCCTTAACACTATCGACCCAATCCATCCTTGACCTCCAATCACTTTTATGGACTTATCTGCACCTTAACCAAGATATGCACCATGTTTTCGGTCCAAAAATTTTGTAAATAATATGATAACAAATCCAGCAGATTGACAAGAAAATATGGTATCCCCTTAATTAAGTTACAGGAAACAAAATGGCGATGACTCTTTCATTTATAAATGAAAATGAGTAGCACATAGAGTTGGAATCAGTAAACCTCCATCAATAATTTGAAAGTGAACATTGAAAGTTCAAAATAATCTCAAAATAATGAAAAAAAAAAAGTCCCTCCTTCTCCACATTTTGTCCCTTCTTTATCCTTCACGAATCCACGGTTTTAACACCTTTACCATGTTGCCTAAATCATTACAGAAGTGAACATGAGGTGTGGTCATTTACCTCATGAACCACATCAGAGTTCATACATTGGACTTGGTTAAAGGAACTGTGGACTCCAATTGCATGTATTGTTTTGTAAAAGCATAACTCCAATTGTATGCTTATTATCTTTCAAAGACTAACAAAAAATGATGCCCTTAACCCTATGTGCGTGGCTGAACTACTGCAACCTCAAGCTTCAAAATAATTTCCAACTCATTTGTACAAATCTGTCAGAAAAGCACTAGGAGATAACTTTAAACAAAATAAAGAAAAACGTATTTATTACGTACTATATTCACTTCTCCTTTCCTTATACACTCATCAGTACTTGGTACAAGGTTCCTGTTAATCGATCATGCTTACCGGAATGAGCAATTGCAGACTACTAGATGTTGCCAATCTTTCCACAAGGAGTTGAACAACATCATTCTTCACCAGTAAATTAGTGGCAAAATTTGAAAGGGCCGAGAGATACACAACTACCCAAGCAATCTCTGTTGCTAACTCCTCATCCCTGATAATGCCAAAACATTGCCGTAAGAAAAGGCTTTTTTAGAGAACGCATTAGAATTTCCAAAATAAGAATACAGCAAGAAACCAAGTCCCTCCTCAGGAATAACTTCCAGAGCATTACCAACTGCATTTCTACACTCATAAGAATTCATCAAAATTTGTGGCAAAATTTGTGGCAAAATTCATCAAACTGCCACTAAATCCAATGCCATCAAACCTACGCGATATCTATACAAGCTCCCAGTTGTTCCTTATTCTCACAGTAGTTTACAAGAACCAGATTCCAGCTTCTCTCTCTGCTTAAGTGGCACCCCTGGGATATACTGCATATGACATATCCTCAAAGCAGGGAAACTGATTCCTCACCAAAGCTCTAGGTTCACCCTAATAACCATACTCCTGATATAGTCCTCAGGACCTCAGCTAAAAGTCTACACTTACCAACTCCCAGGCTGTCTTCAGAAAGTTTCTCTCAGGTTGATCACTCTATTTACAAAAACAGAAGCCAGAGACACTATAAGATGCATTCTATGAATCAATGTGGATTGTGGACTAGTTTGCCAAGATACCGCATCTACAAAGCTTAGAAATGGGACCACTCTGGCCAAATCTAAGTACAAGATAGGGAAGATAATATATCCATAAAATGAAACAATAGAATTGTCTTTGAGATAAACAAAACCCACTTACGCCTTTTTCAAGTGCCGAACAATTGCATCCAACACCCCATCAATTTTGATCAGATCAGTAGCTGCTCTAGAATCAGGTCCCTGCATTCAAGCACACTGTAATTATTTCGTAAGTTAAATTTTAAGGAGGATAAAAATATCACTCAAGTTAGAGATGCATAATAAATGTAAGATAAGAATAAATATTTCTAAGGCCCTATGAACTTGCATATCCTATAGCCAAAGTATATTGGCTTAAGAAGTATTATGTCTAGATGGGACAGACAAATTATAAAGAACAGACTGAAAAGAAGAAATAAATTTTATCATCAAATCAGACAACAGAAAGAAATGACAACCAAACAGGTGGGAAAGACAGATCCACCGTTTCTTAAAAAAGTTTATTTAGCCACAGTACTAGCATGTATGTCCTTATTGACAAATAGAAACCTTAATTAAGTTTGACAATGCCCAGGCAGCTGTTCTCACGGTTGAACCCTTGTTTGGAAGCATCATTCTTGCAAGAGGTAGCAAGGCCCCTTGTGAGAGCAAAATGTTTCTCAGCTCCTCCCCTTCACCAGCCACATTTCCCAATGCCCATGCACACTGCTCGGCAACAGGTAAAGAACTCTTCTCTGAAAAACAAATGCAATCTCATGAGCGAAAACTAGTCAGAGATGAGATTTAGCTTCAAAAGGATACTTATTGATTGATGACAAATGTCTGACATCTTAATGAAACAAAGCATAGAAATATTGTATGTGCTTCAGGAGACAACTATAGATCCTCGATCGGCATACAAGCAAAGAATCTAGCTTATTTTTATCCCTTATTTGGGAGCAGAATTTAACTTAAGAAAAAGAGAAGTAGACGACACACAAGAAGATTAAAAAACAAATTGACACTTCAACTCAGACTGATAATTCACACATTCTCAATGGAGAGAACCAAGGAAAGGCACATGATCAAATTAGATAGACTTTAGTTGGATTAATATTTAGCCACTCCACCTATAGAAGAATAAGTCTAGCATTATCACCACGATACACCATTGATAATAAATGCTAAACACAAATAACTGACTCAAGGCAAGAACAAATCCTTACATATAGTAATTGCATACGTCCAATAATTTAGGATTTGCCACTGACCAGGTAATCTCTCTGTAACTTTCACAGATTTCTTGAGCCAGTGAAGATTTTTAGTGCATAAGAAATAAAAGTGATTGACATCTATTGATGCTCTCAGTGAGCAAAGGTAACGGAATGCTCTAAGAATGGTAAAAGGCCAAAGCAGTAGGTTGTTTTTGAAAATATTCCTTTCTCTTTTAATTTCAGCTTTCAGCATAAAAATGCTATTTCAATCAGTGTCAATGGGATCCGCACCATCATTTTGACATTATTTACACTCCCAAGCCCAAAAAAGCTGGTAAGACATAATTTCCACTAATAGAAGATTTTGCAAAAACCACCTACCGCCAATATGAGCAATAAGCATTGGCAATACGGGCAGCAAAGCTTTTGTTTCTTCTGGTTTTCCTGCGGCAATGTTTGTGAGGCACCATGCTGCCTCGAGCAACTGCAGTGGTCAAGAAAAGATGACTCACTAGAATGATTCTCACCAAAGCAAATGCCACAAGAAAGAAAAGACAAGCTTCATATGCCCATCACATTTGCACATGTCTACGCTTGCAGCAAACAAGAAAAGACGATAATTGTTCATCCTATTCAACAGTTAATATCATTTCCTACATGTTAAGGATATAAACACAACGATAAACAATGATAGCCAAAAGAAGAGCACACTTAACATAATCTTTGGTCTGACCAAAAAAAAGAAACATAATCTTTGGACCTGTTCATCCGGAGAGCCAAAGGAAAGACACTGCACGAGAATGGGTACTGCTCCTGCCTCTAGAGCAGCTTCAACAGGAGGAAACTCGGACCTTGATAATAAACGCCTCAATTCACAGAGGGCACTCACTCTTTTTTGCATTGCACCTTTTCCCCTTCAAAAACCATAAGCACGATATAAGATAATTTGAACATTTATAGATCCCTTAAGAATACGCAAACATTCAGCCATTTATCTACAATACAGAAGTCTGTTTATCGAAAGTCAGCCATCGAGAAATATGCCCTAACTTTTCAATTTGATTTGAATACATCATAGGACAAGAGCTCTAGGAGACACGTACTGGTATGTAATAGCAGCCTTCAACTCTTCGACGGCTGACGAAGTTTGAGCTTCCAAAACAGACTGCTCCTCATCAACCACCATATCATTGCCAGGGGAGACATCGCCTTTGCCTTCACCATCACCGTCGCCATTAGCACTACCGCTAACCCCGATCCTGCATAACCGCTTCGCACGAACTAACGATTCTCTTCTTTCTTTCCCCACAGCCACGGCTTGTCGCCGCCTCCTTTGCGCTGCGACATTGCCAACTAAAATTCCCGAGAACAAAAGAACAATCACCCACAAAAAATTAGTCCCCATGAACAAAACTGCCCCAGCAAAGTTGAACTCTTGAGAATACCCAGAATGCCCATCTTCACGAATTTAATAAAAAAAACCTCATGTGAGTTTTAACCCTACATAGTGTTTTTTTAACAAAAGACTGAGAGCCTAATATACAGCTATGAAGCAAAAATGTTTACGATTCTCTACGAGGACTGATGGTTCATTTCTATTCTACGCCGCACTAGGCACGATCAAAACGGAGACCAATGCTGAGCCCGAGCTGAGCGCTTACACGAACGCAGACAAAAAAAGAAAAAACCCAGAAGTGCTTCGCTCGGACAGAAAATAAGCTAGTTTCGAATATGCTTCGTGATCGACTGTTCAGATTCTACGTTGACGCGCTGCAAAATCGAAACTTTAAGAGCATAGCGGGTATCAAAATATAGAATCGATCGAAAGAGGAGGCACCTGAAGACTTGATAGGGTCTCTTCGGAGAGGCGAGGCGTCGTCGGCCATTGGTGAACGCCGAATTCGAAGCGGGAGAGCTCCAATCGGTCGAGGGCAAGGGAGGTGGAAGAAGAATGGCGCGAGAAGGCGAACCTTTCGCCGCCTTCTTGTTCGCGCTGGGTTCTCTTCGCGGAGTGCAGAGGAGTCCGAAAATTTCCCTCGCTGTCGCTGTCGCTGTTCAATGGAGAGCGAGAAACCTTCGTGAGCATTTTTAAATTAAATTTCACATGAAATAATCGAAGAAGCTGGGTCCAACTGGGAAATTATTATTCGAGGGATATACATATATATAAATGGAAAATTACAAAAATTGTACAGGGACATTTATTATTATTTTGGTTCTCTAATTTAGCCTATAAAGTAATCTCCGATCAAAATTTCGGGACGATTTTCGTCAAAGGCCAACAGAAAAAGCTAACTAAACACGAATACGTGGCAGTGACGGGACAAGAAGATATAGATAATAAATGAGAAATTGCAAAAATAATCTTTGTATTATTGGCCATGTTCATAATTGATCTCAATACTTTTCATTTGCAACATCTGTTGTTTAAATTTTATTCAAAGGTTTTTTTTTTTTTTTTTTTTTTTTTTTTTTTTTTTTTTTTTTTTTTGATAACCCAGGGAACCCCCGCGCGGCCGACAGTCGGGGAGTAAACCCTGGAGGCGACATGTGCTAGCCACCACACACGTGCCACCGGTTAAGTCACCCTGCGGCGCTCGGGATTCAAACACTCAACCTTTTGCGAGAGGAAGAGTGCGCGCTCCAGCAGCGCCACCCAGGCGGGTGGTTCCAAAGGTTTTTCTTGCATTTGAGGAAAAAAAAAATTGGGAGTTAGTTCCCTACCAAAATATCTCTTAATCTGTGCATTGCATTCTTACTTTCCGTGTTTAGGTGTTAATAAGTGTTAGGATGCGTTTAATGTATATTGAAACGGGTTTAGGGATATTTAAGTAGAATAGTTCCCTCCTCTTCCTTGCATTTCTTCCAAGAAAATGAGTTAGTAAAAAAAAAAATGTTTTCTCTTTATTAAAAAACTCAAGTTAAAAGATGGAGAAAATGACTTTCGAGATTGAAAACTAGAAATCGTTTTCCCTATACACGAATGAATTTTCTCTGGTTGCATTTTCTTCTGCTGCATTATAGTGGTTTATCCTCTGCTTGAAAGTGTCTTTCTTCTTTCTCGAGAGTGCATCAATTGAAAATATTTTAATAAGAGTATTATATTTTTTTGCGAAACAAGCCAAACCTAATTTTGAATAACTACATTTGGGTCATTCGATAAAAGCATTTACTGGTTGAAGACGCATTTTGCGATTTTTGGGCACAAAAAGGGTGGAGAAACGGGAAAAATTGTTCAAAAAGTCTTAAAGGTGTTTTACTTTTGCCAATTCAGTCATAAACCTTTCAAGTTTACCAATTGAGTCATAAACATTTTCATTTCTTGTCAATTGAGTTTATCCAGCCAATTTTGGCTGCCTAGAGCTAACGTGGACATCAGCCGGCACTAACCGTCCAACCAACTCCCACGTGGTAATTTTTAAATTTTTTTTTTGAATTTTTTTTGGCCTTCTTTCCTCTGGTCGGTAAGATCAACCTTATCGACCTTTGGCAAAACTCGTCCTTGCCGGTCACTTGCGAGGGCAAGCCTTGTAAGCCTCTGGTGAAGCTCACCCCTGTTGGTCATTGGCTAGGGTGAGCCTCGCCAGCCCTTAGCCGGGAGAGGTTACCTTGCAGTCGCGACCTAGGCGAAGGCAAGGGAGGTGGGTAGTGACAGTGAGGTCGGTCTCGCATTAGCTAAGTGAGAGGCAGCGGCGGCGAGGTTGGCCTCACTAGATCTGGACAAAGTTAAGCCTCGCCCAGCCAAAGTGAGGCCGACCTCGCCGTCACGACCCGAGCGAGGGAGATGGGTTGCGAAGGCGAGGTTGGCCTCACCTTTGTTGAACGAGACTCGCCCTTGCCAATAGCTGATAGGGGCGAGCTTTGCCAAAGGCCAGCGATGACAAAAAAACAAAAAGAAAAGAAATATTTAAAAATTGCCATGTAAGTGTTGACCGAACGGCCAGTGCCCACCGGTAGTCACATTAGCGTCGCCCGGATGGACTCAATTGATAAGAAGTGAAAATATTTAGAACTGAATTTACGAAAGTGTAATAGGTATATAATTTTTTGGACAATTTTCCTTAGAGAAACGGGAGAATGTTGCTAGGTATTCCATTAGTTACTTCGTGAATTTAGTTTTATTCTTACTTTATAAACTCTTGGGAATTTGGATTTTGACGCTCAATTTTCCCACAAAAAAGATAACTTATTTTTCAAGAAAAGCTCGAGGTTCTTTACCAACCTCCAATTGGCTTATGTTTTATTTAACTATAAAAGATTTAATTCGAAATTAACCGATGAAGCACTCATAAAATATTCAAGCAAAAAAAGAGAGGAACCTATCAAATTTACTTGTTTTCACATATTGTCGCACATCATTCAATATCAATAGAAAGTTGACACCATATTTTCTTGTCTTATATTTAGACTTCAAATTTACGTACCAATTCATGGCAATAACATTCAAGTCCATTTTGATCGATCTATAATTCATAATAAGATAAAAAAAGATAGAATTAGTCGATATGTCATCTATCTCTAGATCTATGTAAAAAAGATTGAATTGTCCAAAATGCTAATCCACTATTGATTGCATAAGCACTCGAACCGATGTTTACAAGAGATAACGAATATTAAAGCGATTTGCTCATTAAATTTTCTTAGTAAAATCGTACACGTATCATGTGATGTTAATAAAGTATGATGCGTTTTTCTTGTTACTATGTTTTTTTTTTTTTTTTTTGGGTAAGGAACTTCTTGTTACTATGTTTATCCTAGCGGACTCCGAAAAAGTGTTCGGCAACCTCGGAGAGAGAATTGAAATGGGAATAAAAATGGATGCGGAATACAAAAGTTGATTTCTTTTTTCGGGAGGGCTGGATAAAAATTAGTTGCAGATTCAAATACTGAATATACAAGAGTTGTTTTTTTTAATTTGGTCGGTAGGAAAAAGGGGTTGACCAGTCCAAGAAAGAGGAACTGCACGCCCGGCTTAAATAAATGGGGAAGGGCACGCCGAGGGCAGCCGTGGGAGAAGAAAAGAGAAGGTAAAGAAAAGAAAAGACGAAAAGGGAAAGAAGAAGAAAGGGAATTAGGGAAAGAGCGATTCCGTGCGAATGCTTCACGGACACCTCGTCAGGCAGGATTTACTTGATTTGCAACACCCGGTAAGGATTTCAGTCATTTGTTTGTAATCGAAATGGTTTTCGCAATTATGACACATTTCCGAAGTTACGAGAAATTTGAATTGCCCGATTTTTTAGTTATTAAGCTAATGGATATAGTGAAAATAGTAGATCATGGAGTTGTGGAGTGTGGCGTTTGACAAAAGTTGATTTGAAATAATGGTCAAGTCAAATCAAAATATTTATGTTTTGAGCTCGAGCTTCCTATTGTGAATAATTTTGAATATCTGTTTCGGACAAGAATTTTGCTAGCGCGTAAGAGTCGTTGTATTAGCGAATAAGTTTGATTTAGCCGATTTGTAGTTAAGGTAGGGATTTATTCGACTTTGACGTTATTTCTTGCCTATTTGATAGGATTGGGAGTTCCTCACATCGAGTAATCTTTATTGTTTGGTCGTCTGTATTTTTCAGTGAGTGGTACTATTTCTTATTCGAGTTGTAAACTTATACTTTAAAAGTGATATACATTAACTATAATATAAGTTATGAAATGACATTTTTGTTGCATTAGAGTCTTAATCAAGCATTCACTACCTTTTACTATTAGTGAATGGCTTGAAGAAAGGTATTTTGAAAAAATATATATATATATATATATGCATTGTTTTATGAATTGATTTATGAAATGAATTCTAAAAAAATGATTTGAAAAATGCTTTATGAAAAGTATTTCTGGCAAATGTGTCGTGAAGTGTTATCTGTTTGGTTTATAAGATTGATTATGAATTGAATTTTTTATATCGGTGGACACATTGTAGTTTTAAGATATCTTTCTAAGTCAAGCCACAAACTGATAATAAATGGAGAGCTCGACAAAGTGGAATCTTGGTCACCTTGTCATCATGAGTTGTGTCGTGACTATGATTGAAGATTGAGCAATAGATTAATCAATGAAATAGATCATTGATATGGTTTTTTTATAAGGATTGATGTCATATTTGATTGGATATGTATATCATATCTTAAGTTTGGATTATAAGTTTATGTTATTGCTTTGTGTATATATATATATATATATATATTATTATTATGGTTGCTTGATATACTTAAAAGAGATGTATTACTTACTGGGTTGTTACTGCTCATTCCATTCATATTTCATGTTTTTTAGTCTCCTCAACTAGCGGTTGATAAAACGAGAGTGCTTTCGACAATGACTTTTGGGAGAAAGATTTTGGGTATAAGCTTAGCTAGTTGTATTGTTTCTGAGTTAATACTTGTTGGGTTACCTGAGTTCTTAGCTATACATATTATTTTTCTTTGATATTGTAACTAAACTGTTGGTTTATCAGATAAATATATTTTTCTAGATATGCCATATCTATTGTTGATTATATAGTTCACGTACCCAATATTACGATTTTAACGAGATGGGTTGAGACGATGCAGTTCCAAACTCGTCTCGACTCGACTCGCATATCTGCCGTTCGATAAATTAACCCGAGCTCGATTGAGAATGGAAGGATTTGCTCAGGTTCGATTCGATGAGAAAATCGAAATGCTCGAATTTATTTCAACTTAGCCTGACCACCAACATGTCATCTCCACGAGCATAATTCAAGGTTTATTTCAAAGGGGAAGCAAAATCCCACCACCTCCTCGACCCGGCGGCCCCGGCGATCCTCGCTTGGCGAATGGATTCAAACCCTTTTCGGCGTCCGAACGCGCGCGGCCCACCTCAGCAGAATGCGGCCGTCCCACACACTAGCCTAGCCTCCTCCCCAGATCCACGTGTCATCATCTCCGCGGCTGTGCAGCCTTTCTCGGGGCTACACTTTTCCTGCCGCTCCTCCTTCTCTTTCTCACCCTGCAACTTTTCCCCGTCAACGTTTTTGTCTCCTCGAGAAAACAGCCATAAATCCGCCTCGCTCCGCCCCAACCACCATCTGGAGAGTCCCACATCTCCGCGCGCCGGACCCCCTCCCCGCGCCTCGGTTCTCCCTGTCTCTTCCGATCTCCGGCGCCCCCCCTCCGCCATCATGCTGCCTCCGCCGCCGCCGCCGCTGAAGGCCGTGACGGTGACCCACGTGCGCTACCACCGGGGCGACCGGCTCGGCCACTTCCTCGCGTGGATCTCGCTCGTCCCTGTCTTCATCAGCCTCGGCGGCTTCGTCTCGCACTTCATCTTCCGCCGCGAGCTGCAGGGGATGTTCTTCTTCCTCGGCCTCCTCGTCTCCCAGCTCGTCAGCGAGCACATCAAGGCCTGGGTCCAGCAGGCCCGGCCCGAGACCTGCGCGCTGCTCGAGATGTGCGATTCCCACGGCTGGCCCTCCAGCCACTCTTCCTACATGTTCTTCTTCGCCACGTACTACACCCTGCTCACGTACCGGGGGATCGGCCTCACCGACACCAAGAACAAGCCGCTCGCGTGCTCCCTGCCGTGGTGCTTGGCGGTGCTGACGATGTACTCTAGGGTTTATTTGGGGTACCACACGGTCGGTCAGGTCTTCGCGGGCGCCGCGCTCGGGAGTTTGATCGGATGGGCTTGGTTTTGGCTGGTGAATTCGGTGTTCTGTCGCTACTTCCCGGCGATCGAAGAGAGCGCGTTCGGGAGGAGGTTCTACATCAAGGACACCTCGCATATCCCGAACGTGTTGAAGTTCGAGTACGACAACGCGAGGGCTGCGAGGAAAGACATGGAATGCAAGTGCAACTGAGGCCGGGCTGATTGGGAATTCATTTCAACAGGTGTGTGTTCTTCATCGCCGCTCTACTCATTGTTCATGTTTCCCGGATAGCCTTTGCCCACTTTTGTTTATGGATTTGATATTACAAGTTGCTTTTCTGTCGTTCTCTTCGTGTTTGATATGACTGATTAAAGGAAAACAAAAGCTTATCTTGGGAATTTTTCCGGCTCTTGCCCTGTTGAATTTCTCGTGTCCGTTTGCACTGCTGCTACCCAATTTATTTTCCTAGAAAGCTGATTTACATGCCGAATAATAACCGTTCATATCTTCTCTTCCCTGCGTCACCTTTTCTACCATAAATTAGTCGTTTTAACTTGGAGCTACTTTGGGATTGAGCTTTCGAATTGGTTTCATCAATGAAGTTTATGTTCGTGACGATGCGGCATGCTGATAGCCCCGAAGTTGAATGACTGCCCATGTCAATTACTCGTATACTGAACTAATAGTTTGTTGTTAAGAAATGTCCCTCTTTCTCTAATTAGAGCAGAAAGGAAAACGATTTGATTGAAACTAATTCTGTGTATCATATACACTTTTGTCTGGCTTCGGTATCTATTGACATTCTTCGAGCGAAAATAACCTAAAGGTCTGCACACTTCATTGTACTTCTTCATTTTAGATTCTTTTCATTTATCTCACTAGCGTGAACCAGGAAAATGCCAACTGATGACATAAAGCTGAGAAAGTAGAAGAGGAGATTATGCTAGACTTGATAGTGGCAGAACATGTGTTACACGGGGTTTTGCATTCCATTGCTTTTGCCGATTGAATTTGAGAAAAATCAAGAATCTTTAATTTGGTTCTTCACTTCTCTTACAAACTTCGTATTTGTGCAGCAACATCCTAATTCACTGTTACACCGATTTTTAGCAAAAGACATTTTTTTCTTCACCTTTTCAAGTCTTCTTGCTTTGTCTCTCTTAAGTATTTATGTTTTTTAGGTAGTGTAAGTGCAGTCCATCGCTTGTATTATTGAAGAATGATCTATGGTTAGCTCCTGCAGTATGACTTCTCAGGACTTGCAGCTTCTTTCTTGGTTTATTTCCAAGGACTTATGGCTAGGCATTCTTTTCTCCCCAAAATAGATCTGTTCGACTTATACTGCCTGATTTATGCTGCAAATTCAGTTTATTTGTAAGACCACAAAATCCGCTTATATTTGGCGTATGATGCAGTATGTTCAAGGATATGCATATCTGTCTATTGAGAGATGAGCGCTTGCTACTTCAAGCTGCAGCCCAAATTATACGATGTGTAACTGCTGAAAATTGCTGAAGAATTTAGTTCTTAGCTATTTGGGATGGAAATGACAAACTAAAAGAGTAAGAAGTGATCATCTGCTTGAAGAGCAAAGAATTTTGCGGACTGAAATACTGGATATCAACCCAAAGAATACTGTAGACGTTGTGACTTGGAATATCCTTATGTTCTTGTGGAACTTTGATGTACTACAACAGTTCTTTATAAGTAAAATTTAATCTTATCGAGGAAACTTATTATTTGGTTCACGATCTTTCCTAGCTAACACACTCCGTACTCCAATAATCCCAACCTGTTGTTCCTTTTTAATCTGTTAATCGAATCAAATTTGAAAATGAGCTCGTTACGTTAATTATCTAATGGGCAAGAATTGAATAAATTGGTCATCCAAGGGGATCATTCACATCTCTAAAGTAGTCGATTTTCATACTCACTAAAAAATTTTTCTCCAATTGATTATTTCCTGGAGTTGCATATATGTTTGATGAAAAATTCATATTATTACGTACTCATTTTATCTTAAAAGGAAGAGTTTGAAGTGTTATTGCATTGATCTGCTTCAAGTCAAAAAAATCATCCAAGAGCAAATTGAAGTTGTGGTGCATAATGGATATCAAGGACATGGATATACATGCATATTACTAATTAACAAACTAGCGGGGAGAACCCATTCAGTGCTTCCTGAAAACTTGTTGGAAGGAAATTTTTTAGAAGCCTCGATGTTTACTTTGTTTCAAAGTTCAGATTTCAATGTAAATAACTACAAACACAATATTATCATTGAACGATCCAAAAGTCCTGGCAAGGATTCAGTCTACGAGGGACAATGAGCTTAAGATGTCATTATTTGTTAATTTATGGACATGGTGAAGTTTTACTTGTGCATGATTGTCTTACCTTGAAATTTGCAACTACGTGATACATTTATCAGTACCGAGAGTCTATTGGAAAGTTCTACGTTAGGAGCTCAACTTATATATGTGTTTTTTTAAGCTTTTCCGCTTTTTGGTGACTATACCTTCCGATTGTAATATCCACGTCTCATATCACCTGTTGGAGAAGATTGGTGGCAATTTGGTCAACGACAATTTTTTAGCATATCATCTACCTTACCTCTAGTTTAGAATGATTTGTCTTAATTTTCCTTGGACAATGAATTGAAGAGTTGAAGTCATGAGTATCCATGCCTAAGATATCTAGCTTGTCAGGCAGGCATAAGGAATGCAAATTTAAATTTGTTTGATTTTCATGCGGCAAAAGAGGAGTCTAAATGATCATTGTTTGGCGACAGAAAAAATGTGTATATCATTGCCACCGGACTAGTGCCAGTAGTATCTCCTCTGTTTTGATGAAATGCAGCATATGATGTCATTGGCTATATCCACGCATAATTTTGCTGGTAGCGCACTCTGGGAAAAATGCTTTGTATTTTGAGGCTTTCAGCTTCCCTGGAGCGCAATCTTTTTCCCTGTCTCCTGGTACATCTGTCATCAATCTGAGCCAGCGGAGTTGGTTTATTAGGAAATTGCTTTCACAAGCCTTCCTTTCTGCATTAAAAATTTGAGTATTTTATATTGATCTACTCGCTGGACATCTAGATATTACTTTGGGGTTTTCCAGTTTCCTGTACTTGCCTTGGGCTGGCACAAACCTTTTGAAGTATCATTTTCTCATTTCCTGTTTGTAGATCTCGAACTTACTTTAGAGAAGTGGTGAAAAATGATGTGTGGAGCTAATTTGCACGGTGCAAGTGCCTGGGTAGACGGACCTGGTTAGCACTAGGAGGATCTGTGCCCTAGATACCTCGATTAAATTGTGTTGAAATTGCATCGTGCTTCTGTAAAATGGGCCCAACTATTTTGGTGTATCTCTCTCTCCACATACCCACACACATAGATGTATCCTTGGATGTGCCTGCCCTTACACATGCTTGTGCTTGCGCGCACTTGCAATGAAAGTATGCACCTTCCTCACAAATGTTCAATGGTTGTGGTTCTGCCAAAACTTTTTGCTACCATCATAATTTTCATAATCTTTGTTCAATCCAGGTGAAGTGCTCCAGATGATTCATCAGTACAGATGAGGGAATAATTTACGTCCTTATCTTCTTCGGATGGCATAGTGTTTGAGGCTAATCTGAGTTTCCCAGGCTAGATTCAAATCCTCATGTTAGAATGAATGAGAGAATTTTGATATTCTCGGAGAATTCTGCCTAGTGGATGGAAAGTTCGAGTCTTTATTTTTTCAGTTACTGGAGAAACCAGAAAGATTTGCTTCTAACCTACATCCGGAGGTTCAAATAACGAGTCTATTATGTTGTGACCTGAAATGAAAGAAAGAGTCATGCAAATGTGCTTTCTTTTTCAGTTTTATCATGAGAATGCATATATACTTGTATGGGATATCTATTGCAGAACTCTTCTTGAAAGTGTGAAATTTCACTGCCATCTTTCTTCGGGTCTACTAGTTTTAATCGAAAAGCATCTGCTGTCTTCGGTTCTCTTGTGGAACCTGCGAATCCTTTTATCAGCATAGAATAGAACGGCCACATCTTCCATTTGCAAATTGCCTGTATGCAGTATTAGTTTGAACCTGCAATACGATTTCTGAGGACAGGATAGTTTCACTATGACTCCGCGTTCATTGTCCAACTTCATAGGTACATCGATATTATTTCTTTGGCCGCTACCAATTGGTAATTTTTCTTACTATAATTTCGAGGCAGTAATTTAGTCCTTGAAAAGTACAATACATTACGACTTAAAATATTATGTTACTACTGGCAAGCGATACAGGGTGCGATTATGAACCTATGACAAGTACATCTACACATGCTGCTGAACTGTTGCTGTGGCAGGATTCTTTGGCATCTACCAACAGACTTTCACCTAATTATCTCAAGCTAACGTAGAACAAGATCGCTTTGGTCATGTGCAGATACGACGTTCATCATACCTTCAAGGACTACCTTCAGAGTTAAACAAATACACCTTGCGTGCATGTGTTAGCTGATGATGATACGAGTCAATGAATATCAACCGCGTCACGTGTATATATCTTCTCTGTATGTCGTTTAGTTACACATTCCTGGTAGACAGGAAAATAAATCGTCGACTTCTATCTTACTGCAAACGTATCCTACTAAAATCGAAGTACATGGTGGCCGAAATATCTGAAGAGGTGTATCCTCCTGTACAATGTATATATCCCTCTAGTGACCGTAATGCATGATGATTCCATCACCACGTTGCTGTCTACGTTGGCCCGATTCACGCGAATCGTTTTCCTTATTTGCACAGTGGGAAAGCAAATGCTTATCGACCTTTCTCTTGTCAAATTTCCGATGTTATTATCGCCTGAACGATGGCATTTCCAACTCTGAAGCCCGATAAGTGCCCCTGGAAGAACCTCCCTCTTCGATCCTCGCCTTGTAATCCTCGCGGAACGCTTCCTCCGTGATCTCTCTTCTTGCATGACTGCTCGAGGAGGGAGGGCTTTGGTCCGGCGCCCTTGTGGCGGCTCCGAAGGATGACCGTGGAGGGTCGAAATTCGAGGCGGGCCTCGCCCTTGAGGGGGTCGACTCGAGAGACAGAGAAGTCCGAGGGGATTGAAACAAGGAGGATTGTTCCAGTCTATGGCTGTTGTTCCTTCTCTCCCTCACTTCGGCATGCCATTGCTTTATTACGTTTGCCAACTGCTCCTCCAGGACTTTGCCTTTGAAGTGCGAACCCATCTGTGTTCGCACCAAAAAATGACCAACTTATACAGAGAAAATAAAACATATATTGCGATACTTTATATCATAATAATATTAATAACAATACTAATAAAATATTATATTATATCATGTTTTACCTGCGTGACAAGCGCATATAGGGGAAGAGTGATGTAGCAGCAAAGCACTTGAACTGTAACCCTGATAAAATCAAAAAAATAAATTAAAAAATCATACTCTTGAATGTTAATAATCATAAAATTAAAATTTATATGCATATGCATCTTATATACACACACACACACACACACAAATAAGAATGAAGAGTAGAGGCTAAATAAAGATGTGCAGAAAAAGTTCTTACGCCAAAACCACTCTTGTCACAATGATCACGGTGTGCTCATGATAGCAGGAACCCACCCCGAATAGTATCTGACGGAAAATACACAGGAAAAATCGAATTATTAATTCTAATAAATTACAAAAAAAAAAAATACTCTTAAAAAAAATTGGGAGGTGCATTAGAACAAAGCCCCCAAAAAAACTGCTCACCGTGACCCATATGAAGAACGCGAGTTCGAACGCATTCTGAAACAGATTACAGAAACAAAACGAAACATGCGTTAGTATTCCCGCAAAACCTAATGTGCGAGCTTTCGAATCCCGGTGTTCAGCGAATAGCTCGCGTCCCTTTGGCGTTGCCATTGCGAGTCGGCGCGAAGAACACGTACCATGAAGAGGGTGTAGTGAAGGAGCGTGAGGACGAATTTGGGATGGCCGAACCAGAACAGGTCGTCGTTTGGCCTCACGAGCGGGGCGCCGATGATGACAGTGTTCTGATTCTTCATCTGCAGAGCCATTCTCGCTACGATCACTTCCAGTTTGGTCCCAACGATCAACACCAGCTGCAGTTTTCAATATCATCAACAGGTTAAAAATTAAATTTAAATTTATCGGACTAAAGTCCTAGACAGAAATTACGTAAATATATCATGAAATCATGATGAATTTGACGTATTTACCAGGAGCGGGACGTAAGAAACCCAGAGATAAACGTTCCACCCTTGATTTGTTTCATGATAAATTCCAAGAATAATTGTCAGTTGATATTAAAGATAATAGAAGAGAAGCATTGAAAATTAAACAAATATTGTTGAAAAATTCAGAAATTAGACTGAAAAAATTACCATGGACGTCCACGAGCATGAATATGACGACCACGAACCACATCACGGGGCTGTCAACAATCAATAAATTAAAGTATAAGTACTAATTGAATAGAACATCTGGTACTTAAAAAATGATTTGCTAAATCATCCATACTAAACGGTGTTTTGACATTCCGGTCTAAACCGAGGCGTCGGAATTTCTCATTTTAAATTAAAGGTAAAGTCTTAAATCTATTATCATTATGCCAATTGAATTTTAAATTTCTTTTCTTTTGCCATTGAGCCTTAATTAAACCTTTTGTAATTGTGCTAATTCAGTCTATCCGTTTAATTTTAGCCGGGAATCGTTGATATGGATGCCAACCGTCCTACGTGGCATGACCAGTGATGACGTGAATAATTTTTAATAACATTTTAACATTTTTTGAATTTTTTTTTCTTCCTCTGGCCAGCGAGGTTGACCTCGCCAGCCCTTGCCTTTAGCTAGTTTTCGAGGTCTAGCGACCGGCTAGAGGCAGAAGGGAAGAAAAAAACAAAAAAGAAAGAGAAAAGAAAAAAGAAATAAAAAATTTGAAAAAACATTAAAACATTTATTGAAAATTGTCCATTTTAGTGTTAGTCGTATCACGTAGGACGGCTAACGTTCACATCAGCGATTTCTGGCTAAAATTGGACGTAGGGACTAACTTAGTATAAATGCAAAAGATTTATGACTCGATTGGAAAGAAAAAAACGTATTTGACTTAATTGACACAATTATAATAAGTTTTCAACTTTTATGGTAATTTTCCTCGCATATAAGGGTACGAAGAATTCGAATCCCTAAGTTTCGATGAATAATGTGTCGGATCGTCAACAATTATGGCAATTTGGAGTTACATTATAGTGATATGATAGTCACCTTATGCTGACCACAACCTTGAAGTCTTCCTCTAGAGCCCGCTGTATGTACTTTTGGAAATTGAAGTTATTATTGCGAGCCGATAAGTGAGCCTGAAAATGAAATATTGTCACTATCAGATATGACTACTTCACTAATTAATTAATTGATTAATTAACGTGATTGTAAAATAATTACCGAGATGAAACCGTGTCTGAGGGTGAGGTAATCGACTTTCGCGACCGAGTGGAAGAACTGTCTGAAAAAACATTTCTGGACCCAACATCGAAATTGGACATTAATATCAGCAATAATAAAAAAATCGACCGCTTTATAAAATAAAAATTATAATTAAGATTTCGTTTGTTTTACGAAAAATAAATAATTTATAAAATATTTTTTAAAGATAATCGTTCATATCGCTTGAAATAATGAGTCAATGATAACTATTTTTATCATCGATAAAAAATTATCTCTGAATAATTTCGTGAACGATAATAAATTTTAAAGAAAAAGCTTTCTAATTAATTTATTTTTTGCGAAACGAACCGATCTTAAAGAGAAATTGATTAGGGTTAGAAATGACTCACGATCCACAAATTGATGGGCGTGTCTGAACAAGTTGTGTGCCGTCTCCCAAAGGTCGTCTGCCTCGTGAATCTGAATCTATATGGATCTACAATATTAATGTTCTTGTCACGTTAATGAAGGATGACCCCACCAAAAAAAAGAGAGAAATAAAATAAATAAAATTGCCTGCCTAAAATTAAAAATGTTTTGAAACGATTTATACTTCGAGAAAATTATGAAGATGATTTTACATGGTCTTGAAGACCATCCAGAACCAGTCGTTTAAGGAATGTGCTTTTCGTTGAAGTCAACGTCAACTTACCCGTCATAGCACGACATGTCATGTTCATATTGAGATTACTCCCTATAACAATTTCTTTTCAGTTTTATCAATTTTCCCTTCTTTTTTAATTTGAGAAAAGAAATTATCAGCACAAGCCCTAGAAGGGAAATAAATCCCTTATTTTTTACGGAAAAAGGGGAAAGTTGCAAATTACAACTTGTACGTATAATTTTTTACGAGTAGATATATAGATAAAAAATTGTATGGCTAGGCACTAGAATTCGCGCAGAAGCAAATCTAAGTGTATTTGCAATATATATTCGAGAATGTTCAAGGGTTTAACTTTTGCTCGAATGCTTGATTAAATTGTCTAATTAGTTCGAACATTTAAAATCACATAAAAGAATAGAAAGCGATAGAAAATTAAAAAAAAAAGATAATTAGAACTTCAAATAATGTTTTATTTATTAAGACAAATAGATTTCTTCAATTCATGAATTTACATATTTAACCACAAAATGTTTATATCAAAAGCCTAGAATAAATCGGACTAGAAAAAAAGCCTATAATAACGGTTATCTTAGGAATAATATAAGAAACCAGTTAGCTAAAAACAAGCAATAAACATCATTTTATTTTTTTTTGTTTGCCATAAATTTTCTTTATCAACCAATTATTATTGATTTTTCTGAACCGCAGTTGACTAATCTAAGTGTCTCCAAGTCCTCTGGATTCTGAAGACAAAGCTTCTAAACTTGGTAGTGGGATTTTCAGAATGCAAACCAATTCATTAAATAATAATTTATTTTTCTGGAGATTATATTAATTTAATTATTTTATCTGGCCCGCCATTTGAGACTTACCCATTGAAATACGTAATTATCTGGTAGATGGGTCACCGCATAATTTAGTCATGCAAGCAACGTCAAATGGACTAAAAGATCGTTCTCCAAAATTGAGGAACTTCTAGATGATACTATGGTCTTCATTTAAATATCCTAGGAGAGAAAAACCCTAGTTTGGTTCAGGTCAACTCAGCCCCCAAAATTAGAATTCTAATAATCTATCTTATATTTTGTGTAAAATAACAGAAAAAGCGGGCTTTTTATCTTTTCGCACTCTGTCCATCGCGATATTATTGGAATTTATACGCAAATTTCATACACTTTGATATTTCCAATGTGTTCACGACTTCGGTCGCATACATACATACATACATACATGCATGCATACATACATACATATGCTTGTAATCTTTCGCATGCACAGAATTTGTTTTAGAATAGATGTTATGACCTCATGAATTACTCAGGCTTGATTTTTTTTATTTTCTCATATTAATCGCCATGCCTCGCGTCATGTATTATTTACTTTTCAAGGTAACATTGCATTATCTCAGAGGGGTTAAAAATCGAGTGATTTTATTCCTCCTAAATTGAGATTTCTCAACCCTATATTATGATTAATTCTTTTTGTTGTACCATAAAAGAGAATTTATCTGCAGCAAAAAAGAATAAAGAGCACGGGTGTATATAAAGACGAACATACCATTGGCGACCAGATACTCGGTAGTTTGAGTTTCTCTTTCCCAAGCTTCCCAACGCCTCATCTATAAATTTTTATCAATATCAACATGCATTTTTGCATTTATTTCTACACATAAAGCTTTAATCTATAATTACTTCTAATTTCTGCTGTATATTTATGTATAACGTGGAGATTAATGACATGTTTAATTACCTTTAATCTGCCCAAAGCCATGGTGATAACACTGTACACAATCTGCATTACCGCCAACACGAAGATGAAGATCTGGAGCTGCTGAATCCCTTCTGGGGTCACCAATGACACCTTATCCTGCAATTTTTTATTTTGTTAATCATCTTCACAAGAAAGAAAAACCCAGAACAGTGGCTTTTACATGCATAATTTTTCAATGGAGGTCATGCCTAAGGATTCGATTCCAAGTTCTAGTTATCGGTATGAACTGGTTAGTTCTATTTTATATGTCTGAGTGTATTCCAATAATTGATGAGCTGCCGATATGACGATGTTCGTGGATAAGTGCTTCTTTATTAATCTTCGAACTAAGAAACTACTATTTGTCATGACGATGAACATCGCAATGAAGATTGATTCGGAACATATATCAGCCACAAGGAACGAGAGTTATTGTGCAACGTCATTTATAAGGACGATTGTACTGCAACAAAAAAAAAATGCGATTGGAAAAGATGAACATTCAAATACTTTCCACCATCTCGTGATTAACTAGATTATTTGATCTGGTTACCTAATCTCTCTCTCTTTCTCTCATGCATTCATCAAGAGAAAGATCGATTTTTCTGCTACATTTGCAGATATTCCACAATCTTTGGCAAGAAAAAGGGTAATACAATATACTAAATACTATCAACACTCTTACCTTGGAGCTGCAAGGATCGGTGGTGTTTGTCACCGTTGCGGTCGTTGTGTTTTCGTCATCCTCCAGTTGCCGCTGCGGAAGCCATAGAAGTTTCCGATATGTAGCTCCGTTGACTGCCATTGACAAGTTTGCAGATGCTGCCGTCAATGCCATCTCCCCCAAGAAGCGCTGGACTTGGAATTTTGCCGTCGATTCGGCGGACGTTGAATGTTGCTTCTTACAAGGAAGCATGGTGTCTGCAAGCTCGGGAGAGATGCAGATGTTTGATATCGAATCTTGGGTCGCCGCTAAGAGCAGCGATACGAACCCTAGCAGTATCAACTCTGCAACGAGAATGAAGAAAACTTACTGAGCAGTAAAAGAAAATTATATGATTTTGTCAGGAAGTGTTAGGTAAGCATCGCTTTTGAAATGCACATATAGTCCAAAATGATAACTAGCGACAGACGCAACAATTGGGTTTCACATGATGAATTATTGAGAAAGACATGGCTTCAGACATGAACAACTTTTCTATACTTAGCTAAGTTCATATTAAACTTCATGAACCGAGCCCAGTGATGATGAGTCAAAATAGACTATACCAGATTTAAGTCTCTCCACCGCCTCCGTCAAGGCACGCTTCCGGTGTCTCTTGAGCCACTGCGCCATCACGGAATTCATATAAGTTCACCGATTGCGGTATCCGAAAAAAAAAAAAGGAAATCAATAAAAAGGAAACAGAAAAATTAGTAAGATCCGATTGATTGCTTGCTTACGTTGGTGAGGAGATGGATGAGGTGCTCGAGAACGAGGGAGGTTGATATGAAGAAGAAGCAAACCACTGCGAGCGCCCACGTCGGCGTGTACTCCAGAGAACTCGTGGTGGCTCCGTCGCTGCCCGCCATGCTGTTTGGTATAACTCTCTCCTTTTCTTCTTGTTTTTCTTTTCCCTTTTGGTCTTCCCTCTCTCTGGTGAAACGGAAGACAAGATGAGCGCCGGCGAGACGAGGGCTGGATGGAGAGAGATATCTCTATTTGATAAGTGAAAGCTGGAGAGGACGATACAAGCAGAACACGCACAAAGTCTTTATGCAGAGACGCCTCGTTTGGGAACGCAACGCGGGAGCTGCGTCCCCGTTGTGTTGCGTAGTTCTTCAACGTTCACACTAAATTCCAACTGGGCGGTTTTGGTTTCCGACTGTGACGACCGAGTTTATTTATGGCTTTGGGCCCCAAAAGAAGAAAGTCTTCAGGGAAACCTACTCTCGATATTATTTCAAGTCTTCAATCCTCGCTATTACGTGGCATCGAAGATCGGTAGATATGTCAAGAACGACTAACCCGATTCACACGAATCAAGGCCCCGGAAACGAGCGCTCGTGGCGGCAATCTATATGGTGAATATGTTTGGCCCTCGAGAATCTGCAGTGGGTTCTCCTTGTACAGGGAAAATTACAAAAAAATGTTCTAAATATATTGCACTTGTGTTCTAAATTTTTTGTATTTCTACCATTTCAGTCCATCCGGTCAATTTTAACCGACCGGCGCTGAGGCATGACCGGTACTGACGTGGACAATTTTAAAATATTTTAATATTTTTTTTTCGAATTTTTTAATTAATTTTTTCTTTTCTTTATCTGTTTTTTTTTTTCCTTTCTTCTTCCTCTGGCATGTGAGGTGTGCCCTCATCATCGCTGGGCGACGGCGAGCCCGAGCGACGGTGAGGTTGGCCTCGATAGTGGCCGGAAGAGAAAAAAAATTAAAGAAATTGAAAACGCTGATCATGCGACGTCAGCACCAGTCATGTCATGTCAGTGCTGGCCAGCCAAAATTGTCCTGATGGATTGAATTAACACAAATGCAAAATATTTAGGACTCCGTTAGCACAAGAAAAGGGTTTAGGATTAAATTTGCACAATTGTAATAGGTTTATGAATTTTTTGGTAATTTCCCTATATATTTTGCCCATCAACTCCTTCGTTTCTTTCTTTTTCTTGTTCCATTCTTGATTCATTCCCATTTTCGCCTTCTTTCGTTCCAACGTACCAAACGCGTGCTCTATGAATAAATTTGTGAAGACCGGAATGACACCTGCGCGTGACATCCACCATCTATAGTTTCCACAATTAGCAAACAGTAACGAGGAACTTTGAGAGAGCATTTTCGACGGCGTTCGACTTCAACTTCGACTTCGACTTCGACATCCGACTGTGATCTTGATATACTTTCGCTGCTTTTGCTATCTTGTTTTCACGGTTCGCCCCGGGATTTTTTGACTGCATCGAAAGAAATTATCCATACTCGAGTATCAGCCATATCATCCTAGACATTAGGAGCACAAATTTGATCAATACACCATCTATATAACTTTTTTTTGGCAATCAGAAGATTATTTTGCTTGTAACACATTCTCTTTGACCGGTTCCGGCAAACCCCGGACATCCTCGAAGTTTGAAGAAGGGAGGGAAGGAAACGCAACAAGAGAGCTCGTTCTTGGAAGGTTACATGTAATGATCTACGTTTGGTTTACTAGTCTTTTCGTCCGATCCATTTTAGGTAAAAAGTTACCAACTTAAAAATACCAGTCCAATGTTGAACAAGCTACATACAATTCGTCACGTCAAATATTTGTATGTTTCGGAAGGTTTCGGGAGACCACGAGATTTTAAAAGAAAAGTAATCACGACGTCAAAATCGGCCGTCGGGAAAATTGAGGCGAGGCGAGGCAACGTGATTTCTATGGCTAAATTTCTTCCGTAGCACGGATCTAATTGACTAAACTAAAGTCTTCTTCCATGTATAATAAGCATCTGGAAATTTATTTTGATGAGATGGGTTGAATCGAAATTCGAATGAAGTTCAATGAATTTGGCATTGACTTATCACTTCTGCTTCGATATACAAGTTTGACCGCAATTGGGCATTTATTTTCGCGGTGCCTCATATTAATTTCCATCTTGGAAAGTTGACGTGCTAGCTCTTTGAGAAAAAGACTCAGTTTTTACTGGTTTTATTCATAAGACTTAGGTCAACACTGATAATTCGTGTCATAAAGAGAAAGTTTGCTTAAACACCCCGCCTTCCAAAAGAAAGAAAGAAAGAAAGAAAAACTCCCTTCCAAAAAAATAAAAAAAATAAAAACATTTTCTTATTGCTTTATAAACATTAATTAAGACACCATTTGTTTAGCCGAAAATGAATGATTTTTGAGAAATATTTTCGTAAAAATGGTTGATTGTATTGCTTAAAATAATTGTTGATGAAAATGTTTTCGTTACCGACAACGGTTTATAACTAAATATTTTCGCAAACGAATGTTCGTTTATTTTTGCAAGCGATATGAACAATTATTTCTTAAAAAATTATTAAAACAAACGTGCCCTAAGACTTAATTTATCATTTTATTATAGTTGAAATGACATATGATAGTCTCTGTCCTCATATCAATGAGAGAGATCCGGAGCTTGAAGTAGCTATAGCAACGGTCTTCCATATCTATCTTTATTTATCCTTATATGTAGATAATTTAATACTAAGGTCTTAATTTACACGTGTCATTTCATTCTAGCTATTGATCACTGTGCATGCATCTTAATTTACACGTGTCATTTCATTCTAGCTATTGATCACTGTGCATGCATCACATTACGAATCAAGTTTTTTTTTTTGCCCCTTTCCTCTCTTCACATTTTCCAGGTTCCTTGGTGTCAAAAGTCAAAGATGACCTGCGAGTTCTGACGACTTGATTTCTAAGCAGTCAACCATGATGCTATAAAGAAATTGGCATTTAAAAGAATGACTAGAAATCCATGGAGATTGCTGGTTAATGAAAATGTCGACCAAGGAAAAGTCGCGAGTCTTTGTCAAGGAAGTCGAAAACTAATGGTTGTTTAACTTTTTTTTGTTTGGCCGGAAAGCAATGATTGTTGTTCAAAGATGTGGTTTTGATTAAATCAATGAGGTTATTATAGAATATTAAAAGGTGACTAATGATTATGTTGACTCGATATTCAATCGAAGATTAAATTGTATCGCGAATAAGAATTGTATACTGTGACCTCATCATTGCCGTATGATTTGCATCAAGAGAAATGACGCCCTTTAGGGATGAGAAATCCCCTCATAATATCAAGTTGGATTGAAGTTAGGATTCGGTATTCATGACATTTAATCCCCACCGTATATCATGGTTTGATGTTAGTACACTAAGGAATTCAATAGGTGAAAGATTAATAACATGTAAGTTCGAAATAGAAAGCAATGATCAGAACGAGAGTTCTAAAATTTCAATGAGTAGTTATGAATATGACATAGAAAGTAGTTATGAGTATGACATAGTTGATTTCTTAATTCCAATCATGTGGAAATCAATGCTAAATTTTTTTTTGAAGATCCACTCATCGAAGTTCAGAATCACAAGTATGCATATTTCGATTTTTTTTTTTATAACAAAGAAGCCCACCCAAGAGAGGTAAATTCCGAACCTTTAAAATGATCCACCAATCTAATAAGACCAATTAAGATACGAGACAAACCCCAAATGCCTAACCTACACGTGGAATGGTTTCTATTTGATGGCATGGCAATCATAATTAGGTCTTGCACTAATGATAATCCACATGACAAAATTGAGTTTTCTAAAGCCTAATTTTAAACAAAATAGAAATAAAACCTTGGCCCACGATTTTTGTTTTGGACTCTATGCCCTTAAACTTGAATCGTGGGACCCAAAGAATCGTCCACGACTCGGCAAATCCCTGCTAAGCTTATTACCATCGGGCTCTTGTGCTTCCTGCTCATGCAAAGCATGGATGTAGAATCACCCGCGAACGAAATATTACAAAAGTGAACAAAGATTAACAGTCGCAAGCCGGTCGCACATGGGAGTTCGGTCTAGTGGTATGATTCTCGCTTAGGGTGCAAGAGGTCCCGAGTTCAATTCTCGGAATGCCCCGTTTCCTTCCTTTTTCCCCATGGCAATCCCACAATCCCATTTTGGCAAATCGCATTTAAAAGAAGAAAGAACGTGGTAAAAGACTACATTGAATATCGAGTAAGAGTTCAAGTTCAAGGACCGATGGTTCGGTTATCACGATGCGTTTCACTTTGATCATTGCATTTGGATCACGTGGAACGCGTCGGAATTACCTTCACAAAGTCAATCACCAAAAGAAAAAGAAAAAGAAGAGCGAACCTAAGCGTCCCTCAACAATCGCTTAAAAGTCGCTCGGAAAGTTCGTCCTCACGAGGCCCCTCTCTCGATTCCCCTTTCCTATCACATTCCAAAGGAACTAAAGAATCATATGACCCGATCCACATCCACGCTACATTATAAACTTAAATTGGCGTCCACGAATCATTATGGAAGCCCGAAATAAATGAATAGAATCTTTCACATAATCCCTATACAAGTCCCCTAAGCATCTTTAGACTCCATTTGGAGCTGAGTATTTCTTTCGAATATGTACATGACAAGGGAGCAAAGACGAGAAGAATAAACTTAGGTTTGCTTCATGCCCTCGTCCAGTGCCGGAGCTTTGCAAATTGGACACAAGTTCTTCATCGATAGCCACTTCCTTATGCAGCCCGCATGGTAATCATGGCCACAAGTTTTCAATGCCCCCATGTAGTCCATGTTTTGGTACTCCTCCTGCAAGAGAGGGCAAGATTTCAAGCTAATAATCAAACATCCTATACTTTTTGCACAACATTAACGTCTATAGTAATTACTTGGCTGATTGATGCAAAAAGCCATGGAGACGGCAGCCTCAAAAGTACTTTCAATTATGACCATACTACCGAGTAAAAGGAATGAGAAACTTTAAGGAGTGATGCTAGGTTGCAGTTTGGGCATTTCAACAAGTCCCCGATATGTACTATCTGTTCATGCAATTAAGACAAATCACTAAAAACTGAAAGCTTACCAGGCAGATAACACATCTACTTTGATCCTGAAATTTCTCTGATGAATATTGTACAGTTTCTTTCAAACATTTTGCTATTGAATCCTCAGACAAGCCTGTACTGACATTACCAATCCTTTCCCCTAATGCCAGCAGCTCCTGCTCAAATACAGACATTTAATATCGAGGAACCAAAATATCAAGAATAATAGGGAAAATGCAATACTCATATTCACCTCATAGCTCATGTTATCTATGTCTAGCCTCAAGTCTCGGTGCTCATCAAACACACTTCTGGAAGCATAAAAGCCTGAGCGATCCGCAATCATGAATCCCTTCAAAAAAATTAAAAACTGAAAAATGAGAAACAATGCAATATACTAATAAGTAACATTTTTATAGTAAAGTAAACATCTGATTAGGAGTTAAGGAAGACCAAAAAAAAAAAAAAAACTACGTAGAGACATCAATGCACTTCACGTGTTCATCACTATTTACTGTCCAAACAACGCAGACAAACTGGCTCTATGATCATTGATTTCAAGTTCATTCCACTATGCAAACGTCAACCAGGTCAACTAGTCATTAACAGTAGACTATTACTATCTGTTTTAACCAGACTCTTCTTTTAAATAACCATATGTCAATACAGTTTTCTCTGAGAAAATAAAATCATCTTCTAACTAGCAATAAGGTCCTAATCGCTCCAAGGACCCATAAACCAACCACACAAGTTTCATAGGGCAGGTATCATCACAAATGAACCTGCATCTAGAGCGTCACAAAGCCACATAATATTTACACAACTTCCAATCGAAAGAGATCTCGCTTAAAGAAAACCTCTGGAAAACCTTTTCCCCAATGTTGACAATTTCCTAAACTTCATCTCCTCCTAACTTATCATAACATCATTTCTCATTACAACTAATAACTGGAAACAGGGAAAAGCATATACACTTTTAACTAAAACTTCAATCATTGCAGAGCATCTTGATGAGAAACCAAGTGCCACTTCTGTGGCTCCTAATAATTAATCAATTTGGTAAATAAGTTGCATGTTTTGCAACCCAAAAAGACCATTTTCCCCCTGAATGCATATTAATCTTCCCCAAGAATGACTACACACCTCATATTCTAATTGATCGTGGCCACTTCCTTCATCAGGAAATGACCGAAATCTTTCAGTAGATACCCTTGATCTCCGAGCCCCATCATTGTTACGCCATCCTATAGCAGAAAGTGGTCTTGGATGTCTAGAGTAACCATCTGCAACTGATGGCAGTCTCTCTTCTGAAGGTCCCACTTGTAGAGATCGTAAGCCGCTTGAAGAAGGCCGGGGATCTCGGCTAGATCTTTGAGAAGAGATGCTACGAACACTTCTCAGTGGCTGGCTTGAGGATCCGAGATGACCTTGACGGAGGATAGAATTTCTCCTAGAAATAAAATCAGATCCACCAGTCTCAATGGGAGAACCAACAGTACTGCTTCCACCGAAAGACTGGTTTGGTCCGTCTCTATATCCACCTACATCCACAAGTTTTCCAAATTGGACCCCTACAAAGAGCATTATGCAAAAATCGAATGCGTGATTAAAAATTGAGTTTAAAACGTACCTGGCATTGACATCCTACCATGAGCAGGAGGAACAGTCGTATGGCTCCAGTCACATGTCAGACCATTAGACTGACCTTGAAGATCTACCACGCGAGAATGCTCAACCTGGTTGCTTGTATAAATAAAATTGTGCGGATTGGTTGGCATATGTGCCCTGGACACATTGGTATCTAATTCAACCCCGTAACGACTTCTCACGTTCCTTAAAGGACCCTCACCCCTGATTGAAAGGCTGTTGGGCCCATTGTAGGTGTAATCTCCATTAGCAGAGAGATGATCCCAAGGCGCATGAAGCGAGTCAATGTCTGGTTCGTCCAGCTGTAATTCAGAAGAGACAGGAGGAGCAGAGGAACTTCCACTTCCAGGACAGTAGTATCTGCTACTACTGCCTCTCTCACACAATGACGGTATTACAGGGTTTTTTCTCTTAAGTTGCCCTCTTCCACCATCGGCCGTGAGATCAATAAATCCACCATCAACACCATATGGCACATGCCCATTGTAATTCGACAATGATGACGATGACGATGATCCCTGACATGCATAATTTTCTGTCGATGCCCTGAATGTCCCCATGTTTGGTGCATGCACAAAAGAATCCTGAGATAGCCCAGCAACATTGGGTTGACAATGTGGCAACACATCATTGTGACCAAGAGGAACGTATTCACTTGACCTTGGTGCAGTCCAATGAGAAGCATAATGTGCTCCATTCACTGCCACATTCTCCACAGGATAAAAGTAAGTACCATTCTCTACAGAACTTCCCCTGGCTGCATCCATTTGAAAAATTGAGTAAAGTAGAGCAAGAGCTATAAATAGATAATCTACAAACACTTACACAACTAAAGTCTTATGCATTCACCTAAATGAACTCCTGAATCCCTGATATGTTGAATGCATACCCATTAGTAAAAAATGCATTGCAACAAATTATATATCATAAATAAAAATTAGCAAGTTATAAGTTCTAATTGTTGCCTACACAAATACTTAATTCACATTGGGGGGAATAAAGACTTGGCAGATCTGACACTGTTAAGCAATGATTGTCCTCTTTTTGGGTGCTAAAAGACACAGGTGTAGTGAGCAAGAAAAGCATGCAACATATAACAAGTAACAACCAAGTACCTAATTGCACATTCGGTTGCTCCATATTCATGTTATTCCAGCTTTGAGCATGATTACCCTCAAATGTCGGAGATGCACCAAACAAATGCCTATGCCCCATAACTGCACAAAGAGAAGCCAAAGATGAGTCAAATCCCAAAGTGAAAAGATACCCTGCGTCAGATGAAAGATAATTAAAACATTGTTCATAAACATAATATCTTTCAGATTAAGTAATCAGCATCAATCCACCAGAGTTCATGCAAATTATTTCTTATTTCATGGCATGCTACCTGTTCTGCTAAGTACTGGCAAACCTTTCTATGGTACATTAATCTGATTTCTTCAGGGGGGAAACCATCTTCTCTCAAATCTCAACAATGCAGTCGACCCAAAACAAAAAAAAAATCTCAACAATATCCTCATCATTGGATTCAACAGCCTTCCACTAGATATGGTAAATACTAATGCTCGGCAAAGCATTCTTAAAAGGTCTAGGGGCCATTATCCGATGAAATTTTGGTTCAAAACTGTCTCTGGCAGTAAATGTACGGTTTCAACCTTCTATTCTCTGTAGATCACTGTATGTATAGCTGCAAGAGATTCATATAGGAAGTCATAAGCCCTTTTAACATGTTTCTAAATCCAAAAGGCAAGAAAAAACAAAGAGCTGATCCTTGTTCAGGAGAGAGTAGAGAGTGGACAACAATTTGGCATTTTTTTCCCTTCTTTTCTTAATCTCATGTCATCCACATAACAAGGCAAGCCATCACACCAAGCTTCAACGCTTCTGATGAAATTCAATGTCATGTCCATGCATAACATCACGGACTTTAACAGCTAATGTAGCTTGCTCGTTCCATCTCATTACATTCAAAGATTTCGTAATGTAGGTGCATGCAGTGGATAGGTAAACAAGCATGCCCAGACAACATTTTAATCAAGTTCGTCCTTCTTACTGTACTGCACTTTGCATGATACATATCTAGAGTCCCATATACTGTCTATGTGAATGTCAGCATTAGTAAATTATTTTCACTATTCCGGAAGGTTTCAATCTTGAAATTTCCAGGGAGTGTTCTATGCATTCGCAACATAGATATCCCCACAATCATGTTTGAGACATATACATACCACAGTCCATCAAGAAATGTGAACAAGTAAGAATAGAAACTTCACTAATACAACCAAGCTTCTGTTAGTATTGAAAAAGATATGTTTGCTAATGCATTTCAGACAGAGAGAAGATAATACAACCCAATCCCAAAAGCACATGGTACTTAAACTATTATTTTACGTTTTCACTGGTACAGAAGAATTTTAAGACCTACTGAATATAGTCAGAAACTAAAATTAGCACGATAAAACACAAATAGGAGAGGAAGAAAGAAAGCAACAGCACAAATTTCTCAACAAATATACAACTTTTGAATGCCTTCTTTGCAAGTGAAACATAATGAAAATATTCATCTGCATTTATGAAGGATGTCTCATCAATTACAGAGACAAAAAACCAAAGAAATGCAAGTAGTCCTCCATCTATTGCTTCTAAACTTTTCAGCTCCTACTGCATTTATTCAATGCGACAAGATATTTGGTCACAGTGTTTTATTAGATCAATTGATTCTCAACAATTGGAGATATATAGCAGAGTTCGTCCACCAATGATTGATGACTTATTGAAGATAAAATCAACTATAGTTTCGACCCGCTGAAGAAAAAGACCAATTAGAATTCAGAGTGCAGTATAGTACTCTTCAAACCAATATCGGGTGCTCTGTTGAAGAGGGACAAATTACAGGAGATCAGGTAACAATTGCGATATGCACATACTGATCAAGAAGCAGGAAATGGGATAATAAACAGATTTTGACATGCTTTTATCTTTTCTAACTCTCCTTAAAAAAAATGTTCTTCAAAATAATCAATGAGACTTCATCTGCCCCATTAATCGTAAGATCGAGAACATATCTTGGGATACCTTCAACAGAAAGGATTCAGCAGTACAAAACATCCCCAAAAAGTTAAAGACAAGACAAGAAAACCAATGTGACTATAAAAAAAAGATACGCATGCAGAAAGAAGGCTGAAAGGAAGAAAGAGGATAACATATGACACGACTTCATGAGACATCTTGAGCATAACATAAGACTGTTTGCCATGCAAAAGCATCAGAAATACATCATATTAAATATCAATAGCCAGTGGTCCATTTCTTTCTTTACAGTAGCCCAAACTAAATCCAACTCATAAAAGACAAGTTTACCCTTGTTTCACAGTATCATCTTGCCACGCAACAAAACAGAAGTGTAAAGAGACACAGCAGCATTCTTTTCTTTGCTTGTTTCACCCTAAAGGATGTCAAGGTAATCTCCATGTAACTATGATGCTCAAAGTAAGAGACAATTACGTAATGCTGGTGCTTAAATAACATTTTCTTCCTGATAGTTCATGCAACAGATATTGGGCAAATGGAGAGCTAGAAGCACATACAGCCATACAGAGAGGGCTCATTAATTCATTAACATTAAGGAACAGAATATCAAGACAGAAAAAGTTTAAATATTAGAAATGTCCAAGCCACACTAAAAAACCTCTGCTGATTTAGTTATAAGTGAATCAAGGTTTACTGTGTAAGATTTCAACTCAGTAACTATCCTTCATTTCTCTGGAGAAGTAAGCTGTTAAGTAACCTGATAATGGAATTGACAAACTTCTCACTAGTTACATACAATATAACAAAATTTCCAAATACTGCTCACATTTTCATTTCTTGTAAGATTGATACATCTATTCTCCATGAGGAGCGCATAGTATTAAATATGTGTCTCTCCAATATTGACAAAACAACCATCAAAAGGCCCACCAGCAGAGCCAGGTTGATCACTATCTTTTCTTCAAGTATGTGTGTTTACTAATACAAACAGACGGAGATACTCCTAGAAAGGCGGAACCTTGTGAACATGGTCAACTGGACTTCCCGGATACAACCATCGTCAAGCTAATAGAAAATGCCCCTGCAAGATTAGTTTAGCCAAAATCCGATGAACCGTTAGACCCCATCTTCTGAGAAATCATAGCTAGACAAGTGGATATATCCTACAATCAAGACCATATGCATCTCCATAGAGGGTGATAACTATCTCAGCTCACATCATCAGGCCCATTGATTTTGAATCAATGATCACACCGATGCAAAAGTCAATTGCTCATTGAAAACTCATTTGAATCTCACAAGGCCCTCTAACAGGGAGCACACCGGGAAAGCATTATTCCACTTCTTGTTAGAGGGTCACTAACTCCCAGTCCTCAACACTACAAGAGAATGTTGCCACAATAAATGGAACTTCCACAGGAGCGCACGCAGATCTGAAGGACCAGAGCTAGTCAGCAAAACCCTCATACTCATCGTGATAGGCTTTCCTTCGAATGGCAGACGGTAGTAATGTACAACTAGAACCCTGTGGAAAAGTTAAGTCGAGTTGTGGAGATCTATATTGATCAGAAGAAATCGGCAAGTCCTGCTATAATAAAGATCAATTGATATCCCAGGAACCAGACCATCAAAAAACACTCCAAGGAAGCAGGGCACCTTAAAAGTCCAGAAGATGGGATCACACAATCAAATTAGGTAGCTTCTTCAATCACCTGATAAATCAAAAAAAAGTGCCTGCATCGCCATTTCTGGTTCAGAATGTATATAGCAAAGGCTATGACTAAGCTAAAACTAGTCATCAACATCTAACTAAACAAAGCCCCTCTAAAATAACTACCAAATTAAGTAAAATGAAGACTACATGACCTGTTTTATTCTGAAAAAATGAAGAGCAGGCTAAATAACCTCTTGAGCACCTGTACTTATCAACTCAAACATGAATGAAAAGGGGACTCAGACAAGAATTCATCACAGAGAGAGAGAGAGAGAGAGAGAGAGAGAAAGAGACAGAGAGAGACTGATGTAGGTGGATGCCACACGATTCAACAATCCTCACCTGCATATGAAGACAAGTTCTTCCAAATTCTCCATAGAATAAAAGTCAAGCAACAAAAATCACACCAATTGTACCGAACAAAACCTGCACAACAGAAACAGGCAAACCTAGTCGATGCCAAAGGTAATTCAATTTAACTCTAGGTCCCAATGATATCAAACCATCATGCTTGCAACATTAGGTCCAGGAGATACCATAAGCCTAGTCTACGCACTATGACATCCTCTGTGATTTTCTTTTCGAGGACTTCAGCATTTCTACAATTTTCCATTCATCAGGCATTATGAAAAACTAAATCAATCGCACACTTTTATGTGCTTAGAAAAACAATGATTAAGTACAAACTATGTCCACTTGAAATGATATGAAAGTGGTAGATAACCAGAAAACCATCAGCACTGGGCAGGTACTTATTGTATACAATCATTGCGATACACTTGTTGACCTATGTGAAGATGTCAATATGCTCCCAAGCCTAAGAGAAGGGTTTTCTATTTGAGTATCCAATTGGAAAAACAGGTCCATATTAGACAAAAATAAACCAGCAGATATACAGAAAAAAGCTCAAGTGGGCATTCTTTTTGTTCAATAGGCGCTGCTAATTTGAAGGCCTCTGTGAGGCCAAACGATAGTCTAAAGCCTAAGCAACTGGCTTTCTATTTGAGTAATTTATTGATCATTATCGCCACTGATTTTGTATACAGACACTGGAAAGAGAATGTTAGATGAAGAAAATTAGAATGAATAGTACTTGTTGTGTTAATCCATGAGTTTTCATTTTTGCCATCATATGACAGAGTTGGAAATAAAGACACATAGAGCAACAACTGTCCATGTACCCCCTCCTTTCAATCTTCATCGTAGCATCAACTGACCCAGAATGTTAAGTTTAGAAATTCCACGACATCTGAATTGATCATCGCGTAAGGTAATCCTATTGTGACATTGAACCCTCCCCACATAGAAACTTTCCTGGTATCAGCACTCCACTACACCGACTACCACTCAAAGACAGAGCCGGAGAAGGACGAGAGAGAGGGAGAGCGAGAGGAACTTGTGACCGATGGCGTAACTACCTAAATATTCATAACAGCGAAGCTCCAGCATAGCCTAGGAGAAAGATGGAAACAACAAGGTGAGGGGTTCTACAATAGCAACTTCTATGACCGATAAAGTACGGACACTGTTTATAATCGCCATCCTCGCGATAGAAATCAGGATCAACCGACCTCAGACCAACGATCACCAACCCAGTGGGGGACAAACTTCTTAGGATCCGCGAAACGACCAATTAAAGGGAGAGGGGGGCGAAAACATAAAGCCAGGATACGGAAGGTGAACCAACTACCCACATCCAAAGCCCACCAACGTCACACGTCCCACGGTTCACGTCACCGGATTCCCTCGCGATTTCAAGCCGCGATTCACACGCACGCGCGGGCACGAGAGATTACGAACAAGGCCAAAACACAACAAGGTGGAAACGAACCGTCGCAAAAAAAAAAAAAACGACCGGAGACCCTCGATTTCGGAAGGATCGGGAGAGGTAACGCCGAACTTACTTCCCACAACAGGTGATCGGAGCCGGATAATCTGAAGATTCCGCAGCACGCGACCACGATCGGGGAACCGACCACGCAATCACAAAATGAACACCGCACACCGACACGGAAGCCGACAATCTTAACGGCTCCGATCGATCGAAGAGTTTCTGCGGGGGAGAGAGAGTACCTTCGAGGTCGATTCGATCGGAGGTCGCCCCGCCGGGCCAAGGAACGACGATCGCCCGGAGCCAGAGCAAGCGAGCGAGGAAGCTAGAGAGAGAGAGAGAGAGAGAGAGAGAGAGAGAGAGCGAGCTTGCTTTTGTCGTGACGGAGGGTGATTTATATATATAGCAGCTGGGTGCGTCGCAGACGGAGGAAATCTGTTGCTCCGCTGAGACGCTGTCGTATTCTCTCAAGCTTCCGGAGACGTACCCGAATACTTTCCTTGCTAGAGTATTTATTTATTTTTATATAATTATACACACATACATATATATATATTGGATTCTGATAAAAATAAATTAAATTATAATGACAAAAATCACGTGTGTTCCCACTAGCAAGTTTTAGCAACAGGACGTTTGTGTCGACATTCTAACGATGGGTTTGATTTTTCCTTTTTTTCTTTATTTTTCATAGGAAAAGGGCGGGGAGGCGTGGTGGTCGCCGGTGGCCCCCTCTATCGGACCCCCCCCCCCTCCTCCGTCGATTGTGATGTGTATTATACGACGAAAGTAAGGACATGTTGGTCAAATATTTTTATTAAGGGGATCTTTGATATTTGATGCATCGTCGGGTATATCACGATGACCATCAATGTATTGGGAATTGCAACATTTTCCTTAGGTATTTGCTTAATAAGTGTTCTTGAGGCACTTTTCTCTATTATGTCGGGAGCCTTTCTACTTTTTAAAGACACTTTGCTGCTTCGGTCGGGATCATTTAGTTCTTCAGAGGGAAAAATCTAGCGGAAATTTCCAATCATCACGCGAAAAATGCAGTCGACCGGTAAACTTTTCGGTTTTGTCCGATCAATTTCTAAATCTTTTATAAAGAGAAAAGCTTGATGAGATCCTCCCATCGGGAAATTCGCCTTTTGTTACTATCAAAAGGCGCATAAGTCCCTGTAGGACAAATCAAATACGCGAGAACCTAAAGAATCTTTTGATTCCCTTCTTCACTAGAAAATCCAAGACTCAACCAAACCCACAAAAGATATGGAGCCCGATTGCATTTCTGGTATCGATTTCGTGCATTGCTTAAGCAGGGTCTTTGTCTGCTCTTTCTTTTGTGCCGCAAGAAGGGCGACTAAGAAAGGCGGATGCGTCACGCGTGTAATGTAGCTGCCCAGAAGGGTGAACATTAGGATAAGCGCCACCGGTTGGACCGGTTGCTTTGGCCCTTTCTTCTTTTCTTTCTTACTATTGTTTGTCGTGTATGGATAAAGAGTTTGACACGGTAGAAAGAAGTGATATGGATTAGATAGTTGTTTATTGCTATAACTACGGGGGGAAAAACACACACACTATAATTATGCTAATGACGCTTTGGAGGTTGTATTTAGTTTCATTTTATGCCTTCAAACTTGTCTTGGCTCGGCTTTCCCTTTTTTGCGTATGATAATGTGAATTGGTTCGGCTCGAATTTGTGCGCAGCGATGGATTACGAGTCTAGTTTTGACTGCTCTAAGAACAATCGACTAACACGCTATAAAAACTACTAGCAATTGCGTGCGTTTTAATAGCGCGAGTTCTTCCATTTGTGGAATATTAGTATATATTTCAGCATAGATTATTTGCCAAATTGGATCGTATTTCATAAGAATCTCCCTCTTTGAAATAAAACGAAGGCAGGATCTTTAGTTCAAATTATGTGTTGATGTTAAATATAAGACCTGATAACAATTAGGAAATTGTTAGTTTTTGTTGCAATAAATCATAAAAGGATTTTATATGTAATTAATGACGCTATCGTAATATTGAGAGAAAATAATAAATATTATTTAAGGAAATCTTTAATAGGAAGACTCAAATAATATAAAAAATTTTCAATAATTGGTAATTTGCAATATTAAAACTCATTCTAATTAATGTTTTTTTTTTCTTTTTTTGGTGAACAAAACTCATGTTATTTAATGAGGCCAAATACAGTGCAAAAAAATAAAAAGTCATTGAAAGGAAAGGGATTAGAGTTTCGGGATAATAACATTAAAATCTCAAATTGCGTTAAAGCTAGGATTTTTTTTGGGTAAATGGACACGATTGTATCAGTTTGTGGTACATATGTCGCCGATATACCAATTTGGATTTTTTACGACACAAAAATTAATTTGGGGTAAATTTAATATGATTGTACTAATTTAAAGTTTTTTGGTAGTATTAATCTTATAAAATTTCTTACATATTGTTTGCTAAGAGCATCTTACCTATTTGGCGTTAGATGTATAATACAGGTTCGATTTTTTTATAACTATGGGTTTATAATCTCATGTTATAATCACAATATTTTCTTATGTAGTTACTTAATAAGTGTTTTTTAGGCCCCTTTTAAGCAAATCCTTTTGGTATCGGGGCCTTTATACTTTTCCAGAGACACTTCACTACTTCGGCTAGGATTAGTTAGTTCTTCGGAAGAAAAAATGTATCGGAAATTTCCAAGTATTATGCAAAGAATGCAATCGACCGGTAAACTTTTTGATTTGGTCCAATCAAGTTATAAACCTTTTACAATGAGAAAAGTTCAACAAGATCCGTCCACTGGAAATTTACCTTAGTTACTATAAAAAATCGCTCTAGTGCACATGGGACGAATCAAATGAGTAATATAAACAAAAGAATTTCCTAATGCCCTTTTCCGTAGAAAATTCAATATTCCGCCAAATCATTAAAATGTTTAGAACTAAATTATATATATATTTTTTTGTATAAAATTTAGAACACGGCAATTTTTTTTCCTCTCCCATTCCATACGTCGTGTCGAGTCAAATTCGAGCATTCATTGAGCACAGTCTTTGGGTGCCTTTTTTTTTTTTTTTTTTTTTCTATTTTAATAAATGTTAGCTGCGGAAAAGGGGAACGCGAGGATAATTGCACCGATTGCCTTTGACCTTTCTTCTTGAGGACTCGAGCGCGTTCCATTTCCACACGCATTATTGAGGACTTCCCATGCAATGTTCCGGTTTTGCTTTACCTTTTGGCTCAGAGGCGACTATTGATCTTTCCTCTTCATCTTCGTTCCTCCTCTCTTCCCTTTCTCGATCTTCTCTCTGCTCAAAGCTTCACTGCAGGCCATGGTTTCGATCTGCAGTCTCCCCTCTTCTTTCTTTCTTTCTTTTTCCTTCGTTTTTCTATCGCATTTCTCCAACTTCATTATTGACGTTCTAGCTCAAAATTATGTTTATCCAAACGCTATGCTTTCAACACGGTGGATGATTAATGCAACAGCTAGTCACTTGACCCGATTTTCAAATGGATCGATCGCGCAGCCAATTCTTCTCGGAGGCAAAGGAGCTCCTGCCCTTGCCTACACCTGCGGCTTCTACTGTAATGGTGACTGCAACACTTATCTCTTTGCTGTTTTCATCATCCGAGTTAACAGTAGTGCCTTAATTGCTATTTCCCGTTTTACAAATCCATGAGTAGTGTGGTCTGCCAATAGAAACAATCTCGTAAAGATCGGTGCAACGTTGGAGCTCACGTCCGAAGGCGATTTGGTGTTGAAAGATGCTGATGGTACGATTGCTTGGTCCACAAACACTTCTGGTAAATCCGTTGTAGGCTTGAAATTGACAAATTTGGGAAACCTCGTGTTGTTTGATAAGGACAATGCAACTGTTTTGCAGTCTTTTGATGAGCCAACCAACTCGCTTGTCCCCGGACAAAAGTTGAGGCAGGGGCAAAGATTGATGCCGAGTGTTTCCAAAACAAATTGGACCGTTGACGGTATGATTACGCTTTCCGTGAATGGCGATGGTTTATATGCTCAAATGGAGACTCATCCTCCTCAAGTCTATGTCAAGTATGATGCTGAACAACTGAGTGAAAGGATCGAGTTTTCATATGTCGAGTTTGTAAATGGAAGCTTGTCTTGGTTCTTAGATTCTACCTCGAATATGAGTTTGATATCAGTCCCTCCAACATCTTCTGCACAATACATGAAGTTGGGTTCGGATGGGCATTTGAGATTGTTTGAGTTTGATGGGTATTTTTTGTGGAATGAAGTGGCCGATCTTTTCACGGGGTCTATCAGGGAGTGTGGCTATCCGAGAGTGTGTGGGCAATATGGAATTTGCTCTAATGGGCTATGTAATTGTCCAGCTTCGAGTGGGGGGACGAGCTATTTCCAGCAAGTAGATGATAGGCTGCCTGATCTTGGATGTTGAGAGAACGTTCCATTGTCTTGTGGAGCTTCACAAAATCAAAGTCTTATGAAGCTCAAATATGTCACGTATTTCATCTTCAATTCACCTCTCTCTTCATATCCTTTTGTAATGGATATTGATGCTTCAAGTTGTAAAGAGGCCTGCGCAAAGAACTGTTCATGCAAAAGCAACTATATTCCAACACACATCGGATGGAGATTCCACTAGCGGCAATCGTTACTTACTGACTCAAGTGTTTTTACTTTTGAATGTTGACAGGAATAAGTCTTCCTATAATTCTACTACTTACCTTAAAGTACATAATGTGACCACTAAAGCTCCTAATAGAAGGAGCAAACGTCTCCTTGTAATTCTTGTGTCCAGCCTCGGAGCTCTCTTTGCCATGATGATTTTCATCGCAGCCATACCTTTGTTTGTTCAGAAGAGAGATGATAATCAACCAGAGGAGGATTATCTTGATCAAGTACCTAGAATGCCCACTAGATTCACGTATGATGATCTAAGAGCCATCACAGATGAATTCAGTAAAAAGCTTGGAGAAGGTGGTTTTGGTTCTGTTTTCGAAGGTACTCTAGGTGATGATATAAAAGTTGCAGTAAAGCGCCTTGATGGTTTTGGGCAGATTAAGAAATCCTTTCTAGCTGAAGTTGAGACTATCGGCAACATCCATCATGTGAACTTGGTAAGACTCGTGGGATTTTGCGTTGAGAAATCTCATAGGCTCCTTATCTATGAGTATATGTCGAATGGGTCTCTAGATAGATAGATCTTTCGCAAATCTAATGAATGTGTTCTCGGTTGGCAACAAAGAAAGAAGATCATTCTTGACATAGCAAAAGGACTTAATTATCTTCACGAAGATTACAGATAGAAAATACTGCATTTAGACATTAAACCCCAAAATATCCTCTTGGATGGGCATTTTAATGCTAAGGTTGCTGATTTTGGATTATCCAAGTTGATAGAGAGGGACCAAAGCCAAGTCGTCACAACCATGAGAGAAACTCCCGGTTATTTGGCTCCCGAGTGGCTGAGTGTAGCAATCATTGAAAAGGTCGATGTGTATAGCTTTGGCGTGGTAATCTTGGAGATAGTGTGTGGGAGAAAAATCTTTGATTGCTCTCTCGATCAAGAAGACATGTATTTACTTTACCCAAAAAAAAAAAAGAAGACATGTATTTACTCAGCCTTTTTAAGAGGAAGGCAGAAGAGGAACGATTGTTAGACATTGTGGATAAGTCTAGCGATGACCTGCAACTAAATGGACCGCGGGCGGTGAATATGATGAGGATTGCTGCATGGTGCTTGCAAGGAGACCACATAAAGACGCCTTCCATGTCGATAGTCATCAAGGTGTTAGAGGGCGTCACGGAAGTTCGAGAAGACTTGAATTACAACTTCTCTGCTCTGCCTTTCACTGGTGGGGTAGCAAGATTCAGTCGAATGGACATCGAATATAATGCTACCATTGCATTGCTACCCTCGGTCCTAAGCGGTCCACGATGATGCAGCAAACTAAAGAGAACTTTTCTTCCCAATATGTCAAGTGGTACAATGTACAAGCAATTGAATTTCTCATACTGTGAGGACTCTGGCTTGTCATTCTCCTTTTTCAGGCCCAGAAAAAAAAAAAAAAAGCTTGTGGCATGATATCATATCTCCTTTTCACTCTGCAAGTGAGTGGACTTGGCAATAACTTATCAAAGGATGGACTTGGTCAGGATGTTGCATTCAGGTTGTATTGCTTATGCAGAAACCAGTAGTGCTCGAGTTTGTTGTGTTTGGGAAAAGTGGGAACCTGTTGAGTCATTTGTGTAAAAAGCTGCTAAGACTAGTCAGTTGTTGGCAATGTCTTTTGGTAGCTTTACTTCGTCATGGATCCAAATCTGATTCGCTTTTTGGTTCCAACACCTTATATCCTTTGGATTCATCGACTCTACCTTCCATGTCTTCCTCATTTTGAAGTTAATGGGCTATTTTTAGTCCGTTCTGCGAATACGGTATTTACAACCGATAAAGAAAATGGGAGAAGTTCATCCTTGCTAAGTTTGAATTCTTTATAGTGGTTCCTAATATGCCCTAGGTTAATAATCTCATCTTCTAGTTTCTTAATGGTCCGTCATGATCCTTTCGAGGCACATGTTTGCCAAAAATCAAAAAACCGAGATGTCTTAGCGTTCAAGATTCAAATTCATGATATTTAGATAACACTGATCATTCTCAATAACCTCGGCTTTTCCACCGTCCTTAATCAACGTTGATCCAAGCATGCTGATCCATCAAATTTTATCGGGGATAAAGCTTGCGCGGGTCTTATTTTGGTCCTGGGACCGCTCACAATTAACGAAAGTTTCGGAGCGATCTGACGTGGCTCCCCCTGCCATGCCGTGGCACCTCTTGATTGGATTTGATGGCGGCAGGTCAACAAACCAGAGCCCACGTGGAGCTCATCCATAGGCCCGAGCTACGTGTAACCTTTCGCGAAGCCCTCCCTCTTCCCGGCACAAATGACTCGAAAATCACGTGACCGATGATATCTTTTTACCAACAATATTTTTTATGCTCAATCAAAAGAGTGTTCTTTTATTAATCATAAGCCAGCATACCTTGCTGTTATTTGGAACAGAAGTACTCACACAAACGGACTCCCAAGGCAATTATTATCCGCGCGTCCTCGCGTAAGGCCACAGCCTATATAGGTCATTCAGCAAACGCATAAACCTCATACCTAATCCTACAGGCCGCAAGCCGAACTCGAGCCTCGACAGGGTATGGACATTGACAAACTACAGTTTGATGAGCACGGTGCATGCAATCGTCGCAAGCTCCGTATCCGTAGACAGTCTGCTCGCTGCCCAGACGCCAGTTGTAATAATCATAGCCTGACTAGACAGTTTCCTGAACTAGAAATGAAAATTCAAGACTCGACTAAATCATCGAAAGATTTAGAGCCCAATTACATTTTTTTTTGTATAAAATTTCGGACACGGCATTTTTTTTTCCTCTCACATTCCATACATTGTGTCGTATTAATTCGAGTATTCATTGAACACGGTCTTTGGATGCCTTTTTTTTCTATTTTAATAAATGTCCCAAGAGGAGAGAATAAGAAAGGGGGATGGCAGATAATTTTAGCTGCGGAAAAGGACAAGAGTGCGTTCCATTTCCACAAACATTATTGAGGACTTCCCATGCAATGTTCAAGTTTGGCTTGCTTTTTGACTCAGAGGCGACCTTTAGTCTTTCCTCTTCATCGCCGTTCCTCCTCTATTCCCTTTCTCGATCTTCTCTCTGATCAAAGCTTCACTGCAGGCCATGGCTTCACTCCGCAGTCTCCCTCTTTCTTTCTTTCTTTCTTTTTCCTTCGTTTTTCTATCGCGTTTCTCAAACTTCACTAACGCTCGTCAAGCTCAAGATTATGTTTATCCAACCGGTACGCTTGCAACACGGTGGACGAATAACGCAACAGCTCGTCACTCCGCCCGATATGGAGATGGATCGATTGTGCAGGCAATTCTACTCCGAGGCAAAGGAAATTTTGGCCCTGCCTATGCCTGCGGCTTCTACTGTAATGGTAACTGCGAGGCTTACCTCTTTGCTGTTTTCATCGTCCTAATTAACGGTAGTTCCTTAATTGATGAGCCCGATAATACATACCCACAAGTGGTATGGTCTGCCAATCGAAACAATCTCGTACAGCTCGGCGCAACTTTGGAGCTCACGTCCAAAGGCGGTTTGGTGTTGAAAGATGCTAATGGTACAGTTGCTTGGTTTACAAACACTTCTGGAAAGTCTGTTTTTGGCTTGAACTTGACAGATTTTGGGAACCTCGTGCTGTTTGATAAGAACAATGCAACTGTTTGGCAGTCTTATGATGAGCCAACTGACTCACTTGTCCTCGGACAAAAGTTGAGGCAGGGGCAAAGATTGATGCCAAGTGTTTCCGAGACAAATTGGATCATTGATGGTATGATTTCGCTTTCCGTGAATGGCAACGCTTTATCTGCTCAACTGGAGACTAATCCCCCTCATGTCTATTACGGGTTTTCAGTTGGGACTCAGAATATAAGTACCGAGTTTCCGTATGTTGAGTTTTTAAATGGAAGCTTGACTTGGTTCATAGATTCTACCTCGAATTGGAGCTTTATTTCAGTCCCTCAAGCATCTTTTGTACAATACATGAAGTTGGGCTCGGATGGGCATTTGAGAGTGTATGACTTTGATTGGGAATCATATAGGTGGAAAGAAGTGGCCGATCTTTTCTCAGGGTTTGTCGAGGACTGTGGCTATCCGACAGCGTGTGGGCAATATGGAATTTGCTCCAATGGGCAATGTAGTTGTCCGGCTTCGAGCTATTTCCGGCAAGTAGATGATAGGCAACCTAATCTTGGGTGTTCTGAGAAAGTTCCATTATCTTGCGGAGCTTCACAAAGTCAAAGTTTTCTGGAGCTTGAATATGTCACGCATGTCAAATTCACTTCAGATCTCGAGAACATAGATGCTTCAAGTTGTAAAGAGGCATGCGCAAAGAACTGTTCATGCAAAGCAGCTATATTTAAGTACGAATCGAATCCCACTAATGGCAATTGTTACTTACCAACTCAGATGTTTTCACTTATGAACGCTGCCAAGAAAAAGTTTCTCTATAATTCTACTACTTACCTTAAAGTACAAAATGTGGACAATCAAACTCCTAATACTTCGGTTGACAATCGAAGGAGCGGCCGTCTCCTCGTAATTCTTGTGTCCAGCCTCGGAGCTCTCTTTGCCATGATGATTTTCATCGCAGCCATACCTTTGTTTGTTCAAAAGAGAGATGATAATCAAGTAGAGGAGAATTACCTTGATCAAGTACCTGGAATGCCCACTAGATTCACCTACGATGATCTAAGAGCCATTACACACGAATTCGGTAAAAAGCTTGGCGAAGGTGGTTTTGGTTCTGTTTTCGAAGGTACTCTACGTGACGGCACAAAAGTTGCAGTAAAACGCCTTGATGGTTTCGAGCAAGTTAAGAAATCCTTTCTAGCCGAAGTTGAGACTATCGGCAACATCCATCACGTGAACTTGGTAAGACTCGTGGGATTTTGCGCTGAGAAATCCCACAGGCTCCTTATCTACGAGTACATGTCGAATGGGTCTCTAGATAGATGGATCTTTCACAAATCCAATGAATGTGTTCTCGACTGGCAAAAAAGGAAGAAGATTATTCACGATATAGCAAAAGGACTGAATTATCTTCATGAAGATTGCAGACATAAAATAATTCATTTAGACATTAAACCCCAAAATATCCTTTTGGATGGGAATTTTAATGCTAAGGTTGCTGATTTTGGATTATCCAAGTTGATAGACAGGGACCAGAGCCAAGTCGTCACAACCTTGAGGGGAACTCCTGGTTATTTGGCCCCCGAGTGGTTGAGTGCAGCAATCACTGAAAAGGTCGATGTGTATAGCTTTGGCGTGGTAATCTTGGAGATAGTGTGTGGGAGAAAAATCTTCGATCGCTCCCTAGATGAAGAAGACATGTATTTATTGAGCCTTTTAAAGAGAAAGATAGAAGAGGCACGATTGCTGGACCTTGTGGATAAGTCTAGCGATGACATGCAACTAAATGGATCGCAGGCAATGAATATGATGAGGATTGCTGCATGGTGCTTGGAAGGAGACTATACAAAGAGGCCCTCCATGTCTATAGTCATCAAGGTGTTACAAGGCGTCATGGAAGTCCAAGAAGACCTGGATTACAACTTCTTTGCTCAGCCTTCGACTAGTGGAGCAGCAAGATTTGGTCAGACCGACGTCGAATTTAGTGTTACCACTGCATTGCTACCCTCAGTCCTAAGCAGCCCACGGTGACGCTGCCAACTAGTAAGAACTTTTCTTCCCGATATGTCAAGTGGTACAATCTGCAAGCAATTGAGTTTTTCATACTGTGAGGACTGCGGCTCGTCATTCTCTTTTCAGGCCCGAAAAAAGCATGTGGCATGATATCATATCCTTTTTACTTTGCAAATGAGTGGACTTTGCCATAACTCGTCAAGAGATTGACTTGGTTAGGATGTTGCATTTAGGTTGTATTGCTTATGCAAAAACTAGTGGTGCTCAAGTTTGTTGTGTTTGGGAAAAGAGGGAATTTGTTGAGTCATTTGTGTGAAAAGCTGCTAAGACTAGTCAGTTGTTGGTAAAATCTTTTCGTAGCTTTACTATTATGTCGTGGATCCAAATCTGATTTGCTTTTTGGTTGCAACACCCGATGTCCTTCGGATTCAATGACTCTACTCTTCCTCATTTTGCGGTTCTTCTTCCAATTCCTCTGCTTTGTGCCCTCCGCCTTCTCCTCTTCTCGAAGTCTCCGAATCAGAGTCGCCATAGTAAGTTATCACAACATCACGTCGAGAAACTATATTCCGGCGATGAATCTGTCAATCTTCTCCTTGGCCATGGAAGGCATCGCGCGGAGAGGATCGCTTTACACGGTGTTCATCCTGCACTTCGTGTTCGCTTGCCAGTTTCTCCTCCTTCAGCCCCTCGTCTCCGCCCTGGGTACGTCATTCTCTCGCCTTAGATCTGTCAACTCGTTGCCGGACCGAGATTTCGAGGGGTTGTGGTGTGCTCTGATTGCTTGCGTCTTGAGTCACCGATTGGAGAGCGGCGATGAATTTGTGGATCTTTTCTTAGGGATCCTCTCGGATATTTGAGATTAGATTGGGGTTTTGTGCAGGAAGGCGATATGAGGTGGACTGAAGAGTCTTGAAATGTCTGCTGGATTCTAATGCTAGTTTGGGTGCGACCCATATGTTTCCTGGTTCATGAATTTACTACCAGTGTGGGGACCGAGGAGTTTTATCTAATTCTAGTTCATCGTCCCGAGGGTGCATTGTGGGACTTTCCATGGGTCGAGATTGTAAGATTGTAGAGCAGTTCAGGGGGGATTGAAGGGTTTCGAGCAATGAAGTACTTTCTAAGCTGCTGATGCTCTTGACTGCCCATAGTCGCCGCATCAGTTTCTTCGCAGATGTTGTGGATAGTTGATGGGCGTTAGTCTAAGAAACCTGTGTGGAAGCTCAAGACTTACCACCATTCTTTGGTGTGCTTAGCCTGAAAAATCTTGTCTGTGGATGGTGTGTTATGTCCAAGCGGAAAACTGGTTTAGTGGAGAAAGTAATTCCTGGCACTTTAGCAGATGTGTAATGGAAAGCTTCGCGACTGTAGGTTTTTGCTAACCAAATTAGAAGGACAGTTCTCGTTATTGTTTATGGAATGCTTTAGATTATATTTCGGCAATTAATCGCTGGCTCGTATGTTTCGTTGGATTTGTTTTGGGTACTGGGATGCGCAGACGGACAAGCCGATGCCGCTGAGGTACTTGATAGGGCATCGCATAGTATCAAGGTGAAACGTTATAACGAGGCACTTGAGGATCTTAATGCTGCCATAGAGGCAGATCCACAAAACTTTCTGAAGCTTATCTTCATCGAGCCTCCACTCTTCGAAAGCATAGGATAGCATGAATCGGTTTGGCTCAGATCGTGCGAAGCGATGGGTCACGAGTCCAATTAATTATAACCAGTCTAAGAACACTCGACAATCGCAATAAAAACTACTAGCAAATTTATGCGTTCTAATAGCGTGCGGTTTTCATTTGTGCAAAATTAGTATATATATTTTAGCGTAAATTATTTGCCAAATTGTATCATATTCCATATGAGTCTCCCTCTTTGGAATATAACAAAGGCAGAATTTTTACTTCAAATAATGTGTTAATCTAAAATATAAGACCCGAAAACATTTAGGGAATTGTTAATTTTTGTTCTTATATGACATAGGGAGATTTTATCTCTAACTAACAACATTATTGTAATATTGAGAAAAATTAATAAAAACATTTTAAACCTAGGAACCTCATAACTCGATTCCAATGCTGGAGCTTTTGGTTCTAACGGGGAACTCATAAAAAATACTTTCACAGCCATCGAGAATCGAAATTATATGTTTATAAAGCAAGAAATGACAACATATCAACATATATTTTGATAGTGAAATGGTGCAATTTTTATATTTTGTTGAAAAATTTTGATTTGTTACACAAAGGAAAAAAGTGGGTTGGCTCCCGAGTAGAATCGAGAAGCAAATCGAGCAAATCGAAACTGACCAGTTAGATCAATTGCCGTTTTCTAGGTTGGGAACTTACCCATAGGGAACCGATTACTCCTAATCATAACTTGATCAGTTAGTTAGCAAATAACCTAAAATAACTTGCATAATTATGTGAACCCGAAACAACATTTTAAGCATGGCTTGTAAAATTTCTATTCAATTTTATATATTGCGATTTGTGTAGGTTTCTTAATTGGAGATCTACAATATAAGTTTTTGAATATAACAGGTTTATTTACATGGCTTATTACGTGCTTAATTAGTATCATATATTTATTTACGGTGGTGGTCCGGAGTCAAGGTAGAGATTTTATGTCAAAACCCACTAACGGATATAAGAGGGGTTTGGGGAATAACAAAAAGTTGATGGAGAAGGGTTTGGGACGCGCTTGGCCATCCCATACCTGTCTCGCTTCCATCCCTAATCATAGCAGCAACTTCTATAGAGAGCTCATGAGCCGCCATGGACAATCTCGATCCAGATTGGGGGAGCTTGGCGACCTCAAAACGAGGTCGTAGATGCAGCGATGACCTCGGGTTTGAAGTGATCACGGCTCTTATTGGCCCGAGAGAGAGAGAGAGGTGCGGCCGATGAGCGAGAGTGGAAATTGGGTTATAAGAGTTTTTTGGGGGGTTGAGCGTAGCACAAGGTTAGGAGCATTTTGGAGAAGAAAGTCACGATTTGATTATAAAAAATTATGTGAAATTATTGAATTTTCCTAAAAATGAAAGTTCACGCTGCTTTTACCGGATAAAATTAATCACTAGATTTGTTAATTGAGTATCTAAAATGGGAGATATCACCGTTTATATTTATTTGAAGGAACCAAATGAATACATATTAAGAAAACGGTCGAATTTTGTATTAATTTTGTGGATACAATAACTTTTTAAAAGAAATGTCTTACATATCGTTCGCTGAGTGCATTCCACATGCATTATTGAGGACTTCCTATGCAACTTTCCTGTTTTGCTTACTTTTTGACTCGAAGGCGACTTTTAATCTTTCCTCTTCATCTTCGTTCCTCCTCTCTTCCCTTTCTCGATCTTCTCTGCGCAAAGCCTCACTGCAGGCCATGGTTTCACTCTGCAGTCTCCCCTCTTTCTTTCTTTCTTTTCCTTTGTATTGCTATTGCATTTCTCAAACTTCATTGATTCTCAAGCTCAACATTATGTTTATCAAAACGCTGCGCTTTCAACACGGTGGATGATTAACGCAACAGCTAGTCACTCCGCCCAATATGGAGATGGATCGATTGTGCGGGCAATTCTACTCAGAGGCAAAGGAGCTTATGGCCTTGCCTACGCCTGCGGCTTCTACTGTAATGGCGACTGTAACACTTACCTCTTTGCTATTTTCATCGTCACAGCTGACAATGGTTCCTTCATTAATAATATCAGTATAATGAATCCACAAATAGTGTGGTCTGCCAATCGAAACAATCTCGTAAAGATCGGCGCGACGTTGGAGCTCAAGTCCGAAGGCTATTTGGCGTTAACAGATGCTGATGATACGATTGCCTAGTCCACAAACACTTTTGGTAAATCAGTTCTAGGCTTGAAATTGACAAATTTGAGGAACCTTGTGTCGTTTGATGAGGACAATGTGACTGTTTGGCAGTCTTTTGATGAGCCAACCGACTCACTTGTCCCCGGACAAAAGTTGAGGCAGGGGCACAGATTGATGCCGAGTGTTTCCGAGACAAATTAGACTGTTGACAGTATGATTATGCTCGCAATGAAAGCAAATGCTTTATCTGCTCAAGTGGAGACTAATCCTCCTTAGGTCTGTGTCGAGTATTATAATTTTACTTAGGTCTATGTCTATGCTCGCAATGAAAGCAAATGTCTTTCTATAATTTTACTACTTATGTTATAGTACATAATGTGACCACTGAAGCTCCTAATAGAAGGAGCAAACGTCTCCCTGTAATACTTGGGTCCAGCATTGGAGCTCTCTTTGCCATGATTATTTTCGTCGTAGCAATGGTTTTGTTTGTTCAGAAGAGAGATGATAATCAAGTAGAGGAGGCTTACCTTGATCAAGTATGAGGAATGCCCAACAAATTCATGTACGATGATATGAAAACAATCACAGGCGAATTCAGTAAAAAGCTTGGTGAAGATGGTTTTGATTCGTTTTCAAAGGTACTCTAAGGTACTGCATGAAAACCATTCTGGTTCTGCCCAGAACTGGTTTTTTGTTCCCAGAATCAGTTTTGGACCAGAAACCCGTTTGGTAACGCAATTTCATTTTTCTATTTCCGGGACAAGTTTGCTTCCAAAACTGATTCTGAAATCAGAAATGAGAACCAAAAAAAAGTTGGTTTTTCATTTCTGGAACAAAAGTGAGAACCATTTCTGAGGAATTCATTTTCTTCAACACACATTCATATGAAAGTCACGACCTTTGAGGTGAGAAAAAAAAGCAAAAAATCAAAAATTTCAAAACTTAACAGAATTGTTTAGAATTTGTGGCTACCCACTTTCAGTGAAATTTAAATTTTTTTAGGTGCCGAAAAAATTTAAAAAAATAAAAAAATAAAAATTTTCAAAATTTCACAAAATGACTTAGAAAACCTATGGCCATCCACTTTGAGCAAAATTTAATTTTTTTAGATGCCAAAAAAAATAAAAAATAATCAAAAAATCTAAAATTTAAAAACTTCACATAATGTCTTAGAATACCTATAGCCACCCAATTTGAGCGAAATTTTATTTTTTTAGGTGCCAAAAAAAAATAAAAAAAAGTAAAAAATAAAAAATTTAAAAACTTCACAGAATGACTTAAAATACTCGTGGCCACCCACTTTGAGCGAAATTTAATTTTTTTAAATGCCAAAAAAAATAAAAATAAGCAAAAAAGTAAAAATTTCAAAACTTTACAGAATGGCTTAAAATACTCGTGGCCACTCATTTTGAGCGAAATTTTAATTTTTTAGGTGTCGAAAAAAAATAAAAAATAAAAAATTTCAAAACTTCACAAAATTGCTTAAAATACCTTAGCCATCCACTTTTGAGCGAAATTTAAATTTTTTCAGGTGCCGAAAAAAATAAAAAAATAAAAAATAAAAAACTTCACATAATTGCTTAGAATACCTATGGCCACCAACTTTGAGTGAAATTTAATTTTTTTAGGTGTCGAAAAAAAAATAAAAATAAGCAAAAAAGAAAAATTTTCAAAACTTTACAGAATGACTTAAATACTTGTGGCCACCCACTTTAAGCAAAATTTTATTTTTTTAGGTGCCGAAAAAAAAGCAAAAAATCAAAAATTTTTGAAATTTCACTCAAAGTGGATGGCTACATATATTCTAAGTCATTTTGTGAAGTTTCGAAATTTTTGATTTTTATGTTTTTTTTTCATCTAAAAAAATTTAAATTTCGCTCAAAGTGGATGGCCACATGTATTCTAAGTCATTCTATAAAGTTTTGAAATTTTTGATTTTTTTCTTTTTTTCACCTCCAAAAATTAAAATTTCACTCAAAGTGGGTGCCCACAAGTATTCTAAGCCATTCTGTGAAGTTTTAAAATTTTTGAGTTTTTGAATTTTTTTGGGCACCTTAAAAAATTTAAATTTCACTCAAAGTGGGTGACCACGTGTATTCTAAACTATTTTGTGAAGTTTTGAAATTTTTGATTTTTTGATTTTTTTTGGCACCTAAAAAATTTAAATTTCACTAAAAGTGGGTGGCCACAGGTATTCTAAGCAATTCTGTAAAGTTTTGAAATTTTTGATTTCTTGATTTTTTTTGAAAAAATTCAACAAATTTCCTATTTTCCCAAAATCTGAATTTTTTTTATTTTCTTGACATTTTGATGATTTTTTCTGGAATTTTTCAATTTTTTGGGATTTTCTGAATTTTTTTAAAGATTTTTATGAATTTTTCAGATTTTTTATTATTTTTATTCCATTTCTAAAAAAATGGATTTCTGTTCCTGGAAATAGAATTTTCTGTTGTTTATCAAACGGGTTTTTGTTTCAGAAAATAGAAATTTTGTACTGTTATCAAACGGGTTTCTGTTCCAGAAATAGAAATTTTTTGTCATTATCAAATGGGTTTTTTTTCTCAGAAACTCATCCAGGAACCAGAAATAGAAAAATCTATTTCTGGTTCAGGAACTCATTCCGGAATAGAATGGTTATCATTCGCTACCTAAGCGACGGATGAAAAGTTGCAGTAAAACGCCTTGATGATTTTGGGCAAGTTAAAAAATCCTTTCTAGCCAAAGTTGAGACTATCGACAACATCCATCACGTGAACTTGGTAAGACTCGTGGGATTTTGCGCTGAGAAATCCCACAGGCGCCTTATCTACAAGTACATGTTGAATGGGTCTCTAGATAGATGGATCTTTCGCAAATCCAATGAATGTGTTCTCAACTGGCAACAAAGAAAGAAGATCATTCTGGACATAGCAAAAGGACTCAATTATCTTCATGAAGATCGCAAACAGAAAAAACTGCACTTAGACATTAAACCCCAAAATATCCTCTTGGATGGGGATTTTAATGCTAAAGTTGCTGATTTTGGATTATCCAAGTTGAAAGAGAGGGATCAAAGCCAAGTCGTCACAACCATGAGAGGAACTCCCGATTAATTGGCTCCCGAGTGGCTGAGTGCAACAATCACTGAAAAGGTCGATGTGTATAGCTTTGGCGTGGTAATCTTGGAGATAGTGCGTGGGAGAAAAATCTTCAATCACTCTCTCGATCAAAGAAGACATGCATTTGCTAAGCCTTTTTAAGAGAAAGGCAAAAGAGGAACGATTGTTGGACATTGTGGATAAGTCTAGCGATGACATGCGTCTAAATGAACCGCGGGCGGTGAATATGATGAGGATTGATGCATGGTGCTTGCAAGGAGAACACATAAAGAGGCCTTCCATGTCGACAGTCATCAAGGTGTTAGAGGGCGTCACAGAAGTTCGAGAAGACCTGGATTACAACTTCTCTGCTCCGCCTTCCATTGGTGGAGCTGTAAGATTTGGTCGAATGGACATCGAATTTAATGCTACCACTGCATTGCTACCCTCGGTCTTAAGCGGTCCACAGTGATGCAGCAAACTATTGAGAACTTTTCTTCCCAATATGTCAAGTGGTACAATGTGCAAGCAATTGAATTTCTCATACTGTGAGGACTCTGGCTTGTCATTCTCCTTTTTCAGGCCCAGAAAGGAAAAAAGGCTTGTGGCATGATACCATTTCTCCTTTTCACTTTGCAAGTGAGTGGACTTAGCAATAACTTATCAAAGGATTGACTTGATTAGGATGTTGCATTTAGGCTGTATTGCTTATGCAAAAAACCAGTAGTGCTCAAGTTTGTTGTGTTTGGGAAAAGTAAGAACCTGTTGAGTCATTTGGGTAAAATGCTGCTAAGACTAATCATATGTTGGCAATGTCTTTTGGTAGCTTTACTTCATCATGGATCCAAATATGATTCGCTTTTTGGTTCCAACACCTTATATCCTTTGGATTCATTTACTCTACCTGCCATGTCTTCCTCATATTGAGGTTAATGGGCTATTTTTAGTCCGTTCTCCGAATACGATATTTACAATCGATAAAGATTATGGGAGAAGTTCATCCTTGGTAAGTTTGAATTCTTCGTAGCGATTCCTAATATATCCTAGGTTAATAATCTTGTCTTTCGGCTTCTTAGGGCCTGTTTGGTAACCGGCCAAATAGTGTCTGATTCTATTTTTTTGTTCTCGAAAATAAAAAAAGAATAGAAATCCGTTTAGTAAATTTTTTATTCCCGAATACAAATTTGTTCCCAGATTCAATTTTGGAACAAAATCAAGAATAAAAAAAAAAGTTGATTCTTGATTCTAGGAACATGAATCAGAAATGAAAAAGAAAATTTTTTTTCTTTTTCTTCTGGCTTGTGGTCGGTGGCTGGACCCTTGTGGCCTAGGTGAGGATTCGGTGAGGTTGGCCCTCGCCCAAGCCGCGAGGGTCTAGCCCTCACCCTCCCCGACGTCGGCGACCTGGCCATGGGCCAAGGAAGGAAAAAAAAAAAGAAAAGAAAAAAAAGGAAAAAAAAAGAAATAAATATTAAAATATTATTAACAAAAAAATTTTGTGCAGTTACCAAACACATTTCTGTTCTTTTTTATTCCAGGAATAGAAATTTTGGGCAGTTATCAAACGCAGTTAAATGCTTAAAAATTATTTATGGGAATGAAATAAAAAAATCATTTATGAGCAGAAATTGTTTCTGGAAACAGAATGATTACCAAATGCACCCTTAACGATCCGTCGTGATCCTTATGAGGCACATGTTTGACAAAAATAAAGAACCGAGATGTCTTGGCGTTCAAGATTCAAATTCGTGATATTTAGATGACACTGATCATTCTCAACAACCTCGGCATTTCCACTGTCCTCGATGTTGATTGATCCAAGCATGCTGGTCCATCAAATTTAATCGGGGATAAACCTCGTGCGGGTCTTATTTTGGTCCCGGGACTGCTCACAACTAACGAAAGTTTCGAAGCGATCTGACGTGGCCCCCCCTGCCATGCCGTGGCACCTCTTGATTGGATTTGATCGCGGCAGGTCAACAAACCAGAGCCCACGCGGAGCTCATCCATAGGCCCGAGCTACGTGTAACCTTTCGCGAAGCCCTCCCTCTTCCCGGCACAACTCACTAGCGACGGAACTATTTCTTCTTCTTCTTCCTCCAAATTCCTCCGTGCTTTGTGCCGTTCGCCTTCTCCTCTTCCCAAAGTCTCCGAATCGGGGTCGCCATGCTAAGTTATCGCACAACATAATGTAGAGAAGCGATAACCTCGCGATGAATCTGTCAATCTTCTCCTCGGCCATGGAAGGCATCGCGTGGAGAGGATGGCTTTACACGGTGTTCATCCTCCACTTCGCGTTCGCTTGCCATTTTCTCCTCCTTCACCCTCTCTCGTCTCTGCCTTAGGCACGTCATTCTCTCTCATTCTCTCGCTTGGATCTGCGAACTCGTTGCCGAACGGAGATTTTGACGATACCTTTACAGTAGAAAATTCAAGCTCAGCTAAATTATCCAACGGTTTAGAGCCCAATTACATTTTTTTTTTCGTATGAAATTTCGGACACGTCATATCAAATTCGAGTATTCATTGAGCGCAGTCTTTGGGTGCTTTTTTTCTTATTTTAATAAATGTCGCAAGAGGAGAGAATGCGTCGAATCCCCCGGTCCTCTGCTAACAAGAATGCACTCTGCAGCAATCCCGTTATGAATAAATTTCCAAACTAAATGCTTAATACTTAAGCGGAGTTTCCAATTCCCAAATCCGCTTCCAACCTTTCTCATCCCTTTGTCGATTCTTGCCAAGTATCTGCAATCTCATAAGCTGACTTTAGTGACAATCCCCAGTCCTAGGGTCATTCCGGCAGTCCGTCTCCGTATTGTCATCGTTGGGACGATACGATACAATAATCAGTCACTTTCTTGCTTAGCTCATCCTCCGGCATTGGCCCTCGCATCGCTTTGAACAGGGAAGGGTAATGCACGCATGAACTAGTTATGCATTCCATGATCAGTTTCTATCCAAATGCCCGGGAACTCACAGGCAATTAGTGTATTTCTGACAAAGTCCTAGCCGAGCCTATCATAAGCTTTCTCGAGGTCGGTTTTTATAGCCATGAGATGATCAAAACTAATTGACAACGTAATAGTCGCTCAAAGAAGGCGTCGGTAGTGAATAACTTACAGATCATCCAAGAAGTGTCGTTTCGTACCAACAAATGACTTGAAAATCACGTGACCAATGATTTCTTTTTACTGACAACATTTTTTTATGCTCAATCAAAGAGTTGTTTTTTATTAATCATAAGCCAGCATACCTTGCTGTTATTTGGAACAAAAGTACTCACGCGAACACGGCCAATGGATTAAGACTCCCAACGCAATTATTTTCAGTGCGTCCTCACATAAGGCCGCAGCTTATATAGGTCATTCAGCGAACGTGTAAACCTCGTACCTAATCCTACAGGCCAGTTTGGACATTGACAAACTACGGTTTGATGAGCATGGTGCATGCAATCGTCGCAGGCTTCGTGTCTGTAGACAGTCTGTTGGCTGCTCGGACACTGGTTGTAATAGTCATAGCTTGAAGTAAACAGTTTCCTGATCTAAAAATGAAAATTCAAGATTCGGCTAAATCATCAAAAGATTTAGAGCTCAATTGTATTTTTTTTCGTATAAAATTTCGGACAAGGCATTTTTTTTCCTCTTGCATTCCATACATTGTGTCGTATCAAGTTCAAGTATTCATTGAGCACAATCTTTGGGTGCCTTTTTCTCTATTTTAATAAATGTCGCAAGAGGAGAGAATAAGAAAGGTGGAGGGCACATAACGTAGCTGCGCAAAAGGGGAACATTAGGATAACTGCACCGATTGCTTTTGGTCTTTCTTATTTGCTTTTTAGGACTTGACTGCGTTCCATTTCCACACGCGTTGTTGAGGACTTCCCGTGCAATGTTCCAGTTTTGCTTACTTTTTGACGAGACTTTTGATCTTTCCTCTTCATCTTCGTTCCTCCTCTCTTCCCTTTCTCGATCTTCTCTCTGCTCAAAGCTTCACCGCAGGCCATGGCTTCATTGTGCAGTCTCCCCTCTTTCTTTCTTTCTTTCTTTCTCCTTCATTTTTCTATCGCATTCTCAAACTTCATTGACGCTCAAGCACCAGATTATGATTATTCAAACGCAACTATTTGAACTCGGTGGACGATTAATGCAACAGCCGGTCATTTGACCCGATTTTTTGATGGATCGATCTTGCGGCCAATTCTACTCGGGGAAAAAGAAGGTTATGACCCAGTCTACGCCTGTGGCTTTTACTATAATGGTAATTGCAACACTTACCTCTTTGCTGTTTTCATAGTCTGAGTTAACAGAAGTGGCGTGGTTGTTGAGTACGATAATACACAACCACAAGCAGTGTGGTCTGCCAATTGAAACGATCCCGTAAAGATCCGTGCGATGTTGGAGCTCACGTCCGAAGGCGATTTGGTGTTGAAAGATACTGATGGTACCTTTGCTTGGTCCACAAACACTTGTGGAAAGTCCGTCGTAGGCTTGAACTTGACAGATTTGGGGAACCTCGTGTTGTTTGATAAGGACAATGCGACTGTTTGGCAGTCATTTAATGAGCCAACCGACTCACTTGTCCCCCGGACAAAAGTTGAGGCAAGGGCAAAGATTGATGCCGAGTGTTTCCGAGACAAATTGGACCGTTGATGGTATCATTACGCTTTCCGTGGATGGCAGTGTTTTATCGGCTCAAGTGGAGACTAATCCTCCTTCGATTTATTTCGGGTATAAAGTTTCAACTCGGAATGCTAGTATCGAATTTCCGTATGTTAGAGTTTGTAAATGAAAGCTTGTCTTGGTTCTCAGATTCTACCTCAGATGGGAGCTTCAGTCTAGTCCCTCGAGCATCTTTTGCGGAATACATGAAGCTAGGCTGGGATGGGCATTTGAGAGTGTACGAGTCTAGTTGGACAAATGGGTGGAAAGAAGTGGCCAATCTTTTCGAAGGGTATGTCGGGGACTCTGCCTATCCGACAGTGTGTGGGCAATATGGAATTTGCCCAAATGGGCAATGTAGTTGTCCAGCTTTGAGAGGGGGGACGAGCTATTTCCGGCAAGTAGATGATAGGCAGCCTAATCTCGGGTGTTCCGAGAATGTTCCGGTGTCTTGTGGGGCTTCACAACCTCAAAGTCTTCTGAAGCTCGAAAATGTCGCATAGTTGAATTTCACTCCACATCTTGAGGACATAGATGCTTCAAGTTGTAAAGAGGTATGCGCAAAGAACTGTTCGTGCAAAGCAGCTATATTCCGATATGAATCGAATCCCACTAGCGGCAATTGTTACTTACCAACTCAGGTGTTTTCACTTATGGCGAAGGTAAGGACATATTTTTGAACTTTAACTCGTCTTCGATGTTAGTAGACTTTATTTTGATTATGGCCATTTTATTGAGTATCTCGAGCATTTGTTAAATATTTTTTTATTAAGGGGATCTTCGATATTCGATGCATCATCAGGTATATCATGATGACAATTAATGTATTGGGAATCGTAATATTTTCTTATCGCAGTTGCTTAATAAGTGTTTGTGAGGCCCCTTTTAAGTAAATCTTTTTGGCATTGGGGTCCTTATACTTTTTTAAAGACATTTCACTGCTTCAGCTTGGATTAGTTAGTTCTTTGGAAGGAAAAATCTAACGGAAATTTCCTAGTATCTTGCGAAGAATGCAATCGATCGGTAAACTTTTCGATTTGGTCCGATCAATTTCTAAATACTTTATAAAGAGAAAAGTTCGACAAGATCCTCCCACCGAAAATTTGCCTTTGTTACGGTCAAAGAATCGCTCGAATGCATGTAGGACGAATCGAATGAGTAATAACCAAAAGAATTTCTCGATGCCTTTTCAGTAGAAATTTCAAGACTCGGTTAAACTATCGAAAGATTTAGAGACCAGTTGCATTTTTTCTTTTCGTACAAAATTTCAGACACGGCGATTTTTTTTCCTCTCGCATTCCGTATGTCGTGCCATATTAAATTCGAGTATTCGTCGACCGCAGTTTTTGGCTGCCCATATTTCCATTTTAATGAATGTCGCAAGAGGAGAGAATGAGGGAGGTGGATGCTGCAACAGGCGCGTATAATGTAGGTGGGGCCGACTAGCATAACGGCACCGTCCTGGGCAAACTGTAACGGCGCAAGCTGGACCGCATGTTTTATTTAGCAAAGGATGGACAACCGGGCGGGCAACCGAGCGGTAAGAAAATATTAGGGGCACGTGTTGAATTTGCTTGGGCCCACCTATCAGTTGCCACGTGTACAAAACTGGCCCCACGTCTGATTCCATCTCCTTTCACTCTGCAAGACTCCGCTCCGGCTCCTTGATCGATCTTATCTCCAGCAAGGCAGGCAGCAACATCCTCAGTTCCTCCGGCGACCATGGCAACTGGGCCTCTGTCCTCTCCGCCATCGACCCATCCTCAGTTCCATCTCCTTTCACAAGGCCCGCCTCGCCTCGCCTGTCGACCCACCTCCTGCGCACAACTCCACCCCTCGAATGCTCCCCGTCCTCGAGCCCGACCTCTTCTCCATCCGACGCCCTCGCCGTGCACGGCATCGCCCGGGATCCTCGATTACTCAGTCTCGGCTGGAGGAAATTACTGGCCGAGCGCCTCTTTTTCTCCATTAATTTTTGCTGTTCTTTTCCCGAGTTCTTGTCGAGCTATTCAAGCCAGGGGAAATACATATGATTTTTCTTTCTTTCTTTCTGTAAATTCTGAGATCATACGAGTCCATTAGAATACGATTTTTCGAGTTGGGAGATCAACAAGGATAGAAGCTGTGTTGTGTTATTGTTTTTTTTTCTGAGTTCGTTGGCATACGATTGAAATAAAAAAAAGGCGAGGGGAGTGTGTTTCTTCTTCTTGGTCAGTTAAGAATAGTTTCATTTGTTGCGACTGACTCGAGATCTCTGTTCCGTGTTCTCTGTTTTTCATTCGTTCATTTCTTTAATTTCCATAGAGAGAAAGAGAAAGAGAGCAGCGGGAATGGAGCAGAGCAGAGCAGCGCGAGCGTCAGACGTGGGGCTCCCAGCATCTTTTCACCGAGGATTCCGGGGAGACCGGACAAGCATCGTTCTTTCTCCTTCGTCTTCCTATCGCATTTCTCAAACTTCATTGACGCTCGTCAAGCTCAAGATTATGATTATCCAAACGCTACGCTTTCAACACGGTGGACGGATATCGTAACAGGTACTCACTTCACCTTTATAAATGCAGATGGATTGATCGACCGGTACACTTTTCGATTTGGTTCGATCAATTTCTAAACCTTTTACAAAGAGAAAAGTTCAACAAAGTCCTCCCACCAGAAATTTGCCTTTAGTTGCTATCAAAAATCGCTCTAGCGCACGCGGGACGAATCAAATGAGTAATATAACCAAAAAGAATTACCCAATGCCCTTTTCCGTAGAAAATTCGAGACACCGCCAAATCAGCAACAGATTTAGAGTCTGATTGTAATTTTTTCGTATAAAATTTAGGACACGGCAATTTTTTTTTCCACTCGCATTCCGTGTGTCGAATCAAATTCGAGTATTCATTGACCAGAGTCTTCGGGTGCCTTTTTTTTCTATTTTCATAAATGCCGGCTGCGGAAAATTACACCGATTGCCTTTGACCTTTCTTCTTTGCTTTGCAGGATTTGAGCGCGTTCCATTTCCACACGCATTATTGAGGACTTCCCATGCAATGTTCCGGTTTTGCTTTACCTTTTGGCTCAGAGGCGACTATTGATCTTTCCTCTTCATCTTCGTTCCTCCTCTCTTCCCTTTCTCGGTCTTCTCTCAGCCCAAAGCTTCACTGCAGGCCATGGTTTCACTCTGCAGTCTCCCCTCTTTCTTTCTTTCTTTTTCCTTCGTTTTTCTATCGCATTTCTCCAACTTCATTGACGCTCGAGCTCCAGATAATGTTTATCCAGCCGCTACGCTTTCAACACGGTGGACGAATAACGCAACAGCTTGTCACTCCGCCCAATATGAAGATGGATCAATTGTGCGGGCAATTCTACTCCGACGCAAAGAAGATTTTGGCCCTGCCTATGCCTGTGGCTTCTACTGTAATGGTAACTGCAATGCTTACCTCTTTGCTGTTTTCATCGTCCTAGTTAACAGTAGTTCCTTAATTGCGGAGGCCTATGATCCATACCCACAAGTAGTATGGTCTGCCAATCGAAACAATCTCATACAGCTCGGCGCAACTTTGGAGCTCACGTCCAAAGGCGATTTGGTGTTGAAAGATGCCAATGGTACGGTTGCTTGGTCCACAAACACTTCTGCGAAGTCCGTTGTAGGCTTGAACTTGACAGATTTGGGGAACCTCGTGCTGTTTGATAAGGACAATGCGATTGTTTGGCAGTCTTTTGATGAGCCAACCGACTCACTTGTCCCAGGACAAAAGTTGAGGCATGGGCAAAGACTGATGTCCTATATTTCCGAGACAAATTGGACAGTTGACAGTATGATTACGCTTTCCGTGAATGGCTATTTTTTATCTGCTCAAGTGGAGACTAATCCTCCTCAGGTCTATTTCAAGTATAGAGTTCCAATTTGGAATGCCGGTATCGAGTTTGTAAATGGAAGCTTGTCTTGGTTCTCAGATACCACCGGGAATGGGACACTGTTTTTAGTCCCTCAAGCATCTTCTGCGCAATACATGAAGCTGGGCTCAGATGGGCGTTTGAGAGTGTATGAGTATGGATATATGTGGAAAGAAGTGGCTGATCTTTTCAAAGAGGATGTTGAGGACTGTAGCTATCCGACTGCGTGTGGGAGATATGGAATATGCTCCAATGGGCAATGTAGTTGTCCAGCTTTGAGTGGGGGAACGAGCTATTTCCAGCAAGTAGATGATAGGCACCCCAATCTTGGGTGTTCTGAGAATGTTCCATTGTCTTGTGGGGCTTCACAACATCAAAGTCTTCTAGAGCTCAAAAATGTCACATATTTTAGTCTCACTCCAGATCTCAAGGACATAGATGCTTCAAGTTGTAAAGAGACCTGCGCAAAGAACTGTTCATGCAAAGCAGCTATATTCCGGTATTATTCGAATCGCACTAGGGGCACGTGTTACTTACCAACTCAGGTATTTTCACTTATAAACATTGACAGGGAAAAGTTTTTCTATAATTCTACTGCTTACCTTAAAGTACAAAACAGGGCCAATGAAGCTCCTCATACTCCTTCGGTTGACAATCGTATGAGCAACCGTCTCCCTATAATACTTGGGTCTAGCCTTGGAGCTCTCTTTGCCATGATGATTTTCATCGTAGCCATAGTTCTGTTTGTTCAAAAGAGAGATGATAATCAAGCAGAGGAGGATTACCTTGATCAAGTACCAGGAATGCCTAATAGATTCATGTATGATGATTTGAAAACAATCACAGGCGAATTCAGTAAAAAGCTTGGTGAGGGTGGTTTTGGTTCTGTTTTCGAAGGTACTCTAAGCGACGGATCAAAAGTGGCAGTAAAACGCCTTGATGGTTTTGGGCACATTAAGAAATCCTTCCTAGCTGAAGTTGAGACTATCGGCAGCATCCATCACGTGAACTTGGTAAGACTTGTGGGATTTTGCGCTGAGAAATCCCACAGGCTCCTAATCTATGAGTACATGTCAAATGGATCTTTAGATAGATGGATCTTTCACAAATCCAATGAATGTGTTCTCAACTGGCAACAAAGGAAGAAGATCATTCTCGATATAGCAAAAGGACTGAATTATCTTCATGAAGATTGCAGACAGAAGATTGTTCACTTAGACATTAAACCCCAAAATATCCTTTTGGATGGGAATTTCAATGCTAAGGTTGCTGATTTTGGATTATCGAAGCTGATGGACAAGGACCAAAGCCAAGTCGTCACAACCATGAGAGGAACTCCCGGTTATTTGGCCCCCGAGTGGCTACGTGCAGCAATCACTGAAAAGGTAGATGTGTATAGCTTTGGCGTAGTAATCTTGGAGATAGTGTGTGGGAGAAAAATCTTCAATTGCTCTCTTGATCCAGAAAATGTGCATTTACTGAGCCTTTTTAAGAAAAAGGCGGAAGAGGAACAACTCTTGGACATTGTGGATAAGTCTAGCGATGACATGCAACTAAATGGACTGCAGGTGGTGAATATGATGAGGATTGCGGCATGGTGCTTGCAAGGAGACTACACAAAGAGGCCCTCCATGTCTACGGTCGTCAAGGTGTTAGAGGGCGTTGCGGAAGTTCAAGAAGACTTGGATTACGACTTCTATGCTCAACCTTCCACTGATAGAGTAGCAAGATTCAGTCGAATAGACATCGAATGTAATGCTACCACTGCATTGTTACCCTCAATTCTAAGTGGTCCACGATGACGCAACTAATTAATGAGAACTTTTCTTCCCGATATGTCAACCGGAAAAATGTGCAGGCAATTGAATTTTTCAAACCGTGAGGACTTCGGATTGTCATCCTCTTTTCAGGTCTAGAAAATAGCCCGTGGCATAATATCAATTCTCTTTCACTTTGCAAATGAGTGGACTTTGCCATAACTTAGCAACCGATTGACTTGGTTAGGATATTGCATTTAGGTTATATAGCTTATGCAGAAACCAGTCGTGCTCAAGTTTGTTGTGTCTAGGGAAAGAAGGAACCTGATTGAGTTATTTATGTAAAAAGTTACCAGGAGATCCAAATCTGATTTGCTTTTTTGGTTCCAACACCTGTTGTCCTTCGGATTCAATGACTCTTCATTTCATGCCTTCCTCATTTTGAGCTTAATGGGCTATCTTAGTCGGTTCTGCGAATTCACAGTTACAATTGACAAAGATGACTGGAGAAGTTCATCATTGGTAAGTTCGGATTTTTCCTAGCGACTCCCGATATATCCTAAGGTTAATAACCTTGACTTTCCGCTTCTCAACGATCCGTCGTTGTTGATCCGAGGCATATGCTTGCCAAAAACAAAGAACCGAGATGTCTGAGCATTCAAGATTCAACTTTACGATCCTTAGATGACACTGACCATTCTCAATAACCTCCGCTTTTCCACCGTCTTTAATCGACATTGATCCAAGCATATGCTGATCCATCAAATTTGATCGGGGATAAGAAGCTTGTTCGGGTCCTGTTCGCGAGTCGCAATTAACGAAAGTTTCAAAGCGATCTGACGTGGCACCCGCCGCCATGCCGTGGCACCTCTCGATTGGATCCGATCACGGCAGGTCAACAGACCAGAGCCCACGTGGAGCTCGCCCATAGGCCCGAGCTACGTGTAACCTCTCGCGAAGTCCTCCTCCCTCTTCCCGGCACAACTCACTAGCCACGGAACCGTTTCTTCTTCCTTTCCTCTTCTTTTTCTTCTCCTTCTTCCAAATTCCTCTGTGCTCCGTGCCCTTCGCCTTCTCCTGTAACGCTACATCGCGTCGAGAAGCGATAATCTGGCGATGAATCTGTCCATCTTCTCCTCGGCCGTGGAAGGCATCGCGTGGAGGGGATGGCTTTACACGGCGTTCATCCTGCACTTCGTGTTCGCTTGCCAGTTTCTCCTCCTTCAGCCCCTCGTCTCCGCCCTGGGTACGTCATTCTCTCGCCTTAGATCTGCCAACTCGTCGCCGGACCGAGATTTCGAGGGGTTGCGGCGTGCGCTGATTGCTTGCGTCTTGAGTCACCGATTGGAGAGCGGCGATGAATTGGCGGATCTTTTCTTGGGGATCCTCTTGGATATTTGAGATTAGATTGGGATTTCGGCGCGGGAAGGCGATATGAGGTGGACTGAAGAGTCTTGGAACGTCCATGCTGGATTAAAAATCTTGTTTTTTTCGGACGGATGTTTGGCTTTTATATATGATGCATATGTTGCGCGATTGATGAATTCGCCACCAGTGTGGGGACCGGGGAGTTCTATCTAATTCTAGTTCATTGTCCTGAGGGTGGCGGCATTGTGGGGCTTTCCATGGGTCGAGATTGTAAGATTGTAGAGCAGTTCATTGGGGGGGGTGATGTGTGTCCTTGATGAGGTTAAAAGGGTTTCGAGCAATGAAGTACTTTCTAAGCTGCTGATGCTCATGATTGCCAATAGTCGCTGCATCAGTTTCTTCGCGGATGTTGTGGATAGCAAATGGGCATTAGTCTAGGAAACCTGTATGGTAGCTTAAGACTTCCTACCATTCTTTGGTGTGCTTAGTCTGAAATATCTTGTCTGTAAATGGTGTGTTATGTCCAAGCAGAAAACCGGTTTAGCGGTGAAAGTAATTCCTGGCACTTTAGCAGATGTGTAATGGAAAGCTTCACGACTGTAGGTTTTTGCCAACCAAATTAGAAGGATAGTTATCGTTAATGTTTGCAGAATGCTTTAGATTATATTTCGGAAATTAATTGCTGGCTCATAAGTTTCTTTGGATTTTTTTTTTTTTTTTTGGGTACTGGGATGCGCAGATGGACAAGCTGATGCTGCTGAGTTACTTGATAGGGCATCACATAGTATCAAGGTGAAACGTTATAATGAGGCACTTGATGATCTTAATGCTGCCATAGAGGCAGATCCAAAACTTTCTGAAGCGTATCTTCATCGAGCCTCCACTCTTCGGCAGCTATGCAGGTTCTCTTCTGATTTGTGTTTCTGCCTCCATATTTTGGTTTCAAAATAGAACTCTGTCCTATTTTGAGCTCATGGTTTTGAATGCTTCTTTAACTGTTGTCGTGATGCCTTTTTTTTTTATATTAAGTTACATGTTCATGTGATATATGTTGGCAATTTGAGTTATTCAGACATTCAAGCATAATTGAACATATTAGACGAAAAAATCAGGTTCTGGTTATAGTTCCTGTTGTGAAATATTCTACAATAAGGCATCACTCATAATCCTGTTTGTTGCATTTGAACGGACAAATTAAAACTTTAACTGATCAGCTCTACTTTGGCTCTGCTTGATACAACTTAATTAAGAATTTTTAAGCGGAATTTTTAACTAGTGAAGAATATAATTGCTGAAATATTTGTACAGGACATTATTATCGAGTAGGTGTTGATATAGGATTGTGCTTATTAAAATAAGCATCACAACGGAGGTCATATTTATCCATGGTTATTGCAGTCGCCATCACTACCACTCTACAATTGTGATCACTATGTTCACCTTCACCGCTATCTCATACAAGAAACTACCGTTATCATAATAATTATCTTGACCGCCAGTCCCCTGCGATTGTCATATTTGTCCATGGTTATTGCAGTCGTCATCACTACCACTCTACAATTTTGATCACTATGTTCACCTTCACCGCTATCTCATACAAGAAACTACCGTTGTCATAATAATTATCTTGACCGCCAGTCCCCAGCGATTGCCATTGTCACCTCGTTGCTGCCACTGCCATCCTGCCACTGCAGTACCTCCACCTTTACCACCCCCTCATGCACCCCTACAATCACCACCATCATTCACCCATCACCTCAACCACTGTCACTACCGACCATTACCCAGCATTACCATCACCGCCACTGTATGTCCACCATTCTGTTGTCACCAATTCCACTCAACTACATGTGGCCTGTTTTCTACTATCATTGACACATCATTCACAATATTATGTAGGTACCCATTGACTTAAGCGATTAAGTGATTTTTGGCTTAAATTAATCAACTAAGTTCCATGAGGCATTAAATGACTAAAATTTTCAGCTCTTAATGAAGTTATTAAACACACCCTTGGACTTGTGGACAATATAACCAGAGTGCCTAGTCTGTACACTGAGGCAACATGGTTTCCTCCAAACAAGTTCGGATCTCCATGTTTGGTTAGATGATTTTCGATGTTGTGAATTGTGATCGCTATATTCTTCTTATGTTTTTCTAAGGATGCCCAATCTCACAGGATAGTTATTTTGTCAAATTAGAGAAATATATTATCGGTTAAAGATACGGAAGAATATGTACTTCTAGTGACACTACTTCTGCTGTATAATTATGGGAACTAATCATATTCAGTGGCATGGAACTTGATGCTGCTGTTGGATCGTTTCATGACCTTGCCTCTGATTGAAAATATAAATTGAGACACCTGTTATGGAAATAGGAGGAAGTTTATACGTTCACTTGTGTCTTTATCACACGAAGAGGAACTGCACCCTCCTCCTATTTCTGATTGGAGTACTAATTATGATTCAGGCAATTTTTGGCTGATGTAGATACCAGGAGTCAGAATCGAGCTACAGAAAGTTTTTGGAGTTAAAACCTGGAAATAAAGCTGCAGAAAAGGAACTCTCTCAACTGCTTCAGGCACAGAGTGCTCTCGGATCAGCAATTTCTCTCCTTGATTCAGGAGAATATACTAAAGCTTTGGAATATGTTGAAAAGATTGTACTCGTCTTTTCTCCAGCCTGCTCAATGGTAGGATCATGATCCATTTACTTGTTTTAGACTCAAAGACGATGGCAGTATGAGATTGCCTTCTGATCCGGCTGACTTTTGGTCACTGTATGCAAGTCCTTTTTAGTCATTGAGTATTCCCTAAAAAATATATCCTCTATTGTATTTCCAGGCCAAACTTTTGAAAGTGAAGTTGTTGCTGGCAACTAAAGACTATTCCAGTGCCATTGCTGAGTCTGGATATATTCTCAAGGAAGATGAGAACAATTTAGAGGCGTTATTGCTTCGTGGCCGTGCCTACTATTATTTGGCAGATCATGACGTGGCTATGAGGTAGAGTTATTTACAGAGGGTATCGAGTTTTAAGGATCTGTAGTCATTTAGCATTGACTTATGTTCTTTATCAGGCATTATCAGAAAGGTCTCCGCCTGGACCCTGAGCATGCTGACTTGAAGAAAGCATATTTTGGGTTGAAAAATTTGCTCAAGAAGACTAAGAGTGTGAGTTCATCGAACTTGCAACCATTTAGTTTCGTAGGGTCTGATGTGTAGTTTTTGTGGGATTGTCACTGGATGTCGTTATTTCAGTTGAACCTTTTAGATTTCATCAAGATGATCGGTTCTTTCATTTACTGAACTTTCATTTGTTTTATTCAGGCAGAAGATAATCTCAACAAGGGTAAATTGCGACTTGCAGTAGAGGATTATAAAGGAGCTATTGCTTTGGACCCCGATCATCACGCCCACAATGTACACCTCCATCTTGGTTTGTGTAAGGCATCGGTGAAGCTTGGTCGGGGAAAGGAAGCTTTGACCAGTTGCACTGAAGCACTTGACATTGATGGAGATCTTACTGAAGCTTTAGTCCAGGTATGCCTTTGTTTTTTTCTTTCGCACTTACGTCATCATGAAAGTGTGATGACCTCTATATATATCTATAATGCATACTTATGAGTTTTTAATGTGTTTCTAGAGAGGTGAGGCAAAACTTCTAACTGAAGACTGGGAAGGTGCTGTGGATGATCTAAAGTCGGCAGCTCAAAAGTCACCTCAGGTTAGTCATGCAATCTCTGTTGTTGATTGAAGGTTTCCATGTGGATTATATTAAGTAGGCCCAGTACTGCAAATACCAGAAGCTTTTATGTCTTCTACCAAAGGAAAATATGTAAACAAACTTTAAGGTTACGGTTGTGTTCTTCAGAATATGTGGCTAGAGAATATAAGCTCCCTTACTGTTGGGACATGCATTTTTCAACCTCTTTTCCAGAGCCACATAAGTTTGGGCTTTTGTTATCTTCATATGTATAATGAAGCATGTTCTGGTGTTCTGGCCGTGAAAATTGCAAATCAATGCTGCAACTTTGGGCTCATTGAACTTTGTGGGGAAACAATCATTCTTAGTGCCCATATCTTGCTTTCTTTGTTGATAATGTGTAAGGAGATCAGATCTTTTCGTCCCCAAATATAATACAATCCCGTCTGCCTGTTAACATCAGCAGAGCGGAGATTGAAAATGGAACTCTTCTTTTGAGAGGTAATCTTAATGCAGCAGTGACCTTGTCTTCAAGTAAAATGCTTTTGTCTTTTATTAACTGTTAAATCGAGACTGATTGAATGCGTCTCTGATGCCAATTAGATTCGTTCCCCTTAATGATAAAGCATTAGTGATAATGTTGGAATTAGTCTAGAGCTAACTTTTGTTTGCATTCATTTTATTGTGTACCAAGATCTGACTGATAAAGCATCAATCTTGAACTTGTGCTTTACCGTGAAAGAACTCTTAACTGCTGAAATTGCAGGATATGGCTGTTCGTGAAGCACTTATGAGAGCTGAGAAAGCATTGAAGATGAGCAAACGGAAGGACTGGTACAAGATTTTAGGAATTTCAAAGACTGCATCAATTGCTGAGATCAAGCGTGCCTATAAAAAGCTTGCTTTACAGTGGCATCCTGACAAGAACGTGGACAATAGAGATGAGGCAGAGAACAAGTTCCGAGAAATCGCAGCTGCATATGAGGTTAGAATCATCATATCAAGCACTACTTTTAAGTTAGTGGTTTGCAGATCTTCAACTCAAAGATAGTTCTGAAATGGGATCAGGATAGAGAGGTTGACTCAGTTATTGGCGTTCACAGGTGCTCAGTGATGAAGAAAAGCGGACAAGATATGACAGAGGTGAAGACATTGACGAAATGGGCATGGGAGGTGGCGGCGGCGGCGGCGGCGGTTTCAACCCGTTTGGCGGCGGGGGACAGCAATTCACTTTCACCTTCGATGGTGGTTTTCCTGGTGGCTTTGGTGGGCACCAAGGTGGAGGCTTTCCTGGCGGGTTTGAGTTCCATTTTTGATTCAGTTGAAATGCGGGGATCTCGAGACACGGGAGCTAGACAAATTGAATGCATTTTGGCGACCCAAAACACCAGTTGACTAATTTCTGGTAGGTGCTCGGTATATAGTTTAGGTCATTCGGGAAGATTTATGACAATTGAAAATGTAGTCTTCGGGAAAGTGTTACTTTGCGGGACATTATAGATGGAAGTTGTACGAGTTCCGTAGTGAAATTCAAATTCGATCGTCGAAGGAAATGGGCTTCTCCCGCATTGAAATTACTGAGAAGCAAAGTCACAGTTCCCGTGTTACGGCCTCGTGACCACTGTCTCAAAATGCCAACATATCGTCCGGTTTGCTGTAAAGCGTAAACAAGGATGGCAACATGATTTTATCTGGAAGGTCCAATGCACGTCTGACTTGGATGGCGATGAACTTGAAACGACTTTGTTGCATCAATTGCAATTGGACCAGATTCAGATATCAACGGTGACAGGAACTCACATAAGTTAGAAAAGTATGACTTGATCCATCGACTTTCGGTAAAAGCATCACCAGATGTTGTCTACGAAAGTCTTGGTCCGACGTAGACAGGAGAGATCCGAACGTCATCAATGTTATCTACGAAAGCCTTGCCCTGGTTACGCAATCTCATGGCGGTGGCGATTATAGTGGCATCGACCATTGACGGTGGCCGCCCTTGATACATGTTCTTCTTCTTTTATATATTTATTAGTGGCCATGGCACATATTCTTTAAGTGTGAAAAAATTGCGACGCGAGCGATCCGATCCCCAATCAGCCGTTAATTTGAGTGAGTAGATGGTAGTAATCCCGTTCGGGCCATAATAAAGTAATTCGTTGTGAATCTCCTGATCTTGGCGTGAATGACCTGCCTTTTGACCGCACTAAAGAGGAGAAGTCGGTGTGGCACACAAAGATTGGACTACCATCGACTAGTGTGCTGAAAAAAAAAAAAAAGCTGCCTTTGGAACACACATTATCATTGGCTTGGAAATAGGGTTCTGGTAACAAGATCGCGCTTCTCGGCACCGGTTATGGCACGAGATGATACGACTTTGCTGCCGCGCGATGCGTCTTCTCGCTTGCACCTTGTGTCGTGCGGACAGAATTTTCTCCTGGGGTTTCTATCTTTAAACCAAACGTGGATGAGTACGTTCAGTTCACATCGTTTCGGTCTACGTTGGACAAGGACTTCCATAGACAACATCGGGGTAATGCTTTTACCAGTTTGTTCCTTCTAATGACTTTAAGCACTTGTAACGGTATGTTTTCTTCTTTTCATTTTATCTTTTGCCTTAACTTTCAACACTAGTGCTCGGCAGCAACCCTCGGAAAAATGTATCAAGCCATACATTTTCTAGAAGTGCGACGCAGATATTATCATGATTCGATATATACAAGGCTCTTTTTATTTTAGAGAAAAAAATGTTTTTGCAAAGATTGATTTTCTTAAAAATAATCACTTGTATATATCACCTAGTCAATGGTATTGACAACAATTTGTATCTAAATATTTTCATGGACGATAAACATATTATTTTGTTATATTATTTTTGTAAGGAATACGGACGATCATTTATAAGGAAAATATTTTTTAAATCATTAATTTTTCAAGAAACAAATGGAGCCCAGTGGACCAATTACGTCTTCACTAAGCCTCCTTCCCCGGATAGCGTAAAAGATGCAATTTTCAAACTTGGACTTTCCTCGTAATCAATGCTTCAAAAATTAGATCTTCCTTGTTAAGTTAATAAGCGCCCCGAGGTCGTACCCAGTGGACCGATCGTGTGTTTAAATGACCAAGATCTTACGCCTCGAGAAGCTTAAGGCGTCGAATTTCGATTCATGCTCAAAGCAATCGCTCGCACCTCAATTGGTAGCCTTGGTAATTAAGTTACTATATTCCGTGTTTGGTGCCGCGCTCTGAACGGGATGAGACCGCATAAAGTGGGTAAAAATCCCGAATAAAGTACTGGAAAGTGGATTGAAGAGAGTAAGGAATGACAATCTTTCCATCAAGACTGCATAGCCGATGTACGCTCTATTTTTAATTTATAAATTCGATCAATTAATTAATTTATTTTTATCTAATCCCAACCTGGCTTAGTCGAAGAATTATTAACATTTACACCGATATCCATTATCATATTCGGTATCACCCCTAGATGTATCGAATCTTTATGCTATTTTATCCGGTTCTAAATCTGGACGGACGGACGGACGAACGCCGCATAAGTAATTCCTCGCAAATCTCCTGGCATCGGCACAAACGACCCGCCTTTTTGTCCTCGTCGGGGAAAGAGGAATTTAGAATGACGGCACGATGACCGGCCTGCTGCGGTGCCGAAAAAGGGGAGCGCCTTCAGGACACACGCGCGGCCATCGCCTTGAATGCGGTCAGGTCGTGATAAGGTCTGGCCAGTAGGATCGCGCTTCTCAATAGCGGCCGCGGGCACGGATCGGGTAAATCCGTTCTCGGGGGTCGTCGTCGTCGATGATGCCGATCGGCCCCCCCATTTTCAATTTTTTTATTTCGTTTTATTTTTGGGGTCATAGAAGCACCTTTTTATCCCAAGGTATATACGTCGTCGCAAGAAAACCCCTCCGGAGGGAGGGGGTCCCGATCCCTCGGCGCCACCACTAATTCCCTACGGAAATAAAAAAGGCAACTTCGGCCTTATCTAACGTGGGGAGAGAGAGATTATAAAAAAAAGAGGAAGAAGAAGATGAGGAGATCCGGCATCAAGGAACGTCCATTTCGTTGACCGGGGGCAACGTTTTACCGTGGGTCGCGATCCACGCGATCCCCGCCGCCTCCCCCCCCACGCTTGATCCCGTAGCCATTGAAGAAAGAGAGCCCAAAAAAAAAAAAACACACACCAGACCTCAAAACTCTCGAAGCTCTCTCCTTTCTCTTTCGCAGAACTGCAGAAGCTTGAAGAAGGGGGGAAGAGAACGAGAAGCAAAGTGAACCTCGCACGGTCGCACCTAGAGAGATAGCGAGAGAGAGAGAGAGGGAGAGAGGGAGAGAGAGAGAGGGAGAAACCCTAGTGGGGGCGCGCGCGGGGGTGTGCCCGATGATCACGTGCTCTCGGACCTGTTGCGGGGAGCGAGGGCCACCATGATCAACTCAGCGAACGGGATGGCGTCGTCGGCGCAGGCGCCGTCCTCCTCGTCGTCGGCGAACGCGCCGCCGCCGGGCCTCAAGACCTATTTCAAGACGCCGGAGGGGCGGTACAAGCTCCAGTATGAGAAGGGCCACCCCTCCGGCCTGATGCACTATGTCCATGGCAAGACCGTCACTCAGGTCCTTCTTCCGATTCTTTTCCGGCCCGGCCCCGCTTTTCCTCTTCGTTTGTTTCGGCGCAATGCTCCTCGGCGAAGTCAACCCTTTTCTGGGGCGGGTCGATTGTTCAAATCCCGATCGGAGCCGATTGGGTGTCGGGGTAGATGTCGCGGGTTCGTGTTAGATTCGATGTTAGGGCTGGTGGTTTCTGAATGATTGCGAAGTATCGGTCATTCGCTCGCTCGCGGGGTGATTCTTTTGTGAAATTGATTTTCGAGGATTCGTCTCATTGTGCTGTTTCTGATGCGATTCCTTGACTCCGGCTAATGCTTGATTCTGATGGAGCTCAAAGCGATACCGACGAGGCTTTCCTTTGGGCATTTTGGTTCTCGTTTATCTTCAATCTTATCTAACCAATTCACGAGCTCCTGCCTGTTGGTCTCATAGCTAGAGTTTCCACTCGATGATCGTATCGTAGGGCCATCTGTTTTGGTGGACTCGTACTTTTTCCCAATTCTTCTTGTCTGTGAAAGCTTTGGTGAGTCGTGGATGCTTAATGGTAGGGTATGATTTGAACTTGATTGTCAGGCAACTCTAGCTCATCTGAAGGACAGGCCATCCCCGCCAACTCCACCATCTCAATCGTCGTCTAGCTTTAGTGCCAGCAGTGGTGTGCGATCAGCTGCTGCGAGGCTGTTGGGTGGCAGCAATGGGAGCCGTGCTCTAAGCTTTGTGGGAGGAAATGGTGGGAGTAAGAGTGTCAGTGCAGGTAGTAGACTTGGTTCGTTGGGTGCTTCAAGTTCGAGTAATTCGACTTCGACTTCAAATTTTGATGGTAGAGGGACTTACTTGATCTTCAATATGGGTGACGGAATTTTTGTAAGTGATTTGAATTCTCAAGACAAGGTAAGTTTTACTGAGTGGGGATTCAATAAGTTAAACAACGAGAAGCTTCAGTTGGTAATCAGGAGGTTAATTTATATCATAGGAACCTATGAAGGCCATCTACTTTAACAGCGTCTACCCGGTTTGCCATGCGTTTGACCAGGATGCTAAGGAAGGGCATGATTTGGTCATTGGTTTGAGTACTGGCGATGGTATATTTCTGCATCTGCAGCTAACTTTCATGTTGTTTGAAAACTTTTAACAGAAAAGCTCAGTCTGCTTTTCTCATTTTATTCTAGTATATTCTGTGTCACTGAGACAACAATTACAAGACAGTGGAAAGAAGCTTATCGGGGCTCAGCATTATAACAAAGATGGTTCAGTTAATAGCAGGTAGTGTAAACTATAATTTCCACATAAGATAATGCAATTTTGTGTCAGAGTGCTTTGCATTTAATTATACATATTCCTTTCCTCCATTTAAGGATCAGTCCGCCACCACCTACAAGCTGTCACCTTCTTTTGCTGTATCTAAACTGATCGAGATGTAAATGTTACTTCATTTTTAGGATATCTAAAATTTAGTAGGAATACATGCGCACGGACATATGAAATCTAGAATCCTTTCGTTGGGTGGGGCATGTGTCTTCCAGGTTCCCTCGTCTTTGTGATTAGATGATGTTTTGATTGTTCAATGTTTGGCTTTTGAATGGGATAAGTTGTATGAGATTTTAGAGTTTGAAGAGGTCTTAAATGTTGTAGAGTTGTTTTGGAGAGGACTCATCCATGTATTCTTTTACAGTTCTAGTTATAGGATCTTTATTGGATGGCAATAAGAAATTTTTCATGAACTCCTACCTTTACATATCTTAATAAGTTAAGCAAATTTGTGCTTTGAAGGTAGACTTTAACTGATAGAACATGATGATTGTTGCCATAAAATTTCCGAAGAAAAGTTGGGGTGGGCTTTTTTCCCCCTTGTGTGAGAAAGTGGGGCAGGTACTCTTGTGGTATGCGGTAACTCATTCCAAATCCGTAATCGTTGCATGGCTTCAGGGCTGCCCTGGCTTAACCATTTGCCTCTTATAGATGACAGCAATATAGATGGTGATGTAACCGACCTTAAGAGTGCATGATATCCTATCAAGTGAATCGTCCTGCATGAATTTTCTTAATGCCTGCTATCTTTGGTAGTTGAAGCAAATTTAAATCATCGTTTCATGCGCGCTGCTTGTAAAAAGCTGAGAGTGTGTCTAGCTGTGGAAGAGCTTTCTGGTTCTCATCTCTAGTGCAGATTTGATTAAAACTGGTTTTGGTCTTTACCTTTTCACTTTTCTAGAATTTTGTTTTGGTACATTGTCTGGATTTCCTTGTGTCAATTTTTTTAGAAGGTTTTTGCTCTCATTTAGTTGGGATTATTTGAACACTAAAATTCTTTACTAAGTCATAGTCTCTCATCAATAGGATATTTCCGAAAACGGCTTTCTATTATTTCAATGAGAACCGGAAATGAAATCAATTTTCTAGACAGCTATTTTTCAAATCTTTAAAAAGCCAAAAACCAAAATGATGGCCGAACTCATTTTCCATGCAGTATTATGTGTTTGCTGAGGATAAGCTGACATGGAAAATTGCTCACTATTATGTGTTCTTTGCATGCTTGCCTTATTATATGTTTTCAGTCTCTAAAGTCTAATTGTTCTGGTCTATTTGCCTGGTACTTTGGGGGGTTCTAGTTCTAGTAACATCATCGGGCAGTCATCTCTAGCCACTAAACTCTCTTGCTGATGAAAAGCTCATTGTGGTGAAATGGCAAGGGATAGCATTTTACTCCTGCAGCTTATATTTTGCTCAGTCCCTTCCGCTTTTAAAATTAACTTGAGTATGATTCATTGCCTAGTGCCTAGCCATCAACCACCATTACCTAGATATGTAGTACACATATATTGGAAGTGTCTAAGCATGTGGAGGTTCCTAGTGAATTGCTAACGCCTTCACCGAATGGATAGGGAGACAAGGCAATTAGTTGCTGCATGGTTTCTGCGTAGTTCAGTTATGTGAGAATTAATTGGTTTACAGTCCATCTATCCACGATTGTATTGCCTGACTATCTACTTTTTCTTTGAACAGTCGCTGCACTTGTATCGCATGGGTGCCTGGGGGCGATGGGGCTTTTGTTGTTGCACATGCTGATGGAAATTTGTATGTTTATGAGAAGGCAAGCCTTGATTGTTACATTTTCTATGCATCCAAAAATCTGTTGGTTTCTTGATATCATTATATCCAGTGTCTTGATTGGTACTCTGTACATTGTATCAGAGCAAAGATGGCGCTGGCGATACTTCATTCCCTGCCATCAAGGATCAAACTCAGTTTTCAGTGGCACATGCACGCTACAACAAGGTGAAGTGGTTTATGTTGGTTAACTCTGTCACTCACTTTCACAAGTTCTCTTAAGTAATACCATGGCATCATTAATTTCCTCTAACAACCACTGGATGCATATTCAAAGATCTAATGCTGTGGAGCATGTTAGTCTTGATGATGTTAACTCTGCGTGTATATGATTTAATTTCTAAAGGTCTCTCTTTTATGAGGCTTGTTAGAATACTTTCTGCTGGAAACAATCTTGGTGTGGAGATGCTTTAAACAATTTTGACAACATTATGATGTAATGATTAAGATGCATTTCGTTACTTAGTTGCACTAATCTCTCTCTCTCTCTCTCTCTCTCTCTCTCTCACAGACACACACACACACACACACACACACGGAGTATAAATGCGTGATGGCATGTCTTGTTTAGCAGCTATAATGTTAACCTTGCCTATGAAATGGTTTATGGAGTCTTCTTCTTGCCTTTGTTTGTTTTCCGTTTTAGATTAGGTGTCATGAAAACGTCAAGAGCTTCTTATCTATATGCCTATTGAAATGAGGTTGTCATTGGCATGTCAGACTTGGACATGCTTTTTTGTTTGTGTGGATGGTCAATAAGCATACTTTATGCTTTTTGTCTGTGTAATTTAGTGTAGCAGTCTTATACAAGTTCTAGCAACTACTGCCTGAAACAGAGTGGGTGAGAGGTGGTTTGTCCGTTGTCACTATGCATGGTATGCCTTCTTTTTGTGTACAACTAATTTGGTTATATGCATTTGATGAGATCTGGCCAGAACACATGAGGGATGTAGCAGCTTTAGTTTTTTAATTTTTCCTATTTACTGACCAACTGATATACAGATAGTAGGCAGGAAACACATTTGCCAAAAGCCACTGATAAGATAACTCTACACCAGAATTGAATGCGTGCTCGTCCGACGTTTCTTGCAGATTTCGCTTTACATGAAAATATGCTTTCGTTTATGAGAATTAAGTTGAAGGCACTGGAAGATGCTTTAGAGCTTGTATTTCTTCTTTTGAGTCTTGGTAGAATCTGTGCATAAACATCTTGCATTAACTACATAGAGCTTCATATTTTGTGTTCAGCTGTTTTCTCATATAGGTTCATAGTTCCTAACATGTTAAAGAAAAGAGTCGGCATCTGGAAGAGCAGTTGTTTTGGTGCAATGGTTTTACCTGTCGTTTCCTTTTTGTTATTTCCTGTGTGCAGAGTAACCCCATAGCCCGGTGGCATATTTGCCAAGGTTCAATTAATAGCATAGCATTCTCGACAGATGGAGCCTACTTAGCAGCTGTTGGAAGAGATGGTAAATCATCTGAATCATTTGCATGTCGATTGTATTTATTTTTTTGCTTCTTTTCTATGTGCCAAAAGCATATCTGAGTTCAAGCAATTTGTTGATCCAGGATATTTAAGAGTCTTTGACTATTCAAAGGAACAGCTGATATGTGGTGGCAAAAGTTATTATGGTGCTTTGTTATGTTGTGCTTGGAGGTAGCTTATTCACTTCTTTGGCATTGATGATACAATATTTGATTGGGCTTGGCCATAAGATTACTTTTGGTACTTTAATTAATAGAGAAGAAATCATAACTTGCACTATCTCATGCATCTGAAACATTAGTATTTTAACTATTCTAAAATCTGCGAGGATGATGTCCCTTGACAGCATGGATGGAAAATACATTCTTGCTGGAGGTGAAGATGACTTGGTACAAGTATGGAGTATGGAAGAAAGGAAGGTTGTTGCATGGGGCGAGGGGCACAATTCATGGGTGAGATTTAGCTTAGTGATTATGAGCTTTATTTCTTGCCTTTAGTTGCAAGCTTTCATATACATTATGAGACTTGATGGTGCTGCAGGTCAGTGGAGTGGCTTTTGATTCATACTGGTCACCACCCAATGCTGATGACACAGGGGAGTCTGTGATGTACCGGTTTGGTTCAGTGGGTCAGGTATTAAAAAATGCTTGTGGTCATCTTTTTGTTACTTACCCAATGATAGATTTGAATATGTTTATCTGATCCTATTCTTTCGCAATTTTAGAAAAATCCTTATGCTTGATGGAGCCAGTAGTTTCTTTGTAATATTAATCCTCATGAGAAACAGACCGTTTGAACTAGTAAGAGTTGAAGGTGGGACCTCTCGGCTCATTCAATGATTCCTCATCACTGAAGCCAAAATGCATACCACTCTTTTTACTGCCAATTTTGTAAGGATGTTGATATGGATAGTTTGCCATCAAAAGTTGTGGCTGCTAGGGTATTGCCTGACTATTTCGTGTGGCTCAGGTGTTGACCTCTTGGGTTTGTGAAACCTTAAATTTTATGGTAATTGCCAAACCAAAAAAGGGAAGAGAATATCGAACAATGGAGGTGACAAATATGATATTTTTTGGCCAAACAAAGTTTTTTATGGAATGAAGGACTTCTCTATTCTTGGCTCAAAAATATCTGTCTCTACATTGAGCTTCAATTTGACTGTGATCCATGTATTTCCTAGAATAACCGTGAGCCTTTTGATGCAATTTTTTCCCCAAATTTTACTTTAGGTGAATGCAGGCTAAAATGTAGTTCCAGGATCAGTTATCTCTAGAAATGCTCTGCTGAGTGTTATCAGGTGGAAAATTGTATTTAGTCAATGTCATATTTGCAAATTTTCTTGAGTCACTTATTATCTGTGTGTGGTTTTGCAAAAATTAATGGTCCATAGGCTAAACATGTCTAGGAGGGAGTTCCTTGCTAGAAATAAGATATCAGAGGACTCCCACCTTTTCACCTAGTACAGACCGCGTATGCACCATCGCTCTAATAAATCCAGTTCGGTTTTGGTTGGTCACTTATTGATTTTTGAATGAGGAACATAGAGCATTTGGACAATTTTTTTTATGTATATGAAGAATGGAAATCTGGTCTGCAATGTAGCGGTGAGAATCCTAGATTAACCTCTTGAAAGTAGGAAAAAATTACTTGCGAAGAAATGAGCAAGAACCATGGAGCAATACAAGCCCACTTGAAGAGGACTGCTGGAGGCTGTATGCAGATGAAATTTTCTGTCTCTCTATTTGCAACGTAGTCAATAGATTGTATTGATTTGAATGACATGTTTGACTAATTGAGGACTAAGATTACTCTCTTCTTGAAATCAATGTGGGTCGTGGAAGATGAGTTAATTTTGAAAATAATACCAAATAGGACGTAAATAGCCATTCTGAAACCCCCACATTTGTTATATGAAAGCCCAAACAGATTGAGTGCCTGAAAGATGTCCAAGCAATGGCTAGAGATAAATCAACATTCACATGTTTATCGAATTTTATTTGTTATACCTTTCATTGTCTTATTTATGGACTTTCTTCCATCTTGGACGTAGTAACCTGACTTTTGAGCCACTTATGCAAATCTGATATTCAGAAACTGAATGTGCAACCAAACCATTTGGAGATACTCCAGTTTTGGTTTTATTTTGTTTGGGGAATTCTCTTAAGCCCATTGATAGCTAAAATCTTCCGAGCTGAAGAAGTGGTTAATTGGTGTACTGCACTGTCTCAGTTCATTTTACTTTTCCTGCTGTCAACGTCTTCTGCTGCTGGTTTTTCCGTGTTAGTTTACCCTTGTTCTGATGTGCCTGTCTGAGCAGGATACACAGTTACTTTTGTGGGACTTAGAGTTGGACGAAATTGTGGTCCCACTGAGGCGCCCTCCGGGTGGCTCACCCACTTTCAGTACTGGAAGCCAGTCTGCTCATTGGGACAGCACTCCTCCAGTAGGTATCCTCCAACCAGCTCCTAGCATGCTAGATGTCCCAAAATTATCTCCACTGGTCGCTCATAGAGTGCACACCGAACCTCTATCTGGCTTGATATTTACCCAAGAGTCAGTTTTGACCTGTTGCCGGGAGGGTCACACGAAAGTTTGGATGAGACCTGGGGTTGCTGAAAGTCAAGCAAGCAATGTGGAGACGGTTTTGAGTACGAGTTTGAAGGATAAGCCTCCATCAACAAAGGTTAGTTATTCCGGCTACAAACAATGATCAGTAAAAGTGTTGTTTTTTTTTTCCCAGGATACAAGTTTGAAGGATAATCCTTTCTTGTCAACCAAGGTTAATTATTCCGGACAAGCAATGACCAGTACCAATGGTGGTTTTTTCCATGGAGGCAGAATATTTGGTCACTGACGTGGCCTTGTCATATTGTTCATTCAGTTGGTTTGTGTAAATGTAATCTAATTTTTGTTGGGTTGGCCAACTGGTTCCTTTGTATATTCGGGATAAAGGTGCAATTGATGGCACCGATGAGTATGGGAAAAGGAGGATGTAGGTAGTATAAGGATTGAAGCATGAAAGTGACAGTCGACGAAATTGATTCTGCCCAAATGAGTTATTTATAAAATGGCCATTCTGAGTATGATGCTCCCGTAAACGTCATTTGTGCGCCCTTTTATTTTCATTTCTTTTCTCTTTGCCGTAGCCTTCTAATGCTTGATGGAGCTTTAGTTGTTCGGCCCAATAGTTGCTAATGTTTCGAGTTACCGAGAGATATTGAGCAATAGATAATGTCGTGAGGGCTTTAGCAACCAAGCCTACTCGATCCCGTGGCATCCTTTCGTTTTCTACTATTCATAGTGTGACCTTGATGCAGATTATACAGCCCAATGTATTCAGTAGTCAATTTAATTCACAAACATCCCAGTTGATGCCTATGCATTCTGTATCCATCACCACAGGCACAAACATACAATTCAACGAACTTTTGAGGGGGGAACTTGAAATCGGTGGGTTATCATCCCTAGGGTGTTCCGAAGTAGCCATTGGCTGGATATCTACGGACTCACAATGATGCCAAGATGGCTAAGTTATTCCAAGTAGAGATTCTTTCCCTTGAATACAAACGGGCTTATTATGATTACCATTTAAGTACGCGATAGTAGTTTTGGCCGAGATAAGAAGTTCCCGATGGTAGTTGATTTTGCGATACAGGAGATTCAGAGATACCGATAGCCAAAACGATGTATTTGATGCAACAATACAACTACCGATGGACACAAAGCTTCTTATAGACCTTTCACGGAGCATCGCCTCCTTGGAAGATAAGCTGGTTTTACCGCGTTCATCTGGTCACGACGCATTTTGCCAATTGACCACTAATGATCCAAACATACAGGTTGATAAAAAGCAAAGACAACATATTTTTATGCTTCAAGTATATGCCAAGGGCATCGAACGTATCCACAGCTAACAAAAACTGGAATTAGCCAAACGAAGAAGAGGAAAATGTAACAGCAATAGAACCGGGCACCAAATGTATCCCTCAGCTGACAAAAGACCAGAATCGGCCAAGAAGAAGAAGATGAAGATGGTTTATGTACAGTTGATGCAGCTTGTTTCCATAGCAGCCTCGTGCACTTCTATACATATCAAGTCAGTTACCACGCGAAGTTTCTGAGTTCCCTGGTTCAGTTTCTTGATGCTGTGGTTGCATATGGTTCTCCTCCACGGCCACGGGCATTTGATCAAACTGCGAGTTCTCCTGCACATTATGTCTTTGTGCTGATCGGGCCAGCCACCAGACCCTCCATTTCGAAATCTCAACTAGAATAGAAGTCCCGCACATTGTCATCCCAAATCCGGCGAAGGTAGCTAGGAGAACTGATAGAACAGCTTCCCGGTGAAGCTGCCAAAAAGACATGATTTCTCAAAAAACTATATAAATAACATGCTCTCTGCAATCAAGCATGGCTTGGAACTTAAAAGCCAATGGTGATTCATCTCGCAGAAAGATGGGCATCATCTAACTCCGAGGCCCATCAAGGTTCTTAACTTTCTTGAGAAAACTACATCAGATCTACTCTCCGAGCAGCATTATGAAACTTCCAAAAAAACATCTATGACTTAAGTTCTCACCAGTGAATAAAAAAGATGTGCTGATAGAACCACCAGCCCAAACTGAATAGCTGCATAAATCCAGACAAATCTTCTTTGCACTGAAACAAATTTCAGATCCATCAGTGTTTTAATGCAATCACTAAATCTTGTAAAGGAGACGAGACATTGCCATTGTGAACGCTAAGAATTTAGACTTACCCATGGTGGAGGATGTCATGGATGCAAGAAGCCCTAAAATACAGGAAAATGGGAGAGAAATGGCAATAGCGCCAGAACCCATTTTGCCTACCTGTGAGGACAATAATTATACGCTCTTGACCTTGAAGGCTTAGAAAAGCCACATGAGAATGTTCGACACTTACCAGAAGCTGCTCAAGAAAGCAAAAATAAGCGAGCATGCTGACAATGACAAGAACCGGGACATCCTGCCACAACCTGTCATGATTTTGGTACAATTCCATTATTGTCAGTCATGAAAATCAAAATAGCATAGAAGCTTGCTAATCTCGTATTGTTTCATTATTGGCCCTACTGTGCATGAATGAATATGGGAACCTGTGATAAAATTTAAGTGCACGCACTGGTCAAATAGGCACTAATCAACTTGTAATTTGTTACGGTTCATATGGCATTTCATTGCTCAACAAGATCTTCAAATATTTCACATTCCTTCTACTTGTTGTACAGGGCAATATCTAAGAGGACATCCACTTGTAAATGTGTTTGTTCCTTTTGCATAATACACCACAAAATAGTGATTTGATGAAGAAAAATAGTACTACTTACAGCAGCAGTACTTACGTGGACATACTAATTACCTGTATCGAACAACCTCAGGAGCTCCAATTCCTTGTGAGTTACGGGCTTGAAGATTTTGAATTCTCAAAAGAGCGACAGGTAGGTTCCGGACTTCTTGCTTGCACACATCACATATCTTATTACCTTTGATGCTAAACCATTTTATGGCACATTCTTGATGAGCCAGTGCCAATTCACCTTTGCAACTACATTCCATCTTAAGTGTGTCCGAGCCTTCTCCAAGTTCAATAAAGCATATTCGACAGACTGCTTCTTCTTCAGGAATATCTTCTCCATCATCACGGTTTTCATCTGAACCATAGGACTAAGATGAATTGTAGGTCAGAATATCCTATATCACAAGAATGAAAAATATCACGTGGTGAGATTGACCTAACATAACAGACCAAAACACATTTTCTAAACTGAATATGAAAGGGTAGGATAAGCTATGACCAAAAGTTCGAGGTGCAAAGAGACATGCTGGAAACTCCACAACTTAGCCAGAATCATCGTAGAAGTAACTTTTCACACAAGTCAAGATCTAACAATTGAAAGGAACATTTTGCACAATTGAAAGTACGGTTCAGATGAATTAGAGATCCCAACGGACAAGACATCTGTCCGGTTTCAGTAATCAATTTTCAGGAGAGACGGAAAATCTGTATTAGGACACACGCTTCGCTGCTTTAGGACACAAAAAACCAGGTTAGATCTGCATTCAGATGAAATGTCTAACTTTTCCCACTGGTGTAAATCAAATGCAGATTGAAAGCCTTGGTCTCTCAATGCAAGGTCAGCAAGGAACTTCAAATTTCAGGTTTCAGATTGTACTCTTGTGACCACATGCAGCACGAGGGTTGGTGCAGACAACTGGAGATATTTCGCTCAAATGATTTATTTACCAGTATCACTTGTAGGAGCTGCATCTGATACACTGGCATCTGCAGCGACCCGGGGGGTTGTGGGAACCATGCGAAACATGTTGACTAACGAATCCATTGGCCTTATGTTCCCATCTTTGTTAATCACGGGGACTGAACGTGATCGGTGAATAGATGGTCGGACCTCAGCTTTCTGAGAAGAAAGAAACCAAAACAGGAAAAACCAGCGAAAAGGACATACATTAAGGAAATCAACTAGCATTATACTCAGTTATTAACGAATAATACTGTGTTATTGATCTAAAACCACCACAAGCAGAGAACAGATATATTGATTAAAAGGAGGAGTTCACTACTAACTTTGTAAGTAAGGATCCACCGGTGTAAACTATAAACTGCAAGAAAACAATACGCCATAATGGTCAGAGAATTTCACTCTATAAGGGGTCATCTTCCGCTCAATGCACCGGTATCTTAGCTCTGTGAAAAGCAATGCTGTGAATAGGTGAATAGGAACAAACCAACCTCACAGTGACCTAACTAGAGACCACGGGATATAAAGCTTAAGCTGATTGTAATTCAGAGAAAAGCAGTTTAGCTATTACATGCTTGTTTCACATCTTTAAAAGTCCTTGTGATGATGATTTCACTCATGGAGAAGCTACAGATTCTGGTGCCAACTAAAACTAAAGACAAGGAAACATGGGCTGAATGCCAGGCATTTGCAGTGATTGCCAGCATAAATTTGTAAGAGTTAGCACGACGTGATGTCTTCAAGAGAAAGAATCTCCAATGTCAACACTAAGAAAATTGCAGCGATTTTTGGTGTACTAGACACAATAAACAATAAATGGACTGGAAAGAGCACATTAGATCAACTTAGTCAATTCGAGAGGAAAGGACTTCATGGTGGTTGTCACAACTCGATTAGTGATAGAACACTGAGATTTGACAGGAAAAAAGTGGAACTTGCATTGATGTTTGATACTTGCCACCTAAAAAATGGTCAGCTTGGGTGATCGATAAGTTCTCCAGTTAAGTAAGACCATAATGCACAACCAAAAGAGAACGGTTATCCTCACCACAGAACTTAGCTGTTCGGCTGTGTTCCGTCCATGCATAGACTCTGGATTGGAATGAGCAATTGGAGTGACAGGTAAGGACGACGCTGTTTTCATTCTGGGAGTGAAAAGCCGCATAAAAGAGAACGTCCTTGGAATGAGAGGTCTCTCCCTTCTTCCTGCTGGAGAAGCACCCAATGCTACCATTGCCGCCTTCTCAATGTCGAAAGTATTATTTCGAAACTTAAAACTCAGTTTGGGAAGGAGGCTTTTCATAGTTCTGCGATTTGATGGGGAGGGGGCGGAAGTTCCATCCACTTTGCCAAAACTGGGACTGGGCATGGGCGAAAAGTTGACTCTTCTGGGAGTAAGGTTAGACGTTGGTGGAATATCTATTACCGCAGAATCCTCTCTACCAAACTCAGAGGTTCTTTTGGGTATCTCTAGGACCAGGCTCTGCCGTCCTTGATGATCAGCATCTGGGATTTCTTCGATTATTTCCGGAGCACTCCTGACCTGCAAAACAAGCTAAGAGAAGTTCTTTCGCACATCAGGAGTGCATTGCCGTCATCTAAGCAGCTAAATCTAACTACCTCCAAGTCAAGGAGTAGCAGTGCTAGCAGGAAAATGTTGCCTAGAAACCCTAATCGATTTTGCATGGTGAACAAGATTCTGTACACGGTCCAGATGACCGCAAGATTGGCTTCATCATCCAATAAAGAATTTCCCATCAAAGTTTTGCCACACAGAACAGGAAATTCGGCTCTCGAAGGGTCAACGAATTTTCCTAGGGAGTGCCAGAATCCTCTGTCGCTCAACCAAAGAATGTAACTTGGCAAGCAGTGTCCAATTAACCTTCACAAAGGCCATTACAAAACCTCGAAGGACGTGGTGGTTGTGCCGGACAATCACACTTTTCTTCCTCCGCTGCGCGTTCTTTCACGGATATGTTTTTTTTTTTTTCCCAAAGAGAGGAAAGCACTGCACTAAAGCATGAATCAAGTCCAGACACTAGCCGTACAATACAGAGCATGTGACCACCACACGCAAATCGGACCCAAACCAGGCGGGAGAACAATCACTCCGAGAACAACAATCCCACGATTCCAACTCGAAAGCAGCGCGACAATTCAGAATCACCCGAGGGAGCCAACGGTTACCCAGAAAGCCAAAAACCTCAAACGCTCAAGAACCCATTTCAAGCAGAGCGACAACATGGAAAAAGAAAGAAGCAGCAAGACAAAAAGGCGTGTCAGCGAGTACCTCCGGACCTGGACAGTCGACATCCACCCCCACCCCGCGAGCGTCGACATTATCATCTCTCGCCACCCGTCCGTCTCCCTCTCCGTCTCCGTTCCCCATGCCCACAAGAAACGAGAGCGAAAAGCCAAAGCTCGGAGAGTTACGAAACGAGAAGCCGCGTACGCGTCGTCGCGCGCGACTGCCGAGGGTGTCGCGGGGATTGTCGCGCGAAGCTCGAGCGCGGAACCCAGCTGCTGCGGCAGCTAGTTTTGAGAAAGGCGGAAGAGGAAGAGGACAAGGCGCGAGTGCGAGAGAGAGAGAGAGAGACAGAGAGAGAGAGAGAGAGGAGGAGGAGAGAAAGCGGAACAGAAATCGGTTGTCGTCTTCTTTTGGCTTTTTCGCCTCCCCTGTTTTTCCCCACCCGCCACCATGCGAGAGCCAAAGTCAGGACCAGACGCATTATAGTATACTACACCCCCCGCTAACCCAAATAAATAGAATAATGATAGTAAGAAAAAAAACGGAATGTTCCAAAGCACGGGGGTGATCGGCTGGGGACCACACCATTTTGTCCGGAGGATCGGGAATCGGTCATTTAGGATTTTACTTCATATTTTATTAATTCACGTTCTGCTAATTCCTTTTGTTAAATTTATGTCAATGAAATTCACTTATAACGTAGTCGGTCTAGTCCGATTTCCTCTCGAAATTGGGAACCGGACCGCTCGAATACCGATTTCACTTTGAAGAACGGAAAACCGAACCGACACTCTCGAGAACCGGATCCAACTGACTGGTTCAGACGGTCTGTTTTACACATCCCCTAATCCAAACACATCATCTTATGCAAATTGCTATCCGGTAAAAGCAAAATGGGTTTGTTACTATGCGAGTCTAATAGCTCAGTTGTGTCATCGATCTTCCATTTCGATCACTTGAGTCTTGAAGCTTGCACCGAACTTCATGCATCAGAGAAACTCTGTTAGCTTCTTCGTCGATTGCTAACGTGGACGGAAGATCTTAACCGATTCCTTTAATTGATTTGTACCTTTTTTCCGTTCATTGATTAATTTTACAGGGGGCGGAATGGGTAGGGAGGCGACACCGCCACCTTCTTTGCCGACCAAGGCCGGCGATCCGCACTCGGCCATTAGCGAGACGAGCAAGGGGCGAGGCAGTCGTCCCCACCGAGCGATGGTCGACCGACCGTCGTGCGACCCTAGCAACCACCATGCAAAGCCACGAAAGTGCACTGTTGTAATATCTGACATATTATTAAACATGATGAACAGACACGGCTCATATTTCGTTCCTACAGTCATATGATTCTCATATACATGTTATGAATTTTGTGCCTTATTTCCTTTTCCGCTCTCTGCCCCTCCTTTCTCTGTTTACAAAATATATCACATCATGCATATGCCTTAGCCCAGGGGTGAGCATGGTGGTTCCCACCATGAATCGCCCATTAAGGATTGATTGCGAAAAATTAAAATCGGGAATCGGTCCCACCAAACTTTACGTAAATGGAAGTGACCAAGAGCAAGAGGGGGAGACGATGAACGGCCGAAGGCTCGGCCGTGAGTTGATGGGAATTATGAGTCGAGGCTAGGAGTCAATGAACGTCGAACCTAAGAGTCAAGATCATGAGTGACAAATAGAAAAACGGCTCAAAAAAAATGAGAGTAAGACGAGACGAGACGAGCACTTAATTAATGGGCGTTACGCTTCAGATTAAAGATTTTAAGGTTTTCATTTTTCTTAAAATTTTTCTTTTTTTTTTGAAAATTTTTCTTAAAAATTATATATATTACCGGTCTGGTCCGTGTAGACAATTCTCGTTGTTCTACGCCTAGAATCAAGAACCAGATTGGTACTCACCGATTTTAGTAAATTGGAATCGGCAACCAGACCAATCCCATCTAGAACCGCTGATTCCATGCTAATCCAGTCCGATTCCAGGCCATCCGAGCAGTTTCAGTTTCTCTGCACACCCCTACTTTATCCTTTGTCAATTATTGAAGAAAGAAATCTTATCGACCGAACTGCTCCGACAGTAAACTTGATTATAATTGCGCAATTCGAAAACCGTGACCCACGTTCCTCTGCTATTTACTCCAGTCTGATCATTGCCAAAGCGCAATAATTGTAAGAAACGTGTGATTCCATCTTCCTCGGCCATTGTCGAGCTTTTGATGGCATTAGGAATTTAAGGATATTGAAACAGTAGGCGCAATAACGAATTCAGGTTACTAGGCCTATTTGGTAACTTACTAAATAACAAAAATTTCTGTTCTTTTGTTCTCAAAATCAGTTTGGAAGAAAAAATTCGATTGTTAAATTTTATTCCCTCACATAATTTTGTAAAAAATTATTTCCAGAATCAGTTTTGGAATAGAATCAACAAGCAAAAAAAAATAGCTTCTTGGTTCTGGAAACAATTTTTCTATTTCTGATTCTTCTTCATTTTCTTCTTTTTTTTTTGTTTGTTGCTATTTTTCGGCCTATCGGCCGCAGGCCAGAGTTGGCAAGGGAGTTGCGGCCCTCGCCGCTTGGGCAAGGGCGGCTTGCGACCGCGACGGCGAGGCCAACCTCATTGCCGCGATCGGCGAGGCCGGCGGCGAGGGTCGAGACACCCTTGCCGGGCCCAGCAACTGGTCTTGGCCAAGGAAGAGAAGGAAAGAAAGGAAAAAAAAAAAAGAAAATAAAGAAAGAAATATTAAAATATTATTAATATTATTAATAAAATGAAATTTTGTATGGTTATCAAACGCATTTTTATTCTTTTTCTATTCTAAGAATAGATATTTTGGGCAATTATCAAACGTATTCAAATGTTTAGAAATTATTTTCGGGTACAGAATAAAAAAGAATCATTTCTGAGTAGAACATATTCTTAAGCACAGAATGATTGTCATGCCCAGTCTTAAAAAGAAAAATAAGTCAAATCGGAAACCCAGGCTTTGTCAATTATGGGTCGATCTTGAGAAGAGCGCAAAATACATAATTTTCGTCTGTCTTCGCTTTACCAACCACTGGCATCTGAAAAAGAAATTATTTAAAATTACATTGAAATTATTTATTTTTCCTATGTTTAATGTAATTGGTGTAGCATACTAATTTCAGATTTTCTACCAGCAAGCCTTTCTTTCTTGGAAGCATCACTTGCATTGAAGAAGCACACTTTGCACTAGGCTCACGAATTAAGCAATTGTTTTTCAATTGCAGGGTGCTTGAAATGTGAATCGTCAAACCATTTTAAAAAGCATTCAAGCCCCATAAAAGATGCAATAACGAGGGATTAGCGGGGTGAAATCGGGTCGTGCGTTCACGATGACCATAGTCAATTGCCGGAGTCATATAATTTTTGGGTATCAGATCAGATGCAATAACGAGGGATTAGCGGGGTGAAATCGGGTCGTGCGTTCACGATGACCATAGTCAATTGCCGGAGTCATATAATTTTTGGGTATCGGATCATCACGCGCATCGACACAATTTGTGACAAGCTAACGCGAGACTTGTCCAACCGATCGCCATGAGGGCTTCCCCAAGTGATAAGGCTTGTGATCGGAGTTCGAATCGATCTATTCCTCGCGAGATAGGTCCATATGTCCACAATGATCATGTGTGAGATGAGAGGACAATTGTGTTCGTGAAGATTAGTCGAATGTTCAAAAAGTTTCGATAAATTCCTCCGTGGATTTCCAATTTGCTTGTTTCCCCTAACTAATTGATTAATGCTCTGCCACCAAACAATGTTCACCGGATTAATAAATTCAGGATGGTGGGACCCGTTGCCTTGCGTACGGGTTAACTTCCAGCCGTCCCAATCATTATATATAATATATAGTTTTCTAAAATGTCTTCGAAGTACTTGTTAGTCATATTTAATAAAAAAATATTTCATTTTTAATCTTATGATTACACGCAAAAGGAGTAAGATAAGACATTAGAAGCGATGAATTTTTTTCAGTATCGTGTTTAACAAGTGGCTTAGAGCAATCGTCAGCAAGATTATAATAAACGACGAATGTATTAAAATCTTTTCATGTCGATTAATTTTGCGGCTACAAACAGATTAAAGCCGTTGTGTCTACGCACATCGAATAAGACTTCATCGGTGAAATGGCAGTTGTGGCCTCAAAACACCCTTGAGCGGTAGAGCCAAGTTTCAGATATGGGATATGTTGCATCTACAGCGGACAGTTTGCGATCCCAATCAATCTGTACAAAATTAAGAGGCTAATTTTTTTTTTTTTCAAAAGTTAGATGAATCCACATATCCGGAGAGATATTTATCGAGATCACGGCACAATTGGTCAGCACAATTAACAATCTCAAATGATCATCCCTTTGTTCTTTGCTTCGTTTTTCTCTTTTTCTCTTTTTGCTAGGTATGATTCGGTTTGTTGCGAAGGCTAATGTGATCGTGGTGTTGCAACGTCCGACCCTAGTGCGACATCAGACGGGTAAGTCCATTTCATGTGCTTATCCTTAATTTTTCAGATAATGATGTTTCCACCCCCAAAATTTAAATCATAATTTATCTTGGAAGTGACCAACAGCCAAGTAATACGTCGATTTCGTGCAGATTAAAGCGGCTACCTCTTAAAGTAAGTCAATTAACGTCTGCCACTGGCCCTCCAAATTTTGCATTATTAACTAATAAAATAAAATAAAAAACTTGTCGAAAGTTCTTGGAAAAATGGTGCCAAGAAGAGAGTCGTGTAAACTAAAACCTCTTGATTTTGACTTTGACTCCCACAAATTAATAGATTGCTTGATAAAAAGATTAGGATCGGAACCCGTGTTTAACGAGATGCCATGCCACACAGGCTCGCACCAATGTGCACTGGCATTAAAGTCGAAATCGATGTAGATTTATCCGATCTTTCGGGATGTGGGAGTATTGGAAACATATGAATTTGTGAAAAATTAGGTCCATTGGATTGATTCCGGAACTTCCAAATCTCCGAGGAGGCTTCAAGTTTCGGTACAATGTAAATTACTTGTGCACAAAAATGATGGCAACGTGATCAATCAGCGTGCAATGTCGAAAGTGATAGATTGTGCCCAAGGCATGGGAATTTAACTATTTTTAGTAGCTAGTGTCGTCATAGGATACCCCATCCTTCCACGTGGATTTCTCTCATTATAAAGCAAGTAGGAGAACAATAATGATAATCCTCAGCACCATCATTAATACGTACATTAAGAAAGCTAGTTTATGAGCTAAGTATAAATATAGTGAAAAGCGCAAGAGGAAGTCAAACCCATTAAGAAAGGATTTAATTGATGGAGGAAACCTATCTAGAATTATTTAATTAGGACATTATCTACAACATTGAAGTGGTTGCTTGTCACGTTGATGTCGTAAAAAAGCAAGAGCTTCGCCTTCTTCGTTGGGAAGAGGAAGCCAACCTTGCCCACTCACCCACTTGAATGGGTGGGGGGACACTCACTTTCCACAAAAAACGGAGTGCCATCATCCAATGGAAACCCGTTCAAGGGGTCTCAACTTTCAAAGTTTATGCACCAGATTTCAGTATTCAGAAGGTGCTTTATCATTGCAGTACCTGTCTACCGTACAGCATCTTTTTTTAAACATAAACTTTTTGTTACTTTTGTAGCCTGTCATATGGATTGGTGGGATCAAATCGGAAATGATCCGACCTAAATTCATTCATTTCATTGCAATACAAATTTAGTAACTCTTGTTCGACCCACAATCAATTGACGTGAGAGTACAAAGTGAATGAATACAAGATCGAGTGAGCGCGAAAAAAGAGAGTCATAAAGACGAATTGAGTTTAAGTAAGTTATTAACCCATATAATACCCATATTATTTTGGATTTTATCATTTTAAATCAATTTACTAAATATAACTAATCTATATAACAACTCGGCTTGTGAATATATGAGTGAAGAAATGGATCTATGATCCATTTTAAGCAGGTCCACTTGTTTGGCAAGCACTTCTCTTGCTATGGAACGATTTGTGTGAGCCAGAACTATTTAACAAATGTTTATATCCAGAGTTCATCTAGGTCCGGGCTTGATATAGTCGAGCTCTTCGTAGACAGCAACATCGCCAAATGCAAACTAGAGACGAGGCCCTTTTGCAACCATGAATGGTTTGCGAGGATCACAAGCAAGTTCAATCTCGCAACCGGGATAAAAAAGAGGAGGCATTTCCTTCCTCTCGCTCCTAGAGAGAACAGAGAGGAGAAGCACGAAGCGTCATTCGAGTCTTTCTCAGCATTACGAGTCTTTCTCAGCATAATCCTCAATTGGCATTTGCCCCAGGTACTCTGGTCCTCACTTGGCAAAGAACGGAAAGAGAAAGGATTATGGGCCACTCTACAAGAGGATTGGGGCTTGAAGTTTCTGATCGGCCCGCTATCACATGGCTTCTTTTGTCTTCCAACTCTCAAGCGCTGCTGATATTGATCACAGGACAGGGCGTACTTCAAAGAAAATTTGAAGCCTTCGTCAAGTTTTGGGAACAAGTGGTTGTCTAACACCTCTAGACGTGAGTAGAACTTAACCGACGACACTGCTCACTAACACAACTCGATGTCCCATTTCCGGGTCTCTAGAGCCCTTGACACCCATCCGATAGATCACAAAGTCAGCTGCGACGGGGGGATTAAATAGCATCAGAGCCAGAATTTCATTACATCATCATCTTGAGCAGCTAGAGGAGCTAAGATTACATGAGATACTTAGAATTTCACGTAAACAACACCGGAAGTATAAAAAAGCAGTATGTTCTTTGATGCATTCAGAGTGAATGCTTCGTCGTGCCTTGGTGAGTAAAACTCGCCATGTGATCATTGCACAGGCAAAGACTGAATAAGCAAAAAGGAAGGAAGAAAAGAAGAATTTCAAAGAAAACAAAAATAAAAATAGGGAACAAAACCAAAGGACTAGTATACAGCATAAGCATGCTAATAAACGGCAACTTCATTCGTCAGCAGCACTGCTGACCTTGATCTCCAGATGCTTCTCGACCGGTTGCCGGCAGATGGGACACCTGTTTGTCTGGAACCTCAAAACCTTCGCACACCAGCTACACATACACTGTACCATGAAGAGAGAGAGAAAGGAAATCAAAACTGCCCTCTTGGTAGACCAGTTGAGTGAAAGCAAAGTATCGTCGAAGGAGAGAGGAAAGTGAAGAACATAGTGCTAAAGCTGACCAAAACACACTGATAATATGAATACCACATGGCGTTGTCACTGTTAAACCCTAACAAGCAACACCAGATTAACAATTCAATCGGATATGTTCACTTCAGGATGAGTTGAATACTTGGACTTTCCTAAACAGATAAACCACCATCATGAGCAAAATCGGATGCCGAAACCCCTCAAAACATTCATTAACCTCCACGTTTCATCAATTTGATAATAGGGTAGATTGATGCAGCATAGCATTGTCTCTTCCCTAGGCTTGGATTTAATTCACTCTTTTACCTTTTCCTTCTCTTTATTCAGTGAGTTGCTGTCATGGAGGGAACCAATCAACATGATCCTCTAGTGAGTTGAACAACCCTTGTATAATTCGGTAAACCAGGATTTCACACTGTGTTTTGATAATTTGACAAAGAACTCAACAGAATTCAGGTAAGAATAAAACGAACTTTTCTAGTCACGCACAAACCTTGACAAGCCTCAAGCAAGAATTTACAATCCAGTCAGGATTCACAGTCGTACACCGAAAAGAAAAGTTAGGGAAGCATAATTACCATGTGTCGACAGGGAAGGACAGCTGTGTCCCTTGGTTCTGACAGGCAAATCACGCATTCCTTTCCAGGGTCATTTCCATCGATGTCACTCTCGACTGAGTTCCCAGTGCCATAAATCTCCCGCAACTCATACCTCATTCCATTCACCCACAAGATCTGCTTCACAACCCGCACCTGATATTTGCCCTTCTCCTTCTCAAACACAGCCTGAGTTATCTGAGAGTTCATGGTTCTCGACATGGCATTCCCATCAGGACCTTTCTGGGTACCCAAGGATGACTCCACCTTCACTGCTAGAGGACACACGACTGTGTCATTGTATCTTAATTCTGTCTCCTCGAACATTGAAAATTCAATTCCTGTTCCAGAGGGCTGTTTAAACTTCTGGCCAAGACCTTCCTGGAATTCCACTATTACTGGTCGTAGAAGGTCTTCTTTCATTGCACCGAGCCTACAGTCCTCCCCTTCCTTTGCAAAGAAAACTACTGTGATTCTGTAGCAAGACTATAAAATTAGACAGATGAAAAAATAACAGAGGATGGTTTATTTAACCAATGTCAGCTGACAATTTTCCAGTTTATTGGGTCGACAATATAAGAATGGAGATGACAAAATGAAAAAGCTCTTCCAGATCAGAGGTATGATTAGTTCAAATCAAATTTACAACACTCTGATATGTAGATAAAACAATTTCTACCGCCAAAGAAAAATTGTTTAACACAAGTGACATGCCTAAGACGATCAACGCACAGCAATCCAATTAAACCATCCTTTCAAAGGAGATATGAACATGCAGTCCCACATAACGATCGGCAGTGTAAGATGCAAGTGACATCAGCAAGAAGAAAAATGGACAGTGCAAAATGCTAAAAGATGGACCTTAACTACAGTCATACTCACAAACCAATACAGAGTTTCTTAAGAACCCATTCACTACCATAACTCTGCCCCTCTCAATGAAAAGAAGCATTTCAGCACTTGCTATATCTCTCTTTTGCAATCCATAACTGTTGTATCACGATATAGAGAACACACAAGCTATCAGCACGAAAAAAGGAGGAAACATTTGTGCTGCGTTTATTCATTTAGAAACCGCAACAGTATCCGTCACTCGCATCTCCTTCATAATGCTCAGTGTTCGTCACTTGCAATCCATCCACGATGCTCTTGCCTTGTTTCAAACTCATAATATCTTAGGCTATGGTATGTCGGGTCCATCACATTGTCATTGCCTATCAATAAGTCTGTCAAACTACAAAAGCTTCTTTTCAACCCATCATACATTAAGAATCTCCTTGACATTTCACCCGAACACAACATGAGTATTTGCTGGCCCGAGTCCCACCACACAGATTTTGTATCCTTCCTAAGCTCCCGAACGTCAACCTTCCACTATAAGTTCGTTACACTGTGAGGACGGATTTAAAGAGAAAGTCGGTGCATTGAGGCACGGAGACAACTAACCAAACAGAAAGTACCATTGTCCCTCCACGGATCAAATCAGCGAAAATATACATGCGACGAACTCATATAATGCAAAATCCTTCTCTACTAGATACTCTATTCTCTGTAGTATCACATCACATCAAATAATATCATCATCCATGGACAGAGCAACCTAACGTAAGGTAAATCACAGATTACACTTCGAGACCATGAACTAACAAAAGCTACTGAAGCTACAAAAAGCAATACCTTCCATCGACAGCGGCATCAAAAGTGAACGAAACCAGAAACTTCCCAGGATTCTCCTCATCAGGCTCAATCCTCAGTGTCTCCTTCTTAATATTCACATCATGCCTAATGGTAACCGCCTTCTGGTGATCCACATAAGGCATCATCATAACCGGTCCGCACGGGTACCTCCCGCCGACCCAATTCCCGTGGACCTGTTCCACATGCGGCGGGCCACCACCGCCCCGGGGATGATGGCGGTGGTCGTACAGCTAGTTTTGAGAGCTTCGCCAGCACAAAAAGGGAGAGATGGTAAGGAACAAGGGCGTAGGCGAAGCCGGACGAGGACGAGGACAAAGCGCGAGTGCGACAAAAAGAGAGAGAGAGAGGAGGAAAGAGAGCAAAACGGAAATCGTTTGTCGTCTTCTTCGCCTTTTTCGCCTCCCCCCTCCCCATTTTTAACGTTTGCAAGTCCCACCCACCACCATGCGAGAGCCAAAGTCAGGACCAGAGACATTATACTCCTCCCCCCTCCCAAAAAATAATAATAATAATAGCATTAAGAAAAACGAAATATTCAAAAGAAAATAAAATATTACGTCAAAATTCGTTGTAGCAGCGTAGATCATCCTTCCGTCGGTCCAAAGTATGGGTGACCGGTTGGGAACCAGACCAATTTGTCCGAAGATCGGAACCGATCACTTGGAATTTAATTTACATTTTATTAATTTTTATTAGTGAATTTATATCGATAAAGTTCACTTAGATTTAGTTCACATATAGTCGATCCAGTTTAGTTTCCTCTTGTTCCCACCGGTTTCACTTTTAGGAAGAGAGAATCGGACAAATACTCTTGAGAATCGGACCCAACCGGCTGGTTCGGTCCGAGCCGATTCGGGCGATCTGTTTTGCACACCCGTAATCCAAACCCATCATCTTATGAAAATTGCTATCCGATAAAAGCAAAATGGGTTTAGTACCGTGCAAGTCTAATAACTCAATTATGTTCTCGATCTTCCATTTCGATCGCTTGAGTCTAGAAAACTTGCATCGAACTTCATGCATTAGAGAAACTCCGTTAGCTTCTTCGTCGATTGCTAGTGTGGACAAAAGATCTTAACCGATTCCTTTAATTAATTTTTACCTTTTTTCCATTCATTGATTAATATTATAGGGGCCGGAATGGGTAGGCTGGCAACACCGCCACCTCCTTTGCCGACCAGGGCCGGCGATCCGCACTCGGCCATTAGCGAGACGAGCAAGGGGCGAGGCAGCCGTCCCCACCGAGCGAGGGTCGACTGACCATCGTGCGACCCTAGCAACCACCATGCAAAGCCACGAAAGTGCACTGTTGTAATATCTAACATATTATTAAACATGATGAACAGACACGACTCATATTTCGTTCCTACAGTCATATGATTCTCATATACATGTTATGAATTTTGTGCCTTATTTCCTTTTCCGCTCTCTGCCCCTCCTTTCTCTGTTTACAAATATATCACATCATGCATATGCTTTAGCCTAGGGATAAGCATAGTCCGGATGGATAGTTCTTATCATAAACCGCCCACTAAAGACTAGTTGTGAAAAATTGAAATCAGGAATCGGTCCCACCAAACTTTACACAAATAGAGGTGACTGAGAGCAAGAAAGGGAGGCGATGAACGGGCGAAGGGTTGGTCATGAGCTGATGGGAGTTAAGAGTCGAAGCTATAAGTTAATAGACGTTGAACCTGAGAGTCGAGGCTATGAGTAACAAATAGAGAAACAACTCAAACAAAGTGATAATAAGACGAGATGGGACAAACACTTAATTGATAGTCGCTAAGCTTTATATTAAAGATTTTAAGGTTTTCATTTTTCTTCAAATTTTTCTTTTTTTAGTTAGAAATTTTTCTTAAAAATTATATAGATTACTAGTCCGGTCCAATCTGGGTAGATGGTTCTCGTGGTTCCACACTTAAAATCGAAAATCAGACATGTACTCACCAATTTTAATAAATTGAAAATGGCAACTGGACCTATCCCCTCGGGAACCACCGGTTCCGTGTCGATTTGGTCCGAGCAATTCTCGGTTCCCTTGAACATCCCTTCTTTAGCCATTGTCAATTATTGAAGAAAAATATCGCCGTACTGCTCCGACGGTAAAACTTGATTATAAATAATTGCACAATTCGAAAATCGTGACCCACGTTCCTCTGCTATTTCCTCCAATCTATTCATTGCAAAAGCGCAATAATTGTAAGAAACTGCAGTCGTGAAAGTACAACGTGTGCTTCCATCTTCCTTGGCCATTGTCGAGCTTTTGATGGCATTAGGAATTTTAGGATATTGAAACAGTGGGTGCAATAACGAATTCAGGTTACCAAATAGTCTTAGAAAGAAAAATAAGTCAAATAAAAAACGCGGGTTTTATCAATTATGGGTCGATCTTGATAAGAGCGCAAAATACATAATTTTCATCTGTCGTTGCTTTACTAACCATTGGCATCTGAAAGAGAAATTATTTAAAATTACATTGAAATTATTTATTTTTCCTATGTTTAATGTAATTGGTGTAGCATACTAATTTCAGATTTTCTACCAGCAAGCCTTTCTTTCTTGGAAGCATCACTTGCATTGAAGAAGCACACTTTGCACTAGGCTCACGAATTAAGCAATTGTTTTTCAATTGCAGGGTGCTTGAAATGTGAATCGTCAAACCATTTCATTTTTTGTCCGGCATGAAAACATGTAAAAAGCATTCGAGCTCCATAAAAGATGCAATAAAGAGGGATTAGTGGGGTCGAAATTTAAATACCATGAAATCGGGTCATGTGTTCACAATGACAATAGTCAATTGCTGGAGTCTTATGATTTTCGGGTGTCAGATTATCACGCGCATTGACACAATTTGTGACAAGCTAACGCAAGACTTGTCCAACTGATTATCCTAAGGGCTTCCTCAAGTGATAAGACTTGTGATCAGAGTTCAAATCGATCGATTCCTCACGAGATAGGTCTGTATGCCACAATGATCGTGTGTGAGATGAGAGGAAAATTGTGTTCGTGAAGATTAGTTGAATGTTCAAAAAGTCTCGATCAATTCCTCCGTGGATTTCCAATTAGCTTTTTTCCCCTAACTAATTGATTAATATTCTGCCGCCAAACAATGTTCACCGGATTAATAAATTCAGGATGGTGGGACCCGCTGCCTTGTGTACGAGCCAACAGTCACCCCATCATTATATATAATATATAGTTTTCTAAAATGTCTTCGAAGTACTTGTTAGTCGTATTTAATAAAAAAAATGTTTTCATTTTTAATCCTATGATTACACGCAAAACAAGTAAGATAAGACATTAGAAGCGATGAACTTTTTTCATTAACGTGCTTAACGAGTGGCTTAGAGCAATCGTCAGCAAGATTATAATAAATTATGAGTATATTCAAATCTTTTCAGGTCGATTAATCTTGCGGCTACAAACAGATTAGAGCCACCATATCTACGCGCATCAAATAAGACTTCATCGGTGAAATAGCAGATGCGGCCTCAAAACACCCTTGAACTGTAGAGCCGAGTTTTAGACGCAAGATATATTGCATCTACATCGGACAGTTGGCAATCTCGATCAATCTGTACAAAATTGAGAGGGTGTTTCTTTTTTTTTTTCAAAAGTAAGATGAATCCACATATCCAGAGAGATATTTATCGAGATCACGGCGCAATTGGTCTAACACAATTAATGATCTCAAATGATCATCCCTTTGTTCTTTGTTTTGTTTTTCTCTTTTTCTTTTCTTGCTAGGTATGATTCGGTTTGTTGCGAAGGCTAATGTGATCGTGGTGTTGCAACGTCCGATTCTAGTGCGACATCAGACGGGTAAGTCCATTTCATGTGCTTATCCTTAATTTTCAGATATTCATGTTTCCACCCCCAAAATTTAAATCATAATTTATCTCGGAAGTGACCAACAGCCAAGTATTACGTCGATTTCGTGCAGATTAAAGCGGCTACCTCTTGGAATTTTGCATTATTAACTGATAAAATAAAATAAAAACTTGTCGAAAGTTCTTGGAAAAATGGTGCCAAGAAGAGAGTCGTGTCAACTAAAGCCTCTTGACTTTTACTTTGACCCCCACAAGTTAATAGATTGCTTGATAAGAAGATTAGGATCGGAACCGTGTTTAACAAGATGCCACGCCACATAGGCTCACACCAATGTGCACCGGCATTAAAGTCGAAATCGATATAGATTTATCTGATCTTTTGGGACGTTGGAGTATTGAAAACAACTGAATTTGCGAAAAATTAGGTCCATTGGATTGATTGCAGAACTTCCAAATCTCCAAGGAGGCTTCAAGTTTCGGCACAATGCAAATTACTTGTGCACAAAAATGATGGCAACGTGATCAATCAGCGTGCAATGTCGAAAGTGATAGATTGTGCCCAAGGCATGGGAATTTAACTATTTTTAGTAGCTAGTGTCGTCATAGGATACCCCATCCTTCCACGTGGATTTCTCTCATTATAAAGCAAGTAGGAGAAAAATAACGATAATCCTCATCACCATCATTAATACGTACATTAAGAAAGCTAGTTTATGAGCTAAGTATAAATATAGTGAAAAGCACAAGAGGAAGTCAAACCCATTAAGAAAGGATTTAATAGATGGAGGAAACCTATCTAGAATTATTTAATTAGGACATTATCTACAACATTGAAGTGATTGCTTGTCACGTTGATGTTGTAAAAAAGCAAGAGCTTCGCCTTCTTCGTTGGGAAGAGGAAGCCAACCTTGCCCACTCACCCACTTGAATGGGTGGGGGGACACTCACTTCCCACAAAAAACGGAGTGCTATCATCCAATGGAAACCACTTCAGGGGGTCTCAACTTTCAAAGTTTATGCACCAGATTTCAGGATTTCGAAGGTGCTTTATCATTACAATTCCTGTCTACCGTACAGCATCGCATCCTTCTGGAAACGTAAATTCTATTACTTTCATAGCCCCAATCAACTGGGTTGGTGAGATCAAATTCAAAATGATCCAATTCAAATTTATTCATTTTAATGCAATACAAATTTAATGACTCATATCTAACTTATAACCAATTGACGTTAGAGCACAAAATGAATGAGCACGAGATCGAGTGAGGGCGAAAATAAGTTATAAATATAAGTTAAGTCTAGATAAATTGTAAACCCATTTAACAGACATATTATTTTGGATTTTACCATTCTAAACCTATTTACTAAATATAACTAATTCATATAACAACTCAACCTATTAATATATAGGATAAGAAATGGATTTGTGACCCATTTTAAATTGGTCTACTTGTTTGGCGGGCACTTCTCTTGTTATGGAACGATTCGTGTGAGCCAGAACTATTTAACAAATGTTTACATCTAGAGTTCATCTAGGTCCGGTCTCAATATAGTCGAGCCCTTCATAGACAGCAACATCAGCAAATGCAAACTAGAGATAAGGCCCTTTTGCTACCATGTATGGTTTGCAAGGATCGCAAGCAGGTTCGATCTAGCAACTGGGATAAAAAAGAGGTGGCATTTCCTCCCTCTCGCTCCTAGAGAGAATAGAGAGGAGAAGCACGAAGCGTCGTTCGAGTCTTTCTCAGCATTCTGAAGGTGCTTTATCATTATAGTATCTGTCAACCGTACAGCATCTTTCTTGAAACATAAACTCTCCGTTACTTTTGTAGCCCTGTCAAATGAATTGATGGGATCAAATCGAAAATGATCCAATCCAAATTCATTCATTTCAATGCAATACAAATTTAGTAGCTCCTGTCCAATCCATAATCAATTGACGTGAGAGTACAAAGTAAATGAATATAAGATTGAGTGAGGGCGAAAAAAGAGAGTCATAAAAACGAATTGAGTTTAAGTAAGTTATTAACCCATATAATACCCATATTATTTTGGATTTTACCATTTTAAACCAATTTACTAAATATAACTAATCTATATAACAACTCGACTTATTAATATATGAGTTAAGAAATAGATCTATGATCCACTTTAAACAGGTCCACTTGTTTGGCAGGCACTTTTCTTGCTATGAAACGATTTATGTGAGCCAGAACTATTTAACAAATGTTTATATCTAGAGTTCATCTAGGTCCGGGCTTGATATAGTCGAGCTCTTCGTAGACAGCAACATCACCAAATGCAAACTAGAGACAAGGACCTTTTGCAACCATGAATGGTTTGCGATGATCACAAGCAAGTTCGATCTCGCAACCGGGATAAAAAAGAGGAGGCATTTCCTCCCTGTCGCTCCTAGAGAGAATAGAGAGGAGAAGCATGAGGCGTCGTTCGAGTCTTTCTCAGCATAATCCTCAATTGGCATTTGCCCCAGGTACTCTGGTCCTCACTTGGCAAAGAACGGAAAGAGAAAGGATTATGGGCCACTCTACAAGAGGATTGGGGCTTGAAGTTTCTGATCGGCCCGCTATCTCATGCCTTCTTTTGTCTTCCAACTCTCAAGCGCTGCTGATACTGATCAAAGGACAGGGCGTGCTTCAAAGAAAATTCGAAGACTTCGTTAAGATTTTGGAATAAGTGGTTGTCTAACACCTCTAGACGTGAGAAGAACTTAACCGACGACACTGCTCACTAACACAACTCAATGTCCTATTTCCGGGTCTATAGAGCTCTTGACACCCATCCGATCGATCACAAAGTCAGCTGTGACGGGGGGATTAAACAGCATCAGAGCCAGAATTTCATTACATCATCATCTTGAGCAGCTAAAGGAGCTAAGATTGCATGAGATGCTTAGAATGTCACATAAACAACACCCGGAAGTATAAATAAGCAGTATGCTCTTTGATGCATTCAGAGCGAATGCCTCACCATGCCTTGGTGAGCAAAACTTGCCATGTTATCATTGCACAGGCAAAGACTGAATAAGCAAAGAGGAAGGAAGAAAAAAAAGAATTTCAAAGAAAACAAAAATAAAAAGAAGGGCCAAAACCAAAGGACTATTATACAGCATAAGCACGCTAATAAATGGCAACTTCATTCATCAGCAGCACTGCTGACCTTGATCTCCAGAAGCCTCTCGACCGGTTGCCGACAGATGGGACACCTGTTTGTCTGGAACCTCAAAACCTTCGCACACCCGCTGCACATACACTGTACCATGAAGAGAGAGAGAAAGGAACTCAAAACTGCCCTCTTGATAGACCAGTTTGAGTGAAAGCAAAGTATTGTTGAAGGAGAGAGGAAAGTGAAGAACATAGTGCTAAAGCTGACCAAAACACACTGTTAATATGAATACCACAAGATGTTGTTACTGTTAAACCCTAAAAAGCAACACCAGATTAACAATTCAATCGGATATGTTCACTTCAGGATGAGTTGAATACTTGGACTTTCCTAAACAGATAAACCACCATCATGAGCAAAATCGGATGCCGAAACCCCTCAAAACATTCATTAACCTCCACGTTTCATCATTTGATAATAGGGTAGATTGATGCAGTATAGCATTGTCTCTTCCCTAGCCTTGGATTTAATTCACTCTTTTACCTTTCCCTTCTCTTTATTCAGTGAGTTACTGTCATGGAGGGGAGCAATTAACATGATCCTCTAGTGAGTTGAACAACCCTTGTATAATTCGGTAAACCAGGATTTCACACAGTGTTTTGATAATTCGACAAAGAACTCAACAGAATTCAGGTAAGAATAAAACGAACTTTTCTAGTCACGCACAAACCTTGACAAGCCTCAAGCAAGAATTTACAATCCAGTCAGGATTCACAGTCCTACACTGAAAAGAAAAGTTAGGGAAGTATAATTACCATGTGTCGACAGGGAAGGACAGTTGTGTCCCTTGGTTCTGACAGGCAAATCACGCACTCCTTTCCAGGGTCATTTCCATCGATGTCACTCTCGACCGAGTTCCCAATGCCATAAATCTCCTGCAACTCATACCTCATTCCATTCACCCACAAGATCTGCTTCACAACCCGCACCTGATATTCACCCTTCTCCTTCTCAAACACAGCCTGAGTTATCTGAGAGTTCATGGTTCTCGACATGGCATTCCCATCAGGACCTTTCTGGGTACCCAAGGATGACTCTGCCTTCACTGCTAGAGGACACGCGACTGTGTCACTGTATCTTAATTCTGTCTCCTCGAACATTGAAAATTCAATTCCTGTTCCAGAGGGCTGTTTAAACTTCTGGCCAAGACCTTCCTGGAATTCCACTATTACTGGTCGTAAAAGGTCTCCTTTCATTGCACCGAGACTACAGTCCTCCCCTTCCTTTGCAAAGAAAACTACTGTGATTCTGTAGCAAGACTATAAAATTAGACAGATGAAAAAATAACAGAGGATGGTTTATTTAACCAATGTCAGCTGACAGTTTTCCAGTTTATTGGGTCGACAATATAAGAATGGAGATGACAAAATGAAAAAGCTCTTCCAGATCAGAGGTATGATTAGTTCAAATCAAATTTACAACACTCTGATATGTAGATAAAACAATTTCTACCGCCAAAGAAAAATTGTTTAACACAAGTGACATGCCTAAGACGATCAACGCACAGCAATCCAATTAAACCATCCTTTCAAAGGAGATATGAACATGCAGTCCCACATAACAATCGGCAGTGTAAGATCTAAGTGACATCAGCGAGAAGAAAAATGGACAGTGCAAAATGCTAAAAGATGCACCTTAACTACAGTCATACTCACAAACCAATACGCAATTTCTTAAGAACCCATTCACTACCATAACCCTGCACCTCTCAATGAAAAGAAGCATTTCAGCACTTGCTATATCTCTCTTTTGCAATCCATAACTCTGTTGTATCACGATATAGAGAACTCACAAGCTATCAGCACGAAAAAAGGAGGAAACATTTGTGCTGCGTTTATTCATTTAGAAACCGCAACAGTATCCGTCACTCGCATCTCCTTCATAATGCTCAGTGTTCGTCACTTGCAATCCATCCACGATGCTCTTTGCTTGTTTCAAACTCATAATATCTTAGGCTATGGTATGTCAGGTCGATCACATTGTCATTGCCTATCAATAAGTCTGTCAAACTACAAAAGCTTCTTTTCAACCCATCATACATTAAGAATCGCCTTGACATTTCATCCGAACACAACATGAGTATATGCTGGCCCGAGTCACAGCATACAGATTTCGTATCCTTCCTAAGCTCCCAAACATCAACCTTCCACTATAAGTTCGTTACACTGCGAGGACGGATTTAAAAAGAAAGTTGGTGCATTGAGGCACGGAGACAATTAACCAAACAGAAAGTACCATTGTCCCTCCACGGATCAAATCAGCGAAAATATACACGCGACGAACTCATACAATGCAAAATCCTTTTCTACCAGATACTCTGTAGTATCACATCACATCAAATAATATCATTATCCATGAACAGAGCAACCTAACGTAAGGTATATCACAGATTACACTTCGAGACCGTGATCTAACAAAAGCTACTGAAACTACAAAAAGCAATACCTTCCATCGACAGTGGCATCAAAAGTGAACGAAACCAGAAACTTCCCAGGATTCTCCTCATCAGGCTCAATCCTCAGTGTCTCCTTCTTAATGTACACATCATTCCTAATGTTAACCGCCTTCTGGTGCTCCACATAAGGCACCATCATAACCGGCCCGCACGGGTACCTCCCGCCGACCCAATTCCCATGGACCTGTTCCACATGCGGCGGGCCACCACCGCCCCGGGGATGATGGTGGTGATCGTACGGCGCCGGGAGCGGCGCGGGCATCGCCGGCGGGGGCGGCGGAGGGTAGTAGCCGGGGTACTGGTAGTACTGCGGAGGCGGGTTAGGGGTCGGGTACTGGGGCGGGTACGTGGTCGCGGCCGTGACGACGTACCTGTTGGAGGTGACCTCCGGCTGCTGCGGCGGCGGCGGCGGCGGCGGCGGCGGAGGGTGGCCGCGCCGGCTCCCGTGCCTCCGGCGGCCGCTTCCGCTGTTGCCCATGGAATTCCTTTGGGGCAAAAAGCACAAGGAAAAGAACAACTGGGTCTTCCGAATCGATCGAAATTAGGCAACCAGGGAAGGAGCATTGGACTGCTGAGGCATCAAAAAGCGATCTTCCCCATCGGGATCATCACAAATCGCAACCAGAGCAACCAACCGCGCGGAAGAGAAACTCCACGATCGAGCAGAGTGAGCGCAGAGAGAAAGAGAGAGAGAGAGGGATTGGAGGAAATGGGATTGAAGTGGAGGTGCGGGGGAAGATGTGATCGAGGGACAGAGGTAATGGGTTGCGTAAAGCTCCACCCAAAACACCATTGATGAGAGAGAGAGAGAGAGGGGGGATGCTAAAATTCACAAAGCTATTCTCTCTCTCCTCTCTTCTCTCTCTCTCTCTCTCTCTCTCTCTATTTCTCCTTCTTCTTCTTTAACCAAATTTTTTTTTTAATTATATTTGATTAGTATAAATAATATTTAATTTTGGAAATTAGCATGAAATGGAGTTTCCACTTTAAGGAAAGATGGGAGGTATAATGAAGGTGGATTCACTGACTGAAATGCCGCAGCTCCTCCACTTCCTGCAAATTATGCAGGTTCTTGTTTCCTTTTTCGGGCAAGATCCTTCGCACCATCTTGTCCGAGAGCATTTCATTTTCAGAAAATAGTTTTTATTCACTCTTCTTTCTTCTTCGGGGTTTTCCGCCTTATTGTTTTTCGAAATTTGGTTGGAGGAGTATCGGATTCATTAAAGGGCGATGGTCAATCGGCCATGATTAGTACAATAAGACAAAGGCATCGTGCACTCAAAACTTTGACAAAAGTGGGGCATTTTCGCGTGTTCCGTCTCGTCTCTCGAACATAAAAGCAAAAGGGGAGCTCAACGGTTGAGGGAGGCACATCGGTCGTTTCCCTCATGATTACTGCTCCATCTAAGGCTTTGGGTAATGCTTGATGCAGCCTCAATTAACAATCATGGGTTTGAGAGTTTGTTTGTTTGAAAAAAAAACACTATTTCCGAAAATTTATTTCCCGGACTTTCAGGTATTCGGATGATAAAAAACGTTTTCTATGGATCGAGGAAAAATGATTTTTCTTTCCGGCAATCACTTTTTTTAAATCACCAAATAAATGAAACTTAAAAACATTTTCAAGAAAATGATTTTCGTAGAAAGCATTTTTTTTTTATCGCGAAGTTTTCGGCAAAATAAAGATAGCCTGAGAAAAGATGAAATTTGTGATAAGCTCAACTAAAGCTTTCTAATCACTAGAAAGATCAAAGTAGGAAAGCGCACATATAATTGTGCACTACACGTGTACTCCACCACGCCATTAGAAGGGACACGGCGGCTAGAAAAGCAGGCCCATCTCTCTCTCTCTCTCTCTCTCTCTCTCTCTCACTCTCTCTGTCATGTCCACTTCGAATCCACAGTTCATTCTTTTGGTTTGAAGCTCAAGAGAGAGGAGTCTTCAGTCCCGGTTTCCTCGTTAAGCAAAACGACAGGTCGACGTTCAAATGTTTCCGTATCTCGAAATAGAAAAAGAGAAGGACAGTCAGATTGATGCCTTGAGTCAACGAGGGTTGGAGGTACTTAGTTGCCGCATGAAAATCATTCTGATTCCGTCCAGAATTGATTTTTTATTTTCAGAATTAATTTTGGATCAGAAATTCGGTAACGTAATTTCATTTTTCTATTTTCGGGACAAGTTTACTTCCAAAACTAATTTTGAAACCAGAAATGAGAACAATAAAAAAGTTGATTTTTCATTTCTGAAATAAAAGTGATAACCATTTCTGAATAATTCATTTTCTTCAACACACATATTCATATGGAAGTCACGATTAAAAAAAAGAAAAAAATAAAAATTTCAAAACTTAACAGAATGATTTAGAATCTGTAGCTACCCACTTTCAGTGAAATTTAAATTTTTTTAGGTACCGAAAAAAATAAAAATAAATAATTTCAAAATTTCACAAAATGGCTTAGAAAACCTATGGCCACCCACTTTGAGCAAAATTTAATTTTTTTAGATGCCAAAAAAAATAAAAAATAATCAAAAAATCTAAAATTTAAAAACTTTACAGAATGTCTTAAAATACATGTGGCCACCCAATTTGAGCGAAATTTTATTTTATTAGGCGCCGAAAAAAATAAAAAAAAAAAGCAAAAAATCAAAAATTTCAAAACTTCACAGAATGTCTTAGAATACTTATGGCCATCCACTTTAGGTGAAATTTAAATTTTTTTAGGTGCCGAAAAAAATTTTAAAAAAAATAAAAAATTTCGAAACTTTACAAAATAGCTTAAAATATACCTGTGGCCATCCACTTTGAGTGAGATTTAATTTTTTTTATATGCCAAAAAAATAAAAATAAGCAAAAAAGTAAAAATTTCAAAACTTTACAGAATGGCTTAAAATACCTGTGGCCACCCACTTTGAGTGAAATTTTATTTTTTTAGGTGCCGAAAAAAATAAAATAGAAAAAATTTCAAAACTTCACAAAATGGCATAGATTACCTGTGGCCATCCACTTTGAGCGAAATTTAAATTTTTTTAGGTGTCAAAAATAATAAAAAAATAAAAAATAAAAAACTTCACATAATTGCCTAGAATACTTGTGGCCACCCATTTTGAGTGAAATTTAATTTTTTTTAGGTGTCTACAAAAAATAAAAATAAGCAAAAAAGAAAAATTTTCAGAACTTCACAAAATGGCTTAAATACTTGTGGCCACCCACTTTAAGCGAAATTTTATTTTTTTTAGGTGTCGAAAAAAAAAGCAAAAAATCAAAAATTTTAAAATTTCACAGAGTGGCTTAGAATACATGTAGTCATCCACTTTGAGTGAAATTTAATTTTCTTTAGGAACCAAAAAAAATAAAAAAAAATCAAAAATACCATTTGGGCATCTAAAAAAAATTAAATTTTATTCAAAGTGGGTGGCTAGAGCTATTCTAAGTCATTATGTGAAGTTTTGAAATTTTTGATTTTTTATGTTTTTTTTCATCTAAAAAAATTTAAATTTCACTCAAAGTGGATGGCCACATGTATTATAAGTCATTTTGTGAAGTTTTGAAATTTTTCATTTTTTATGTTTTTTTGCACCTAAAAAAATTAAAATTTCGCTCCAAGTGGATAGCCACATGTATTCTAAGTTATTTTGCGAAGTTTTGAAATTTTTGATTTTTTATGTTTTTTTTCACCTAAAAAAATTTAAATTTCGCTCAAAGTGGATGGCCACATGTATTCTAAGTCATTCTGTAAAGTTTTGAAATTTTGATTTTTTGCTTTTTTTTCACCTCCAAAAATTAAAATTTCACTCAAAGTGGGTGGCCACATATATTCTAAGCCATTCTGTGAAGTTTTGAAATTTTTGAGTTTTTGAATTTTTTTGGGCACCTTAAAAAATTTAAATTTCACTCAAAGTAGGTGGTCACATGTATTCTAAACTATTCTGTGAAATTTTGAAACTTTTAATTTTTTGATTTTTTTTTTGCACCTAAAAAAATTTAAATTTCACTAAAAGTGGATGGCCACAGGTATTCTAAGCAATTCTGTGAAGTTTTGAAATTTTTGATTTCTTGATTTTTTTTGAAAAAATTCAACAAATTTCCTATTTTCCAAAAATCTGAATTTTTTTTATTTTCTCGACATTTTGATGATTTTTTCTGAAATTTTTCAATTTTTTGGGATTTTCTGAAATTTTTTAAAGATTTTTATGAATTTTTTGGATTTTTTATTATTTTTAATCCATTTCTAAAAAAATGGATTTCTGTTCTTGGAAATAGAATTTTCTGTTGTTTATCAAACGGGTTTTTGTTTCATGAAATAGAAATTTTGTGCTGTTATCAAACGGGTTTCTGTTTTAGAAATAGAAATTTTTTATCGTTATCAAACGGGCTTTTTTCTCAAAAATTCATCCAGAAACTAGAAATCGAAAAATCTATTTCTAGTTCAAGAACTCATTCAGGAACAGAATGGTTATCATTCGCTACCTTATATTCCAAAATTTTTTAATGTTAAAGCTCCGTTCGTTTGGCGGAAAATATTATGTTTTTGAAAAATAATTTTCAAAAAATCATTTTCCTGAAAAATATTTTCTCGAAACATAATTTTTCGGTATTCGGCAACCAATATGAAAAAGTTTCGAAAAATATTTTTTTCCGGCGGTAGCGTGGCGGTGGCGACAGCGGCGGCGGCGGCGGCGGCCGGCGACCGGAAGGAGGAAAAAGGAGTTTGACGAAAAATGATTTTTGCTTTTTAGAAGCGGAAGTCATTTTTCATAGATTTAAGCTATTTTGTAAGGGAGGAAGGAAAATATTTTCCCACAAAAAACGTTTTCTGCCCCCTAAATACCGAAAAATCTAGAAAATATTTTTCGGGAGAATATTTTTCGCCAAACAAACGGAGCTTAAAAGTGTTATTCTTTCTTGGATTCCAATTTTGATTCATACGTTGAAGATGACTGCCAACATCATAGCTGTATACCCAAAGGCCCGGATCTATCACGTGAAGCCCGAGAAGTACCTTCGAGCTTCGGGTGATTTTATTTGGCACCATCCTCTCCTACATCGAGAAACCAGAATCATGACTCGCTCTTTTGACCATGTAAGGCCACCGGGACACCCGATGCAAGTTCCTGCTCGGAGGCCTTTATAATCTTAGGCCGCGTTTGGCTACCGGGACAAAGACTTGGGATATGATATAAAGTGGGGTACCAAATCTTCCAAATAATATAGGTGGACATATTTGATACCATCGAGTATGATATAAAGTGGGATACCAAATTTTCCGGATAATAAAAGTGGACATATTTGATCCCATCGAGTGTTTAGTACCCTTCAAGATAAGATTAAAAAATAAATAAAATATTCGATTTAATTATAAAATTGAAAGTTAAAAAATTCAATTAATTAAAAGCTAAGGAAAAACCCTAGATCTGGGAATTGTGGCCACTGCCTCCACAGTGGCCGCGAGCGAAAACGGCGACATAGATTAGTAGGTCTAAAATCGCGACAAACAGAGTGGGAGGGGGACTTCCAAGCGACCACCGGCATTCTCTCTGTGTCACCTCAGATCGCTCGAGGTCCAATTTGTCGGCTATACCGAAGATTTCCAGCATCTTCATCACCATCTTCCCCTTTTCCCTTGAGACATTCGTGTCCTAGATGAGGATTCTCGCGCTGCGGTGAAATCCTGTTTTTGTCCACTACGATATTGATCACTGTGTCAATAAGGTGGTGCAGGTGGAACCAAAGTTCCGGCCACCAATGTTTGAGGTCATGCAAGTATTACTTCGATTAGTTCAACAAGAGACCTTTCTTTGGAACAACCAGAGGACATCTCAAAGAGTCGACGATGCAAACGCTATTGAGAAAACTTCCTAAAGGATCCATTGGATGTGGATGACTACGATCACTTCTCGTTTTGATAATTTTTTTTTTTTCAAAAAGAAAATTCTTATCCAATCCGGGCTTATCCCACCCACTTCTCCGAATTTTTTATCCGGCATTTTATCCAAACATATTGGGGTTTGTCTGGTCCAAAGAAATTTATCTTACCTGGACTCAAATCCGGACCACCAAATGTAGTCTTAAGGTTTTACGAATTCTGACTAGTCATACAAACATCGGCCAATGCTCTCTCATTTTTCTCTCTAGCTTTATCAACCTATGGTGCCAAATGTGACCAACACACAATCTCCTCAACCATAGCAGACTTGCCATGCACGAAAAGACATTTGATATCCGACCATCAAGTCGACAACGCATAGCAATTTGGCATGAATCAGATCCATAAATTCCATAGGCAAACGGTAAACCTTTACTCACTCTGCAATACTCGGATGAGTCAATCTCCCCGGAACATCTTGGATATTAGACGGGAAAGAGACGAGCCGCATCACATAAATAAAACTCACATGCAACGAACAACATGCTTATTCGAGTCACAGGTGCTGTCTGCCTATGTTAAACAACCATTGATTTAGCCATTCATGATGCGTCTGAGAAGCAAGAAGGCACAGTACAAATTGAACATGCTACCAGAATACATAAAGTTCACTTCTTTGCAAGCAAAGGCCTAATTCTTCACAGTTGTCACCTGCTTCAGAAGCATCTGCACAACATCATGTGATATTCTGCCAGCCTCTATTTTTAGGTTGCTTATCTTGGTGTCAGTCTCTTGTTCAAGCCGCTTCACATTGGCACCTGAGTCTCCGCTACTCTGTTGGATGATTGCAAGGCAACATGGAAACCGAGTCAGCAGTTATCGACATTCTAAAAGAGGCCGAGTCTACAAGAAAATTTGATGTTTCAAGAGCTCAAAGATGATAAAGGACCGTTTCTTTGCAGACCAGAGAGTGTACTAAGGATAAGGAATAAATCAACACAAAAACTTACCGCTGCAACCTTTTTCTGGAAAGCAAGTTCCATCTGAGATCGATATTCTGCGATTTCCTTTTCAGCCTCTTCTTTGGCTTGTTTCAGTCTGGTCATTTTCGCTGAAAAGGCAAAGATTATGTTACGACAGAACAAGCTTTGAAAAACACAGCACCGAAAGGTTTTGACAAATGCAACCTTTCGCAAATGCTAACAAAAATGACTTGCAGTTGGCAAATTATCCAAAAGCATCATCCCACATGAGTGTCAGATCTTTCTTTAACAACATATTCCCCCACGACAAGAAACCAATTAAGAGATACACTAACTTTCATATCCTTCTCACATGTAAAAGTAAATGCAATGCACGTTGAAGATTGGGACTTCAACTTCGAGAGTGCATGCAATATGCTGATGCATCAACTTATCGGGAAAGCTCATGATGTTATACCATTTCGGGCAGTATTAACAATTTGTTGAGCTTCTTGTTCTGCAGCAAGCAACTGCTGAATCCCACCCTGACCCCTATTGGCTTCCATTCCTGCACATAGTTATCCAAATTTTACTAGTTATAGGGGATTAGAAAAGCACACTGGCAGTTGCATGTGATTGAAAGAAGAACAGAGTAGATAGGGTAACTACTTCAGATTAGAAAAGAAGATTTACCCCAATCGCTATCCAATCTACCTGATAATCTTAAATATGATTGAGCTTATGGCACCACACATATGGCAACATAGAGAGTGATTTTAGATGCTAGTCGATACAAGCTTAATAGGCCATATATAAAAAAATGTGGTTTCCCACTAATAGCCAAATACAAGTAGAAATCTGCTGCTAGCATAAAAAACACCAAATCCCTAGCTGAATGATAACATGCATTATGAAGTACTAGCCTTTTGCCACTCTGTTGAATGATTTTCATACATTTATATAAGACCTATAGCAATTAAGAACATACATATGGAGATTAAGTTGAATCAATAACTTTAGAATGCTTCCATTACTCGGCCTAGAATCAAGAAGTCAAGACCATGTTATGAAAACTCTATCTTGGCAAATGAGAATCATATTTCTGAATGTAAATCCAGCATCTAGAATGCCGGAAAGAATCCGCCAGGAGTTGGCGAATGCAGCAACGTTAAACTGGTCTTATCGAAAGAAAAGCCTTGTGCTAGAACACACTCAACTTCATCTTGCCTAAGGTCTAAGTTTCCTTCGACGAAGTCGACAAGCTAATGCAACATCCTAACTAGCCGACACTGATGCAACCAATCAACTGATGAACATGCTATCTGCGCCCACAAGCAACACAGGGTGCTGCTGCACTGTCACAAACCGAATGCACAAACCGAGCCGCGGATAGAACACTTCTTTTGCTGCCGACACCAATTCCGCTTTGCTGATGATTAAAAGAGTAGTTGGGGAGAGATCAGCACATTGTAATACATCCACTCCCCAACCACAGATTCATCGTCGGATCAGCGACCAGCGCTACGCTACAACGGGCAAAAGGAACGAGTCTCGTCGCGAAACATACGAACCAAAACTAAATCACGCAGGCGAGGATTCTGCCGAACGATGGAATGAAGGGCCTATTATCTCACACGAAACTCGTCCGGGACGAAGCGGAGGCCGATAGATCTGGACTCGCCAATACAACAAGCTAGAAAGCTACTACCAGCTTCGATTCCGATCGATTCCGAAGCCTTGTCGGCCCCGAAAATCGGCGGGAGCCGAGAATCAAGCGCAAGAAAATCAATTCATCCGCTTTCCACGCAGTTCCGACGCAAGCGGATTGACGGGATCGACCGCCAGAGATCCAGGGAAAAAGGGGAAAATCCAGCGCGACAGCAAACGGCCGAGACGATCGGGATCCCCCGAACGAGGTAAAAAAAGAGAGCGCCGACTGCAGATCCGATCGAGCGATCTGGTGGAGACGCGAACGAGCAGGATGGAGGAGGCAATTTGGCGTACCTGATGAGGCTTGGCGTCGCTCCGACCGGGAATTTCCTCGCAGGGATGGGGAAGATGCGGGAGGGGGCACCTTCTTCGTGTTTTCCCCGTGATGGAACTCGCGGTACGGTAGCGAACGGGAGGACGGTGAATGCATTCACCGCTTTTTGATTAGCAGACAGATAATGTTTTTCCTTCTTTGCTTTTTTGGGATAATCACACAATCGGGCTCCAAATTTTAATCTAATGGGCAATATGATCCATGAATAATTTAGGAGTGAGCATGATCCGGACGGACGGTTCCCGCCCTAGAACCAAGAACCGCCTATTAAGGACCGGTTACGAAAAATTGGAACCAAAAACTGCCCGTTGGTTCCATGGATTCACTTGGGAACAGGACCACCAGTCCGATTCAGTTCCTGAGCGGGTTTATGGAACCGGTCTCACTATGCAAGGACGGAGACGGAAAGATGGAAAACGGAGATGGAGATGGTGAGGTGAACACGGACTAAAAAGAGTGAGAGAGTGAATGTGAGAATGAGGCGAAAGCGAAATAAAGTGTTTTTCGGCTCAATGCGAGGCTGTGAGCATCGAGCTAGTTAGGTTTCCTTTAGGGATTTATAATTTTTTTTTCAAAAAAATAAAAATTAAATAAATATAAATATATTTATTATTATATTACCAATCCGATCCGAATGAGCCGATGGGCAATTCCACGCCTGGAATTGAAAATCAAACCGATTTCCAAAAATTGGAATCGGGAACTGGACTGGTTCCCTTAGGAGCCATCGGTTCTGAGCAATCTCTAGCGGTTCTTGATTCTTTTGCATACTCCTAATGAATATAGTCTCTCAACTTTAACTTAATGTTTAATGTGATCCCTAAACTTTTGGTACAAGTAGTCCCTGAACTTAAATTAATTGAATGACTACCTTGAATATTTTCTTATAATTTAAAGATTAAATTGAACATGTATTAAGAGTTCGAAACAACATTGAATAAATTACAAGTTCATAGATCGTATTGCACATTGGATTAAAGTTCATGGACCACATTGAACAAATTAAAAGTTCATGAACCATATTACACACTGAGTCAGAGTTTCATGGACTATTTATTTCATTTTCCCTTTTTTTTCTCCTTTGAAATTACGCAGAACTCCCTTAAACTTTCCAACATTAAACAATCTTGTATTAATCCGCGGTTTCAATACGATTAACATCTCGTTATATTTTCCGTCTAAGATTGTCCGATACACATCACTTTGGATAAATCTACACTTCTATTTATTTTCCGAAGGAGAAATTTTCTTTTTGACCCCTGATATCCACAAAAGATAAAAATAATACACGTAAAGGAAATGGATAAAAATAAATTAAGTATTCGTATCACAAAAAATAAATACTACTAATATTAAAGAATAAAAGTTATTAAAAATTAACGATATTTCAATCGAACTAATAACATATTTCAAGAAAAAGAAAACAGCTAACTAAAAAGGAAAAAACACATTAATAAAAAAAAAAAAGGGGTCAAATAACAGAAATTGGATATAGTTGATCCATCAAGTCTTTTGCATCAATTAACCATTGCAAAAATGCATAATAAATTAATAACTATCCAATTTTTGTCGCTTGATATTTTTGCTATTGATGCATTTTCCTGTTTTATTTAATTCGTGATTATTCTTTTCCTTAAAACATCTTATTTAGGTCTGTTAAAATGGTTACATTTATCAAATTTTAATAAATTTTTTATATATTGTTGGTATTTACTTTTTTTTCTGTTATTAGTATTTTAGTGAATTTGGTTTTCTACCATTTTTATATTTTTTTCATTTTTTATAGTATTAAGGGTAAATGAGAGATTTTTTTTAAAAAATGAGATCAAAATACATTTTCATCTCTTATAAGTCATGTGCGTTGTACATGCTAATAGAAAAAATAGCGGACGGCTAGCAAAATGAAAGTTCAATATGCTTGTAAGAGTTGAAGTTTGGGGGGAAACTTGTATTACCCTCAAAGTTATGTTGACACCCAAATTTTGATCAACCATTTAATAATAATTTACATAAAAAATTAGGAATTAAATTTTAACCCCTAAACAAAAATATTAAAATTGCATAGCATATAGTTTAAGTTCATATAGGTTAGTTGTATTTCGCATTAGACCGGCGGTGGCGAGAAAGCTGAAAATTCATCGTGTAAATCTAGCTCGAGTACTCAGCTTACTCAAGGGATTAGGGGCAAAAATTCACAAGTCTAAAAGGCTTTTGTTGTTTTAATTTGAGCTTAAATCAGCCTAAATTAATTTAACCCGTTTGGAATTAAAATAAAATTAAATAATAAAACCTAGGTCTAAGCCCATTAGGACTAAGAAGCCTGGTTAATTAACATAGGGTCGCGATATAAATATATGGTTATGCGTCATAATCAAGGGAACTCTCATAATTTTCAAGAAGACAATATTTGAGAGCACGAGAGACACACATGAGATTGAAAGTGAGAGGAGAAGATGGCCGCACGGACCAATCGCTATTGTGAGTGCCTGTGTCCTGTTCAAGCCCGTGCCGCCTCACGCCACGCCCTTTGCTCATGACCAGACCTATGGCCGTGAGTCGCCGCCGTTGTTTCGCCACCGGTGCCGTCCCCGGCGTCACACCAATCGTTGCCATTGCGCCAACGTCCTTACTGCACTGGTCACTGCTTAACAAAGCCGAGAAGGCGCTACATCGCTGAACATCGTCGAGCATCCTTTGCCGCAATGCTTCAGCCTTAAAAGAGCCATCAATTAGCTTTTGTGTGATTCGTGGGTGACACGCAAAGGAACATAAAGAGAGAAATCGTAAGTGGGAGCGAAAGAAGAAATATTGTGGTGCCCTGGAAGATTGAAGATGGTGATCCAGTGGTGACGTTCGTGAGTGCAGTTTCACAGGGGAAAATTTCTTCACAGCTACAGAGAAGCCAAAGGAGAAAACGCCAAAAAAAGGGGAGAAGGAGAAGAGTTTTCCGGATCTTTTCTATAGGTCATAGGAATACACCCAAATCAGAAAGATCAGCAATTCCATGGATCCTTGTCGCTTGCGCAAGACTACTCCTTGACCATCGTTAAGCTATTTTGACGAATCCCTAGTTCTCGGTCAACACATGAGCAACACAACGGTGGCAGTCTAGCAAACTTTAAGCCCAATTCGGTACACTCTTGCTGTTCTTGCAGATTTCTCAGTGAATCTGAGAAACAATTCATCCCTGTTCGTGACCAGCACCATCGCTGGTCATTACTGCTTCGAAGATTTTGCTACCTAACCAACGTTGACACGTTGCTACCACCCGAGTTTGAACCCGTGGACCGCCTGCCATCGTCGGTCACCATCCTAATTTGCAATCCTAATTTCGTTAAGTTCGAATTTGGAAACTATCCACAAATTAGGTAACAATCTCATTTGATATCGTTTTGAATATTTCATTACATGTTTGGGTGATATTGTTATCTATTATAGATTTTTGTTAATCTTTGGGTGTGTATGTGATATCTGCAAATATTTAAAAATCACCCAAAGTTAGAAAACTTTCCTAACTTAATAACGTGTCAAGACAACTATCCGATCTCAACCACGAGATAAAATACTCGGTAGAACGAAAAATCTTTATCTTATTCATAACCATTCATATATGATAATAGATTTTATTTTGTTCCCAAATTCAAATGAATAGCCTTCCATCAATATCCATAACCACATGGATATGATCGTTGGTTTATATCGTTTCCTTAATTCAAAGATAATAAAATAAATTTTGCGGATCGCGTGGACCGATGATTGTGGTGATTATCTATCTATTTGATTTATTTCCTTTGAAAAGAAAATTTCAAAAAAAAATTAGTTAGGATTTGAATTGATCATATTAGAAGATAATGATGCATGTTTAGGATAGGTTTAGAATAATTTTCTTTGAATAAGTCAATAGGATAACGTTTTAATTTAAATTAGGAATTAGAGTAATTTATTTCCTATTTCTATTTAGATATTATCCTAATCTCGATAGTTCATTTTAGGGTAATTCTTGATTTCGAATTTTCATAAAAATATCAAAAAGAAGTCACTTTAGGATAGATTAAATTATCTTTTTTTATGTTAATTTAGGCATTTTTTTAATTTCGAATTTCATTAGAAATTACAAAAAATAAATCATTTGTCCGTCATTAGAATTATGTCACGTTGTCACATGACATATAGTTTGCATGCTAGGTTGCATTAATCGCATGTCATTTTTGCATGTCATTATATATAGGTTAGTATGCATTTTAATAAAGCGCAAACCCTAAAGAATATATTGAGTGCCTTGCTTTGTTAATTAGAAATCATAGTAGGATTATCTGTATGATTTTCTACTAACAATGCAGATGCTTGTGTTGCTCTAAGGTACGTTATTCTCCCTAATCTTGTAATTTATTTATTGCTTTCTTGAGTGTTAAATCGGTGGTTTGCGCACCCGCATAAACATCTCACATGTTAGTGATTAGGTAATAAAATGGATTCAAACTGCCTGCATGGACATTTTTTGAAAAGAAAAGGTACTGAAAGGGCGTTAGACTAGATCTAGTGTAATCAAGTCCCCAAGCTTAGAATCTTTGGTTTGTAGGAATAAAACATATTTCCCTCTGTTTTATTTAAGTTTCTAATCAACCTACCACAAATAGATTAGTGGCGACTCCAAGCATGAAATTTTTTGCATGTTAAAAACTTAAACCCTAAGTTGCGAATTGGTGGGGTTTGGGAGGAACCAAGTTAAGCTTAGTTTTAATAATCAATTAGCCTAAGAAATTTAGGTCGCAACAAGTTACTATGAGGTTTTGTATAATTTTCGTTTGTTTTTAGGGTTTAAGTGGTGTCCAAGTTAATTTTCACGCATCTCGGTTAATCCACCTTCATGAGCGATCTTAAGGGTGCATTTAGGATATTACTTTTGAAGCGTTCCCCACAAGATTTGAGCCCAAACGGCAAAGAGAGGAGCAAACTCCCTTATCATTTGAGCCAACACCTTATTGAGATGTCTTTATTTAATTGGTTGAGAAAAAGACATTGATTAGCTTGTGTGAGAGTACTTGACTATAGAAAATTCTACATGTCACACTAAACAATGACTATGTTTTATCATGTTGTAAACATCTATCAATTTTGAAATCAAGTGGCGATTGAAATAAGAAATGACGTTGCAATTGACATGAAGCGATCAGATAAATATGAGGTGCATCTTCAATATGTTAAACCCAACACACACACACACACCCTTTTTTGCCTTGAAATTGCTAACATGGCCAAGGGCGCCCGCCCCTAATAAGTAAATTACATGGAAAGTGCCCTTTTGCTGTCAAGGTGGAAAACGAAAGCATGACAGCAAAACAACACAACAATTAATGCATGTTTATCAACAACAGGCTCAGCTGGACTGGACCAGCTCTCATCAGCATCAACCTTTGGGTGTTTCTTTCAATCGATGTACACAAGAATGTACGGCCCCAGACCAATGAGAGAGCAAAAATGCTGGCAAAGAAGGTTGTTGGCAGCTTCAGTTTTGCTGTTCTTGGGATGAAGTTACGCAGTTAAGGTTCGATCTGATCACCCCCTTCATAGTGCAGAACCAGCTTACATGCTGGGCCAAATCCACATCCATACACCCTGTGTCCGTGGTGCTACACGACGCGAACGTTGCTGTCAGAGCCTGCCTGCTTTTTTTACTGTTCTTTTACCCTTACTTGTCTAGCTCAAACACCCCAGAAAGAATCATCCCCTTGTCTAATTTGTTCAAGATCCTTTTTGTCTATTCGAATATTTTCTGTTAAGACTAGTTCGAGAGATGCACGCAAATCACCACATTCACATGCGCCCTCGGCATCTGCCCACCCGGCCAGTTTGGGAGCTTTTGCAAGCGGTCGACTTTGGATCCCTAGCCTCTCCAAGGCCACCCAAGGCCACTAGGCACGAAGTGCGTTTCGGGCACGACGACCGGTAAAGAGCATTCCCTCTCGAGTCCGTGCCCACCCATTTAGGCCCGATTAGGTTCGCCCGGACCCGGTAATGAAATTAACAATTACATACTAATATAACAGACAAATCTGAGAAGGACTTCAGGCCCGCAACTCATTCGACACATTGATAAGGTACAGTAAGTGGCATTTGGAGAAAGTACATTAAACTCTCATTTTGATAAGAACTTCATGGTTCCACAATGACCCAAATGAAAAACAGAACTAAGAAAACTCACCACTACGTAGGCACGTAAAATGAAAAACCCAGTGCCTCAAGCACATAGTACGTACTGCTGACCCACAATTTACACAACATAACACATGAAGACCCAAAGTTCTCTCTCTCTCTCTCTCTCTCTCTCTCTCTCTCTCCCCTCTGTGATTAGCCTTCTGATAATGTCTTGAGGGCATTATTCGTAATTACAAGGTGGAAGAGCTCATGAAGGAACCAAGAGCCTTGAAAGCCGCAGCTCTCAGGATGAACTGGTAATAGAAGGCTGCAATGGCCGCTCCAACGAATGGCCCCACCCAGAATATCCACTGCACAATTCAATATGGAAAAACAAAAGAAAACGCGATGTGAATCCTCTATGGTCCGGTTAATTTTGCAACATGAAGTGTACTAGAGCTAAGGAAGGAGTTCGAATTCGTTACTTGGTCATCCCACGCCTTCTCCTTGTCGTACATCACCGCGGCTCCGAAGCTCCGGGCAGGGTTGATGCCCGTGCCGGTGACCGGGATCGTGGCGAGGTGGACCATGAACACAGCGAATCCGATGGGCAGCGGTGCCAACACCTTTTCATGCACGATGCGCACGGTTTCAGGAATCTATTCCAAAGAAACAGAAAGGGGGGAGAGGCAAAATGGGTAGGGGTTGCTAGCTTACGGGGACGTGGGAGTCCCGAGCGTTCCTCTTGGGGTCGGTGGCGGAGAAGACGGTGTAGACGAGGACGAAGGTGCCGATGATCTCGGCGCCCAGCCCGGTGCCCTTGCTGTAGCCGGTCGCGAGGATGTTGGCCCCGCCGCCGTACCGCTCGTAGTAGGCCCTCTGGAAGGCCTTCACGAGGCCGCACCCGCACACCGCGCCAAGGCACTGGGCCGCCATGTACAGGATGGCCCGCACCAGCGACACCTTCCTCGCCAGGAACAGCCCGAACGTCACCGCCGGGTTTATGTGCCCCCCTGCCGATCATAGCAAAATCAAAACCAAGCAAAACGAAGAACCGAAAAACAGAAGCTCAGCTGGAATGGCGTCGCCCGGACTCGAGCCGGAGACCTTCAGTGTGTTAGACTGACGTGATAACCAACTACACCACGACACCATTTCGGTTCCCAATCTTAATTGTTTTGTGTTGCTTTAGTTTAGTACAGGCAATATAGATGTCGAAATATGAAGCTGTTAGTATCACAGACGATGTATAGTGCGCACCAGAAATGCCGGCGGTGCAGTAGACGAGGACGAAGATCATGCCGCCGAAGGCCCAGGCGATGCCGAGGATGCCGACGCCGCCGCACTCGTCCCCGCCGTGGTCCGTGTCGCTCTGCATCTTGTACCCGATCACCGTCAGCACGGTGATGTACAGGAAGAGGAGGGTGGCGACGAACTCGGCGATGATGGCCCGGTAGAAGGACCACTTGGCGAGCTCATCCGCGTCCACCAGGGGCGCCGGCGGCGGGTCGCGGTAGTCCTTGCCGTGGAACTCCCCGTGCTGCTCCACCACCTCGACGTCCTTGGCCATGTCCTTGAAATCCCCCTTTTCCTCTGAACTTCTTCCGAGAGCGGAAACTCCAATGAGAGGCGTCGTTGCTGATCCGGCGAAGGGAGGGGACCTGGTTCTATTTATGGAGGTGCTGCCGAGTACGAGAGTGCGCTGCTGCTGACCGACCGACGACCGAGTGATCGGACGGAGGAGAACGATGCGGTGAAATATTTTCCTTTCGGTTTTTTCGTCTCTTTTTCTTTTTTCAATTAGCCTTTTGTTTTCGGGCCCCGCTAGGGTTTGATTTTCCAGGGCTTTCGATGGTGACCCGACACCCTCTATTATTTGGTCTTGGAAATTTTCAGCAAGTTCCGGTGGATTCCAGAGGCTGCTATGGGTCGAACCTGATTATTCTTGCCACCCAAAAAAAAAAAAAAAAAAGAGGGGAAAAAAGAATTTGTGTTTTTTACGCGTGGTGATATATGGGCTATAATCAAATTCACCTATCTCGTGTGCATATCGTAAAAAGAAATGAAATTATTTGAATTTTCTCGCGAAAACTACAACAATCATCGCGCAATGTAAGTCAGATGATTTCGTATCCTCTTTTTTGATCCAAAATCTCCATTTTATCCATCCATGAGTTAAATTGAAAAGAATGGCTAAAAAGCACGTTAATTCGTAGTTTGTCAGCATTCCCTGCAAATATTCAATTATTAGTTTCTTCACACACGCGCAAGCATAAACAAAACGGTTAATATCACGAAAATTTCCAAACTGATACACCTATGATAATTTTATTCCGAACTATTTTTTTGATCACAAAAAATCTCAAACCGGTACACCTATGATAAATTTACCTCGAACTATTTTTTTAACCATAAAAAATCCTTAACTGGTACACTTGTGACAATTTTACTCTGAATTATTTTTATGACTATCAAAAACCCCACACCGGTACACCTGTGACAATTTTACCCCCGAACTAATTTTTTTTACCACTAAAAACTTCAAATTGATACATTTGTGATAAATTTACCCTCTGTTAGTGTCCGTTAAATTATATTAATATCACAAAAAATCACAAGTTTGTAAACTTGTGACAAATAGAGGGCTAAAATCCAAAATCGGTACATATGTCAATTACCACGTGTTGTTAAACTTATCAACTTGATAGTAAAATTTAACGGAAACTAACGGAGGATAAATTTGTCACAGATGTACCGGTTTGGAATTTTTTGTTGTCAAAAAATTAGTTTATAGGGTAAAATTGTTATAGGTATACCAGTGTAGGGTTTTTTATAATTAAAAAAATAATTCGGGGTAAAATTATCATAGGTGTATCAGTTTAGGGTTTTTTGTGGTCAAAAAAATAATTTAGGGTAAAATTGTCACGGATGTATCAATTTAAGGTTTTTTATGGTATTATCCCTGAACAAAAAGATATGCTAAGCTAAATAATAAAAATCCGTTGGTCGCCCGTTCCGTTTTAACCCAACCAATTATCACTGGGAGCCACGCGTAAGTGCATCATTTATTATTATTCTCTATATTAAACTGCAATCACAATGCTTAGATAACATCGCAAGTTTTTCAAGACGGTTGCGGGCATGAAACATCCCGATTTCTCTCTAATTATGAGACTAATTATGAGCCAAAAAAAGAAAAGAAATGGTCGAGCGAGTTCTCTTCAAGCACGCCCGACCGACCGTCCAATCCAAACCGTCAACTTCACCACCACCACCGTCCGACCCCCACTCCTCTCTCGCCGATCTTATCCGTCCACGTAGCAAGTCCTGGGGCGGGGTGGGGTGGGAGGCCCCACGCCACCGCCAACGATCATGCTCGTTCCCAATCCAATAAACGCGACATGTGCTTAGAAAAGGAAGGAACGACGGGACAGAACACAGAACAACCTCGAAACTACAATTCAAAAATCGAGAAAGGAAGAACCAAGAAAGACTTCTAGCCAAAAAAACAAGAAGACTTCTAACTTGGCTCTTGTGCTGCCACGTGTCGCAGGCAGGCTTGGGTCCTTTTCGAAAGGTACGGAAGATAACGATACAAATAGTCCATGAATTTTGATTTAATGTATAATTTAGTCTCTAAATTTTTAATTTGTTCAATATAATTTCCGAATTTTAACATAATGTTCAATTTAATCCATGAACTTTTGATTTGTTCGATGTGGTCCCTGAACTTTAATATACGTGTTCAATTTAGTCCATGAATTATATAAAAATATTCAATATAGTCCCTGCACTTGAATTAATTGAAGGACTATGTTAAATATTTTCAAATAGATCAAGAACTAAATTGAACACATATTAAAAGTTTAGGGATCACGTTAAATAAATCAAAAGTTTAAGGATCAAACTGAATATTAGGTTAAAGTTCGGGGATTACATTGAACAAATTAAAAGCTTATGGATCAAATTATACATTAAGTCAAAATTCAGAGACTATTTGTGTCATTTTTTCAAAGGGATTTCGTCTGCAAAGCGTGTAGCTCGCGAGTCGTGACGGAGAGAGAGCTTGATGAGGTTAGGTGGGTCGGTCGCTCATTCCGTCGTCATCGTTGAAATTTGTGGCGCTTTGGACCCGTGGAATTTCGATCATCCTAATCCGCGACTAGACGAGTCCATTATTAGAACCCGGGGGGGCCTGTGTTTGGCTTTTTTAAAAGAGTTGATAAAAGCGAAACGTATCCGGAACAAGTTCAAAATATGCTGCGCTTGCGCTCGGACAAGGTTTGCATATCTCTACTTCTTTAAAATACCAACCTACATCTACAATTGTATCTGTAGGCATCAATTACCGATGTAGATTTGGTGGGTCTTTTGTCGAAATAAAATAACCTCCCTTTTCTCTCTCTCCCTCCCTCTCTTTTTAATTTTTGGTAAATTCCCGTTGAGGGCCACGAAATGTACGCCCTATCTAGATCTCTCGAATCAACTCCATATCAATATACCGACGATGCCCTAAACCCAGCTACTGCACTAGCCGCCGTCGTGCAACTCGTTGTTGTTCACCATGAAGAAATGATCTAAGAACACGCCGGTGGTAACGATTTTTCGTTCATCGTCGTTCACCAATTTATATCCGAGTGTTTTGAGTTAAAGTGCAGTTAAAGTGTGTAAGCCGCTAGATTTTGTTTAAATAAAAAGAAAAATTCAATCCAAATGGAATTTCTGTATATATTGTCCAAATCACCTCATTAATCAAAACAAACAAACAGGATTAGTCAAGTAAAGTCAAGAAAATTGACAAGAAAAGGATGAGAATAACGAATCAACGATCGGATTCGTGATCAACCCTAACGTACACGTTGGGCCAACTAGATATATGATCGTACATTCTAGGCCATTGTTGGGCCCTTGTATAATCATTCCACCATAACAGACACAGGGAACGTGATTCGATGATATCATTCTTGTAATTTTACATCTAGATCCTCAGGCACAGTTTGGCCAAAGTGAAGAACATGCTTAATGCAGGTGTTTTACGGAAAATCACATATCCGAAAAATATTTTTTTTTAAAATGATCGGTTGTATCGTTTATAATAAGTTAACCAAAACGTGGTTTGATGATATCATGGGCTTGGTTCTCGGCCCACTACTGTGTGCACTAGTGGTAAGCCATCAGGGGCCATCTCTATGCGCAGATAGATCATTTGCCCGGCTCAGATCACCATCGGCTTCCAAGCACGCCAAGACAGATCGCAGAGCTAGAGGGCTTCCATCTCTAGTGCCGATGCCGCGACGGCTCTTTCTGCAAAACCGACGGCCGCTCTCCCAGCCGAGTCCCGGCAAATACCGGCAGTAACTTCTACTGCCATGCCGCGACCGCGATCCCGGATTCCCGATTCGAGAGCTTAAAGCTTTCGGTGGAAGGGAAAGCTCGATTGGGTATGTTAGCTCCGGCTGAGATCGGTGGAAGAAGAAGAGAATTCCACCACTGCTCTTAGAGAGAGAGAGAGAATAACGCGACTAATTGAAGGACGACGTTGACCGTGAGGTGGCAATTTTTTTTTTTTTTGAGGTATTGGTGTCCATGGAAAAAAGTTTAAGATTATCGATGATTTATTTCTTCATTAAATAACGCGACTAATTGAAGGACGACGTTGACCGTGAGGTGGTGAATTCAGAACAGTTTCTCCTTGTTGGTGCGCGTACATTTGTGCGCTGGATCGAGTCTCAAGCGACCCCAACTATTACATGTACTGAACACAATAAAGGTTAGTGATTTCGAGATCGGTCAATGTTCCACTTAGAGCATACCTTGTTAGAACCGATTTTCAGTTTTTTTGAAGTTGGAAATCACCTTATGGATTCCAAAACCAACCCAAGAATTGAACCCATGATTCCAAAGTCAGTTCCAGAGTCTATCGAGGAACCGGCCAATTCTCTTTTTTTCATTATTTTATTTCTTTTTTATTTTGTTTCATTGATAGTCTAGCAAAATGTAATCTCACGGTGCTTGTGCAGGGGCTTCATAATCTGGACGAGCAATGATAAAAAAAATCAATGTCATAGACTAGCTTCAAGCTTGAGCCACGAGATAACAGAACCGGAGCCGATATTGCTCATTGAATGACCTCTCCGGTCAGTCAAAATGCGATGTAATATTCTCCTAACGTAAGATTGATATGGAAATTGGCAAAGGATGTCGAGGGCCGTTTGTTGATTCTTGGATAGAAGATACGGATTGACAAGACAATTAAAGGTACAAAAACTAAAGATAATCACAGCCAACCATTTAAGAGGGTAATGAAAATGAAAAGATTAACACGAAACTAAAATAGAACAACTAGTGTTCACTGATTTATGCAAAGGAAACTGATAACAACTTACGTGATTCCTAGAATTCAGCAATATATATTTATAAACGGTCATCAAAAGACCCACTACTCTGCGATCATTGTCTCATGACTTGCTCCCCGTCGACAGTTTCTTCCATAGCTTGCGCACTCTTTTAATGACGGTTATAATACCCCATATATATTCTCAGCCATTAGCACATGTGGCTTTCAAGATTCGCGTCTTCACGAACTGGTGGCGTGTTGGCTTCACGATCAAACAGTCGTCATGATTGTGGCTGAAATTGTTGGCCTGAACATTTATCTCACCCATGATCCGTCGATTTTCGCTTCAACCGAGTCTCAGTTACCAACTCTTGATGCCTCAATACTTAGTAATTTTCGTTCGTGTTGTCCGTCGGCAAATTCTCATTGCTTTTATCGATTATCTGTAATTGCCGATCAAAAGGACTTCGCAAATTTTATACTCGTTGCCGGGTCTTACTCGGGTCTTATTCAGCCCCAATCGACAGTCAAGTACATGGACAATTTCGAGCGTTAAATTCCGAGTGGGATTCGACAAAGAATTACTATATGAAAACAAAAGGCCCTTTGCTTAACACGAAAGCTTGGCTTGATAGACACGATCATAAGGCCAAAAAAAAAAACAGATGCATGTCCGCCCATCACTGACTGACTAAACTACTCACACCAACATCACAACTTCACGGTGCGCAACGAGCTTACGCTCAAAGCGAAGGGGCAAAAACATGAACAAGAAACGCGAGTGAACTAGCGACGAGGCTCCCAAAAAGATCCGCTATTCACCATCGAGTTCCTCAGCTTCGGGATCCTCTGCAATCGTCTCCAGTCCAGGACATCCCAGACTTCTGCTGCGAGCCGGGACGAGAAGAGCCGGCGCCACCTCCATCCACGGGCTCATCAATCCTCCCCCGATTCCCTTCGCCATGTCGCGGTCGCGATCCCCGACCGACTTCGATGTGCTTTGGGTCGAAGAGAAAGCTCTTCGGACTCGGTCGTTAGCTCCGGTCGCAATCGCCGGAAGAAGGAAAATCCTCCGGACTGCTGCTCCGCGGGGAGATGGAGACTCGGGAGAGATCGATTGTTTGGCTGGTGGGTTGGAGAAATCGTGGGGGGCGGGAGGCGGTACTTATATACGGAGGGCAGGGCAAGGACGACCGAGAGCTTCGATTTCCGGGTTCTTTCGCTCGACGAAAACGTGGCGTCCGTCGCTTGTTGTGGAAGCTTCGTGTTACCCCCCTTCGCTTCAGTCTTCACCCAACTCGAAGGCCCCGAAGCACGTGGGAAACAAGAGACGTGCGAACGCGGATTAGCGACCGTGCGTGATGTGATCGGGCCTGCAAAGTTAATTGGGACGACGAAGACGTGGAACCCCTGACGTGGCGCGCTCTATTATTGTCGGTCGAGCGACCTCTATTATTGCATGCACCGCTTGCGTCATCGGAGCGGGGACGTACACATACATGTGCCGCGTCCGTTCAGGTGACGGTGGTATTTAGGTGGAGCTAATGAAGGGGGAAAATTATTAAAAAAATTCATAAATTTATTATAATTATATCGATTCAGTCTTAATTTTTTTTTTTTTGTCGATTGAATTTTAAATTTTTTGTATCTATGTCAATTCAGTTTATCTAGTTAATTTTAGTTGTCATTGTCAGCCGGTGTCCACATCAATGTCTGTCGATCAAAATTGGTAAGATGAGTTGACTCGAAAAAATTTATAACTCAATTAAAAAAAAAGATTTAAAGCTGAATTGATATAATTACAATAAAATTTATAATTGTTTTGGTTGTGACGGAAGTGGCACCATCCGGCAGGGAAAGAGAGAGAGAGAGAGAGAGTGGAAGGACTTTGTCATTGATGCGTGTGTTTGCGATGGCTAAGAGAGATAGTACATAGACAGGACAACTAGTGAAATTGTCCAATGCAAGTGTTCCTTTTTAACCACGTTTAATCACCAGGAAGACGCCTTTTTTTCAAAACTTTCAATCGCGCAATAAATAATATCGTCTCGTTGATTCCTAAATAGTCACTTGGCATGTCATGCTTTACTTATTTTCCACAGGACTTTGATTTAACGCACTTTCCTCCTTTGCCGCCTCGTGATGACAATGACTCGATGGCTGTGGAGTCCCAAGAAGAAACGTCTCTTCTATACTTTTGGAGAATTTTGAAAAAAAAATAAAAACTTTTACTACACGCGTGTCGTTTTCACTTAACAATAACATATTCAGAATTATACAAAGTTAAAAATTAAACGTCGAAAATTATTTTTCTTTTCACTTCAAAAAATATAGAAAGATAATATTCTCTTGGCCTCATTTTCGATCCCCGTATCTTCAAGAAGTCATATTGCACGGTGCGAGGTCAAGACTCGGCAATTGGGTTCGTTTGGTTAAACTCCTACATTTCACTCCGATTTCAATAACATAATACACTGAATATTTACAATTTGATTGGCATTAAGTCATTTTCAATCGAATTGCCGAGACGATGCACCCGAATTAATTTTTCTAGATAGCACGTCATTGTCGCTCAACAAGTCAGGGTATCGCCCGAAAATAAGCCAAGCTTCAATCAAGATGCATCGGTTAAAAAAATAAAAATTGGCAGCTTATTGCATTGGTTAATCGAAATCGGACTTCACTTAATTGATTGAGAAACCGCTAAAATCCAGGGAAATTAACCCGCACCACAACGTTTAATTAAGCGAATCCAACGTTTAATTAAGACGCGACACTAGAATATACACTTATCCCTCAACACGTTGGGAAGGGGCGAACTGTCGTAGCAATTCTACTTGGGTGTAATGAAAGGAGTCCGCATACCGTTGTGAGCGTCCAGACCAATATCGATATCTCGTTTGAGTCATAATTACGACCTATCGAGTCGACGCCTTAAGTAAAGGGCAGAAGCCGAGTCTCAAGAGAGGGCTAGCTCTCATCGCGAGCTCTTTGGTGAAATGATACAAGTACATTTAGAGCGTGGCTGAATTGACATTTAATTTTTTTTCAGTTTTCGCGTCACTCGAAGTCTACGACGTACAGAATCAAATTTTTTTTTTTTGTGATAAAGTAAGATATATATTAACTTTTTAACGCAGGACACTAATGGTGTTCCGATGGGTAGACGTGCAGAGTCAATTTATTATATGATTTTTCGAGAATTTGGATGAAATTTTATTTTAGATTTTGGAAGGGAGAGGAAAGAAATTACTTCTCGGACAGCAAGAGGGCTTTGCTTTTGCTTGACACCAAGACCTGGCTTTGGATAGACAATGATCATAGGCAACCACAACAAAGAATAGTTTCCACAAATCGATGTCCGCCCATCACCGAGTATACTCTACTTACATCAACTTCACCAGTGCACGAGGAGGCTACGATCAAAGCAAAGGAGGGAAAAATGGGAAAAGAAGAGGGAGTGAACTAGCCACAGCTCCCAAAAGAAAAAGAGGCAAAATCAATCTGCTATTCATCATCATCAAGATCCTCAGCTTCCTGATCCTCTGCAATGGTCTCCAGTCCAGGACATCTGGGACTTCTGTTGCGAGCCGGGACGAGTTGAGCCGGCGCCACCTCCATCCACGGACCCATCAATCCTCCGACGCCCTTCGCCATGCCGCGATCACGATTTCCGATTCCGATGCAAGAGCTCAAGCTTTGGTCGAAGAAATTGAAATCGCTGGAAGAAGAAGAAGAAGAAGAGAATTTCGCCACTGCTCTTTGAGAGAGAGAGAGAGAGAGCTTGCTGGGTAGGTGGAGAAACCCGGGTGGAGGGGCGATTGTTTTGTAAGGAGGGAAAGGGAGGACGAGTGGGATTCGACCCGGTTGGTTTTTGGGCTTGAAGAAAGCGTGGCGTTTGTCGCTACTCGCGGAAGCTTCCGTCTTTCTCCTTCGCTCCGCTGGCTTCAACTGGTGAAGGCCAGAGCACGTGGGGAACCCGAGATGAGACGGGCGAAATTATTATATCGCGCAACTAATTGGAGGACGACGTGGACCATGACGTGGCGCGCTCCCACCGTCCCCTTCTTGTTGGCGCCCAGCGTATTCTCGTGCGCTCGAGTTTCGAGCCACCTCGCAAATAAGATCGCGTTGATCGTTTGCATCTTCGGAACATGCACATATGCACTATTAGAACTATTAAAACGTTTAAATATGAAATCACGCATCCGTCTAACAACTTAAATTTTTAGAATAATCGATAGTGATTCAGCCAAAAAAATCTCCTAGAATCTCACATGCACTGCTCAATTCTGATTGGATTCATGAGATTCACGTACTGCAGCCACACTAAATATTGCTTATTAGACCCACAAATGGGTGGGTCGGATTGAAAAATGACACGACACTACAAATCTGGTGATTTATATCCGATCCATATCCATATTACTAAAACACTTTCATATTTAATCAAATTTAGAAAAATTCATTCCAAAATTTAGGTGGGAGCACAAAATGAGTGAACAAGAAAGAGAATCATAAAGGTAGGTTGCGTCTAAATAAATTGTGAACCCATTTAATGCCATTATTTTAAGTTTCACCATTGTTAACCCATTTATGACATATTTACTGCATATAACTACCTTACACAATAACCCGGCTCATCAAATATGGGTTGAAAAATGCGTCCATGATCTATTTTGACAAGTCCGGTACGTACTAATTTAGAGTGTATGTGCATCCGGTCCCTAAAGCCCTTGGATCACATAGGTTGCATGTAGAACCCCTTGGGATCACATAGTTTGCATGTAGAGGCCGGCTTACTTCAATGACGCATGCATACCAAACAACGGGATAAAGTTTGGAGCATTTTGTATGGGTCGTGTTTTCGTCCATCCGATGGAAAATAGCCAAATTTTCGATTAATCGGTGCCAATGGTGGGTTTCACTTAAATCTTTGATGATGCATGCTAGGTCACATACATATTAAAAAGCTTAACTTCAAAATCAAATTGCGGTTGGACAGAGACCTCCTCGCCCCCGATCAACTTGGAAGCACCTTGAGCTTTAGGTTAATACCACGAAAAACCTTAAACTGGTGCACTCGTGATAAACTTACCACAAACTAATTTTTTTATCATGAAGAACCCTAAACTGATACACTTATGACAAATTTACCTCAAACTAATTTTTTGATCACGAAAAATCTCAAACTGGTACACTCGTGACAAATTTATCAAAAACTAATTTTTTGATCACAAAAAACCCCAGATTGATACACTCGTGACAAATTTACTCCGAACTAATTTTTGACCACAAAAAACTCCAAACTGGTACTGCTATGATAAATTTACCCTCCGTTAACTTCCATCAAATTTTACCGTTAAATTTATTGATATAAATAACACATGGTGACTGGGTATGGTGACGTGGCAAGTTCACATGGAAATCCATAGGGCAAATACCACGAAAAATCCCAAATTGATTCGTTAGCGGATGGTAAATTTATCACAAAATTGCCAGTTTGCGATAAATTTGTCACATGTATATCAGTTTGGGGTTTTTCATTGCCAAAAAATTAGTTTTTGACAAATTTATCACGGATATACCAGTTTAGAGTTTTTTGTGGTTAAAAAATTAGTTCGAGTTAAATTTTTCATAAGTGTACTTAGGATTGTGCAAAAAAATTGGGAACCGCCCGGACCACTCAAAACTGGTTCGGTTCCTGGTTCCAGGTGCAGATCCACCCACCCGTCCATCCGAATCGGATTAGTAATATTATAATGTATTTTGTATTTATTTAATTTTTAATTACAAAAATATTGAAACCCTAAATCACTAAATGCTCAATACCTTCACTCTCGCTCTTTTAGAATCGTGATCAACAGTTCAACACTCTCTCACTCTTCTGGGATTTCAATCGATACTCTCACACTCTCATCGTCTCCACTCTGACGCTCCATCTCGACATCGACTCACGGCCTCACTCTTTCACTCTTCTCGATCAATTTTATCTCGTCTCAGACTCTCACCATCTCACTCGCATCGTCTCCATCTCCGACACTCCGTCTATGGCGCTCCATCTCGGCCTCAACTCACGGCCTTGATTGTGGACTCCCACACGGCCATGCCCTCTCAATCGCCTCAACTGGCTAATTATTATAAGTTTGAATCTCTAATTTTAATCTACTCGCTGAATCCCTATGTCTCTTAAGTTGTTTGCTTATTGACCACTGGGACTTAGATCCACAATTTCTCTAATATTTCAAGATGTACACTAGCATATACATAAGCTATAATTGTTTTTGCCTCTTGATAAGTCTCGACCATCTACTCAGTTGGTAGATATGCATTTTTTTGCTATGTCTTAGGCCACTATGCCCTGTGTCACAGGCCATCTACCCAGTTGGTGGGACCGGTTCTATGGACCCACCCAAGAATCGGACTGGACTGGCAATTTGGTTCTCGGGTGGGTCCATGAAATCAACACGCGGTTCCTGGTTTCAATTTTTTAGAACCGATCATTAGCAGAAGGTTTCCAGTTCTAGGATGGGAACCGCTCACCCAAACTATATACACCCCTAAATGTATCAGTTTAAGATTTTTTGTGATCAAAAAATTAATTTAGGATAAATTTATTATAAATATATCAGTTTGAAATTTTTTTGCGGTGTTAACTCTCAGAGCTTTTAAGCACTGTTGTTAGTCAATTATTTCAGTATCATTGGCGTGTCAAAGCAACACCGAGGAAGCTCGTTGCGTCTCTACCAAGAGAGTTTGGAGTTTGTCGCTCCTGTCGTTCAAAGATGGTGATGGCGAGACTGTAGGAGGAGGAGGGGTGAGATTTGACAGAAGGGAGGGACGGTAATGGCATTTGTCTTTTTCCAATTTCGACGCATGGAGTCAATTTATTTTATGATTTTTTGAAAATTTGGATCATGTTTTAGATTTTGAAAGGAGGGTAAAGAAATTAGATTTTGATGCAACTAATTTACTTTCGAACGTGACATCGGACAGTACGTAATTGTTGCGCAATAGGTCAGGACATCTCTCGAAATTAGCTGGACTTCGATCAATATGCATACGAATTGCCCGCTTTGGAGCAATGGACAATCTAATTCGAACTTCGCTCAACCGGTTGAGAACCCACCACCGAAATCTAGTGAAATTAAACCCACATCGCAATGTTCAATCAAGCAAATCCAGGCATTTGCTGCCATTGCCAAAAAGGAGTAATTCACACAAATCATTACACGAGCGGAGACCAAACTCAGCACCATCATTTACACTCCTATCAACTGCCTCTCCACGGAAGCAACTCATGATCACAAGTCCCGAAACTTGGCCGTGTTCGTCGTCGTCCTCGTCTCATCTTCGAGCTCTACGGCTTTGGAATAATCTCCTTCTTTTTCCTCCACCTCCTCCTCTTCTTCTTCGATCGTCTCCAATCCCGGACAGCCGGAGCACCGAGGGAACGGCGCGAGGAGAAGAGCGGGCGCGACCTCCATCCACGAGCTCATGTCTCCGCTCTGCTCCGCCATTTGCTAATGTCGCCGCCGAAACGCTTTGGAGAACTGGAATATCGGGGATTGATCGTTCCGGTGATGGAGAGGAAGATGAGAGGATTCTGGAACTTCCGACGACGGCAACGGGGACGACGACTCCGGTTTCGTTGTTGGTGGTCGGGATGATCGATGGATCCCATTCATAAAGAATTTAAACACGTGGCATTTTCCTGGAAATTGTCAGTCCCTTTAAAAAGGGTTCTCGACGTTTTATTGCCATGCGTTTTGCTTGTTAACAACGTCAAGAGCATGTGATAAACAAGTTCGGACATTTAAAAAAATAATAAAAAATAAAAAACAACACGTGTTGAATAAGTAAAATGTGAATGTTGGTCTCCTTTATCTTTTTTTCCTTCTTTTATTTTTTTTTTATTTCTAATTTAGACACGCGAAAGAAATTGTTCTTTTTTTTCATGCCCCCTTTCTTTTCTTTACTAGGGGTATGCCCGCGTTTCGTTACGGAAAATGGGCTTCTTTTGATAAAGTTTGTCGGTTCTTATTTTTTAAGCTTTTTTTTTTTTTTCAAAGAATAACACTGATAACGCCGTATAATAAAAAATTAGCCGGAGAAACATAATTAGTGAAATAAATAAATAAATAAATAACTAGCGTATGAATTTACCTTATAGGTGAAAAGAACGGAAGAGGCGAATTGTCGTGGTAATTCTTGTTTGGGTGCTACAAAATGAGTCCCACGGGCCGTTGCGAATGTCCCATTCGAGTCATAGTCACATTTCGTTAAATTCAGGGTTCGGGTACTACAAAATGAGTCCCACGGGCCGTTGCGAATGTCCCATTCGAGTCATAGTCACATTCCGTTAAATTCAGGGGTCATCGCGAACCCTTTGGTAAATGAATGTAAAGTATACAATGCTTTTAACTTGCCACCTCGTAAAAAAAGCAATGAAAGGATAATATGCTCATGAATCTCATTCGCCAATAATATTTTTTTTCCTTACATCCTTTATTCACCTACTCAACACGGTAGCCCATCGACTGACCGAATTGATCAAAACACTCTTGAAACTTTAGAAAAGCTTTATCGTAAAACTTATCGGCTGCGATGCCGGCGGCGAGAGCGAAGGAGGGCGGCAGGCGAGTATTAGAACGGGGAGGAGATGGCCTGAAATGGAGTAGAAGAAAAGCAGAGTTTGGGCTGCCGCAATCGAAATCTTACCACTTCAATTGACAACATCTCTATCCTACAGAGTCAATTTGCCCCCTTCAATAATTGAAAGGATCCCACTTTCACGAGCATAGAAAAACACGCGACGAGTCAAAATTGAGATCGCTACGACACGACGCTCATGAATCAAAAGGCCAACAGGATATCAGAACGCCAGCGCTCGAAACGCGTAGCCAAAAATTCTCACTAACTCTTTTATTGATTTATTTTTCTCACATTTGGAGCTTCACATTTGTAATGTACAAAATTTACAGGCCACTCCCATGGAAAGATGCATTTCCTTCACAAGCATACACCCACACTACACATAGCTACCAATGGCACTCCGCAACCTCGTCGTATTAGGAAGAGAGAGAGAGAGGGAGAAGCGGCCTGGAGAGTCACGGGTCGTCGTCCGGCTCCTCGGCGCGCTCCTCCGGGATCGTCTCGAGCCCCGGCGAGTTGGAAGGCTTGTGCGGGTGGATGACGGGCTGCGGGGCCACCTCCATCCAATAGTTGAGATTCCTCATCACCACAGCCATCTCTTTTCCTTGGCCGATCTGACTTGTGATGATGTATCTTGACGAAGTGTGGAGCTGGGGATAAAGAAAGCCAGAGTTGCTCTCCTCCTCCAGACTCCAAGGGAAGAAGAGAGACCTGAGGGAAACTTGAGCTGGGGAGAAGCTTTCTTTTGTTTCTTTTCTTTGAAAGACTCCCTTGGGCTTGGAGGAAAGATCAAAGGGTCTTTCTGATTGGGGGAGATTTGAAATGGGGAGGGGCTATATAGGCGAGCGAAGTGAAGGGTCACCCCAATAATATCGAAGGAGCTATTCAATTGAATGGACGCCGAACGGGCCAGGTGGATGACCAAGAGAGCGTTTAGCGGCAGTGCTTTATGGAATGCGAGACACGTAAGAGGAACGCACCCGGAGATATTGGGAGGAAAGCAATGGACAATAATTGAAGAAAGAAAGGGATCGAAATCATGTTACCTTTGACTAAAACGAGCGTGGGACTTCGGTTTCATTGGAAAAAGGGCAGCGGAAGTTTCCACGCAAGTTACAGAAATTGCTGAAGACTAGAGAGATAGTTTTAAGTATGCGATTGGAGGAATGGTTATTCAACATGTGTTGCAGTCCGGATTACATATTAAAAATATAGGAAATGACACGGTCGCCGTTCGTTAAGTACATGAAATTAGTGATTGCGATGGATGATTTTAAGAAAATAATGGAGTATAAAGGGAGTTTAGTGGGAAATGCATTAGTCAAGAATAAAAAGTATGAACCTGACAAGACCCTAAAGCTTACAAGTTTGATATTCAAAATATTAAACCATTGGAAGGAACAACCGTCCCGAAACTTTTTCCTCAATACCATGCATGCTTTTGACATTGGCAATTGAATCACAACTCCGAATAGCAATGCAGTTCCGTAATTCAACAAGTGAACAGCAAGTGAGACAGCCCATTTCATTCAAGGTATCGTCTAGTTTGCGCTAGCCTGGCTCACGCCATTCTTTGTCCCCAAGTATTGCCTTTTTAAGGTTGGGTCTATTCCTCGTATATAAAGCCCGGTAACAATTTCTGTTGTCAACGTGAAATTTCTGTATATCTAGACTTGTCTCGAGAAATAGATTGACCGGAGAAATCCCTAAAGAGCTTACCTTCTGCTCGTCATATTGCTAGGATTGAGTTCATCGAGTACCCTTCCCACCGGGAGCTAGATATCGTTCGAGTCTCCTGACCTCTCGAAGAATTAACTGCCGGGGGAAATTCCTCAAGCGCATATCCGCTCTAACATCGCTCGAGCCATCTCAACCTATCAAACAACAATTTCAGTGGGCCGGGAGATTGCTCATCAAAAAATCAACAAAAAGCCGATTTTGCGGTGGAGACAGCCAAGTTAAAGAGACGGTCGAGAAGCAAGCTGAATGATGGAGACGATTGAGAAGCATAATTTCTTATTTGTCTTCGATCATCCTTCCCTAGTTCCTCTCTCTCTCTCTCTCTCTCTCCCTCCTTCTCTTTTGGCTGTGCTCCAATATCATGTAGTCCAGAACATTTGTAAATTGACAGCTTCGGTTCTTCATCTTTCTTTTCCTTCTTTTGTGTTTCCAATGTTATCAGAAGTTCTAAAGTTACCAGCTTGTAACGAGACAGCTTCGGTCTGCACGGTGAAGGGTCTTCACAAGTTTTGCCAAATCATCAATTAAGGGCAAACCAGCTAAAATAGAGTTCGCAGAGTCGACAAAGCTCGATATCACAAATCTGTTCCTATACTTGTCCAGGACGACACCGGACCGTATGTCTACGCAACAGATTCTCCCACGATGTCAGTGTTCACTCAAAAACTGACTTTATGGCTAAACAAGTCTTTTTCGTACTAATTTCAGTACACGGCAGGTGATGTACAATATCCACTCCACGATTTTCCAGCTACCAAAATCACTGAACGTTACGAGTGAGAAACAGGTCTTTCCAACAATAAAAGGGACATTAGAAGATGATTTTCATCGCACCCGAAGACGCGAATAGAAAGTACCGTCGAGCCATCGCTTCCTCTTAAACATAGAATATCAAATCATCTAATAATAGAAGGAATTCCACAATTTGCAAAGGCACAGCTCCAGAGCAGCACAGAGACACACAGCATAAGGGGCAAGCCAATAGCGGATAGTAGGGGTTATATTAACAGCAAAATCATTCCCAAGCATGTTCTTACCTTGAAAATAGAATTCATCTAGATGCCATCGCTAATCACAAGTCATTCTCTTGATAAAGTTTGTGATAGTTACAAACTTATGAGTAATAGATCGAAATAATGCATTAATCAAACAAATAGCTCAGACAATAAAAGGTAGCCGAGAGAGATTGATTTTGCAGAAGAGCTTTACTAAGAACTAACCACATGTCACAAGGATCTCAAGTATTCTTTAACTGATCAGAAACGGCAACTCTCAAGACATACACTATGTCATAGTTTCATCAATTAGCATATGACTCAGAAGAAAGATTCCGGACCAGGAGGCTTCCTTTTACATAATTTAACAAAAACAGAGTCCCAGGCACACGTGCAAAATCAAGAATTAATCCTTTTTGGCATTACTTTCTAGGGTTCATAGTCATGAAATAGATAAGCTCAACCTGAACATCAAACTTGTGACGATCACCGAGATACAGAATAGACGTGCTCAAACCATTAAATTGGCGTTTATCTCCTTTTTAACATGATTTGACTTTTGGATAACCTTATGTCATTTATGTGTAAGTACTAATATCAATGGGAAACGTCTTTCACATGAACAGGGATCAGACTGTCAACACAAACGAACAAAAACGGGTACCTTAAAGAATCACAGCACACGATTGAACCCAATAAGAACTTCTACAGCTTCCTCCACTAACAAAAATACTAGAACCATGTCAAACACCGAATCAACTGAATTGCCCTCCCTAACAAGGCATTCCTGCAACTACCGATTCTAACAAGGTATTGGCTTCTTGAGGTTCTAAAAGGTTAAATTTGAAATCCTGACGTGTATGAACAATCCATTTACCTCCCTTACAACTACATCAAGCCCAATTAAAATAGAAAACTCACGGCCATTGTCATCAAATAGTTAGTCTGGCCTATGAGAGCTGTCAATTAACCATCCATGCCATAATTTCCAATCTCACTGGGATGACCACCAATTACACATCCACACCATAATTTCAACACTCACGAGGGTTTAATCACCAACATCTTTCTCAGCTCTACAAAAGCAGGAGTTGCCCCACAATCTCCATTCAGGAATAAACATGAAACATTCTATTGCGTTGAGAAACATTCAAGCCGAACCAACCCCATTAAACATGAAACATTCTATTGCATTGAGAAATAAATCATCAAACAACCTAAAAAACTACACGTCCCAAGATCCCTTGCCATACTCAATGTCACCAACATTATAAGCAAAAACCCCAACAGATTCTTTATAGAAACTAAATATGACCTCAGAAGGCACAATTGAAAGCGTCATTGAACATAATAAAGCCAAAAATGAACCTTCTCAACGTCCCTCCGTCTCTCTCTCGGGCACCTAGTTCTCGGGAATCTCGACATCGCCGTCGGAGATCTCCTCCTGCAAGTCCTTGGGGTCCTTACCGTCGACCGTGCACCCGACCGAAACGCAGGTGCCGAGGATCTCCTTCACGGTCCCGCTCAGCTCCTTGGCCATGGACCTCGGCCTCATGATCCTCGCGATCTCGATCACGTCGTCGAGGCCGATGTTCCCGCTGTGTTTGATGTTCTTCGTCTTCTTCCGGTCGCGCTCCGGCTCCTTGAGCGCCTTGATGACGAGCGCCGCCGCGGAGGGCACGACGGAGACCTTGGCCTGCCGGTTCTGGACCGTGAGCTTCACCGTCACGCGGAGGCCCTTCCAGTCCTTGGCGGTCTCCTTGGCGATGTCCTCACCGATCTTCTTTGGGGAGAGACCCAGGGGACCGATCTTCGGGGCCAGGGAGCTGGCGGCTCCGACCTCGCCGCCGGTGACCCGGACGTAGACGTCGACGACCTGGGTGGGATCGAACTTCGGCGGCATGGCGGGTGGGATTCGGCAGCGAGGGCTGGGATTAGGGTTTCTGCAGAGAAAGCTTAGCGGTCGTCGGTGAGGAGGCGCTCAGCGGGAGGGAAGAGATCCGCCCGCTTCCGGGGAGTGATATATACTCGCTAGGGTTTTTGCGTGGAGCGGGAAAATGACGTAATTGTCCTCGGCTTCGGTGATTTTGGGCCGAACTGGGATCTCGGGCTTATGATGGGCCGACAGAGATGAAAATGGGTGGGCCCATATTCAGCCCGTCAAATTCCCGGCCTTTTGACTTCTCTCTCTCTCTTTCTCTGGACATATTTGATTGACGGCCCGGTTTTCGGGCTTTCGGGGAAAGCCGACAATTCATGTTTTCGCGAGCATTCTTGTTGATCATCCGCGTCGCTTCGGTGTCGATACGAAATGGTTCCGGTACAATCGCAAGGTGGCTAATGGAGGTGTGTCTATTTTGAATCGAGCCGTATTATGTCGAATTCGAGGCTTTCAATTAGGGCATTCCAATCATGTTGACATACCCCCCGTCGAGAGTTATCACTCCGGATTCCGTCATGGCTTAGGATATCCCTGGATCACATACTCGTAACTGATGATTGGCGGCACATTTAGATCAAAATTTTCTAAGGTATGTCGTGTTTGCGTATCTATCGATTGTAAGATTGTCATACAAGTCCGCTTTGTCTTTTGCATGTTTGGTTTTCAAAAAGTAACGGCAGAGATTGGATCATTTGAAAATTCACGAAGCATCCTGCAAATCCCACCAATCGGCCTAACTTATTTGTGATTCGAGATTGGATGCGTTCGCCACATCTTCGGGGGCCCATTGGCTTCACCACAGGCTAAGATGAATTTCGGAGATACCATTTCCACGTCGACTCCTCGAAGCAGAAACGAACGAGAGGACAAAGCTGTCGCGCGACACATGTCGCCACGTAAAAATGGAATTACGCGATTGAGATTGGAGAAGAAGCCCTGATGCGTGCGTTTCGTGCCCATCGAGACCGACCACGTGTGCTGCGACCCCATCTGTTCTTCCTCAACACGCTGTCGAATCGAATCGCCGGCCTCGCTCACTGTTCAGTAAGTGCGTCTCATGCTGTCCACTTCGATCGAGACAGCTTATCCATTCGTGCATTATAAAATGGGCAACACGAGCACGTGGACGTAGAGCAGCGCACATTGTCGTAGAAAGAGCCTGACCAACAATGGCTGCCCCCGGAAGGACTCCCCGTGCAAGACCCACTTACATCTACCCGCCCCCCGACCACTCCGCCGCCTATTCAGATGCTTACGACGACGACGACATGCTGTTCGAGTTCGACGAGGCCGATGTCTGGAGCAACGGCGACGTTGCTCGGGTCCCCTCGTTCGAGACGATCCGCAGCAACGGAGCTGCGACGCCCGGTTCGCGTGCACCGAGAAGACCACCCAGAATGGCCGACATCTCGTCCGACCCGAAACCTGCGGCGGCGTCATTGCCTGTTGACATACCAGATTGGTCGAAGATCAATATGGCGCGCAACCACGCCGATGGCGGAGGAAGAGTTGAGAGCGACGACGAGGGCGAGGACGACCGAGAGACTAGGGTTCCGCCTCACGAGTACTTGGCAAGGAGGAGAGGGGCTTCGCTGTCGGTGCATGAAGGGATTGGGAGGAAGCTGAGAGGCAGGGATCTGAGCAGGGTGAGGGATGCCATTTGGAAGTCCGTTGGATTTACAGAGTAAAAGCTGATTGCTTAAAACTTGGTCTTCTACATCCACGCAAGTGATATTCGTATAAGGCCATATGAGATAATGAGAGTGGCTCTCCTGGGTGCTGTCAACCAGCGGTGAGACTCTTTCGTGTGGGATTCTGAAGTTGTGACTCTTTATCACTTTTGTATGTTCATGATCTCGAGTCGTTTAGATTCAACAGGCTCTTCTTCTTCTTCGTCTTCTAATTTGTTTCCCTCTGAGTATCGTTCTTGGGACTATACCACATCGATTTATAATATGGATGGCTAAGATGATTCGTATAAACTCTCTCCTACTCAATATTGTAACGGTTTGCAATAAAATGTTTTTTTTTAAATTGAAGTCATTGTCACTGCAAGTGGCCATAGCCGACCGAGATTAGCTCACCCTTGAACAAAACCATGGCCGCTTGGGCCGCTCCGGTTGATTTGAGCTATAGATGGTTCGTCCATGGCTGCCAAGACCTCTCGACCATGGCATAAAGCTCGACGGCCATAGAAGGGTCATTGCCTCCGGATTTGGAGTGCTAGATTTATTTGACCCGTGACCCTTTGTTAGAGGTCGGCTCAAAGGAAACGCACCGTTGGGCGACGTCGTTGGAAGTCTCGTGTTTTTTTTATGGATTCAACTGTAAAATAATAATAATAAAAAAAAAGGGGAGGAAAGAAGAAAAACGAAGATGAATAAACGACGCAAAAAAGAACGAGAAATTTTTTTTCCAAATGTCGAGATTTAGAAAACTAAATAATATAGCTGTCCATGCCATCGTGTTCACAGTTTTAAGTAAATACCTCGGCAAAAATCATATTGAGCTACCTTTGAAAAAATTTGGAAAAATTGAGGTAATTCAATTGACAACAATTTCGACCCCAAAAAAATTATTTTAAAAAGAAAGTCGTCGCGTCCGCGACCCACTCCTGAGTCCTCCTGACACGGCAACTGCAAAGTGGCGGCGGAGCTCGTCCGATCGCCTCCGATCGCCTCCGTTCGCCTCAACCCCCACGTCGGTCGGTCGGTCGGTCGGTCGGCGGCGGCGGCGGCGGCGGCGCATCGAGACTTCGAGCTCTGACGACGATTCCGGTAGACGGAGACGGAGAGAGAGAGAGATGGGTGGGAGGAGGCCGGTGGTGCTGGGATTGGTGGTGGCCATGGCGCTCGGAGTGGCCGTGTACCTCCGGCTTTGGTCCATCGACTACTCCGTCTCCGCCGGCGACACTGAATTGCTCAGGTTCTTCTTGTTCTTTCTCTCCTGAACTTCTGCTTCGTTCCGGGTACGAGCTCCCTCTCGATCCAAGAAATCCGTTAACTCCGATGGAGCTCGCAACTGTCAAAAGGGACGGCATTCGCGTTTGTTATTCCAGTTCGATCCCTTCGGCGGTCGTTGTGATGATGATGATCGCAAGATGCTCTGTCGAAGTTTGGATTTAACAGGAATGATGCGTCCGAATTGCTGCGTTGATGTATTGTTTGTCTTCCTGTTAAAAAAATTCCCGACAGGGAAAAAACCCCCCTTTTTTTAAGCTTTGTTCTCAGATGATGTTGTTTAGTTGTCTCCCGTTCCTCGCGTGATTTGTGGTCTTGAGCGTTTCGGTCGTGAATCGGTCTCGCGGCATGTCGGAAAAATCGCTGTCTTTTTGCGATGCACGTAATGCCATTTCGCGGTAGAGTTAGATCAAGATGTGGTTGGGGGGGAGTCTATCCATTCGAATTGTCGCTACAATCCTTTCTTGGATTGGTTCTGGTATTCCGTTTCTCTGTTAAATTCCGTCGAGCTTCTTTCATTAGGTGAGAACCGAGATTAACTTGGTGGCGACGTTGATAACGTTTCTGCTTTTATCGATTCTCTCTAGAAAACAGTTCGATCTCGCGAACCGGGAGGCCATGGATGAATCCGCAGAATGGAGGCTGAAGTACGATGAAGAATTAGAGAGGGCGAACACGTGCGAAGCGGAACTTAGAGAGGTATGCTCCTTCTTGATCACCCTTCAATTCAGCATCAAGAACCGTGCTCAACAACTCGTGCTTTCTTCATATCTCTTCTCTGTCCTCTGTTGCGCATCCAACCTTTAAAGATTATTTTTCACATACAAGTTTTGCATCGACTTCTGCTATCAATCCTTGAAGTGTTCATGGTTTGCAGACATTTTCTAGTAGGGACGAATCATTCCCGCATTCTGGGGAAAAGACCTCGTTAGCTCTGTGCCATTTACTGAGCTCGTGCACGTAATTAGCTCCCTTGAAATTTTTGGATACTCTCAATGAGTATTGGTCCATGGGATGCCCCACTAATTCATTATTAGACCTCATCACATTCTTGTTGTTCCAAACTTCATGTTCTTCTTTAGACGACAATGCAATTTTCGGATTTCTGTTCTGTTAGGACCTGCAGTGCCTGGAACTGCCTATGTAATTGAATGAAGCATATACTGTCATTTGGATAATTTCATGTTTTCTCTAAATCAACCTACATACCTAGCACAAGCCCAATGAGATGCAGATAACATTCTATTCTACCCAAACCCGCACTGTGAAAAAGGAGTACTTATGTGCTACTTGTTGATGTTGTGGTAGTCAATATGTGTTGGCATCAAAAAAGAAAAAGAAAATCCAACGATTACATCCTGAAGCTTGAGCAGTGTTTCTGACTCTGCATCTGTTTCCCAAGTAGAAGTTTAGTCAAAGTATACTTAAGCCTACGTGTCTCATGGGTTCAATGATTTCTTTTTGACAGCTTAAAGAGTCTCTATCGAACAAGGCGGGAGATTCTGCTCTCAGTAACTCAAAATTGGTCATGTTACAAAAGGTGACGCTCTACCCATCATGTTAATTGGCATCATATTCCCACATTATCCCATCAGCAGATAATTCAGTTCCTGAGTTTTTCTATTTTGCGACAACTAGATTTCAGATCTGTATGCAGCCGTAACAGTTTTATGCCTTTTTGCTCTTGAAAGATAATGGATAGTGGTTGTTTGTTGAATGTGGAAAAAGTCATGTATCGAGACAAGCTAATGGAGGATAAGAAAACTTCCATGCCCCAAATCCATGTTATTTGGCTTTGCCCTCAGGATAAATTTTTCACTTTGCAAAGTCACTCTTTTACAGGAAAAGTTGGCGTTACTCAAGCAAGTGGAAGCAGTAAAACACGAGCTTGAGGTTGAGAAGTTGAAGTGCAGATCAAGAGACGTTAACCAATGACAAAAGGTACCATACTAGGTTAAGTTGAACAGATATCAAAGTGTGAATTTTGATGGTTGATGCATCTGTAGCCGAGAGATATCAATCGGTTGATGAGCGAGCTGACCTTGGTAGCAGAACGAACTCACGGAAGCGATAGTTTCACAAGTTGGTCGTTTTTGAGAGAAGCTTACTTGTTGCTGCTGTCATCCCCGAGATTATACCATTGTCTTATTAGAATCCATTAAGAGTCTCACCCTCTGCGTGTATATTTGGTTTGTCGTATTGATCATCCATTTTTATCACCCATCTTGCGTTACACGATGAAATTTCGTCCTTCTCTGGGACAGTGTATGATGTCTCAAGGATTATTCACATTAGTTAGAAAATGCATTCTTCTGTTGGAGCTTGTCTTCCGCTTTGTGTTTGGAACACTGGGCATCAGTACGCAAGGCATCCTCATTTCCATTAGTTTCTATGAGTAATCCAATATGTTCAGCAAAAATACGTGTTGTACCAACGAGTCGTTAAAATTCCGTTTAGTGTTGATTATGCAACGTGTTTCGCATTAGAAGTATTACTTAAAGACTCGCTCTCTCAACTTCTTGCTTCTTTAATCGGGGTGCCTTCAGGTAGGAGCTACAATCTCCTACCACGAGCATGCTTTAGTATTGAAACAACCATCAAGTGCTTCAGCCCTAACTTTCTTTCTGATGAAGCTAATAAAAAGCCATTGAGCTTGAGTAAAAGAAAAGGCAAGCAAGGTCTTCATTGCAAAATGATGCAGCAAATTGACGTCAAATATGTCACATCTCACATCAGGTCATCGCTAATTTGCTGACTATTAACTGCCGAAATGATTGTACATCTTACATGTACAAAAACAATGAGCCGCATCGCAAACCGAAAGACTGGAGAAAGGAAAACCCGCAGAACAAATCAACCGCTTTCTGCAAATGAAATTGGTATTGCAATCTCAAAGGCAAACGCTTCATTAAACTCAAAGCAAAATTGCGTTTATATACAGATCAGAAGCAAAGCGAGCCAATAATGGCGCAGGAAAGAGAATTATATGGGGCTTGGAAGAAAGACTTGAAGTTGTCTCAAGACGTGTTCTGTTGGCAGATATTTACTGGGAAGCCAATGACCAGAAGTTGAAGAGAAAGGATGGCGATGCCACAAACCAACTGATAAATGCCATTGCTGTAGCACTCTCGAATCTGTTGCAGTGATTCACCGCACATTTGTTAAGATCATTGCCGATAAGGACTGTGATGCCAGCCGATGCACTGGCAGCAGCAAATGTAAGGGTCGAAGCAATCTGTACAGAGAAACGAACTAGTTCAGCAAATGAATCTCTTCAACCAAAAAACAAAACAAACGAATCTCTACTTCAAAATGGAAATAACTTGAAGCACACGGTCCAATAGTTCATATAATCCCGGTATGGTTAAAAGACGAATGCCGCCAGTCCATCAAAATGCACTCACAAGTAGAATGCCCTAAGGCATTGTGATATTCTCTTTTGTAGGTTCATGCAACTTTTTTTAGGGCGACTATTTTTAACACACAATTTCCATAATAATACCAAGACAAACTATTGGATGTTGTACTTTTAATGGACCAAGGATGCATCTCTCTTACCCCATCGCCAATGGTGAACAGGCTAACAACTCTGCAGTTACGCAAGCTTCGCTTCACCAAGAGAGCATATATATCAACAAGTGCCATCGACATGCTCCACAAACATTGCAGGCTAACAGCAGCAACCAGGTAGCTGATAAAGTAAAGATCAGGAAGCATCTGCATTAACTTCATTTGCTATCTAACTATGTCTTCAACAAGTTAAGATGTAGAACTCTAACATATTCTCCTAGCCACTGAATTAAAACGTGTCCTGGCTCGTTCTCAATTAGAAAACAATTTGACAATGCTATCTCCTCCAGCATGCCCTCCACCAGAGCAGACTCCATTTTGTTCTATCGTGGCTGTGCTCGTGACTCTACTGACTAATCTAACCACATTAAGGTTTACCCAACACTGCCAACCATATTTGAAACTGCTAATCTACAAGCTGTTTTGAAGCAAATCTTCACATAAAAAACGAACCTAACCAAAGCACTGAATAGGGAAAAAAATAAAGGCTTTGAATAGGATCCACAAATTCTAGCACGTGGACTTAGACTGAAGTGGAAAACCACGTGCAATGTGAAACTATGTTGGCTAAAACCCTCACGATGAAAAGCTTTTTGCAACCACTGATAAGAACCCAAAAGAAAAGAATAAGCTCACAAGAAAGCAAACTGAGCACAAAGCTTACTGCATTGCACATATGCGGAACTTTACTCATAAAAATTCTGATGTAATCACCATTTATGAATTCTTTCACTAGAAAAATTCAGCTCCAGGCTCCAACCGACGAACACACACACACGACGTCCTAACAAAGAAAGGTAAACAAACTCCCAACTGAGGCATGTCAAATCGCATAGAAGTTTCTTCTTTCTCTGCTCACTCAACTTCTGATACGATTTAGCCAAAAAGTAAAACCTTGAATGCAATCACTGATCATCTACCGGAAACATTAGCTCCACCCAATAATCAGACATATACTAACAAAGGAAAAAAACAAAGTTCTAGACAAGCTCCTGCTAGAGGCATGTTAAATTGCTTGATCCAAAGCATCTTCTACATCACAATTTCACTCTCATTGTTCACAGTCTCACGCTCAGTCATATAATGTCAAACAATTCAAACTATATTCCACTCCTAATTCGACCAAGCGCCTAAATTTCCGACCCTCATCCGTAAACCACGATCGGCCAAACCCCCCATCAAGGCGACGAATCAAGACATACAACCTAAATCGACAAAACCGCACATCGATCAACCTCGCCACGCCAAATTCTTTTCCTTTTCAAAGCCAATCGGAAGATCGCCGCAAGGAAGACGCTGGCGAATCATTACCGGAATGCGGTGACGGAAGGGAAGTCGCTGGTGGTGACCATGACGCAGAGCGAGATCACGGCGAACACGAACTGGCAGAGCCGAAGCACGAGGCCGCCGCGAGTCCCCGGCATCCCCTGGACGTCCTTCATCCGGACCCTCGGCCCGTGGTTCTGAGCACCTCCGTTCGTCGCCGGCGGCGCCTCCACCGGGTGCACCGACGGCCGGCTCATCTCCCGTCGCCTCTTGCACCAGCCCCGCCTCACGTGTTACTGGACAATCCTCGAACTTCACATCATTCCGAAACCCTAGTTCCAGCGAGTGCGCAGAAGGAGACGAAGGTGAAGGAAAGCAAGCTTTTAGAGAGAGAGAGAGAGGCTTTACTAGGGGACAGCGTGGGAACGAATAGGGCCCCATTTGGTTCAGCATCCCCCGCGAGAATTAGGACCCCAACATGGTTTGGCCAAATGCAAATCTGTTTGGCAATTTTTTGGAGCACTTTGAGAAAATGTATTTACATTTCCGAAGGACTTTTTAAAGGCCTTTAGCTCTAAGCAGGTCCGGAGGTATTTTGATAAATTGCATTATCGGAATGCAAGCTTACTGTACATAGTACTATTCATCTTCTCCGAGCAACAGGACCGGCGACCGGTGATCGCTGCCCGAGGGCGTGACCCCCAAACGGTGGTCGCCAAGGTCGCGCTAGCCCTTAGGCAGCGATCGTCGAGGTCACGCGACTCAAGCGACGCTTGAGGTCTCGTGACCTTAAGGCACCTTGCCTGAGGTCAGGCGAGGCCGGCCGGCGACCAGATTTGGCCGATTGGCTGCCAACCGAGCTCCACCTTAAGCTTTTTAATTTTATTTTAAATATCATCAAAAGTCATTTACAAAATACAATTTTTATCAAACAATATTTAAATTAAAGTTACTTTTAAATGTGATTTTAAAATACACTTACCAAACATTATTTGTGTTTCGAAAAACCTGTTTGTCTTTTGGATTTTGCTAAAGGGATTTCCCCAAAGTGAAATCAAACAGCCGAAGATAAGAAGTCAACCAAACAGTACTTGATACGCGGAGGTTGCGACGTTGACTCCCAGAAAAAGTCAACCATGGGCCGGGCTTCAAAATGGCCCGATTCTACATTTGATCAAAGTTAGTCCAGTTGTGCTCGCGTGGTTCGGGTTCGGGTTCGGGTTTCTCTTGATACGAACTCGAGGTTTGATTGTTCATTTGATTCCGAAGGCAAAATTAAACAGAGGCTTCACAAATCATCAATTGATCTCGAGAAAAGATGAACAGAAATGAGAGGTAAAAAAAACGAAGAAGAAGATTTCGCTTCTTGCACTCGACCAAAAATTAGCCTCTACCAATTAAACTTAAAGAACTCTCTATATTTCCTTAGCGACCCCCTCTCTAGAAGACCCCAAATCGGAGGTCCGATGAAGATCCATGTTTTTGAACATGGATACGGTCCCGGAGCCAGGATCCGAAAAGGGAGCTTCGTAGGTCGGGAGCTGGGCCTCGGCCTGGGCTTGGGCTTTCGACCTTGACGACCTGGAGGACCCGCCCGTGGAGGAGTCCTTGGACTTCTTTCTCCGGGACTTCTTCGGGATGTCGGGCAACTTGCTCTTCCTCGGAGACTCGGGCCCGGCCCCGAGGCTCGAGTCCTGGAGTTTCCGCAAGGGGTCGGCCGGGTCCCTCGCGGAGCCTTTCGAGGCCCGCCTGGGCCCTCTCGATGACTTGTCCGATCCAGATTTGGTGGGGGAATCGGTTGAATTGCCGGTCGAGTGCCGTCTCGAGGATTTGGGCAGTTCCGGCAAGTCACGGGCCGGGGAACTCGGAAAGGTTGGGGTTTGGGCCCCTCGTCGACTCGAACCTGGAAGCCAAGGTTAATAAAGTCAGCCTCTGATCAGCTTAAGGCTAAAATCAAGAGAAATCATATGATGAGAAGCACATTGCAAAAGCAATGTAGGGTAATATCTCTACTATTGACTCGCATTACAAAGTTTTGAGTCTTCTGAAAGTATGACATTTGATGTCTGAGCAAAGTATGATCGAATGTAGAATCGTCATACCTTCAGAAACTACCGACCGGACAGAATCGTCACCATTCGTATCTCCGGGGAGACCTAAAGGAGCTGAGGAAAACCCCGGCGTTGTTCTGAACTCATTCATCTGCACATTCAAGTGGCACGAAGTGTCAAACTTGTGGCCTTTGACGCTTTCTGTGGATTATCGTATGGACTATACCTATTCTGATTAACAAGTGCTACAACAGCACGGGCAAATATGCGACAGAAAACAGTCCCCTAAGACGGCAAAATTTGCTTTCGTTTCCTGAGGGCGACAAAAGATTTGTCGCCTTATGTTTGACCAAAGCGGCGACGAGAGAAAAATCTGCGGCCTAAAATCCTGACCAAAGGCGCGAAGCAAAACTTCCGTTCACTTAGGTTTAATTTCGTTTATCATTTGATGGAAAAGGTTTTGGATTATCTAAGATGACGAAGCCGTCCGTCCACCCGATCGATCGTGGAATACCATAAGAAAGAAGAAGAATACCCAGCTTGGAGAAGTAACAGAGGGACCGTCCCACCCTATGTGAGCCACATGCTTTACATCTGTGGGAAACCCTATCTCCATTTCCTGCTGCTTCTCATTCTCTGCACATCATCACTAATCAAATTTAGCTTCCTCAATCCAACACATTGTATGACATACATCAACCCCCAAAAAACCCAGAAAAGACAACAAAAAACACGTCCGACTTCACGTCGTATGCAATGATCAAACAGGTCTACCAACGAGTCTACCTAATAAATTTTCCATGAAGAGAGAGAGAGAGAGAGAGAGAGAGAGAGAGAGAGAGAGAGAGATGTACCAAATATTTGGGAGATGTACCTCAGGCCTTTCAATAGGCCCTTCATTTTGGTTGACATGGGGCGTGACTCCAATGCTGCTGAACAAGATCGATAACAAGCGACAGAGAAACTGATCTCTGGCTCAAAAGGGATGATTATTGTATCAAAGCACCAACACAATCCATCCACAGATGCCCAAGCTCTGAAGAAAAAAGAAAGAAGAAAAAGAGCTCAACACAATGCAATACATGCACATAATAGTGTCAATCTCTTGATCAGGTTTTGAAGAAACCTGACGAATCCCTCGGACTTATGGTACAGTAACTAGAAAAGACAAAGGAATGAGAGAGAGAGAGAGAGAAGGCAGATAGAGAGAGAAAGTCTTGAAATTCTTGCATTGTTCTTTTTCCAGAGAAATTATGTGGTTGACAGGGGCGTTGAGAAGAAGAAGGGAAGAACTTAGACAATAGAATTTGCTAATTTGAGAAGAGCACTTGCTTTTAACTTAATTACCATTGGCATGCGAAAGTAGGGATTGTTAGGACACCTCAATTAGAAGCGGATCGCAATTCTAGGGAAACGAAACAACTCGAAATGCTCTCTAGAACTCACTACATTTTCGCTGGCCTAACCTATTTTTGGACCTACGCGCACACAGCATGCCATCTTGCTCGACAATTAACTTTTGTAAATCTGAATTGGAACCCTCTTAATTCTTTTCGAAATAAAAATATATTTCATCAATTATTTCCCAACATGCAAATCTCTTATAAATATATTTTTATTGCCCTTCTTTTTTGTTAACGATGATATTCGAGGGTATAAATTAACAAGCGAAAAATTGGAGAAAATCGCGATCTTGTTTTTTTGCATGTTTTGCATACAATGGTCTTCCCAGAAGGTACTCAGTAATCGGATTAGTCACGTTTCGCGATATGCATTAGTTTGCGTTAAATAATAACTATCATTACATAATTTCAATCTTGTGCCGGAACGCTTAGGCCATATTTTAAGATAAGGACATGAAATGTGCAACCTATTAAAGACAAATTACAAGTTCCGTGCACCTTTTCTGATGAGGGTTTTCTTAATCAAATTCACAAAGAGGAATCGAAACGATTAGCACCCGAGGGTATATTCTCAAACCAGAAGATGACATGACAGAAGAAGAATATGCAGACAGCTCAAAAGGGGTTGCCGAAGGAGGAGCAGCCACGTGGCGGACGGGGGTGCTGCCTCCCGTGGAGCCAACCGTGTTCAAGTAGGCTAGGCGTTGTCTAGGGATTGTTGCTCCTCGAGCGTGACCAATGTGTCCTTTCGTTTGGAGTTATGTTGGATTTCGACTTAGCCAGATTTGAGTCAGTTCCAGCATGCGATATGATTATTTTAAGCACCCGACGGTCTCCTTTGATTAGCTAGCAGACGAGCAAGAATACTTTTGAGGAGAGAGAACAAGCAGAGGAAAATCAGTAAGTGATGGGTATAAACGGAAAGAAAAATGAAATTGGTGGGATCTAATCACATTGGAAGAGAAATGCCCAAGATACTAAAATAAAGACGGACTGACATATAGAATTAAGATTTTTGTGAGGGTCAGCAACAGAATAAAGAATGATTTACGTATCTATTGTTAGATGATTGATACATGGAAGAACCCAATTACGAAACCAACTCATTGTACACACGTTACTCGTCCAGTGATAAACGTGTACTTTTTTTTTTTTACGTCGATAATGGTCCTAATAATGATTAAGTTAGTTATACATTTGAGATGCTTTTAACACTTTTTGTCATTTATGGCATTAGGAAGTGTAATTTGGTTATGATATCATACCGAGAATGATCAACCCAAAAGCGTTCAAGGAAACTACGTTCATGCAACATCCTTGTAAATCTTGAGCCTAAGGATGCTATATACATATATATATATAAACCAATACATATTAAAGAATTTATTCCCAAAGAGAGAGTGAGGAGGAAAATCAATTTTATGGTGCCTTTTTTTTGTATATTATTATCTCGAGGAAAATTAATTATTTGACAAATATGTATTTTTAAAAATATGATAGTTCTACTGATTCCAAAAATGAACTAATGACAAATTTTTTCATCGTAGCATAGACTATTGTTGATAAGGAAAACATTTTCAATTAATTTTTTGCAAAATAAATATACCCTTAATTAACTCTCGAATTTTGTTCACGTAACAGGGATTAATTATATCTCTCTAAGAACATATGTACTTATATCTCTTGAACGTTAAGGCACATGAAATCTTAATCATTCACATAGGTAATACTGTAATTAGGGGCGGGGGGGATTATCATTTGTTCCCTACCTATTAGTCTAAACCAACCTTTCAAACTCATAAAACTCCAACACAATTGATAAGCACTCGAAATGCCAACACACCCATCAGAGGGAAGAGAGATCACAAGTGATCAGAACACTTCCTAATTAAATAAGCTTGAGATCGAGTGTGTATCACGATGATCAAGAGTTAAACTTTCAACCTAATGCTCCATCTATCTATGATGATGAGCAATTGAAGTCCAAGCAGAGGCAGTGTACAAGCTTGTGTCCTTCCAACCAAGCCTAAGTGTTCCATCGCCTTGCACAAGGCTATACCCCTGACTAGGAGGGAACATGTTCAGTATCAGCTGCGCTTGAGCCATCGAGTTGGCGCTCATGGGGATTTGCATGAAGCTCCCACTTCTTCCATGCAATTCGCTCCTCCAGCTCCTGAACTTGTCCTCCCCGCTCCGCCCGGGCCCACCGATTGCCAGTATGTTGTTGATCTCCCTGTGCAGGAGCCCGTCCTCGACCCGGTGCCGGCTAGGGTCGTCGCACGGCAGGCATGCGCCGAGGGAGTCAAAGAGGGTTGAGTAGTAGTGGAGCGACCCGACGAAGCGGTCCAGGAACGACCCCCCGTGCGAGACGTCCTGCTCCACCAGCGTGATCACGCGCGGGGCCATCTCCTCAAGCAGCCTCATCATCTTCCAGTCGGGCCCTGTCGCGTCATAGAGGGAATGCTGGAGCCAGTGCACAGCAAGGGTCTCGCCCCGCCGGAGTTGCACTGCGTATGGGAGGTCGGCGATCTCCCCGAACTTCCCTGTGACTGGGTGGAACTCAAAGGACATCCCGAGCCGCTTGGCGAAGTTCGAGAGCTGCCTTCCCGTCTCAACAAGGAGCTCCATCGAAGCGCCCATCCCAGTCATCCGCACGTGTGGTGGCCCCTCGATGCGCGTGGCCAGGATGTGGAAGAGGGCCGGCCACTGCAGGCCTTGCATTATGTCGAGGTCGATAATGTGGACTCGATCGCAGCGGTGGAAGGCTTCGAGGATGGCCTGGTTGGAGGTGAAATGCGCGAACTTGACAAAGGGCGAGACGTTGTTGAAGACCTGGAACGCGGAGTGGACGCTCTTGTAGTCAACGAGGGGCGAGCAAATGCCGAGCCACGAGTTGATGACCCGGCTCGACATCGCCTTGGCGAAGTAGGCGACGATCCTCTCGGCACACGAGGGGCCGTACGGCGAGGCCATTTGGGTCAGCTCAAGCAACATTCTATGTGCCTCACCCAAGTTGTCCACAGAAATAGCCACAGCACACTCAAGGAGGAGCGTTAGTAGGCCAAGGCCATTGCTGTCACTCGGGCCTACTTCGTTGCCCCGATGAACCGAGTTGCCATTGCTCTCAAGGCGCTGATGGATAACATTCGACCTTAGAGCCTTCCTCGACCTCAAGTCGCCGAGGATCGATGGGATGCAATCCTCCGACGCCATCTCCGAGTTGGCGTAGAAGCCCCTGTCAGCACCCGTGCCGGGCGTCTCGGGCAAGTCGTCGATGAGCTGCTTGGTGACCTGTTCCACCCACTCGGAGAGCTCATTCCGCTCCGAGCCTGCGCACCGGGCCGAAGCCAGGTCAGAGAACCCACTAGAGTCCCACAATTCATGGGGTGGCGTCATGTCAAGAGCCCTATTCACCACTTCAAATCCTCCTTGCAGCATCAATACTGGAATTGGACTGCCTGAAGCAGCAAACCAGCAAACTAGCTATAACTTAGAGAGTGGGAGAGGGGAGAGGGCTTGTGGAGAGGAGCTACCCACCCTTTAAATAAAAAGGTGAAGTAGGCATGGGATGACCAGAAGGAATGACCAAAGAAATGGTCATTGATATAACAAGTTGAATTCATTCGACTTGTTTAGTTCCCCAAGCACGGCCGGCATAGCCAGACACATAGATAAGGGCGAATCGCTAAGTTCCAAACCCTACCAAGTCAGACTGGTAGTGATGTTCTCATTATTATTTAATATGGACTTTTCTTTTTCCTTTCCTTTGAGTAGGGGGAAAGATCCCTTGACATGGGTTAGACAATTTTTTAATTAAGTTAAATTGCTTTTGACAATGAATATGTGGAATTAGCAAGATGTGGAAAGAGCAACTACCCCGCCATGATAATTCATTAAATTAATTAGTGTTAAAAACATAGTATATGGGGAAACTAAGTGGCTCCAACGGGCGAGGCATTTCATGCGTGTAAAGAAAGTTTGCTGTTTCTTTGACAAGGATGAGTATCATATCTTATAAATAAGTTAATAACATTAATGCCTGTAGTTTTTTATTTTATTTTGAGTTTAGAATTATGACATTCTTTTTTATCTCGCCCTCTTGACTTTAAAGTTCTACATTGGCCGCCATAATGGTGCTCGTCATGTTTGGATATCAGAAAAATTACCACAAAAGTCGTAAACTTATTGTAATTGCCAATTTAATCATAATTTTTTTTTATCCAATTGAGTTTTAAACTTTTTACATTTGTACCAATTTAATCAATCCAATCAATTTTGATAAAAAATCGCTAATATTAACGTTGGTCGTCCTAAGTGGCGCTAAAATGGACACTTTTAAATAATATTTCAATAACCTTTTGAACTTTTTATATATTTATTTTTTTCTTTTCTTTTCTTTTCTTCGGCAAGGTCACTCCTCGCTCGGCGATGGTGAGATTGAGCCTTGCCAACCCTCGCGTCCGGCCGATTGTTGAGATTCGACAACTGGCTAGGGGAAGAAGGGAAGAAAGAGAAAGAAATGAAAAGAAGGAAAAAGAAAAAAAATTTAAAATTCGAAAATTTATTAAAATATTATTTAAAAATGTCCACATCACCGGCTGTGCCACGTAGGGCAACAGGCGTCCATGTTAGTTGATTTTTAGTCAAAATTAGCCGAATGGACTGAATTGACACAAATACAAAATGTTTTTTTTTAAACAAATATAAAATATTTATGACTTAATTGGCAAAAAAAAAGTTTATGATTGAATTAACATAATTACAATGGATTTATGACTTTTTTTGGTAATTCTCCCTTGGATACCTATCAACGAAATCAATTCCATAGCACACACCGTGCGTGCACACAGCTCGAGAACCAGGGTGATCCATTTAAATCTCACCAATTGTGTGCAAATTATTTTACGTCAGAGCTACCTGCACATGCCAAAGACCCGCTCTTAACTAAGGCAAGGGGCTTGCAGGTCGACCTATCGGCCTCGAAATAACCAGTCCGTGTCCCTGAATTATGAAAAGATATTGTGATTATACTCTGCTAAGTGACCAAATGGATCCAAAGTAGCTAGACCTACACTAGACGGAACTACACGTTATTAATTGAACTTTATTTCATTTTCAATGAACTTTATGTTACACACGTAAGGGGTCACGAATAGGACGGGCCATGTCTCGAGTTCCCTCTAACTTCGTCATGATCAGCGGAAGATCTCTCCGTCAAGATTGATTATTTTTGGCCGTGTCCTAGGAAGGTTTGCTCGAATTGACGTGTTATAATATCATGTGTCTTGAGATAGACTTACAAACAATCCATAAGCCAAAACGACACTCTAAATAAAATGAATTGCTCGTGGCATCTCGTTCTCGTTCGTTTAGTCCAGAGAGAGATTGAACCGTGGCGTCTATCCTTTTAGAATACACGATGAACTAAATATGTACATGTTTTGAATAGAAAGAAAATCAACTTTCGATCCCTATCTCTTCAATAATTTTTTTCTGGCCAAGCACTAGTACTTTCAATTTTTCTAATTGAGTCCTTCTACTTACACGAAATGTTTAATCGAGTCCATCCAGTAGAAAATCGGGCTAAATCCGGCCAAGTAGCTGTTAGAGGATGTCGGTGTCCGAGCATGGATTAAATATTTGCTCACATCGACACCTAATGTGGATGCTGAATAATTGGAAGAATAAAAGGGCGAGTTCAACAGAAATAATCTATTCGCTAACCATGCCTCACGATGAATGTCCACATAGGCAATATCGAATCCCTATTACGCTCCAACTTCTTTTGATAGGCATGCGAATTGGATATGGCCGGATTTCGCGCTGTATGGACTTGATTAGACAATTTGCAAGTCGAAGGATTTGATTGAAGAAATTGAAGAAGGGGACCAGAAGTAAAATTTTTTAGTGTATGCTTGGGAATTTAATTCGATTTTCTTTTTTTATTGTTAAAGTTGGTTGGTGTTGTTGGGTACTCAAGAACTCCAATTCTACATTAATTTTAGATATCTAGTCTATTTTAAAAAAGGCAATTCTCGCTCTTTTCTTGTTCCTGTGAATTTCAAAGGCAAAATTCAATACTTTTAAACCTTGAAGTTCATTGTTAAAATATCAACTCCCCAACCATAATTCAATGACAAAAGATCAGTGGTTATGACATTAGGGGATATGAACAATGTACATCCGTTCATTAATCTCATAAGTTATCACCAACAATATTTAAGGAGATATGCAAGACCGACCCTTTTGCTGTTTTTTTTTTGCTCCCGCACTTTTTGGACAAATTAACCTACGTAAATTAATAGAGATAACGGCATCGGAAGAGTTCTAAAACTTGTCACAGGTGAGTCCTAAAACTTACAAAAAGTGCAATCAAATCATAAAATTTACTAAATTGGTACAATAGAGTCATTTTGGTAACTTTATCTAATTAGATTAACACAAAACGCTGACGTGACTTTTTAAATATTTTATTTCTCCTATGTGACCTTTTAAAAATATTTTCTCTCTCTTTGGAGGCATTTGACCTTATTAAAACATGAAATATAAAGTAATGCCATGAAGAAACGATCGAATGAGGAAATTGGCGAGGATGATGGTCATCGATTAATCTGGATACCATATAACGGTCTAATTTTTTAGCTCCTGGTCCAAAATATAACAGCTTGGTTAAAATTCATCGATTCGTACCAAAGGATCAAATTGCGTATCGTAATCTAGAAAACCAAATTACCCTTTCGATATAATCACGAGTCATGGTCCTAAGCAGGACCTTAAAAGGCTTTGTCTTAACTCTGAGACATAAAACACAGAGGTGTTCCCTGGGGTTAGAAAAGCATGATTTAAGCTGAGTAAATAGAAAGTAAAAAAAAAAACAAGAAGTAAAGACCCAAAATAGGAAAGAAAGGGAGAAATAAAAGGGCGTCAAAGGGAAGCGCGCGTAGTAGAAACTGGAGCCCCAAAACTTTTGGGCCAAAAGTTCTTCCCTTCCGAAAGAACACTGCGAGGGTCCTGCTTTCGATCCTCCTCCTGCTGCTGCCGCTCCAGGAGTCTTCGCAATCGATCGATCGCCGCGATTCTTCCGCCATGGAGGATCAGGACGGGATTCTGTTGAGCAGCCTCGGCGTCGTCTCCGCCGATCCCGACGACATCGAGCGCGACGTTCTCGCCGCGGCCTTCGAGGTACGCTTCGCTTGTCTTCGCACCGCGCTCCGTCGATTTCGAGTTGCCGGCTCTCTGAGCTGACCGACGGCGCGAAAAGCTCGATACTTGTGGCGTTCTACGATTGGAAGTTTTTGGTATTTGCGAATAGGGTCTGCCTTCGCCGTGTTTCGTGAGTCGTGTCCCGCCCCGGACCACCGAGACGGTATCAATCGGAGTGGGGAATCTGTCTCGTGCTTCGCGTCATAGCCTCTTAGAAATTGAATGATATTGTGGGTTTCGCAGTGCTTCCTCTCATATGTCTAGGCAAGACGATGAACGGTAATTAGCAGCGCGTTTTGTTCAAGGAGAAAACAGTGACAGTAGCTCTTTAAATGCAGGCAAAAGGCCATGCTGGAGATGGTAAAGACAGAGGGGTCCCCGAGGGGGAAGCTCCCGAGAATTCGGATAGAATCGATCCGTCGTCCTCTGCTCAAGGGAAGCTATACAATAAGTTGAAGGCAATAGAATTTGAGATAGATGCTGTTGCGTCTACCGTCGAGCAGGTGAAGAATGTTAAGAGCTCTGACGAAGGAGATCAGGAAGGTAGTTATGGAGGAAATGATGTGGATGAAGATCCTAGAAACGTTTTTCAGGCTTCTTTTGGCGATTCATCCCTTCACCACGCCTTGGCATCTGATAGATTGAGAAGTCTCAAAGAAACTAAGGCCCAGCTTGAGAAAGAACTAGTAGAGCTGGGCGAGGGAAACCCTGATAAGAGCAAAGGGGATGACAGGATCTTGAGAAATCTTGTGAAGGAAAAGCCCAGACTGAAACAAAAATCTAAAGGAGTTCAGCAACCAAGTAAAAAGCTAGCAAAGCGACAGAAAATTGTTTCTTTTCGTGATGACGATGATTTTGATGCAGTTCTGGATTCTGCATCTAATGGCTTTGTCGAAACGGTATGTTAAGACAGTCGAGTTAAATGTACTTTTTATTGGGCTTCTTTCAGTGAATTGCATGTCTTTAATATCAGGGAAATAGAAGTTTGAATGCTGATCTGAATTTAAAAAGGTAACCAGGAAAGGGATGCATTGGTGCGCAAAGGTGTTTTGACTCCATTTCATAAGCTTAAGGGCTATGAACGTGGTATTCAAAATCCAGAGACATCAAAAAGGTTCAGCCTCTCTGAACAAGAAGCAAGTGGCAATGACCTGGCTACAACCAGCATTGATAGAGCTGTTAGATCAATATCGGAAGCGGCTCAAGCTCGCCCAACCACTAAGCTGGTAGATTCACAAGCATTACCAAAGCTTGAAGGGCCCACAACGCCATTTCAAAGATTAAAAAAACCTCCAAAAGCTCTGAGTTCCCATGAAAGTGAGGTGGAAAAATCTCGAGCATCTGGGAAGAAGAAGAGGCCTCTGCCGGGCAAGAAATGGAGAAACATTGTTTCCCGTGAGGAAAAGCAGTCCACAGATGATGGTACCTCAAATGCTTTGCTAACAGTAGTGCAGCTCCTTTGCATTTTTAATGCCTTAATGGAATTGTGTCGCTCTAGGTTTAGTGTTGTTTAATTCACTGGTTATGTAACTGTTTTGCCAATTGATTTGTTCTAGTAACTCTGCTTGATGGAATATTATTATCATGTAGAATATTGTTATTCAGGTGTTATTGCGTTACAAATATGAAATAGATATTGATGCTTTTAGTGAATCTATCTGATCAAAGAGCATGCAAAAGTGATAGGCAGCAATCTGAGTGATTCTTTTGAGCAACAGTTAACTCATTTCTGTCGGTAAATTGTGAAATCGATTCGTGACAGTATCAGTGATCTGATGTGATCTTTGAACTTTTCAAAGTATTTATTTTCAGTAGGACTTTAAGTTGAGGTGGCGCTCTATCTTCTCATATTTTTACCTCTGCATAATCAATGTATGTTCTCTGCTCTGCTTACCTAATTACTCATTAATGCTCTGCTTTGTCATAAACATCATATTGTTGTCCATTATTGAAGATATGGGGGTTTCTAAGAATCATGCATTTGTAATGTTGTACAATTGTAATCACTGAGAAATTAGTGAATATGACTTTCGTATATTTCTACTAAAAGGGCTTTCTGTCACTCATCAAATTTCCTGTTCTTTCAGATGACGCAAGTGATCACTTGGTAACCTCTAGTTATGAAGGTGACGTACAAGAGGAAGGTGAAGAGGTAGATAACAGTCTATCCCCTTGTGTAGTGCTAGAAGGGGGCCTGAAAATCCCAGAATCCATCTTCAACAAACTTTTTGACTATCAGAAGGTAGGAGTACAGTGGCTGTGGGAATTGCATTGCCAAAGAGCTGGTGGGATAATTGGAGATGAAATGGGTCTGGGTAAAACTATTCAGGTCTTATCTTTTCTTGGTGCACTCCATGTCAGTGACATGTATAAGCCAAGCATCGTCATCTGCCCTGTTACTCTTTTGCGACAGTGGAAAAGAGAAGCAAAGAAATGGTATCCCAAATTTCATGTAGAGATATTACATGAGTCTTCACAAGATAGTTACTCGAAGAAGTTTAAAAACTCTTATGAAAGTGATGATGAGAGTGAAGGTTCACTTGATAGTGACTATGAGGAAACTTCGCGATCGAAGAACGCCAAAAAATGGGATCCACTGATTAAACGTGTTTTGAGATCAGAATCTGGTCTGCTCATCACTACATATGAGCAGTTGCGCTTGCTAGGGGAAAAATTACTGGACATAGAATGGGGCTATGCAGTTCTGGATGAGGGACACCGAATTCGGAATCCTAATGCTGAGATTACCCTTGTTTGCAAACAGCTGCAAACTGTTCATCGGATAATTATGACAGGAGCACCCATTCAAAATAGGCTGACTGAGTTGTGGTCTTTGTTTGATTTTGTTTTCCCTGGGAAGCTGGGAGTATTGCCAGTTTTCGAGGCAGAATTTGCGGTCCCTATTACGGTGGGCGGTTATGCCAATGCTTCACCACTGCAAGTATCTACTGCTTACAGGTAGATATTCTAACTCCTTTTTTACGTACATTGTTGTTTTGCATGTAACATCATGGAGCTTAGTTTGTAGTTCAATGGACCTTTTACCAGTAGTCATGGAGGTCATGCCTATGTGTCTTTTAAAAGTTCATATAGCTTAATACATCCAGCTAGGCTGCATTGATCAGTTTCCCATTGCGTAGCTGGAGCTTGATATACTTTGTGACCACTTGAATCTGAATGTCATACAATTTCTTTGTATAGGTGTGCGGTAGTTCTACGTGACCTAGTCATGCCTTATCTTCTTCGCCGGATGAAAGCTGATGTCAATGCACAGCTCCCAAAGAAGACAGAGCATGTCCTTTTCTGCAGCCTAACTGCAGAACAGCGATCTGTATATCGAGCTTTTCTTGCTAGCTCTGAGGTTGAGCAGATTCTTGATGGGAGTAGAAAGTCTCTTTATGGAATTGATGTGATGCGTAAGATATGCAACCACCCTGATCTGCTCGAGAGGGAACACGCACACCATAACCCTGACTATGGAAATCCTGAGAGGAGTGGGAAAATGAAGGTTGTTGCTGAAGTGCTCAAGGTCTGGAAGGAGCAGGGACATCGTGTTCTCCTTTTTTCCCAAACTCAACAGATGCTTGATATTCTTGAGACTTTCTTGGTTTCTGGTGAATATAATTACCGAAGAATGGATGGTCTCACTCCCGTTAAACAGAGAATGGCTTTGATAGATGAGTACAACAATTCAGATGACGTGTTTATATTTATCCTAACGACAAAAGTTGGTGGTTTAGGGACAAATCTAACTGGGGCTAACAGGGTGATCATATTTGACCCCGACTGGAACCCTTCAACTGATATGCAGGTATTTCATTTAAATGTTGAAGATGATTTTCTTTGTAATTTATACTTTTTTGATGGTTTAAAACAAAAAACTTAATCCATTATATACTGACAAAAGAACTTGCCTTTCCTTTTTCTTTCAAATTCACGCATCACAAAACGTAGAGCAGAATGATATGCACAACATGCAATAATATAGGCAGGGTTTGGTTGACCTTTTGAAATGTTTTATTCAGAACGTTCATGTCTTTCTCAGCTTTTCTTGCCTACTTAAAGATCTGTGCGATGCTTGAATCTTGAGCATAGCTTCAAATTTGAATAAACAGTCTTGCATTTCTTATAAGTGCATATGAATTTTTATTTATTTTATTCACAGATGGAGAATTAAATTTGGTTTTTAACATATTGAAAGTGGAAGACATCTTTGGAATATAAGGATGTTCAAATTGCTTACTCTCTTTGGTTCACTTCTACAATGTTTGGTTTTATACGTAAAAAATTCAATTGGGTTGTTGAATTAAGCATTTGAAATTTGATCTAATAATAAATTCTTTGCTCTTCCTATGAAAGGCGAGGGAGCGTGCTTGGCGTATTGGTCAGACACGGGATGTAACGGTATATAGATTGATTACTCGTGGAACCATAGAGGAGAAAGTTTATCATCGGCAGATTTACAAACATTTTCTCACTAACAAGATATTAAAGAATCCGCAGCAAAGAAGGATTTTCAAAGCCCGCGATATGAAAAATCTCTTCACTCTTAATGATGATGGAGAGAGTGAAGCTACTGAAACGTCAAATATCTTCAGTCAGTTGACTGAGGACGTAATTGTAGTTGCACAACAAAACACAAGGCAGGATAAGGGTAAAGTTCCAATAGTTGCTGCTTCCAAGGATGGTGATTGTGCAAGCAGTCATGCGGGCAAGTCAAATACTGGATCTTCGAGAAAGAGAGGAAAGGAGAGAGTGAATGATGATAGTGGAGAAGCGGACGGAGATGGTAATATCTTAAGGGATCTCTTAGAAGCCAATGGGATACATGTAAGTTGATTTCCCTTGATTGGTATATTTGTTTGAGTTTTTAATTGATATGTGAAAGTGTGTCAATGGTCTGCTCTGTCCTTGAAAAATGTCTCCTGGAAATTGATATGAAGCATGTTTCTCGACAGCAGTGAGAAAAGTTTTCTTCACAATCGAATCATGTCTTTTTGGGGTACCTTGTTTAGTTAAATTTACAGTCATGTGCATGTTCTCACTTCTATTTTTATGTTGTTCATTCATCTTTCTAGAGTGCCGTGAATCACGATATTATCATGAATGCCCATGATGAAGAGAAGATGAAACTTGAAGAGCAAGCATCCCAGATTGCACAACGAGCAGCAGAAGCGTTGCGCCAATCACGAATGATGCGAAGTCGTGACAGTGTATCAGTTCCAACATGGACCGGAAAATCAGGGATGGCAGGAGTACCGTCAAGTGCACAGAAGAAATTTGGTGCTACAGTTAGTTCCAAGTTGTTGAATAATTATTCTAAAAGGTCATCAGATGAATCACCTAGCAATGGAACAAGCAGTGGCATTGTGGCTGGTGTCGTAGCTGGGAAGGCATTATCTTCAGCAGAGTTGTTGGCTAAAATCCGAGGAAATCAACAGAGAGCATTATCTTCAGCAGAGCTGGGGTCTGTTTCTGGTTCCGGTGACTTGAGAAGACCGGATGTGGGGACTTCAACGTCGTCGCACAGCTCTTCTCATGTACAGCCAGAAATATTGATTCGTCAGATCTGTACATTTTTACACCAGAGAGGTGGAAGCACTGACTCGGCTACCATAGTGCAGCATTTCAAGGACAGGATACCTTCCAATGACTTACCATTGTTTAAAAATCTATTGAAAGCGATAGCAACACTTGAGAAGGACCCAAATGGGTCAGTTTGGGTCCTCAAGCCAGAGTATCAATGACGAAGTCTCCCCTCCATTTTGCTTCTTGGGTTGAGTGCAAGTTTGCCTGATTTTCGTGGTTTCCCAGCTTATCGAGCTTACGTGGACACATTGTTGGTTATAACTCTGTCTTGCCTTTTTGCATTCTAGAATCTTGATTACAATTTCAGATTTTTTTTGTAGAGTGTACATAATTCTGGACTTCCAGGGCAGGTTGTAACTGAGCAAATTATCAATATTGATCTGACTCAGGTTCTCAAGTTGTTTATAGTGCCTGAGACTGGAAGATGGCATATTCATTGCTTCATATGTCTCGGCCAACTTTGCATTTACTGATACTAATGATGTCATTTATCTTGTGAACTTCACTTCCTTTTTTCCCTTTTTATTAACAATCACATGGGTAAATCTATAAAGCTAATGCGAGCAGTGGAAGTGCTAATTCATACTCTTATACAGCAAATGGTGCGGCCCCTCTCTCCCTCATATAATTAGGGTTTTGCCCGAAATGCTTGGGATAATATTTTGACCCAGTTGTGATCAACTTAACCGGCGGGTTGTTCAATCTGAGATTTTTATGTAAAATGTGTGGTAATGGTGCTCAAACCAGAGACCATCTCTTTATACATCGTCCTGTTGCATCATAAGTATGGTTTGGCTCGGATCTTTGTATTTGAACTGATGATGGCACGAGAGAATATTGTTTCCTGGTTGCCTTCTCTGCCTTAGCATGTTGGCGAGGAGTCTTATAAGAAATGAATATCTATTTGTTGGGCTATTTGGTGTTCTAGAAATAAGGCCACATTTGGGACTGAGTAGGACTCCCATGAACAAGCAAATTGCTATGAGCACATCGGTGCTTCATCAAATGGACGGAGCCGACACGCGAAGACAAAATTTGCTTCAGCTGGCTCTTGTTTTTTGCGACGGGGCTTGGAATGAGAATAAGGAGTGGGCGGGATGTGGCGTTGCAGATTGTTCATCAGAGAATCAAGAGCTTCTTCAAATGGGGATCCAGACCTACGCCATAAGCGCTTTGAAGCGGAAATTTTGAAGATATTTTATGCACTTTGTCTAGCTATTAGATTCGGATGGATCTCAGTTGTTGTGCATAGCGATTCTCTCCAACGATGTCTACAACCAGCCTATTTGCTGAACGCGGTTCCATTTGGTTAAACATGGCGCTCTTGGTTAGTCATTTTGATATGCTTAAAATGGTGAAAATTCGTAGGCCTCGTAGCGTATGGTTTGGCAAAATCCGCCTCAAACCATGTAAATCTCTCTACTATGCAATTACGCCAATTCTCGATGCTTCTGCCAAAAGAAAGTACAAAAAATCTCCGAAACTGGCTACTTTGAAAGGCCATCCATTCACCATAGATGGATAGGTGCTTGATAAGTTAACAGAGTGGCCAAATGAATTTGGTAGACTGCAGTCACTTCTCCCTTCCTGTGTAAAGAAGTTGCATTTTCCAGAGTGAATTTGAGGATTACCTTCCAATAGCTTGTTTACTGTATCTGTTATTGATGCTGACAGCAATAGCTATGTCCAGCGGTGTAGAACGCATCAGCAGATTCAGTAATATGCTATAACTACAATGAAGCTCGCCGAAATGCATGGATCTTTACATACATTGGCAGTGGCATCACAAGTTCCCGCATCGGTCATTAAATCGGTCTGCACTGGATAAATTCTTCTACTGTACGTACTGCAAACAAAAAAGCCGGGGTTCTCTTTTTCCTATGGCTTTGACAGCGAAATAAAGTCGTAACAATGACATGCGATCGGTTTGAGCTCCAAAAGAAGAGATTAGTCACTTGTAAATTAATACCCGCATTCAACATTTAGTCTCTAAATCTCCATAATGCAGAAACAGCATTCCTTTTTAACTAATTGCAATACCAAGTGAATTATTGAGCGAAACCCACTTGAAATCAAGAGCATTCCACGTAAAACCACATATATACACAGAAACATCAACACAACTACAAAATCGAACTCAAAACAGGTAATTCAAACTTTCATATCATGTGAAAAGTCAAAGGTGTAAAATCAAATATATGGGTCGGACAAACATATGATAATATCAAGCTGTCATTATTTCTCAAGAATTTAACACTTGCCTCAAAAATCACTTTTAATTAGTCTCTCGTGACCTCTTTTTTTCCAGTACAACAACCAATATATAAACCATATCCCTCACTCCAAGCATCAGAACGCTGCCCATCCTGATGCCGTAGCAGTCTTGGTCGAACCTGAACTGGCCGTGGAAGGGAGGTTTCTCTGCAAATTACCAGATGTATATGTCATACAATTCACAAACAGTTTGTTCTTCAACCATAATGCTTACACCACTTGATACACAGATCGCCTACAAATTATCAAAATAAAGTTTGCACATATGTGCTAACACTAGAAACAGACTTCAGCACTATCAACACCAAGAGAGAATAAGTTGCTACAATTTCAGTATAGCTTTTAGAACAAATACTCGATTTCTATCCACAAATCAGAATCAACTTTTCTAGCGCTACAAGAAAATAATGACCACTCAGGGGTTATCATTACATTACTTATACAAAAACAATCTTTACATAGGAAATGAGGGGCTCCTGCCTGATTGCAAACATGAATTATGAGGACAAACTTCCCCACAAGGAGGCAGTGGCAGAATGCAACTGGGTGAAGCTTGAGAAACATAGTGCATTATCACCAATGGTGATACACAAATTTACAACCAAAAGAGTGATATCCGTAAAAGTAGAGAAAACTACTCCATAAAATTTACAAAGAAGAACTAAGTACTTTTGAGTGCACGAACTGTGAAATCAATGTCAGCTGAAAAGACATCAAATTGAGGTGTAAAAATCATCTATCGGAGTAGTTTTACATGAATAGCAATTGGCTGCAAGGGATAAAATCTTGGTCACAGGTCAGACAAAGGCTGATGATACAGTCATCACTGAAGTGGGGCGCCACAATGGGTCGCAAGCGTTGCACATATAAATTTCTAAAGAAGAATAAAAAAAGAAACTAAACTATAGTGTGAAAGAGAGTATAGTTTGTTTCAACTAATTTCTTGCATAATTAATCATTAGAATTCAAATTACTTGGTCTTCGTCAATAAATATGTGAATGGTAATGTCTTCTTAAATCCTACGAAAATCAATAAATCAATCATCTTTATTATGTGAAGTACTTTCTCTCACAACAAAATACTTAATATGCCAAAATATTTTTTACTTTCACTTTGGTTAATCACAGTGTACAACGTACTCTCTCTTTGATTGTCATGTAATGACTGGTAAGTGTAAATATATCCAACGCCCAAGCAGAATTGATGATCCTATTTCTTTTCCGCAATTTACTTAAGAAGTGAAGAATGTGACAATTACAGCCATCCTTTCCTACAACCTCGCCTGAAAAATCTGATGTCCTCAGTTTCTGCATCCTCTCCCTTCATTTCAAAAGGTCTGGGCATCTCCATCTTTAAAGGCAATGCCTATTTGCAACACAATCACTGAGGAAGTTCATAAATGACTATCAAGTATCAACTTGCCTAATCTACACCTTCCTCTCATGTGTAAAACCAGATTTACCCAGCCCAATACTCAGATTTTCTTGCTTCACATCACACTGTCTTTAGCATTCAGTAACAGGTGAAGAGGCCCATAAAGCCGCTACAGAAGCCATAGCTGCTGTAGTGTGATGTTGTACAGCCATTACAGAGAGAATTTTAACGGCACCAAAAACAGACGTCTGCAATGGTGGCTGCCGGAAAGGTCAATCATCAGCTAGCACATTGCTTGTCGAGGCAGCACAATTTAATTAGGCAAGAGATTCCTCTCACCAGCGAACCATCCTAACCAGGGACTAGAAAATACAATCATATACATTTTAGAGAAACCTATTTTGAATGAATGCAGAATATTAATGGAGACATTCCAGCAGGTGAGGTTGAATCCCATGTTTAGAGAAGCTAACTAATGTGCATGTGCACTTGCTGGGTCAGGGAATGAATTTGAGACAGATAAGGTTGCTTTTATGATATCCTGACTGGCCTTTTGAACTTGTTGGCTAAGGATAATGTAAGTAATGCTATTATTTCTGCTAATATAAGCACTTTAGACTCAAATTTTGAGAGTGGTATGCCTCCCTTCTTGGTTGTGTACTATGTTAGCATCTTCATGAAGTTCTGGTTTTAAGCCCCCCCCCGCCCCCCCAAAAAAAAAAAAAAAAAAAAAAAAACACATTGTGAGATAGCAGATCAAAAACAACTCTGCAAAGGAAAGACCTCCCTGGGTTTGTGCCAGGGATACTGATTAGACAAAAAATGTTCGTGTTTACATTTTCTAGAAGAAATGAATCAAAGTAGAATAATTCATGACACAAAGCTGAAGAACCAGAAAATTTGAAAAATTTACTAGGGGTAAAAAGCCAAAGCTTCTTTCTTCTACAAGTTAGCTCGATAACGCAGACGTTTCTTTGGAAAAAGGAAAAGGTCAAAAAGTGCTCCATGACTTTCATGCCAAAACAAAAGCAACTTGTGTGACAATATTTAAGATGACTTCAAGTGACTTTTATATTTTGATGTGTACCTTTTCGTGATCCGAAATGTCAAATTTTAAAAGGAAAAAAAGAATCAAATCTCAACCACCAAAAACAAAAGTTCAAGCAAAAAACTGTAGCAAAGCCATTCCATACACACCCTAAATTAGCAAGTCAACAAATTGGCCGAGGCAGAATGACAAAGGATCAAGTCTGTGTTCATACCTCTAGTTGAGACAGATCTGACAAAGCATCAGTGCCTCGTCTAGTATTCTCCTTGGTCATGCTGCTGAGACCATGAGATGCAGAGGTTATCCTGGCAGCAGCAGGATCATTTGGAGGGGGAGGGAGAGGAGACCGGACTTTTCCGGCTCCGCTGGGTGGTGGTGCAAGGCCTAGAGCTTTTGGTTTTCCACTCCCTGAAGGCCCTCCTGACAGTCCAGCAGCTGAAAGCATACCGGTCCCACTAGAAGACTTGTGCTTCACATTTATCCGAATAGTTTCACCTTCCTAACATCCAATAAATTTGTAGTCAGTTCTGTCAGCATCAATTTGCAGCAACTTGAATAAATACTGCAGGTTAGCAATACTTATTAAAATTAATACCATAGCACGAGAAACCCACCACATCCCAAGTGAATGTGAAACTTGCCAAATGATGTAAAACTAATATCTTCTTCTATCTACTGAGAATTTAGAAGACATACATGCATTAAACAAGACATTACAAGTACCAACATGTCGGCTATAAAGAATCATATCGCTCGAAACTTCTTTCAGCTGAGTACAGCTCAATAGATCTAGAAAGCCAAAGTGATGATATGATGCCCATTTATTTTAAAATTTTGATTTCACCTTAACATAAAACCTTTCTCATCGAGGTTTGCAATGTAGAAAATTCAAATGATTCAGAAAATTTGTAAATAAAACTATCTTCAATGAATGAAAATGAAAAAGTAAAATCTTCTCTTTCCATAGATAGTCGACAACCAGCACTTTCGATTGGATAATATCCATGGAATAAAAAACAATCAAACATATTCTTCATTCCTTCTTTAACCATCTTTCCCCCCACTTCAGTCTCTTCATTTCTCCTCTTTTGAAACTAACTATATGTGCGACATCTCAAGTTCCATGACAGATAGGAGAGGCCATATTGAGTGATTTATAAGTCAACTCCCACCCCCAAATGGTCTTTAACTTGTATGGTTACTTAGAGTACTCCCTTTTGGGAGCTTGGCTTGCATGTGCCGGGCCAGGTTGTTACACATGGAATCAAAGTAGGACAACCTCCAACTGATGTGTGATTTGTGGAAGGACTAGGCTAGTACCTGATTTGATGAGAGTAGGGGGTGACTGCCGAGGCAAGTGAGCTCGGACAAGGTTCAGCTCCTGGCGTGCTTCTGGGGTGCCGAAGGGGACAGGATTATAGTGGACTACACATCAAATATGGAAAGTATCGCTGGGTGATACGGGCCAACACATATGAGGATGTCTGTTCTTTATGTGAGGAAGTTTGTGACATCTTAAGTCACGCATCAGTTGAGAGAAACCTTGTTGAGTGATTCATAAGTCAACATCTAATTTGGTAAACATAAAGGGGGCATGTTCAACGGGGCCCCCAAAAGGAGTACTCTTAGTAACCATACAAGGTGGTGGCGCCCTTTGTAAATCGATATCACAAATTTTTCTATGTTACCATTTCATGAAAGAGAGGATTTTTAAGCCACACATTGGAGCATGGCTACGTCTGCTCTCCCTTATGGACGATACAACATGTCTATCTGTTTATACATTCTACATATGCTTAGCTGCAAGTCTGATAAACTGGGACATACTTGAAGCTTTGATTGGAAAGAAACAGCAGTTAAAGGAATCTGCAAGTCCTGGCGGATCATCTTTCCTGATCTTTATGCAGAATATCAACCTTCAATAAGTATTTACTCATACTTCGAACAAGGTTGCTTGCTAGTTGATCAGAACATATGTTATGTTGTGTCCCCTAACAAACACCCAGAAGTGGGTGATCAAGCAGTAAGCTACTTGGTTCCCCGAAGAGACCAACAAAGAAGCACTCACACCTGAAGCGAAGGATTAGCACACAAACTCTTGATCATATATGGCCATTGCCGACTGAAACAAAATACTAACCTTATCAGCTTATCCTCATGATTAGATCCACAAGTACAAAATCCTGATTAGGTAAAGATCCCATCTTACCAGATCCAGAAACACAAAAACTCAAACGCTAAGCCTAGCATACACGGATTCGAGCACAGTTCAACGATTCACATATGCTGAAGCTAACGAAAACAAAAGCGGAAAGCCGTCCTCAATTTACCTTCAACCGGTGATTAACAGCCGGGTGAATGTCGATGTGCCCATCGCCATCACCCGCCCCCTCGCTGGAACCCTCCTCCTTGTCGCTCTCCCGCCGCTTCACGTGCTTATCATGATCGGACAAGGCGACGTTGAAATCGAAGGCCTCGTTCCGCTCGGCGAAACCCAGCCCGATGAAGGCGTGCTTCCCCCGGCCGTCCTCGATCCGGAGCACGAAGTAGCGGGAGGAGTCGAGGACGGTCTCGACGGCGCTCTCCCGCTGGCCCGGGAGGACGAAGCAGGCGGCGAAGAGCTCGCCGGAGCCCGGATCCTCGAGGCGGATCTCGCAGCGGTCCTTGCAGGAGACGACGCGGAGGCGGCCGGACCAGATCTTGTCGGACTGGAGCCACTCGCCGCACTTGTAGCCGCCGGAAGTGGGGCGGGGCGGGATCTTGTAGACGGCGACTTCCCGGACGACGAGGAGGGTGTGCTCGAGGGCCTCCTCGTCGTCTTCGACCTCGAACGACATTGCGACGAGGGCGGCGCTCTCTCGTTCGGCGATCGGTTCGGAGTTACGACGGTGGAGTTTTCGAGGGAAGACGAAGACGGGCTCAAAGCTTTGAAGCTTCGGAGCTTTGGAAGAGTGATCTCGAGTTCAATTTGAAAGGTCAACTAAAAATTGAGAGAGAGAGAGAGAGAGACAATATGTCCCGTCCCCATTGTCGTCCTGCAACGTTACCTTCCATCTGTTGATTTGCCGAAAAGGTGTTTTTGCCAAATTGCCATGTATGCATGCATGCGTAAAACCCAAACCAAGGTGAAATATGTAATTTCGAATGGAGGTTATCTCATCATGCTCGATTGGTATAAAACTTCTGGTGAGATTTATGATTCGTTCGTGATGCCACGTCGATTTTTATGGGTGCGCTTGCCACGGCTTTGAGTTTAGAGTTTCTTTCCGGAACGAGAATTTTAAGGTGCCCCCACTGACTTTGGTTTGGCGGCATCATTTTCCAGAGCTAAAAACCCTAATGTATGCGGCGCAAGTTTAAAATGAGGAGAAAATCCACGTACAAAGAGAAGGGGCGGGGGGCGATCACTGACCCCTCTTGGTCCGGCGGAAGCGGGGTTAACTAGCCCCGGCACCCCATTTTGCGCTATTCATGCGTCTTCATATTAGTTTACATGACCTCAGTCGAGCTGGATATAGACAATGCACCCATTCTCAATGAGTGCTAGATAGCAATGGTCGGTCGAATCACCATCATTGCAAGTTGAGATGCAAAAGATTTAGCATTCTTTTTGGGGCTGAAAAAGTAAAAGAAAAATCCTTATCGTACGTGAAGTTAGTGAAGTAGAATAAAAGAAATATCTGATATCATATAAATTGGGTCCCGAGCTCTCGAAAGCCCTCTTGGTGTACAAGAGACTCGCATAAAGTTAAAGAACTTGAGCGACTCGACTTTAGGGTTGACAATATTGGACACTACACGGCTTCTTTATATGATATTGAGACAATATGCGAATTACCTAACAAAAAGAATTTGATTATGATACGGCACGATGCATTGCACCCTCATATGGCAACACGAATCGACATAGATAAGCGCGTTCTTATTGCGATGCTATTTCAGTACATGAGAATCGAAAATGACGATTCGCTCTTTCTTTTTATGTCAGACACGAATCGGGACCAACCCTAAACGTGCTCACGACACGCGAACGGAAAATCGCCAGCCCTGCTCCGGCTCGAACGGACAAGCGCTCGTGCGGCACGAGAGCTCTTCGAGAGTGGGCCCCACTTGGGCCCAATGCGCGAAGGTTTCGGCCTTTCGCAGCCGATTTCCCGCCCAATGGGCTCAACTCGAGGCCCAATCGAAACCCCCGCGTCTGCCAAAGTCAAGCCCTGCTCTTCTACCGGAGTCAAAGGCTCGGGCGCTTCATATAGCAGTCGTCTCTCAGTCTCGACACTCGCTAAGTTTCAGTGCGATCGCAGCGTTGGTCGTCGTCGCGGCCGTTGTCGCCGTCGTCGGTACAGCCTTCTCCTCGATTCTCTCCTGACCTCCTCCCGCATCGAATCCGCTGGTGTCTGGCGTTCGCTGATCGACCATCTTCTCTCGGCATTTGCGGGTATGGCGAGCGCCCGGATGGCTGGGGTCCTGATGCTCGCGCTCGCGGCTCTGTCGATCTGTAACGCCGCGTCGATCTTCCGTCCGGTCTCGGATTCTCACCGATCCGCCGCTCTCGAGCTGTTTGCGCCCGTCGGTGGCTCCTTCGCGAGGTCCGCTTTCCGTGGTTCCTTTGTTGTTTGGTGATTGGTGGGGAAATCACTGTTAAACCCTAGATCTGCTGTTGGTTTTGAGTTCTGATATTGTTTTCCTCCTTTCTCTGTCTCTGTCTCTCTCTCTCTCTGCCGATGGTTGCTGTTAAATCGAACATGCGAGTTCCTGTGCTTTGATTGTTTGGTTCGGTTGTTATGGATTCGCAATCTATGTGTTAAGCGACTAGCTGAACTTCCACTGGAAATTTTCAGCTTAGAAGAGGCGTATGAGGCATTACGGACATTCGAGATTCTCGGAGTTGAGAAGCAGGGTGATGTGAGCGCCGCCACTTGTCCGTCCGTCACATCGGTTCTTGGTTCGTCTTCAGCTCCGAAAGAGTTGTTTTACGCCCTGAAAGTTAACAGCATCTTGAAATGCAATGTGGACGATGCCTCGTTTGAGGTATTTCGAGCTCTTTGCTCTTTGCTCTCTCTCTCTCTCTAACTTCCCATTCGAGGGATGTTGAAAAGGTCATTTTTCGAGGCTTAATGATTTTTCTCTCTTATGGAGGTCGTTGCATCAAGACTTAAAGCTGTTTTGAATGATGCAAGTTCGTTACTTGACTTCTACTACTCAATTGGTGGACTTGTTCTAATCAAGGTAAAAATGAGATCATTCTGTCTTCATTGGTCCAGAGCCTTCCGCATATTAACGGGAGGCATCGATTTTCCTTATTTACGCGACTCAGGCAGGCTTTCAGCTTCAATTTTGGAGCTTTTTCCATCTCAAGCAAACTAATTCCTCCTTTGTTGTGAACATTTCTAGGATCAAACTTCTAATGTCGAAGTTCTTGTTGGTGATGCTGAAGGAACTTTTCAGTCGATCAAGGTATGTGGATAGCCTTCATAAACCTCTGACTAAATGGGACTGGTCTGTCTAAAAATTCACTACAATAACTAGGCTCTTAGACACCACTATTCTGTAGATTTTTGGGTAATGTATATGGGGTATTCTGGATGGAATCTGGGCCAGACCCAAAGTCATATATGCTTCTTTTTCTCTGCCTTCTTTTGTAAGGAGATCTATCTTGACGTCAGTATGACCCTTCAACTTAGTAATGGCATTGTTTGGTAATGTACTTTAATCTTCCAATTCATTGATAGGCTCTCAGCCAGAGTGATGGAAGGTGGCGCTATAGTTCTAGCAATCCTGAATCTAGCACGTATGCTGCAGGTAAAGATTTATCCTGTCTTGGCTTCACTATGTCAGACTTGTCTTGTATTTGGGATCTAGCTAGCTTCTGTGATTACACTCAGTTTGATGATGCTTGCTCTTGTAGGATTGGCACTTGAAGCGCTTGCCGGTGTCATTTCGTTGGCTTCACCTGAAATCAATCAATCCTTGGTGATTCTTCCTTACTTCCTCTGAAAAGGCCTATAATAAATCTAAATGGGGAAATTACATATCTTCACAAATTTCTATATCTTCAAAAATTTTTAACTTGATGTTAATGAACTGGTTAGGTATGCATTTTGATCTGTGTTTTTCCTCCTAAGCAAGGTTATGCACATTTTATTTAAGTTTGTAAGTTTTGGCTTTCCCACCAAAACAAAAAAGAAAATTTAAATTTAAAAAGATTATGAAATCTCTCTACGACTTAGATGTCAATATTTATCTGTTTTTAAAGATGCGAGGTGCACCTTTGATAAAAGTTCAACCTTGAATGCCAAAGCAAAAGTATGAGGGGAAGGCTAAAAAGGGATTATTCCAAACACACCTTGAATTCGTGCTCTTAACAAGGCATTCTGTTTTTCTCTTTTATGATACTTTCCCTATTTGGTTCGACTACTTTATCAACTTAAAATGATTTAAAGAGTAGATATATATTTTGCTGTTTTGGACGGACATGAGCTTAAATTAGATGATTATTCACTATATGGTTTTATCACATAGAAGCTCGATTTTGTGCTTGCTTATGAATTTAAATTATAATCATGGTGTCATTATCAAGGGTTGATCTGTGATTGGTACCTTGATTGCTTGAATCACATATAAGATTGTCGGATTGGTGAAGTGCCTAGATCGAATGTAGATGACACCGATACATGTAACAACAAGAAGAGTAGGGCACAGTTCTTGTTAGCTTCTGCAGGATACATTAGATGGATTTGGCCATCTTATGACTAATGTAAGTCATCTTCAGTAGTTTGATAGACTCAAGTTGATATTGATAGAATAATGTAGCGTTTAGTCTTGCACTTACATAATGAATGGTTTAGATATTTGATACCTTATAATTAACTGAAAGAATCCAGTTAACTAGACATGTTGGCTAGGGTGAAAAAACAGGCTCTCTAGCTGTTAGTAGTGTCAAAAGATTGCTCAGGATGCTATCATTTAAAATTTTACTATACAATGAAAAAGAATTTGTGAGTGCTACAAGATTGCCAATTTTACAGCTGCAAGCTGATAACTGCCTAATTATATTTATTGGTGCACCTATGACATAGATGTGCGGGATGCACAATTGTTCTGCTTTGTACTCTGTATGCTATTGTTGTATACATTTTGTTTTTACTGGATGAGATTGTTCTTTGTTTAACTTTCTGTTTGATGGCAGATCCGCACTGTCAGGAATGATATAGTGAAGCTTTTCGACAGTATTGAAAAATATGGTATGCCTGATTGTCATCTCTGCCTCAGCCTTCTCATTTGAAAGTTAAGCTGTACTTTTTTCTGGCCACATGATTCAGAATTTTCTGTTCATTTAAGTGGTACAAGGTCTATGGATTATGGAATATCGTTTATAATCCCTTCGTTGGTTCATTGAATAGATGAAATTTAGGCGATGTGAATTTTAATTTTGAAGACATTTTTTTTTTTTGTCAGAATTTTGAAAATGACCTGCAAATAATGGCATTCATTAACAGATGTCTTGAATTTACTTGTAAAGTCTACTGAATATTCCAGTGAACAAAGTCTTATAGTTTATAATAATGATACCTCACAGAGATTGCAAATCAGTAAAGCACAACGTACATTCTTGTTTCATTAAGCAATTAGACATATTATTAAATGAATGGTGATCCTTGCTGCAGATGATGGGACCTTTTACTTTGATGAGAAAGTTGTTGATGCACGTGAGCATCGAGGTCCGCTTTCAGTAACCTCATCTGTCATTCAAGGGCTAACAGCTTTTGCATCTGTGACTTCGGAAAGTATAGTTGTGAGTTGGAGATCCTTATGTCTTGTATAGGCTTTGGCAAGTAAGTTTCGGTGAAAATTTGTAATAATGCATACATGCCCCTTTTTCCTTTTGCAGCTTCCACAGGACAGAATATTGGGTTTAGCTAAATTCTTCCTTGGGATTGGAATTCCTGGGGATGCCAAAGACTTGTTCAATCAGATTAGTTCATTAGCATGCTTAGAAAACAATAGGTACGCGTCCATGGTTTTGATAACAGCTATCTGCTTGTTCACTGTCAGCTATCTGCCTGTTTATGAAATGTTGGTTAAGATACTCTCTATAAGTTGCTGTCAGAACACGAATATATTATAATTAGACCAGAGACTTGCAGTTTTAAAGAGCTTTTACCGAACAGATGGTCTAGCAGATCTGATTATTCTTTTGAATAGGTTGCTGCTTAAATATAAGACAAAACAGGATCTGGGATGTTTCTATGAAGTAGAATTTGAAGGGTTAGCTGAAAAGGAAAGAAAAAAAAAAAGGAAAAAACAATAAGGAGAAACTGGCTCTTACGTTTTAATGATTAGAAAACAATTGTGGATCTTATGCTCCTTTGTTTTGCTTTTCCTTTTGAACTTTTGGAAGCTCTGCACTGTCTCCTTTGTACTTATCTTGTCATTGTTGCTAACAATTACAGAAAAATGACAGAAGAATGAAATAAGACTATTCTTATATGCTCCACATTTGTCATACTGAGTTTAAGTGGCCTATGATTAAATTGATATCATCATATTGGATTGCATGTACTAGATTGGAGTAAAACAATATAATTCAAAAATAAAAAATAGGTTTGGAGAAACATAACTGCGGTCTGTTTCAGTCAGAAATTAACATGAATGACCTATGACCTTTGCCCTCTGATTCTTTTACAAGAGTTGTATTGTGAAAGCAACCTCAACTTTTGGCTGTACTGTGAAGGTAATGCCATGATGGGAATGCATAAGTGAGATTTTGTAAAGTGATTAGGAAGAAAAATGCACATGAAGTTTTATGGGCTGATGGACCCAGCATAAGTTGAGCTATCTATACTAATTTTAGTCAATTGATTTTGATTTGCGTGCAGGGTTTCCATCCCCTTGATTTTATCACTTCCAAGCACAGTCCTTTCTTTGACAAAGAAAGACCAGCTGAAGGTTAATTTCTAGTGTGGAACTTTATTTTATGTGTACTAGAAATGAACAAAATCTATAGTCTGTCTTCAAGCACAATTTAAGCAATCTGATTTTCTTTCTCCTTTCTGAAAACATGCTTTAGATATCTTCTTAGTTCTGAAAAATAACTTTAGAAAGAAGTGAATCAAAATCCTTCAGATGAAAAGGATCTGTACCTTTGCAAATGTCTTCGGGTCATAATTCTTATGCTTCTCTGTAAATACAGGTTAAGGTGAATACTGTGCTCGGTTTGAACTCTCCTCCCTTGAAAGTGAAGCTGATTCAAGCTTTCAGCTCAGTTTCGAGAGATGTTCCTGTTATTGAGAGTCAGGTGCAATTGGACTTCTCTTTTCTTAGTTGGTGGAAATGTTCCTCTGGTGCCAATTGATCTTATGGCATGATGTACTTCTGTTCAGTTGGTTTTCTGATTATTTCAATTAACAATGTAGGAACTCAAGTATGATTCGGAGAGCACATTTCACAGCTTGGTATTGCCCGAGGCTGTTGATGTGGGAAGTTACATCTTTGTTTTTGAGGTACCTTTCATTCTTTGGGTAGATGAGTATAAATTCGGTGACAGCGGATCCTAGAATGATAATGCATCAATCCTATGTCCCACAGCTGGCACTTCAAGATTCAGAGGATGGGAAAACCTATGCTACCGGAGGCCAAACTCAAATCCCTATTTATATTACTGGAGTCATGAAAATCAAGAATGCTGCAATCGCAGTGCTTGATAGTGATCTTGGGACTGTAGATACCCAGAAAAGGTTGGTCTGCTGCATTGTCCATTATGATCCAAATGCCTTAAAGTAATCTTCTCACTTCAATGTTTGGAGTAATGTTAAATGAAACTCTGGTCCTAGTGATGGAGGATTTGTCGTCATCAAAGTATTCAGTTAATTCAACCTAGTGGTATGCCAAATTAGGCCTTACTCCTGTTTCAAATCAGCTAATCTCTGGTGGATTGGAATGTAGATATTGTTATACAACTTTCCGTATGATTTCACGAGCTTTTAGTATAGACTCCTCAGGAATGAACTTAATAATTTTAAATTTGGACTACATTTTGTCTGAAGAATTGTGTGAGATGATCGATATGGCCCACTCATATTAGTGGATAAGGTTTATTTGTTCTAGTAGACTGAAGCTTTGAATCATTGCTATCTGGAATTGATTTAATTATGTAAATTCCACATCAAGAATCTGCTTCGTATTTAATCTTCTTCAAATTGAAGTTAATGGGAGTTAACTTGATGTGTGGATGTATTCAGCCTTAATCTGGATCGAGAAAATGATATCTCATTGTCAGCGAATCACCTCCAAAAGCTGCGACTTTCCTTTCAGCTGAGTACTCCACATGGTCATACCTACAAGCCTCATCAGGTCTGCTAGTCGACTATTATTTTCTTTTGTCCTCAAACAGTATTGTTTGCCACGGAATGTGGATTGAGGACTTTTTGGATGCAGGCTTTTCTCAAGCTGAAACACGAGACAAAAGTTGAACACGTATTTGTGTTGGGGATCTCGGGAAAACGGTTTGAATTGGTCCTAGTTAAGTGACATATCTTCTTTCCTTTATATCCTGAGTGTATACCTATTTATGATATTTACTTGAAGGTAAACATGATTTTCCAGTTGCATTGTCAAATTGGTGACGATGCTACACATGCAACTGCTTGATCTCTGAATCTTGTTAATGTGAGGGTATGAAATTTCATGGAAAAAATGTTAAAACAAGGACATCCAGACTGCATTCTACTTTTTGGTCGCACTTTGGCCATGTTCAATGAAAAAAGACTTTCATGTAACTAGAAATTTAGATTGGGTTTCGGACAATTTAGCTGCTTCCCCACAGATTTAGTGAAATTTTAGGAAGTTTGTCACTTTTTACTGACTGATTGTACTGCCATGTAGGATTTATTGGGACTGGTTGAGAAGTTCTTCTATCTCTCTGGTAGATATGACCTTCAGCTAACTGTTGGTGATGCTGTTATGGTGAGAATGGCCTCTTCTCGTGTATACTGCTGCTGATTTTCCTAGCAAAGTGAGCCAATATGTGTAATAATTTTTTCAGGAGAATTCTTTCTTGTTGCCCATTGGTCACGTCGAGTTAGATCTGCCAGAGGCTCCTGAAAAGGCACCTCGCCCTCCTCTGCGGCCAGCTGATCTCTCTTCAAGATATGGTCCCAAAGCGGAGATTGCCCACATCTTTAGAAGTCCTGACAAACGTCCACCTAAAGAGCTTTCTCTTTCGTTTCTGGGTCTTTCCCTCCTGCCATTCCTTGGGTTCTTGGTGGGGGTTAGTTTTCCATATCCCTCTGCATCTGCATATTTACTATATAATAAGCTAGTTTGCAGTTTTGTACAACCAAGTTAACTTGATCATTAATCTATATTTAAATAGCATGTCTATCTAAGCAATGGATACAATCTTCTCCTGAATTGTCCTTGGGTATGTCAGATTTGAGTGTAAATGCATTTCTCAGGAATTTAACTTTCTTGCTTGTCATACTAGTTTATTGGCTTGCTTAGATATTTCATATTGAAGTGGTTAATATAGGCCTAGGGACACTGGAAAAAAGTAAAATAAATATGATACTTACCCCAAAAAGCTAAACTTAAAGCATTATTATCTCACCCTTTTTGTTGGGGTTTCCTGATTCCCATTTTTGTTTGTACTTTCATATTTGTTGTGGGACCTGATAATTTCATCTGGTCATCTGCATATGTTAGAAAGTTGGCATCTTGTCCTCTTACTATCATTTTTTAGGCAACTGTTACTGATCTCATTACACGCAGGGACTTTCTCTTTTGCCTGTTTCTTGGGTGGCCATGAAATTCTGTGCACAATAATGACAAACAAAACACCGAATGGACAATACAATAGCTGTTTGGAATTTTCTTTATTCTTACTGATATAACGCACAAGTGATCATCTTCCCTTCGTACATCCCCTTGGTTATGATCTGCAATAGTTTTGGATCATTTTATCTTCCTCTATGAGCAAATGGATATTGATGTGCTTTATACCTTTGACAGTTATTCTGCTTGGGGGTGAATTTGAAGAATTTCCCTTCTTCGGTTTTACCTGCCACATTTGCCACGCTATTCCACGGTGGCATTGCAGCAGTTCTGTTACTCTACGTGCTTTTCTGGTTGAAGGTCAGTCTTTCCCTTCTGGCATCCATTAGGCTTTTTCTGATGAGTAACCTTGGATATTCGGTCATTTGTCCTTGCTTTATGACTTTCTTTTTCTCTTTTGATGTCTCATGCACAGTTGGATCTGTTTACGACGTTGAAGGCCCTTGGTTTCTTGGGGGCATTCCTGATCTTTGTTGGACACAGGACCCTATCTCACCTTGCCTCAACATCAGCTAAGTTGAAATCGGCCTAATAGAAGTCTTGAAATATTCCAGGAATAATCGATGGATAGAGGGAACATGTAGTTTGTGTGATGGATACTGGATAGGAGAGCTATTTAAATTTTGCAGGCCTCATATAGTTAAAAATGGTGCTGATAGGACAAAGCCGTTCCCGAATTTTTCTTTCTTTACCCAATTATTACGAGGAACAGCATCACGTAGTTGACATTTTTGTAACTCTTAGGCCTTGAAGGATATAAGGAAGTCTAAATATGGCGGACCCCAAGATTGGCCACTTTTTTGTAAGCTGTTTGTGCAATCTCTTTTGCTTGGATGTTGTTGTTAGTTATACGAATCGGGATCGAGCTATGTCATTTGGTGTCAGGCACTTGAAAAGCTCGTTCAAAGAAACCTAGTAGCAGATGCGTTCTTGAATTATGAAGGTGTCTCCATAGATTGCAGAGTGAAGTTTGACACTGTTAGGTCTAAAAGATGTGATTGTAGCATAAGCTCTCGTTCATTGTTCTCGTGAAGCTCCAGCTCTGGATATGCAAAGGTCAACATGGATGTGGCACGTCTCGATGGGATACTAGGTTTCGTACCATCCATTTAATTAGCATAACATTTTCTAGGATGTTGCGTATCTTAACCTCGTAGATCACTCGACCAACGTCATTGGTCACGACTCTTGTTCGACGGAAAGTTTCAAGAAAAGTGTTATTTGACGGGGGGACACCAAGGGCCAATGAGATTTGTTTCTGCTTGATGTTTTAATTAAGAGAAACTCAGAAGAGATTGATTCATCGTATTCTCAAGTTAGTCCTATGATTCAAGCGTAGCATGTGTATTAATAAATCCGGATCTTCGGTTGTATATGTACAAATTCCGTTGGCACGAGCAAAGCAACTGCTCTATTATCACCTTAAAATAAACCTTATCCTCGGCACTCCATGTATAAGAGGGATAATGATGCAAATAGATCTTGAATTTTGGTTTAATGTGCAATATGATCTCTAAACTTTCAATGTGGTACATGAACTTTAATCTAATGTTTGATGTGAACTTTAAATTTTTAATTTATTTAATGTGGTTCTTAGACTTTTGATATATATTCAATGTGGTTCATGAACTATATAAAAATATGTAATGTAGCTCATGAACTTGACTTAAACGCCACGTTAGCAATTTCCGGTGGCAATTGGGCGAAAAGACTGTATTAGAATTCTGCGCAACGATTGAGGATAAAATTGACAAAATTGAAAAGTTTAGAACCGAATCAGCATCCGTACAATAGTTCTAGGAAAGATATGGTAATTTTCCCTTTGATAAATTGCCCCTGGCACTTGAGAAGATCGGATATTAAGTTCTCTGTTTTGACTAAAATGACCATGTTTTGGACCTTGAACGCATTGCTGAGGGGGCTTGGGGAGCGGGTAACATTGCAAATAATGTGTGAGGAAAAGGGTTTAAGGCAACGTGCGGTGTCACAATAGTCCAAAAGATTGTGCAAATCTTCTTGAATCTTGCTGGATATGAATATCAAAGGAACATTAAACCTAGTTTACCATGTGTAGAGAGAGAGAGAGAGAGAGAGAGAGAGAGAGAGAGAGAGAGAGAGAGATTCAAATCAACTCCACGAAAAGCACTTGTCACTTGACAAATTATCAACAAATGTCAAATTCGAGATCCTTAATCACTCTCAAGAGTATCCTATCCTACCCAATAGAACCTGTCACAACCCTAGCCAGCTTCATCACTTTGTGCATGGCCATGGCATAACAAATTTGCTTGGCCCACGAGAATCTCACTTCTTCGTGAATTATTGTTTTGCTTTAGGGCAAAGAATTTCAACCATCCGAAAGCAACTTGCGATTGCCGCGGATTGCTTTAATGATTAATCATCTTTTTGAAGATGGAGTCCCTACGAACCTATCGCAATCCGAGTCTACATATAGTTAGGGTTAGTTACTCCTTTTCGTTTATTTATTATTTGTTGTTTTTTTGGCTTGTCGGGCTACCATTAGAACCTAAACATTCCAAGTTAATTTAATCTCATCGGAGATTTGAGTACGTGTGATTCGATGGAATTTGCCGGGTGCTCTAACTGGACCAAACCCCCACCTTTATGAAAAGGCGTAAATAGAACATGTACGAAATGTGTTTACACGTAGTGCATTGAAAAAATTTCAAATACGATCATGAAGTGGAACGATTTTCTTAAAATAGTTCCCACAGTGAACTTTGTGTTAAGTGAAATCCTGAAGCGAGCAACTTAGTCTCAAAATACACCCTAAACTTACTAGAAGGCAAGTTTTCGCCAGCTCGTGCATCTCATCTGCCACTTTTGAAGCCATGGCCAAGGACCTTGTTTTTTTTTTTTTTTTTTTTTTCCTTCGTAGCCATGCTGGGCCACTTTCGGTGCCCGATCTCATTCAACGTAAGGAAGTCGCCGGAGATTTTCTATGCCAGTGTCATCCCCGACCGCTCTCTATCCAGCACTAGCTCAATGATGCAGATGACCATTCTCTCTCGTCTCAGTCGCGGCCTTGGCCTCCATATCTCCGAGCTCTAGGCCAACGCCCTAGATCTCCGAGTCGGTGGCCGTGGCCACTCTATTTCTCGTTCACAGCCGTAGCGGCTCTCTCCCTCTCTCTCCTCACTTGCGACCAAGGCTGCCAAATCTCTGAGCTCCAAGCCATGGTCGCTCGAGCTTTGGGCCAATGGCTATGTCCGATCCCTCTCCTCCCGTTCGTGACTCTTTATCTCCTCTCACTTGCGGCCCTCCTAGCTCCTCTCACGTGCGGCCATGGTCGCTCGAGAGCTTTGACATATTGTGGCGAAAAAAATCGAGCGAATCTACTAAGCCGAGCCCCGACATCGAGGCCACGAAGGTAACCGGCCAACCACAAATCCCTGGCCATGCAAGGCTAGCGACCTACACTGGAATGAATTGACGGAGGTCGCGACTTTTATGATCATAGGTCGCAAGCTTCTAGAGGAGAGAAAAAGGAATCTAGGCATAGTTGACTTTGCATCCAGTCCTCACTTCGTAGCCACCGTCGCCACTGCTATCCCTTGCTCCTCGCCGTCGTCTCCTGAAAATCGAAGAAGCCCTTCAAGCAGTCGGCGAGCTTGAAGATTTAACCGCATAAATCGAAGTAAGAGCGGAGGTGGCGCAGGCTCGGAAAGTGGGAAAAAGAAAAGAACAAAGAAGAAGATGAACAGAAGGAAAGGGGAAAAAGAAACGGAAAAAAGGACAAAAAAAAATGCCCTGGGCGAAGTTGTCCATGACCATGGCTTGGAAAGTGGCGCGCGCGATGCATGTGCTCGCCGGCCGATGAAGATTTGGCCAGTTGATTAGCGGGGGTGTGTTTTAAGATTAAGTCACTCATTTCAAAGGCTTATTTGAAATAACGTCCATCATGGACTTTCTTTTAAGAAAAAGAAAAGCTTCACAATCGTATTTAAAATTTTACCAAAATACTGGAAAAGGAAAAGAATACGAGTGAGTAATCATGAACTAATCAAAACATATAAGGCTCGACTTCAAGGCCTCACAGCTCTGGAATAATCAAACATCAGTGATAGTATATGCTAAGCTCTAATTAGATACGCACACTTGGGTTTGTCGCACTTCCTTTGATTATGAAATAATTCTTCAACGATCCATCACATCGATGCCTGCGTGTTGGACGATGCTTAAGCTTTCAGACAACAATTTTCCATATTATCAAGCCATAGATCGAATCTTTGGATACGGGGCATTATTAAAGTAAAATTACTGTTGATTTTGAAAAGGACGTAAAGCTATTAATTGTAGCCCTCCTCGTAACTGATAACGAAATCCCATCCACTCCTTCCTTCCTTCAAGTGCGCCCCGCCAAATCACGTTGGCGAGTTGGTGATTATTTGCAGCCACCACTCTCATTTTCTTCTAATTGCTCATCAAATTTAAGCCTCACTCGATCTCGATCTTAGATTGAGGTGGTTTTTCTTCCCCTCCCCCTCAAAAGAAAATCAAGAGTCAAATTGTTAATTTGCTTATCGAATTCGTTAGAAAACCCAATCCAAAAGATTAAGGCATTATATGGAGGCGTGGTTTTCATATTTAAATACAACACTCCCTCTCACATATTAAAGTGTGGCAATATTTAATAGGAGAGCCAAATAGGGGTTTGGAAAGATGTAGATTCGAAATCTCTTGCTTTGATATCATGAAAAATATTGGGACCGCTGCCAACTATTCTGAAAAACTTATACTGTTAGATGAAAGGGGAAAATTGTCCAAAAAATCCTAAATCTATTGCATTTTTGTCAATTCAATCCTAAATTTTTAAGTTTGCCAATTGAGTCTAAAACCTTTACACTTTTTGCTAATTGAGTCAATCCGACCAATTTTGGCAGGAAATCGCTGACGTGAATGCCAGCCAGCCATGTGACAAGATGTAGACATTTTTAAATAATATTTTAAAATTTTTATGGTTTTTTCCTTTTCTTTGTTTTGTTTTGTTTTTTTGTTTAGAGTTGGTCAGTTCACCCTCGTCGGCCACAAGCGATTATCGGCCCCAAGCGAGGGCCGGCGACCCTTGCTAGCCCTAGGCGAGGGTTGGCCTACCTCGCCGTGTAAAGCGAGGGCGTGCGAGCCCTCACCCAGGACCGATAAGGTTTGGCTGGCCCTTGCTTGTGGTCGGCGAGGGTCGGCCAGCCACCCTCATTGGCCAACTCTAAATCCAAAAAAAAAAAGAGAAAAGGAAAAAAAGAGAGAAAAAAGCCATAAAAAATTCAAAATATTATTTAAAATGTCTACATTAGCACCATGTGGCCGACCGGCATCCACGTCAGCGATTTCCTATCAAAATTGGCCGGATGGACTCAATTGGCAAGAAGTGTAAATGTTTATGACTGAATTGACAAACTTGAAAAGTTTATGACTGAATTGGCAAAAATGCAATAGGTTTTAGACTTTTTGAACAATTTTCCCTAGATGAATGTATAGTTTTAAGATATAAAATATAAGAAAATTTTATCTTTTTCGAAAGAAAAGAGTCCTCAATTTCGCTTTCTTTTATATGTTATGATTTAAGAGTTGATTTTCGCTTTAGTGTCTGTCGGATGTACATATGTAATGTTACTTTAATCTTATCAAGACTACTAGGCTAGACAATAACATGCCATTATTCTATTACTATTTTGAAAAGAAATAGCATGCTACTATTAGCAGTCTTGATAAGATTAAAGTAACATTGTGTATGTACATCCGATAGAATCATTACATATGTATTCTTTTTCCTCCTTAAAACTCATAAAGCTTGCCCTTTTCTCATTTTAATTTGAATTGTTATGTATACGAAGAAGCTTTTTCAATATAAAGTAGTTAAGTTTTTTTATTTCCTTTTCTTATCTTCTACTATTACAGAACTTTTGGTTGAAAAACTAAGAAAAGTGTCTCTCAAGGGAGTAACATGTCATGTGTCCAAAAAAGATAGAACTTTATTGGGTCTCCATCAAACTTCAATAGCTATGGTTAGAATGAGAACCCTCCTCTCTTTTCTTTTGTTTATTTTAGTATAATTTGAAGCTTTATCTTCCTGCATTATCTTCACCTATAAGCCCTTATAGTTGGGCATTATTACTATTCAAACGAATGAAAAGCAACTTCTTTGTTTAGTAAATATTAAATGTCGAGATCGGTCTACACTAAATGAGATGACAGATTGCAAGCGAATCTTTAAGCAAGTGGACCATATTCAATATCAAAAAACTTTTCAAATTTGCCCGTCGGTCTAAACATATGTAGAATTCTATTGTTCTATGCCCAAGTTTATGGATTTTGTTTTTGTTCTCGTAAATTTCAATAAGTATTGTAAGTGCCAAAAATTTGTCATTAAAAAAAAATGACGGGTGACTTTTTTTCCTACGTAACTTATCAATACTTTTATGGAAATTACCAAATTTATTTACAAAACTTTCTACCGTTTTGAATGACTAACTCTTATATGGAATTACAAATCGAAATTAGACTAACTTACCTACTTTTTGTTGAATTAAACAATCAACTATATGAATTACCAGCTCTCATCTGAGTTACTTACCATCGTTTAATCTTTTTGTTTTTATCCCTTACATTTAGTAACTCATTTAAAAAAATTACCAACCCAAATTAGCGTAACTCACTAACTGTTCTCTCATTGAGTCAATCCAATGCGCTTAGGCGAGCGATAATGATGGCCGTGTAGATCTTAGTTGCACGACTTAGATTTGTTGCCACTGTTGGGGGCGACAACACAAATCTAAAGTCCCTCGATGGATATTCGACCCTAAGGCCAATGTACATACACCCAAGAGGCATCTTCCTCTCGAAGGGTACTTTTGGACGACCGATAGGCTTATATTAAAGAGAAATGAAGAATGAAATGGTGATCTCATTTGAGTAGGAGCCTTGTTTTCCTGAATTCCTGATTGGAGTAGATCTCCTCGAACTAATTAGAGGTATGATTGGAGGAAATTTCCTCCGGCCCTTGTCACGGAGCAATGACTTCCATATATGGCTGATGGACACCAGGTACTGCCGAGAACTATCTCCCCTTCTCTCAATTGACGTGACACTATGTTAGGGACGCATGTTACACGGCCTCCTCAGCATTGTTCACTCAATTAGTAGATTATCACTGACAGAAGAAAACTTAGTTGCACAGGTCGAAAATGTTGGAGGACTTTGCTTAAACAAAATGAAATGTTGAAAGACTATATAAATATCACAAATAAACAAAAGTTAGAGAATGTCCTTCTCTCCAACCTAATGCGCTGATATATCCCTCTCTCAAGAGATTTGATTGAAGATGTGAGTCTACCCTATGGATGGAAGGAGATTTTGAGGCTATTGCTGATTATAAAAAGACTTCGATACTTAAAGATAGTGCAATTCATACCTCATATATATTTTTCTAACGGAAGAGGAGAGAGATCGATGTTGAACCATGGTTACTGTTAGAATGTCCAAGCTCCTATGTTATGTGTGTCAAGAGTTGATGTGAACCTAACCGCAATAATAAGTTTGAGAGACGCTTGTCAACCTACCCCAAATAATAAGTTTGAGAGACGCGTGTCAGCATTATAAATTTCTCGACATGTGCTCTGATACCATGTCAAAATATCCAATGTAAGAGCTTAAATCATAAAATGAAGGAAGACTACATACATACAGTACACATTATAACCATATTTTTAAGCGACGTGGGATTACAATTAATAGTCACGAACTCAAGATCCATAATTACTTGACTTGACATGTTCTTTGAATGCAAGATATAACAGTTATAAAGTATGCTCCTTATCCACCTCAATGTGAGGCATCGCAGTTTGAATTCATTCCTTATTAATTGATCAAATCCTAACTTTTTCGTAGTTTTGATGCATAAGACAATTTTTTAGGATGTTGTTAATTAATCGGGTTTATTCCATTTATCGTATGAAAACCTCAAAGATGACTTTTTCCGCCCCCCTAGCGTGTCAATGAAAAGTGTTCATATTCTCGGAGAACCTAACTACTCCCGGATCTTCGATACATAATCCCCTCGTCTTGATACACACCAATTGATCAACCCCATGAAAATGCGAAATTATAATCCAAATTCAGACTTTGAGATAGGAACGGTGCGCGTTTATCTCTCAAACGACCCCTTAAAATAACTCGTGGGGGAATCCAACCGAACACCCATGACTTATGGAAGCGAATCAACTGAAAGGACACTTTTGTGGAACGAACATACAACATCATGAGCCAAACAAAATACAACAGAGAAAGAATAAAGAAATTATTGGTAGAGGAATACGAAGCCGTCACTCATCCCCTCAACGTCAACCCGCACCTAACAATCCATATTCCCTTTCGGGGAAAGAACCCTAATCCCAGAATTCTTTTATGTCATTGATTATTTTTTATTTTATTCCGTCACTATTTTTATTTTTTATAGTTTGGGTTTGGCCTACTTTATTTCCTGAATTAGACAGCAATAGCAATCATTCGTGTCCTGAAAGTTAAATACCCCGTAGATTACGTGAACCCTAGATCGAGATATGACGTGTCTTACGGCGCGTTTGCTTCCCGTGATGGCAGGATTTCTGTCTCGGGTAACAACGCTTCTTCGAAACTCTCGTTTCAAGAGAATGAAGATGCTTTTCAGTAAATCTTTGATCGTATTGTCTCGCTTAGAAAACATCAAAAGCGTTTTATAAAAGGCGCTTCCCGATTGACTGTTCCTGCGACTCGCAAGAGTCTTCTGCAGTAACAGATAGAGACTCTCCAGCGAACCTTCTGACGAGCGGGGAATCCTGCATGGCCACTCAACCTGACCTTTTGTTTCCCGGACCATTTGGGACAAGATGAAGAGAAAGCAGAGAGAGAGTCTTGGCTGGAAAAAAACAATGCATCGGTTGCCTCTAGAGGACCGCCGACGTAGACCTCCTGAGAGAGAGAGAGAGAGAGAGAGAGAGAGAGAGAGAGGAGCTGGGGTTGTGCGGTGACGGTTGACGACGAGGTTGAGTGGCGACACGACGCACCTGTGAACGGAGGGGGAGGTGCCGAGGAGAAGAAAAAAGACAAAGGAAAAATTAAAAAAAGAAATAGAAAAGAGAAAAATAAAAGAGTAGGACGTGATCTAGGTCACACTTGTATTCCATATCAACTATGTTAGTATCAGTATTCTTTTTAATGTTGGAAAAACTTAATTTGGATATGTAAATTTCAAGCTTATGAAATCCTCCTATTAATCTCGGGAATCAAGCAAGAAGTGAGCCAAAATTCTAATGAATAGATCAGTGAAGCCATATCCACTTGCGCAGAAAAAGAGAGAGCCTGAACGAACACTTGAATCAATCTCGCATTCATGCAATTGGTCTCTTCCGTAATCACACTATGATCGTATCGCACAAACAATTGCAAAAACGACCAGACATCTGTTCGAGTGGCCTCCGTAGCCAATTCTTGCACAATCGCGACAAAACCCTAAAACCGCAGCGCTCGGTCGATGGAGGAGGGTCTTCCAGACATTTTTCAACCCCGTTCACATGCATAGTTTCAGAGAAGAGAAGGGATGAAGATGTCGAGAGCTTTTCGTTTTTCCGTTCGTTGTCACATCATCCACGACCCGAAGCTTGAGCTTCACTTTATTTCCACGTCGCGATCGGAATTCGTTTTGCTTGTCCGAGACACCTTCGTACAGTCATCCCTCGTCGGCTTCAGCAATCATAGTTGTTAATTATCCACGTCTCGACACATGTCGACAAACGGGTACTAATTGCATTGTCCGAACGCGCATTATTATTATTGGCCAAAACCCAAGTATATAAGCTAAAAAGATTTGTGACGTGCTCGACGTTGTTGTCCTATCATTTGAGTGGACCCTTTGATCTAAGACAGTAGTAGTTTGTCGTTCGCCCCGCCAATCATGTTCGGTCCACATATCTCCTTCGTGACGGATAATCGAACAGATCATGTTTATGGCTTGATCAATCTAATAAATTATATTTGTTTAGGGGATAGTTTTCGTGGGAATTTTGCTTTATTTGATTTCTCCAAGTGGAAGGATGTTCTCGATTTAGCTCAAGTTGGGATTTGAATAAGCAGGTTCACGTGTGGCCTTGAGGACGGCATAGTGTTTGGGACATTTGATGGCCGGACCAATCAATGTATGCCATGATAAATTCTCTTGGAGAAAATATTGTCTGATTATTACTTCCGCGCTAATCATTTATCAACCTGCAACAACTACTTGAATGGTTGCTTTTCTTTGTTTCTATCAATTTGATTTTCTTGTTGGAGAAAAGTTTTGAAATGTTGTTGCTTTATAAGTGAATCGCATAAATGAAGATTACTGTTAGGATGCACGTGTAAGTTGTAGTATAGAAGTTTCATATCGGAGAATTGATATTTTGCAGAGAAGCAGTTAAGGTAAAATCGTAAAAAAAGTCCTAAATTTATTGCCATGTTACCAATTTAGTCATAAACCTTTCAATTTTGTTATTTAAATCATGAACACTTTCGCATTTTACCAATTGAGTCCATCCAGTCGATTTTGGTTGAAAATCTCTTACGTGGACACTAGCCATCATATATGGCATAGTCGGATGACCGGTGCTGACATGACAAAATTAATAATTTTTTCAATTTTGTATTTTTCTTTTTTAATTTCCTTTTTTTCTCTTTTCTCTCTTTCCTTTTTTTTTTTTTTACTTGTGGCCGATGAGGGTAGTGAAGCCCACACCGGTTGTCGACAAGGGAAGTGATGCCCTCACCCATGGCTGCCAGATCTTGAGCTTGGAGCTACCATGGCCGCTCGAGCTCGAGCTCGAGCTTTGGGTTCATGACCATGGCTGTTCAATCTCTGGCAACCATGGCCTCGAGTTGAGTTGGAGCATCCATGGGCGAAGTAGCCTCATTGGTTCACAACTACCACTACCACGAACTTAGAGCTCAAGCTTGAGCGGGCATGGTAGTTGTAAGCTCGAGATCTAGGAACCATGGTTACGAGTCAACCTCAAGTAGTCGTCGGCAAGGTAGCCTCACCGGTTTGCGACCACCATGACCACAAACCTAAAGCTCGAGCTTGAGCGGTTGTAGCAGTTCCAAACTTAAGGATGTGGCGGCCAAGGGCGAGGTAGCCTTGCCCATGGCCATGAGGCTGGGCGAGGGCATCATGACCCTCATTAACGACAAGTAAAAAAAGAAAAGAAAAGAAAAGAGAAGGCAACTGCAAGCTCGAGATCTGGTAGCTAAAGCTTGAACTCGAGTGGCCATGGTTGTTGCAAGATCGAGATCTGGCAACCATGGCTGTGAGTCGAGCTTGATAGTCATGGGCGAGGCAGCCTCATCGATTTGCTGACACCATGACCACAAACCCAGAGCTCGAGCTCAAGCGGCCATGGCAGCTACAAGCTCAAGATTTGGCGGCCATGGGCTAGGGCATTGTGACCCTTGAGGTGGCTAGCAAGGGCAGCGAACAAATAAAAAAAAACGAGGGAAAAGAGAAGAAAAGAAAAAGGAAATAGAAAAGAAAATTAAAAAGATTAATAAAAAGTAGAAAAAATTATTAAAATTGTTCATATCAGCGCCGATCATTTGTCCTTACCACATAGGATGACTAACATTCATGTCAGCGATTTTCAACCAAAATTGGCTAAATGTACACAATTGGTAAAATGTAAAAATGCTTAGAATTCAATTAGCAAAAATTTTAGTACTAAATTATGTTAAGGACTTTTTGGACAATTTTCCTAAGCTGTTAATATAATATAATTGGTTCATAACTTATTAGTTTAAACTTTTGAGTGAAAATGGATCCAATTCAATATGTTGACGGGGGTGAACTTAAACTCTCTCTTAGCGATCTCCCCATGCGAATGTATCAAACTTCTGTTGCTCACTCTCAACAAATGATATCAGAGCTGATGATTGGTGACCAATGTGGTTTCTAGGCAATGAGTGTGTGGTGTAGCAACACAAGCTCGGTCGATCCGGAGAAAAAGACTAGGGATGAAGTTGGGCAAGGTTGGGCGTTAATGGAGATTCAAGATGAGATAGATATCTTGATGCATAATGATACTTGGATTAAGGGGAAGTTGACCTAATATTGAGCTCATGCATGAGGAAGAGATTGTTAGGATACACGTGAAAGTTATGTTAGAAAATCTCACGTCAAAGAATTGATGTAATGTGGAGCAGCTAATATATCCATCCTAACTAGATTATAACTCATTAATTTAAACTTTTGAGAGAAAGCTGATCAAATTGGATATATTGACTGGATTTGGATTTGGGCTCTCTCAAGGCAATCTTTCTTGGCAAAGGTATTGGCCTTTTGCTGCTCGCTCTTAACAAATTGAGCACTAGCACGTATAAATTTTTTTTAATATTGTAATTAAATTCATTTCATTTTTAGAAGAGTTTTCATTCTATTGTTATTTATAAAAAGTATTTTGTAACAGCGCTATTGCCAATGAAACTTATTTTATTACCCAGAAAGTATATCGTAACCTTCATTTGCAAAAGACGTGGCGAGTGTCCATTCCGTTCGAGTCAAATCGAAATAAAGGCTAGAGCAAATTACAATTGCGTGTCGCATCAAGTCAGATATGTCCGTTCAGATTGATTTCTCCATTGCGACGATCTCTACAATTATAAGGTACTGGACTTGGATATCAAATCTATGATAGGAGTCTTTGATGTGATGACATTTATGGAGCCTTGAAATCTCAGCTCTGTCTCATTAGCTAGTTTTTGGGCGTAAGATCTCAGTGTCAAGAAAATGTGCATGTTATATTTAATAAAACAAATTCGGCTCATTTGATTTGATGAATCTTGTATAAGGGTTCCATGTGGGTCGTGCCCGATCTAATAGTCAAGATTCCTTTTAGCAAAAGAACACATCACCAAATTATTTCTCGCCCAATGCCACATAATTTGTTAGCGTCTCAATTGCAAGATAAGGGACTTGGATCCGCCCAGCATGGAGTTATGAAACTTTCATGCAGGGATTAAATTTCCTTTGATCGTATAAGTTGGCATTACAACCATCTAACATAGGTCTTCAATTGCAAATTTGTTGTGGTGATGCCGAAGTTAGAGTTCTTTTCGCTTGGGGCTAATGAAATGCTAGTATATAATCAGCTCGTCATGACATCAGGACTATGAATTCACTATGGATTTTAAAACATTTTAGTTGCAAGAGTATATATAAGATTCAAATCCGGTATCGGAAGTTTGCACTCTTTCACCTTCGATTGCTAACTTTTAATGGCGCCGTTTCTTGCGAGATTCATAGCCCCACAAAAGCCGAAAATTACACTACAAGTTCGAGACATAAAATAAAAGTTTAAACACCCCGTCAAAAACTAGAGATGTCACTGTGTACAGCGAGTGTCCATTCGTGCTCAACTGTTTTATACTTCAAATCAATGTCAGTCTTAAGCTTTCTTAATGTTAATCATGCTGTCTTGTCCTCCCTCTACGTTACCAACGTTGGACTACACGACAAAAAGAGTGCTAAAAATCTTAGCAGATCGCGATGAATAAGGATTCAACAGTCCAGATAAACAATGCGAGTATGAAACATGTGAAGCCGAAGGGCTTCACCGGGAAGTTGTGGGATTGTGCTTAGCCATTACACGAAGGACGGCTTAGTTTCGGGAGGCGGCAGACATTTATTTTTATCCACTTCTTAAAAAAAACGAACCCTTTTTTCCTTTTGTTTTTTTTACTAGCTTGCAGCTCCATCTTATTTCCCTTTCAAACTTACATAATTCTCGAGACCACCCTTGATTTGAGTACGAAATTCGTGCTCAATTCTTTCTTGAATCCGGGACTTCCCATTTTGGAGAAACTCGTATCATTGAATCACATCGTAATTGGAGGAGTTGAGGGTCTTATTAGCAATTCGTTCCTTCACATACTCTCCAAACTAATTCATGCACATGATGAATTTGCACGGAGTGATTGACGCTCCAACTATATTAACGTTGTGTACCTTCCTCTTTATATGACATAACGTGATGATGAGAAACTAGAACCCATTAAAACATGTAATTTTCATTGAGTGTCTACCAAAGCTTCTTCGTGTTAGTATTAAAACACATGTTGTGGACGCATTTGCATTCAGCTCAGTCGATTGACCGTATTTACGAAATAGCAATTGAACGATTATCACGGGATGCGTTTAGGATAATCTGTGTAGGCCAACATTTGCACGTGTCAAGGTATTGCTTAAAATGGTTTGGCTTTTCTACATATGGAGCATTAATTGCCGTTATATCTCAACCAGAGAAATGCACAGCAGAAGCAATTAGTCCCCTACCACACAAAGCTAAATTAAAAAGAAAAAGGAATAAGATTTCTTGTCACTTTGGTTTTCCTTTCGAAAACTTGACACCATAACTAACTACACGAGACTTAACCCGATATAATATTTTCAAGAAATGTCCGGGAATGTCGCTCCTCACATCTGCAACTATATATAAACACGCACAGATAACAGCTTTTTTCATGACACCAACACTTGGAAAAGGTTGTCGCAAAGAAGAATCAAGTTCAGGGTTCTTTTCCTCCCCTCATCCACCGCCAAACCCTAAAGAGAAGAGACGATCTCTCTGTTCCTCTTTCTTGTTGTTGGGCTGAGGCTTTGTATTTGGGTTCTTGAAATGGGGCTGAGAGATATTGGGGCAACGCTGCCTCCTGGGTTCAGGTTTTATCCGAGCGATGAAGAGCTGGTGTGCCATTATTTGTACAGAAAGGTTGCCAATGAAGAGGTGCTGAAGGGGAGCTTAGTTGAAGTCGATTTGCACACCTGCGAGCCATGGCAACTTCCTGGTATGTCCACTTTTTCTTCTCCTCTCTCTCTCTCTCTCTCTCTCTCTCTCTCTCTCTCTCTCCACCTTTAGCTGCTGTTCGTGGAATGTTATTTGCCTTTTTTCTTTCTCATGCTTGGCCATCACAATTATTGCTCATGCAGAAATCCAAGTCTAGTGCAAGCTCAGTTTTAATCAGCTTTGACAAATTCAAATTGTTGTTGGTGAATTATTGTGATGCTTTTAGCACTATTCGACTCTCTCTCTCTTTACTTGCTTTGCGTCCGCGCCATTTCTTTCTTCAAAAATAATAAAGGACAGAGATTGAAGCATCAAATTTATATTAAAAGCGGTTACACACTTGATTCCTGGTCAAATTATCAAGATAAAAGGCATATAGATTGATAGTTTAATTATACTTTTACCATAAGTTATTTGCAAAAAAAACACAAATATCTCGAGCGGTGACAAGTATTATATAGATACTCATCATTTGAGAGGAGACAAAGCACGTCACCTTTCATATACAGTGTGCTCGGGCTCTAGAAGTGCATCAGAGAGGAGAGAGAGAGAGAGAGAGAGAGAGAGAGAGATCATTTCGGAAGCAATAGATCTAACCTTGCTTTTAGAAAATTATTCAGGAAGCAACACGGTTTCACTCTTTTTTTTTTTTCTCTTGTTTCCAATTTCAACATTTTTATAGATGACTAACTACACTAAATGGCTGCCTGTCATGGTTTTGCCAGAGTTTTTATTTTTCACAAGATTAACTGTAGGGGTTTGGAGTAAATAAAAAGATACAGAGGTTGTCAATTACTCAGTATCCATTAAATATGAGGTTTGGATACGAAAACGGGAGCGAAATTCCACAACTGAGGATTATGAATTTTGCAGAAAAATATTAAGTTTGGATGCAATTTTGAGTATAACTAAAGTTGGAACTACTGAGAGAACATCTAATTCTTATTAGACTTGCCCCTTTAGTGCTGTGGAGCTATGTGTTAACAGTATGATAAACCAAAAATTGTCTGGGAAACCGTAGATTCGTTGTGACCTTCCATCCTCTATATTGAAAAGCTTAAGGTACAACTTAGGATTCTGGACAAGACCCTAGAAACTACTCAGTGAATTATGTAACATAACATCTATATCACCTTGTTAATCACAATTCTTGATCAGCTCGAATATGTATGAGTCTGCCAAAAATCAAGGCCGACAGTCCTTGATTTGCAAAAAAACTACTCAGTGAATTCTCCATAGAGGTGACAGTTTTCTACCCAGAAACACAATCATTGACATATAGTACACTCTGTACATCAAAAAGACGAAGACATGGAGTTCAACATGTCTCAAGCCGTGATCCCTTTTACCAGGCTAGGTATTAAGCAAATCGTTCTTCTAAAAAATTTAACTATATGTAAAAGATCGGGATTCGCACGGCTCCGATACCATCATCAGTAAATCATTTGACTGAAATTCTTACATTATTAGAAACGGATCAATTAATATGTACGTAGCAATTTACATAAGGTGCGAGCTTCTCTCGTTATTTTTCGAACTTGATATTATAATATTGTAAATTAAGAGTTTTGGCATTCCGTGTGCATTAGGGCAGTACATTGCATTGCATACATGAGTTCAAAATAGTCATGTGGAGTTGTCATCGTGGTGATTATGACGCTTTGGTAATCATGGGGATATATAGCCAACTAGATTCCTCGAATCACACATAAATGCATTGTCTGTAGTACACAGGGCCACCTATTGCTTCCAATTATTGCATCAACATTGACTCTTCGCTACAATTATTAGTGCCCGCCGACGTACAAACCTTGCTTGTCGCAAAAAAGTTAGGGACGATTATGCAGTCTTTATCATTAAAAAATGGAGAGACTTCATGTCATTTTGATTAGTAATAACTAATTCATTTAAGAAGTGAGCAGCATATAACCTAACCTCTCCCCCCTCCCCCCAAAAAAAAAAAAAAACAAAGAAGAAGAAGAAGATAGGATCTACTTACACATTATTCTGAACCATATATCTAATTAAAAGATCAATGTGTGGGGTAATTGCTCATATTATTTGGTAGTAATTATGTACTTTCTTAGGGTTTCTCTTTATTATTTTATCATGAGGTCACATGTTATTTCTATAAGATGTTCAAGGTGGTGTTTTCAAGTTTCTAATGCAATCTTAACATGATCGATCTTACTCGTGTCATACACTCTTTCATATCAAAATCAAACCAAAGAAGCAATAGTTCTTTTGCACATGTACAAATTTGCTTCTTGCGCATGGAATTCATACGTTGCATGTCCTTATTTGCCGAATATAATCATCCCATTATCCTCATTGTCGATTATATGGAACAGTAAAAGCTTTAATTTTCCAACAAGTTTGTCATATTGGAATTAATTTTGTAGATTGTATTGTCACGACTCTACGTAATAATCGTATCACTCGTCAAACGTTCTTTTGCATGACTTGGAGTCATTCAGTTGTCAACCCCGTACTAATGTTTGCTTACATATTTGTTGGGTACGCGCAGAGGTGGCGAAGCTCAACACAACTGAGTGGTACTTTTTCAGCTTCCGCGATCGCAAGTACGCCACCGGCTACCGGACCAACCGCGCGACGATATCGGGGTACTGGAAAGCCACAGGCAAAGACCGCGTGGTGCACGACCCAAGCACGCGAGAGGTCGTGGGGATGAGAAAGACATTGGTGTTTTACCGGAACAGAGCTCCCAATGGGATCAAAACCGGTTGGATCATGCATGAATTTCGCTTGGAGTCCCCACATATGCCTCCCAAGGTCTCTCTCTCTCTCTCACTCATGCAATCAGCTATCTTCTTGAAAAAGAAAAAGTACGATCGACAGTGAGAATTACATTGTGAAAACGCTCCACGTCTACGCGTTTTGGGGCATGTAAGTTTATGGACCACCTAATTAATATTTGAATTTTTTATTCTTGGGCATATTAGACTAGTTTTAAGAAAGGTTTTTTACACCGTTCTTGAATCACGTGGAAGTTACTATCTAAAAAGGAAGAAAGAATCGCTTGGAAGGAGATTTTTCCTTTACAAAATACGAGAGAGAGAGAGAGAGAGAGAGAGAGAGAGAGAGAGAGAGAGGGGGGGGGGGGGGGGGGGGGGGGGGGGGTTATTTAAAGGAAAGAAAGAACAATGATTCGTCAGTTCTCCCATTATTTCCTGAAAGGAAGATGTGTCCAAGCTCATTTAAATTGAGTGCGATGATAGAACTTTATCGAGTCATGCATTGCTTTGGAGTCTATCCATTGCATGTTGCTGATAAATCCAGTGGCATATACCTGGCAGGAGGATTGGGTGTTGTGTAGAGTATTCCACAAGAGCAAGGAAGATAACGCCATCAACACCTTGCTGAGCCCACATTACACCTTCAAGGAAGCAACAGCTGCATCATCACTTCCACTGGTGAATTTCGACGCATCCCATTATAATCCCCTACCGAATCAAGCCTTCTCTTGCGGGATGATGACCTACCCTCAGGTTGCTTCGTTATCCTCAACGTCATCGTCTCTCCATGGCCATAAGTCCCACTCCACGCTGAATCTTCTGCATCAGTCCAGGGGAATAAGCACCAAGCTCATCGATGATGGTTATGGATTCACGTGGGACATGAACTTCGAGGACAACAGTTTGGTAGGAGATGCGTTGCCCACTAACTTGGAAGACATGAGCATTGAGATGGATGGTGGTTCAGTTTTCCTCTAGTTACTAACTGCATCTTGCAGCACATTCCTGCAGTCATGTATAGAGTCATATGGTGTTGTACATCATGGCTTTTGGGTCGGGGTGAGACTTTGGGAAAACTAGTGTACTTAGATCATTGTAACAAGTTAGAGTCGGGTAGGTTCTGTTTGATAGTGCTTTGGTTACTTCTTCATTATTGTTATATAGATAGGTCTAGATGATAGACATGTCATGGGAATTAGCAGATGCAGTTCCCTATCTTTTCCAGTTTAAAGTTTGTGAATGAACTGATCTGCGGCTTAACTCCCTCTGAAAGATGACCGATTCTGACTTCTTTTGGTGAGCAAGTAGCTAAGCAAGTTCGCACAATACAATGGCAAGAACAAAAAGAGAGATCCACATCTGAGCGCGTTTCCACCATAGATCGCGTTGTTTTTGGCGCTGAATCTTTGTTACAAAAATGGCACGTGCTCTAGCTACGGGGGTGTGCGAGTATTTTACAGTAGAGTACACCTAACAAATAACTCAGCTGTTAACAAATACAAATAATCTGATCCACAGAAGAAGTGCAGCCTCTCTTCTGCTAAAATAATAGAATTGAATCTAACCAAATAATGCAAATCAGAGGCCTGCTGAGACCAGTCCGTGCAACGTGACAATGCCGATCAGTACATTTTGGTGATCAATCACGGGCAAAAACTGTACTGGTGATGGTGGAGATTCCATCTTCTCCATAGCTTCCACTGCCATTGCATCTGGGCCTATGGTTCTCGGGTTCCTGATTCAGCCAAAATAACATCAGGATCCGGTTGAGAAATTATGCACAAGTCCATGTGCTTGTGCTTGTGCTTGTGCGGCCAAAGAAATGTGATGAAAACACTTTTTTTCATCAGGTTCTTTTGAGGGTAAATAAAGATTATATCGGACAAACCCCACTGCACTACAAATCCTCCAAATTCGTGGACACTGCGTCTTGAATAGAAAAATGGAAAAGATTAAGAAGAAAAAGCATATATCTTACAATGGATACTTGTAAGCCCAAATGTACCAATTACCAAATCCGAAAAAAGGAGTTAAAGTCATCTTTCAGTAAAAGCAATCATAATCTAGATTGTTGGTCACATACCTGTTGCACATTTCACCCACTGTGAGCTTGAAGATACCCTCTCCACTAGACTTCAGAGTGCGTCGGAGATCCCCATCAGTAAAAGTTCCGATCAGGTGGTACCCTTCGTCTATGACAAGAAGGCACCCACATCCTTTACTTGTTAGCTCCACAAGCTGATCCATTATCAGATCTCCTTCCCTACAGACAGGTAGTTCATTTTGCTGCTTCATCACATCTTTCACCTGCACCTCATGCAGGCAAGCCTCAAAATAATGGACTTAAATGGCATGTATTGCAAACTGAAGATATGCTATCGCAACAGTAGTTAGCAAGCAGAAAGGTAAAGTATTCGCTGGAGTTGACATCCAGATAGCAATTTACTGCAGAAAACAATTTGGTGTGATCAAAACAGACAGTATGAATTTGCAAGAAATGTATTTGGAGAATGGCAAGAGAGGTAAAGATGTTCATGCAGCATTTATGATTGCCCTGGTTCTAGCAGAACAATGGACATTGCAATCATCATCAAGCATAATTTGAAATTCAGAAACTTAACATAGAAGAAGGAATTCACCACCGCAAGACTATTTCGACCCATCAAACTACCAGGTAATGTCCTTATATGAAAGACAAAAACCAGTCTACTAAATTGCAAATGTTAGGACACCAAAATCAACCAGATCTAACTCTTTGACCAACAGCATTCAAACATAACCTCAACAAATTGTGCAATGCCAATCATCCCGATTTATTTGCAAATTTGATCAATAATTCGACTAATAACCAAGACCACCATATTTCTCATTAACAGTGGTATCTAGACCCATTAAAAACACCCCCTGTATCCGTCATAGACTGGTGCCGAAGGAGAGAAACTGTGAATTCTCATTTTCTTCCAAAGTTTCCATCCTATAAGACCAAACATCAAAGATTTTACAACCAATCTCCCAACCATAGATCCGTAGACGGGGAACTTGTAGATATTAAATGGTGGGACAGAAGACCAAAATCTAAGAAACACACACCGACAATGAAAAAAAGCCTTAACAGCTCACATACCAGAAGCTAATGTGAGACAATTTCACATGACTCGTGCATTAGCTGAACTATATAAGTTCATATCGAAGAAAACAAGATTCATCGGCACCATCAAATCTTGTTCTTTTCCGATATGCTAAAGCAGCATTGTATCTTCGACCAAAAAAAGGCAGCATTGGATCAAACACATAAGCCACATCAGACCCATCATAAAAGGATAAGTAGACACTAAATCACGGCAAATGCTTCCCAGACAACATCCAAGAGCATTACAAATGCGAATGTCATCAAAAATGGGAGTGGACAAATCAAACAACAGCACTCACTAGCATATGTTTCCGAACACGAGCACGTCTAGTAAGCAAAAGCCACACCCTTTCATCTAGATCCTCAGCCACATAATCACACAAATTCACAGAAGCAACGAAAACCCTTGCGAAATCGAACACAAACCACAGACCTTGAAAATGAGAGTCTTGCCGATCCTCCCGGCGGGGTGATTGGCGGCGTAAGCCTCCTTACTCAAATTCCTGGCGCCCATCAAGGCGATGGCGACGGTATCCCCGAAAACCATCTGGATCGCGGTCGAGGTGACGGGGGCGAGGTCGAAGGGGCACAGCTCCCTCTCCAGAGGCAAATACACGTTCATGTCGCAACAGCGCTTCAGCAGGTTCTCCTCGGTGGACGTGACGGAGATCAAGAACGCGCCTTTCGCGCGGGCGCAGGGCACCAGCCGCAGGAGCTCCTCGGTGTTGCCCGATTTGCTGAAGAGGACGAGGACGTCGCGGCCGGCGAGGATGCCGATGTCGCCGTGGAGGGCGTCGACGGGGGGCAGGAAGCCGGAGCGGATGCCGAGGGAGACGAGGGTCTGGGAGATCTTGTGGGCGACGAACCCGGACTTGCCGACGCCGGTGAAGAAGACGGTGCCGCCGGCGCCGGATTTGAGGAGGAGGGCCTGGGTGAAGCGGAGGGTCTGGGGGAGGTCGAGGTTGTGGAAGAAGAAGTTGAGGTGGCTCTGCTGGGCCTTGAAGAGGCGGAGGAGGGTGGGCTCGTCGATGGCGGGGGCCGGGGCGGCGTTCTTGGGTTGATCTGGGGTGGTGGAAGGAGGGCGGTCTACGGAGGAGAGAGGAGGGAGAGACCCCATTCTCTTCTTCCTTTCTTCTTCTTCGGGGGGCTGGCTGGAGAGAGAGAGAGAGAGAGATCTGAAAGATTTGGTCGTGTTTGGATTCGAGCGAAGAAGAGGAAGAAGAGGAAGAAGTTGATGGGGAATTGCTGTTAATTTGGTTTGATTTCGCGGGATTGGTGGTGGTGGTGGTGTGTGTGTGTGTGTCGGTGCGCTCTCTCGAAAAGATGTCACACTTCTCTGTCGATGCGTAGGACCAACATTCCCCCTTTCGAGCATCAACTTTCTGTTCGCGCTTCCAAAAAAAACAACCGAGTAATCTTTCGAGGTTGCCGTGTCGAGCCTCACGTGCTCCCTAGTTTTTTCGCGTTTTTTGCATCGTGCAGTCGGACCGTCGTAAATGGGACATCTGACCGCGCGGACGGCGGAAAAACGCCTTCAATCCATGTCCCTTTCTAGTGTGATTCTGCTCGCGCTTCAAGAAATGGAGTGTGAAGCTGTAAGTCGCTCTTTGCTTTGATTGGACTACGGGCCCGCGAGATAGGATTGTCATCTTTGAAAAGAAAATGGATACCTCTATTTAGATTCGTCAAAATGATTTATAAACCTTACCTCTTAATCCATATTTGATGGACTAAATTATTATACGGGCTATTTTTTTTTGTTATAATATATGGATTAGTTGAATGGGTCATAAATGGATTTAAATATAATATGAATATTAAATGGGTCACAAAGATATTATGACATATTTAGACTCAACTCACTTTTATAATTCTCTTTCGCCCTCACTCGATATTGTACTCGCTCACTCTGCGGTCTTACCCTAGTTTCAATATGAGTTGTGGTTAAAACATAATACGAGTCGGGCCATATATGTGCCGTGTATGGATCGGGTCGGGTCGGGTGAGTATATAGGTCATTTAATTTGCATTGCAATGCAAATGAGTTTATTTGGGTCGGATCATTTTCAATCCGACCCGACCCACCCGTTTGATGGGCTTAGTTGCATATCTCTTTTAATCTTCAAGGATAATGTAAAATTGGATTGGTTTTTATGTCCTTCTTTAGTGGAGACAATATCCAAAGAAATGGAAAAGTGAGAGAAAAGGTGAGTTTAGCGAAATTCAGCGAATTACCGTAACAGATAATGATCTTCGGGCAGCCGTGTGTACTCAACATGTTGTATATAATGTTGATGTCGGGATTGGAAAAATTGAGTACTCTTTTCCAAGTGCCATTGATCAATAAGAGATTTACGGCAGACAGCTAAAAAAAGCATCCTTTTTTTGGCCAAAATAATCCTCCCAAAATTAAGATAATTGATTTGACTAATTTCAATAAAAATAAATTTACTGCCAGAAAAGAAATTGGACCATCCAATTTTCTTACTTGTCTAAGGTGAACATCTCAAGCACTAGATAACTAGAACACTTCGCTTGTGCTTGTGCATGTCCAATTTTTTCCTTTTCACCAAATAATGTAATAGCTGAAGCATTAATTGCGTTACATACAAATGATCGTCAAATAGTAAAGTGACAACATACAAATCGTTTCTAATTTCAAAAATTAACCCCGCTATCAACTTATATTCATTTCAAAACAAGAGTTTGGCGTCCACACTGTATAATATTCATTTTTAGATTTTGATTGAGATTTTCTAGTCAAATAAGAAAGTAATTACATATTTCAGGAATTATTACTAGTATTTAGTCATGGTAGATGAGATCCAGTGAAAGATATGGGGTCCTAGACACCTAGCAACTGTCTGGCTCACTGATTAGGATGCTGCAAGATAGATGATTAGCTCTTGTACGCTGTTCTTTATGCGACCAGCTCACGAGCTCTTACAGTAAAACATCACATTCGGAGACCCATCAAAAGGGATAACATCACGTTGAACTAACTTTCAATGTGTCGGTAGCGAATTAAGATCGCATGTTAAAAGCAACAAACGAGGGTTGCATCGCGCGAAAAGAACTAGCAGTTGAAGGGCCAGTCGAGAAAGACACGAGTGAGAAATGCGAAAGCCGTCCCTTAATTTTTTTTTCTCACCTAGTATACCTCTGTTGACAAACATTATAAACCGAGGTAAACCAACAGCGAGCACCAGCCATTAACATATTCTGCGAAGAGGAAGTCAGAACCACCGAATAAATGAAATGGTGATCCCACTCAAGACAAAAAGACAAAGCGGTCCGATAAATGAAGAATGCAGTGCGGCATGTGAGTTCCCATTTGTTCTAAATGATATAACAAGAATTTCCATTTTCCAGAACTTCTCAAGAGAGAACACAAAACCCGGTGAGTGACCTTAGTCAGCCACGTTTTCACGCTTTGTGATTCCTTGCCATCTCGTCAACATCCAATTCAACTTCCAAGACAGGCGAATCCTTCTGCATGCTGTAGTAACTGTGCATGAAAAAAACAGAGATCAATCACCAAAACCATACTTACGGCTTAAAGAGATAATTGGTCACCGTCTGGTTTCATTTCGACACATGAGCCGCATTCAATATCCTGTTTTGAGCAGCTCACCTGTTCTGCACCGGGCCATGATCTACAGCTGTTCTTAGGCAATATATGGCCCTTCCAACAACATCATTCATGAAAACAGGACCAAATGTTCGACTGTCATGTGCTTCCTGCCATGAAGATGAGAGAAAAAAAGCCAATCATTTAAAGCAAGCAATAAGTTTCTGAATAGGTCAGGTATGCTATTTGGGAAGGTGATGAATCAACAGTTAATAAACTTCAACAATTGAAGTTTTCTTCTGATGTTAGTCTAACCAATTTAGAACAGCCACAAAGACATTAGCAGCAACTAAACCATAGTATAGCAGCAGGATACCACCACAAGACCAGTATAAAACACACCGAAAAAGTACATCTACTTGAGCAGTGTCAATGGAGTATCTGATGATCATAGAATGGTTAAACAAGCCATACGAACGAAGGGCTGTGATGATCATTATAGTTTGTTCAATTCGCAAGTGGAAGTTATAATCTTGTGGTGATGACTTCTAGATATCAAATTGTAGTTAACTTTAGGATTTAAGTGTCATGTGGGCTCCTTGAGCCTCAAAGCTATAACTGAAAAATGTTGCAAATACATGTATAAAGAAGAAGAGATACATCAGAGCGATCAGTTGCAAAAGTGTTCACAAGCCCTTCCATAGGAGTTGAAAAGAATATTAACCCCACTACGCAAGCTATTTACCACAGCGCTTGTGGATTATAGAAAACTATGACCCACATATAGTTAATATTAGACTTGTTCTTTTTGCCCACCACCAATAAGAGAACCTCTGTTCACAATATTAAAACCTCTGCAGCTATTTGTCCCACAGTTGTGAATGCTCTCTAACTTAGGCTGTCGCATAATGAAACACTACGCGCTTGAAGCCTAGAGGTCCAATGAAGTTAGTCAACAGGCGCCCACATCTCACTTATCTTTATATCTAAAACTTTTATGCAGCCTGTCCATAGCACTTGCATTTTGGAAGTTATATTCGTGGGCAAAAGTCAGCAATCAGACAAGAAATATGCACTTTATCACATATTATCAGAAGCAAAATCTTAATTTTATATTACTATTCATCTCTGACAAGATGCTTTCAACTTTACTCCCACAACCTGTCCCTAAAAGATATCAATTTATAAGGTAAGGATCAATAATGCTGGTTAAGTATAGCTTCTCGTCTGAATTTTTCTTCGTTAAGTATCTAGGGAAAAACTTTCACAGTTGCATTCATACTTTTAATATATCATACTCGTTTCTCACTATAGTCAGACGGAATGCCCAAACTCTTCACTGGAGAGGCAAGTCGACAGAACATGATAAGGAAAATGATTTCATACAGTTCATTGGCTTCTTAAATGAAGAAAATAAATAAAACCTATTGCATAACCACTAACAAGTAAAGTCACGTCACAGTACTACTCATTGATCAACTCAGGAAATGAAGGTAGAATATAATTTAGCGGCGCATGTACCTTGGGCTTCAGATCTTTGTTATCAGCCAGTACCCAGCATTTACCATTTTCAAGGACAAAAGGTTCGTCTGTTGGATCAGTAGACACCATTTCATACCCCTCGATGGCAGCCAATCTTCTGACTAAGTAGTTATTTGATTTTTCAGGATCCTTCAAAACTAGAACATCTCCTACAAAAACATGGCTGCAGAAGGTGTAGTAAGAATAATACGGTGAGCATATGCATCTAAGACAAATGATTGGGCCCTATTCCCCAAATTTACCAAACACATGAATGAACAGTTCACCCCAACCTAAGACATCCGGACAACAAACCATGAGCTCCAGTCAAGGATGGTTTACAAAAAGTGAAAATCGTTATAATGCGAGCTCCAAAATTCAGTTCATGACACCATGATTTGAATTTTCCAAGATTATTCAACCTATTCAGCCACTGCAGGTGATCTCAAAACATGGACCCAATTGCATGTGTTTATCTGTTGGTCAGTACTTCTCAATAAATGATTAAATAAAAGCTGCTCGTTAATTATCTTATTACCTCTTTATGCAAAAGTACACACACCAAATCATAGATCTCCACTTGAAAAGTAGTGAACTCCGGGAAATTGCTTTTTCAATAGGTTTAATTATAGAATTTTCAAAATGATACTTTTTTAGATGTAGTTGAACTCACTAAACCTAAACTGAGGGATAACGATATCAAACCCAAGAAACTGAAACTGAGAACATAATCCTAATGAGTAACCCAAGCATTTAGAGTGAAAGACAAATAATCAGATCCTCGGGATGATTATGTCTTTTGGAAGTTAAAAGAAGAATGTCAAGAAATATACTTCTGCTAAGGAAAAATGACAAGTTCCAACAACGTGGAATTGCTGAGTAGGCTGCAAATGGATATGCATTCAATCCTCACTCGTCAAGTGAAGCCATGAGTTATCTATTATACAACTCCTACCATTATAGCTCTGGGCCTCAAACAAGCATACAAATTTGGGATCGATGTGTGCCAACATGTATACTGCACCATCCGCTCAAGCAAACAACTCCTACTATTATTGCTAATCACATAAATTGCTTTGGCACCTAATTATCGATTAAAAGAGCACCAGCCATCATGGTAGTTAACAAGCTCCAGCATGAAACTTTTCTTGAAGACAAGTGCCTGTCAGGCATATAGGACTGGTCAAAATATTCGCTCATGGTAGCGTAACCATGTAGTAGAGAATGGATAAAGTAGGTTCTAAAGCTATAAGCTACAGATTATCTTCGCTGTACCCATAAAGTTATGATTTGTTACATTGTTTTGAGAACCTCCATTAACTCGCCCCCAACATAATGCCATTTAATTTCCAGTGCGACACCTAAAGAGACTTAAACACACATTCTCTCTCATTGTTGTCTGCTCTGTTATCTAGTCTTGTTTGTTACCTTAAATCCTAACTATCCAATAAGTTGTAGTTATTTACATTTGGTTCACAAAATGAATATATCACTAGTGATGGTTTGGCTGACAAAAGATATTCCTAGAAAATAAAACCGTGCACACTGGAACTGAGGTTCATATGTTCAAGGAGGTCCGGAAATGCTACATGGTAAGTTTCACATTCCAAAAGTTGGGAAGTAATGACCAGGAAAAAGTTACAGATAGGGAAAGACTATCCCTGCAGGAAAAAAAAAAAAACCAGCCCATCAGGTCAATAAACAATGGCCACTCAGTTCCACAGACATCAGAAGTGTTACTAAGTAATCTGTTTCCTCCTTGTATGTTCCCCTTTACAGAGATTTCCTGCTAACGTGTAAATTGGAGTAAAGAGAGTTATGACAACTCTGGTGTAACTGAACTAGCCTCAATCAGCAACTTGGCAATTTGGAGAAGGGGGGAAGAGAGGATTTTCTTTTTAATCAAAACAGTAAAGTGTACTCACGTTGGATCTGCATGTGGAATTTTCCGAACGAGAAGAGTTCCTGCAAGCCCTGCTGCAGCAGAAGCCATTTCCTCTCCTCTAAGCCAGTGCAAGTATGTCAATCTTCCTTGAAATAGATGTCTCCACATAGCATCTCCTACTTGTCCATCGGTAATTAGGCCACCTTTATAGCTCTGCACACACTCAAAATGTGGATTCAGCTAACATGCACTCCCTATACATAAGATGAAGCATCAAAGAAAAAACTAAGCATCAGTTACAAGTTTCTCTGTTTCTTTGTCTCCATATCATATGTCTAGGATGCTTTCTAACACTGATATTTACTCTCATGGTATGAGTCGTGTATATAATCTATCGGATTTTTCTATATTGCCAAAAGGACATCAAGATTTTTGAGGTGCTTCTTTAAAGTTTAAGGCAGGCACTCATGAACTTCACATGGAAGATTTTATTTTTAAAGACGAAAATCATTTGAATATTTCACATGTAGGAAGAGTCGTGACGCCACATAACTTTAAAAATGTAATCGCTAAGCAAATTGTTGATGAAAACCAGCACATTCAATGAAACTAATTGTCCCGTGTATGGACTAAATTATTTCAGTAGATCTACATAAATGACAGGGTGAAACAGGAGCTTGGTAACAAATTGAAGGGGGTGGGATAGAGCCCACAATCATCTTTAGATTCGACTATCTAGATGTCAAAATTCTAGGATTGAACAAAAAGTCACAGACAAATTTATGGGGGAATTTGATAGAAATTACATCCACTATAATATCAGGATACATATGTCATTTCCTGACTGACCATTCTCAACACAAGACTACTAGGTCAATGCACTGCAATTATAAGAGAAACAATCACTGTTCATAATCCGGATGGTACTATAACATCACGTCGAATCCACATGATCACAATAAAACCGGTTCATTGTACAGGTTATGTTTTATTGCCGTTCAGAGGGACCAGCTCTCAATGCTGAATATGAAGCAACTAGCAGGTCTTGGCTGGCCTTGAGATCCGCCAACTGCTGAGGTTCAGCTGTCGAGTGAATAAGAACATGCAAACCAAAGAGAAGGCTGACTGCATTGGTCCATTCCTCAATAACGTTGACAGACTCGGGAAAAAAAGAACTTGTTAATGGGTGAACAGGGATGCTTCTACTACATTTGACATTTCATGGAGCTCCTTATATCAGAAAAGGCTAGACTCACCTGTCAGTTCGTGTTTCCTATATAGACATGGACTGGCAACCTCTCAACAACTTTTGGAGGGTTTCTGTGTTTATCACTGACGAATTTAACTGAAACACGATGAAGAGCGGAACAACCAATCAACCCTTAGAATTATATGTTCTAGTCTTGATATTCACCCCCTGTTTTGTCTAGTAAGCCGAAGTTCGTTCAACTCGCAAAACTATTCTGAAGATTTTCATTATTTTCCAAAGCTCAGAAAACAGAATCCAACCATATCTTAAACACCAGAAAAACAGAATCCAACCATATCTTAAACACCAGAAATCACAACAAAGCCAACCATATACACCCAAGCCAACACTAAAGCAAACCCTACTTCCAATTAACAAGAAAGAGAGGTAAATGTCCAACAAAGAGATAATGCAAGAGCAGAACCCGCTAGAAGATCGACCCACGAGATGAAAAAAAAGAGCCTTAAAAAACGGAACTTTCATCTGGAACAACGCATTCTGGGCGACCTACCAATCGTCCCAACCTATACAAATGAATCAATCCGGCCACAAAACCCAAACCATCACTCCAGAAAACAACAATCTCAACGAAAATTAGGTGCCCCGGTATTAACAACAAAACCAATTCCGAGGAACCAAAGGCACGAACAGGAGATCGAAAGCACCCGTAACCCGCCCTTGAAAAGCGCGAACGACATTGGAGCGAACCAATCACGAATCAGGAACGGCGGAATCATGCGGGAGGTGATCCAAACAACGAGAAGAAGGAAGGAAGGGAATGTGAGGGAGACCTTCCAACTGAGATACGCGGAGTACTCGAGCTTGTGGTAGAGGTACCGGACCCACGTCGAGATAGCCACCATTTTCGCCGGCGAGTTGTGGTGTGATCCTCCTCCTCCTCCTCCTCCTCCTCCGCCGCCACTTCTCCGATGTACTCGTCGTCTCCAGTCGCCGGCGATTCCTTAAACCTTCCTCCTCTCTCCCTCTCTTCTCCCCCTTTCTCTTCCTCTGGTCTTGTTTTTCTCGGGAAAATTGCAAGGAGTGGGAAAATCGGTGATTTTCCGAGAGCACGGACCCGTCTTGAGAAAATTTTTGGCTTTGCTTTTGTGGGGACGACTCCGCGAAAACTTTGTTGGATAATTGGATTTTTGCCCCTGATGAATTTTCAATCGAGCCCCTGTTAGGATAATTGTTGTGAGTTCTCGCCCTTCAAGATAATTTCAAATCCGCCCTTAACTTTCTCTTTTTCTTTTTCTGTTTGAATAAACGTCTCTTCGTTCCGTTTGTTCGTGAAACTATTTTTCTAAGAGTAATCGCTTATATAACTTAAAATAATTAGTGAATGAAAATTTTTTTTATTATCGACGAAAATTTATGATTGAGCATATTCATTGATGACAAAATTTTTTTTAATTCATTATTCTAAATGATATAAGCAATTATTTGTAGAAATTTTTTTTCTAAATTATTTATTTTTTACAAATCAAACAAAAAATGATCACTGAGTGAGCTCGAATCTTATTTTTTTTCATACTTATGAAGAGTGATTAAGGACCGACGGTCCGTTCCATATTACTATTTTTAAAAAAAATATATTACGAAGGAAACCCTAAATTAGTAAAGTACATTTCACATTTACTAAAATATAGAAATGACTTCTTTATATATAGAAGCGAATAGGGACAGAAGAAACAAAAAAATAGGAATCACCATTTCTGAGACCAACTCTAGAACGGGCTTGGATTAGTTAGTCTAGTCCTAGGATTGGGCAAGTCGGTTCTCGGTTCTACAAACAGGGAATTAACCCTACCTAGTTCGATTGTATATTCCAAGGTGAAAATTGACTAAGGGTGTGTAAAACGAGCCAACCGAATTAAACTGAATTGGCCGTTTCTAGGTGGTTCCAAGGGATGTCAATCCGGTTCTCAATTCCTATTTTTTGAACCGACATCTGATGTCCAGTTCCCGGTTCTAGAATGGGAACCGGACTAACTAATATCATATATATAGTTTCTTAGAAAACCCTAACATGATCGCATCTTGCTTTCTTCTTGCCTCACACCTTACTCGATGTCAACACTCTTCACTCTTTCCCTCTCACCTCTAACGCCTCACTCTTTTTGAGACTTAACTCTTAATAGGGGTGTGCAAAAAGAACCGGGACCCACCCGGACCGCTTGGAACCGGTGGTTCACAAGAGAACTGGTCCGATTTCCGGTTTCAATTTTTTGGAACCGATGGGTATTAATCAAGTTCCCGATTCCTGGTGTAGAACCACCCACCCGGACCGAACCAGTAATATAATAATGTATTTATTTTTTAAAATTTTTAATTCAAAAAATTTGACCAAAAAAATAAAAATAAAAAAGGAAAATAGAAGAATTGTTATTTTGTTTGCTTGCTGACTACTGTGAACTAGTGACAAACTCTCATGTGTGATATATAATATAGGCTATGGATGTATTTGATGTGAATCAAAGTAGCATGCGGTGAACACAACTCACCAACGAGCAAGAGTTAGACCAGTCCATCTTTTGATTTGTCCGAGAAAACTTAGTAGGACTGATTCCATGGACCTATCTAGGAACCGGGCCGAACTGGCAATCTGGTTCTCGAGTGAGGTCCATAGAATCGACGGGCGGTTCTTGGTTCTAATTTTTTGGAATCGGTCCTTAGCGGGCGGTCCACTATGCCGGGGTGGGAATCACCCACCCGGACCATGCTCACCTCTAACTCTTAGACATCCCCCTTGGCTCTTGTATCGACTCTCAATTTTCACTCTTGAGTAAGTTTTCTAGTCTTTGGATTGTCGAGATTTTGTGCACTTTCCTAATTAATCTCCTCCGCTGTTTCTATTACAATGATTTTAGAGTAAACAACTGTGATGATGATATGATTATAGAAATACATTTCATATGCTTTCCTTGTTAATCAACCGGTTCCATTGGACCGGACCAGACTGGAAACTGATCATTTCTATAACCAACACTCATCTTGGAATCGATCACCTCTACCAAATTGGGCCTAGTCTCTATTGCCCAGCTTATTACTTTTTTTTTATAAAAATAAAATGCACTAGAAAACGATATGTTAACAATTTGAGCTCGAAATGGGTTCATCTAAATTATAATCAATGTGATGATATCTCCACTATTATCTTAGTGCGCTTATTTAAATGAAAACTTTATAATAAAGAAAATATTTTTCACAAAAATCATTTTCAAGGAAAATTGTTGGTTTTCATTTGTTTGGCAGTTTAGTGAAAGTGATTTCCCTTTTATCAGAAAGAAAATCGTTTTTCTTCAACCCAAACTTGTTATTCTCAATCTGTAGAAAACGTTTTCTGTACATTATTTAGTTTTCAATCAGCCCATACTGAAAAGTCAGAAAATAATTCCTCCGGAAACAGTTTTTCTTCGGACAGATTCTTAGAAATAAAACATAAAACCAAAGATGTTCTATTACCACGTTCTAATGAGTCAAAATCGGTTGTTATCCGGCGGGTAACCATCGATTGTTGTACGCTGTTTTGATCGGTCAATTATGTATCAAAATAGTCTAAATTGGTCAATGCGAACCATACGCATAACCCTAACTAGCAAACCTTGATGTTTATTCACGCTCCCGTCTCAGTCTCTCTCCTTCACAACAGCCGCCACCTCCGGAGCCCAACGACTCGGTGATGAACCGTCGTTGACCGATCGTCTTTGGTCCAACGCCCCAGAAAACGTCGTTGACCGATCGTCGTTGACCAAAGATTCTAATGAGTCAAACCGTCGTTGCCACCACCGAAGACCAACCGTCGCCTCAGCTGCGAATCTTTGGTCCAACACCCCCCAAAGACGACCACCACGACACGTTGCGCAGCGGAGCTCAACGTCACGTGCCTCTCTAGAGGCGGTGATGAACAGGGGGGGGTGTTCCAGCGGCGGCTCCGGCGGGTACTCGAGACACGTTGCCGGGGTTCGCGACCTCACCGCTTGACGGATCAAAGCGCGCGCGCACACCCAAATCGCAAAGGGCCTAGATTCTTGTCGAAGACGAGCTCAGCCTGCGGCCGGCTCCATCTGACCGGGCCGCCCACTGACTGATCGTGCAGTCGGCCAGTGTCAGAAAAAAGTAATCGAAAAAGAGCGGGACAAGTCACGTGACTGTCGTCAGGCGAACATCACGCGATGTCGCGTGACCCCTCTGCTGGTTAAACCGTAAATTCGAACGCACGATTCAATTGCAGGACCAGTTTGGTTAGAGTAAAAACCGATAAAACAACCGACCAGTTAGGTTAGAACTTTCACATGCTGATCTGGCAAATCATTTCTGTAACTACGGCTACTGCTCGAGTCTCAATAACAAAGAACAAGGAAGAAGAAACAAAAGGATTTGCTGCTAACTACAGGCTTCGTTGGCGACGGCGAACTGGTCGGCCTGATCGGCGGCGGCTCGCGGCGAGGCCAAGGCCTGGATGAGCAGGGTCTTGACCTCCCAGGCCGAGTAGGCGAACCCTTTCCGGGCGTACGAGTTGAGAAGGGCCGCGCTCGCCTGCTTCACCAGCCTGCCGTACGCGCCCCCCACGCCGACCACCCCGGCCGTCGATTCCCACACCGTCAGATCGCCGCCGTAGCGCTCGGCGATCGCCCTCGACCCGAACGCCCTCGACACCGTGGATTTCCTCGGCACCATCCTCGGCCATTTCTCTCGCCCGCTGCTCCAGTACCTGCGCAAGGACAGAAAAAAAAGAGAGAAAGAAACAGCAAACCCGAGTCAGCCACCGGAGGCAGCGAGTCGACTCGGCCCGACTCTGTTACAGAGAGAGAGGAGAGAGAGAGAGAGAGAGAGAGATGGGTTTACTGAGGAGTGCATCGTCCTCTGGTGCGGGTGTAGAAAAACCCCAGCTTTCGTCCGCGGGAGGGCGGTGGTGCGGCCGAAGATGAGGCGGCGAGGGAGAGAAGGACGAGGAGAGCGAGCGCCGCCGCGAGGGTGCGACCAACTAGAGAACGAGCCATTCCCATGTTCCGCGATTGTCTTCTCGCTGCAGAGAACGCGAACGTGTGCGTGCGGGAGAGTGTGTGTGTCTCAAGCTCTCGTCTTGTCTCCTCTGTCGGTTTCTCCCATTGGGGATCTGAAGAGAGAGAGAGAGAGAGGTCTGCTCGGTTCCACCTAGAGAGACGAGAGAGCCTGAGATGTCGTTCTTTCCTCTTTCCACCGTGTTTAAAATTGCGGGGAAGAAGAGAGACGACACCAACGTTTCTCGCGACGAGACAGGGGAGACTTCTTTCTTGGACTGAATTACCCCCCGCCTTCCCCTTCGAATTTACGATTAGGTCCCCCAAGGAAATTTTCGTCTCTACTCGATCAACGGGATTTTTTTACGATAAAATATGTGAATTAACTGGCAATTTTATATCAAGAAACTTTATACCCCATGACATTTTTTGGCATTTAGCTACGAAACAACATCGTAAAAATGCATATTATAATACAATGCTCGTGAAATCGCTTTGTTGAACTTAAAATATGATTAATCGAGTATTTTCAGAAGTGAACGTTAGGCTCTGTTAGAAAATATGAGGTTATAAATTCAAGTTACAACGACTTCGCTGGAACATTCTCGATACTTGATATAGTGCTGATTGGATGGAGGGCTGCCAAGTCCTTTTGTTAACTACATCCATTAATCGAGGGTACAAAATTTAGATCGTTTGAATTTAACGCTATCTAGATTTAAGTACATTGCTTTTTTTATGAGATCTGTTTTTCTTTTTCCTCTTAGCTTTCTTCCACCCTTTTTCCAACTTTCCCTCTTCCCATTTTGCCCTTGCCCCACAAACTTGTTGCGGTACTGTTGAAGATGGAGAACAAGGTCTGCACGACCTGACGGGCGGCCTCCGCCGCATGCCGACGAAAGCCCCGTGCTTGCCTTCGATTGGTCACGAGCTCCAAGCCCCAATCCGTCTCTCAATGTCATTACTCCTCTTCATTTTACTCGTAGCAGGATGGGGTTAGGGCTCATTACACCATATCGAGTGTTGCCAAGCCCAACCCCAGCGTTGCCGGGCAACGCCCTTAATGTTTGCAACCATCCAACCGCCCCTTGCAAATTCGATTTTAAGGGACTGAGATGGATGTCAGCCACAATGGAAAGGCGGGGGAGGTGACGAGACAACGTTCGATTGAGCTACAATAGCGACGGAGAGGCGGTGGGGGCTTGGCAACGACGCTCGGCATGGCTTGATTAGGATATTAAGATAGAGAGAGAGGAAGGAGGAGGGGAAAATTGGGGCTTTCTATGGGTGCATGGTCTCTTGTTTAAATTCCTCGATAGATGAGGTATTTTGGCCCAAAGGCTAACTTTACCATGTAACTTTATACCCTCCTAAATTCAGATGATCCCAATCTTTAAGGAAATTAGTATCACATGTGCCTCGTATGCATTGCTGGATGAGGTAAATCTCGCATATGGTCAAACGAGGTGGCCCAATATACAGCTTAATATGAAATCTCATGGACAAAGGGCATGATCCTAACTAATGTGTAGATCGAGCGGCCTCAAATGGGTCATACATAAAATAAAATAAAAACAAACAAACAAAAAAAGAAATATACTTGTGTGCGGATTAGAGGGGATGGTCTAGTGCTAAAATGTCTTACTTGTGATTTGAGGATTCGATTGTGTGATGATTAGGCACATAATACGCATTCGATTCTCACGCCACCAAGTTCTAGCAATTCTATGTTGGGTCACCCATCCAAATTAGCTCGCATCTTACCCGATTGATGAGACTAGTGGGTATATCACAGGCCCAACCGTTACCGTGCCGTCGTTGGCTTCTTTGTCATTAAAAACAAGACAGAGAACCGGACATAACAGGGGATAGAAATAATAGTTATTAGCAATGATCGTAACAGAGTGATTAACATGCATTCATGTTGCGTATATGTAGCCTTTTCATTATCACTTGAAGAAGACGTACATGGGGACGGTGGGCTTGAACTTGGTGCGGTAGAGCACCCTCTTCTTCTTGAAGGTGGGGTTGCGGACAGTGATGACGAGCTCGCCGGGCTCGTTGATGTAGTAGGAGTTCCTCACGCTCTTACTCAGCTTCTTTGACATGTGGAGCAGCACCTTGTATGAGCCCTCGTCATCCGGTACGAACTCCTCCTTGTACGATACGTCCCACCCCACCACCGTCACGTCCCACACCACCGTTGCGCCGGCCTACAATAGTATGATACGTTCATGACATGTGAAACATCAAGCATGTGTAACAACAATTATGTTTAAAATCTTTTACATTATGAATACCTTCTGATGGTAGCTTCCACAATATTGTTCATTCATTGGCCTTCTCAAATTATTTTAACCTAATATGTTATGTAAAGTTCTAAGAATTCAAGGTATTAAATTTTCAATAATTAACAATACGACGCCAAATGCTAAATAAAATGAAATGCTTTTGCGACACCCCACCTCTCCGGGGATGTTCTCAGCATCGAGGAACATGTGTTCTAGGGTGTATGCGTGACTCGACTCGCACACACTCCCTTTTCAAAAAAAGGTTAATGCACCAAGCATAAAGAGAACCATATCTATTCTACATTTGATAAGTACCAATGCGCAATGGAGATGAATTTTTTCTATCGAAGAAAAGGAATTCAGACAAAACAAAACTCATATTTTCTTTTTTGTTTTATTCTGATTAAATATCCGAATGTCCAACTATATCCATCCACAATTCATAAGGGGCATCATCAAATTATGGGGAAATTAGACGGAGGTGTTTCGAGCTAGCTTAAACTCCATAAATTAAAACGAGGATTTTGTTAAAAGAGTGTTCTCCAATATGATGATAAGAGGTATCAACTATTGACTACACTTTGAAATAGTTGAAGTTATGCTAAAGTCATTTTCAAAAGTTCAAAACGAAACTAAAGACCAACATGGAAAAAAATATCAAAAGCATACACTAAGTACCTCGGCAATTGGGATTCGAATGCTCTTGGTTGTGTTCCCTCTGACGAAGACCTCCGAGACCTTGTCCACTGTCGAGAATTCCTCGTCATTCTCTCTTAAGAGACCACCATATTCCACGGGCAGATCTTCTGGGTCTATGAATCTTTATAGATCGGTATAGCCAGCATTCAATCAACAGCACCAGCAATGCGTTAACAAGGGTGGGTTGGAAATCAGCAAACAAAAGCCAGATACTCTCGAAGATATTCATAAGGTCTGCGTACTGGTCTCACTTGAGAAGGGTCTTGGTGACTTTAGCTGGTCTCGCGAGGATGAACTTGCGCTTGTCGGATTGACGCAGAAGTCGCAAGAGCAGCAAGTGGAACGTGTAGAACCACAGAGGGACATTTAGTATTATCTGCGCATGAAGTTCGCCGGCGTTTGCATGATTTACTCCGGGATCTGATAATGCTTTGAATGTTTCGTAGAGAAGCAGATGTTGAAGAACATTGCCTAACATTAGCTACATGCAGATAGTCAAGTCCAAGCAATATTGCAGTCCTTTTATCTTTGCTAAATTGTACCGATCGTATGCAAGGAACATGGTATTTGAATATGTATTCTTTCTATCACCATGCGAGGAACAAATCCACACCAAGAAAAATAACCAAACTGCAATCAACCAAGTTTCGGATGTTATTCGCTTACATGTCTGTGGACGAGCTCAGGGTAGTGATCCTGCACCGTCAGGAAGGTGCTCCAGAGCACGCCCCGCATCTCCTTCGCGCTATGCGACTGCATGTTCTTCAAGTCCGTGATCTGGATCAGCGAGTGGACCCCTCCGTCCTTAAAGCTCAGCCTCCTGACAACCTTTTCCATAAGTTGCACGACCCACCTCTTGAACTCCTCGACCTTCTCTTTCGTCCCCAGTGCCCTCTTGTACGCCTCTCGGTCCTCCAGCATCCCATACACGAGATAACACAGCGGACGACCGTCCCTATCGACGCTCCTCACGTACATCATCTGCGAGACTGGCTCGTCAGGGCAGAAGGGGGGCTCGCCGGCGATCTCGTCCACCATGTGTTGCCTCCGCCACCGGAGTGTCTCCTGGAGCATCTCAAAAGCCTCGCCGGCCTTGTAGTCCCGTGCCTTCAGGAAGTTTGTGAGCACGTGGTCCGTGCCCTCGTGCCCCTTGCTGGGCAATAGAGGGACGCCCCACAGCGCAATGTCCCACAACGGCGGCTGCTGCGAGGACACGTTGTTCATGTTCTCTCTTGACGACCTCGAGAGGCTCCGGTAGGATCGTCCCAGGAGGTAGTCCCCACGGATCGCGTCTTCCAGCTTGCACCGGAACTGCAGCAGCGCCTTCTTCCTGGCGAGCTTCCACTCGGCGACGGGCTTCATCCCATCGTTGTTATTAACATTGTTTCCACGTTCCTTGGGGCGGTCAGATGGTTTGCCATCGTCACAATTTGCCTCTTCGCCGGCTTCGGCTTCTTCGCGTGGTATCTGGACCACTGCAGCTGCAGAGGGCTTCGGCTTCCTCGTCATCCAGATTCCCGGCGGGTTCGACTGTGCGACCGGCCGGAAATCTGAATGGGGAGAGGGTTTGATTTGTGGCGAAGAGAGACGAGTGCTATCTGAATTCCCTTGCCTTCTCCATTGAGCCCAGATAACGGCCCTTTTCTTTTCGTTTTTTCCTTTTTATTGGGAAGACATGTTTTTTTTTTCTCTCTTCCATTTTTGCCAAGGATCGGGGGTGCAAATTCTGGCCATTAGTTAGGTGGCGCCAAATATAGGATTTTCGCAAGAGCAATAGTCATGAATGAGTAGGATTTGTGTGGCATCATTACTGGATACTTTCTTTTCTTATCAATTGTTAGGTTAGGGATCATGTCTTTTTTTTTTTTTTTTTTTTTTTTTGTAGATTCTTTTCCTTGTGGACATGCTTCTTTTTTTTTTTTGGTCAGAGGACATGCTTCTTTCAATCGTTTTTCCTTTTATAGATCTTGTGATTTTCCTCGAATTTCTAGCTTCCAAACATGCACGAGAACCATTCCACCATTGGAGGTTATGCTATATGAATCATTCTTCAGGTTCCAAGTGTCCGTAGATCACATCCCTTAGGGCATCAAAGAGGCCTTTCTTTGACGTGCTCCGATACCATCTGAAACGAGTTTCTTCCGTCTTTATCTTGAATTTAGAGCCATTCCATAATTCCATGCCACACAAAATAGATGGCTTTGTTGTCATTCGGTACAATTAACCCTTTACACTACAAAAAAAGTTGGTTTTAGCGACGAATTTTGCCACGAAAAATTTAGCAAAATTCATCGGTATACGAATTTGCGATAGAAAAAAATTTGTCGCTAATAGGTCGTCGCAAAATTTTGCGACGAAAAATTTCAATTTTTGTGGTTAATTTGCGACGAAAAAAAATTCATCGCTAATTATTCGTGGCTAATTTGCGACGAAAAAAAATCGTCGCTAATTATTCGTGGCAAAATTCGTGACTAATTTGCCACGAACTATATTTTTGGCAAAATTCATCACTAATTTGCCACAACTGTATTCGTGGCAAAATTTGTCGCTAATTTATCACGAACTTTATTCGTGGCAAAATTCGTCGCTAATTTGCCACGAATTGTATTCGTGGCAAAATTTGTTGCTATTTTTTTCAAAATTTTTTTTGTTGGTCGCGAAATTGCGATGAAATATTTTCATGGCAAAAACAGTTGCTAATTTTTCATGGCAAAATTTATCGCTAATTTACGACGAACAAATTTCATGGCAAAATTCGTGGCTAATTTGCCACGAACACATTTCGTGGCTAATTTGTCATCAAATTTTTTTTTGGTTAGTATTTTGCGACGAACTTATTTGTGGCAAAATTCGTGGCTAATTTGCCACCAAATTTTTTTTTGGTCAGTATTTTATGACAACTTATTCGTGACAAAATTCGTCATTAATTTGCCACGAAAAATTTTGACTTTTTCCACGAACATTGTTCCGAAAAGAATTTGGTGATGAATTTTAATGAATAATTTAGTGACGAAGTCAGCAAGGAATATTATTTAAGGACGATTTCGATTTGAAATCTAATTAACAGCAATTATAAAATTTATATTTAACATTGATAGAATCACAGTCATGACAAGAACAGACACTAAAAAAGAAAGAAATGGAACAAACCACTAAGAAGTTCGCTCTCATGTTGCAAACTGTTGATCTTGTCAAAAAGTTCTTTCACATAGCCACGTAGTCTATAGTATCTCCATGAATTGAAATCCTGTCCATATGCAGCACAAACATCACAATATCAAACTCCTAACCCCTCTTAATTTTTTCACATCTATTCAATAGCAAAGAGAGATAGCCGAGCATCAATTTGATTAGTCCATTGTCTTTTGTGTACATATGCAAAAACAGTTGTTGAACTTATAACAGTTGTTAAACTTTTAACAGAATCGATACATGTGCATTGAACAAATGCAACAACTAATAACTTGTCCTATAAATAAATAGATAATGCTGAAGCAAGTTTACCCTCGAGTTTGGAAATTTTAACTAGCAAGGATCATTATCAGCATCGTCATCAGCAATGTTATTATCATTGTGTCGCTCATCATTGTACCCATCACCTACTGGATTAGTGAGAAGTACAAGAGGAACGTCATCGTGATCGAGGTTGAGGTGTTGCATGATTAATTGCAAATGTTGTTTCACTCCACGAATTTCTTCATCCTTCTGTACAAGTAAATGTTTCAGTTAGTTTAATTCTTAGGTCATTTGCTCTTCATGTTGTGTCCTCTTTAAAAAAGCCATATTGGAGAATGAAGTTCCAGCAGCTGGCGTTGTGCATATCCTTGACAAGGATCCCATCTCAAATATTTGACCTTTTCTCATTCCACCCGATGCCTCCACCCATAATGCCATACTGTCAACTGATGGCTCGGACGCAGCAACACCATCACCATCACCACTAGCAGCAGTACTCATTACAAGTTCATCATATTTGTCCTATATTAACAATATAGATGAAAATAAAAAAAACTTCATATATATAAATACAAAATATAACCTAACATACTTTAATAACTTTTGCTCAATTACCAGTCCATGTATTATCTTTTTTCTGAAATGTACGTTTAAATGTAGCTATAAAGCTCGATTCTAACCCAAATTCATCTGCCTACAAAATGTAAATATAAATGAGTAATGATGGAATTAACTTACAATATATTTAACATACTTACCAATCTTTTTCTATGCTCCCCGATGTTGATAGAGCCTCCGGCATATGTGGCAGATCCTTCATTAGAACTAAAAGCTCGATTTTTCTTATTTATTTCACTGATTTGCTTATGCTTTTTGATGTCCCAAGTTCTCTTAATTTCCGCCCAATTGTCACTTGTAATAAAATCTGACTTTTCTTAACTTCTCTTTGCTCTATTAATCACATTTCACATGTGATCACCGGTTTTCTTCTTAAAAATTATTCTAGCTTCTTTCTCTTTCGCTTCATCCCTCCCGAACTTCCGTTGCAAGCAATCAATAGAAAAACAATTGTACACTCAGTATGCTAAACCGAACTTAGTTTGTGAGAAAATAGAAGGACAAAACTTATCTTGAACTCATTCCACCACAATTCCTTTATTTCTTTTGGAGCGGTGGTTCAACTGCTATACTGCCCCATCTAATAGTTATTAATTATTTTATTAAGTTTCCTCACAACATACGTAGCATCCGTGAGTCTGCAAATGGGTTATAACGATGTCAACATACGTAGTATCCGTGAAGCATACGGACAATTCAGTTGACATCCATAATAATTTACATATACTTAAAAAAATGAAGCACTTACGAATCTTCAAATGGGAATATCATGAATCGACTATCTTCTTCATCATTCGAGTGTTGCATTGAAGGTGGAACCGAAGATGATGGAATTGAAATAGATTCAGTTGCATTTGAGGGTCGGAGGAAGGGCGAAGGGCTAATGTGTTCATTAGTATGTACTGGTTGAGAGTAAGATAAAATGGCAAGGGAAGAGAAGAGGGACGGGGACGAGGACGGGGAAGGGGAAGGGCCTGGTCTTCTTTGTGAAGCTATACCATGACGTATGTGATCTCCACGTTTATACTAAAAAGTTGGAAGGTTGGACAAAAATGTTAAAAAATATGAACAAGTATTAAGGACACAAAATGTTAAAAAAGTTGGAAGCTTACCATTTTGTTTTTGAGAGCAAGAGAGAAACTTGGCCCCTGATAAAAAGAAAACTGTCTGGAAATATCTACGAGCTTAATTTCTGGTCGTACAACAATAAAATAGGGAGAACAACAGCAATAACAAGCAGTATTCCGAAAAATGAGCAATGATGCTGACAGCCAAAATAGACAACTTAACAAATAGGAAGCTTATTATGTAGATACGATATCACTTATATGCTATTCCAGTTTTCTTTTTTTATATTTACAAATTTTTTCACTAAAATGAGGAAATCAATTTAAAATCGATAAGCAACAACTAAGCACACTTACAGCACACGAAAAGAAACATCAATAGAACAAAGTCCCAAGCCATATACACCATTCCATGTTTATAACCACATATAAATGCCCAGAATGCACAAAAGTAGTGGGTACATTCAACCATGAAATGACTCGATTGAACCAATAGGTAGAGACTTCAGGATGAACTAGATTCCAAATGGGTGTTTACTAACTGAAATTGCACGTCTCTATAGTCCATGAAGATGTAATAAAAAAGACACTTGCAGGTGATAAAGAAGCCCGATCAAAATTTTAGTTCCCACAAAACCCAATCTAACTGCTGCTCCACTTAATTCCAACTATTCTAATAATCTATCTTAACGTCCAAATGAGTGGTTCGAGGAGAATATGGTCCTCGAAGAGGAAAGCTAGGGAAAAGTTAACTTTAAAATTTCCATTTGAAACACTGCAATTTGTAGAAAGATATCATAACATAGACTTGCATTATATAGTTCGCAAGAAATCAAAGGAGCAGTCGCTGGCTGTCGGCTGTACGGCAGTTCCAGGGTCATAAAAAAAACAAAGAAATCAAAGGAGCATAATAAATATTTTATTAAAACATTATAGCCTATTTTTTTTATTGGTTTCAATATTCAAACCTAGATATAAATAAAATAATAATGAAACGACTCCGAAATGCCAAAAAAAATTAAAATCGAATGAAAAACACTGTTCACTATAATTGTTTTTTGCTAAAAAACCCACCTAAACGACTCCGAAACGTCGAAAAACGGCTTGCATCACAGCCATAGGCTGTGATTTTAGATCAGCGGGCCATTTCCACTTGACCGACCAAATTTAAGCTCATTTTGACCACATTTCACCTCATTCTAATCGAATTTCAAACGAATTTCAACTAAATTTCAACCCAAATCGACCAAATTTCAATTCATTCCGACCAAATTTCAACCTAAATTCGATCAAATTTCAGCTCGACCAAATTTCAACTTGTTTCCACTCGTCAACCATTCCGTTTCACTAGTTAAGTCATTCTGTTTTATTCTGTTTCACACAAACAGAATTAAAACCGAATAGAATCTAATTCGTGGGTGAAATAGAACGATTCTATTTCGCCCAGGAACAACATGAACAGAATCAAATTCATGGGCGAAACAGAATCGTTTTGTTTCGCCCACGAACAGAATCGAATTCACCCACTTAAGGAGACCACAAAAACATAAAACTAGCAAGCAGACCCAATACAGAACAAAAAACCCTAAATTCGCCCACAAAACCAGCAAAACTAGAAAATCCTAAATTCAGACACAAAACCAGCAAAACCAGCAAGCAGAAGCAAATTCGTCCAACATAAACCAGCTAATTCGTCCAACACAAATCAGCAGAAGCAGAAGCAAAACCAGCAAGCAGAAGCAAAAGCAGAAGTAGACCCAAGCTAATTAATCCAACACAAACAACAGAAGCAGAAGCAGAAGCAAGCATCCACAAAAAAAATTAGAGAACGTACCTCTAAAACTCTCGGCCGACGATCCTCGTGCTCAGTGTCCTCGCGCTTCCCAGCGTCCGCCACCAAACAACACCGAGAATCGTGCCAAACAGCGCCAAAGAATGCCGACGAACACCGAAGAAAGCCGAAGAATGCCGAAGCTTGCCGTGATTTGTTCGATCAAGAGAGAGAGATAGAGCCAAAGACAGAGAAGAGGGAGAAGAGGAAGCAGAAGAAAACCCTAAAATATTTGATTGAGACGGAGAAGAAATGAAGACGACGCCATTTTTTTAATTTCTGTAGAAGCAAATTAGCCATGGATTCAAATTTGTGGTTAATTTTGTGGCAAATTAACCACAAATCTTAATTCGTGGCTAATTTGCCACGATATTAGCCACGAATTTTAATTTTGTCGTGATAAATTCGAATTGAAATATAAAATTGTCGCGGCAAAACCTAATATTTTTTCCATGGCTAATTCCGCAGCAAATTTACCACGGATTTAACCACGAATTTGAAAAAAGATAAATCCGTGGTAAATTAGCCATGAATTTTTTTAAAAAAAGCCCAAAACACGCCTATTTGATTTTAAATGAAATTCGTGGCTAAATCCGTGGCAAATTTGTTACGGATTTAACCACGAATTTTGAAAAAAAACCCAAAACACTCCTATGTCATTTTAAATGAAATTCGTGGCTAAATCCGTGATAAATTTGCCATGGATTTAGCCACGAATTTTAAAAAAAAAGCCCAAAACACGCCTATTTCATTTTAAATGAAATTTGTGGTTTTATTCGTGGCAAATTAGCCACGGATTTAGCCACGAATTTTAATAATGCCTAAAACACGCCTATGTCATTTTACATGAAATTCGTGGCTAAATCCGCGACAAATTTGCCACAAAAAAAGCCATGAATTTCATTTAAAAAAAGCCCAAAACATGCCTATGTCATTTTAAATGAAATTCGTGGCAAAATCCGTGGCAAATTTGCCACGGGTTTAGCCACGAATTTCATTTAAAATGACATAGGCGTGTTTTGGAATTTTTTTGTGGTTAAATCCATGGCAAATTTGCCACGGATTTAGCCACGAACTTTAAAAAAAATACCCAAAACACACCTATTTCATTTTAAATGAAATTCGTGGCTAAATCCAAGGTAAATTTGCCACGGATTTAGCCATGAATTTTTTTAAAAAAATTCCAAAACACACCTATCTCATTTTAAATGACATTCGTGGCTAAATCCATGGCAAATTAACCACAAATTTTAAAAAAAATGCCAAAAACACGCCTATTTCATTTTACATGAAATTCGTGGCTAAATCCATGGTAAATTTGCCACGGATTTAGCCACGAATTTTTTAAAAAAATGCCCAAAACACACCTATTTCATTTTAAATGAAATTCGTGGCTAAATCCGTGGCAAATTTGCCACGGATTTAGCCACGAATTTCTAAAAAAATTCCAAAACATGCCTATTTCAATGAAATTCGTGGCTAAATCAATGGCAAATTTGCCACGGATTTAGCCACGAATTTTGAAAAAAACCCAAAACGCGCCTATAGCATTTTACATGAAATTCGTGGCTAAATCTGTGGCAAATTTGCCATGGATTTAGCCACGAATTTAAAAAAAAATGCCCAAAACCATGGCCTATTTCATTTTAAATGAAATTCGTGGCAAAAACCACGGATCTGGGCGAGGCCGAGTGACCATAGCCACCGCTCGACCTCGCCGCGACAGCGAGGTCCAGTGGCGACGGCGATGGCGAGGTCGCTGGCCATGGCTGGCGACGAAGTTAAGGAAAAAAAAAAGAGAAAAAAAAAGTTGATAAAATAAAAAAAATTCGAATCTAGCAATGAATAGTTTTGCGACGAGCCGCCTTCGTCATCAATTAGCCACGCCACTTACCGGCAGAAAAGTTTTATCGAGACTGATTTGCGCGCACGCAAAGAGGTTTATCAAGAAAAATGAAAGAGGGAGAGGGAGGGAGAACAGCAAAGAGGGTATTGAGAAATCAGTAGGGAGAGAGAGAAATTGGGGGTAGGGGTATATTAAAGTAGTGAGGGGGACAATTAGCGACGAATTTATTTTTCGTTGCAAATTACATTGCAAAATTAGCAATGAAAAAAAATAAGTCACTAACTCCGTCGCAAATTAGTAACGACTACTTTTTCGTTGCAAATTTCGTTGCAAATTAGCGACGGATTTTTTTCGTCACAAATTCCGTCATAAATTAGCGACGAATTTTTTTCATGACAAATTCCGTCGCAAATCAGCGACGACATTTTTTTCCGTCGCAAATTAGCAACGAAAAAAATTCATTGCTAATTCCGTCGCAAATTAGCCACAAATTTTTTTCGTGACAAATTCCGTTGCAAATTAGCGATGGATTTTTTTCCATTGAAAAATTTGTCGCAAATTAGTGACAATTTTTTTTTTGTTGGAAATTAGCGACGAAAAATAGTTCGTCGCTAATTTTCCGTGGCTAAATCCTTATTTTTTTGCAGTGTCAGCTTCATAAGCAATATGATGCTAACATGCTTCTTCATTCATCGATAGAGCACACTCTCACATTACTTGACATTAAGATTTATATGATAGCTTAAACTTTTAAGTTAAACTTTTTAACATGGTATCGAAACTAGATACTATTTCTTTTGCATGTGTGTTCACCTTGTCATTAATTAAATTCCACATGCCACTGCTAATTCAACTTGCATGTGAAAGAGAGTATTAAAATATCCCACATCGCTTGACAACAGATGCTTTTTATATACATGTAGTTTTTGTTCGCTTAATGGTTTAAGCTTTTAAGTTAGATTTTTTAATAGTATAAATTTGAACTTCCATTCTTATAGAGCTACATTGGGAAATGGCAAGAGCATAGTTTTGTCTAGCCCATGTTTGCTTCTATTGTAACAAAAGATTCCCCATTTGCTGCAAAAGAGGGCCGTATGAATAATTATGACTTTACATGTGGACTCAACAAATGAACTTCAGATCTCATCGTTGTCACATAATTAGTAACCAAGGTATAAAAATATAGTAGGATTATAATTATGTACGTCCACTAACAATGTAGAAAACCTTTTAAATCACGATCGAAGGGGAGCCATAACAATTCATGCGGTTAACTCATGCCACTCTCTCTAAAGTACACATATCACCCATTGACCAGTGGATGTGTAAAATGTTGAAGAAAACTCCTAATGGATTTTGAAGCTGACAAAACTTTCTATATTTATCTTATGAATCTCACATGCATTCCATACCAGGTTAATGTATTCTGGAAGTTCAGAAGGAATTATCAGACTTTACAAGTTTTCAGAACTAAAAGTTATGACTTAAAGTTCAAACTCAGGACTCAAAGTTTAGACTCAGATATAAGATATTCGGACTTTACCATAAAAGTCATTCAGACTCTAATCTTAAAATATTCAGATTTTTCTGAACACCTACACTGAATCAAATTCTGAATTAGAAATTCTTCAGACGTAGTAATTATGCAGACGTAGACGCTGAAATTTCTCAGACATTGAAGTTTTTCAGATGCAGAAGCAAAACTCATTTAGAAGAAATCACAACAGCTAGTGACAAGAATGCATTACAACGGATAAAACTCTACTTATAGAAATCAAGATTCTGATTGTATGGGCGATCAGAATCAGCGGGATTCAGACTTTGTCAACCAACGGCTACTCAATCTACTTTATACAAATTTGTCCAAGAAGAAGATTGAAAGATAATCCTCTTAAGACTGTCCAATGGCTAGTTTGATAGTAGAAGAGTATAAAAGGAGATTTACGAGGAGCAGAAGGATAAGACGAAATCGAGAATCAACAAGTTTAAAGTCTAAGCATACTTCGATCATTTCTCGTCTTTCTTGAGCCAAACAGTAAGATCTTGAGGGACATTTTGTAAGAGTAATTGTGTGAGATAGAGAGTCCTATCATACACAAGAATGCTGTCACTCACAATTCGTAATTCCTCTTGATTATATAGTGAAATCCAGCCAGTAAGCTGTCAGCGTGGGAGAGTGGACGTAGGCTTGCTATAAGCCAAACCGCTATAAATTTGTGTGCAGTTTTTCTAACCCTTATCTCTTACTTTACATACTGCACATCAAGAGCACAGTATATATAAACTGTTATGAATCTGAATTTTATTCAGACTCAACTACATTCATTCATTTCCACTTGAATTTCATAAAAATTGTTTAAGATTATCTATTCACCACCCCTCTAGGTGATTCTTACTAGCTACATCAATTGGTATCAGAGTAGATTGCTCGCGCATTGAAGTGTTTTACTTCTGAGTTAATGATCTATGTGGCTAACTTGAGTGCTGCAGGTTTCATTGAAGGACAAATCAACAACAGACCACCTTATTTCGATGGCAAGGAATATAGTATCTGGAAGAATAAGATGAAGGCATTTATAAAGTCAATTGATCACATGCAATGGGATGTCATCATTAGAGGAGTTAGACCAAGACCTTCTGATTCAAAAGAAAAGACGGAAGGAAGCATACCAGCAGATCCTCCATTATCTCAAACTGAGATATCAAAAAGAGAAGCCTTAGATTCAAAAGCAATTTATTCTTTCTATTGTGCTGTAATACCTGTTGAATATAAAAAAAATTACTTCTTGTGAATCAGTTAAGGATATTTGGGATACTCTCTACACTACATATGAAAGAATAGATCGAGCCAAAGAAACTCAAATCAATCTACTGCTTGGTCAATATGAATCCTTCAGAATGAAGCCTAAAGAATCAGTTGCTGATATGTATGACAGATTTATTGACATAATAAATGGTCTTGCATATCAAGGACAATTTGTCCCAGATGCGATAAAAGTCAACAAACTTTTGAGAGGACTAACGAAACAGTGGGATAATATCAAAACATCTATTCGAGAGACTTAAAGGATCATGCCTCTATCAGTGAATGAGCTAATCGGAACTCTTCAATCATATGATACTTAAAAACTGAATGAGGAAAATGAATCCAAAGGTAAAAAATCAATTGTATTAAAATTTAATATTGATTATAATGATGCAGATTCTGAAAATAAAGATGTTGACGATGAAGAACTGGCTCTCTTCATAGAGAAGTACAAGAAGATGAAAAACAAAGGAAGAAATCTCAAAGGAAAGAAGCCTTTTGAGAAGAAGAAGGCTCTTGATGAAATAGAAAAGTTAAAGGAAGTAATTTGCTTTCACTGTAGGAAACGTGGACATATTAAGCCAAATTGTCCACTTCTGAAAAAGAAGATCAAATTTGAAAAAGCAAAGAAGGCATTAAAAGCAGAAACCTGGAGTGATACAAAATGTGAAGATAGTGATGAAGATATCACAAACTTCTATCTGATGGCTAAGTCAGATTCAGATTTAGATTATGATGCTAAAATTGAGATTGAGGTAAAGTATCCTGAAATGTCTATTGAAATATCAAATTTTATTGATGAATTATGTTTTGAATTTAAGACTGCTCTTAAAAGAATCTCTTCTTTAAAAAGGGAAATTTCATCACCGAGACAATAGGATGTTTCACAAAAAGAAAAAATTGATTTCCTAAAAAAAAAATTTCATCAAATCAAAGAAAGTCGAGATTTTCTTTCCAAAGAAAATGCTTTTTTGAAAAAGGAAGTTTCAGAAATTACTTCAAAGTTTTCAAAAGGTTCAGAAACCTTGAAACATATTCTTTCTATACAAATTCCTTACTACAACAAATCTGGTCTCGAATTTGTGAAGGAAAGTGACAGTTTAATTGATTTTCCAAAAGCTAAGGAAAGATTAAAGCAAAGACCTTCTCGACAAGTTTATAAAAATCATTTTAAAATGAATTTTGTCAAACTTGTTGGTCAAAGTGCACTCAAATGCTCAAAATGTGGAGATCCACAGCATTTGAGAATGAATGTCCTATGGTCTGGAGATCTATTCAAAGAGATTTTGTTAAGACAGCATATACTAACTTTCAAGGACCCAAACAAATTTGGGTACCAAAGAAAGCTTGAGAAGTTGTGATTTTTGCAGGTTACCACAAAGAGAAAAAGAAAGTGGTACCTAGTCAGTGGATGCTCTAGACACATGGCAGGAGATCAAAGCATATTTGTTAAACTACAAAGCCTGAATGGTGGAAAAGTTTCTTTTAGAGGAAATAACAAAGGAAAGATAGTTGGCAAAGGAATGGTTGAAATTGGAGGACTCAAAATCAATGATGTGTCATTAGTAAAAAGACTCGACTACAACTTGATAAGCATAAGCCAACTATGTGATTCAGGTTTCCGAATCAACTTTCAAGAAAATACATGCTCAGGAACAAGAATTATTCTCAAACATTCACTGGAAGAAGACATGACAATATTTATCTTCTAGATGTCAATCCAAACTCTTCTCATTGCTTGATCTCAATCAAAGAAGATGAAAATCTATGGCACAGAAGATTAGGGCATATTAGTATAAAACAAATCTCAAACAAGACATTGGTTCGAGATTTGTCAGATTTGAAATACAAGAAAACAGAATTATGCAATGCCTGCACTATAGGAAAACAAGCAAGAAGCTCCTTTAAGTCTATATATTATGTTTCCACTAATCATGCTTTGCAACTTCTTCATATAGATCTATTTGGACCAATCATAACACAAAATATTGGTGGTAAGAAATATTGTTTAGTTTTTATTGATGACTTCACAAAATTTACTTGAGTGTGCTTCCTTACCCATAAAAATGAAGCATTTTCATATTTTTCAAAATTTGCAAGAAGGGTTCAGAATGAAAAAGGGGTATATCATTTCCTGCATTAAAATTGATCATGGGAGAGAATTTGATAATCAAAGTTTTTCAGATTTCTGCGAGGAAAATGACTTTCAACACAATTTTTCTACTTCTTATACACCAGAACAAAATAGTGTTATGGAAAGGAAAAATCGTTCTCTGCAAGAAATGGCAAGAACTCTATTGATTAAAAGCAAGATTCCTTTTCATTTTTGGCATATGCAGTTTTTACAGCTTTTTATATCATTAACAGAGTTTTTCTTAGACCATTTTTTGAAAAAACCCCTATGAGCTTTACAAATGTAGAAAACCCAATATTTCATATTTTCGTGTATTTGGTTGTAAATGTTTTATACTCAAAAATCCAAATGTTCGCTCTGGTAAGTTTGATGAGAAAGCAGATGAAGGATTTTTCTTTGAATACTCTACTACAAGTAAAGCATACAGAGTCCTCAGTAAGAATTCTTAGACTATGGAAGAAACAATGAATGTAAGGTTTGATGAAAATATTCAGACTCACAAAAATGAATCTGAACCATCTTCCAATATTCAAGAGTTATCTGAAACTCAACAAGAATCTCTAAAGATCGTTGAATCTGTAGAAGAAGAAAAAGAAGATACAATCCAGACTCAATCAGAACTTTCAGAGTCTGATGATATTCAGAAGGAAATGTTTGACAAAAACTGAAAACATAAATCTAATCATCCGAAGAACCTCATCACTGGAGAAATAGAAAATGGCACCAAGACTAGATCTAAACACAAAGAGAACATCAACAACTTGGCGTTGTTATCAAAAATAAAACCGAAAGAAGTTGGTGAAGTATTATCAGATGAAAGCTGGATCGAAGCTGTGCGGGAGGAATTTCAGTAGTTCAAAATCAATAAAGTATGGGAACTTGTGCCAAAACCCAAAAATCATCTAGTAATTCGAACAAAATGGGTATTCAAAAATAAGCTGGATGACAAAGGGAAAGTCACAAGAAATAAAGCAAGACTGGTAGCAAAAAGTTATTCTCAAGAAGAAGGCATAGATTGTGATGAAACCTATGTATTAGTTGCCAGGTTAAAAGCCATTAGGCTACCATTAGCTTATGCTTGTTTCAATAACTTTAAATTGTTTCAGATGGACGTGAAAAGTGCTTTCCTAAATGGCTATATCAAAGAAGAAGTATATGTGGAACAATCACCTGGTTTTGAAGAACCAAAAAAGACTAATTATGTCTATAAACTCAAAAAGGTTCTTTATGGTCTAAAACAAGCACCTCGTGCTAGGTATGAGAGGTTAAGTAACTTCCTTCTGCAAAATGGCTTCGTAAAAGGTAAGATTGATACAATCTTGTTTATTAAGAGAAAAGGTAAAGATTTTTTACTTGTTCAAATCTATATTGATGATATCATTTTTGGATCCTTTAACAAACTGTTTTGCAAAGAATTTTCCAAGAATATGCAGAAAGAGTTCGAGATGAGTATGATGGGCGAATTGACATTCTTTCTCAGTCCACAAGTGAAACAAATCAAAGATGGTACATTCATTTGCTAAGAGAAGTATGCAAATGAGATTATCAAGAATTTTGGATTGCAGAATTGCAAGAAAATAGACACTTCTATGTCTCATTCATCCAAACTGGATAAAGATGAAAATGGTAAAAAGGTTGATCAGAAGCTATATAGAAGCATGATAGGATCGTTATTATATCCTACTGCATCTAAACCTGATATATTGTTTAGTGTCTGTATATGTGCAAGATTTCAATCTGACCAAAGAGAATCATATCTTTCTGCAGTTAAAAGAATAACCAAATACATTTGAACTTATCCAATGTTAGGTCTTTGGTATTCGAAAGAATCAGATTTTACTCTTATTGGTTATTTAGATGTTGATTTAGCTAGAAGTAAAGTGGACAAGAAAAATACTACAGGTACATGTCAACTACTTGGAAAAATGTTGGTATCTTGGTACTCAAAGAAGCAAAATACAGTTTCACTTTCTACAGCAAAAGCAGAATATGTGGCTTTGGGAAGTTGTTGTGCATAGATTTTATGGATGAAACAACAGTTGTGAGACTTTGCTATTGAAGATTCAAGTGTTGCAATCAAATGTGACAACGCAAGTACTATCAATTTGACCAAGAACCTAATTCTTTATTCACGTGCTAAAAATATTGAAATCAAGCATTACTTCATCAGAGATCATGTTCAGAACAGTGATGTGAATATTCAATTCATTGATTCTAAGAATCAATTAGCTGATATATTCACAAAACCTCTTGACAAGTCTTCATTTGAGTATATTAGAAATAAACTATGCATTACTTATCTATTTTCTTGAAGTATTCGTGAGACATGAATTTTTCAGACTCAAATGTTCTCCGTCTGAATGTCTATTTTAGACTCAAAAGAAAGGTACGTCCGTAATTCAAATTTTAGCGGGTATATTTTTGGCATTTCTGGCAAGATATCTTTCGCATTTGTTACCTTTGGGAAGAAAATCAGGTATATATTCTAATTTATCTAATTGTTTGATTGTGCTTAAATTATTTTTTTTCCATTCCTATGAAATAGGTTCGCTTCTTATAACTTCTAAAAGTGGTTTACTTCCAAAAACCGTCATCTTTCTTTTGTAAAACCCTATCAGTACGAATCGTTTCACTCCCGACCATCATGACACTTTGAGTTTACTTCTCCTCCTTCTCCAAGATCAAAACCTTTCGTCTCTCTGAACACAATGCCTTTCAAAAGAAGATTTTCACACATTCTGAATAAAAATTCAAAGTCTTCAACACCACCAGAATTCATAGAGATATCAGATACAAAGTTGGATCATCACCAAAGCCCTTCAGAAGCGACTCGACATGAACCACAACCATCGTCTACACCAAAACCCAAGGGTAAAATAGATTTTCGTTTCAACAACATTAAACTTGTGTGGAAAGTTTATGAAAGGTTGAAACGAAGTAATGCTTCTACATCTGTTCTTCGTGAATGTTTGAAAGATAATGGCTTTCTCACAGAAGCAAGTCTTATGCAAAGTTATTCTCAGTTTTGCTCTAGAATTGATCATGATCAAGTTAGTTATACTCCAAAGAAGACCTCTTCTAGTAAGGGAAAAGAGAAAATCGGGGAAATTTCAACTCTCTTTGACAAGAAATCTGTTTGTACTAGCCCTAAGCCTACCAGTGCATCAAAATTTGTGATTCCTGAGGATGATGCTAGGTTCTTTAATAATTTTGAGATGAAAATAGGAATTGCATATGGTGTGTAAGGTAATGAAGGTTTATTCAGAAGCATGGAGCACAACATCTATCATCGGTTGCTGCTTGCTCGAGGGGATATGAACCATCGAACTATTGATTTTGAATATCTTGATAAGGCTAGCATCTCTGTGAAACACCTGTTTGAAAAATTGGGGATTTATGAATTTTGTCTGCAATTTGCCAATGTATATGCTGAACTGATTACATATTTTTACTCAAACCTTTCCATTCTATCACCAAATTAGCTTCAATTCACTGTTGGTGATAAAAAGTATGATTTAGGAGTGGAAGAACTGGCTTTGATTATTGGAGCAAAAATTCACAAGTTTACTCCATTGGAAGTGAGGCTAGAAGATGTTTCCAAAGTGGCTTTAGAGAATTAGAATTTTCCACAGGGCTCTAAACACCATATTTTATATTCTGATTTGACAAGAAGAACAATGATCTTGCATAAGATCATCATCAATTGCTTAAAGCCTAAAACTGCTTCCAAAACAGACTTGTCCAAGTCTAAAATCAAGCTTATTTGGGCCATTTTGAATGGACAGTCTTTCTCCCTTCCACATATCATCATCTTCCACTTGTATAGAACTCTTCAAAAGGATAAGGGATAGCTTCTTTATGGTGCACTCATCTCTCGAATTTTTATGTTTTTAAATATAACTATTCCTGATGATTTGTGCAAAACCATTGTACCTTATATGTTTGTTGGAGAAAAAATGCTTAACAAGATGAAGCATTTTGATGATAGAAAGGACAGAGCAAGCATAGCCAAGGTAAAGGATGTTCAACAGTCAGAACCAAAATCTTTTGGAAAGAAAAATGACGAAGACAAAGGGGAAAGAAAAAGAACAGAAAGAAAGCAAATTCTCTCTCCAAGCCTATTCAAGGTGTACAGAAAGAAAAGAAGAATTCTTTTCCGAGATGAAGATGATGAAATAGAACACCTTGCAACAGGACAGAATGTTGAACATGTTTCTGAACCTAGTATAAAGGTTTCAGAACCAGCATCTAGAGACTCACATCTAAATTAACAGGATGATATTTCATAGAGGATAGATGTAAGTCAATCTCCACTTGATCTTGAAGAAACTTTGAATGACAGTACTGCTGCAGAACATGTAGATATTTAGGAGGAGATTTTTATAGAGGCAGGGGATAAGTTCGAACAGCCTGCATCAGAAAATGTTCAAGGACAGACTTCAGAAAACATGACCATTATGACCTTTCTGCTAGAAATCAAAGAAAAACAATCTGCACTTGAAGAAGACATGAAGAAACTTCATAAAATTGTTGAGGAAAAAAATCGTCTCAACGTCTTCAAGCAGAAAAAGACAAGGCAAAGATAGGGGAAACTATTGCTCTATGTTCAACCAACATGGAGAAAGCTATGAGCCAATGTTCAACCAAGATTGATAAAGCTGTTTCTATCCTGGAAACTTTCAACTTGTTCGAACCCCATCAAAGAAATAACCTGTTTTTCTTATCCTCCTTTTAAAATCATTCTAGTTTTGTACTCTTAACATTTGACTTTGATAGATTGAATGCTTTATATCAGCAATTTATTCTGTTTACTATTCATTTAAATTGTTTGCTGATGACAAAAAGGGCGAGAAATTATGCAGATATTATCGTATTAACACTTTAATATGCAGGTTATACAGGTTATACTCAAAGCAAGAGAAATATGCAGATTTTACAAGTTTGCACATTTATATCTGTGTTTCATGCGCTTAAAATAGTTATTTGCTTCAAATTTATTTGATATTGATTGAATCTGCATGGAAGTTTTGTCACCATAAAAAATGGGGGGATTGTTGAGGAAAACTCATAATGGATTTTGAAACTGACAAAACTTTTTATGTTTATCTTGTGAATCTGACCTGCATTCCATATCAGATTAATGTATTATGGAAGTTCAGAAGGAATTATTAGACTTTACAAGTTTTCAGAACTAAAAGTTCAGACTCAAAGTTCAAACTCAGGACTCAAAGTTCAGACTCAGGACTAAAAGTTCAGACTCAGATATGAGATATTCAGATTTTATTATAAAAGTCATTCAGACTCTAATCTTGAAATATTCAGATTTTTCTGAAGACCTACGTTGAATCAAACTCTGAATTAGAAATTCTTCAGGCGTAATAATTATACAGATGCAGACGCTGAAATTTCTCAGACGCTGAAGTTTTTTAGACGCAGAAGCAAAACTCATTCGGAAGGAATCACAACAGCTAGTGATCTGGCATGGATTTTACAAAAGGAAGGTTTTGATTAACTTAATCTCAGTCTAATTGATTGACAATCAAACATTATGACAATAATGCATTATAACGTATAAAACTCTACTTATGAAAACTAAGATTCTGATTGTATGGGCGACTAGAATCAGCGAGATTTAGACTTTGTCAACCAACGGCTACTCAATCCACTTTATACAAATCTGTTCAAGAAGAAGATTGGAAGATGATCATCTGAAGATTGTCCAACAGCTAGGTTGGTAGTAGAGGAGTATAAAAGGAGATCTACGAGGAGTAGAAGGATAAGACGAAATCGAGAATCAACAAGTCCAGAGTCTAAGCATACTCCGATCCTTTTTCTTGTCTTTTTTGAGCCAAACAGTAAGATCTTGAGGAACATTTTGTAAGAGTAATTGTGTGAGATAGAGAGTCTTATTATACATAAGAGTGCTGTCACTCATAATTCGTAATTCCTCTTGATTACATAGTGAAATCCAGCCAGTAGGTTATCAGCGTAGAAGAGTGGATGTAGGCTTGCTATAAGCCAAACCACTATAAACTTGTGTGCAGCTTTTCTAACCCTTATCTCTTACTTTACATACTGCACATCAAGAGCACAGTCTACATAAACTGTTATGAATCTGAATTTTATTCAGACTCAACTGCATTCATTCATTTCCGCTTAAATTTCATAAAAATTGTTTAAGATTACCTATTCACCCCTCTATAGATGATCATTGCTAGCTACATCATAAAAAACTACTTTACATTGATAGTGAACCTAATAAAAATTTCTATATATCGAGGTTAAATGAAGAAGAAAGAATATTGTGTCGAAGAAAGAATTAAAAGCAAGGAGAAGGCGATTATACGCGCATCATCCAATTCTCTCATTCACTTGGCTTATTGAGATATCTTGAAGCATTTGAAACTCACTTAAAATATTACTAGCATCATTGGGCCTAAGAGCCTTGTCCAAGCTGTCCACCACTCAAAAGTTCAAACCCGGATGCATGGCGCGATTTCGACATCAAACCAATCCAAACCGCATAAACACGGTTCAAACAAAAATTATATCAAACCAAATAAATTTTAGCATGGAATCAAACTGAACCGAACCAATTTGTGCAATTTGGTTCGATTTGGAACCAAATCCAACCTTTTTTTTCTTTTTTTTTTTCCTTTTAATTTTCTTTAGTACTTTCATGAGCTTAAATCGACTAAAAACAGCTTAGAAAGAGTATTAGTTTAACTCAAAAGGCAAACTCTACACTCATGACATAATTCATAATAGATCACACAAAGTGAAAAATCTAAATTACTTTACAAAGCGATATAAGTAATCATTTTTACTTTTAAAATCATTTATTTTGCGCGAAACAAATAGAGTCAATATACTCTGTCATGTCACTGCCGTTGGCTCCTCTTCTTCTTCTTCTTTTTTTTTAAAGTTGTGGAGTCTATATTGTAAGTAGCAAGGTTGTAACTTGGAACTGGATCTGGATCCAGGTGTAGTGAACCCAATTTCAATCGGGCGGGGTCCTGATACCTAAGTGGGCTTAATTTTGCACGTGTGGCTCGATAAGTACAAATCCAACGTGAATCATGACATTCCTCTAGAGAGCTATCACTGAGAGGAGGATTATCTACCTAATTCCCTTGTCATTGATTAGATTTGGACGACACTGTTTAGCTTTTTAGCGTATAATTATATATAAGTATGTATATGTATATACCGTACAAAGTTTAATTTACTCACACTATGCACTAGATATATCTCATGCACGGAATATGAATTCAAAATGAATTGATTTTGCTTTTAAAAATAGCTTTGAGAATGTTTATAGCATGCAACCATAAAAACCGTTAAAAAAGAGGTGTACGCATTAAGAAAAAATAATCAAGGGAAATACCAAAAACATACATCACATTTCATTTACTAACCACTCACATACAAATACCAAGTTCATACCCCGAGGTTCACCTTTAGAGACCACTTTGCACCTTCACATCTATTATTTCCATGCCCCTATTTGCGGAAATCCATTCTCTTTCCCGAAAATGCCTATAATTGCATTCTGAATTATAACTTCTCCCCAGAACACTCGAATTCAACTCTAATTGGAATCCCTCAAACCCTCAGCAAGTGCTAAAATGAGTTTTGCAACGAGGGGAACTTTGGTCTTTTCAATATGAGATCTTGCTTCGAGATATACCAATGATATTTACAAAATTAGAGATATGTAAGTGATCATCGGAATAAAAGTGAAGTATGTTTTTAGTATCTTTCCCAAATAAACTAATTAATCTGATTCCTCGGGCGAGAGAAAGATATAGTTAACTTCTGTTATATAACGATAATTGCTAAGAACAGTATGTATCATTTACAAGCAGCTCCATAAAGTTTCAATTCATGTGTCAGTATTGTATTGAATTCACTCGTGGTTCACGTGTAATCGCTAACTTACAAAACATCGTCAGAAAATGACTTTGGCTTGCCAACAGCCAACTGCAGCCAGCTGGGCTAAGAGCCGCCTATTTTTCTATTATTGATTGGTGGCGTTACGACAACGGAGTTCGCTAAATCCCCATTATTGACTTTAGGATTGATGGCATGTAAACGATGGGGTGGCAAAACATATAATACGAAGCACGGTACCCAAACATCGATCAACCGGTAAAACCATTACAATGTTGCACTTCAAAAAGCGTGCAGTTTCAAATCCAATTCCTATGCGACGCAGCCGCTCCCCTCACCGCTCGATCCAAATCGAGTAGCCATTGATTGCGAGATGCTGGATCTGGTGGCTGCGAGCTCAGATCTGGCGTGGCCATGACAGTGAGCTCGGGCTCCCAGGGCCATGGAGAGAGAGAGAGAGAGAGAGAGAGAGAGAGAGAGAGAGAGAGAAGGAGAGAGAGAGATTAGGGCTTTTTTAAGAAGGAAAATGACAAAATTATAGATAGGCGGACAATTTTGATAAAGTGAAGATGCAGAGATCTATTTATGAAAATAGACATATATAAATGATACATCTAGATGAAACCTCATTTACATTTTCTATATTCTCCTAAACATATCCCATGACTTAATTAATTAACTCGAATAAGTTTTGCCAATAATGAATTAGAATGGGTTTTGGAGTTTGAAAACGGAATTAATTAGGTGTCAACCCTTTTGAGAGATTCAAAAAGGGGATGCTTGTAGATCACAATAAGCATTTAATATCTTTTTTTTTTTTTCTTTTGTCTGTCTTATTCTAACTCTCAACTTACTTTTACACTATTATTCCCCTGCTTCTTTACAGAGCGTGGGAGTTAAAATCCACATCTTGAAATTAAATATCCCCACCTCTAATACTCATGAGAAGGTGGAAAATCAAACTCCCTACCTCTCTCATCTCAAATAAGAAGGGTGACCACTCGTGTAAACCCGAGTGATTAGGGATTTAATAAGTTTATTAGTGAAAAATGAGAGAGAGGGATCACTCATCTACTGGTGATAAAATCTTATAAAGAATTTCGACGCAATACTAAAAGGCAAACCCTGTCCGATTATTAAAAGATCCGTAGGCATTTAATTGTCAATCATATTTAATTAATCATATCCATTTAGATCTTTATCGTACTAAAAATGTATAAAAGGAAAAGGGTGATGTACTGAAAATCTCAATCTTTCTCAATCCAATTCCTGTTAGCGAAGAGGATATTTTATCATTAGGGTTCCTGCGTTGACAATGCACGCGATGCATGAGCGTAGTGATTGATAAGTCCAAATCTAACACGATCTTCTTCTGCTCCATGATTAATTAAAGACATGCCTTTACTGGGTCATAAGTACATGCTCGGTGGAATCCATTTGTCCTTAGACTTTATACTTAGAGATCTTGATATTACTATTTCGAGAAAGAGAAAGAGGAGAAATGATCTCTATTGGCTAAAACAATGATTAGGGTGTATTATTGGGAAATTGGACATTTAATTGATTAATTAACTCTTTCACGTTTTCTTTTGATTTGAACAGGCTAACCACACATGTGAAGTGTGCGATCCATGGAGTATATTGCAATTGTTATTTGCTAACCCTAGTCTATCAGGACTTGGCAGCTATTCAACAGGATTTAGGTCCTTAGTAATTTCTTGGGATTATGTTCGATACATGAGACTCATATAAGATTTGTCTTAAGGTTGAATCCCATTATTATTGGCTTTTGTTATGTAATATTTCCGGCGTATGTGATAGGCTTTAGTTCTTTTATTCACTTCCGGGTGTATTTATTTTTATAATTTTTAATTTCAATAATTAGAATGTTGAGATGTATTTAAATCATCGATCTTTCTGGATGCGGGTCAAGTGGACTGGATTAAATTAATTTCAGAGTTTTCGTTTCACAATTTCTAGCCAAATGAATTAGTGAATTTTTCATTGCAAACGTATATATCATCCCCCTCATGTTCAAAATACTTAGAATAGGAGAACATAATCCAAGTACCTTCCATCTCCCATCTCCTTCGAGAATATGCAGAATTAGGGTTTCTGTACCTTATAATAGTCTCTCTTTTTCTTTTTTTTTAACAAAGTACCTTATAATAGTGTAAACAGTTGAATTTGATGAATCTCGGGCATAAGTTAGATGGACCTCATTAGTTTGAATGCAAATTGGGCGGCATGTAATCACTTTTATGTCTAAAATTCAGCAGACAAATTTGAGATCTACCATCCTGAGGGAGAGTCATGATAATGAGCTCGGGTTGCAAGGGCCACGGGGGGATTGGAGCTTTTTTAGAAGGCAAATGACAAAATTATAAATGGGTGGACAGTTTTGAGAAAGTGAAGATGCAGACAACTATTTTCGAAAATAGAAATATATAAATGATATCTAGATGGAGTTTCATGTACATTTTTCTAAATTCTCCTAAACATATCTCTTGACTTAGTTAACTAACTCGAATAAGTCTTGCCAATAATGAATTAGAATGGGTTTGGGCTGTGGAGTTTCAAATCGGAATTAATTAGGTGTCAACCGTTTTAATAACTTCATTAACGAAATTGAGAGAGAGAGAGAGATCACTCAACTAGAGGTGACAAAATCTTATGAAGAATTTGGAAGCAATACAAAAGAGCAAACCCTGTCGGATTATTACAAGATCCACAGGCATTTAATTGTTCATCATATTTAATTAATCATATCCATTTACATTTTCATCGTACAAATGATAAATTTAAGTAATGTACTGAAAATCTCAAATTTTTTAATCTAATTCCTGTTTGCGAAGAGAATATTTTATCATGAGGGTTCTTGCGTTAACAATGCATGTGATGCACTAGAATAGTGATTGGTAAGTCCAAATCTAACATGATCTTCTTCTGCTCTATGACTAATTAAAGACATGTCTTTATTGGTTGATAAGTGCACACTCGGTGGAATCCATGTGCTCTACTATTTCGAGATGGAGAAAGAGAGAGAAATGATCTCTATTGGCTAAAACGTTGCCTAAGGCGTATTATTGGGAAATTGGACATTTAAATGATTAATTAACTCCTTCACGTTATCTTATGATTTGAACAGGCCAACCACACGCACACACGTGGCGTGTGCGATCCATCCAGGAGATTCTTTTCGAAAATTTTGAATAAACATGCAACATATTGCAATTGCTAATTACCTAACCCTACTCTATCACTAATTGTATCAGAAGTAGCTATTCTACAGGATTTAGGTCCTTGGATTTTTTCTTGGGATCATGTTCGACGCATGAGATTCATTTAATAAGATTTATGTTAAGGTCGAATCCCATCATTGTTGGCTTTCGATTTGTCATTAGTTCTTCTATTTACTTTCGGGTGTGTCCACTTAGATTTTTATTAATTTTTATCTATTTGAATCATCGATCTTTGTGGACGCGGGTTGAGTAGACCGGATTAAATTGATTTTGTTGTCTGATTTTTCCTTTCATAATTTCTAGTCGATTGAATAAGTTAATTGTGCGTTACAAACATATATATCGTCCCACTCATGTTCATAACACTTAGAATTGGAGAACATAATCCGTCTCCTTCGAGATTACACAAAATAAGGGTTTATCTACCTTGTATGCGTTTAGACAGTTGAATTTGACGAATCTCGGGCATAAGTTAGGTGGACCTGCTGCATGTAATCCCTATTATGTCAAGGATCCAAACCATCTAAATTCAGCAAACAAAATTTAAAATTTACCATAATGAGAGAAAGACACATCAACACAGTGAATTTCAATGGTTGAGACATGCTCTCTTTTTTTTGCTTCCTTTTCCTTTCCATTTTTTTTTTTCCAATACTCCCTTTGTCGCTTTTCTTCTTGCATCGAGCACATCCTCCTCCCCCATACGTGGCTGTCCGTCTTGTCTTGCGACTCTAGCCATCGGTGCCACCACCCGTGCCATACCCCGCCGCCCCAAATCGAAGCACGATGACCATCTGTGGCAGCACTGGCGGTGGAGATTCGGCGGCTTTGGTGGTTGTGGTGGCTCCAAGTCTGACTCTCTTGTCTATACGGCTCAATGGAACTGAGGTAAGCTAAGCAAATTTGGTTAAGTTCGAACTTGGCGGGTATTGGTTGAACGGACGGTTTCGGGAATTCAACCTAAATAACCTTTGGACAAGTCCAGGATGGTAGCAACACTTGGTGCAATGGGCTTGAAATGGGGTATGACGTCCCAAGCTGGTCCTGCTATCATTCCTATCGACGACAACGACGGCAAGAGAGAGAGAGAGAGAGAGAGAGAGAGAGAGAGACATTTGGCTTGGCGGACATGGGTGTAAGTTCCTCTAAACTTTAAGAATTTCTTTATAAAAGTTAGGTTAAATTGATGATGCGATTGAATCCGGATCCTTTTACGTTTTCCATTTCCTCTTCTATTCACGCATGTACTAAGCAGCAAGGCGGTCAAACAGAAATAATATAGTACTCGTTTCCGGCTTATCCGCACAACGAAAGTAATAATTAGTGCAGGACGGTCATCCATTCGAGAATCAGCAACAATGGTGTCTCCTTATGTGTGTTCGGTACATATACAACAAGTTCTCCCCGGCATGTTTGAAATCTTCCCCACGGCACCCTCAAATCCTCATCATTGTTTGGCCCAACTTCGATTGGTCGGCTAATTCTGGTCGCCAACATCAGTGGTCACCTTCAAAATCATGGCTCCTCTAGTCGGCCTGTTGAACCCCAATACAAAACGCAAAAGAACAAGGAAAAAAAAGCAGAAAAAAGAAGAAGAAATCGACTAATTCTTGCTACTGTTGCCTCAACTGTCGCCTAGACATCTGCTAATTCAGCTCCTTTGAAGAGATCATACCAAAAACAATCCACCATCCCAGCCTGGTCCATGTCCCACGGTCCAACGTTTGAACTTAGGGACGACTGGAACTCACTGCTAACCGCAAGAAAATCATCAGTCACGGCTGAGTTATTGTCGTCTGATGATATAAGTTCTGACCAGAAACTCTCGTCCATCAACCCAGAGATTGCATCTTTGGGCTCCTTGTGGATGCAATGGTTGCGGTTGCCGCGATTATTATCGTCGCTGTTATTGTCTTCCGTGGTCGTGGAGGAGAGAGACGTGCTACTTGAGCTCTGTTGAGTTGGAGGAGATGAGATTGGCCCACCATGGCTTTCATATTTACCTCGTGCTTCGATGTTGGTATGCAACGTCGTGACTTGCATTTTGGATGCAACATCGCCGAGCGACAACGACTCGTGCTCCTTTCTTAGCCTCTTCTTCAGATGGGTGTGCCACACGTTTTTTATCTCATTGTCTGTTCGTCCCGGCAACCTCGCTGCTATCGCGGACCATCTGAAGAAAAAAAGACAGGTCACATTAGGATCGCGTCAGGTGCATCGAAACTGTCTATATACATTTGCTTCAACGACGGTGGAAACAAATCGATACTCGGATGCATAACGCCTTGTCCTTGGTCTTGTCTGTGTGTTGCACAATGACAAGAGCAACCACAAACACGAGGGGTCCAAGACACAGTAGAACAAACATGTTTCAGACGGGGAATCTTTGCCAATCCAAAAAGGCGGGCTGAACATGGAAAGGAATGAACTTTAATTATGCTTATTGGGGTCCTCCACTAAAAATCCCAGAAGAGGTTTTCAAGCTATGATCATCCGAATTTTGGGAAAAGGGAATATATCGTTTGTCGAATGTAGTACAATCTCGCTCACGTGTACGTCGTCAATGTGCACAGATGAATAGATTTACTAGATATGTCTCTACAGTAGACTGAGTTTAGACAAGAATTGCGCCTGCTTGCATGGTCTTAGTCATCTATGTCGGCATTTAGACTTTTGCAGTTATTTCACGATTTGCCTCAATGGTTTCGAAGTAGCAGACCCGAAGATTTAATCGGTGGGTGCAACAATGCTACGTGTTTTTTCATCGAACTTCGCTCTACTGTTTCAAGACGAAAAAGCAAGTAAAGAAAGAATTCACAGAGCTCAACACACGTAATTCTGAAGGACCAGTGGTCGGACTTTGCTATTTGAATGCAAAAAGGGAGGAAAGAAAGGAAAGAGGGAGAGAAAGAAAACCTGTTCCCAAGCACTTCATGGAGGTGGATGATGGTGTCCTCTTCTTCTCTGCTAAAGTTGCCTCTTTTGATGTCTGGCCTCAAGTAATTTGTCCACCTGAGCCTGCAACTCTTGCCACACCTCAACAAGCCTGATATGACAAACGAAATGGAAGAAAAAACGTAGACAAATGTTAACAATCAGGCATTATGTGGTGATTCAATTCATAGCATATCGTTCTCAAATTGGTGACTAACGAACCACAGGCACTCAACCGTGAATACGTTCACTTACCGGCTAGTTTGGGAAGTTTCCGCCAATTGCCATGGCCGTGACGCTGGATGTAGCCGATGAGGATGTGGTCCTCGTCGGGGGTCCAGGGGCCTTTCTTCAACCCCATCTCCTCACAGCACGGAGCTCTCCCCATTCTCTCTCTCTCTCTCTAGTAGTGAAGCAGTTTAAATGACTTGAGCATAAGCTGAGATATGTATATATGCTTGTGAGCTCTCTCTATGCACTCTTACAGGCTAGGCTAGCTAGCCAAGAGCGTTCTCTCTCCATGTATATATATCTATTGAGAGAGTGTGTTGAGTGGACATTCCATTGAACATATGTGAGTACTGGTCGGTACGCATATTCCACAGTAAGCCCCCATTTTACAAAGCGGCATATTATCCAGCCGGCACGCCCCTCTTTCTCTCTCTCCAGGACCATTTCAACCCAGGTTTAGCGCTAATGATTATGCGTCGCTTATTGGAATCCCACGTACTGCGTACCCACTGTTTAGGATCAAGGTCGCCTATAAAGCTGGGACTTAATCGATTTATAAGGGTTGCACGGTGTTAACGAGCTTTCAAGTAGACCTATGCAATCATGCTCTAAAACAAGAATATCTTATGACAAGACATTACGTATCGATAAAATAACTTGATTTCTGATAAACTTTTTAAAGAAGTCACGAAATAACGGAATGTGTCATCATGAATTTAGTGGAGCGGAAACACATCCATATGTTTGAGAGGATAATCATGTAGATGGTCATGTGATTAAAAAGGTAAATTTTAAAATTCTACGAAAAGAGTATGAAACTGAGAACAAACAAGATATCCCTCGTACGGATTTCCAATAGTTATGATTAGTGCCGAATTTATATGGAAATTAGTTTGCGTTACCGTTTGAAGTCCACGTGCCACACTCTCAAAAAGGATTTTCTTTCATCTTATGGAACTGGCGATTAACAACTATAATTACATTAAAATGCTATAATTAAGTAAATTGATTTAGATGTACATTATTTCAAAATATTAGTCAACAAAATAGTTCAATTTGTGACGTATAGGTTTAATTATAAGTAGGATCTTTTCTAGTTATAACAGAAACCAATAAAGCTCAATATGATTTAGTTAGTCAATTGGATTAATTGTGATTTTGTAATTATCTATAATGATTGGAAGGATTTTGTTTTACGAAATTTGAAAACTGGAGCTCATTTGTGTGGTGAATTGACACATATTCGGCATACCCCTAATTGCATCATACATCAATTATGTAGAACCAATAATTTTTTTTTTTTTGCAGATAGACATATCCTTAATTGTCGAAATATATCCCCAACGTCTCTCACCACTGGACCAACCTCCAATCGCCAATACTAGTTGCCTCCAACCACCACGGCCAACGCCAGCTGCTGCTCTACCTCCGACTACCGTTGTCACTGGCACCGATGCTATATCGTGCTCTCTCTGCCCCAACCTCTAGTCCGTCTCTGTCTTCCTCGTGCCTCTCTATTCCCGGCTCATGTCTCTTTCCCGTTTCGTGGTGCGGAAGTCTTATTGATACCAACTTACTAAAATATCGTGGCAAATTTCAGTTCTAATGTTGAAATGGACGGGCCCTTGTATTCAACGATTCCGTGCTTAAACGCTGGACATAATCTTTCATGTCGCTTAATAAACGAGCTAGGCAATTAGCTTAATTATCTCCGACACTAACCCTAATTTTGGAGCTAATGACTCTTGCAATTCTATTCGCGAGTAAGGAAAGAACACAAAAGGTAGAGACTTTTGATGTTCGGTTAATAGATAATCTCACAAAAGAAACTGAGCTTTTGCTCCTATGAGAGCTTTCGTGGCCTGTCCCATTCCTGTGGGGCAGGCTCCACGGATGCGTTCCTTATATTAATGTGTTGGTGCCCGCACATTTTGTATCCCCAAATCTCTCTAGGGAGAGTAAATATCCACTAGTTATTTTACATCTTGATAATCTCGAGATCCAAATGAGAGTCGAGATGAAGTTTTTTAAGAACATAATTAGCTTCAATTCTTGCAATTCTATACCCGAGTAATAGAAGGACAAGGGGATCGTCAAAAGAGGGCAACACACCTTGTCGGTAGACAAACTATTGTACCGACGACGTTTACCTTCCTCACATGATTCTTCCCCAAAGCGTGATTCGCATTTTCGAAGTGACTTCTTGGGTCAGCCAAAAAATCTCTGTACTTGCACAAATTTGACATTGAACCCGAGGCCAAGAAATTCTAAAGTAGCAGTCAACCATCGGTACCCCTTCACTGTCAAAACCCTAATACCGTCACCACGTGAATTTCGAGCAACGGGACGCCACGTGGCGGACTCCTAGGATGCCCCCGGCTCTCTCTCTCTCTCTCCCATCGTTTTCTTTTGTCCAATTTTTCTAAATCGAATCATCGGAGTATTAGGACTATGATGGGAAGAGATCAAACACGGGAGGATCGAATTGTTTTCTTCAAACTCTCCTTGGTTTGCGCAAATTTAGGACGGCATGCGAGGGAGTTTCCTCATTCGTGTCTCCCATCAAGTGGACATCAGTTTGACCCGATCTTCTCGTGAAGGTTAAGGTCATTTTGGGGCAGGCTGGTTTTTCGTCCTCGCGGGTCAAAGTTTCCTGGTCAACCTTGGAAAATAGGTGGCCTTGTCCTAATGGAGGTTGGACGGGGGTCCGTGGCTCTATGACTCTAAGCGTCTGTTGCGACTTGTGTGGTTGCGTACTCTTGTTTTTCAATGCACACCACATCATGTGATGATGTTGTAGCTGATAAGATTATGAGGTTTAATTAAAGTAATTACTCACTTAATTCGTTCTTAGCACTTTCTCATGTTCAAGTCAAAAGTTGGATGTAAGCTTGGCGTGGGCAAACCATTGTTTGAATTGTTTCCTTGGTGGAACGCACGCGTACGGATCATGGTAGATAATACGAGTTCGGTTTTTCACACAACTAAGCATAAACAATCTAATGTTTCTGTGGTACAATCGAATTTTAGTTTCAGCTCACGTTTTAATTAACTAATTAATGAGATTGATTAGTGGATTTATGTGAGTGTGGGGCTTTATCTATCTAAAGTAAGATTCCCCGTATTGCAAAAGGTGAAAGTAAAAACAAAACTCGGCTTACCTCGATATTATGCTAAATGAGTATGCTAAATTTTTTTCTCCTAAGTTATAGCTTGCATTCTCTATTTTATAAGTTATACTACACCAACTTTAATTTTTTAGGGGCGACATTTTATGCCCTGACTTCCACGGTGTAGAAAGTAATCTCAACAGTCTCAACCTCAAACAATTACAGAAAATGCACAAGAATTCATGTGTCCAATTAAAATTAATGCTAACCATAGATTAATATCTAACATATACTTAATCCACCAAATTCTCACGCCTGTTATATTTATGTTAAAAAATTCCCCATTTGCAACTTTTTTTTTCAAATTAAATGATGGAAATCTAGTACAATTTGCCAAAAAAAAGTTCTTCTTGTGTAAAATATAATTTTACCACATGCACACGTGTAACTTCAGACAAAACTGGCTTATTGAAGTAAAAAAAAAACACGTCTAAAAAGAAGGCAACTAGTGCAGATTGGTAAGCAATTACAGTCTCAATTCTAAGATCATCCACCGAACTTTTGTCCACTCCCCCTCAACGTCTTAATTTTTTCCTATTTGGTGATAAAGTTGGAGTTTTCCACTGATAACTTTTTAATGGTTTTTAGCCCGATATATTAATCAAAAACTACATCTCGCATTCTTGAATTTCTATCATTTCCCCAATCTTTTTCTGGTGGTGTCAAATACCAGATGTGAAGAGTAGAATTTTAAAATTTTGGGACGTAAATATGTTGAGTTTTGAAACTAAGGCTCCGTTTGTCACACGAAAATGAATAATTTAAAAAATATTTTTTCTAAAAGTAATTGTTTATGCCGCTTGAAATAATTAGTCAATGAAAAATACTTTCATTATCAACAACAATTTATATCTAAATATTTTCGTGAGTAATAAAAATATTTTTAGTTAATTTATTTTTATAAGCAATAAAAATAATTATTTTTAGAAAAAAATATTTTTCAATTAATTTAATTTTTTGTGAAACAAACACGGCATGAATTGGTGCAAAATCTCGTAGGTAAGAGTGGCCACAAGGAAAGTGTTAGGAGTCATGTTTGAGGTGACAATAGTGACACAAAAATTTTGAAGTAATCATTTCTGTAGAAGACTTTGTGGAAGCTTCCACTAAAAATTATTTTCCGCAACGACAATCGCCACTTTGAAATCCTTTCTTATATATGAACATAAAAAAGCAAACGGGAAAAACATCAACCATACTTTTCTCTAGGTGAGAAATACTTACTTTGTTCAAGGTGTACAATTATTTATTTAATAGGAATTTAAAATACAAAAAGCTTATTTTGAAAATCCTTAAATTTGACAATCTAGGTGAGGCCAAGTCTAACTTCGTACCCACCACCACGAAAGAAAGTCATGCCACTTTCTACAAAGGGAATGGGCATCTATCCGGTCCAAGTCCAAATCCCCAAAATTCAACGAATTAGATTGGACTCCAATACACATGGCAAGCGAATGATGAGAGAAGACCAAGTCCTTTTTGCTAATTTTAATCTTAACTCCAAATTTTCCCACAGCTTAGCTTTTAATCCAATAATTAGAAAGTTTAATATATATTTTTTAATTATCGTGCTCTCCATGACCGAGTGGGGTCTCTCTCTCGCTCTCTCTTTCATTTCTCATGATAAAGTTCATACCTTTGAAGTGAAGCCATTTACATATGTTAAGCAAGACCTAATTACTCCCACGTTTATTCTGTTGGCGGGGGCATATCCGTATGCATTGGTCACAAAAGAAGAATCATTTCCTGGCCAAAAACATATTGAAAAGATAAATTCTTCTTAAGTGTTCGAGTTACATAGTTTTGAGCTCGAGTTTAATATGGAAAAGAAACTTTTTTTAAGATAATCCCAATCATGCCTGGGACTAGAAGAGGCATTTCGTTTCTCCATCACCAATCATTACTGGTGCCCTTCCCTTAAACCATTTGAGCTAGTCGGGAAGAAATTATCCAATTAGTATTAATCTTATTGTACGAATGTCTAGTCGGTTATAAACTTTTCAATTTTACTAATTTAGTTCTAAACCTTTGAGCGAAATTCTAATGTAACTAATCTAGCCAGTTTTCACCGGAATATCATTGACGCGGCGGAGCGCCACGGTCGGAGATGATTGGACCGCTATATTAGCAATTTTTCTAGCAAAAATTTGTCAGAAGGATTATATTGAAATTTCGCGTAAATGTTTATGACTAATTTGTCATAATTAAAAAAGTTCATGACTAAATTGATATATGTACAATAAGTTTAGGACTGATTTGATACTTTTCCCGAGTTAGTTGGTTCTCGAAATTTCAACCCTTGCTGGACCTTTACCAACACGATGTAGATGATGCACACGTTTTGAGCTTTGCTTAAACCTTACATTGATGAATGAAGAGAAAATGTCGTGGCGTGACGCTCTCTAATGGCTTAAATTTATACAATGTGAAAGTACTCTCCTTCTTAGCTTTAGGGTTTTGAAATTAACATGTCGGGCTTACAAAAAATCACATCATGTGCCACTATTCTCACCCAAGTCAAATGGATCTTAACCACCACCACCACCAACACCACCGTCACATCCCACATCTTTGAACCCTGCTCGAGGTTTTCATAAATATATGAGGCAACCTTTTGGAAGGAAAGCTTCGTATGTCTTCCCTGTGCGACTTCTCTTCGCCGAGGTTTTGAATTTGTGGTGGCTTTCATAAAGGTTGGTGAGCAAACCGAAGATCTTGCCTTTAGACGTCTATCTCTCTCCCTATCTCTATCTCGATCTCGATATGATCGTGATCGTTTACGAGATTTGGTGGCAAGATCAAATCCATCTGACATCCCACTTTCTCACCCGACTTTCACCACGTAACTAGTGGTCATTCGTTCGTCATTCTGCAAAAGCTAGTAACTGAAGACTAAAAGAAATGAACTTTGATAGCGCATGCGATGTCCTTTCGCTACATCATCTTCTAGAGGGACTGTTGCTAGAGGCCCCCTCCACGCGTTAACTAATTGAAAGTAATCAGTACTTGCACATGACGGACGTCTGTAAATGGATCGCACTCCCTCGTAAATTTTCTTACGCACTTCGAAAGCACGTATGCATTACTTGTCTTATTCACATGCTGTTTATGAAAACCTACTTTATTATGTATCTGCTAACGATTGCCATGACAAGGTAGTGACCTTTAGTACGGAAAATTGTCCAAAAAATCTTAAATTTATTATACTGCAATCAATTCAGTTATAAAATTTTTTAATTTGAGTATTTTAGTCCTAAACTTTTTGGCGATTTGCCAATATAGTCATCCCAGTTAATTTTGAACAAAAATTGCTGATGTTGATGATTTTTATAAAAAAAATTTCAAATTTTCTGAATATTTTCCCTTTTTTTTCCTTTCCTTTTTTTTTTTTTTTCTATTTTCCAAGCCTCACCGGGGAAGAGAAATAGGAAAAAAAGAAAAAGGAAAGGAAAGGAAAGAAACGAAAAGGAAAAAAAATTAGAAATTTTTTAAGAAAAGTTACGAAAATTATTCACATTAGCGGCGGCATATTATATAGAACTATCAACATTCATGTTAACAATTTTTAGCTAAAATTAATTAGAAAGATTGCATTGGTAAATTGCCAAAAGATTTAAAACTATTGCTCAAATTAAAAAGTTTATGATTGAATTCACCACTATACATTACAATAAGGTTAAGATTTTTTGGACAAATATCCCACTTTTATTATGTTAAGGATTCGTTGTCACAATTCTTCAATAAATGAAATATGGTCACAATTTCGTTTTTGCTTTTCTTTGGCCAATTAAGATAATTACCAATTGATGACGTCTTGGTGAGGACAGTTTCCACTAACTAATAAAGTAGCGGACTAGGCGGCCTCTATATCGCAAACTTGTTTTGAAAAAGGAAAGATCCCACTTTTGTATTTATGCGATCTTGGCTTTAAGAGATTTTATTCAATCACGATATATTCAAGTACAAAATTGTTCGACAAAAAAAAAGTACAAGATTGAGCGTGTGAATATATAATAATAATAGTAACTAAGACTGTGTGCCGGTTGTGGGATTTCATTTATTTTTTTATATAAGTTGGTTGCGAGATTTCATTTAAAGCAAATGATAGACTTACTAAATTAGTTTATAATAACGGTTTGATAAGTAATGACTCATATTACTATTGGTTGTTGAATATTAACCCACGTGTTTGAAAGGTCTGCTCACAATTTGACATATTAATTTCGCAAATCAATCTTAGTAAATCCGACCATACTCGTCATTTATATATAAATCACATGAGATGATGTCCATAAGCTCTTGTATTTTCAAATGCGGATCCGTCCATTCGTTATATTTTTGCTCATTTTAGTTTATGGAATTTTCTGTTTCAGATAAAAAAATAAAGTGTCATTTAATTTGTTTTTTCTTATATATAGTAGAGCAAGAGATAAAACTAATGGAATCTCCATAAATAGACATGCATCGGATAAATCCCAAGAATGTGTATTACATTGTAGAGTGAATAAACTCCAACCATTCCCAAGCTGAAATTTCTCTCCCATGTACTACTCCAGACCACCAATGAGTTCTTCACATAAATAGAAAAAGGCAAAAAAAACAAAGAACTCTTACTTTATATAAGAACACGTACTATACATTTCCAAAATGCTCAAGCACAAGAAAAAAAAACTGTACTTTGCAGATCATAAAACGTTCAGGACAAAGATCAAGATGGCCATGAGCAAGAAGACGGTTGCCCTGATTCTCATGGCAGCAATGGTGCTGTTGGCCTTTGCTGCCACCCCCGGCGAAGCGCTCTCGGAGTGCGGAAAACACTGCATGCCGGTGTGCCTCGAAGAGGGTGCCACCATCTCTGCATGTAGCAAAGCCTGTGAAGAGTATTGTCGCCAAGTTGATGGAAACCCAGGAGGCTGGAATCTCGACGAGGCCAACTTTCATGTATAAAGTTGCATCATCCTCGTGTCTAATCAATTATAATGTCAGTGTTAAATGGTAGATTAAAGTGGTAGGCTCGAGTAATGAGAGCATGGAAAGTGCCGAGGGATTTGCACCTCTCTTTCAGCGTCTACTAGTCTATGATACCTTGTGATTCGATCTGATTCATGCAGAGGCTCCTGTACAAGGATCATCTTGGTTTTTCTGCTCTTGTATTTGATTATTTGTCCTGATAATGATGAGGACCAAATGTCTTTCTTTCTACGGCTAACATACGTACTATCGATGTCTCGTGTTCTAGCTGTTACATTTGAAAGACGAATAAAATGATTCGTTAGATGGGAAGAGAACTATCCTTGATCTCATCAAATTTTCACCCACCTGATATCCTTTTTGAATTGACTTGCACTTCCGGGAACTCAGGTGAAATCATCAAATGGTGGATTGGCATTAGTCCTGTAAGACGGTTGTGATTGCAGAAGAATCCACAATAACAATACACGATAATCTCGATACACTTGCTGATGGTAAAGAATTCACGCTCTAAGAGCCCTTGAACCGAACACAAATCGGTCCCATCCACATTAAGAATGGAAAAGTATATATGTGCAGCCAGCCAATCTTGCCAAAAGGATTCGCGAACCTCAATTACAATAAACAACAGAAGAGGAAATAATATGCATTTGCCAAGAAAGACGAGCTCTACATATTCAGATGGCGTTCCCATCAACTTCAGCTTCCATTTCTATTCAGAAATTATAGAAGGGGGCAAAAAAAACCAAAAGAATATATCTGCAAGAACAAATTTACATAAAACTATGGTTTCGAAAAACCTCTATAAAGACAGGTTAAATGCTGGAGCATGGAAATCTAGGACGTCAAATCAGGATCATCTTCATAGTCAAAATCTTGTTCAGTAGCCCTGTTTTTCTTTGCATCTCTTGGTGTTGGTCTTCCCTTCTTTGGTTTTCCCCTATAATGACAGTTCAACCAATTACTAGACATAAGAGATTAGAGACCATTAAAGCAATGAGAGCCCAGACGGCCTCCATTTTCTGTTAGCCACAAAGAGAATGAAACATGGTACTTACTGCCCATTGGCATATATACCCCCCTTAGATCTCCCAGCTCCAAGATCCGATCGCCCATCTGAAAAAGATAAAAGGAAAAATGAAGAGATCATAGAAAAGGGTTCAAGGATAGAGCTCATAGAAGAATAATTGTCTCATAAAGATCAATGTAACTCACCATCTCTTCCCCCTGCAAGCTCTTCAGCCTTCGAAAAAAACAGAGGACAATACCATAAGAATCAGCCAAATCTCATTCTATGAATGGCATCGTCAAACTTTAACAGCTTACAGTACATTAAGGGTCTTAAAAGAGTAGACATTTGTTGAACTATCAACAATCTTCTCACGGTTGATTTATTAGAAGAACCATGAATTTGTAAGTAGTAAAATCTTGTTTAAGGAGCGACAGAGTCATTATAATAGATAGCATTAGCACAGAGTCTCACAAAAAAATTCAATTTCTGTTTTTCTTCTTTTAGATTCTTCTCGAGAAAGATAATATTGCTGCTGCAGGTACCATGAGACAATAACAAATCTTTTCCACCAATACCACAAGCACCAACATTCAAGTGACCCACAACACAATAACAAAGCAGCAATTGAAAAGCCAAAAAAAAAAAAAATGTTTGGAGGTCCTTGCTAGAAAAGCATTTTGTTCACGGTGCAACCCGGGATTGGAAGTTTAAATTAGGCTGGGCTACGAGACACCTAAGAGGCAAATTATCCCATGTCCTAACATTAAAGCTTTTTATGAAATGCCTTCTCTGTCTATTCTGGAAAGAAAGATATTTTAAGCTTCATATCGTCTGTCTGTTTCTGCCTCTTTAAAGCAGATTCTGTATGTGGTTAAGTGGAAGATGTTGATGAAGAAAAATCTTCAATCTCATGGAGGTAGTGACATGATTGAAACTTATGTCTGAATTTTGACATTCTTTTCAAAGTGTAATGAGGGGCTAGCAGCAGGTAGTAGTTCCCTTGCTTAGTTTTATGGAAGCAGTGAGCTTACTAATCTGATAAAAGGGGGCAACCATATTAAGTGTCACATTTAGATGTGCACATTCAAGTTCCACTAGACAATAAGTTATCGTCAATGTACGTATTATGTTGGTGCACCCCATATGGGCACCCATGCTAATTGCCGCATTAACACAGCATGCACTCCATTCTCGAACTGAGTTCAAGAGCTCCTAACTTTAACTGACAAACAACAAATTAGCAAATTATGTATGACCAAATTTCTCAAGAACACACTTGACTACAACTTATCGAACTTGAATGTGTAGATTTGAACTATACAATCAGGGTGTAAACTGCCTCAAGGACCCCTTCCACAATGGCTTCCATTCCCATTTCCATAAAACACACGACTGATCGTCGACCACAGATTTGCATAAAAGACCGAAATTCAGAAGGATACGGAAACTGCCATTATAGAATACATACAGCTGGTGAGGTGACTGAAGACAAAGAGAAAAGCCTGTCTTCAGGCTGAAATTTCCTCGAGCGCTTCAAGCTGTAGAATACACGAGTACGATAAGCATGCATTAATGACACTACATTCAACCAGTGCATACAGATTATCAAATGCCCTAATAAACCACAAATGTAAGTTGTCTGATGCATCTAAAGTTGTTGCTATGAAGCATTACCTTGTATTAGCAGAAAAAGAAATGCATTACTATGTGCACACTCAATTCTAAGGTGCTCTTCTGCCAATGGCCATAAACGCATTTGGCCTGTATTTCTGAATCTCTCCCTCAGTGGGATGAAACAATTTACAAGTGAATATCCAATTGATTCCTTAGGAAGCACACTGTCCACATTTATTGACATTCTTAGATGCTACTCAACTCGAGGGATGGAGACTTGACATTTTCATCTACAATGCAACAATCCTATTCTAAAAAGTTCCCTATTCCTTTTTTCCGAGTCTGATACATCACAAAAGTTTTCAGCTTATTAAGTGTACAAGGGTATTGCAGGCAATAGTGTCTGGTGAGACAAACAGAACAAACAAGTCTCTCACCCAGTTGACCATTAACGCCTAAGAGAATGATCCACAATCGGTAGGGCGTAAAATACCTAAAAGCAATACAGTCCATGGAGAAAAGCTGATTCTAATTTTGTATTCCCATTTCACTCCAGGCAAACCTAATATTCAAGATGATAACAACATAATTCCCATGTTGGAGTGATATCTAATAATCAGAATATGTGACAGTTTCTTCATTAAAGATAACCAATACAGCATTCCACTCAAACTGTTACAAATTCAGATAAACCCGTACACAAGTCATGAATTGAGAAATGAGGCGGAGTTCTGCATATGGAGGGTATATAAAAGAGAGTTTGAGAACAACATCAAGTAACCGTACAGGGCTGTACTCTTAGATGCAGAAAGAAACCCTTCAAAACCTTTCAGCACATTCCCACATTGACTTGGGTCCTGCAAATAACTTGTCTCCATCTCATATACCTGAAAAAAGGAAAATCAAGAACTTCATTGCCAGAGAAACAAACGGTCGTTACATAAAAGGGTCAAAAGCCAGACAAAACACTAAGCTACCAGATTATGTTCTTCTCAGCAGCAGATTATCAACGATAGAAGACATGCTACCTAGCTTAACAGCTAAGACAAAAAGCAAGAGACGTAACCATTTGACGTCCACTTTTCTAAGCAATGCATCAACGATGCTAAAAATTCTGCCATCTAGATCAAGCCGATGCAGAACCCGAAACTAACTCAAACCCATTTCACAACTCGCGGCATCATAGCGGAATTGCAAATGCGAAACACCCTCTCAACAACACCAATCAACAAAGAAAGAAAGGGAACGGTCGGATCAATACGGACGGGTTTAAACAAAGAGGGGCATGCCGAGATATGAAGGACCTGCTTCTCGATGCTGCGGAGTTCTTCGTGGAGCTTGGCTCTCTTGCCCAGGAGAGACGACAACATCGCCGGGGGATTAGACGGGAGCCTTTGCCCTGAAAATCAAGAACCAGAGCAGCAAGTTTTCGCCGGGAAAATCTCCGGACGTCGAGATCCCAAGAATCGAAAGACCCAATTCAAATTCAAACCTTCGGAATCCATGTCCTTCGCCGGGACAATTCGGAAACGGACGGGATTCAAACTCGGAATCGAAACCTAATTAACTCGATTGATGATGGAAAAGGGGAATTTCATGAATTCCCAGCCCTAGGTTATGATTAGAACCCTAGCCCAAAAATTGTCAAAAAGAGGGATTTTGATTTCAATGTAACGATTACACGCTCGATCTAGAACCCGCCAAAATTTGGAAACGGGCCGGGTCGGGTTTAACTTCGGAGAAGCCGAACCAAACCCGCTATTGGATCAAACTTTGGACTTTCAAATTATCTAATTGAATTTTTAGGTATGGATAATTTTCTTTAATCCCGGTATAGCGATGGTAAACGGGTTGGGCTAACATGATTTGCAAGGGGCTGCGTCGGCTTGCCAGGTGTGTCGCTTGCCTCAAGTCCTGTGATGAATTGGCTTGGCCCATTTAGCGTCGACCGTCCCTTCAAAAGGTTTCCTCCCCCTCCTCCTTTCGAATGATCTTTGTACCTCGAAGTCGACTTAACTAAAAATCGATCCTAGGCTAGATTCGTAGGGGTCGAGAAGTTGACCATTTCTCCAATTTCCCCTATTGAACTAGCTTAGCTACATGCCCTTAATTGCTGCTCCCACCGCCATGAGTGATAGTGACATTTCATTTTTGGGTAAATCGCACCTTTTTTTAAGGATAAAACGTATAACCGTGCACAATCTCTTTCTCCTTAATCCCATATTACCAAAAGGTCTTATTGAATCGACATCTAAGCGATGGATTTGGTGTAGATGTAGCTAGGCTTGCCCGATTGTATTGTTGTGAAATGCCATGTAATTTGATGTCCATCTTTTTTTTTTTTTCATGCTATGATTTTTATGCGGCGAATGGGGGGAGCTGTGACATGGGATGATGGGACTTGGATTGGAAAAGCTGGGGGAAACAATGATGGCCCTTGCCCTTTTGACGAGGAGACGTTTGGGGGGCCTTCTCATTTTATCTTTTCTCAGTATTAAACTGTAAAGCGAAGGGAAGATATGATGAGATTCAGAGATTCATTGCTCAAGAAGGGAAAGCGAAGGACGAGGATTGAAATGAATACAAAAAGTCCAAAGGAAAAGAGAAACCCCTCCTCCGTCACGGAAGCAAAAATCTCTTAGCGTGCGGGCGACGCACCGGCCGGCCCCATCCCTTCATGTCCTCTTGTCTTGTCTCGCTTGCCATTCTATCACCCCTTATTTTGGTTTTAGTTTCCTTTACTATTTTTTTTTCTTTCTAGAAAACGGCCTGGCTTCAAATCCCGATTTGAAATTTTTTTCTCTTCTCTCTCTCTCTCTCTCAATATCGATGTTAATAATCTTAACATGATATGATTTAATCAATGCGTACCATACTTGGAACTTGGGAACCGGATCGATAGGAATCTATCCGGTAAGCATGCATCATAGGTTTCCGGTTGAAATCTGTTTCGACGGATAGATTCGCAAAATTTTTTCGTTTTTCTTGATTTATGTCTTCGTACGATCCTGCGATATTCCATGGAATACCATAGGATCACTAGTTTTTGTATCGCTAGTCTGAACTTCTATTACATCACTCATACTTTTGTTTTGTTAATTTTTCATATTTTTTGTATGTGTAATTATAAGTTGTGCTCAGTGGATTATTAGCCAGTGATGATAATTAAAAATGACGATTTACTGCAATCTTTTAATAAATAATAAAAGTAGAACCTTGATAGATTATAGGACCGACCTGAACTGAAATTTGTGAAATGATAAGTTTTAAGTTCCAAAGTCTAGGTTCCAAAAAAATGAGGAACTTGTTCTAAGAAGCAGGTTCCACCGATATAGAACCTAAAATCACTTATCCCTAACGAGTTTGATTTTTTTTTTTTCATTTTTTTCTGGAAATATCGAGAATCGACATTACTAGATACGGAGCGATTTACATGTTTTGAGGCAGATTTCGCCACGCCATCCCGAGACCTAGGGTTTCGCCTTTGGGATGATTGTTGCTTCCCTCTTGGAAACGGAAGTCTAGCATGCGTCCAACCTATCCATGACCCCAATCCTCAGACTTCTTTTTTGTTTATTTTTGTCGGAAAATTATTTTAGATGCTACAGAAAACACCCTTAAATCTATTTAACTCGATTTGAATATTAATCTCCTTTTTCCATTCACGAACATAACATTTCGCTTAAATATCAACATTTAACGTTGTGTAATCTGTCTTACTTTCGTCCCCGCTCGGATAGATGAGCGGGTCCCGTAACTCTCCTCATCGTACAATCCGAATCTCCTCCTTAGCACGACGTTCCCTCCTCTTTTTCCCTCCACCTCTCGCCACCCCACGAAGAAAAGGTTGGAAAGTATGTGACTTGTGTTTCGTCTGTTCTCTATTTTTCCAAATACATTGTAGCAATTAGCTTTTCGGTGCGCTAAACGTCTTTCATGTGAAAAGAGCTTTTTTAACTGGTGTCTCGGAAAATGATAGAAATGCGCGTGGAACTTGGGAAGACGGCAGTTTGAATGTAATGAACTTTCCTTTTCAAATAAAGGGCAAAAACCACTAAAAATTTTAAATTATCTTCACCGTGACATATTTACCATAATTTTTTTTCTATTACTGTACCTATGTCACACTAAATAAAATAAGAACGATGTTATTTTGACTGAACATTTATTTAACAAAATCTAGATGGGTTTTTTATTTTTATCATTTTTATTTTTTGGGTTTTTCCTTTGCAGATAAATAAGTCCTCAACTCTGTTCCCAAGTCTCTTTTATTGCCTGTTGCCTCCACAGAAAATGCTTTAGAAACGAGAGAGAAAAGAAGGCTGGTCCTCTTCTTATTAGAACGAGTCTTTAACATCTGAGAGGCGCGCCCATCCTCTGTTGTTGCTTCATCGATTCCAACTCTGCATCTGCATCTGCAGTCTGCGGTATTCTCAGCCTGCCATGTCTTTCAGATGGCTAAGTCGGGTATCTCTCTCTCCCTCTCTCTGCGATCATCCTTCTTTTCTTTTGGCGATTCTTTGTCGAACCCCGACGCGCTTTGCGTTGCTTGTTTGAGTTCTTTACCAAAGTTCGAATTTTGATGGTGAGCGATGATGATATAGTTGTTTACCTGAAAAGGGTCTCCTTAGAACAGCCTGGATTTTCACGGACGATGTATTTGTTCTGCTTATTTGCCTCTGGTTTTTGCACTTGCGAGTTGTGAGCAGCACTAGAGTGAATGATGATTTCGTTTGTTCACGGATAATTTACATGTTCATTGAGGACATATCAATCGCTGCTTTAATTTGCTCAAAGATTTTCACTTCGGCGCACAAATATACTCTGATAACATCGTGCCTGATATTGGGATCGCTAAGCATACTTGTGGAGAAGATTGCTTTTGAAATCGGCGGAACTTATGGCTGTCTACTGCTTCTTTGCTTAATCGCAATTTGTATACTTAACCGTGGAATAACAAGGATACTCTGGCTGTATTTTCTTCTCGGGAAAATGCAAAAGACATCCCTTAGACTATGAAAATGTTGGGCTGGATTCTATGAGTTTAAGATTGCCATGCATTGTTGTTCACCATTCGGAATGTTGGAAGTTATAACCATCGAAAGGTCATTTCCAAGAAGGAAATTAATTGATGGTTCGGCCCACTTTGACCTTTTTCCATTAGCCTAAAGCTGTGCAGGTGATTCATGTCATTTTGAGCGGCAATTCAGTGGCTGCCTTTGACTTATTTCAAACTTCGCCTTATTTCTCCCGTATTCCACCTTGTCCTCGGCTATTATACAATTAGACGATGCTTTGTAGTTTTCTGTAACATAAGTATGCAATTATAATTAGAAGCATCATAGCATAATGGGGTTTCTGTGTGTGGAACTCTGGTTTAGATCTTACTCTAGAGAGGAACTTCGAGTTGTTTGAATTACCTCATTTGAAACCTTGAGTCAGGAGTTTTTATATTCCCCTTACCCAGGGAAATGCTTCATCTGGCATGGGTGTATCTGATCATAGCAAGAGCACTTTCATGGATCTAAAGAGGAAGAGAGTCCATCGCTATGTGATTTTCAAGATTGATGAGATTAAAAAGGAGGTTGTGGTTGAGAAGACCGGTGGCCCAGCTGAAAGCTATGAGGATTTCGCAGCTGCACTCCCTGAGAATGATTGCCGTTATGCCATTTATGATTACGACTTTGTGACTTCTGATAACTGCCAAAAGAGCAAGATATTCTTCATTGCCTGGTTAGTCTAAATGCACTTTATAACTTTAATATTTCACTCTGGTTTAGCGATCTCCTCAGAAGTCCTTGACTTGCAAAAGGAAAACTCGAAGTAGAAAAGTGGGCATTCATCATCTAATGTGTCTGGCAAGTATAGTTGTTGTAGCTCTCATAATGATTCTCTAGTTCACCGACAGCAATATGGATATCACTTTTCTGACTGAACAATGCAGCGCAAATGAAGAACTTCCTTCTCCCTCATGTATTAATTTCTAGCAGTTGCTCAGCATCTCAAACTAAGCAATGTGAGAATGTTCAATTTGTTCAGAAGTCATGAAGGTGATGCCTGAATGTTATCAAACGAAAAATGGGAAACATTAAGCTCACCTGTCAGTTTGTCGATCTGCGTATTGTCATTACTATTTGATACTGTTTTCAGCTGGAGTAAAAGAAGGCACTACTTAGCCATTACTTTGGCCTACTATAGTGGGAAGTATCATGGCACCACTATCTGCTCATTAAATATTGGGTGATGCAAGCGAACTGAAACCACAGTAGTCGTCTGGATTGCTTTAAAGTCATACTAGAACACCTATCCATGAATCCTATAGTCTCATTCCTTTATGGGCATTTGTTGAGGACATATTTTGTGTCACTGATCTTGCCTATTTTATGCTCTGGAAAGCTTGTCAAGTTTTCTAGCTCTCTTCATGAAGCTAGCGATCTAGTACCTAGAATTTTTTGTTCTGGATTAATGTCTTCATGATATATTACGAGGGTTTGTTTAACGGCAACATTGATTAGGTCTCCCTCAACGTCACGTATACGTGCCAAGATGCTCTATGCCACCTCCAGAGAGAGATTCAGACGGGATCTGGACGGTGTTCATTACGAGATTCAGGCTACTGACCCCACAGAAATGGATCTTGAAGTGCTTAAAGAGCGTGCTAATTGATAAACCATCTTACGGGTTAAACATTGACGATTCTCTGTTGTCCCAAAGAATGATGCATTGCCTGACTACATCAGATATTCGATATTCTTCATTTAGTGCCTGGAAAATCTGTAAATAGTACAGGATGTTGCGACAATTGACGACCACAATATGAGGCTTTGTTATGATCAGCTCGTAAGGCATATCTGCTTTAACTTTTGCCTTCTTGTATTTCTGGGATAACAGCAATTGCTAAGTAGCTGGTATTCTCTCAGAATTACTTATATGCTATGGTTGCGGAACTTACCTTAAGTTTGACTTGTAAATGATTTTTTTGTTTTCATTTCCTTACTTTAGGCAGAGAAGCGCATCGATCCCTTCAATAAATGGTCTCGCAATTTATAAGTTTATCCTTGTCTCAGAAGTATCTTTTGATGTAATTTGAGTTGGTCTTCTTTCTTACTGATCTTTCGTAAAAGGTTTTTCCAATTTCAGCTCTAGAAACGCTGTGTAACTTCAATTTCACTTGCGTTTTGGGTAGTGCATAAGGAGACATTATGGATTCTTGTTGATTCTCTTTGAAGTGTTTCGATCCACACTTGACAAATTGTCGTTAGCCCTTTAAGTGGGGAGAATTACAGAGGATCTCTCTTCTCCCGATTTTAAATTAAACCTTATCATTTGATCTCCCGCTAACCAATTATAAAATAAAACGAGTTTTGAAATTTAACCACTTTGCTTTTTCCTTCTGGGCTGGTGAGCTTTCTTTATCTCTTACTGTCACTGCCTCGTGCTCCACCGAGTGGTCCCTCAATCTGCGTTGTGAGAACTAGTAGTGTTCATGTTCTTCATGGCATTGACAATACTTAAGTAGCATATTGTCCATGTAGAAGAGCTCCACTTGTTTTATTCGTGGACAGTCAATGAAGCAATTTCCGAAAGGAATAGATTAATTGCAGGGAATGATTCTATTAGGGGACAAAGCGATGATTAAGATATGTTGGTGAATACCAATTGTAACAATCGCAGCTATAGTGTCATATAATCTTTGCTGTCATTCGGTGGTGTTCTTTTGATTTTCGCATAATATAGCAAAGCATGTGTTACCGTAGCATAGCAAGAAGTATCTCAATATGAGGAGAGTATTCCGAAAGAAATGCTACATTCCTCTCCCGATATAAGTAAATGAATAAGAAGCAAAATTCATGTCGGTAGTATCTCGCTGCCTGTGTCACTTCCTCTTCATCCTTAAAACATTGTATTCACCTCGAAAGTTCTGCAGCTGTGGTCGGAATCACATTCCCAGAAGTGTTGAACTGCATTCGACGCAGCCTGTTCTAGGAAATTGAGTCGTCTATGCAACTGCAAATAATTCTTCAATGAATCTGCTTCTTGTTTTAGTGAATTTCTTATCCGAATAGACATGCTACACTTCTTTGACAAATGAATCTGAGAAACAGAGTTTCTGTGAGGATTTGTTCCGATAGTTCTAAGAGAAGAAGCTTTACCATAGAAATTTCGTCAGAAGTTCTTGCATTTTCAGGATATGCAGAGCTCTTAAACTTCTCAGCCAGGCTAATCTGCATTGTGTGATGTCAGTGAAAGATGTGCTCTGTTTTTACAGTTTCCTGATGTTTTGATTACCCGAGAATTTCATGGAACCACACCGTCCCAACAAACAAAAAGCGTTCAGTTCTGGAGAAACTAGATCATCTTGTTTGCACTGGTAAGAAATTGACAATTCATGTCTCACTACAACGCAGAAATCGCATCAGATAGTGAGAAGGATGCAGCAGTACAACCATCTTATACTCCCGGAGTCGTGTACATCTGCTACAAATTGAGGTGATTATAAAGCCCAGGGATTGAAACTGAGAGAGAGGGAATTCAAGCCCACTAACTCGGTACCTAATAAAAAGAAAACCAGCCCTCATCTGACCTAGTCGGAGACGGACTAGAGAAGACATGTCGGAATCTGCCAGACGGGGCATCTAAACAACCGGAACTGTCCTACTACTATAAGCCTGCTGCTGCTGATGCTCCAATGCCTGCTTTGCCTCTACTTCATCCTCGATCTCGCCTGACATCTGCTCCAGGGACTTACCCTTTGACTCCGGCACCAAAAACGTGAACAGCAGCCCGAAGAAGTTGATTCCCCCGAGCACGATGAGGGCGTTCCTTATTCCAATTCCTGCAGGGTACCCTGCATCTGCCTTGGCCTTGTCTTGGTTCTGAGCCAAGTACAGGAACCCGAACGCCCCAATGATGGCACCGAGCTTCCCGGACGCTGCTGAAATACCGTGGCAAGTGGACCTGAACCGGGCTGGGAAGATCTCGGCCGGCACAACAAATGTGGTGGCATTGGGTCCAAAGTTGGCGAAGAAGAAAGTGAGGGAGTAGATCACCACGAAGCCAATGTGGTTCTCCTTGTGAGTCCAGTGATCATAAGGTATCGCAAGAGCGAACATGAAGACCGTCATGAAAAAAAACCCCATCAGCTGGATGGCGAACCGCCCCATCCTGTCGATCAAAGTCACTGTGAACCAATACCCTGGCACAGTGCTGCACAGGGCGATGAGTGTCTGAGCCCGCGCAATCCTGTACACCTCCTCGATCGCATTCATGGTCTTTGCTGGGGGAAGCCACCCAACAGCGCTGAAGATGTCCTTCTGGAACAGGTTCTGGCTATAGAATGCGATGTCGAGTAGGAACCATGTGCTTGTAGTTCCAAGCAAGTGAAGCCCGTGGCGGCGTACGAACTGGCTAGAGAACAAGCCATATAAGCCAGTGGACCGATCCTCAGCTGCCGGCCCTGGCAGCGGCTTCTCGGCATTCTGCTGTTCTGCCACCATATCGATGTTCAGAACCTTGGACATGTCGGCCGCTGCCTGCTTCATGTTCTTTGCTACGAGGGCGGTGTAACGGGGAGTTTCGGGCATCTTCATCCTCCAGTAGTAGGTGAGTCCGGCTGGAAGCGCCCCCACCATCACAATGATCCTCCAAACAAAGTCGGCCTCGGGAACAGTTGAGCTGGTCGGGTTTACCTCGTAAGCTGGGCTGGTGAACCGAGCATTGAAGGCGGACGAAATGATGATTGCAAACACACCGCCTGCCAATATCCCGAACCCCTGCATCGCGAAAACCGCAGCAATGAAGGCCCCTCTAGTCTTCTTGTTGGAATATTCAGACATAATAGTTGCAGAGAGCGGGTAGTCGCCTCCGATGCCAAATCCTAGCCAGAACCGGAAGAAGCAGAGCGTTGCCATGATGGACTTCGGCTCGCGGCCAAAGGACAAGCCTGAAGCAATTGAGCATATCACCATGAGCATCAGTGTCATGCCGTAGACTTTCTTCCTTCCCAATTTGTCGCCAAGCCAGCCGAAGAAGAGCTGGCCGGACAAGGTCCCGCAGAAGGCTACGCCGTTTACCGCCGCGGACACATTTGGAGGCAAAGTTCCGGGCTTCGCTGCGCCGTCCACGTGGTAGTATATCCGACCGAGCAACTTGGTCACAAGGGATACACAGAAGAGGTCGTATGCGTCCGTGAAGAAGCCCATCCCGGCGATGATGATCGCCGTGAAATGGTACCATTGAGTCTTAGCGACGTCTAGCGCGTTCAGAACTTGTACTTGTTCACTGGCCATGTCGAGTTAGCCTCCTCACAAGCCAAATTAATGACCTCTATCTTCTCTCTCCAATCTGCAAAACGGTATAACATTAGGATAACCAATGATGATCTATGTCATGATCTAACTTAACCGTTTCAGCATGATCAATGTGAAGAGCTATGTCGAAAGCACAGAGGATGATCGAGGCAATATCGAACAGAACAACAAGCGGTATGTGCCGTTTTCATCTTGCAAGCAAAGGGACCACCTCAGACAGAAAACACCCTCAGAACGACCATGTATTCTTAGACAAAATGATCATTTATGGAGAAATACTTGACCGGTTTTCTTTCCACGCGGAACTTGGTAGATTCAGCAGAAGTTCCCACTTTCCTCGTTCTTCATTAGCTTCGTGTTCTTCCGGGGAAGGGAAGGAAGATGAGTGAAATGATACGGATATGACGAAGTCCCCAATTCAAACACTGTTGTTTATATGTCCACAAAGGGTCTCGTGGACCATTGAGGAAGTGGCCAAGGAGGAGACAAAAACTGATCGAACTCTCTATAATCCACACGAAACTAACCAACCTCCGAGAGTGTCGGAGACAGACGGAGGCACTAGCCACATTGTCTGAAGCAGCAAAACCGGAGCAGGAACATTCAGGTGCGTTAATATGGATATGATTGTCTTAGACAAGTATGACTAATGACCACGAAGCAAAAGTCTAAAAAGAGACACACATGTATATGGCAACTTCAAGAGAAAATATTGAGAACCCATTGTTGGGATTATATGTATTGATGAAGTGCGCCAATTTGAACTAAGGTTTAGTACATAACTGAGAACAATTCTAATGTCTAACATCTCCAGCTAGACAGCTACAAGAAATTCATTCTAACGACTTGCCGACATGCACAACGGTATGACCACCCATGCATGCACGCACAAGATGCACACTTGGACGTTTACCAGATCGAATTGTAATGAAGTATATGTTCATATCATACTCGCAAAAAGCTACCATACAATTCAATATATATGCAATGACGTACCAAATATATCCATCGAGATCAATTTTCCATTGATTTGAAAAAGAAGAGGCCGAAGACATGGAAAGAGCGTAAAGTTTATTTTTGTAATTTCATTCTAGAATCTATCACGTCAATCGTAACAAGTGAAAAAATAAATACACGCGATATGAGAATTTTATACTAGACAAGAGTAGAGAAAGAGAAGAGAGGTGGTCCTCTTGCTCACCTTATGTATCTTTCTGTTTTTCCTTTTTGCCGTTTTGCCGAAATCGAGGATGATAGTGATGGAGAAGGCAGGAGACAAGAGACAAGAGACAGAGGAAGTCAGAGATGTCGAAGCTTTTAATGGAGTGTTGGGTGAGTTTGGGTATTATGCTACGGAGATATGAGGTCCAATTTATATAACGTGGGAATTGAGGAGGGTCCAATCCGATGAAAGGAATCTCCCGTCGGTATATTCGCTCCCTCCTTTTGGCCGGTCCATTACGGCGGCGTTGCGCCTCCTTCCAGTCGCCAACAAAGTGCGCATTTTCAAGAATTTCAAGGTAGTGAACTTTTGGTGTCTGTATGATCTCGATATGTCGCTTGAATTAAGCTTTAATCTTGTCCAAATTAAGGTGAATGTAATGATACTAATGGAACGAGGTCCAACACGCGCTTGCCTCCATTTTCTCTCGCTTTTTGAAGGAAACATATTGGTGGGTTAAGAACGGAAAGACTCCTTTCGATTCTCTCTCTCTTTCGCTTTCACTTTACTCGTGTCTGTTTGAATGAGATGCATGATTTTTTCAAACAGGACCGCGCGCATCGGCATGATATGTAGTATTGTTCTGCGAAACGTTTTCTCGATGTGTTTATACCTGAGGACAATTCTTTAGATAGTTTAGCAAGTGACAGACCACGTACATGCAAAATTTAATTGAACGAATGCTACATATATTAAGACCGGTTTATAGAAAAAAAATTAATTTGTGAGATAATGTGATGAACTGTAAGTGCGCCTGGTACTGTTGATTTTATTTTGCCTCCCACCCATAAAAATGAAAGTCAAACCTAATGAGCCCGATTAATTGAATGATTAGTTAATTTTGAGAACAGTGGTCAGAAAATATGAATCCACTGAGATCAGATTCTTTGACCTCGAATTGCGTGGCCCGCACATGCTACCGACGGCACTTTGGAAAAGGAAGAATTAAAGTGGGATTTAGTTGACCTCTCTGCCTCGTGTGGAGACATCCAATGTTTCGCCCTCTGGCCCTAGACAGGCCACTTCTATTACTACCCACATGGCAAAATAATGACTTGGGACCCACAATCAACATGATTATGTCTTAACACGCGTAGTCAACATGACAAATTGGGTCCAAATCCCATTTACGAACCCATATTTATTTTTCGAACAAAAAAGAAAACTCATATTTGTTTAAATGGGTCGCGTCTTATTTCTCTTATAAGTTATAATGAATTTTAGAAATGAGATGCCAAAATATATGGATCTTAAATGAATATAGTCTGAACTTACTTTCAATGAAATGCCCGGCTCGCTTCTTCTCTCTTCTTCTTCACTTACTCGAATCGTGAGGCAACTCGTGATCTCACTTCTTAGACAATTTTCCCTCTCCCTGTTTGGCCACCGCAAAATGCAGGTGGTGATGCGCCTTGCAAGGCGGAGGAGGAGCGGAGAGGAGGTGGCACACGTCGTAGCAGTCGTTGGAGAGGGAGTGTCAATCAACCAAGGTGTCCAGCAAGTTCACGAACACCGCCATGGGGTCATCGTCAAAGAGGAGCATGCTGCATCCGACCACCTCCAAATCCATGATGACATTTTCTCAGCCGTCGGACTTAGAGCGAGAGAGAGAGAGAGAGAGGAATTTTTTTGCTTCGCCGATTTGTTCGTTGAGTGCATCTACAAACGCAATGTGATCGGAGCTAGTTAGTTAGGGTTTATATCGGACCTGAAAGACCAAATCTGCAAAAGCAATGTTTCGATTTGGGTGGTCAAGGAGGCTGATGATGGTGAGGCAATACTTCTTGTTGAGACGAACGCCCAGTTCATGACGTAAATGTGCCAAAGGGCTTAATACGTGCAAATCTCCAAACCGCTTCTGGTGCTTGTCAATCGGAGGTGTCCGAGTTCGGATCGCTGCTTGCTCCCATTATCCTGTTGGATTTGGATCCGAGTCGAACAGCTCAATTTGAGCTCTGTGAGCACAAGCAATCATAGTGCCGAAGGAGCCGTGGCGAAGGACGGGGCAGCGATGCCCATTACATACCTGGTGGAGGAAGAGCGATCCTCTGTTTGTTATTAATTTTCATTATTTTAAATTTGTAATTGCTTTATTGACATAGTTTAAAAAATGTGAGTTATGTGGGTGGGTTTGGGTCGGATTTGCCACCTCTACCACGTAGCTTTGGGCTTTATTTGTTTTGCGGAAACTAAAAATAGTCGTTTGTGTCATTTACAATAATTAATTAATGAAAAATGTTTTCATTTTCGACATGGTCTATGTCCAAACATTTTTGTGGATAATGAAAATAATTTTTGTTCATTCATTTTTGTAATTAATTAATTTTTTGTATCATTTGCAATAATGAAAAACGATCTATGTCTAATAATTAATTTTTGTATCGTTTACAATAATTTTTGTAAGAGTACAAGCGATTTAGAAAAATATTTTCGAATCCTTCATTTATCGCAAAACAAATGCAATCTTATTGTCCACCCTCCATCCCTCATTATTTCACTACCAAGAACAACACTATCATGTCCTCAAATCAGATGGATTTGCTAATGGTAGGTGAGGAAAGGATCTAATTGCATAATCCAAACAACTTGGAGGGCTTAATTGCACAGAAAGAAAAAAAAATCGAGCACCTATAGGACAAAGAAACATTTATAAGTTAGGCGACTAAAAGTAACCTTGACCCTAATTAGGTACTTAATTGTATGTAACAGCCTCTCACGTAACATCAAGCAATCATTTATGTAAGTTTATTTGCAATTTCAATATGGTCTTACCCTAGAATAGAACAAGTAGTGTGTGTTACAATATTCCTGCTGCTATCCACCTACAGTGTTAGAGTATTGTATATAGTTTGTTTACGGAGCTTATATGCCATTTACATATCCCATTCCACCTAACAAATTAAGCTTTGAGTTTGGACATTCTAATATGGTGTCAAAATCAAATTGAAAGTGGATATTAAAATATCCCACATTACTTTGTATGTGGCTTCCTCCCACCCATGAACTTAAGTTTTTGAATTTGACTTTACATCCATGAATATCAAGAAGCTCCTCACTTATCTTTGGAGTCCCGTAGATTACTTTTTAAAGGGAAAATTGCTCCAATAATGAATAGATTTTTATGATATTACTAAGTCCTTTAAACTCTCCGACTAAAATCATGTAAATATAATTACCGAAGGTGATGAAAATTTGTATGAATGAGTAAATGGGTTGCCAACTAACACAGGCATTTACAGACAAAATTTGAATGAGATCATATTGTTCATGACTGTTAAGAAAATGGGAAAATGCACTAAAAGTATTATAACTTTCGTATAACGCTCACTTAGTATAAAAAATTTTTGGGTCATCACTTGAGTGCAACTTTGGTGGAAAAATGATTAATTAAGTGCCTCTAGGGATTTGTTAAATGCAAATTTTTCATTAAATTTTTATGCTCAATATGATATTTTTTAAAAAATTTAAAATTCAAAGTGGACAAGTCCCTTGGTCGAATCCTTGTTGAAAATTGCTACATCCCTTCTTCTTCTTCATGTTCGCCATCATCTTCAACTTCTTCGTTCATATTCATCTTCAGCCAACGATCTTACAGTTTTCTTCCTTTTCTTCTCCAATCATTTCTGAACCACCGTCTAGTCCGAAGCGACCGACAAAACCAAAAAAAAATTGAATAAGGAAAAGAAGTTTTATTAAATTCTCTATCTCTCTCTAAAGTTGCGACGCATGCTTTGTAAATTTGCCATCGAAAACGATGGAGCTTCAAAAAGTCTGATAGATTATCTTTGTGTTCTTTGTTATTTTGCTAGTGTGTGGTCCTCATTCCACGAGGGTCGGAGACGGTCCCCGACAAAATTTGGCTTTGTAGAATCTCGGTTCCAACAATGACTGAAATTAATTTTCCTAAAAAGAACGATCGAAAAATCAAAAAGAAAAAGAAGAAATCAAGAGCAAGATGATTGTATTCCACTCTTCATCTGTCATTCGCCCCAAAAATTCAGTAGGTAATTGCCACAATTTGAGAAATTAGGGTTAGATTTCATACTGGATTTTGCCCAAATTCATTAATTTGGGGCAAATAGATGACCAAACCAAGTTGTGTAGGTTTAATAATGTTGACTTCACTTTATTGGCAGGCCACGTCAAATGATGTACATTAAAAATTGTCACGACAGATTTTCCCGTCACATTAATTTTTGACGGCACTGAAGTAATAGTTTTTTTACCAAAATGACACTTAAGTGATCGCTTGAAAAATTTTGTCATCAATATGAGCGTCGTACAAAAATTATAACACTTTTAATATCTTTAGTCCTTTAAAAAAACAAAACAAAATTTCCAACTATCGCAATCTTAACATAATGTTGGAAGCTTTAACAAATCAACTACCAACCATTGTCCAGGTTGGTGAACTCATCATTATAGTTCCACCGGCCCATCAATAGGTTTCATCTGGAGATTATTTTTTAGTGTATAATGTATATATGCACACTCAATTATTAATTAATAAACTCTGGAATAAAAAAAATATCATTATTAATGATGAGCAACAGCTAGAGGCCAGCGTTCACCGCCGCAATCTGTCTCGATCCCTCTCCCTCTCCCTCTCATTGGATTACAAAAATAATTCCGTCGCCATCCTAATATTCTCCTATATATATATATATATATATATATATATATATATATATATGTATGTAATATTAAACGTCATTGTAGCCACTTTCTTTTACGCAGCCTTAAATTAAGTGTAGCGACTTAAAAAGCTGAGAATCTAACACGAATCCATATCATTAAAGTTGAGCATATCATCGTTTTTATTTTCCGCTTGATGGGATGGAGAAATGCTTCAAAACCGATGGCACTCGAATGAGCACCTTTCATGGGGAAGTTTTCAGAAGCATTGACGATGGTGTTTGGGATTTACTCATTTCGCCCCGCGATCGCTTAAACGACTTGGATCCCTCTCTTGCTTTCTCTTCGTGTGCGCCACGCACGACAGAAACTGCAATGTGCAGATTGGGCTCGCGTATTTCACTGTCTACTGAAGCTTCTTTATGATGTTTTTGCTGAGCAGGCATCCGGTAGGGGAAGAATTCGCTGACCTAATATTACAGAGTAGTCTGTCAAGGTTCTACCTGTAAGCTTGTTCGATGCGTAACATCAGTGAAGTGATGGGTTTGCTTTAGTTGATGTCACGCATATTGCTTTTCTTTCCCAGTGGTCGTACACTAGAGGATGAATGATATGGAGCTCCCATTTTTTCCACCCCATATTTGATTGCTGATACCGCCTGTATGGACGTAACCGATCGCAAAACCTAAATCTCATCTCATGCGCACATGGAAGGCCAATGAATTGCTTAAAATGTCTGATATAAGTAGGTAGCTCAACCCTACTTTTTAGCAATCTCATGTCGCTAGCAGAGCTCGTCTAAAGCAAATACTTACACACAAGTAATCAAGTTCATGACAAGAGGAATGTGAAAATGATGAGGGATTTTTACCTTCTCACTCGACAATTTAATTTTGATTTTTTGAAACTGATTCTCAATTGCAAGGCATATTTTCTTTTTCACCTCAATTAAATCCCCGCCGAAACTTGCAGATGTGCTTTCAAAGTCAAATGTGCCCCTTCAGCTCTTGAAGTAGCCTTATTCCCAAAATGCACGGGCAAATCTTGTCCAAGTAGGCACAAAAGGCTGCTTGACAGGAAGTCATATACTTTTAATGCAATTAGGAACCGATGGTTTTTCCTTAAACAATCTTCAAATTGCCGAATATTTTTATGATCTTTCACTTCATTGTTGGAGTTTAGAATCTTGGACCGATCAGACATGAAAGATTTGCATTTTACCAAAATATTCTCTTAATGTGCTAAACACAATAAGTTTGCACTTTTAGGAAAAATGAATCAAATTGCATTCATTAATGCCGATTCTCTATTAGTGACAATAGTTGAATATTGACAACCGACACCCGATATGTTCTCAAGGATTGTCATGGCCCAAACATAATCTAGCTCGTACCGCTTTTCCAAAATCATGAGTTGAAAGAAATATTAAAGCCGGAAACTCCAATAATATACAACACAGTTGTATGTTTTTGTAAGTATAATTCATTACAAAGACAGTTGAGAAAATCTTCGTTAGTGCCATGTAGATCGAATGAGATAAAAATGAATGTGTCAAGTGACCTTTTACATCATGTTTGAAATTGCAGATGAATCCCTCTGCACAAAGCTCATCTAATAAAGCGTCGTACCCTAGTCCGACCATTAGATATTACAATAGAATTTCACCTTCATACTGTAAATAGTTTTAGCAATAGCTTGAATGTTGGAATTACTTTGTCTCAAAGAGAGAATTTGGTGATGAGGTACGCCAGCTTTAGACAACTCCTTTACATGCAAAGCATTTGCTTTAGAAAAACGACAACAAGAAAAATGGCCGGACATATCACTCAATAAAGCATGATTGGGTGATGAATTCAATATTTTGAGTGACCATGATTTGTTCTTTTTTTATAGCCATGAACTTCAAGAGGACAATTAATCAAACAAAATCAGTCTTTCATATTTGATATATAATAGAAATACTATGCCGATCATAATATTACCTCCCCTACCGCAACCAAGAAGAAAATATTCGTCTTTCTTTAACCTTTTAAAGAGACGACATAACCTTGAGTAAGAAGATGCCTTTGCGCACTACTTGAAAGATCATCTTGCGTTAGAAAAGTGTAGGGTAAAGTTTCAAATAAGCTTGTTGACGTGATTGATTGCTTTTCTCTATTCGCTTTTTCATCATTAATAGATACATTTATGCAAAAATTAGTAAAATTCTCAATTTAAATGAAAATGTTTTTCCAGAATGCAAAATATTAATTGTTTGATACTAATAGGCCATTTTCATACTTCTTCTACTTATATGGATAATTATCCAAAAAGTCATTAATATATTATATGGTAGTTAATTTAGTACTAAACCTTTTGATTATTTTTCAATATAAACCTTCCGGTGGTCTAGTTAGCGTGGGCCGGTCCGGTTGCCGCCCATTGCCAAGACCAGTCATAGGTGAAAATGAAAAGAAAAGGAGAAAAGAAAAGAAAGAAAAGTGAAGGGAAAAAAATGAAGAAAAGATGTAGAAAATGTAAAAAAAATTGCAAAAAATCGTCCACGTCAGCGCCGGCTGTGTCACGTAGGATAACTGGCATCAACGTTAGTGATTTTTGACCAAAATTAGTCGAAATGACTATATTAGAAATCATCAAAAAGTTTATGATTAAATTAACTAAATTAAAAAGTTTTGGACTGAATTGGTTACTTTACAATAGGTTTATGACTTTTTGAATAATTTTCCTCTACTTATACATGTAGTTGTAGGATCAAAGTCTCTAGACTAACAAGGTGGAATATGAATTCTGTGTAATGTATACATCAACCTTAATATCCAATTTTTGAGTACATTCTCGTGAATTCGTATTGGATATTGAAGTAAAAAAATATCACGATCCTAAAAACTGGGGTAAATAAAGTGAACAATGTTCAAATAAAACCAACCTTTCTTTACTATGATGCCTGACTAATGCTTGCTCAAATTAAAAAAAGTGGTTAAACTCTCGTGCAAGTGGACAATGAAGAATTGGTTCAGAAGAAAATAAACTTGAAGGAAACATTAAAATATAATTGGTGTGGAAGAAGTGATGCAAGGATAAAAAAAAAAAGTTGTTTGAGAGGAGTAGGTAATTTGTCTTTTAGTAAAATTGAAAGGCAATCCATTAGTTTGTTAATAAGAGGAGTTTCCTCACATATCCTAATGATTTTTTTAGGGTAATATTATTCATTTAAGTGGCAAGGGTGTCTCCAATCATATTTGAGGGGATAAAGCACAATGTCATACTTTAGTAAGGAAACTACATTAGATGTAAAACAAGTTATAATATGAGTGGAGAGAACAAATTTTCACAGTTGGTGAATCGTCTAAACTCTAGATAGTTTCAACTTATTTATAGATCGTTTCACTTATAGTACCCCTTATCGTCATATTTTCCATAGTCAACTATAGGAAAAGAAATTCCCAAGTGATATGACACAGCAGTAAAGGAAGAAATCCAAAATTGGATTTATTATTTACTTAGCTCCCACGAAACAAAGTGAATTTCTGATTGAAATACGGAAAAAAGAAAAGGAAACTCCATATAAATTTCTAGTTGAAATTTATTGATGTGCCACGCTACATGGGATTTTTAGGGAATTAATAAACCTTTGGAAACTTGTATCAATAAAGTTTACAAAATGTATGTTGGAGGCAAAAAATATTCTACTAAAAAATACTTAAGTACACTTAGACCTGATGAACGACTAAATGATTGCCGTCTAATAGTGCGAGGAATGTGGTCTAGTATTTCGGACATCTTTGAATATATGTACACATATCTCCTTCACTTTCTGCGCATCCCCACCAAGATGTGTGGGGGCCATTTCGTCTGGCCTTTTTCTTGGTAAAATTTAAATTAAAGTCCAATCTTGGGGGCTCCAATTTAAAGGTGAAGCTTTCTCAAAGGTGGAGCTTTCTCAGATGCTTCTCAATCATTTCTTTCTTCAGCTTGACTCAATGACTCGCACTGTAGTGACACCACGATAGACTAGTGATTTTCCACTTTGCAGGATTGCTTGTTTGAAACTCTTCCGCGTCCTGCTCACCCCCACTTCTCAGTGGACCACATGAGCAAAAGCTAAGTTGAATCATTCATGGTCACTCGCCACTAAAATTTCATGAGAGAGAGAGAGAGAGAGAGAGAGTCCTGGAACTTGCAAAGATAGTGCTCTTTTGTGAATTCTGCTTATTGTACTAGAATGTTTATATATTTTTTTTTTGGGCAATTATGTCGTCCATTTTGGTTGGCTATGGTTCTTGCTGTTGAAAATGACAAATGCATTGAACCCAAATTAGTGCTTTTCATAGCTAGGCTGTGAAGAAACAGAAAGGACCAAAGTCAATGATTGACCTTCTTACAGTAAATAAGTATTCCTTTTCCTTATGTCACAACCAAGGGTGAATTAGGGATCAAACAAAGGGACAATTCTAACAGCTCGTTTGATTTTACTAATGGAATAAGAGTATAATGCAACAGCTATTACTCTGTTTGATTTAAATAATGTAATGTCTGTTGAGCTATTTCATTTCATGAATAGCATATATGAAAAGGGAAGAATAGCATTAGAGTTCCTAAAGCAACATTAAAATTAGAATTACAGGGAATGTAGTAATTGAATTTTTAATTGTCAATCACGAGTTTAATACCCCATAAAATTATCATGAATTATAGTGTTTTGCCAAATATTATTAATTTTTCATAAGTTGCTTATGGTTAAAATTAAAGTTAAGCACACGAACAGTGATTACATGAACATAATATTATATCGTAGTAATTATCAAATTAATAGTAAATCATGAGTGTAATACATACATATATATTATTGAGATACTAGAGTTTAATATAAAAAAATTTGTCTAACATTTAAGAACTTATTTATGATTATGATTTGAAGTCAATTATAAAAAAATGCGATTTTATTATTGTTGAAATAGTAATTATATGAAAATGTGGGATTCATTAATCCAATTAGTAGTCGATATAAAATATATATATATATATATATATATATATATATATATATATTACGAATCATTTTGGTAAACAACTGATACTATGCTGTAATTATATTATGAATAATCTTCAATTGAATAAGGAATTATGCATTACCAAAACAACATGATTAATTATATCAAATTTCGCTTGTTATCTAATTTTTCTTATCAATGATAATAATTAACTATAGTATTAATTACATAATATGTGATTATATCAAAATATTATAATTGGTGTAAAGGATCTCCCGAAAATTGGGAAGCGCAAAATCAAATTGGAACAAACAAAATTTTGAACTCAATCGTACCATTAGCCAATAAAAATTCATTTTGTGTATCAATCCTTATATCTCCTAGTGGTGATGGGATTTCGACTAGTTTCGAGATGTTAGGGGATTTCATTATTGTTGATATTGTCTTGAATTCCATGAAGTTTCGATCAATTAGAGACTTGAAAAAGTCGATTGGGAAGTCTAGGAAGGCTTGGAGCTTGCAGGCTACACGTTTCCAGATATATTTCCTATTTTTGGGACCTATCTATATGGGATTTCATTGGAAATAATCCTAATTCAATGTAATTGGGATATGTTAGGATATTCCTAATATTTGGGGGATAATCACTAAATTTATTAGTTAGTTTTCTAAACTGATAAGATCTTTAGGGTGGAATTCCTTACTGATAAGATCTTTAAAGTGAAATTCCTTTCCCTATTGGGATTAGGGAAGTGGGGATCTGAGGATCTATTTATTTAGCATTGTATCTTGTATCAAATATGCTCTATATAAGAAATCGTCTCTCTCTCCCGTGGACGTAGGCGGAATTTTTTTGCCGAACTACGTAAATCTTTGTGTTCAAGTAATTCTTGTCTTTCCTTCTTTCATCTCATCTAGTTAGGGTGCTCTTCCGCACAACAATTATTGCCAAACCTAATGCTTACATTGCATTTGCCGGTGAAAGAGCAATCGAACAAACAATAGAACTTTGATTTTCGGCTATCCCAACACCATTTCTTTGAGAAATTTCTTGCTGGTAGTAGGGGTGATCGGTTCCCGATTCGGTTCCGACTTCGATTTCGATCCAATGGAACTGGTCACTCTTTTTTTTTCCCACTACTTGATGCCATCTTTCTGTGTTGAATTAAGTAATATATATGCAATGATACTCAAAATAAAAAGACAAATCAAAAAACGTACTTTACTTAGGGTTTAGTTCACATTTCATTAATTTTTTTGAAGAAATAAAAAAAGTGAAAAGAGGTGTTTGTAGTCGGTTTGGTCCGGTCTGGTTCCCTTTAGAACCAGGAATCAAACCGCCCAGACATTGATTTCACTTTTAGGAATTGAGAACCAAACCAAAATTCTCGAGAACCGGACCAAACTAGCCAGTCCAATCCGATCTAAGCGGTTCTCAATTTGGGCGATCCGTTTTGTACACCCCTAGCTAGTAGCATCCCTAATACCAATGACAACTAGTGGGACCAAATAATTCAAGAGGGATAGTTCCTGAACCTTCCAATAACATCAAAAGGTGCAAAAATGGCGGACATGGTAATTTGGATTAGATCTCGATGAAACAATATATCAAATGGATTTTTTTTTACTTGCTTCACATTTGTCCCTCTCCCTCTGATTAAATGATTCACGAGGTAATTCAAGGTTCATATTCTTATTAAGAACGTGAACCAGTATTATCCTTTCTTGTAAAACCTGTATGGCTAAAAACGAATTCTTTGGCAATTTCATAATTTCTTCTGAGTTCTCTAAAAATGGCAATATCTCATGGTTTGTGTCGATAACTTGATTAGTGGATATTAAAATTAGGATATTCAGATATTTCTTGGAGGTGATCATAGGATCTTTTATGTACTTACCGGGGATCATTGTCTCGAGAGCTCTAGATATCTTGAACCTTTTGGAAGTTGAGCCTTTGAAAAGGCCCGACCAAACAACGGTGTACAAATTCCTACCAGTACTTGATGCAGTTTTTACTAAATGTATGTTCCTTAATCTATCAATATTCAGACAAAGTTCTTGTATCATGCCCCGGAACGAGCTATTGTATATATTTGTTTTTAATCTGGCCCCTGATAAGCTAGATATCTGCGTTCGCCATTGCGGCCAAAGGAGTTCGTCAGAGACATGTAGTCCAGCGGATAATATGTTGCAACTCACAACGAGAACATCAATTGACGAAGCCGCTGTACATAGTTGTAAATCTTGGACAAACATCATCATCTCATGGTGACCTAATCTCATCCTTAGGAATTCAGATTAGGAAAAGCAACTCAAAGTGTGTATTACGTTGCCCGCGAAACATAGAAGACCATTTTATTCTAATAGGACCGGGCCTACACAAAGGATTCGTCCTGTTTTCAGGTCAAAACTTGAAAAGGGCCATCATATTGATAAGAGGGGAGGAGAGAACATGGTAGTGATGTTTCCGGCTACAGAAGAAAAGGGTTGATTTGTCCTCATTTTCATGGGTTAGAAACATGATGACCCTCATTTTTTGAGGAACCATGGCTTATGGAGTAATCTTTACTGAGTAATAGATATTTTTTAGGCATCCGGTTGATATGGCTGATGCACCTGTATTCCATGGCGTTCACGTCAAAACCTAATTCTGTGTCAACCGCCATGCCGGTGTCTTATCGCTGGAACTCTTACGGGTCGCTTCGGTAATCATTCTAGTTCAAAGTATTTTCAATAAAAAGGTGTAAAGCTTCGAGTGTTTGGGGGATATTTTGCCAAGTCCCAAACAAAAATCATGGATTCATACTAGATGATGACAGCTATAGCTCCAGAGAAATGCCTAGCACAGTAGTAGAAATCCTCCATATAGCTGGTGGACCGACGCCACTAGTGAGAAGAAAATGTCATATCCAACAACAATTATGTGACCTGTTGATTTCACAATCGTGGACTCTGTACACTGATAGACATTATGGCCAGGCCACAGCTAAGTGCAGTCTATAATCATGTGGTTGTTCATTTAAAAGGAGAATGAAATGAACAAAAGAAAGTTCATACCATCCTTCTTTTACCCCTTTGGGAGATCGTATGTAAGTTGCGTCCATTGAAAATTACTATTTTATGAACGTGGAGGATCGACTTTAAGTGATTAAATTTTCGAGAAAACTTCAATTACCATCCTCATTTTTGTGCCAATGCATTAATTTGCTTTGTCACTTTTAAAAACCTACATCTCGTGTCCTGTGACAGCTCGAATCAAAGTCAGCTCGATCTCGACATGGGGGCTGAGCTTGATGCCGCAGCCCTGTAGCTCGCCATAGCCACAAGCTTTCCGGCCCTGTGCAAAAGCTCGAGAGAGTGGGAGAATGGTGGTGGTTGACGTGGTACTAGTCCCCGGCGGCAGCTGCGGGCAGCATGATGATGGGCGGTGGGGCGGCTGTGAACACATTGGTCGGTTTTGGGTTTTTTTTTTTTTTTTTTTTTTATGGTCTCCTATATAAAACAGGGCAAATGAGCTTTTTAAGCTTTGGAGTTTTGTTTAGAGGTACATGTTGCAAGTTTCGAATAGTGGGGATGCCAATCGTTAGGATAATCAAACTGATGAAGGTTTTTGAAGTTTTTCATAAATTTTCTTTTGTCAACTCTTGCTTTGTTTAGAGATCCATAGAGATCGACGAACTCATAGATTTGCATAATATTAGGTAATTAAGATCGGCCTACAACATTAATATATTAAATACATCTAAGTCGGCTACATATTGATTTTGTGAAACAGACGAATAGTATCATTGCTTAATAGTTTCATAGATACGCAGCTAGTTCATGACATAGGGCTTCAAGAAATATTCGAACTTACAAAAAAGATAATAAAAGGATATGGCATAGGAAGATTAACATTAGGAATATTGCCCTTATTATTTTCAGTTTCGACAGATTAATGATCCAATCCAAAGCTCATATTTAAAAAATACAAGTCACGCGGATTGGATATGCTTTTCAAGTAAATGTTTTGGAAGATAGACCCCTCTCTCTCTCTCTCTAATGTTTATTGGGTTTAGTTCTTGTGATTTACGATGACCACTCTGAAAAGAATGTACCCCCAAAACTCTTTTACATCCAAATCGTTCCGTCCATTTTCTTTTTATGACATAGGGATAGAGATGAGGAGACCCATCTATCTAGAAACCTATGAATCACCTCGCAAGTTTTATGAATTGATTAAATGTAGGCTTTTGGCATGTACAGATCTTCAACTCTTGACCTGGAAATACTCTGAAGCCCTAACTCACTGCGCTAACTCTAGAGGGTTGCACTCAAATTGTCTGGTTGTGCTTGTTACACGCGAGCCGTACAAGCATATATTACACATTCCAACTAATTGACAGTCAAAACTTAATCTTACGCTAATTTGATTGACATCGATCATCGCCACGCCTTAAAATGTTGATTTGACATCATGTTTCTAGGGATTTTCGAATTTATAGCACAGATTTTGGGCTGGCAGAGCTGTACACACTGTACATTATTCATTTGAGTCTGACCTGGCCCCCCAATGGAAATGGGCTAGGGCAACGGCGAAGCAATATTTAGGGAAATATGATTCACGAACAATTTCTTTTGTTTCGCTAAAAACGGTTCGTCAACGAAATACCTATCATCAAAATTAGCTCTTTGGTTATATTAAGAGAAGACAAGTTTTGTGGCAATTCCGGAAAGGAGTCTTAATAAATCACAAGGAATCGATATGCTTTGTCGGAATTTAAAAAAAACATGATTTGTGAAGGATTTCTTCTTTTAGCTTTTGAAATGGCCGTCCGTCATCTAAATTCCCTTTACCCGGTTAGGACATGGTAAACGTGACTAATCTGAAAACCATTGAGCTTTGTAGCATCTTCTTTGGCGAAATCCTCCTTCAAATTAGTGTGATTACTCAAAGGCCTCCTTAGACAATGTGGTCGTGAGCTATTTTAGCCTATTTGTTAGGTTTCTTTTTTTATTGTAAAGATTTCTTCTTAGTATAAATTCTTTCTATTGTATATCTCTTAATTAGGGTTATCATATGTCTCTATATATATAACAGGTTTGAGTATTGCAAATGTATAGAAAACATATTCATTAAATACAAAAGGAGAGTTTTTTCTTTATGGTATTAGAGCCTTAGGGTTTGATTCTTGGGGTACTGTACGTCAATTATCGATTACGGCGGTTTCGCTTGCTGGTGAGTGGGCTGGGGGTTCGGGGGCAGCGCCTCCGAAAAATTTTTTTGGGCTCGCTTTCTTTCTCTATTGCGTCGTCCGACGTGCATCTTACCCGATCTTCTTCATCGCAATTCAGTTTGCGAAGCTGATCTCATGGCCGACGAACAGTCGAGTGTTACAACTGACCAAGCGGATGCTAGTGCCTCTGCTACTGCTATTCTGGCAGACCTGACCGCTGCGATGAAGCAGCTCTTGACCCAGCAGGCCGCGCTGCCGCGCGTTGAACCTCCTGTTGCACCGATTGCTGTCAAGCTTGATGGCAAAAATTATGGCGTATGGTCCTAGGTTGTTGAGATGTATGTCTCGGGCAAAGACAAACTGGGCTATTTGAATGGTGATTCTCCTGAGCCCCCTCCTACAGATTCATCTTTTAGACAATGGAAGACCGATGATTCTACGGTGAAAGGTTGGCTTATCAATTCTATAGAACCAGCCTTGATACCAAACTTTATTCGGTTTCCTACTGCCAGAGCCGTATGGGATGCTGTGGCAACGACCTTTTTCGATGGATCTGACACCTCCCAAATCTATGATATTAAGAGGCAGGTTTCTCGATTGAAGCAAGGCGGTGGACCCATCGAGAAATATTATAATGATCTTCAAGGGCTCTGGCGTGAGATTGATTTCCGCCGTCCTAATCCTATGCAATGTCCAGCCGATATTTTGAGGTACAATGCCATTGTCCATGAAGATCGAGTCTATACTTTTTTGGATGGTCTCGATAACCGCATGGATAATGTTCGTGCTGATGTTATGAAGATGGATCCATTTCCCACTATTGAACAAGCTTATGCCCGAGTCAGGCGAGAGGATATGCGCCAATCTGTCATGCTCTCCACTCCTGTCGAGGTCACCTCTGGTTCCGCCATGGTGTCACAGCGAGGCAAAGGTGATTAGTTAGTGCTTTCTGCCCGAGGACCTCGCCCTAAACCTGGTATGCCAATTCAATCCGAGGGATGCTCTCACTGTGGGAATCCTAAACATATAGCAGCATCTTGTTTTAAACTGCATGGTTATCCGGACTGGTGGGATGATTTTCAGACCAAGAAGAAGAAACAGGGCTCCCAAAAGGGGCGGAATGGAGGGCAAGCCTCTTTAGTGACTAGCGGCTTGTCATTAATTCCCATGAAGCCTGAATCTGCTAATGCTGAATTTCTTGAAGGTAATTGTGGGTTTGTCTTTGCTAATGGACATGGTGATGGTCATCGTGGGTGGATAATTGATTCTGGCGCTACAGATCATTTGACTCCGGAATCTGGTGATCTTTTTACATCTACTACACCACGTCGAGATCATATTTACAATGCTAATGGATATAGCTTTCCTGTGACGGCTGCTGGGCGTGTGTCTGTCACGCCTTCTCTCTCTCTATCTCATACCTTGCTTGTTCCTTCATTATTTAATCGTCTGTTATCAGTTGGACAGTTTACTAGTGAGTTGAACTGTGTTGTGCTTATGTACCCTGATTTTTGCCTGTTTCAGGACATTCTCACGAAGGAGATTATTGGGCGTGGTACTAAGAGGGAGGGGCTGTATTTCGTGGATGAAATTACTTCTAGACGGACCTATCATTCTCGTGGACAGTTAGCTCAAGAGAAGGAACTTTGGTTATGGCACCGTCGGTTAGGTCACCCATCTTTTGGGTATTTACGGCATTTGTTTCCCAAGTTATTTCATGGTCTATCGAACTCTAGTTTTCAGTGTGATACATGTATTTTGGCAAAGAGCCATCGCACTTGTTTTCCTCCCAGTTTGAATATAAGTTCTACTTATTTTTCCTTAATTCATTCCGATGTATGGGGTGCGTCTCCTATTACTACTGTATCTGGGTTTCGATGGTTTATCATCTTTGTTGATGATTGCACACGTATGACTTGGCTATATTTGATGAAACATAAGAATGAGGCTGAAGCTATCTTTCGGACTTTCCACCGTATGGTTCAGACTCAGTTTGGGGCCAAACTTCAGGATCTCAGGTTTGATAATGGTGGCGAATACTTAAGTAAACCTCTTGCAGCTTATTTTCAAGAACATGGTTTGATACATGAAACTTCTTGCCCTCAGACTCCTCAGCAAAATGGTGTTGCTGAGCGCAAGAATCGCCATCTTCTTGAAACCACTCGAGCACTCTTGGAAGGTAGCCATGTTCCCCATCGTTTTTGGGATTCTGTCGTAGTCACAGCTGCTTATTTGTTGAATCACATGCCTTTCCGCATTCTGAGCTATCGCACACCAATGCAAGCACTTGCTGCCCATGTGTCTTTTCCTTCGGTTCTTACGTTGCCTCCTAAGGTGTTTGGGTGTGTCGCTTACGTCCATCTTCACAAAAATCAGCGGACCAAACTTGACCCTTGTGCAGTCAAATGTGTGTTTCTTGGTTATGGCCCTTCTTAGAAAGGGTATCGGTGTTATGATCTTGCCGGGAAGCACATGTATGTCACCATGGATGTAACATTTATTGAGACGGAGTCTTTTTTTTCTTCCCCCCAGTGTCCTGTTCAGGGGGAGATTAGTTGTAGAACCAGACATTGGTGGGAGGTAGTAGGAATTGCAGGAGCGACGGATGGGTGCGCACAGCCACGTGATTCTAAGGCTACTGAGGTTGAAGATTTTGAGCTACTGCTGCATGATTCTGAGGCTGCACGACCAAACAACACTGAATTACGACATGGGTCCGAACAGGTGTCAACAGATGCACAGCTGCAACAGCCCTCCTTGTCTTCGCCCTCTTTAGTACCACTCCAAGCTCCTGAGAATGTACCTGAGGTAAGTACTTCTACTGTACTTGATTCTTTTGAAGATACTAATGTGCTTACTGGTTATAAGTTACCCGATAGGCATAATAGGGGTAAACCACCGAATCGATATTCTCCAGATGTAGAGGACCGCCGGTCTCGATACCCTATTGCAGACTATGTGTCTGCCAAGAGGCTGTCCACACCACTACAAGCCTTCGTGTTTACTATTTCCTCAGTTCAAGTTCCAAACAGGGTTGAAGAAGCCATAAAGGATCCGAAATGGCTTCAAGCGATGGAGGCAGAGATGAAGGCGTTGGAGAAAAATCGAACTTGGAAACTTGTGGAACTACCAAAGGATAAAAAGCCGGTTGGATGTAGGTGGGTGTTCACAGTCAAACATAAGGCAGACGGCACTATTGAGAGGTATAAGGCACGACTGGTAGCTAAAGGGTATACACAAACTTATGGGGTGGATTATCAGGAAACATTCTCTCCAGTTGCAAAGTTAGACACTATAAGAGTGTTGTTATCTCTTGCTGCAAACTTTGACTGGCCTTTGCATCAATTTGATGTGAAGAATGCATTTCTTCATGGAGATTTAGAGGAGGAGATCTATATGGAGCTTCCACCTGGATACAGATGCGCAGATAAGTTGAACATGGTCTGTAAGCTGGAAAGATCATTGTATGGGTTGAAGCAGTCGCCTCGTGCATGGTTTGGTCGCTTTAGCTCAGCTACGAAAGGGTATGGATACTTCCAAAGTAACTCAGATCATACTTTGTTCTTAAAAGGTGCTCAAGGAAGAATGACAGCTCTTATTATATATGTAGACGACATGATTATTACAGGCAATGATAGTGCAGAGATTATGAGACTACAGGAATTATTATCAAGAGAGTTTGAGATGAAGAACTTGGGAGGTCTGAAATATTTCCTAGGAATCGAGGTTGCTAGGTCGAAGGAAGGGATTTACTTGTCTTAGCGGAAGTATGTTCTTGATCTTTTGACTGAAGTTGGCATGCTAGATTACAAGCCTGCAGACACTCCTATGGTACAAAACTGTAAGCTCGGAGAGTACCCTGATCAGACGCCTACTAATAAAGAGAAATACCAAAGGTTAGTAGGTCAATTAATTTACTTATCACATACACGTCCTGATATTGCTCATGCAGTAAGTGTGGTGAGTCAGTTCATGCATGCACCTAGTGAGGATCATATGAGTGCTGTGTGGCGCATCATTCGATATTTGAAGTCAGCCCCAGGAAAGGGGTTGCTATTTGCAAAGAATGGCCACCTTGAAATAGAAGGTTACACATATGCGGATTGGGCTGGAAGTGTGACAGACAGGAGGTCTACATCAGGGTATCTTACATTTGTGGGAGGCAACCTTGTTACATGGAGAAGTAAGAAACAAAAAGTTGTAGCTCGGTCTAGTGCAGAAGCTGAATTCAGAGGTGTAGCAAAGGGGTTATGCGAACTTCTATGGCTTCGAAAGCTGCTAACTGAGCTCGGGTATCCACCAGGTTTGGAAATCAAATTGTTTTGTGATAATAAAGCAGCCATAAACATTGCTCATAATCCAGTTCAGCATGATAGAACCAAACATGTGGAGATTGACAGACATTTCATCAAAAAGAATTTAGAGGCAAAAGTGATCCAGTTACCATTTGTCAAGTCTGAAGACCAATTAGCTGATATATTGACAAAGGCTCTATCAAGTAGAGAATTTCATTGCTCACTTATCAAGTTGGGTATCAAAGACATCTTTGCACCTACTTGAGGGGGAGTGTGGTCGTGAGCTATTTTAGCCTATTTGTTAGGTTTCTTTTTTTATTGTAAAGATTTCTTCCTAGTATAGAATCCTTCCTATTGTATATTTCCTAATTAGGATTATCATATGTCCCTATATATATAACAGGTTTGAGCATTGTAAATGTACAGAAAACATATTCATTGAATACAAAAGGAGAGTCTTTTTCTTCAGACAAGATAAAGGTTTCTTTTCCGGACTACTTCCTGAAATTGGCGAAACTGATATCAAATAACCTCGCAATCAATTGGCGACAGCCAAAATGTTGGCCGGATGACGAACGCGGGCGAGTCGTATGACCGGTTAGCGCATGATATCGGGAATTTCCTTCTCGAAATGCGTGAAATCGCATTGCCACCCATTGGTTCCCTAAATTTACCCAAAAGCCCCAAATTTCCCAATTAAACCTTATCCCTAAATTTCACGATATGAATTCATGGGGAGAGAAAACGAAAGTGCTACTTAGGCTCCGCTTATTTCGCGGAAAATAAATGACTTGAAAAATATTTTTGTAAAAATGATCGCTTGTATCTTTTGAAATCCAATGAAAAATGTTTTCGTTATTGATAATAATTTCTGTCTAAATATTTTTGTAGACGATGGATTTTTTTGTTATTCATTCAGTTTTGTAATCGAGATCGTCTTTACAAATATGTTTTTCAGAATCATTCATTTTCAATGAACCAAACATAGCTTTATTCAAGTGAAGTGCAAAGTGCAAAGACGAGCAAAGGGCAAAGCACTAATTAAACTTGTTGAGAGTTTAAGGACAATGTATCACAAAACATGTGTCGAACACGAAGTACAAAGAGAAACTCCCGCTTTTTCTTACAAATTCTCAAAATGATGCGGCGGCTATCTAACGATCTCTACACTATGAATAGATTGGTCTCGTAAACGAGTGTCCATATATACTTAATCAGGAACTTTTTGGATGATCAAGACACCGTTTACACATTACACGACAACAGCAACAATAAACTGAAACCTGCAATCTTCATTTTAACTAGGTGTTTGGTAACAAAATCCTAAATGAATAGGGTCCAACCGTAGAAAACCATAAACCAACGCAATTAACCCTAAATAGAAAGCAAAATTTCGGAATCAATCAAGTAAACAAAAAATTTGGGCCAAAGCACAAGCCCCAAACATTGGAAAACTTGAGTTTGGTGGCCTAAAATGACCTCAAATGAGCACAATATTGAAATAGCTTTCGTAAGTTGCGGCCCATTCATCGAACAGTGAAATGACTCCTATTCTCGAACTCGCCTTTCCAACTTCTTCCATCCTCTCTTTCAACTCCTTCGGAAATTTATCGGTAGTTGCATCCGAATCGCGAATTAACGAAAACTTCCGCACAAGCCAGATGAATCGGGAATTGCACCGGCAACGATAATCGACAAACGCAACATCGTGCGGCCCGACAAGATCTACTCGTCGTCACGAGATCTAGCGCATTTTATTATAAGAAACGAGGTCACATATGGTTAGGCAAGGATTGCACAAAGTGGCAAACTAGCAAAGACAAAGGACCCAAGAGAAATCAAACTTGTGGGGGGATCGACATGATGATGTAAAATAAATCATTCTTTCGGTATCGCACCATGGGCGACCAGACCAATAATCTCCGAGTCAACTTGTGTAAAGAAGCTTTTCTTAAACGCCAAATATAGCAAACTTTATGAAATCGGGGAAGATCAATTGGAAGAATATACCGACTTTCGATTAAATTAAGGTCAAGCATGATGCAGTCGTCTATCACGTTCCATAATATCGCGTCGGACGTGAAAGCGATGGTCCTAATTTCTTCTTCCTTCCCCGATCGGTATATGGATTCGAATTATTCGTATTGATGCATTTGCCCGTGACCGATCTCAGAAGTTTTAACATAAGTAGGACGTCGGAACCGTCGAGCTTCGGCGAGGGTCGATAAAAGCACCACCTTTTGCTCGGGGGCAAAAAAAAAAAGCATACTGCATCTAAAGTGAAAAGTTCTGAAACTTTTACAATCCGCCGATTTCGGCTTTACTAGATGAAATCGGAAAAAAAAAAATAAAAAAGAGGAAGTCTAAATTACACCTGACTTATGCATGGTAACCCCCACTGAACTCAGCAATTTGACTTTTTTTTTTTTTCGGAGTTTTTTTTTTTTTTGGTCATTGCTCCCCAATATTCTAGCAAAAACCCAACCCAAATAAACCGAAGAAAAAGAAAATACCGAAAAAATAAGAACAGAGAAGAGAGAGGAAAGAAGAAATGAAAGAACAAGAAAATCAAGCAAAGAATCCCCTGAAGCTGAAGCGGAAGCCGGAGCTCCTCTGCTTTTAACAATTCACCAGTGACTGCTGGCAGCGCCGCCATTGCTCTCGCACGTGGTAAGCAATTCCTCCAGGTACTCTGCCCCCAAATCCTCGAACACCACCAGGTTCGGCGCCGACGCGGCCGGCGCCTCCTTCTCCCTCCTCTTCCTCGCTGCCGCGGCCGACGATGCTGACTTCCTCCTCATGCAGTGCCTCCGCTTGAGGGCCACTACCGGCGAGCACCCTTCCTCGCAGGAGTACTTCATCTCGCGCAGGGACTCCCTCACTCTCTCCACGGGGAAGTTCAGCACCGCCATCGACCCCCTCATCGAGAAGGCCGCCTGGTCGTACGCCAGCGCCGCCGCCTCGGGGCTGTCGAACGTCCCGAGCCAGACCCTGATCCCGTGCCTCGTCGAGTCCCTTATCTCCGCCGCGTACTTCCCCCACGGCCGCTTCCTCACCCCTCGGTACGACTTCTCCTTCTCCTGGTGCTTCGCATTGGCCTCTTGCCGCGGCTGCTGCGAGTCGTCGGTGCTGCAAGTGCTGGAAGTGACCTCCTCTTCTTTGAATTTGGAGCCATTGGAGGAGAGAGAGTCCGAGGACTCCTTCACCCCCAGGGCGAGGAGGTCGAGGAGGAGCATCTCTTCGGAGTCGTTGAAGTTGAAGGGGAGCATACCGTGGCTGAACGTTCCGTAGTTCAAGGAATTCTCGGGTGAGAACTCCTGGGGTTGGTATTGGAAGAGGCAAGTTTGCATCACGGTGGAGGAATGCCCTGCTTTCTATGGCTCTGTATCAGTTGCGAAGGGTCTCGAGAGCGAGCTGGGTGGGTGGGATTCAATGCTCGAGGGAAAATTGGAAATGGGGTAATGAATTAGGTGGGGATTTATATATACAAAGCGAAGGGGAGGGGGATTGATAATTCGATAAGAGGATAAGAGATGGAGACAAAGGAGAGAAAAAAGAAATAAAAAGAAATGATGAAAACAGGGGATCGAGGGATAAAAGAAATGATGAAAACAGGGGATTGAAAGGCGAGTTTTTTCGGGTAAGGAGGGATGTCCTGGTGTTGTAGCAATGAAGAGAAGTGGACACATTGAGCACGTGAGTCAAATGACGCACGGCGGCGGGGTTGGACCACACAGAGAAAAAAAAAAAAAAAAGGGTAACGACAGAAATCGAAAGGTGCTCGCTATTATTCATCTAGAAACGACCTCATTTCTTGATATGACCTCATCGAGATCTCTCTCTTTTCCATTTGAATTTCTCTGTCCTCTGTTTTTTTTGCGCGAGAGTTTTTTTAACGTGTTCTAGGCAGGGGTTGTCCCGTCCCCATGACGCCCTCGGATTGCCCTGTTCCAACACGGTGGGACAGCCACGGATCGGCAATTGGATCATGGGAGAGACGATGCGAGTCGAGGGGACGAGGCCAAGAGAAGCTGTTGCTGCGAGTTTAGTCGTATGGATGTCATTATGTCGTTCGTGCTCGATATTGTAATTGATTCTCCCCGTAAGCTCCGAACGATTCGCATCTTTCTTTGTCGTCTCCTTCGACTTCTAAGTTCCCCGCCCAATTTGACTCGCTCAAATCCCGTCGCTAGAGCATCCGGGAGCCCTCGTCGTGTAGTCTCGATGAACAATGGAGGGACCGAGCGCGCGAGCCAGGTCGCTGCTAGCCTAATCATGTGGGCGACGATACTCGTGGCTAAAGTTCTCGAGTATGCTAGAAACATGAACATGCCGCAGTGTCCATTTGAGTTGTAATTTAAGAGAGGACTATTCTCTCTCTCTCTCTCTTAAAATTTTCTTTTACAGTCTCTTATCGCATGAATCAAAACTTTTACAGCTCAAAATGTTCTCCTTTAATTCTAAATCTCCATTAATTTTTTTTAATTTTATTTTATTGTATGATATGACATTCAAAGGCGGACCAAGATGCTGCCCCCCCCCCCCCCAATTTTACCACTACACGCTCCAAAACATGGTTTCGTGATTATTCCTTGCGTAATCTAATTTGGTTGCCCTTTTGGACAGAGGGATGGGGGCGGGGAGGGGGGGTCAAAGCATCAAGTTGAATGTGTACTATTTAGCACTTGAAAATTTCATGCACACAACCACCATCAAATATTTAATCCGTGATGGTTGGTCCGGATTAGGATGACCCTTACCAGCTATTATTATCCATTATTTAATTCCGCGACCTTACATGATTTGAACTAATTTGCAGAAAATGCCATCGCCCGTTCGTACGTAGACCCATGAAATCAGAGTACCTTCATAATCGAAGAAATTAGTCGGATGCTAAAGAAAGCCCAGAAATTTTGCGACGCGAAAAATAAAAATTAGGGTTTTTTATACACATATATATATTTTCCTTTTTTGCGGTGTAGATAGAGAGAGAGCGTGTAATTGGAGATCGATTTTATATTTTATCTTTTGAGAGCTTTGATTGTAGGAGGAGCTGGTCAAGAATGTAAGATGACCAATTGGAATATTATACTTCTGCTTAATATAGCAAGTTAGCAATGGGTTCCTGCCGAGAACCTTCCTTTTGGAAACTTGTTCCCTCCGTTTTTAACCTTTTTTTGGGCCAACGTTTGAAAAGTTGGTATTGACTCGTCTAAATTTCCGCGAGGCAATGGAAAATCGAGAACTACTAGTGAAAAAGTGATCACATTTGATTTTCACACTCGTTTGATCTTCAATGGGTCCTCGTGCACTTTCTGGAACGGATGAAATGGATCCTCGGGCACTTCCGGACTCACTTGATCCTCAAAGCATCGACGTGTTACGTGTGTATGAAATCCGATTGAGATCCTAATCTCCTTGTCGAGTATGAATTTTTAGCACATTCGCAAGATCTCGACCATTAGCAATTGACACGCGCCGAGATCTAATAAGAGAGAATAGAGGTTCCCATCCACGTCATGTGATCTTGGGAAAAGTGCCAAAAGAAGTCCAAAATCTATTGCATTGGTACTAATTCGATCATAAAACTTTTAATGGGATCGATTTAGTCCTAAACCTTTTCACATTGATACCGATTCAGTCCATTCGGTCAATTTATACCATAAATCACTGACGTGGATGCTAGCAATACTATGTGGTGTGACCGGTGCTTGACGTGGATAAAATGTATAATATTTTTACATTTCTTCAGAATTTATTTTATTTCTTTTTGTTTACACTGTTGGCCGTGCAAGGTTGACAGCCAAGAGCAAGGGCCGACAACCCTCACCGGCCACAGGCGAGGACATTGAGCCCTCGCCCTCCACGAGCGAGGGCCTATGCACCCTCGTTGGCCAATAGGCAAGGGTTTTGGCCCTTGCCCATACTAGCTTGTGGCTGGTGAGGGTGTGGCAACACTCTCCCAAACCAGCCTGTGGCCAGAGACTCGCTTGCCACGAGTGAGGGCTTATTCACCCTCATTAGCGAACAGGCGGGGGTTTCAGCCCTCCCCCAAACTAGCCTGTGGCCAACAATGATTGCCCGGCAAGGTCGTTGGCAAAGAGGGTAAAGAAAAAGAAAAAAGAAAGAAAGAAAAGAGAAAAAAAATATTGAAAAATATGAAAAAAAAAATATATGTATAATTTGTTCATGTCAACGCGGGCTGTGCCATATAGAACCACTAGCGTCAAAGTTAGCAATTTCCGACCTAAATTAGCCGGATGGACTGAATTAGTTCTAATGTAAAAATGTTTATGATTAAATTGATCCAATTGAAAGGTTTATAATTGAATTGGTACCAATGCAATAGATTTGAGATTATTTCAGCACATTTCCCTGCGATCTTTCATAATCACACTTTCTCGTGCACTCCAAAAATTCCAACATGTAAACTTTAGTTGCTAGATGGAGTTTTTACGCAACGAATCTAGAATCTTTCCCCAAAAACTATCTTTCAACGGCGCGGATCCTCCCTCCTGCACGAAACCCTCTTAGTCGGCGGGTGCTTTTCCTCCGTCGACGTGCCGACAAATGCGACGAAACCCTTCACTTTCTCATCGCACTATATTCAAAATCACACCAGGTACTGCGAACGCGAAATGCAGGTCGATCAAAGAGCGCATCAAAAGGACAAAAAAAAAATGACAAATCGGGGGAATAGACAAGCAACAAAGATTGGGACCCGTGTGTGTGAAAGTGGTTTCAGAAGCTCTAAGCTCGACTGGAGTCCGAAGCGAGAGGGCATTGACAAAATTGATCAAACGATGAGAAGGATACTTGTATGGTTATGGACCATGTTTTCTCTGGTTTTGTGTTCACGACAAGGACCTGGGAAAGAGACACCAGGGGCATTTTATGTGCAAAACACATCTTTAAGCAAGCTTTATAGCCACGTTTATTTATTTTAATGATTTAAATATGAGAATGGTCCAGGTACAGATCCCCTCCTTTAACGAGCATTTTGAAAGTCTTTCGAAGTGGTGACCACTTTGTAAAATAAAATCCGTCAATTTTCTTTCTGCCTCTTTTTAACCTCAATTTTACATATAAAACAAATGGCCGAAGGCACTAAAAATCCTAAATTATGCCGCCCACTTGACATATTTATCCTAAACTTTTTTCCGTGTCGCCAAACATCCCAAACTTGTGCGTGTATGACACATTTACCCTTCCGTCAAATTTAATGTATGTGCTTACATGGACGCCAGAAAGCAAACGGTATTGACATATCGCTCGCATGGCTTAAGTAAAAAAAAAAATGATGTCGTTTTGGCTGATGAATCATCTAACGAAACTTTGATGGAGGGTAAATATGTCATATAGGTACAAGTTTGGAGTTTTTTATGTCATAAGAAAAAATTTAGGATGAATGTGTCACGGTATTCATAGTTTGAGATCTTTTTGTGGCTTTTTCCCCTAAAATTAATCCCAAAGGAAAAAAAAAGCAGGATTGCTACCCAATCGTAACGTTAGACAAGCCCGGTTTTCTTGAGAGCTTAAACCGTTAAAACTAGGGCGTTTCGGTCGCGCACCGCCTCGGCTACATTGGTCGTCTATACATTTATTTCGGCCATAAATGGAGCGCAATCAGCCAGCAAACGATTCCTCGGTGAGATTGGTGACGAGGTTGTGTCGATGTCGGGTCCTTGTCGAATGAGGTGTCTGATGCGAACGATTTTTGGGGGATGGGGCATGAATCTTCACGACTTACTGGACTCGCGAAAGATTCGGACAAAAGAGTGAAGCTGCTGCACGCTTTTAAACGTGCCTTATCTTGGATATAAATCGCGCTTCGGGACATTTTGATTCGTGGCCCGTATGGCATAGGGGGAACCGAGACATTAGGAGTCCTGAGATGCTAAGATATCGATATGTTTTGATGGACCGCGTCGTCAATCATTGCCCGGCATTTGTGGGATGGAAGACTACCTAATAGAGATTAATTGTATGCTCACGGCGTATGAACACCCCCATTATCTGATGTAAAATAAATAAATGAGATAAAAGTGGATCATTTAGTTAGAAATACTTTCTCGCATAGCAGGTCGTTCGGCATCGAATATGTGCTATAATCCCACGTCACTCGACTTTGAAGGGGGAGCGTCGGGTATGTCTCTAATCTCCTCCCATCATCGATGGCTACGTTGGGCTCGCACGAGACGTTTAACATGATATCTCAAATTTCTCACCGCAACCATGAAAGGCGGTTATCGTGGTACGAACCCCTTGTAGCCCTAAAGATATCACGAATGTGATGAATCGATCAAATCATTAAAAAATCTCACGTCGTCCGACTACGGGATTTATATGCTCTTTATATACATGCGGTCTCTCTCGACCTATCAATTTAAACTTTTTGTTAATACTTTTGAACACGGTATCACAGTCGGATTCTGTCCCAAGTTATTTCACGCGCATGTCCGACCCCCGCTCGTCAAAATGCATGCATCATTTGCTAATCCAGCACGCATATCTTTAGCATAGCACAGACAAGTGTTTGCGCACTCATTGGAAATGGTCCAAATTAGGCGAGCCTTTTCCACCTTCGACAGAAAGGGAGGGATGCTGTGCTCGTGCCGAACAATATAAAAAAGCTCATCTAACTCCAAAACACGATCTCGATTCATTGTAAGCGCATGTCCGGATAAAATCGCAATGATAAACAATCGATTTGGCCCTCGTGCGCAAATTACAAAGCGTTTCAAGTTCATGCATCTACCTACGTTCGGGGGACGTAATTGAAAGCGATGAACATATATATAATATTCTTTCTTTCTTTCGTTTTTTGGCCCTTTGGTGGGAATAGACGAAAGTATATAGTATCGGAATGGAATAACGATAGGACGAACAACCGTTCTTGGCCATCAAGAACGATCTCGACGTGTCGCGCGCCAATCGGTCCGTCCCACGAGACTCCTTGCACTTGAAATCCTAGGAAAGGAGGAGGCCAACTTGACCATCATTGACCTTTGACCTTTCCTCGGCTTCCTTGCGGCCATATCGCCACGTGTCTATTCGCTTAGGTAGGATTACATTGCTTTCGAGGGATTTGTTTTGTTCATCCGTGATATCATTGATTTGGTACTACATATGCCTGGCACTGTAGATACGTGGTTAATTGAAAGTAGCTTTAGGTGATAGGCGGCCGTGACTATTGAATCGCACACTTGGCGATGTGCTAGACCCCAAAAAAAAAAATAAAGGGTGGAATTAAATTAGAATTTATTGGAATCAAATGGTGCCCAAAGATTTGGAAAAGAACAACTGGGGAAAAACAACGGGCGAAAGAGCTGTGGATTGGGTTGTCAAAGCCCAACACACGAATTCTCTCCCTTCCAATTGGATAGCCAGTCCCCCCGCAACTTTTTTGGACCTACTATGTTTAGGTGCCCCTGCTACGGGCTTTGTTTCTTAAGTTATTAATAATAATACTGCAGTGTGTTTCTCGACCCCAAAAAAAAAAAAAAGAAGGAAAGAATTGGGAAATGATGAAGAATTGCGGGAAAGATGAGACGGTCGAATTGTCTTTAGTTACACTTGGCTAGTAGTTTATACTATCGATGATGAGATGTGGGTTATCTTTTACGACCATGCTAATGCAGGCATTCAGTTTGATTTATATTGTCGATTATAGTAAGGAGTTCTAGACGTTGTTATTAGCATGTTTTTGGCAATGTACGAATTAAGTTGATAATAAATAATCATAAAACATTAGCTTGTATTCGCGGGTTCAGGCATCGAATAAGGTGGGTCGTGGATTTAAATTATGACATGTTGATGATCATTACTATATGGTGAAAAGCATTCCTGCCCAAAAAAAAAAAAAAAAAAGAGAAACCACACGAGCACCCAAACTGAGTTTGGCTCTCTTCTCTTCTTGCCAAACTAGTTATGGTGGTGCCGCCCCCACCCGCGACAACCACCGTCGCCGGGAACATTTGCTTGTCCCCCCAAATGAGTGTTTCCTCATTGCCGTTGCCGTTGAGAACTCGCCGACGACAACATCCAAACTAGATGTGAGTAACGGTCCAAGTTTAATTGACGAAATGGCGGGATCGGCTTAGCATGTCTGATTTAAAGCCAGTTCTTAAAAGAATGGATAGGCTCATGGGTTAAAAGGTGGAAACTGATGAGACTCGATTCAATTTTTTGTTGGAATCTTAGAGCGCGAATGATAACTATTTTGTATATTTATTTTTCTAATTTTTTTGTTCCTGGGAACAGGTTTGGAACAGAAATTTGTTTGGTAAAATAATTTTATTTTTTTATTTCCGGGATAAATTTTTAGCATAGAAATAGGTTTGGAATAGAAATGAGAAGTTAAAATTTTATACTTTTCAATTTCTAGAACATAAATAGAAATAACAACTTTCTTTTATTGCTCACCCTCGCCACTCGCCGACCGTCCCCCGCTGGTTGTCTACTGCTGCCCTCTCACTTGTCGCTTGCCATCAGTAGCTACTGCTCGTCAGCCATCCGCCCCCGCCGGTCGGAAATAGAATTTAAGAATGACATATCAAACAAATTTCTATTTCAATAATAGAAATTTTGTGTTGTCATCAAACTTACTATTTGTTTAGAAACTCGTCTGGAGAATAAAAATAGGTTTTTCTATTTCTAGCCAGAAATAGAGTTAGGAAAGAGAAATTTTATCATTCGTGCCCTTAACGCGTAGGTTCTATCCATAAACCAACCTGACTGGACCGGCTCCCGAATAGAATTGCTCGGAAAATTTATCTTTTATGCTTACTTTGTTAGTGAGAAGGTAGCAACTATGGTCTAGAACTCAAAATAAAATAAAATAAAATAACACACTTAAACTGCCCACTCCCAACCCCCACCTATTGAAAGGAAAATATGACAAAAATAAATTTCAGGGTGGGCCCAACTCTAAGCTCTATCCAGGAACCAAAATTGACAATTTTGTTTCAAATTGCTTTTAGGGTGGCCAGTTCAATTCCCATTCAAGTTTAAAAAATGAGCTACTCTGATCATGCTCACCCTTACACCAAACCAGCGGGTCATATTCGGCAACCACGAGCATTTTGATACGTTGCTCACTAATCAATTTTTTAGACCAGTCTGAATGAATTTACCATTTTTCTTAGTACTTTAGTGACTTCAATGGCTTTTATCCTAAATATGTTTATACATGTTTTGAGTGGTACCTCTCCTTGAATCAAGCTTTCTATTTTGAGATAGCTAACTCACTTCTCGACCAATCGCCCAATGTGACCGACATCCTAAGAAATTCATATAGTGAACATTTCTTCCAACTACTCCCAGAAATTATGTTTCTAAATTGTCCTTTACTACGAATGTCATCAGTTTCGGATTGAAAAGATATTGTATGATTTACGAATGATAAATATCAATCATATCTCGACCATTGATTATGTGAATACATAACGGAATACACATGATAAATGGTTGAAATGGTATTCGCCCGCGTGATCTATATGCGATAATTTTGCTTCCAAATTGGATGTGATAAAAGTTTCGCCGTATTTTATGGAATGCCAAATTTTTTCGGCCGGTGATAACAACTGCACAGGAAAGGCAGTCAAAGAAGTACGGAGATCATTTTGATTGTATGGCGAAATATATGATTCAAATCCGTTGAATTTTCAAGAATTTCTAGTAGTATATAGTTAAATCGAAAGACAAGTGCATTCAAGATTAATTGAAAATTACTTATGCCAGCGAATGCCCAATTTGTTTTTACAGATAGAAGACCTCGAGCCAAGGAGGACGAATTTGATTTTTGTACATTAAATAAGAATTTTAAAATGCAGCTATCGTGTAAAGTAAAAAGCACAATACAGCGATTTAGCGAAAAAAAAAAAGCACAATACAGGCTTTTACTCAATTGCGGAAAGTGACTAAATGAAGTATGGGAATGGAAAATTAAACGTCAATTTTCATAATGGTCCAGCTTCTTCTGCTCTTGATAATGTTTTACTCTTGAATGTCCTCGAAAGCTTGAACTTATGACAATAATTCTTCGATTTTTATCGGGGAAACAGGGTGAAACCCTTTGATGTTTAAACAATGAAAAGACCATCAATAGTTTTAAATCATGTTTAAAAGATAAGGGATAAGTGTATAGGAAATCCTAAAATTTGTTATAAAAATACAATTGAGTCTTAAAATTTTCAAAAAATGTAATCAAATTATAAAACTTATCAAATCGATGTAAATCAAGTCCTCCTTTAAACTCTGTTAATTTGCTTTGGGAAACTGCAGAAATGTCATTTTTTTTTTATTTTTTCTCCAACGTGGCATTTTTTTTTATTATTTTCTTTTCCAAATCTGACTTAAATTAGATTTTAAAAAAATTAAAATTTTATTAGGAAAAGCTAAGGATCCTCATCGATGGGGTGCCTCCGCCACCCATTACCGGAAAGAGCCGGCGGAGGTCACCGGACCTCGCCGATGACCGGCGACCCTCCCCCATATATGGGATGAGAAAATTGCTTCAGTGCCCTCGGAGAAGCGCAGTCCAAACAGATTGCTCCGGAGTTGATGACCAGTCCGAGTGTCCAAAGACTTTTCTCCGACTGATTGGGAAACAAGTGTTTCACGCTTGCAATTCCAAACAACAGTCAAGGATTACATTTCAAAGTTCAACTCTGGGGAAGGAAACAGAAATGAACTTTCGCAACAAAAAACGTGCAAAAGAGGGTTGGGGGCGATTGCAGTGGTGGCATTCTTGCCACTTATTAGCAACCGCACACCCACACGCCTCCTTCAAAAAAAAAAACAAAGGAAAAAAGTCACAAAAAACCCCACACAATCCACCGTGATACATTTATCTTAAACTATTAAAAAACCTCAAAATTTTGTCTATGCGACGTATTTATCCTCTGTTAAGATTCTGTTAGATGATTTTTCAGTCAAAATAACGTCATTTTACGTTACTTAAGCCACGTAAATGTCATGTGAACACTATTTACTTTCTGGCATCTAGGTAGACATATTTTTAACGGTTCTCATTGATAAAATTTTGATGGAGAGTACATGTGTCACTCAAGTACCAATTTGATGTTTTGACATCATTGAAAAAGATTTAAGATAGACGTGTCTTAGTGAGCATAACTTTTCGTTTTTGGTGGCATTTGTCAAAAAAAAAAAAAAAACAAAGCAAGGAAAAGGCAACGCTTGGGAATTTGGTCCAAAACGCACGATAGATCTAGGAAAATAAGAATGAGAGAGAGAGAGATGGACCACTCGCTACAAAGGAAACGAGACATCACCACGAGCGTCGCTAACTGTCTCTCTCTCACTCTCTTCAACGAATGAAACTCTGATTGAAACTGATCAATTCATCGAAGAATAACTTTGTTGTCTGGTGAAGACGACCAACTCCCTTTAGAAATCGAGATCTATTTGGTTTGATGATTTGGAGGAGCCCACGACCCTCGCCCACCTTGGGCGAGGGCCAATGACCAAGCCTAGATCTGGGCGAGGCCTCGCCCGAGGCCGACAAGGGTCACTGGTCATTGACAAGGCCCCAACGACCTCCGTCGGCCCTTTCTAGCGATAGGTGGCGGCGGCACCCCATCGGTGAGGGCCTAGTCTTTTTTTTTTCAAATTGGCTTTCTATTAAAAAAGTACCCTTTTTATTTTTAATCTAATTCAAGTAAATTTGGGAGAGAAAATAAAAAAAAATGCAATGGAAGAGAGAGAAAATATTTTTAAAAAAATGCAATATCAGCATTTTTAGTTAGGCAAATTGACAAAGTTAATGAAATAACTCGATTGCATCAATTTCATACGTTTTAGGACTTGATTGCAATTTTTTAAAAAATTTAGGGCTTAATCGAATTTTCACGACAAATTTTAAGACTTCTAATACACTTATCCCAAAAAATAACTAAATCCCATCAATACTTTAGAAAAGTACAATTAAATCTTTTCAAATTTCAACCCCTACTTTTTCGGAATCTATAACACGAGACTTGGAAAAACTGTCCAAAAAGTTACAAACCTATTGTATAGAAACCAATTTAGTCCTAAACCTTTTAGTTGTGCTTAATTTAGTCATAAATCTTTTGACGATTTGCCAATTCAGTTCAAAACCTTTTGATTATTTACTATTTTAGTCTTAAACATTTCGACGATTCGCCAATATAGTTCTTCCGGCCAAATATTCAAATAAAAGGTTTAGGACTAAATTGACAAATCTTTAAAAGGTCTATAATTAAGTTGACACAAAAAAAAAGGTTTATGACTAAATTGACAAATCATCAAAAGATTTAGGACTAAATTGGCACAATTAAAAGATTTGACTATCGTACAGTAGATTTATGACTTTTTGAACAATTATCTTACACATGTAAAGATACTCAATTGAGGAAAATGAGGTTGTTTCAGAGCTAGAAGAGATATTTTGTTGGGATGGATCAATTGTAGCAATGATTGGTAGCTTCTGTTGGATATGTTTGAGAAAAAGATTCCCATCAAGAAATTTCCGTTAACTTTCGATGCTAGGGCTTAATTGTACTCCTTTGACAGAAAAGACCTCGTCGCGGCAGGCACATTAAGATTAGAATTGCAAGTGGACCTTTGCCTAGCTCGAGCACTAATAAGTGCATCAATTAGTAGCCGCCAGTTTGCATGCCCACCGAAAAATAGAAAGACCAGAACTAGGGTTTTCCAAATTGACTAGTCTTCCTCGTGCAAGGTCAAGACTCTTGAGTGCAAGATTATGAACAATCGGATCCGGAATTTGACCATTCGATCTCTTTATTTTTTAATGATATATTTTGTTTTAATCCTAAATTCCAATAGAGCCGTATCACGACAAGAGAGGATCATCGTGTAATTCAACCTGCTTCGGCAAAATTCCTACACGAACTTCAAAGTTTAGTTAGTGCTGTGAATCAATTATTGTCATCTAAGCAATCACGATTTATCCTAGAGATTAGCTCCAAGTCCCACCAAATCAAAAGGAGAATTCAAATCATGACTTTGATAGGCTCTAAGTTTCACGAATGTCCTCTCTCTCTCTCTCTATGTGAAATTTGAGGTCTAACAAGCTCGCGACAACTCAATGTTTGCTCCACAGGATAGGGGGGAGACAATAGCATGGCTCCGTTTCACAATGTCTAGGTTTCGTTGCAACTATCAATTTGCAGCATGAACGAATACACAAGATTCTCGCCTACCGAATCTAATTGATGAATTGGAAATTGGACAAAACAAAAGAGTGATATGAAGTGCAGTGGAACGAAGTACTTTGTGAGGTTGAAACGGAATGAAAGAGCATTTCGGATTTTGGGACAATGGAAGTCGTCGAAATAGGTCTTTTGGATAGTACTTAAGTTCTACAGCAGTCAAAAGTTATGGTATGTGCGTAGATTCTTCAACCGGATAGTTTCTTTGACTTTTTCGACAATCCAAGCATTCAAAAAACTTTTGAACAGCTTCGTTCGAGTTATTTCAGCAAGTGCACGGCACCTTGGTCCGACGCATCCGTTGCTCAAAATCCTTGACAATTAGCATGTCAAATCCACGTTTCTCATGTCAACGAAGGATTGTACGTGCGGTGCACCGATTCGCATCCCGAATCGCACCCTCGCTAGCACGGGAAGAAGCCACCAAAATCCCCCGCCAACACTTTTACCCCAGTCAACCTCTAATAGCTTAGTTTTGGACAATCCGGAAAAAAATCTAATAACAACAAAAGGAAAGCCCTTTAACCAAATAAAGCTGAAATGCCCTTCAAACCATGTGGGGGCGATCCAACAGGGGCTCTTTTACTTGTCAAACTTATACGATGGAATCCACAAGGAGAAGGTAAAAGAGGGGAACTCCGTTCGGTAAGCAGGTTGGACTTTCCATGGCCTAGGAAGCTGCGAAGAAAATCTCTGGATTGTCGTATTATAACCGTGCTGTGAAGACTATTCCCTAGATTGATGAGACGGGCAAAACAGTCGCCACCGGACACCAATTATTGACGAGTAAAATAATGATTTCGCAATCTCGCCCCCTCTTTCTTGGAAGCTGCGGCAAACGGGTAGTAGTTCTAGGCTGCTGAGGTTGTCGTTTCTGCGGCAAGATTGACGGTCCAAACCCATGTTGCTTTCTTCTTCTCGCTCGTGTGTAAGAGAGAGAGAGAGAGAGAGAGAGTTGTTAATTCGGTTTGAATGGGATGTTGGGATTAGTCTACGCAACTGTGACAGCAACCGGCCTTGACCGTGACGCTCTATCTGAGTCGGATCTCTTCACCTTCCATCAATTTTCCGAGGCAACGATTACGTTTCCAAGGGTCTCCTTCATCTCGCCATATTGAAATTTCTTTAGAATGAATTAATAAATTAGCACGGCATGATTTTACAAAATCCGATCGGTTCCTCAAAATAAGATGGACATCGTTTTCAGATTTTTGTTCGCAAAACACTCTAAAAGTGATGAGGATTGATTTCGATGTATGAGCTCGACGCCACTGACTAAAGTCTCCAAGCTCATACTTGGGACCCGCGATTCGGACCTGGAATCTCAGCTTATGGGCTCGTAACCTTGACGTCCGACCTTGGGCCTCAGCAGCCCAATGCCTCTACCGGATCCTCATTGTCCTGACCCGATACCCCCAAAGACTTGTACCTTGGACTCGTCCCTCAAAACCGCAACCTCAACCCCATACTCGAGACCCTGGCGTCCATGCCCCAGGAACCGCACGCTTGACACCCCGACCCCACTCCATGAGCTTGACCTTGGGACCTTTGCCCTGGACCCAAGATCTTGACGCTCGAAATCAAGACCCCATGCATCGGGCCTCAGGCCCAGGACTGCACATTTCTTCTCCAATGATTTGAGATACTCAACGTAAAGTAGTAACTCAGAATTCGAAGAAAAAGCAAAAGATTAAAAACAGGATCGGTGGGGATTGCACACTCATGTCATGCGCCCTAGAAAATATACTTCCATTTTCTATGCATTATGAGCCCACACTGTACATTGACTTTTGTAGTGCACCCAAGTTAACAAAAAGCGCCACCATAACTTGTAAAAAAGATGGGAAAAGATGGTAAGTGTGGATCGACTTTTATTCGTTACTTCTTATATAATTTAAATCATGTAATTGACGGACTTTGATTTCTTTTTTAAATTTGAAACTCCTGAAATTTTCAGAACACTGAATATATGACACATAAATTCGCGATATTTTTTTCCATAAATTTTTAGATCTAGATAACATTTGAAAATTCAGTGGGAAAACAGGATGCAAAGTGCAATTATATAGGATGTATAGCTAAGCAAAGATGTCAATCTACCCTCAAGTTTTATCCCAACCTTGTTGTCTATTCGGTTGGCACAATGGAATCAAAGGCCAAAATTCAGGGAGCAAAATGAAGTTTCTTAAACGGCTTGCAGGCCCTTGAATTCACATATACTTCAACATCATTGTTGGGAAGCGTGTGTTGGGAGAATTGACTTACCTATTCGATGCACCACAAACAAAATTTCTAGGATCGCACATTGAATCACCAGCAAATGATAAACGAATCTATTTCACGTTGGTCCGAATACAATCACAGGGACAGTATTCTTGTTCTACAGCGTTAATACCGATTGTTTTCTCTAAGTAGATACGAAATCCTTATTCGTCGAGAGAGAGAGAGAGAGTTCTCAATTTTCTTGTTGTCGGTTTTATGGAGGAAGTTATCTTAACTTCTCTTAAGAAACTCTTCTCGCATCTCTTCAAAAGGTGTTTCTCAGACACACTTCTTATTAGAGCAAATGGTGTCCCTTCGACACACACATTATGGGCGGATCGACGAAATATAACATCTCCCACTTGCACATGATAAGCTTGATGATGCTCTATTAAGAATATAAGGCATTCAACATTCATCGACCTTAAACAATTCATACTGGCAAGAAAGCTGTGCAATCAATGAGTACACCTGCACTTGGGAGCTCTAATTATGCACCTGTTAGGGACAACATAATGGCTACAACCCCAAAAATAAATAAACAATTGATGTCTCACAGTGTCCTAGACATATTTTGTTACTCAGTCCAAGTATACCTATCCTTCAAAGGTTATACTTGACTTTTCTCAAAAAACACAATGTATTTACAATTATTTCCGAAGGCCAATGAAGGCGAAATAATTGGTCAACCAGTAGACACATGTGATAGATGTAAAACAACAATAGTCTTCCTTCGCACTCATGTCTCTCTCTATTTCGGGACAACTGCTTTCCTAGACACGTCTCATAAAGCCATATCTATTCATAACCGCCGGTAACATGTTAAAGTAACAACATTGATCTTCTCTTTTGAGAACATAATCAGAAGTAAAATAGGGCACAAAGTAAGGTAAATTATAAATTACCTTAAGGACTCACACGATGAATAAATAGGGATAATTGTACCAATCTCCCTTATTGGTTAAATAAAGCACATGTAGCATGAATTACATGCTCTAGTGGATTTCTCTTTCTATAAGAGCATATGTCATTTATTAGTCATATCCACTATACAAATCTTAGCCTAAACATAGTTACATGCTTCTCATGTACTCATGTTTAACCCGAGTGCTATATCAGCTTGCTTTCCACAGTGTTCAATTTAGTACTTGCATCCGGCTACCTTCAAGCATACATAATTGTGGGACTATCATGTTCGGTCTTATCACATACGAATAACAGACCTCATCTTGATTCCGATCAATGCGACATTAAATCGTTTTATGTACTAAACTGCTCTTCCAGCATTTATAGTACATATCGTCTCATCTCAACTCGTTTATTATAGCGTTTGAGGTGATTGCTTGTGTGAGTGAGCCCATCATTGCCTAGTGACATACCTTTCAACGACATATGTGTGTTTGTGCTAGTCTCATAACATTGTACTAGTTGGTAAAACATCAATTCATTTACAAACAAGTACAATACATATACACACATAATCCAGTGATCCTCAACAATATTACATATCATAATCACATTCTTCGTAATCCTAGAGACATCCTGTGGGTCAAGAACATGTCTCTTGGAACAACTTTCTTAAATGGATTAGCAACCATCCTGCTAGTTGAAATATATTGTTGGTTGAAATATATTGCAGGACTACTTCCTTTTGCGCTATTATATCTCTGATGAAGTTATTCTTTATGTTAATGTGCTTTGTCCTACCATGGTATTTGGGATCTTTCACATAGGCAATGGTTGCTCGACTATTACAATATACTGTCACTAGTCTTGGGACATCAGTGACAATGACTAAATTTTTCAAGAAACGTTTTAATCATGCTGCTTCTTGCACTGTAGCAGAACATGCAATAAATTTTACCCCCATCATAGATAAAGCTATACATGTCTGTTTTTTGCTATTCCAAGAAATTGCACCATCATTAAGCAAGAACGCATATCCAGACGTCAATTTACGCTCATCTAGGTCTCCTCTCCAATTAACATCAAAGTATCCTAATAAGCGTAGATCACTCCCTTGATAGCAAAGTCGATAGTCCATAATACCTTTCAAGTATCTCATGATCCTCTTAACTGCTTTCCAGTGTGCTGGACCAGGATTTGATTGATATCGGCTCACTAACCCTACATCATGACATATGTCGGGTCGAATATACATCATAGCATACATCAAACTTCCGACAGCACTAGCGTAAGGAACAATTACCATTTTTTTCTTTTCATTTAGAGTCTTAGGACACATCTTAGTACTCGAGCCTTCGCCTTGCATGACAAGGGTATCAATGGGATTACAGTGCTACATATTGAAGAGTTCAGGAATCTTCATTATATAAGACTCTTGTGACATAGCAAGGAGTTTCTTTGATCGATCTCTTTCAATCTTAACTCCCAATATATATGCAGCTTCTTCCATGTCCTTCATTTCAAAATTAGAAGATAACCATTCTTTTATGGTTATAACCAAACCCTTGTCATTCCCAGCCAACAGAATATCATCCACATAAAGAGATAAAATCATAAATTTATCCTCGGATAGTTTGATATACGCACAGTGATCCTCTTCGAATATCGTGAATCCAAAAGAAGTTATGGCTCAATGAAAACGAAAATACTACTGTCTAGACGATTGCTTAAGGCCATAAATTGAACGATGAAGTCTGCAAACTTTACGCTCTTGACCTTCAGCAATGAAACCTATCGGTTGCTTCATGTAGATTTCTTCATCTAATTCTCCATTGAGAAATGCTGTCTTTACATCTATTTGATGTAATTCTAGGTTCAAATGTGCAATAATGGCTAGGATAAGGCGTATGGAGGCAAACCTTACGACTGGTGAAAAAGTTTCCTCATAATTTATACCTTCTTGTTGAGTATAGCTTTTTGCCATAAGGCGAGCCTTATACCTTTCAATTGATCCATCCGCCATTCGCTTAATCTTGAAAACCCATTTGTTTCCAATAGCCTTGCGATTAGGTGGCAGATCAACCAAGTCCCGATGTGATTTGTCCTCGTAGACTCAATTTCATCTTCCAAAGCTTTTCTCCTTTTTTCCTTGTCAAGAGATGAGAGAGCCTCTTGAACTGTTTTAGGCTCCGCATCGTCTTATGGAACAATCATAAATGCTTCCCCTTCAATCTCAAATCGACGACGGGAAATATTTTTACGATTACTTTTACGCAATTGAACTTCTTAAGAATTCAGTTCGCCAGGTGACACTACACTCCCACTAGGTCTTGTATGTTGAGGTAAATCTGTATTTCCCTCAATAACATTAGTGGATGTGTTATCAGGATCTTCCATCTCATGTAATTGAAGGTCCTTATTGACTCACCTCTACTAGGAAAATCCTTCTCTAAAAACGTGACATCCCGTGACTCTATTTCAGTCACACTTCCATCAGCTTGTTTACCTATTAACACGTACCCTTTGGAGTATTCAGAATATCTAATAAAGATACAGTTCTTTCCTCTAGGGCCTAATTTGCCATATTTATGGGAAGAATCATGAACATATGCTGCACACCCCCAAGATCGTAGATTACTTAAGTCTGGTTTTCTACCAGTCCACAATACATAAAGGGTGGAAGCAACTGACTTAGGGGGCACACGATTAAGTATATAGGCAGCAATCAATAACGCATCTCCCCAATATGAGACAGGTAGATTTGCCTGCGTCATCATAGACCTAACCATTTCTAATAAGGTTCTATTCCTTCTTTCCGCAACCCCATTTTGTTGCTGAGTACCAAGAATAGTCAATTGCCTTGCAGTTCCCTTTTTATCACAAAGAGCCTTGAATTGCTCAGATAGATACTTACATCCGCGATCGGTTCTCAATGCCTTTATTGTTTTGCTCAATTGATTCTCTACCAAAGTTATAAACCATCTAAAGCAATCCAATGCTTTGGACTTATGGGAGATCAGAAAAACATAACTGAAACGCGTGAAGTCATCTATAAAAGTAATGAAATATGAGACTTCATGCCTCGCCCTCACATTTAAAGGATCACAAATGTCAGAATGTATAAGTTGCAATGGAAGTTCAGCTTTGGTTCATTTACCAAATGGTTTTCTAGTTATTTTTTCCCGCTAGACAATGTTCACATACGGATAGTTCAACATTTGCGAGTGACCCCAAAAGGCCTTCTCTTGCTAATCGATTCATTCTTTGTAACCCAATGTGACCCAGTCTAGCATGCCAAGTACTTGCATCAATCTCTACATTACTAGAAGATGCAATTAAAGAAAAACAACCATTAACATTAACTTTGTATGTATCATAGTCAATGTCTAACACCATAAAATCATTCAATACATAACCAGAACTGTAATAAACTATTCCAAATAAAATGTCAACACAATCACCATGAAAATTAAATACATAACCTAAGCTAAGAACAACAATTACAGAGACCAAGTTTCGCTGAATAACTAGAGCATAGAGGACATCATGTAGGAAGAGGTTTCAACCACTACGAAAGGTTAATTTACATGTGCCGATACCCTTCACTTCAACTCTTGCGTTATTTCCAACGTACATCCATCTTCTTCCAGGCTATATTCGACGATACTCCACAAATGCTCCTCGGTCTCTAGTTACGTGGTCTGTTGCTCCTGAGTCTACAGTCCACATTGGATGAGATTCAGCAAGCATTACAGTGCTAGAAACAAAAGCATTACTCAAAGTACTGGAGTAATGTGGTACCTTTTTCGGCTTAATGCATTCACAAGCAAAGTGGCTCAATTTGCCACAATTGTAGCACATCATCTTGGCTTTGTCCTTCTTTCCACCGCGTTTCTTGTGTCGGAAGGTCTTAGCTCTCTTGGGTGCTTGATCAGTCTTTTTCTTTTTGTTGTTGAATTTATGGTTCCTCTTGCGCTTCAAGCTCGAAGCTTTCTGCGAACCTGATTCAACAACATAAGCATGGGTAAAGGATTTTGCAGCCTCTAGGCGCTCATCTTCTAATTCCAAATGACGCACAATATCACCAAAAGTGACGATATTTTCATTGTGCGTTATATTGATATTCATGTGCTCCCAACTGTCAGGAAGAGATCTTATAACAGCCTGAACTTGCTGTTCATCAGCTAAGGAATGACCTGCCAACTTCAAATCACGTACCATGTTTGATATCTCCTGAAGATGCTGCCTCATTGTTAAATTTGGGCACTTCCGGTATGTGTCAAACTTGATGGTGAGTCTCCTCAACTTAGTGGCAGACGTACCCCCAAATTTATCTTTCAATGCAACCCACATCGCTTGAGCTTTGTCATGACTTTCAAACTCACACATGGGATCATCTTGGATACAATTCAGCAACGTGATGTGAGCAATGCTATTTTTCTTTTTCCAAGCTTGATAAGCTTCTTGATCTCTTTTGTGTTGAGCAGAAGTTCTATACTCAGGTTTATCCATGGTGTGATTGAGGGTTTCCAAAACCTCTTGCAACCTCTAGGCGCTCATCTTCTAATTCCAAATGACGCACAATATCACCAAAAGTGACGATATTTTCATTGTGCGTTATATTGATATTCATGTGCTCCCAGCTGTCAGGAAGAGATCTTATAACAGTCTGAACTTGCTGTTCATTAGTTAAGGAATGACCTGCCGACTTCAACTCACGTACCATGTTTGATATCTCCCGAAGATGCCGCCTCATTGTTAAATTTGGGCACTTTCGGTATGTGTCAAACTTGATGGTGAGTCTCCTCAACTTAGTGACAGACGTACCCCCAAATTTATCTTTCAATGCAACCCATATTGCTTGAGATTTGTCATAACTTTCAAACTCACACATGGGATCATCTTGCATACAATTCAGCAACGTGATGTGAGCAATGCTATTTTTCTTTATCCAAGCTTGATAAGCTTCTTGATCTCTTTTGTGTTGAGCAAAAGTTCTATGCTCAGGTTTATCCATGGTGTGATTGAGAGTTTCCAAAACCTCTTACTCCTCAAGGATATATTGAACTTTTCAGTGTCAAATGTCATAATTATCACCGTTTAGCTTCTCACCCTTATTGAGGTCAGCCACAATGGTCTTGGATGCCGAAGTCATAATCACTATCTTCTACACATTGACATAATAAACGTAGAATCAACACTGGCACATTTTCCATATAAACACATATTTTAATTTGCAGCAAAGACAAAATAAATTAATGATAATTCAACAAAAGACACCAAAACGAAAGTTCACAATGTTCCCAATCAGTTTCGACGTATGATTGTTCTACTATCATTAACTTGTTTAATTTGTGCAAATTTTAAGTTTTAAGTGAGAATTTCTTCTAATTCTACCAACCTACGAACTCCCACTAGACTAGACAATTCACAAAAATATTTAAAACAATGATCACATCCTTTCTAGCAATCATATAGCATGGCATGATGTAAATCAACAAATAGAACATTCATGCAACAAATGTAATCAACAGCGGAATTCATGACGTAATAAAAAAAATAAGGATCTCCAGCCATTGTTCGAGTCAGCTTGGAACTGAAAGTGCAAGCACGTTAAACCTTATAAACATGCCATCAATCAACCATGCTCTACATAATCTTTATGTGGTCATTTACATGTAAGCCAGCTTCTGTATTTCCAAAACTATAGGAAAATACAAGTAAAATGCAATAAAACCCTAAAAATACACGTATTTACAGTTCCGTATGCATTTTCATACCTTTAAAGGCTTCAAAAAATATAAAATAACTATACCACAATGTAGAGAATTTCAATACGAACACAACGGTATCAACCACAGTCCGATCGGACCTCCTATGCGTCTACACACACCACCTAAGTGCGCGGTGAGTGTGACGCACGCGCTTGCCCTATACGGGCTTCTGAGCTAGTCCAACTGGTTTGACCGTTGACCTGTCCAACCGGTCCAACTGGTTCAACCGTTGACCGGTCCGACCAGTCCGACCGGTCCAACTGGTTCTACCGTTGACCGGTCCGATCGGTTGACCGTTGACCGTCCGGGTCGAGTCACCATCCGGGTCGTGTCTCCAAGTCGGGTCGGGTCAGGTTGCCGGAGGTCGTCGGCCGACGAGATGACATCAGCATGTCGTCACCGACATTTTGCTAACGTCATCGATGACATCAGCACGCGCCGGTTGGCAATGTGCGCATGGCCATCACGCGCTAGCTGTGCTAGCGCTTTGGGCGTGTGGCTCCCACGCGCCGCGGCTTCTGGCCGCGCGTATGGGTGCGTACGGTGTCTTCCGGCGGCGCTCGACCCACCGTTCTGCTTGTCTCAACAAGTTCTTTAATTATGTATAATAAAAAATAATTTTCACCGAAAAGAATTTTTCGAAAATCATCCGAACAAAATGGTCGTCCGCAACATTCAAACCCGTTCTTCGTTCAATTCATGTTCGTCGATTCATCTTGCAATTCTTGTGCAATGAACATGCAGATAGTATGGAGTTCATCATCATGATCTCCATATCAATAAGCAAGTGGAAAAAAATCAACGAGAAAATAAGACAGAGATCATAACCTAGGCTCTAATACCAATGTTGGGAAGCGTGTGTCAGGAGAATCGACTTACTTGTTCGATGCACTACGAACAAAATTTCTAGGATTGCACAGTGAATCACCAGCAAATGGTGAATGAATCTACTTCACATTGGTCCAAATACAATCACAGAGAAAGTATTCTTGTTCCACAGCGTTAATGCCGATTGTCTTCTCTAAATAGATACGGAATCCTTATTCGTCAAGAGAGAGTTCTCAATTTCCTTGTTGTCGGTCCTATGGAGGAAGTTATTTTAACTTCCCTTAAGAAACTCTTCTCGCACCTCTTCAAAAGATGTCTCTCAGACACACTTCTTATTAGAGCAAATGATATCCCTTCGACACACACATCATGGGCGGACCAACGAAATGTAATAGTCATCAACAAACACTTTCGATCCTTCAAGAGCGGGGTTGGATACGCTGATAATGGGGATGGTGGCAAAAGCAGTCTAATTCTACTGCAGTAAAGATTAATCGTCAACAAAATTTTGCGGTCCATTTCGTCAAGTAAATGCACAACGCTTGGGGAAAATGATCGACTTCCTACAAGATGGTCAAGATACATGATCCACAGGCAGCTGCTACTGGTTGAGCTCAGTCAGTGCAAGGCTCGCGGTTGGCAACTCGTAGGCTTCCAGCGGAAGCTTTGTGATGCACGGAGCAAGAAGAGATGAACTCAGGAATCGCGGAGAAGGTCCAAGAACCGCAGTGTCACATGCAGTGAACAGCCTAGGCCGCAGTCCCCGGAAGTTCAAGAACAGAATGAAGTCTAGTTTTGGGTTAATTTTGATGTTGAAAGGCTTATTTTCATTTTCCATTTCAATTTTCCCTGTTCTTTTAGCAGTACAAGTCTCTCTTTTCCTGAATCTACAGGGGTGTGTGCTACTGATTACACATGATGAAGCTAATTCTTTCTGTAAATCACTTTTCTTGCTCAATAATTATTCTTCTGCATTCATCAAATACTAGGGGAAGAATTATAAAACACAGATAAACAACTGGAATGAGGAAAACCATATAAAAAGAAGAAATTTTCAATTTCTATGAATGACCAGGGACAAGTGGTCTCCCTATGTGCTTACCGCATAATCATTCCAGGAACGCACTTTTGGTAGAAATTCAGCAATGCTTAAACTTCAAGCTCTCTGCATGCCTTGTCCACAATTATGTAACTTAAGCACTTCCACAGTTATCAACCTTTATTTCCCAATGGCCCCAAGTTCCACCCTCCATGGCTAAGCATTGTCAACTGGAAAAAAATTGCATCAGTTCTCTGTGTCGCTCTCCCTCCCCTCTCTCTCTCTCAATCAGTCAGTAACCGTGCTGCAAAGTCAGGCCCTTTCTGAATCCAGGTTTCTTCGCATTTTGAGTCTCTTCTGAAAATGGAAGATGTATTGATCAAGCTCTCTTTCCACCTTGAATCTCAACCTGCTCCTTCAATCACTTCCCAGGAAAACCAGTCACTAGTCCCCAGTTCTGCCTCTTTTCTGCACATTCTAACCATTGCAGCTCTGAGCATTGCCGCTGTGACTTTTCTGCTGGTCAGCTACTGCTTTGTCCTCATCAAATACTGCCCGAGCCAGCGCCAACTCCGTCTCATAAGACGCTTCTCTCTCCTAAGGCATCAACAAGAAGAAGATGAAGACTCGTTCATCGCCCTCTCCCCAACAACATGGAATCAAGCAGGACTTGATCGTACAATAATTCGAGAGATCCCAGCTTTTCCATTTCGAAGTGTAGAAGCAAGGCGGAGAAGCTTCTGCGGCTGCACTGTTTGTTTGAACGAGTTCCAGGAACAGGATCTGCTCAGAGTTCTCCCCACTTGCAGCCATGCTTTCCATTCTGATTGTATCGACATGTGGCTCGAGAGCAATTCTAGATGTCCACTCTGCAGGACGAGCATTTCAGGCACGGCTCAGTGTCCTAACGACCACCTCATGGCACCGAGCTCTTCTCCTCAGGGTTCGCAATTGTATTCCGACATGGGAGACGAAGAAGATTACGTGGTAATCGAACTGAGGAGTGATGAAGTAGTGTCATCTGAAAGGCAAGAGAGGAGTGGATTGATGCCGGTGCAATCTCAGCACAATCAAAGGAAGTTGGAAGTGGAACTTGGCAGCTTCAAGAAGAAGTGCCACCGTGGTTCAATCAAGGCAGACGAAGACATCAATGTAAGAGATCAAGACCACTTGATCGTCCAGCCCATCAGGAGATCTTTCTCACTAGACTCCGCGAAAGATAGAAATCTTTTCTTGGCCATCCAGGCGACTATCATCAATAAAGGCCGTCGTGAGGAAAATGCGAAGGAAGAATGCAGTAGCATATTTCGAAGATGACTCTTTTCCTTCAGTGTTTGTGTGCATCGCACCTTGTGTCGAAGCTAGACATACGAACCCTAAGTGAATGCTTTACATAGGTCGATCAAGTCCAGTGAATGCACGGGTGAATTTCGGTTTGATGAAGATGAATGGCCTCTTTGGGGCTGGACGAGGATTTTTCCTTTATATTTTTTTCGGAAGTGATGGAACTGAATTACAGCTATAAATCTACTGCATATGCATTATGAATGACAAAAATGGCTTGCTTTGAATTTCATTCGGTTCACATCTTGAGGAGAAAGGTACGGCAGACTAGAAAACAAACAATCAATAGCCCAGCAATGAGTAAAACATAAAGTGACAACATTAAGAATCATCATCCTTGAAAATGAGTGCAAACTTCTTTTTGTCTTCAACCAGTTGCATTGATGCCATTGAGAAAGTATCATTCTGGTCCGGGACCATTCGACAACTCAACCTCTTTCCACTCTTTCACAGAAAAATATATGCGTCGGAAGTTTCATGAACCCTCTTATTTTACCTTCTGAAAAAAGCATGACCTCCCGGAAATGGGGACTTATTACAGTCATGCATTCTTCCCCAGGACGTTGCATGAGCTATTGCCGACATCTTTACTGAAGGAGTTCACCAGTTAGAGCCGATAAGTAAACTAGCAAAAGGGCAAAAGAATCAAAATTTATAGTGGATAGCCAACACGAATGTAGCATTTGAATGCGCTGGGGGCACCAGTTAGAATGACCAAATAAGGCAAATTTTAACGTTCCAAGCACTGACTTTCTTTTTAATGGATTTGTCAATGCCTATCAAGTTTACTTTAGCAAGTAGCCATAGGACAACTGCTAAAATGACTAGCGTGCGAAAAGCACGACATGCAAATCGATTAAAGGGCAATCAAGGGCAACCGTGGAAAGAGCAGCACCTGCTCAGCATGTCATTAATAGAGGCGTTAAAGAACAAAAGTTTCCAGTTTTCCAAACTAGCCTTGTATGTTCCAGCAGATCCAAGTATCACTGTATCTTTAACCTTAATCATAATGAGAAACATACAATCCAACATTGGAAAAAGAACGTTGTGCCCGTGACTTCTATTTCTCAATTTTTCATACTCATTAATGAATTAAATATGCAGTTGGGCCGAAAAGATTAACAACTCAAGAAAACTTGATCTTGCTTTTAAGCATACAGAATTGCCTTTGAAATTGTAGAGTTCGAGACCCGGCTAGAACTAAAAGACCTAGCCACTTGCCTTGCTGCATGCCTCGGCTAATTACATGGGCAGCTGTGCAAGAAACAAACTTTGCCAAGGAACTATCGAAGACCCAGTGCTTACTGTTTGAGCAAGATGCCCTGTAACTGTGCACCATATGATGAAGATAAGCTGAATGCAGCAGCAATTGCCAGGTGACCCTGGTCGTCGAGTAGATCAGTTTGCTTGAGACCTGGAAGAATCAACCTGGGGCAAGGGCAAGGCCTTTCTGCTAAGCTCATCTGACAGTGCGCCACGGGCCTTTTTCTTCAATTGTTCCAGATGACTCTGGGCATCTCTGAGTTCGTCTTCTGCACTTGCTCCATGGTTTTCCCAAGCATCAACAACTTGCTGTTGAAACTCAATTGCAAGCGCATAGCTGCATCACCGAGGAAACATGTTTTATACACCAATCACCAAGTATCACACATATTAACAGATAAAATACTGGAGAACAGTTACGTTAGGTAAAGATGCTAATAGGTTGTTCAAGCAAAATTGAATAGAGCCAGTATTATATATTTATTACTTGATCAGCTATTGAACTTGTAAAAATTAGAATTAGATGGGCGAAATAATAGAGTATCATTAAAAAAGTATCATCTAAACAAGATCAAGTCCATTCCATAGACTCATGATACAGCAATTTCTTATTTGGCAAGTCAGATATATCTTTTACTAGAAAAGGTGCCAAAATATGACTTGTTGAACCAGAAGGTTCTGCTATCTCACAGTTTGGTTGGCTTGGGATGTAACAAGCAGAAAAATTAATGCATTCCCTACATTTTCCAATCTAAAGAATCATGGAAGGCTTGTGGGCTTGGGCTACTTGCAACCCACACAATTTGCTACAAGGTTGAGTAGAAATTTCAACAAAGTTAATTTTTTTCCCAATTGAGTAATTGATTTCACTATAAAAAGAACACTCAAGACCTAAATAGCAGCTAAATTCAAACGAGATTATTTGGGGAAAATTCTCAAAGCGAATCAAGTCAACGACTATGTGCATGTCACCACAATACAAAAATATTATCAAGCAGAGGAGCACAAGAAAAAGGGTCTGGTTAACAAATGCCCCTACGACACTAGTTAAGTTAGTTAAACATGGAAATTACTATTTCTAAGACACCTTGAAAATGAAAAAATATACTTCTTAATAAAGTCACTTCTAGCAATAAATTTTAAATTTTCAAAGCACATTTAATAAGGCTTCACAAGTACCCAAGGGACATCATGTAACATGTTCCCAAAAAAACAAAAAGATGAGAAGAAACAAAATAGTGACCCAGAACAAACAAATTAATAGTAACTGTTAGTATCAAATGGACTGGAAGGGCACAAGATAAGGTTCAGAATAAGAACTATTTTTGCACTCGAAGTAACAAGTATCACAGTATCTCTTATTGTACACAAAAATTTAATGCCCATAGACACCCAAATGTCACTCTGGATGGGGTTAAAGTAAAGCATTATACCCTGTACGATTGTTTCCACGTAAGCGACAAATTTTATGTCTCAATTTACTTTAAGGCTTCCGAGTATGCAAAGAATGCCAAGTTATTGATGAGACCAAACAACATACGTCGTCATAATCTAGATGCCACATCACAGCAATAGGTCTGAAAGTCGCGGGGATTTAGGACATTAAAGAAAATATCATAGAAAATGCTAGCACTAAAAAGAATTCTATAAAAGAACTAAACTCAAGAGATAGGAAGGGAAAAAGGGACAAAAAGTTGAAAACAACCAATACTCTTAAACCTGCAGAAGAGCAATGCGGATAAAGCCAGCTGTTTGGAATTAACAATTTTTTAACCCCTCAAACAGTGGCTAGCTGAGATGCAGTTCTAACCATAAATTGATCTCCAGTGAAACAATGAATAGAAAAGAAAATGAGAAAAAATCTCGCTCCAATTTTCCTGGACTATAACTGTGGGTAGCTGGCCATTTTTTTTCGAAAGATTTTATCCTGGCAGGACATCTAAAACTACTTTGTACAATCTCCTGTCCAGAATGAACCCTGGATGGAATTGATCAAGAAGTTACAGGTAGGTAATTCTCTGATGACCACATGGTACAACCTAACACTACAATATCTCATACAAGCGCTAGTGGCATGTGAATATATATAAGATTTCGGAACAAAGCCCTCCAGCAATAAAGACCTACGAGCAAGGGGTAAAAATGAAAGGGAGAGGGATTCATTCGTTCTGGATGGTCTTCAGATACCCTCATGTTGGAGGCTGCTTCATTAAAAAATGAATGCAGAAAAAAGAAGTCATGGTGGGTGTATGATGCACCATCACACAGGCGCCACATTAATTAATGTTTCAGTTAAGCAGCCACATTATTCAATCCCATGTGAATGCCACAAGTTTTTCTCTAGACTTATCTTACTGCTCTCGGAGCAACTTCACCAACTGACAAGTCGAGTAAAACACCAAATTAAGAAAAGAAACAAAAAACTAGGCAGTTTTTTATTACCTTCCCATGGCATTGTATGCTTTTGAAAGGTTCTGACAGGTTTCAATTGAATCTGCATGATGTGGACCAAGCGCGACATCCATAATGTCCTTTGCAACAGCAAACATCTGTGCGGCAGATTGTGGTCTATCTAGCTCCAAATATGCGGCTCCCAGATTGTTATAAATATAACCCACTCCAAAATGTTTTGAACCAAAGCTTCCTTCCAACCTTTCTGCTGCACTCTCCAAGAAAGGAATTGCCTGTTGTACTTGCCCTGTCAGCAACAGCAACCATCCTATCCTTGCAGAAACACTTCCCTCAGAATGTTGCTCCTGCGGAAGTTTCTCCAGCAAAGCGAGAGCTCTCTTTAGTAATGAGATTGCCGTTTCAAACTCATTCATGGTCTCATACTGCATAGATATTTCGGAGTATGCTTCTGCAACTTCTATTGGAGACACTGCCTCTTTCTTGTCAAGAATCCCACAAGCAATCTCCAAGCACCTCTTCGCGTCTGCAAGCTTCTGTTGGTCACACAGTGCTTTCCCCATTGATATAAACACCAAAGCCCTAGTCTGACTATCTTTTTCGGTCTTTTGGACAGCATCCCTCAGGGTATTAATAGCTTGATCAGTCTTTCCCAGTGCAATCTGCATATTCGCGGCATCAATCTCGGCACGGAGCAAATCAGAATTGAGTCCCCAGTTCTTCAAAACCTTCTGCGAAAGCTCATTCTGCTCCAGTGCCTTCTCATGCTGCTCCAACCCGCTATATATCACACCAAGAAGTCTCCTATCACGCGCAACCTCCACCGAATTATTACCCAGATGATTTTTGTGTATCTCCAGAGCCTTCAAACCAAATGGCAGAGCCTCTTTGAAGTTCAGAACAGCAACATAAGCTTCCACGACGTCGCGATTTGCTTTACCCAACTCCACGCTATCCTCATCAAAAGTCGTCTCCTTAATCTCCAGACACTTCCTAAGATCCCTAATAGCTTCCTCTCTTCTTCCCATCGCCGTCTTCACGTTCGCCAACTCAAGAAGCACCGCGTGCTGCACGGGTCTAATATCCTCCACGCTAGACCCCTCTTCCTCTAGCTTACCCAACATCCTATTTGATCTATTCAAATACCCCAAACCATCACTAAACCTCTTCAACAAGTAATTAGCAGAACCCATCAGCTGCAACGTCATGGCAACAAGCAAACTAGGCTTACCATCTGTATCCAAGCCCTTCAAAGCCCTATCCGCGAAATGCAGAATCTTGTTGGGGTCCTCGCCCTCCTGATCAAGCTTGAGGCCGATCTTGAGAGAGGCCAGGCCGAGCTCCTTGTCGTCGAAGGAGGACTCCATCTTCTTGAACGCGCCGAGCATCTCGTCGAGCGTGGTCGCGGACTCGAAGGCCTCCTCAAGCCGCGACCTTTCTTGGATTTTCCTCTGCCTCGAGGGGATTTGAGCGGGTTTCTCGACGAGGGTGTCGAGGGTTCGCGACGTGGGCGCCAAGAACTCGTGGGGTTTGAAGAGAAACCCGTGGGACTGGGAACAGGGCTTGAGGATTGAAGAAGGCGAAGAAGGAGCGGAGAGGACATTGGAAACGTAGTTCCTGGAGGGGATTGGGGAGATGGGTTTGGGGCTTTGGCGTCTGCACAGCGAGAGGAAGCATGCGGAAGCTCTTCTCATGGTGGATTCAGAGGATCCCGCTGGCAATGGCCGAGCTCTGGGTTGGGCAGCGACAGAGCTTTACATGAACCTTTGCAAAACCCTCGGACCGACAGATTTTGCAAGAAAAACAAAAGACCCAAAACAAAGTTTTGCCTCCGATTCCAGTTCCGCATGGTTGCTCCATTGACTTTAACTGTAGGGAAAAAAATAAAAAACGAAGGAAGCATAGAAATGCCTTTGAAATGACGTCGTCGCCGAATATCTTTGCACTTACTCTCGCAGAAAAGAGATAATCATATAAATAGTCTCTAAATTTTGATTTAATGAGTAATATAATTTTTAAATTTTTAATTTATTTAATATAATCACTGAATTTATGAACTTCAATTTATTTAATATAATTTCCGAATATGTTGTTTTGCCCCGGAGAAAAAGGGCACGGGACGGAGGGCCGTGTTAGACATGATCCGTCGTGCGTCGGCCTTGGCTCTATTGGACCTGGCCCAAGCCTGTTATCCACATGGGCTTATCCTCATTTTAAAATTCGGGGCTTGGGCCCGAAAAACTGTGCAGTCACTCATTAGGCCCAAAAAACTCCGCCCGTCAAGTGGCCCTCTTCCCCTCTCACGTTTCGTCATTCCTCAATCTTCAGTCATGTATCACTTTCTTGCACTTTTGATAATACTGTCTATCAATTTTGGTTTTTTGCTTTCGTACTTTTGTTGCGATATTCAAATCGGCATTAGTATAAATATTACAAACAATACAGAATTGTAAAGAAACGAAATTGCAATAACAAAATTGGAATTGATACAAATGAATACCGAGACTTGTGTTTGACATAGTTTCCTTAAAACAGATTCGTTCCCTCCAACACATGTCCGAGATTTCGTGAACGTCTGTCTCCCAGGATTAATTTCGTAACAGCACAATTTAACGCGCTATTAATCATACGTTACAAATTTGTAACAGTTTTAGTTGAAAAAATTAAATCAAAAGGAAAGCAAAATTGGGCTCATTGCGAGGCCTACTCTTCGGTCCTGCAATCGTGTACACGGAATGTGCGCTCGCGCCCAAGTTTCAGCTCGTTGGACGTTGGATTTGCACCCCCTTGCTCCTGCGCGCGAGACATAGTTTTGTTCTATGATAGTTACCACTTCAAATAAGTGTAAATGTATATAAAGTACTCTATAGCCTTTTTTCTTTTCCAATGTGGAACTAGTATTTTTTCACTTCCCACTTCCAACTCAATGGTGTACTTTAAGCATCAATTTCTCATTCATTCACCCATCAATTTATCCTATATTTCCAACAATCCCCCACATGAATGAAAATTGTTTTAGTTTTGACTTTGTGATAGTGTTCAACAATTGAAACCTGTATAGGATAGGTAGGTGTTACCATTTGAATCTACCCTTGTGAAAGTACATTTACTTTATTGGTTGTCCAGTAGACATGATATCCTTGAACTGTCCAGTTTTCTTATGTAAATGAATCATACACTTCGCACAGGAATCATTTAAACGTTTGTTCAGTTTTGATAGTTATGTTCGTTTTGGCCATGAACATCAACCTAGTTCTGCAAGAGTTTCTAAAGAATTTAGCCCTTAAATAATTATCCTTTGAAGCGGCCCCACTTCTCTCACATAGGTGATTACTTAATATATGAGTAATTTGTTTACTCCACTCAATAATCATTAAAGCAAAATTGCTATCCTTTTCTTTTATAATATCACTGATATTTTATATATTAATGGTTTTAGGGATAACCCCCACAGTGGTATCACTAAGTTTATATAATTAGGTTGTCTCTTTGAACCAAGATTTTGGAATTTCTAGTCAACTAAGTTGGGTTTCCTTTATACCAACTTATTCTTTTATAGGCTTCAGTCTCATTCCTCTTATTGATTTCTCAACTAACTCTCTGTTTAACCCTTTGGTTAGCAGATCCGTAATATTATCCCTTGACTTTACAGTCAATAGAGATAATTCATGTTGAGAGTAATTGTCTAATAGTATTATGTCTACGACATATATGTCTAGACTTACCATTATACATATTACTCTGTACTCTTCTAATCGTAGATTGACTATCACAATGTATACTTATTGGTGGCACAAGTTTTTACCATTTTTGAATATCCTCTAAGAAATGGCATAATCATTCAACCTCTTCATCACATTTATTTAAAGCTATAAATTTAGATTCCATTGTGGATCTGGCTATAACAGTTTGTTTACAGGATTTTCAAGATACGGCTGCTCCTGCTAATGTGAATACATATTCATTAGTAGATTTTGAATCTTTTATATCAGATATCCAGTTTGCATCACTATATCCTTCCAAAACAGCTGGGTATCTGATATAATGTAGGCCATAATTCTGAGTATATCGTAAGTACCTGAATACTCTCACTATTGCTTTTCAATGGTCAGCACTCGAATTGCTCATATATCTATTTAATTTACTAACCGTATAGGCAATGTCTGGTCTAGTATAACTCATTAAGTACATTAGACTTCCAACAACTCTAGAGTACTCTACTTGAGAAATATCCTCTCCTCTATTCTTGGACAGATGAAGACTATTGTCTAATGGTGTTCTAGCAATACCAGAATCATTCATATTGAATTTTTCAAGAATCTTGTCCACATAATATGACTAGTTTAAAATAAAACCTTCTGATGTTCTTGTGATTTTAATTCCTAAAATCATATCAGTAGGTCCTATATCTTTCATGTCAAATCTTGAATTCAATATATACTTGGCAGATTTGATCATTTTATCATCACTACCAACAATTAGTATGTCATCTACGTAAAGACACAAAATGACATGGCCGTTTGCTGTCTTTTTAATGTAGACACATTTAGCACATTTATTGATCTTAAAACCATTGGTAATCATTGCATTATCAAACTTTTCATGCTACTGCTTTGGTGCTTGTTTTAGGCCATACAATGATTTCACCAATTTACAGACTTTCTTTTCTTGTCCTGAAACTATAAAACCCTCAGGTTGTTCCATATAGATTTCTTCATCCAAATCACTATTTAGGAAAGCTGTTTTTATATCCATTTGATGTACTTCTAGATTTCGCAATGTTGCAATTGCAATTATCATCCTACTGGAGGTTATTCTCGTCACAGGAGAATAGGTATCAAAGTAATCTAAGCCTTCTCATTGTTTGTATCCTTTGATCACAAGTCTGGCATTATAATTATCAATGGAGCCATCTGCTTTCATTTTCTTTTTAAAAATCCATTTGGACTTTAAAGGCTTACAACCAGGAGGAAAATTCACTAGCTCTTAAGTATGATTCTGCAAAATAGAATCAACTTCACTTTTTATTGTTTCTTTCCATAGAGGTCCCTCAGAAGAATTCATAACTTATGCATAATTTACTGGTTCCTTTTCTAACAAATAAGTTAGAAAATTATTTCCAAAGGATTTTTCCATTCTTGCTCTTTTTCTATGTCTCGGTTCTAGTTCATGATCTGAATCATGAATTTCATGAGCGAAATCATGACTTTCTTCATTCACAGTTTCATTCTTTCGTTTAGATGAACTTGATTTGGATTTATAAGGAAATACATTTTCAAAGAATGATGTATTCCTAGATTCTATGATCGTATTCTTGTGTATATCTAGAATTTTAGATTCATGTACAAGAATCGATATGCATTACTGTTATGTACATAGCCTATAAAGATACAGTCTACCGTTTTATGACCTATCTTTGTCTTCTTTGGAGTTAGAACCACCACATTTGCAAGACAACCCCACACTCGTAAGCGTTTGTAAGATGGTCTCCTACCATTTCATAACTTGTGAGGGGGTTTTTTCTTCTTTCTTTCAAGGTACTTTATTTAAAAAGTAATTACTTGACAAAATAACTTCTTCCCACATATTTTGAGGCAAACCTGAATTTAGTAATATCGCGTTCATCATTTCTTTCAATGTGCGATTTTTACGTTCAACAACACCATTTGATTGAGGAGAGTAAGGCGCAGTTACTTCATGTATAATTCTATGTTGTGCACAAAATTCACCAATTGGTACTTCATACTCGCCACCTTTATCACTTCTCAATCTTTTAATTTTCTTATTGAGTTGATTTTCAACTTTATTCTTATAGAGAATAAATTTCTCTAAGGCTTCATCTTTGCTTTTAAGCAAATACACATAGCAATATTTCGTATTATCATCGATAAAAGTAATAAAATATTTATTACCACTTCTCGTTTGAATGAATTTCAAATCGCAGACATCACTATGAATTAATTCAAGAGGTTCGGTATTTCTTTCAATTGTTTGAAATGATGATCTCGTTAATTTTGCCTTAACTCAAATTTCACATTTATGTTTTGAATCAATTTGGAATGAAGGTATATGTTCCAAGTTAATTAATCTATGCAATGTATCATAATTAACATGTCCTAGTCTACCATGCCATAAATTGGAAGACTCAAGCAAATAAACGAAAGACTTATTATCTTTATTGATAATTGTCATTACATTGAGCTTAAAAAGCCCATCAGTCATATATCTTTTCCCCACATACATTCCAGATTTAGACAAAATAACTTTATCTGACTCAAACACCATATGAAATTCATGCTTGTTCAACAGAGACCCAGAAACCAGGTTCTTTCGAATTTCTGGCACATATAGGACATTGTTTAGAGTAAGCTCTTTTCCAGAGGTCATCTTCAGTAATACCTTCCATTAGCCTTCAACAGCAAAAGAGGCAGAGTTTCCCATAAAAACTTTTTCCCCATTAATTGGTTTAAGATTTGTAGACAAGTCCTTGTTAGAGCATATGTGCCTAGTGGCACCAGTGTCAATCCACCATTCCTTCGGATTTGACCCAACTGAGTTTACTTCAGAAATCATTGCGGAAAGGTTTATGTTTGACACGTTTTGAGCGATGCCATTCACCATATTTGTCTCATAATTCTTCTTATTTGGAAGTCTGCAATCCACAGATCTATGCCCCATCTTGTCACAGTTGAAGAATTTTCCTTAAAACTTGTTCTTGGAAACTCTTCCTTTTGGTCCCAACTTTGGCCTGGCATCTTTTTTATTCTTGTGGCCTTGCCTAAGCTCCACAACATTTGCCTTAGCTATAGTAGGATTAAACCCTTTGCGTTCAAATCCTCTATTGTCTTCTTCGATTCAAAGTCTAACAATTAGCTCTTCCAAGTTCATTTCCTTTCGCTTGTGCTTGAGATAGTTCTTGAAATCCTTCCACCCAGGAAGTAGCTTTTCAATAATAGCAGCCACTTGGAAGGTTTCACTCAAGTTCATTCCTTCAGCTTGGATTTCATACAAGATCACTTGAATTTCTTGCACTTGACTGATCACAGTCCTAGAATCCACCATTTTATAATCAAGGAATCGACCGACAACAAATTTCTTTGCTCCGGCATCATCTGTTTTATATTTCTAGTCCAAGGCTTCCCATAACTCCTTTGTCGTCCTTTTTGCACAATAGACATTGTGCAATGAGTCATGTAAACCATTGATGACATAGTTCCTACACAGGAAGTCAGAGTGCTTCCAGGCTTCAACAGTGTTGAAGGCTTGCTTATTCGTTTCTCCTTCGGATAACTTAGGAGCATCCTCAGTCATGAATCTTGCAAGATTCAAAGTTGTTACATAAAACAACATCTTTTGCTGCCACCTTTTAAAGTTCGATCCGTCGAACTTTTCAGGTTTTTCACCATGGTGGACAGAAACCGCAGGATGGACAAAGGATGAGCTAGGCAGTTAGACAGCTGAGGCATAGGCAGAGTTTTTGGTGATGTCATCAGCAGCCACATCAACACCATCATTTCTAGCAGCCACATCCATGACTTCTTTTCCAGTAGTCATTTGAATTTATAAAATCATAAATCTGTTTTAAGATTGTTGCGAAATTCAAATCGGCATTAGTATAAATATTACAAACAAAATAGAATTGTAAAGAAACAAAATTGCAATAACAAAGTTGGAATCGATACAAATTGTTGACACTTAATTTTTGCTTATCCGTTTTAGGTTAATTACATAAAATAAATAGGGGTAAATTTGATGCCTAAACATGAATAATTTTTATTTAATCACATAGCATATAGACATTAGGTGAATTGGCTTCAATAGGGTTCATTAGACAAATTTTGCTAATCTAAAAAAAAAAAAACGGGCCGATTCGACCCGGTTCGAGTGGGCCGGATCAGCTCGGCCTAATTCTTTTTTCCCTTTTTCTTTTCCCCCCTGCATGGGCCGGCCCAGTTTTCTTTTCTCTTTGGCCCAACCCCAGCATAATCTTCTCTTCCTATCACTCTCAGCGAGGACGGGGTCAGGGACAACGAAGCCAGAGAGCATAGCGGTGTCAACGAGCAGCAGAGGAATTTACCCAGTAGCAGGGGAGCATCGTCGCACGTCGAAGGGGAGCGTAGATTAGATGGCCAGTGGTCCCAAAAGGGGGGTCACGACTCTGGTTAAAAGGGAGCAAGGGAGGGGGTTTTGAGGCTTTTTTGGAGGGAGAATAGAGAGAGTTTTAAGAGAAAAAGGGGAGACCGGGAGAAAGTTGAGGTGAATTGGAGAGCCCTGAGCTTCGTCCGCTCGCCGAAGGATCGCCTGAACCATCGCCGAGCCCCCCAGCCGTTGTGCGTCACTCTGGCCAGCTGCAATTAGGTGGGCTTCCTCTGTTTCGTGTCCAACTCCCCTGCCTCTTGGGTGTCGGGCACACCGAGCCTATTCAGTGGTCGCCTGGCACCACATGACAAGGAAAATGCTTCTTTTCACCTCTAGGATGTGTTCTTGAATGATTTCTATCAAGGAAAACCTTCGAATCCCGCTAAAATCCACTTAGAAACCCATAGTTTTAGACGCATTCCACTTGTTCGATGAAATGCCTGAATGAAAACCGAAACAAAAGTCACCACGTCGACCCTTAAAAAATCTTAGATTCTCGTTTGTTTGTTCTGAGGTTGGTATTTGATGACTGATGTTGCCTTATTTTGCTCTTTTCTGTGGCATATTTGTCGTATATTCGAGTGAGTCGTCGATGAAGCCTTCGCCGGAGATGCCATTCCTGTTGTCGGAATGGCACCTGCGGTTTGGGGCCGCTCCCGTTAATCCACTATCTCTGCTGCTTGGTGTGTAAGTTTGTTTGCTTAGATTTAGTGCGTTTTCTCAGGGCCGAAAAGTGTGGTGGCTAGAAATCGTATTTCTACTCGTCAATGTTGTTTCGTGGCCGGAATTAGTTGATGGCCTTGCAGCCATGTTGGCCGGCGGCAAAGGTGGAGGTGTGGTGGCCGTCGGCGTTGCTGACGTGGGCTGAGCCATCGGGCGGCGATGGGTCGCTCTCGGTGAAATCTCGGTGATGGCATGAAGCGTCTTGGTGAAGAAGCAAAGAAGAAAGCGTTTTGGGGAAGACGTCCTGGGCAAAAGGCACGATTGGGGAGAAGAGAGTAAAAAGAAATAATAAGAAAGAGAAAAGAAACAAAAAAAGAAAAGACAAAAAATAAGAAAAAAAATCAAAATAAAAAAAGAAATAGGAAAAAAAGGTTCCGGGGCGAGTCAGAGAGAGTTAGGCGGATTGGGTCAAGTGACCCGGTCCGGAATCTTTATTTTATTAATAAAAATTTGAAAATTTGAAAATTCAAATTAAAAAATGAATTAAAAAATTTAAAAAATTCCAAAATATTTAAAAATCCCAAAAAAATTAATTAAATAAAAAATATTAAAAAATTAAAAAAAAATTCAGAAAATTCAAAAAAAAAATCCAAAAAAATCATAAAATTAGGAAATGTTCAAACATCATTTTTGGGCTTAATTTCACTAGATTTTAGGCTAAAAACTCAAAAAAAAAATGATGAAAAATAAGAAAAACCCTCTAAAAAAAATTTCTAAAAAATCGGATTAGCCATAAGGGTTTTACTTTAAGGCTTTTGATTGTCCTTTTTTCTTCTAGAGACGATGCTAGGTCGCTGGTTGTTTATTTTCTTTATGATTATCTGGTTGCGTACTTTAAATACATTGGTTGTTATTTTCTGTTTTTAGAACTATTAGGTGAAATCTTAGTTTTTTCGATAAGTTGCCCGGTACGTTACTGTGCGGAACATTCAAGTTTAGGTATCGAAAAGGCACTAGTTAGATCGCTAGTGTAATCAAGTCCCTGAATTTTGGAATTTCTGATTTTCACACGTATCGAGACGACACTCCGCGTCTCGATTAAGGTTTCTAGCCAACCTTTGATCATGGCTAGTGGCAACTCCAATTAAATGCATAGTTTAGATAATTCTCATCGCATAAAGTATGAGGCTTGGGAGCGCCTCGGTCCTTGGATTAATGAACCATTTGGTTCGTCTTTCAAACGAATCAATCGATGTTCGTATCTATCGATAAATACCTCTTGGCCTAAGCCCAATCTTTGGCGGAGGGTAGGTCGCGACACAAATGAATAGCGAGGCCTGTGTTCGACACAGTTTTCTTAAAATAGATTCATTCCCTCCAGCACATGTCCGGGATTTTGTGAACGTCCGTCTCCCAGGATACAATGGTAGACGGCTAAGAAGTAATCATCACTTCAAAGCTTCTGGCGAACTTGAACAATTTGTGAAAATGAACACTATCGAAAACAATGCAAATGCAGATAATATAAAACAGAGAAAGAATGATTTCGATAAATTGAACAGAGGGTTAATTCCGTAACAGCTTGCCGTTATAAATGTTATAAGATTAACTCCGTAACAGCTTGCCATTATAAAATTAATTCCGTAACAACACAATTTAACGTGCTATTAATCATACGTTACAAATTTATAACAGTTTGAATTGAAAAAATTAAATCAGAAGACAAGCAAAATTGGGCTTGTTACGAGGTCCACTTTTCGGTCCTGCAATCGTGTATACGGGACGTACGCTCGTGCTCAAGTTTCAGCTCGTCGGGTATCGGATTTGCACTCCTTGCGCCTGTGCGCGAGGCATAGTGTTTGTGCTATGATAGTTACCACTTCAAATGAGTGTAACTGTATATAAAACACTCTATAGCCTTCTTTTTTTTTTCAATGTGGGACTAGTGTTTTTTCACTTCCAACTCAAGGGTGTTCTTTGAGTATTGATTTCTCATTCATTCACCCATCAATTTATCCCATATTTCCAACAACTTTCTCTAAGTATCGCAATGGAGAACAATAGCAACAATTGTTTCTAATCATCTCGACTCAATTTGGGCTTCACCGTGAAATTGTCGAGAGACTCGTGCAGCGAGTTCCACAACACGTCTATGTGGTAGCTCCATCCCGGCAACAAGTCAAATTTGCCGACGATGGAACCCAATTGCCCCATGATGGAAGAAATTTCAGGGGCGAACATAAACACCACAAGCTAGTTCTCACGAAGACTTCCCCAGGCGAAACCCCTATGGCCGGAGGAATCCCCTAAACAACTACAGCAACAACTTTTATGGAGAAGAACGTTCGACGTATGGAGGACAGCGTTGCTTGAGATTGATGCTAATGGTGTCAAAAAGGTAGTTGGCACGGTATATGACCACCAATTATTCAACAAATCCTCGAGTGGGACAGACCACTTGAAAAAGCACCAAGCAAGACATGATGCCGAGATGTATGAGGCCAAGCAGAGCTCTTCAGGTACAACGCCGCAACCGGCAGTCCGTTCAAGACAACAAGTCGACAAAGCAGCGAGAGCTTGCCTTTGGCTTCGCTGAAATTCCCTGTTTCAACCAATGCATGGAAACAGACACTAGCAATTGCAAGTCGTTGTATAAAGAGAAAAAGCGCGGTATCTATTGTTCACCGGAAACTTTCGACTCTCTTTAACTTTCAATTTATGGACTAGATCTATGAAATATGTGCAATGTGCTGTCATTGACCATTGAGTCAATGAGAAATGTGAAATTATAGCACCGAAATACTATATTCATGAAGTCAAAATCGTTTAAGATGCCTAATTCCTACAAATATATCTACCCATTAAAAGATTTTTATTTATTTATTTTAAACTCATTTCTTTTCCTTTTTGTTTTCCCTTTTTCGAAAGAAAATATAAGGCACGGGATATTACTAGGAGTATGCAAAAAAAAAATAGGAACCGCCCGAAACCGGTGGTTCCTAACCGGTTCCCTGTTCTAATTTTTGAGAATCGGTAGATACCGGTCCGATTCCCGATTTTAGAAGTGGAACCGCTTACCCAGACCGAATCGATAATATAATAATAAATAAAATATATTTATTTAATTTTTTAAAAAATAAAAATCCCAAATCTCTAAACTAAACATAACTCGTTTGATGCTCACAGTCTTACATTGATATGAGAAACAAATTCTTTTATTTTCGCCTCACACTCATTCTCACTCTTTCACTTTTCTCTATCAATGCTCACTTTACCGTTTCCGATTCTCTATCTCCATCTCTGTCTCCGTCTTCGTCTTTCCATCTCCGTCCTTGGCTAGTGAGACCGGTTTCATCGACTCACCGGGGAACGGGACCGGACCGACGATTCGATTCCCGGGTAGATCCATAGAATCAATGGGCGGTTCCTGATTCCAATTTTTCGAAACTAGTCTTTAGTGGGTGATTCCCTGTTCTAGAGTGGCAATCACCTATCTGGACTCACCCCTAAATATCACCCGCTCTCTCCATTCTGGTTCTAACATAGTCGGTTCCTCCAAACACACGCTCCCTTCTCAAGGATACGGCCAGCCCCGTGTCCAAACAGGCCCCCTCGGAAGCGCGGGACGCAACGGGCAGCTTTCGCGGGAAATCCGACGTGGCGCCCGCCACCTCGGCCTCCACGTCACCCTTCCCGCCAAAAAAAGCCCCTTCCGCCCCCACCATATACACATCCACCAGATCCGCCACCATCCTCCGTCCTGCTCCTCCTGCTCCTCCTCCTCCTCCCCTCTTCGATTCATCGCAGAAATGGAGTCTTCGGATTCGGCCTCCTCCATAGCCTTCAGATCCAAGAAGCCCTTCCGCTCCGCCTCGCGGAAGGCCCAAGCTCGCGACGGCGGCGGCGCCGCTACAGCCGACGTCGGCGGCCTCATGAGCTCCAAGACCCCGGAGAAGCCGCCGCCGCCGCCGCCGCCGTGCCTCCCGAGCCGGGCCCAGAACCGCGGCGTCGCGCTCTCGATCAGGGACGTGAGGCGGGTCGCCGAGAGCCTCCGCGGGTCGTCGTCGTCGTCCAACCGGGACACCCCGCCGGCGGGGCGCGAGGCCGGGTCGGCGCGGAAGCAGATCTTCTCCGACGAGGCTCCTGCTCGGAAGCCGAAGAGATCCGCTGCTGGGCCGGCTAAGTTGCCGGAAAAGTAAGTCGGGGGTTTCTTTTCGCTGCGTGTTATTTCGGTTGTGAAAGATTTGTAGGTTTGTGCTAAGAAAAAGGGTTTCTTGATTCGTTTTAGGTACGAGGTGTTGGGGCAGTTTTTCGATGGCTTGGATAGTTCGGTCAGGCTGTTGAAATTGAAGGGATCGGTGACGACGTTCACGAATATCTGCCCCAAAATCGAGTGCTTGACCGACAGGTATGTTTCTGAGGAAGAACTGATTTCGCATTTGATTTCTGTGGAATTGGAATTTCTTTTCCTGGGCTGGTGAAGCAGAAGCTGGATTGTAGTATTTGTTTTATCGAACTCGATTACGATCATCTTGCAGTCCTTACTGTCTATATAAGGTGCGAATGTTGCATAATTTATTGCAAACTTTGATGAATTACCTAGCTTGTTAGTTTTTTGAACTATGAAGAGGGAAGGGATTATAGTATGGAAGTGATGAGTTGGATTTTTGGAATGTGGGTCCCTACTAGTTTTTCAGCTATGGCGAACTAGAAACTGAAGTAACCTGAATTAGATATCGTAGTCTTGATTGTCTCCCACAATACTCGATGATGCTTATCTTTATTTGCTAATGAGAATCGGTAGCTATGGAATTGTTTTTTCCTGATCCTCTTCTGGTGGTTTCAGGAGGTTCACTCATAGGCACCTATCTCAATTGAAGTTTATCTTACCTGAGGCAATTGAGACAAAGAAGGTGCTCACGTTCGATGAGCAAACCAGTTGCATGAAGCCGAATCTCAGCATAAGTCTGAATGCTGATGTGATTCAAAATGATGGGAAGATGAGCTTGGACAATAGCAAGATCAATTTACGAAAGCTCTTCCGTGCCCGGCTCTCAGAATTTGTTAACGCCCATCCTGAGGTACTTTGTAAGGCATCATTTATGTATATCCACTGCACTTTGCTGTAAGTTTAAGTACCACACGGTAATTTGATAGACTGATGATCCATTCTGTGAAGCATTCTTTTAGTTCGCATATTAGTTGCATTTAACCGACACTTTAGAACGATTAGTTTCCCCCTGTTGCTAGTACTAATAGCATTCAACCAAATGTTTTTATTAGAAATATCAACCGGTCTCTTAGCCTTATGGTACATTGGACTCTGGAAATTTACACCAATGACAGTTACAGAATTAGCTCTCACCTATTTTTTACAGCTTGAGGTTCTTAACACTTTCCGCATCTGGTTCTTTTCATTATTTTGATGGGATTGTCTCGTAACAACAATTTCTTGAATCAGGGAGATGAAGTTCCGGAGGAGCCACTTCCAGAACCTTTCAATCACAGACAAGATAGAATTTCAAGGGAGATACCGCGGTCCAATGAAGCATCAACAGAAGATCCTGTAGGATTGCAACCAGCGGTAGCATCTCATCTGTCTGGATCATTTCAGAGACACTTCTCCCAGAAGGTTGAGAGCAACACATCAGGGAACACCAGCCAGATGATGTCCGAAGTTCCATTTGGGCATGCTTCTCTTTCAGTTCAGGAGCCACGCCAGGATGAAGTTTCTAATGATGAAGAAGCGGATTCTTCTGAACCACATGAAGATGTATTGGCTTCAGAGACAAGCAGTGAAGAACATTTAGCTGACTCTGCAGCTCCGGTTGTTTGTCCACCTTCAAATAATTTTGCCACGCCAAGAAAAGCGATTGACCCGTTGAAGAATGATGATTCTCCTCAGAAAATCTCAAGTTTCGAATCGACTCCTGCCAAACTTGCTTCTACTCCGGCTAGGCTAATGGCCGCAACACCAGTATTGCAGCCACCAAAGAGGAGTTTCATGAGCCCTGAAGATGATTGTGCCAGTTCACCTCATAAGTTAGTTAGGCGTCCACCTCGTACCCGTTCACTGAAGTTTGATACTCCTGTTAAGGACACATCGGTGGAGAATGAAGCGAGGAAAAATGACTCAGTGCCATCTGATGATGATATATTTGATATTCTTCCTCAGGATCTTCTCCAAAAGGTGAGACGCTGGGTAATGTTTTATTTGTTGAAACCCATCCTTTCTTTCTCCTGAAGGGATATCTACTAACAATGTGGTTTGGATTTAACAATTAGCTCTTGCATATGAGTTTAAGGTTATTTATTTTGCTTTCCCCTGATATATACGTCGATGAGATTAGTCAGATATTGACTTAGTAATGAAGAGAGAACATTATTTCTTCTTATGTGCATCTCCCAATAAAGCTAGTAGTTGAATCTAATTGCTTCCATTTTGCTGTTTCAGTGCTTTGATTGAAGGGTACAGCTTTAATAAACTTTTAATTAACTTCCTGGGTGTTACTCTACCAAAATCAAATACAGTGGAACATGTCATGGTGGCAAATGCACCATTCGTATATCGAGAGCAGTAATTTGTAAATTGCTGATTTGATGAGATTTAAATCTGTGTTAGATACGACTAAAATCTGTATGCGATGCAAATTACAAAAGATTGATTATTCTGTTGCTTCTTGCAGATAAGAGATAGAGAGAAGAAAGCGATGGAGGATAAAGATCCAGCCATCTCACGAGCAAAGCGAAGGCGAGAAATTCTTGCTGCCCTGCCTCAACTATTCAACATGATGCATTTCTTGTTCAGGTCTACCAAGCGCTCCGTGATAACAAGAGAGGAGCTTATTTATCAGATTATAAAAAGCCGCTTCGATATGATTGACAGAAGTAGGTTCTTTTCTTTTCGATTTGGCGACTTCATGGGGTTTTGTTGCCATCAGGGTTCACATGTTCTGAAGATTCATTTTGTGCCTTTTTGACAGGAGAAGTTGAAGAGCAACTTGATTTGATGAAAGAGCTGGTCCCTGAGTGGATCTCTGAGAGGGCAGCTTCCACTGGGGATCGCCTTTTCAGGTGTGCTTTGCTTATTGTCCTTTAGAGCAAAACTAGTTAATAACTGATCATGTGCAAAAGTTTGATGTCCTTATCGTTCAACTAAGTGTCATTGAGCTTTCAATTCATATATTGGCAATTGACGGAGAAGCTTCTTATTTGCAGCATCAACAAAATGTCAGATCCCGATTCTATACGGCATCGGCTTGCCGAAGCGAAGTGACAGCATTTGTGCTAGATCTTATGGAAGCTAGGATCAGATTTGCACTGAGAATGCAGAAGAAACTCTTCATCTGCCAATTGTAAATATTCAATCGTTTTTTGCCCTCTTTGTATGCTAGTTGCGTATTTAGATGTGGATGCTGTTACTAAGGACGAGTAGCTGCGGCTCCTAATTCATTACCTTGAAATTAGTGATTAATCATATGAACCTGCATTCTTCTAGCTGGTGAATATGCTGGGCAGTCTGTGTAGAAGCAGTAATTTAGGGTAGTCACCGAATTGAAGCATTTCGAGACGTGATAGAACTTTTGTGCCATTTTTGTGGTGGCATTGTACATTTAAGAATGCAATCCTGATGAACAATGACATTGCAGAAGGAGATTTCATCGGGTTGTAGTTGGAAGTTAAATTGGGGTCGCGTTTTATAGAACAGTTTCTTACCATTTCACCTCTATCTGGGCAATCTGAGGGTTCAATCATTTAACTCAGTTCTATTGTAGAGATGCCCAACAATCAATTGGCTTGAACAATTCTTTGTTGATCAATGCGCTGTCAGGAATAACCATGGACTAAATTCATGTTTCGGTATATCTTTTGAGCATTTTTACCAACAAAAACGACCCCGGTCATACCTGTGCTGCTGCTTATGTTTTTCTGGAGCTCTGTTGTAGATTTTAGATTCAACACCGCAAACTGTAGGCTTCTGTTGTTAGGATATGAATAACTCGAGAGATATTTTAATCCTTGTTAAGCATCAGGGCACAAGACTGTCTAAGCCAGAGCCTGATGAAAAGGAGCTGGTCATGCTTCACTGAATCTACCAAATGGTCAATCAAACTTCATGCATCGGATATCCAATAATTTTGCACATTAAACTTCTAGCTCTTAATCTACTCCAACCTCCACCTTATGAACTTCACTTTTGAATTAATCATCTGATTTCGCAGTTGGAATGAATTGAAACGCGATCGTGCAAGTAAGATTGTAGGAACACAATCCAATCGTCGACTCGACATAGCAACCATCAGTCCTGCTTCAGTTTTCGCGCTAGCATGGGAAGAAGGAAAAAGAAATTGGATGGCCATGAAAAAAGGTAAATTACAGAACTGAATCCTCCAACTTTCCCATATCTTGCAATTGGCGTACTTGTAGTTTGAAAATCTTGCATTTTGCCTCGAGTTTCGCAAAACTTTTGGTATCGAAAATAATTCGAGAAAGGTCGGGACAGTTATAAAAAATCGTAAGGTGCACAGCGTGAGTATCCTGAAATTAGATGGTGAAAAGTGTTCCCAGGGGAAAATCGATGATGGGACATCAACGGTATAGCGGTAAATGTGGAGTACAATATCACATGGCATAGCGGTTAAGGCTGAGAGCTACATTCCAGCAATCTTCCGAGTTGTAACTTCAATCGACCGACTAGACAAAGAGCTACGCAAGCGATTGCTCAACAAATTTGGAAAATGTGACGGATCAAAATGTTGAAGTCGCCTAAAGACACCCATCACGATCAACACGTCCGCTGCCCCCGCCGCCGGCAAGTGGCTTCTCTTCTTCACTCACCATTGCACGGAAAATATATTAGGTAGGATCCAATTAACATTCGAACACAATTTTACATGCAGATCAATACCGAAATAACCCTAAACCATGGTATTCTGATACTAGGAGAGTAGGGTTCCAGAGATAATTTCAGGGAATTCCAACATCAATGTGGGTTAGATTTCGAATCTCATCCAATCTAGAGCGTCTAAAGCTTCTTACTTCACGAGACAATGCCGGGCGCACGTGATGCACGTGCAGCTAGTGCATCCGAGAACTTCGATAAGACGGGTCTGATATGACGCCTAACCAACGTGCTACGTAGTATCTATATGTAAACATGAAGCATCCTAGGTTTTTCTTTCCAATGTAGATCCGAAACTGGTTTTGCTCCTAACGGACAACCACATGCAAGCCCGACTTGCACTCCAGAACAGTATGATCATCAAGCAAAAGCCAAAATGGCCCCTTGGGAAAAAGGCAAAGCAAATTTGTATTCCTGATTCGGTTCGGGGGTGGGGTGGGTAGGGAACACTTTCTAGGGCAAAAAATATAATCATGGATTTCAAAGGCATCTTTGCTGCACTTTTGTACAGCAACCGCATCATTCGAGATCATGGGACATCAAACTGTCTATTGACTCCAGCATCCATCTGATCAACTTTGCTTTTTGTGTTCCTTTTTCCACTGTTTCTTTTGGTTCCCACGAGAAACATAAGTATTAACTTTCCTGATGCATGGTTGGTTCTTAGGATGAGTGGCAGAAGAGCCGTCTCCCATGAATTTATTGTTTTAAGGAAAAGAAAAAAGGATGAAATGTGTTGATCCACTGGTATAGAACATGGAAAGTTATGTCTGTATTCATCTTGAAGCAACATGCGTGAAGGCCAATTTGACGATGGAGGTCTCGAGTGTCGATCTCAACACGAGAGCCCGAGGGAAAGGAGCTCAACCAGTGAAAGGAGACGTAAGCAATCGGTTCAGACCGGCACACACATTAATATATCCCAAAAAGTATATTCTCCATCTTGAAAATTCAAATGTTTTGGTCTGTTCTTTCTCAAGTCTAAAACAATTTTCATGCATTTTCGCATCGTGGGACTACGCTCACCAAGCAAGGGTATTCTACTCAATATTATATAGATATGATTTTGATTGTTTTGTCAAAACTAAACTCATGGTCGAATTACTCTGTTGACTTTTTAGTATCTGTGAATGATTAATTACACTTTGTGTGGCTCAAATTGAAATATGTCGGTTTTAAGTTTCCTGTTTAAAATTGTTTTTCACTTCATTTTACATAAAATTTGAATTTTTTTTTTCCCAATTGGTACCCCAGATCACGCCACACACTCAAGGATCGACGGAACCCACGCACTTTACTATCTAATTACGGTCGCAATAATGATTGATATTTCCAAAAATCCTAATACCATAAAATTTAGTGGCTTGATTGGGATTCGATATAGCAACTTCAGAAAATTGAAAAACGATTCCACCTTTTAAAAATATAAGGACTTTATTGCATTTCATACAAAAAATTTAGAATTTCGGTTTTACTTTTAACCAAATGTTGGCTAGTCGTCGAAATGGGCAGACCAGAGACTCGACCGGTGGAACTGCTAAGTCGACGTTAAACAGGTCGTTCATCTGGGCCAGCTCGAGTTACCTTCTAGAAATGAATTTAAAATCTACCAAAAGTAGTTGATTTAGAGCTGGATTAATTTTTGGCCAAAGGCCAAAGGAGCTAGCTTTAATCGCATAATGAATTTATATTGACAGCCAATTAAACTATGCTAAAACTCTAGCTGGTATTCCATTATCAGATTCCCTATCCCTTCATTAGATTTAGTAGGACCACGAGTATAATTAAGGATTTGAAGTTGACAACCTAGCACGTTTTGAGCCAATTTTCTCTTGCCTTTCCTCTAAGCATGAACTACAACCTTTAAGCAATTTTTCTAGTACCACAACATCTATAATTTAGCCAAAATAATAGTAATATAGTCACTCGCTCACTGACCTATTAATGTTTGTGTTGTTTCAAGGTCGCTACATTGAATTATTAGGTTTATCTATTCCTCATATGCAATGCACATAGCAAATAAGAGTGCAGGCAGCTGCAAAATAAGTGAAGTCTCATGAATATTTCTAGCTTATTTTAAGTGGAAGCCTATGTAAATCTTTCTTTTGCACAGCCGTTTCTTCATTGTAAATTTGGATACCTAGTCAATTTTTCAAATTATAACTGCCTATATTGATGAAAATAGGGGCGGAAAATGTAAAAGACGGGTTACGCGGGCTGTGCACCACGTAATACTCTCACTCTTGCATCCCCTTCCTTTGAACTGAAGCTGGTTTTGTTTATCAGAGGAAGGTCGCTAGCGTCGGTCGCCTTTTCCCGTCCTACCAATAAAAAGTAATTCATCATTACGAGTAGAAAAAAATTGACAACAGTGGCTTGCATAGAATTTGTAGTCCCTTGGAGTCGCTATCGCACATCCAACACCTCTGTTGTGTCCACCATCTCACTTTTGTTTCTAAATTGGCATCCTTACATGATCCTTACATCATCTAGGAATTAGACCACATCATGGGTTCACTCAATTATGAATTGAATGTGTCGATGTCCTTTGTCCTCTTGTGCTCATCATCCTACCTTTTTTCACCTCATTTCGGGGCACAATTTGAAAGCTCTAGTCATCTCATTTTCACCAATTTTATGTAGGTGAAAACCCACATGCCGTTTGCCATCCGTCATCGAGATAATAAAGAAAGTATCAGAAAAGTCATAAATCTATTGTATTTTTGCCAATTTAGTCATAAATCTTTTTTTTGTCAATTTAATCCTAAACCTTTGATATAGTGCCAATTTAGTCATTCTGGCTAATTTTGGCCAGATATTGCTAATATGAACACTAACTGACCGATATGGCACTACTAACACTGATGTGGACAATTTTAATAATATTTTAATATTTTTCGACTTTTCATTATTATTATTATTTTTCTTTCTTGTTTCTTTCTTCTTCCTTTGATCCGTGACCGGCCATCGACCATAGGTGATGGCTAGGCGGGCTGGCCTCACTTTGGTGAGGGTCACCATCGCCCACCACAGGCAAAGCCTAGCTTGGCAAGGGTGAGGGTGACAGCAACCTTTGCACAGGTGAGGCCAGTGCACCAGGCCACAGTCGATGGTCGGTCATCGCATGTGGCTGATCACCAGCCAAAGGAAAAAGAAAGAGAAAAAAGAGAAATATTAAAATATTATTAAAAATTGTTCACTATACATCGACAGTACCACGTAGACTGGCCTGCTTTCACGTTAGCATGATCCGGCCAAAACTAGTGAAAAGGACTTAACTGACACAAAAAAAAAGGTTTAAAACTAAATTGGCATCAATGCAATAGGTTTATAACTTTTATAACACTTTTCCCTCGACATAGTTATAGTACAAGTTATATAAGAATTTGATTGAGAAAACAATTGAATAAGTGGTAGGAAAAATAAAATTGAAATAAAGTAATTTATACACAGAATATATATTAATTGTTATATCAGGAAAATTACAAAAATCAGTCCTAAACTTATTGCACGGATGCCAATTTAGTCCTAAACTTTTCAATTTTGCCAAATTTGTCTTAAATCTTTATGCGATATTCTAATGTAGTCCTTCCGCACAATTTTTGCCTAGAATCACTTGTGAGATTTGGACAAGATACTCTTAACAGTTATTTCTTAAGTGTATTTGATGTACAAAGGTAGCTAATGGTTTATAGAAAGACATTAACTAGAATAACTGTAATACAATAGCTTTCCTGAGCTACAGCCTTATACATGGAAAGATAAAATCGTCTAATGAGTTTGTCAACTTTGAAAACTCTCGTTGCACTTGCTAAGAGTACAGGAATTGTTTGACTCGTCTTAATCTGATTGAGAGCAATTTTTAGAATTGCTTTGTTGTTAAGAGATATTTTCTCTAATATGTCCCTACAAGAGAGGCTTTCCATCACGAATGCCGATATTGGACCGTAAACAAAGAAACCTTTGTCGTGCAAGAGGCTTTGTTGGTGCATCAGCGAGTTGAACGTGAGTGGACATGTGACACCCTCATAACAGGCCTTTGGTAACCATCTTTGGTAACCATGTTGCGAACAAAGTGATAATCAATGGTAATGTGTTTCATCTTGGAGTGAAAAACGGGATTAGCGCGCACATACATAGCAACAATTTTATTTCAATAGATGTTATATGTGGTCGAAGAAGATACTTCAAGTTCATGTAGGAGAGATTGAATCCGTGTGAGCTTAGAAGGTGTCATAGGATCATTGCGATACTCGGTTTTGATTGATGAACGAGCAACAAATCGTTGCTTTCGAGAGCACCGCGGTATAGGATCTTGGCCAATATAAACTATTTAGGCAATTGTAGACTTATGATCATCCAGATTGCCTGCCCAATCAACATAAGAGAATGCATAAAGTGATAGAGAGGGACTACTTTGCAAGTGTAGGCCAAGATTGATAGTCTCTTTGAGATAACGTTAAACACATTTAATAGCACTCAAATATAACTTTGTTGGTTGATGCATAAACTGAGATAGTTTGTTGACGACAAAAACAATATCAGCCCTTGTGAATGCAAGATGTTAAAGAGAACCTAAAATCTTCCTATATTTAATTGCATGTGCAAGAGGTGACCCATCAACAAGAGAGAGAGGTTCCGGTAACCATTAGGGAGGTGATCTCCTTGGCTCCTACCATGGTTGATCGATCAAGAATGTCCCTTATATACTTGTATTGTGTGAGAAAGAGACCAGACTTTATGCGCATCACCTCAACCCCCAAGATGTAATGTAGATCCCCCATATCCTTTTGTGAAAATTTACCTGCAAGAGCTCTCAAATATTTTTGCAAAAAAATTGTGCCACTTCCTGTCAGGATCAGATCATCTACATAGACCAAGAAATAAGTAATGGCCATTATGTTTGTATATAAAGAGCAAGGGATCTGATTTGGATTGGATGAATCCAAATGAGATGACAAAGGAACTGAGTGCTTCATACCCCGCCCGAGGGGCTTGCTTAAGATCATAAATAGCCTAATCAACATATGTGATTAGGACATGACCAATTAATAAAACCCGGTAGTTGATGCATATAGATTTCCTCCGTAAGAGTGCCATGTAAGAAGGTATCGTTGACATCCAATTGTGGAAGGGACCAATTGTTTGATAACGCCATACAAAGGATGATCCGTATCTTGATGGACTAAACGTATGATCATAGTCAAGTGTTTGCCGTTAGTGGAATCCCTTAATGACAAGTCGTGCCTTGTACCGAGCTATGCTACTATCTGAGTTTCTCTTGACTCAAAATATCCACATGCGGGCAATGATATTGTGATGAGGTTGAGGCGGTACAAGTTGCCATGTACCACTTTGGAGAGTTGCATTAAATTCCTCCGTCATAGTAGCACGCCATTTGGATCTTTAAAGGCCTAGGAAACACACGTTGGTTTAAGTGAGCGAGGTAAAGGATATTTGGCGGTCGAATGTATTTGTTTGGGTTTGCAAATGTTATTATGGGAGCGAGCGATCATCGGATGAGAATGTGTGTGCATTGTGGAATTATAGTGGAGGGGCCGAATGAAGTGTTTGAATCCATGGGAGGCATAGATGGAGCTTTAATGGTTGATGATGGATCTGCACTTGGGGAACGTTAAATTGGTGTTCTCCACCAAAGTTGTGAGGCCTTTCAAAGGTTGATAGAGATCTTCTCCAACCATTAAAATTGAAAGACTTGTTTGACCGTGCATGGCATGGCTTAGCAGTCTGGTGTTGGAAAAGGTGGCTGAATTTGCTATTAAAAAATGAAAGGGTGCATAGCTACTTTGAGGTGGCAGAGAGAGAGAGGGATTGAAAACTGGCACAATGGAGCAGTTTAGCGTGTTTGGAGTAAGGAAAAATGGACTCATCAAACACTACACGACGTGAGACGAGACTTTTGTTTCGTTGAGGATCATAATACTTGTAAGCACTTTGATTGAGAGAGTAACCAAGAAAATTACAAGGTTTCGATGGATATTCAAGTTTGTGCTTGCAATGTGGTTCAAGTCAAGGATAACACAGGCAACCAAAAACTCGAAGTTTTGAGTAATTTGGACGGGAGTTGAAGAGAGTCTCAAAAGGAGATTTGAGTCCTAAGACTAGTGAAGGTAGACGATTTATTAGAAATGCGGTGGTTTAAAAAGCGTAGGACCAAAATGCGGATGGAAGAGACGCTTGACGAAGCAATGTAAGACCTATTTCGACACACGCCTATGACGACGCTCCGTAATTTCATTATGTTCGGGTGTGCATGGAGGTGTCTGCAAATGTATAATCTCATAAGGCAAGAAAAATCCTCTTAAGTTTTTTGTATTCTCCACCCTCATCAAAGTAAACTGATACTATCAGGTTTTCAAAATAATTTTCCACCAGATTCTTGAATCTTGGAAATAGATATTGATTGGGTAGAGCCATATGTATCTGGTATAGTGATCCATAAAAATAATATAATACGAAAAGTCATCTATTGATTTCACTGGAGCGGGACACCAAGCATCACTGTAAATGAGTCAGCTAGACAATGTAGAAGCACCAAATGGAAGTCTATGACTTTCATTATATTGACCTGACTCGCACAAAAATATAGAACGCGACTTGGACAGAGAAGGAATCGACTACAATTTTAAAAGAACTCTAAGAGGGATGACCAAGACATCGATGCCAACACTGGATGATGCACGGATACCAATCTTAGTGGAGGGTGGTGTATTATAAGTCACATGGAGTGAAGATGGAAGTTCACAAACATCATCGTTATTCAGCCCTTGTGCGAGAGTCTCCCTCGTGCATAAATCCTTCACCAAAAAATGGTCGGGAAATTTTTTTACAGATGTTTGGTTAGTCTTGCTAAACTTTGAAACATCTATCAAGTTTTTACTAATATCGGGAACACACAAAACATCCAATAATGAATATGAAACAACTGGGAGGAAAAAATTTAGTTGAACCTGTGTATGTTATTTGCAAACTTGAGATGCGGAAGAGAAAAATATAAAATTTTGTGTATATTTTGATGTTAACTTAAAGGGTAGTTGCACAGCTGCATTGATTGACACAAGCGTTGTGACATTTTTTGAAGAGGGGCTAGTGACTATCATAGGAGCGCCGGTGTTTGAGGATTATTGAAAAAATTTGAATGATATGCTTGTGAGGAATAGGCTTTGATACCATGTGAAATTTTTTTTTGGTCGAATCCATGTGAAATTTAGAAAAGATACTCTTTAACATTATTTCTTACAAGTACTTAAAATACAAGGTAGCTAATGTTCTATAGAAATCCATTAGCTAGAATAACCGTAACACAATCACTTTCCTAAGCTACGATCTTTATACATGGAAAGATAACATCCTCTTTACAAAGAAATATAAAATGAGTTTGTCAATTTAGGAAACTCTCGTCCTACTTACGAAAAGTACAAGAAGTGCTTGATTAGTCTTGATCTGATTGAGAGCAATTTTTGGAATTGCTTTGTTGTTGAGAGATATTTTCTCTAATATTGTTGATGCAGTGGTCTAACCATTGCCGACTATCCTACCGTGGCACATCGCCATGTCGGTGACTTCAAACGAAAATTGGCCAAAAATAGTATATTAAAATTTCACAGAAAAGTTTAAGATTGAATTGATATCCGTATGATAGGTTTATGACTGATTGGAGCATTTCTCCTATTGTAATATATAGCTAGTTATGCACGTAAAATTACTCAACCTCATATCCACATTTCGATTAATGTGTCTAGACTTTTATGTTAAAGATTGGATAAGTTCACTGAAATCACTAAAATTTGTTACAAAAGTGTAATCGAGTCCTAAAACTTCCAAAAAATGCAATAATAATGTAATCTAACTTAGCTAGTGGAAAATGCTGACGTGACTATTTTTAGTATTTTCTTCGTCCTACGTAGCGCTAGCGTGGCTAAAATGTCATCATTTGGGTCCAAATATGATATTTCAATACAATTAAAAATAAGCTAATTACAAAAAGACAAAAGAAAAGAAAAAAAATAGGCGAGCCATTGCCCCATCATCGCCGACTAGTCCTCCTTGGTTTTCTCTTTTTCTCTCTCTCCTTTTTTTTTTAATTTAGCATATCTTTGAATCTAATTTAAATAAAATTTGGATTAAGAAAAATCAGATTAGGACTATAATGGCGTCCTTGTAACAGTATAATTCATGTTTTAGTCACATTAATGTCAATAATAAAAAAATAGTCACATTAATATTATCCGTTAGCCAAGTTAGACGAAATTAACGGAATGAGTTGATTCCACTAATTTGATAAGTTTTAGTATTTAATTGCTTTTTTTTTAATGTTTTAAGATTCAATCATATTCTCGTGACAAGTTTTAGAACTTCCGATACATTTATTTCTAAAAGATTTACGAGAAAGGATTGAATCATTTCGAAATTTTTGGAGGCTTCTTTCTCTGCCGGAAATAGTTCAGAGGGCTCCGTCAATCATGGAGCCGGTAAACTTCGAAAGCGTTGAGAATCAAGGCCTTCCCGCAGCTACGTGCTTGACTGATGACTTTGCGAAGAATATTTGAACCCGAGGCCCTCCCGCCGTTGGTCAATTGAGGGCTTTCATTTTTCCTTTTTTTTTTTTTTTTGGCCTAGTTGAAAACTCAATGTTTTCAAAAAGATCCGCTCAGATCTCGAGGTCCCTGTCCATAGAATTCGTGGCATTGAAGTATCGGGAAATGTGGCTCTCATATGAAATACTTTATCATTTTGACATTTGAATTCCACCTATGGCAAATTCGAAACCTTATTGCAGCAATTTTCAAAAGTCAAGAAACCAAAAATATTGGAGAAGTACTAACCGGTCGATTTTTTCCTTAAAAAAAAAAAAAATCAAAGATCAAAGAGAGTGATGGCCCCCACGCCGCCGGCGAGGGCTCGCGTGTTCTCATGAGGCCTTGGTGACTTCGCGGCGGTGCCGCTGCCCCAATCCTCAAAAGCCATTACCCCACCTACGGTGCTCTTTCTCTCTCTATGAAATTTCTTTGATTTAAATTTCTTTGATTTCTTTTTATTTTCTCCAAACTTTTTTTGTTAATGCTTTTCTTTTTTTAAAAAAAATTGACTTTTTCTGTCGTGACACCACATCGGCGCCACATATACTAAAAAAATATTTTAAAAAAATTCACGTAAGATTTTGGCATAATGTATAGCAAATTATCGCAACGATTGTCAAAAGGACTTGATTATACACATTGAAACATGTATAATTTGATTGTGTATTGGACAATTGTTTAGGATTTTTGGTGCAATTTTCCAAAGGATAATATTTACATAATTACTGCAAAAATATGAGAACTACCATAGTTAAATAAAAAAAAAACCTATTATCCAAGAAATTAAAGGTGAGGCCGCCGGGTAAAGCGTACCCTCGTTCTTAGGATAATGTCCAAGTTTGTTCCTTTTGGAGTGCAACAGTTGCAATCATGTTGCTGCCTATAGTTGACTCACGAAATCTTTGAGATTAGGAGCTTTTACGCCCAAATTATCCTCGGTCTAACTTTGGTGTAGCTTTTTAACTGCATTCCTAAAAGATATATATAAGTAAGGATAAGCAAAAGATAAATATGATTGTGCCCTGATATTAATCATTGTTACCTTCAAGGAGATGAATGTACTCTCTTAAATGACTTCAGTCCATACAAATTTATCTACAAAAGCAGTCTTGCTTTTGAGCAGTCCCCTTTTTCCTTTTCTTCCGTTCCTTTTGATAAATAATCGTGTAATTTATAATGATTTCACCGTAAAAGTTTGATTAATTTTGTAGTTTTGCTCTTTATGACCGGCAAATACAGCTGAGAGCTAGCTAGCTCCTCACATGTATGTGCCGTTGTGCACTATTATTGTTGCACAAAAAGAATGTTTATCAAAAGGGTGGCATGAAAATCGATTGCGAGTATGCATGATCATAAGATATGGCGCTGTTGGAACACACATCATGGGGTTTCCATAGATATGTTGAGCCGTCGCGAAGAGGGGGAAAAGACAAAAAGAGAAAGCATTTCGCTAATGAATGTGCCATGGGAACACAAGAGCTTGCACTATTATGAGAGATATTAAAGGGAATGGAATGGACCCAGAGATGGGTGAGTCATTCAAGTCCAAATCATGGTCTTCAAATGCCACTCAACTGAGCATAGAAAAGGAATGGAGACTACACAACGATTTTGAACACTTGGAGGCCATGAAAAAGAAGATTGGCATGTATGCAGGAGTGTGAATGGGGACAAGGGGAAATGGAGGGATTTTAGGTGTCACACTAAACTTTTTGGCAGTGGAAATCATTGTTGAAAAGAGCATCGAGAGGGCAAGTTCAAGGATTTGGGAAATTAAGAGAGAGAGAGAGAGAGAGAGAGAGAGAGAGAGAGAGAGAGAGAGAGAGAGATGATGTGAAGATAAGGAGCATTTTCCATTCCTCGGCATGATGTTGTTGGCCATCAAATGACACTGGTAGAAAAGCATACTTATTAGATCGATGACCCCTTTTACCATAAAAAAAAATGGGGGAAAAGAATAATAAAAATAACCGGGTAATTTTAGGGATTTTTTCACCGAGTAACAGAATTAGGGTTTGGTGCTCTTCCTTCTCTATTCCTTTTTCAGTTCTCCAAATGAATTATAAAATGGTTATCTGGGGACGAAATCTAGTGTGAATTGATGATGGTAAGGATATCTAGAAGGTACTCAAACGATGTTTTCACCTACCAGTGAATTATAAGTTTTAAGTTTTAGATGCAATCACTAGCTTTTGATATAGAAAATACCCATTTTCACTTCACTGTCGTTCAATCTAAGATTAACCTTCTCCTTTTTTTGCCCTATGTTCATTAGGATTACCCCGACATTTAAGTAAATTTAGAACAAAAGTGGGATGGGAAGCCGGTTTTATCTTGCTTATCATTAGAGATACCCGTATAGATTTACATAATCGATTTACCAAACCGACGTTGCAAACTCTTACCAGGTGATTGAACGTAATCTACTTGTGTTAAATGTCTAATTACGCTCTAACATTACTCTTTCATCTCGTACTTCCATTTCGCCCCGATCCCTCCATAGGTAAAACACATTTAGACTAGCAGTATTAACGGGTTATGATATTTCGATATTCATGTTATTTGACCGCTCTTCCCAAGATTGGACTGTGGATTACCAAGTGTGTTTATGGGGATTAATCATATGACATAGATTCGATACTCCACAAAATCAAATACAAGCGATTTAATATTTGAGCCATCAAGTTGAATTTTGGTTTATATTCTATCCGGTTCATAAAATTAGCGAGATATTTTTCAAAATTTACTATCTACATGAAGCTTTAGTGAAAAGATAAGATTGCCGATTAAAAAGAATAAACATTGATGTGAAGCTAGGAGATGAGATTAGAAATGACTGTTTTTTTGGTCAAAAAGCTCTGAGTTGAATACCTCACTTGCAAAAAGCATACTGCAAGATCGAAATATTGAGATACTCATTGTGCTTGTCATTTCCTTTTCTTTTTCACAACAATACAAGATATTTAAACTTTTCGACGCGATCAATCCTCACGTGTATATATGCATGTAAACTTCCCATTTGAATATGGGATTTTGTTTATTCAAATCAAAAGCTTAACCATCTACCAAATTTTAGGTAACATTTTTGTTCGTCGAGCCATCTCATTTTGGAAGAAAATAAAAGAAAATGTTAAAAGTATAAGTCACTCGGATCATCCATCTTTAATATATCAAGATGCTATTTAATGTCTAAGAAAAATTTTAAATGTTGAAATAACTATAGAAAAACCCATTTACACCAATATCATATATTTATATAGAGTAATGAATATGAATAGTTGTTACAATGAGCAATAATCCTAGCTGAACCTAGATAGTTTCACATTTAATATAAAGTCAAACCAAAAAGTTAAGTCTGCATATCAATAGGCCATAAAAGCCGCATTTGAATTTTTCACTGAAAAAAATATAATATCTTAGGCTCCAATTGTTTTGTAAAAAATAAGTAATTTGGCAAAAAAATTTCAAAAATAGTCGCTTATAAAAATAAATGAATGGGAAAATATTTTCATCATCTACGAAAATATTTAAATGCAAATTATTATCAGTAATGAAAATATTTTTTATTGATTAATTATTTCAAATGATATATACGATCATTTTTAGGAAAATATTTTTTAAATCACTTTTTTTCTGCGAAATAAATGGAGCCTTAATTTATAAAGTAATTTAAGAAATTGAGATGGCTTTAAAAACTAATCCTAAAGTATTCTAAAGGTTGTATGCAAAACCATTACACACATTTTTAACGTTGAAAACAACAATCACAAACCAAAAAATAGAAAATTGAGTCAAACACGCACTAACCTTCCAATCATGCCTAAGGGTGGATTACTTTTGAACTTCATTGTCTTTATTCAAGAACCGGCGGAGAGCATGATAGAACATTTACGCAATCAACTCTAATTTGCAAAAAAGTTGAGCATTTTCCTTGTAAGAAATATTTTGTTTTAACCCTCTCCATTCATCTTGCTACCTATTTATTACCTGCCCTTCTTCCTCCCCCTTTCTTCTCATTTTTTCTTTATTCTAATGATAACTCCTTCGTATTAGAGAAATTTCCAACCTCACCATTAACAATGCAATTACCTTTACTAAAATTATATATATATAAATTACCTGTCCTAGTAAGTATGTAACAGACGGAATACAATAAGTCAAAATGTCGCGTTAGATTGCTTTACCGTATGGGATGCTTGAAATGATTGATGTTATGCTAAAATCAGAATCTGGTAACATAAGTACGTTAATCGTGGAGTTTTCTGTATGTTCAAATGTTTATATGTAAAATTTAGCTATAGATTGGCATAATAATCTGTGTAAAGTGCGGTTACGTCTGATGCAAAAAAAAGTAAATTAATTTTTACCACAAGAGTAACATAGATTAGGAAATAAAAAATGGGATGTTCAGTGGAGGCACTGTCCACCCCCCCCAAGCATATGAGGCGCTGCCGCTGTCCTCAAACATATATTGAAGTTTTACTCCGCAAAATATTTCCTTTGATTGGTGATAAATATGTGAAAAATCTATTTTCTGCAAAATAGTTTAACGACCACATCGAAAAAATTATAAATTCAAGGTTGGATCAGAGCTCAAAGAAATTAAAAATTCAAGGTTGGACCCGAGTTTTGTCCAGTAAAAAATAAAAGGAGGTTGGACCAAAGTTCAAAAGAGAAGTTCTTAGATGAAAATGCCCCCGAGTCCGTGATCCCGATGCGTATGCCCGTTCGGGATCCTTAATTGAGACCGAGTTGGCCACTAATGTCCAGTGCGATTACGCTTCGGGCTTCTGCTCGAGATTTTCTTCCGGGCCGCGCGGATTCACGTCCTCCCGCCCTCGGTAACCGCCTTGCGGCGACACGGAACTGAAGTTACCCGACGATACGACGGTGTCGGATGCGGACAAGAAAGGGGGCGAGGGAATGGAAAAAGGAAAAAAAAAAAAAAAAAAAAAGGCAAGGAGAAGAAAAATCCGAAAAGATGCAAAAAAGAAAAAGAATCAATAAAATAAATAACGAAATAAAATAGAGAGAGAGAGAGAGAGAGAGAGAGAGAGTGAAAAGCTGGTTAAAAAGCGAAGGGAGAGAGCGAGGGGGGGGAGGAGGGGGAGAGGGAGTGTGATGTGAATGGCATGTAAAACCCCGAACCCGGCGTCCCTTTTCCCTTTGCCGGAAACCCAAAAAACCATCAAACCATCAAACCATCTCCTTCTCTCTCTCTCTCTCTCTCTCTCTCTCTATCTCTCTCTTTCTCTGCCTCTGAGAAAAGCGACTTGACGGTTCTCCCCCCTTACTCTTCGGCCCGGCTTCATGTGGGGATCGACGAGACTGGCGTCGTCCAAGCCGTCGATCACTCTCCTGTAGCGATCGAAAAGGGCCGCCAGCCGTGCGCCTCTCTGCTGCTGCTGCTGCTGTGGATTTTGTAGCTTCTGCTTCTGCTTCTTCTTCTTCTACCCCTCTCTGCTCGCCAATCTGCGCGCGGTGTTCCGGGTTCCCTCGTTCGGCGTTCGGTGAATTCCTCGCGGGCCAAGAAGCTGGGAATTCCCGGTTTGCTCGAGCTCCGTCGTGGACGGACCCGCCTCCTCCATGTCTTCCGACATTAGCTAGATACCACAAATCAGTTCCGCGGCTAGGCCCTTCTTGGTTTTTTTTTTGGGGTCCCTTGGGGGAATTCTTGCTGCCCGAGAGTTTGAGTACATGGCTCCGGCCGCTCCCCTCAGCAAGCGAGTCCGATCGGGGCGTCGTCTCGCGAGCCCGATTCTCTTCTCGTCGCGGCTGTGAGTTCATCTGCCCTGCCCCCGTTCCGTTTTCTTGCTGAATCCGGTAGCGCAGGGGTCGTGGGGGGTCTCCTTTCCTTTCCTTTCCTTCCCTTTCCTTTCCCTCCCCCTTTTTTCTTGTTATACCCGTGTAAGTAGAAGAAAGAGGAATGGGCAGGGATAGCCTTCTGCTTCCGACCGTAGGACCTCCAATAAAGCTAGGGACAGCCGGGTTGAGGAGAAAACAGGCCGGTAGGGGATCGTATCGGGGGAGTTAGGGTTAGGATTCGCGGTGACAATTGGGGTGCTTGATTTTGGGATTTCTTTGGAAATTTTTTTAAGTGGGGGAGCCTAGAAAGTTGGAAGAGGCATTAGGCGGCTGGCCGGCGGCGGCGGCCCCCCTCTCTTGTTGTGCTCGATAGGATTGTCTTGGCGACCGAAATGGGGGCGTACGTGCACCCGCTGCTGAAGAGCCTCTGTTCCGGTTCGGAGTGGACGTATGCCGTCTTCTGGAAGCTCAAGCATCGGGCGCGCATGTGAGTCGATCGAATCTTTCTCTCCTCCTTTCGTCCGGTGTTTAGGGCCAAATTGCGAAAATGTTGGTTTGTGCATGTGCCTGTGATGGTTCTTGTGTTGAGTTGAAAATTCTATTTTTCCTTGTCGAGATAGAAGCTGCTGGATAACAATTAGATAGTTGATCTACTAAGAGGATGGTCAGTAGTTAGTATGGGTCAGCCATGCCCCCATAATCGCTGTATTTGTCAGCTACACTGAGGAAGTATTTGATGTAATGCGATATCGTTTGACGTATTGATGTGATGTTACCTGCTGACTTGCTTGCCCGCCTTTCGATGAGGCGTCGTCATTTATTGGTATCGCGCGCTCAAAATCTTCGGTAAGTGTGGATACTCAAGAAGGAATAAATATGCAATATTGAGTCAGACGAAGTAGCTGCACTGACATTTTAGTTAAAGAGGAGGGCAAAGTAATCTGGCAGAGTGATAGGGAGAAACTCTGTGCACCTACTGATTGCTGGAGCTTATGCCAGCAGAACCTTTCCATGCACCGTCTTTCAACTAGAAACAGCACCTCATTACAAACTCGCAATTCTTCTGATAGTTAGAACTGGACGGTTGCGTGGTACCCATGCATGGGCATATGTATTCTAATGGTTTCTGTATATAAATATATCTGTAAGAAGAAACATATCTATATAAAGACAGCTATTCGTTGAAAAAGCTTTAACTTGAATCGGTGTGTGACTATTTATTGAAAAAGTTTCACAAAGGAAAGTAGGGGCAGATGCATGCCAAGCATTAATAAAAACTCTTCCCTCAATTATAGCTTATGCAATTCAATGTGTACTTTCATTTATTTTATTTTTTTTTACCATCTCTAGGTTCTTATGGTCATTGGTTCTTGGAATGTTTCCAGGGTTTTGACTTGGGACGATGCGTACTATAACAGCCATGGAAAAACTGGTCTTTCCAAGTTTAAGTGCTCCGAGGAGACAGTGGACCACTCAAACAGTCTTGGATATTCACGCGATCCCCTTGAGTTAGCTTTGGCAAAGATGTCCTACTACGTGTATTCTCTTGGGGAAGGGTACAGTTTAACATTCTGGAATATCTGCGAGACAGAGAATATGCAAAATGCTTTATTCTTCTATTTTGAGTCAGTACCTGTGAGGGTTACAAACTAAGGATATTCCGTTTCTTCCCTGAACCAAATACCAACAGGATTGTGGGGCAGGTGGCAGCTAGTGGGAAGCATCAGTGGTTATGTCCCAGTCTTTATCTAGCCAATAACTGCTTATCATCGGAGGTCCACCTTAATCCTTGTGCAATATACTCCTCATATTTCTGTTTTTCGATAAATTGGGTTAATATTGACATTGGATTTTTTTTTTTTTTTTTGGTAAAGAATATTGACGTTGGATTGATATCCACAAATTACAAAATCTTCCATTTATCTATTCATTGAATGTGTTTTGGGTGATTTTCAGGACTGTGATATCTGGCAGACACAATTTTCGGCTGGAATTGCGGTATGCTTGTTTCTATCGGTTTTTGCCATATTCTGAGTTGAAGATGGTTTTTCGTTTCTACTTTAATGACGTGGAACATATCTAATTGTAGTGTCGTATTCCTATATTGACTCCTTTATCGGGACAATGTGAAAGTTTTCATCTTTTGTTAACTCGACAATCTTTTGAAAGTAACTTATGCCTCTTTTTGCACATTTTATATTAATATTCACTATAAATGTGTATATTCAATTTGTGATTGTATTCTTGTTTTAGAGTAATGAAAAAAAAGTGATGGGTTATCTACTGTGCATAGCATGTATAATCAAACGTGGTGGTTGTTGAAGCAGCCATGTAGTGCAGGTGCTTATTTTTCTAATTACATCTGTTGTATGTGTAATGTCACTATGGATAATAAATTAATAAGTCATCCTTTAAAGATAAGATCGTTTTATGACAGTAGTCCAATATTTTCCCATGCATGCACTTTTGTTTATTTCATGCACATAGTCTCTAACACATACACAAATGTGATTTCTACTTTTTAATATTCGCTGTTAAGAACTCATTAATTTGTAAAGTCTGTCCGGAAGAGAGACGCCATCTGTTGGGATCGGATAAACAAATGATATGAATGACATTGTAGGACGTTATTGTTTGTCCTATGTTGCTATTTCTTTACACCTTTTCTGCTATAAAATTCTTATGTCAGTCTATCCGTTGAACTCTGCAGGCTGTTCTTGTCATCGCTGTTCTTCCGCATGGAGTTCTGCAGCTTGGCTCTTTAAATAAAGTAAGATAACTTCCAAAATTTTGAAATCTGCAGATTAATTCGTTGATATCCCTTTTCTTTTCTGGAGTAGGATGGCGCTATATTCAATTAACACGAAGCTCCATATATTTATTATGTCCAAGTTGTTTATAATTCTCCTAACACTGCACAGGTATATATGCTTTAAATCTTGTGTCCTGAGAAATGTGTTTATGGTTTCTCTTGTTGCTGTATATCCTACCAGTTGTCGAATATATGAATCTGCTGTGAGGTGGTCATGTTTGAACTGTATTTTCTTTCTTATCACTGCTGAAAAAGAAAATGCTTTAACCTTTTACCACAAGTCTCGGAATTTCTCCGGGTTCATATTGCTGATCACCTCCACATTTTTTGTTTTTACCAGCCTTTTGTGGCAGACCATTTTCCTTATCTATGAATCCTTTGTCTTTTTTACTAGTGAAGAATTTATTTGGCATTAACTTGGATTAATTTTCCATGGAGAAGTCAGATATGTGTCAAAATTTCACATGATTTTGTCTTGATTTTATCTTTCTTTCATGTGGCTTTTATATGAGAGCAGGTGAATGAGGATGTGAAGTTGGTGACCAATATCCGAGATGCTTTTTTGTCTTTCCAAGATTCCTTGTTACGGCATAAATCTGTTCCCTTGCCATGTTCTGATAATTTACTACAGCAGGTCTCTCTCTCTCTCTCTCTCTCTCTGTCTCTCTCTCTCTCTCTCTCTCTCTCGCACACGTGCAGACACCCAGCCATGTGTGTGTGCACACTCACACAGGAACACATAAATGCGTGCTCACAAATGCACGCATGTGCTCACGCACAGAGCAGAGTGTGAAGTCCACTATCATTATTTTCATTTCTGGCTATACTCTCACATGTTTCTGCTTTCTTATTCTCAGGCAAGTTCATTTATGGATGGTTTGGTATCGGAAGCCACTTCTGACTGCTCTGGCAACCTAAATGAATCTAAAGAAGAAACAAATATATGTTCACCTTTGCCACATATTGGAAAGTACATCGAGAGATCTGGTGTTCTGCCACTGTCCGGAAGTCATCGGGGAACAGAAGTTAAGGTTCTCCACAATCATGAACAGAGCCCGAGTTCTTTGGAGAATCATATTCAAGAAAATATATGCAATAAGAAACCTTTTAAAGAAGAACCTAATTTGGATGGTCTAAATGCGATTCTGGCACCCACTATCGGTCCATTCACGGAAAATATATCTTCCAACTGTTATTTATTTGAAAATGCCTTTCCAACTGAAGAGATTGGTGTTGATTGCACATATCTCCCTTTAGACCAGTTTGGATCTTCTTCTGGTCACGATAGAGTCAGAGCTCGTAATTCAGATGATGTTTCAAATGAGCTCCGCCAATTACCGGAAATGGCACAAAAAGAATTAGGGAAATGTTTGGAGATTGATGATAACCTAGAGAAATCCAGAGGATCATTTGGATTCCCAAGTATTTCAGAACTGCATGAAGCACTTGGACCAGCTTTTTCAAGGATGAGTGCTCCCTCAGTTTGGGAAGAAGACAAAACAGAAGCTGAAGGAGCAGTGCAGATTTTAGAAGGGATCAGCAGTAGCCGTTCAACGAATGAATCGGACTCAGAGCATCTTCTGGAAGCTGTAGTGGCTAATGTTTGTCAGAGTGGTCATGACAATAAAAATGAAGGATCATTTTCCATCTCAATAAGGTCTCCAATGGTTTCAGGAAGAGTGCCAGAAGCTTCCAGCTCTAACCTTTCTAAGTTCACTGCTCGTTCAGTGGGTTATTCAATTGATCAGCCCTATCATATGGAAGTACACGGCCTCCATTCATCAGACAGAAGTCTTGCTATGTCTTCAGCAAGCATTTCGTCTTCTTGTCAAACTTCACATAGCGATCTGTTAGAGAGGTCATCGGAGCTTGCGAAGAACAGCAAAAAGAGGGCTAGGCCTGGTGAAAATCGTAGGCCCAGGCCAAGGGACAGACAACTGATCCAAGATCGTCTAAAGGAACTAAGAGAATTGGTGCCTAGTGGGTCAAAGGTAAGTTCTTATATGGTTGCTGTGTTCTTGCTTTTGATGGTCTTGCTTCCTATCAGAATACGTGTTTTTTCTGCACTAAAAGTTTTCAAACATTTGCAGTGTAGTATTGATGCACTGTTGGAGCGCACAATCAAGCATATGCTTTTTCTACAGAGCATCACTAAGCATGCTGACAAGCTGAACAAGTGTGCCGAATCGAAGGTGAGATTGTTCTCCTTAAAACTTAGATGAAAGAAACAGCCTGCAGGTTGTCAGCATCTTCTTGACATGCATTTTTCTGTCAGCTCATTTTATATTTCACATATTCATCTCATAGGTATCTGGACCAGGTCTTTCTATCATACTTTACCCTGGTGTAATATTTCTTTCCAGATCCTTAGGAGTTCAAATAGATGTCCATGGCACATAGCACGTCTGCTACCTATGTCAAATGAGATTTTATCTGAACTATGTTCCATATTCTGAATTTTGCAGCTCCGTCACAATGAACCAGACGTACTGGGATCCTCCAGTAATGAACAAGGATCGAGCTGGGCAGTGGAGCTGGGCAGCCATCTCAAGGTCTACTCAATCATGGTCGAGAATCTTAGTAAGAAGGGCCAGCTGCTTGTGGAGGTAGGGACATGTTATCATGGAGAGATTGTGTTTGATACCAATGTGTGATTAGGGGAGGAAAGTCGATGATTAGTTCCTGAAAAAAGGGGTTGATAATAACTGCTTTTCCCATTCATCTCCTAAATGAAGTGGATAGTGGTGGGAGGGAGCTTCGATTTCTAACCTTTATGTTTCCTTTTGGTCAGCAAACATTATTTTTGAATTAACTGATCAGTATGATTCGAATATGGTTGATGTGTGCAGATGATGTGTGAAGATTGCAGTCATTTTCTTGAGATAGCAGAAGCAATTAGAAGCTTGGGTCTGACAATCTTAAAAGGTGTCACAGGAGCACATGGTGAGAAGATATGGATATGCTTTGTGGTTGAGGTAAGTTGTGGATATCTAAATGATACGTTTGCTCAAGAATGAAATACATTATCGTTATTGGTTGTGTTTTGTTCCCTGTGGTTACCTTACTCAATTAATGCTTGGATGGTTGCAGGGGCAAAATAACAATAGCATCCACAGAATGGATGTCTTGTGGTCACTTGTGCAAATATTGCAACCCAAGACTTCAACATGAAATGCAACGTGCGGCCCTTGGCCTCAATCCAGAAACATAAAAAAGTGTTTCAAAAACTCTATAATGTATGCATGTAGTCATCCATGACACAGATCGGTCCAATTCTAGTTTTCATCCTCCTTGGGATTTGGGAGGAAACCTTGTTTTCTTGGTATGTTTGTGCGTGAAGATGAGTGTTGACCCTCTTAGGTATCGTGAATGGGGTTTGAGTTTGCACGAGTCGCGTCATCCTTAAAACCTTGCAATGTAGGAGCCGCTGTGCATTGAAAGCCCTATCGTGATGTGAGTGATGATGTTTCTAAAGCTCTAACTTCCTAGTTTTCTTGCGTCAATCATCTGTTTTGCTGCTATACGCAATGGCTTTTAGGTTGGATTCAGCAAGATATGTGCATTTGGTCCTTGGTCCCTTCCGCTACATGTGCCAAATAGTTGGAGCTTATATACATGCATTTTGAAGTTATGCCGGAAATAAGTCGTCAACTCTCATTTCAGTTCATGGTACATTGGGCATGTGGATTATGTGCATGTAATGGTGAATTATTTGGTGTCCAAGGATTATTTGCACGTGGTTTGTCTCCTGAGCGCGATAATATAATATCAACGTTTTGTTCTGTTTTCACCCCTGGAGATGGATTTTGGGTGAAGGAAAATGATGACTTCCCATTTTGTAACAGAAAATCATGGGAAATACCTCAGATGAACAGTTGTAAATTGCTTTAGTTGGAAACTACTTTCCAATGAAAAGTGCTAGTGAAAGTATTCAAGGTAAAATCACACATTTGGTTCATGAATCTGCACTCTTTTTCCTATGTCATCAAATTTGCCGTGCAATTGAGTTCTTGAAATTGTAGAATTTGTCCAATCGAGTCGATCATTCTTGGGATCAATTTGTGCTCATCAAGTTGCAGAACAATTAAGCAAATCTTCAATAGCTATTCATTCCATGGCTCCATCACTTATTTCAACATTAGACTTTTTGGCTGGAATTATTTGACACGCCAGTTTCAGTTTGCTGGAGTTGGTGACAGGGAAACTTGATAGGTAAAAATTTATGAGTACAAGGACTTGATTGTAGAAATTCCAGTTTGAGCATCGCTCGTGCAAATTTACTGACTAGATGTGCACTTTTCTTCGATAATTAGTATTAGCAATGATGAATCTTCCTTTGCATCTACAGCTCGGAGGTGCTTAAAGATGTAACTAGAGTTCGGGAGAAACTCATAACCGCCGAAACCTAATGCTAATCATTTGAAGAAGAACGGTCACGCCCAACCATGCATCAGAAGAATCCACTTCGACACTGACTTGTTTTATATGGGTAATATTTTACTGCACAAAATCGGAACAGATAACTACAAAGTCCTGCCACGCGCTCAAATGAAAGATATAACCAGTCAAGACCCGCTCATTCAGGATTTTCCACAGCTGTGCTATCTTTGGAGTTGCTTATCCTAAAATGAGGAAGTGTTGAATTGCCACTTAGGCCATGGAATTTGTAATAGTTGACGTATTCCAAATGATAGGTTTTCTTGTATAAGGGTCAATTGTGTTCAGAGAGAAGCTCCTTTATTGGCCCAAAGGGCTTGGCCTTTTGCATCCCACTCGGGTAGACAAAGCACGCAACTGAAACCCTGGGTCCGACCCGCCCGGCAAGTACTCGGTGCTCTGCACTTATGAACTTGTTGGTAACAATCTGCATCCCTCATATCAGGCCAGAAAAATGAGTTAATGACTTCAAATGATGCGGTAAAGATGAATGGCAAGAGCCAGGCATAGAATGCAGTGGGTTTCCCGGTCGTCCTCTAATTTGCGTGACACGGCTGTTCAAGATCAAGAGTTGAAATGAAGCCGTTCCTCGCAACATTGCTTTGTTATTTCACTTATGATTCTTCTCAAGCGTTCAGGCTATTGTGGCAAGTTCGTACTACATTACATTGGTCGTTCATTAACTAATTGATGTGATGAATTGCGATTGAAATCGACTACAGAGAGACATCTCGAGGTCAATCGCATATTTTCCATGTAGACCAGAAAACATTATGTCAGAAAAAAGTTAAACTTTCTTTACCTGCATGAAGTCTCCAATGTTGGCTACAACTACAAGTGCTCCACGCACAGGAACCACATCAACCCAGTGGTTTTCATGGAGGACTTGGAGGCCACCACGGTGGTCTTGAAGGAGAAGAGTCAGGAACCTAGGGTCCGAGTGATTAACGGTGCCGAGAGTCAATTCTGGTTCAGGACAGGGTGGGTAGTAATGGCATGCGAGTGTCTCCGATTACACACACTCAGTGCCACTGAGATAATCAGAACCGAGGCCCAGTGTCTCTGATAATAGTTCGGATAAAGATGTCTTCAGTTTCACCATAAGTTTCTCATACTCGAAAACTGCCTCTCTGCAAGCGAGTCAATGAAAATGCATAGGATAGGTTCTTTTCTTATCGACAAGAATGCATGTTCGACTTGTGGAGCACCTTTGCACTCCCTCAACTGTTACTAAGGTTGTTAAACGGTACTCAAAAAACCAAGCTTTGAACTGTATCGAAATGCATCACACAGAATGATCCTACATTGTTTCCGGCTTTTTACAGAGTACGTTAAATCAATCCCAACCTGTCCTCGGTAAGAGAAAAGGGCCAAAACCTGTTCTCAAATCATTCATAGCAACTCCAATTATTAGCTTTCAAGCATCAAAAAGAAAAAGAACTCCAATTCACAAGTCATACACATACCTGCAAATAGGAGGAATAGCCTCTGGGTCTAGGTCACCATCCTGGAAATAAAAAATGACTGTGTCCCTCCAACTCGCTGCTTTTGAGAAGCACAAATCTCCATTGCAAAACTACCTCACTCTCTTCGTACCATCTCTAGAGTACAGCTCTCTCTTCACTTCCACTCGTTGCTCATGGAATTTCTTCACACCCTCCAACATGTTGTCCATCACGTCAAGCGGAATCCCGTGATTGATTATCTGAAAGAACCCCCATGCCTCTGATGCTTCGCGAATATCATCGATGATATCTCTCTGCCGAGAATCCCGATAGCCATTGAGATGGACGATTGGCAACTGGATGCCCGTCCTGTTTGCATCAGTTGACAAACCGTGCAAGGTCTCGGGTGGGAAGATGAAGATTCTGGGGATCTTGGTCGCGCCGGAGTCCACAAGGCCTTTGACTCCGGCCTTGGTCTCGTCGAATTCCTGCAATTCTTTCTCTCTATCATAACCCCGGTTGCAGCGAGTGATGAATTGTCCATGACTCGGCAAGGTCTGCATGATCTTGTAGTGACAAAGTTTGAAGCCCTAATCAATATTGGATGAATTTGAGCCCTGATCAATGTGAGGTTGTGACCATGTGAATGCCTGAGGCTCCCTGGACACAACAAGCCATTCATAGGTTGCCACGTGCACAGATACATGCCAACTCATTTTTTTTCTTCATTTGAGATGTAATGCGAAGTGAGATTCATTTATGCACAAAGTTGCTTGGACCTAGGCCAACTCAAACCTGGGATAGCTGCTCCCGTGACCTGCATGAATGGTGCAGTTTCTGGAACCTACCAGAAGCTTTCGCCCCATAGCCCACGCAAGTGGACGATTGCGAGCGGAGACTTGAGATGGCTACGGCTGCAAACAGTGACCAGCGAATGGTGAATTCAAGGAGAAAGCGCACATTTGGTTCATGATTGCATTCTTTTTCTGAGTCATTATCAAATTAATTTGCTGTGCAATCATGTTTTTGAGCTTGTAGAATTTGTCTAATTGAGCCAATTATTCTCTTACTCGGACAAATTGAAGCCGACGTGCTTGTCGATGCTAGTAAAGAATACGATGTAAATTGTTGACGATCGATTTGTGCTGATCGAGTTGCAGAACAGTTAAGCTAATGTTCAATAGCTTTTCGTTCTGTGTTTCCATCACTTATTTCAACCACAAACTTTTGGCAGGAATAGATTGATACGCTGGTTTCAATTTGCTGTAGTTGGTAACAAAGAGAATTAGTTGGGCAAAAGTTTCATGAGTACAAGGACTTTATTGTAGAATGGATTGAAATGCCTGTGTGCCTAATCTATGCAGAGTAAATGCTCTATTCAGCAATACGGGATGCTCCTTCATAACTTCTTGCATTATTTCCCATACAATGGGCTCCTTTTCTTGAATTTTACTCTTAGCGACTTCCATGTTTGAAGCAAGATGTTGTCTAATTAGCCCATGAATTACAAATGTCCAAAAAAGCTCTACTGCTATTTCTCGAGGTAATCCACATCGACGTAATGGAAGTAAGGGTTCTACTACGATGATAGAACGACCCGAATAATCGACCCGTTTGCCAAGCGGAGTCTCACAAAATCTTCCCTCTTTGCCTTCAATTACATCCGAAAACAACTTGTAAACCTTGTTATGACCATCCCACATTGGTTGTCTGCGAATTCCATTATCAAGAAGTGTTTTCGCGGCTTCTTGTACTCATTTTTCTTGACACATTATTAATTCCCTTGTTATAGATCTACTTGTTGATAATAGACAATTTGTGAATCTCTTGCGCAAGTTTGATGCCTAAATGTGCATTTCTTTCCAATATTGAATATGAATAATGACAAATCTTCCTTTGTATCTAAAACTCGAGGTTCTTGTAGATGCAATTACAGTTTGAGGTAAACTCACAAGCGCCAAAACCTAATGCCAATCATTTGAAGAAGATAGTCACATTCCACAATGCATCGGAAGAATGGACTTCGATATTGATTTGTTTTAGACGAGCAAGATTTTATTGCACAAATCGAAACAGGTGATTACAAAGTCCTGCCACAAACTCAGATATCTTATATAACCAGTCCAGACACACTCATTGAGGATTTTCCACAACTCTGCTTTATTTGGAGTCATTTATCCTGGAATTAGGAAGTGCTAAATTGCCACTCAGGCTGTGGGATTTGTAACAGGTGCCATATTCCAAAAGAGAGGTTTCTTTGTATATGGGTGGATTGTTTTTAGAGAGAAGCTCTTTCATTGGCCCAAAAGGTCCGGTTTTTTGCATCCCGCTTGGGGTGAGAAAGCATGCTACCAACACCCTGGGTCCAATGAGCCCGGCAAGTACTTGGTGCTCCACACTTTTGAACTTGTTGTTGGTTCAAGTTGCAACCATCATATTAGGCCAGAAATCGAGTTATGACTACAAAAGATGTGGCAAAGACGAATGCCAAAAGCCAGGCACAAAATGCGTTGCGCTTTCATGTCGTCCTTCACTTAGTGTGTAACAAGGTTGTTCATGGTATCGTGGGAAGTTCGTACTACATTCCATAGGCCACTTGGAAAATATTATCTGGACTCTTGCATAGTTAATGTAATGAAGGGCGATCAAAATCGACTCCGGAGAGACATATCTTGAGGTCAAATTTCGTATTTGCTATGTAGGCCAGAAAACATAAGGTCAGAAAAGAGTTGGAACTTTCTTTACCTGCATGAAGTCTCCGATGTTGGCTAGAAGCGCTCCATGCAAAGGAACCACATCGACCAAGTGATTTTCATGGAGGACTTGGAGGCCGCCATGGTGATCTTGAAGGAGGAGAGTCAGAAACGATACATTGAAGTCACTAATCGTGTCGAGAGTCGATTCTGATTCAGGACAAGCTGAGTAGTATTTGCCTATTATTATCTCCGCTTCCATACACCCAGTACAACTGAGATAATCAGAACCAAGCCCCAATACCTGGGATAATATTTCGGATAAAGATGTCTTCAGTTTTGCCATGTGGTCCTGATACTCAGAAAACTGCCTCTCCGCGAACGAGTAAATGAAAGCATTGGATGAGTTTTCATTATCAAAGTTTACAGCATAGAGTACGTTCTTATCTTATAGAAAGAAAATGCATGTTTGATCTGTGGAACACCTTTGCACTCCCTCAACTGTTGCTAAGGTTGTTAAGGGGTACTCATAAACCAAGCCTTGAACAGGAACAACAACGATGACACCGGGAACAGGTTGTCAATTGAGAACATTTATGACAGAATCAAAAGCGCTGACGGAGATGCCCGCGACGACGGAGATGAAGGCAAGGAGTGGCTGACAATTGGACGAGCCAGCGGAAGACACTGGGCTTCCTTTTCTATGTTCATGAATGTGTTTAGTGATTACCGTGATTATTTTGGTTTCGAAACATGTTCAATAATGTGTTTCGGGATGGTTCAGGTTTATGACCTGAAACTAAACCGAATGGAAACATCAGAAGCCCATTGTTTTATTTACTAGCCGAATAGAAAGGAAACTCAGCTAGAAAAGACTTGAAATTATTTATTTGGGGTTTGGTTTGGGTTTTGGCTCCCGTGGTTCCTTTTGAAATCCCTATATATGTATATATTATACTAGATTTCAATAAATATGTTTATTGTACCGTTTATAAATGTGCATGATAGATACTCCATTTGCTTGCAAGAGATTTTTACTTCTTACTGAATAGTGGTTTGCTTATAACATTCATCTTAATTATTTTTTCAAGTTCTACAGCTGTCGGCAAATAGAACAAGAGTGGTATCAGTGGGGAATTTAGGAGTTGGATTATATATAGTTGCACTTACATTGAAATAGTATTTGTTGGAATTTGTTTGTTGGTCAATGGGGGATTTTAGAACAATGTTCCTGTAATCAACTTGCTGTTTTATCATACATGTAGATATATATTTTTTATAATAATTTAATGTTGCTTATGTATGAGGTTGCATCCTTAGAAGGAGGACCGTGCCATTTTTCCTATACCTATAAAGCTGGGGTGTGACAAATATGAGATAGTGTTAGTTGTCAAATTCCTAGACACTCAGGTGTGAATGACAACCATTTTATTTCAGAAATCAATTTCTGGCCATATTTTTCTATTTCTATTCCATGAATGAGTTTCTAAGTAAAAATATGCATTTGATAATGATACAAATTTCTGTTCCCGAAATAAAAAATTATTTGATAATAGCACAAAATTTCTCACTCTCGAGCAACTGGTGAGTGAACAACGGGAAAGCAGTGGCGGGCCAGTGTGGGGGACGGCAGTAGGAGGCAACTGTCGTAGGGCAGAAGTAGGAGGTGGGTGACGGTTGGCAGCAGGCGGCGGCGGGGGACAACGGCTAATGGACGACAGGAGGCAATAGACAGCGAGTGGTTGGTGCGTGGGTGACCGGCTAGTAGAAAAAGGCGAGCAATAAGGAAATTTTTTATTTCTCATTTTTGTTCCAGATTAGAAAATTTTTATTTCTTATTTTTGTTCCAAACCTATTTCTGCAATCAAAATTTGTTCCAAAAATAGAAAAATGAAATTACGTTACCAAACGGATTTATATTCCAAACTTGTTTTCATGAATAGAAAAATTGAAAAATAGAGAAACAGAATGATTATTATTCGCAACCTAAAAAGAGAGCTCTTCAATTAATGAAACACTCAATTTGGGCATTTTATCGCAAGGGTCAGTGCCGGGGAATACTAAGATTGATCCTCAAAGTTTGTATGATATGTAGTGTGTCGTATCACAAGCGGACTTGATGTAAGTGGATCATATTCAAGTCGTATCTAGCACAGGCTTATTGAGAGAAATTCGAATTTAATTCGACAAACTCAAAATATACACAACTTGATAAGTTTTGGTTGCCTTCTTTTTACCAAAAACAAATTTTCATCATTATGAAATTTGAAAGAAGCAAAACACACGAGACGAAAATCGAATATGATGCCATGACGCAAATTTACAATCCTAAAATTTGCCATTGGAGCGATTGCCGCACCGACTTTGAGAGCTCTATTGGATGAGATTTAAAGAGACAATGAAACTCGTTACAAATTTAGAACTTACATTAAAATAGTAGTTATTATCATAGTGAGGTCAAAGAGATTCAACTGTGTTCACAGATTGAAGGGGGCATGCAATCATATTTTGGCTATTTCTTGTTTCAGTCTTATGTAACCAATGTGGACTCTGAATATTTTGTTCACTTGTAGTCCTGTTACTATATCAAATGAAAAGATTGAGCCGTCATATTTCATGCGAACACCAACACCTTCGATGAAGCTTTTACACATTTTTGTACTCTCTACTTGGACTCGCTAACTCTGAAATGAGGAAGTACAGATTCACCATTCAGGCCATTGCCACTGGAGAGGTAATACCCGAAATAATCTGTGAAAGAGATCTCTCTGTACACGGGTGGATTGTTCTCATCGAGAAGCTCCTTTATTGGCCCATACGACTTCTGCATCTCTCCTGGTAAAAGGAAGCATGCGACCGAGACCCGGGGCCCAGCCCGCCTGGCGAGGACCCGGTGCTCCACGCTCTTGAACTTGTCGTTGCTAACAAGCTGCATCCACAAATCAGGCAAAAGGAAAATTCTTTGACTCGAAGATAACTCGACGTTAATCGAATCCGAAACATACATGGAAAATGACAAATGTGAATGATCTTTGTACCTGCATGAAGTTTCCAATGTTGGCTAGGATTGCTCCAGGCATTGGGGACACATCAATCCACTGGTTTTGGTGGTGGACTTGGAGGCCTCCATGGTGGTTTTGGAGGAGAAGAGTGAGAAATGCGGCATCTGAGTGATTGATTGTGCCTATAGTCAGCTCTGGCTCTGGGCAAATTGGGTAGTAATGGCCTGCCATTCTCTTGGATTTCATGCATCCAATGTCACCAAGATAGTCTGAATCAAGCCCTAATGCCTCTGATAGTAGTTCAGACAGAGATATCTTCAATTTTTCGATGTGTCTTTCGTACTCCAAAAACGGCTCTCTGCAGAGGAGGGAAGAAAGCATCGTGAACGTTTTCTACCTTTTCCTCTCATTTTAACATAATACACGGTTGCGGTTCTGGTTTTGGATTAGTCAAGACTTTCACAATAATAAATGCTTTCTTGACCCACTGAATATGTGTTCTGGGAATCGAAAACACCCTATGCAGATAAGAGAGTTAGGTTGGCAAGTAGCCACATGCGAACGAGTAAATGAAGGAAGTGGGAAGAAATTTGATCGAGGGCTGGTACTGTGTTAGAGTGCGAATGAACAGTCAAATGTCCTAAAAGTTTACAATGAAATGGTATGACGCAATTCGCGCGTTCTTATCTGAACAGTCCTGCAGTAAGATGATGAAAGGTCAACATGCGCGAGTCCAAATACATGTGGAAATAATGAACCCACATGTATAAAGAAGGGGAAAATCATAAATAGAAAAAAAAAAAAAAAAAAAGTGAAGTATCGAATACGAGATATCTCGCCACTGTAATTATATTGAAATTATAAGGAAAACTGTTCTCTTTCACTTTCAAAATAACATAGGAACACGACATAAATAGTATAGCAATCATGGTTCAGACCTGCAGAGAAGAGGGACCGCCGCTGGGTCTAGCACTCCACGCGAGAAATCAAACGTGAGAGTGTCCTTCCAATATGCTGCTTTGGACCTAAACAAGTCTCCATTGCTGTAGTACCTAAATTTCTTTGCATCATCTCTTGAGTACCACTCTCTCTTCATTCCCTCAGGCTGCTCGTGGAACTGCTTGACAGCTTCCAACATGCCGTCCATCGCGTCGACCGGGACACCATGGTTGATTATCTGGAAGAACCCCCACGTCTCGGATGCTCTACAGAGGTCGTTGACCACGTCTCGCCGCCGGGAATCCCGATAGCCCATCATGTCAATGATTGGGACCTCGAGGCCGGTGGCAGGCCCATCAGTGTCAGGGGACAAGTCGCGCAGGTTCTCGGGTGGGTGGATGAAGAGCCTGGGGACCTTGGCCACGCCCGAGTCTACGAGACCTTTGACTCCGGCTTTGGTCTCGTCGAATTCCTTTGCTTCTTTCGCCCTGTCGTAGTGTGGTCCGCTACCGGTGATGGGTTCTCCATGACTGGGCAAGGTTTGCATCTTTGTAAGTGGAAACTTTGAAGCCTATCAAGGTGATTGAGTCGTGTCCTCTCTGGTGAGGCTATATGACCATTTATATTCTGCAGAAAACATGGAGAGCCGGTAGGTGCCAATTATCGACCAAACAAAAAAAAGAGTAGGTAACAATCACAACGACTCAGATCGAAAGATAATCTTATCACCGGATAGTGCCTGGATTGGAGTTTCTTGTCACTGTGGCAGCATGCTATAAACGTGGCCTTGATAATAATAAAAAATAGGAGAGTGTTGCTTTTCTTTCTAGCATTTGTCGCATTCATTGTGTTTGAAACGTGATCCATTTTTGAATGAAATGCCTACAGCTACGAAAGTCTAATAGTAGGTAGTTGAATCTACTGCTGTCCACGAGAGTGTGTATAAGAATCCAACTCTCAAGGAGTAGTTGGATTTTGTGATAAAAAAAACAGAGGAGCACACGAAAAGTGTGCTGAAGAATCCCAAAATATCGGCATAAGGAAACTGCAAGTACCATAACTTTTGTACGACGCTAGCTAATGTATCATAATCTTTTCTTTGATCATTTAAGTGTCATGATTTCATCAGAAAAGTAATGACATTCAAGTGAGCGCCGTATAAATATGATATCACTTGTGGTATTCTTTTTCTCCCTCATGTCCCTTCAACTTTGTCAGAGGAGATTGCCTATAGAAAGGCTTGGCTCATTCCTGTAGACGTGTGGGGTCAAGTCCTCCACCGTGAGGGGAGCTAAACATACAGAAACCAGAAACCACATCTCTTGTAATGCTCCTCTATCACCTGTACAGCTATTCTGTTAAACTAATCATGCTATCCCTGTCCCACGAAACCGTGAAAATATGTATACCTCGTTCCATTGCTATTCTCTACCATCCATATCCTACACGCATACACACTTGTACATCAAACCAGCTAACAGCGGTATCAAAACCACGCGGAATTCAACATGAACGTTGACAATGTATCGGCAATGGAAAACAAATAGCTTCGATCAACTAGCAGTTGTCATATAATATTTCACATTCAAATGTCAACATATTGATGGAGGGCCTAAAATGCGACCGACGCAGCAAGGTTGTTTTCGGGTACTGAAACTCAACAGTGATTCTGCAAAGCAATTATACGTGCGCAAATAAAAGAAATTCATCCCACACGGGCTGGAACATGCACTAATAAAATAACTCAAATTGTCGTAAGTAGTTTAGTAGCCATGCTTCGTAATTGTCCTCCATAATTATAATTTTCCTATGAGTCTTGGTAAATGAGAAGCCACTAACCATGCTTTATGTCATGGAAGTAAGTGATCGAACAATAAAATAGACACAATAAGGAAATAGATCGGATATCAGATTTACTTGGTTTGGCTACGTTCATGGGGAGAGCAGCAAATAATTTCACCATAAATCAAGCAATGTAATGGAGATTACAACCACACTTAGGTTACCCAAACACTCCCAGTGTTTTTTAATCCCTAATTACATTTAATAACTCTTGTAGTATTTAGCCCCATAATTTCTCATGAAATAATCTTTCAATCTTATAGAGGAATTACACAAATCTTACCGCAAGATTTAAGACTTTTTGTGCACCTATCCCTATTATTCTTTGACAACAAAATCATGAATTTCATGGCGCCTTTTCTGGTCCCCCGAGCCAAGTAGTTCGATGCCATGACGGGAGACAAATCTCTCTAAAAGTTTAGGGGCATATCTATTCAATATATTTGCTGGTGGTCCTACAACTACCGTTGCTCTGTCTCATGAGTTCTGACACACAAGGCCAAAACATCTGTGTCCGGCTTGCGAACTGCCGGTGAACCTGTTGACTCCGTAGTTCAAATTGGTGCTGTTCTTGCCAGCCTCCCTCCGTTTGAAGAAGGCTGGAAAACCAGGTTGCTCGGTTGAAGGAGTTTGAGCTTTGAACAAGTAGGGAAAATAGTTGATCGCAAGGATTTGATTGAAAATCACTTACGCAAGTTTTGATGATTAAATCTGCTTTTTTTCCAACAGTCAATATCACAAACGATGAATCTTCCTTCGCATCTAAAACTCAAGTTGCTCGAAGATGTAACTACAGATTGAGGGATATTCATAAGCGTCAAAACCTTACGCTAATCATTTGAAGAACATAGTCACATTCCACTATGCATCATAAGAATCAATTTTGGCACAGATTTGTTTTAGATGAGTAAGATTTAAAGCCCAAATCGAAACAGGTAGTAGCAAAGTACTACCACAAACTTAGAGTACGATATAATCAGTCAAGACACACTCATTCAGGCCTTTTCACGACTATGCTCTATTTGGAATCGCTTATCCTGAAATGAGGAAGTGCTGAATTGTCCCTCTGGCCATGGGATTTGAAATAGGCGACGTATTCCGAAGGAGAGATTTCTTCGTACGCGGCTGGATTGTTTTCAGAGAGAAGCTCCCTTATTGGTCCAAAGGGTTTGGTGTTTTCCATCCTGCAAGGGGAGAGAAAGCACGCGACTGAAACCCTGGGTCCGATTCGCCCAGCAAGCACTCGGTGCTCCACGATTTTGAACTTATCATTGCTAACAAGCTGCACCCATCGTATCAGGCCAGAAAAGGAATAATGACTTCAAAAGATGTGTCAAAGATGAATGCCAAGAGCTAGGATAGAATGCAGTTTGTTTAAGATCAGTTAAAATGCGGTCGTTCCTAGCTACGTTGCCCTGTCATTTCACTTGTGATTCTTCTCAAGTGTTCAGAATATCATGGGAAGTTCATCCTAAATTCTATTGGTCACTCAGAAAGTATTGTCTACACTCATTATATAGTTGATGTCATGAAAGGCGATCAAAATTGACTCCAGATAAACATATCACGAGTTTAATTTCGTATTAGCCATGTAGGCCAGAAAAAAATAAGGTCAGATAAAATTTGAAACTTTCTCACCTGCAGGAAGTCTCCAATGTTGGCTAGAAGTGCTCCATGCACTGGAATCACATCAACCCAGTGGTTTTCATGGAGGACTTGGAGACCACCGTGGTGATCTTGAAGGAGAAGAGTCAGAAACGATATGTCAGAGTGATTAATCGTGCCCAAAGTCAATTCGGGTTCTGGACAAGCTGGGTAGTAATGGCCTAGAATCTTCTCCGAATTCATACTCTCAGTGCCACTGAGATAATCTGGACCAAGGCCCAATGCCTCGGATAATAGGTCGGATAAAGAAGCCTTCAGTTTCGCCATATGTTTCTCGTACTCGAAAACTACCTCTCTGCAAACGAGTAAATGAAAGCACTGTGTGAGTTTCCATTATCGAGGTTTGTAGTAAAGAATACGTTCTTTTCTTTTCTAAAAAAAGTGCATGTTCAATTTGTGAAACGCCTTCGCACTCCCTTAACTATTACAAAGGTTGTTAAAGGGTACCCTAAACCAAGCTCGGAACTGTATCAAAATGCATTACACTGAATGATCCTGTTTACACAGTTTCGCTTTTTTGAAAATACTAAGTATGTTAAAGCGAACCCCAACCTGTCGTCTGCGAAAGAAACGGCCAAAACTGTTCGCATCTCACGTAGCAAGTCCGATTATTATCTCTCTCAAGTCATACGTATACCTGCAAATAGGCGGAACAGCCTCTGGGTCTAGGACACCATCCCGGAAATCAAATAAGACACTGTCCCTCCAACTCCGTGCTTTTGGCAGGAACAAGTTTCCACAGCAAAAGTACCTCGCTCTCTTCGTACGATCTCTAGAGTACAGCTCTTTCTTCACCTCCACTTGTTGCTCATGAAACTTCTTCACACCCTCCAACATGTTGTCTATCACATCAAGCGGAATCCCGTGATTGATTATCTGAAGGAACCCCCAAGCCTCTGATGCTTTGAAAATACTGTCACGCCCCGAACCTTACGGATGCGCAACACCTCGCTTCGGTCGTTGAGATGCGACGTCTCAGGACTCATCGCCGACCCGTCATTTTATCTTTTAACACGCATGCGGAAACGAACACAACAAACCTCGGACAACAATAAGCAGGGATAGCAGAGGAAAACCAAACACAACAATAATTTAATTCTCACTTGATTAACCCTTGGGAATATTCTTATAAGCCCGTTTCGGGCGCTACCACAAAAAGCCAGCAAAAAGAAAGGTTAAGGTTAACCTACTTCAACCAAAATAGCTCCCAGGCCTAACCCTCAGGGACCAACCAAAAGCTGCGGTACTCTGAACCGCAGGGGAAGCAATGACAAGCTAAGGTCCTGAAAAGGTTTAACAACGAATGAGATAAAATCCCAGTAAGTTAACGGCCTAAGCCCCGCCTAGGAGGCCAACTCGCACGGGGATCCCTAACAGGCACAACAACAACAACCACAGGCATTCTTATCTCGCCTTGGTACACACGTTGATGAAATGCATGTGTCGCATACTCAAAGCATTTAAATAAATTATCCATGCATTAATGTATCACAGTCACACGTGTCTCGATTATAAGATAGAATCTACTTGGGCACGTCCCATACCATGCCTAGCAGTTTTTACCACATAATCAGGCACTATGCATCACACGTATTCCAATTATTACGCCCCCTCGGGGCTACTACACATCAAGCGATACGCAACAAGATGGCAGTCTACCGGTAAAAACCGGGCTCCGTCCCACCCCGTTGGGCACGGCTACGTCAAACGATACACAGGATGATGGTATTCCAATACGGCAACATCAAACGATACATAGTAAGATGGTATCCCGTAAGGAGCATCAAGTCCGGCCTCGGGCCGCGACAAGGCATCCGGGGTATCGGCACTCCAGATTATCCCCAGGTATCCGATAAATCGGGATCGTCAAGCGATACACAGCAAGACGGCTCCAACGTGTGACCACACGAGCACACAAACATTCCAGCCAATTATTATCTTTTCAATTAGCCCATGCATATATGAATCATGCTCTAATTAATGCCATACAATAATATCACATGGTCACACATGCAACTGTCAATCAATTTTGCAAACTTCGATTACGAATATAAATCACAAAATACCACCATCAATTTCTGGCATAACGATAAAAACAATTTAATACCAGCAATCTCGTGAATTTTCTTGAAACTCCCGATCAAAATAAATTGTCATAAAAAAAATAATTTTATACGACAAATCACGGCATACACGCCAATGTTTAAGTTAGAAATTATAATTTGAAATTATAAATTTTTTCGAAATAATAATAATTGAATTCGGAATATAATTAATTAATAATATCCAAGAATAATATAATTTTCTCAAAATTCAAAACACTTTCTCGAATCAAAATTTATCAAATCGTTTTCCAAATACGCAGATTTATACGGTGAAAACCAATATTGGCATCATAATTGGCGTTAGAAAAATTTTTCGAAAATAATAATTTTTAATTTTCGGAAAATAATTATTTAATAATAAAATATTAATATTTAATTCGAAATTAATATATTAACTAATAAAATAATATTTAAATTCCGAAAGTAATATTTAAATTTCGAAAATAATTGTAATAATAATAATAATCAATAATGATAAACTAATTAACAACTTAAACCCTAAACACACTTAATTAAACACTAACCCACAGTTAACACGTAATCATAACTAAATAAACATAATACTAATCTAAATATAAATTAAACTACTCTAAGCAAGTTTAACACCCTGAACGCGGGATTAGGGTTAACTTATACTACTAACGACGACGTCGACGCGAGGACGACGGCGGCGACGAGGGCAGTCCGCGGTAGTTCCGGCTCGGAACGGCGACCGGCGGATGGCGGCGAACGGCGAAGAACAGCCGCTGTGGAGGCTGATCGGGGTTGTTCCGGGCGGCTGGGACTCGGCGGCGACGGTCGGAGGTGAACGGCGCTCGGCGGTGGACGGTCGGCGGGTGACGCGACTCGCGCGCGGCTTGGGCAAACCGGCGACGGGAGGTTCCGGGAGGCTTGGAGCGGTGCCGCACGGCCAGGGGGAGAGCTGGGACGGCGGTGGCGGCGCAGGGTCCAGGCGACGGAGGCGGCGTGCGGCTGGATCGGTGTCGAGCGGCCACAAACAGAGGGCAGAAATAGCCAGTGTCGGGATGGAGGAAAAAGGAAAGGAGCTGGGGGCGAGGCGCGGCGGCAACGTGCGGACGGCTGGGCTGGTCGCCGGCGAGCAGGCGGCCGGCGTCGCAGCAATAGCAAGGAACAGAAGCCAAGCCGAGGAAGAAGACGCACGGGCGGAGAAGCCACGAAGAAGAAGAGAAAGAGAAGAAAAGGAAGAAGAGAAAAAAAGAAAAGGGGAGAAAAAAAAAGGGAAAAAGAAAGAGAAAGAGAGGAGAGTAGGTGGGTTTAGGTGGGGTGGTGTCAGTCACGGCAGAAGGGAGTTCGGCGGAAAAGAGGGAGGAGAGAGTGAGAGAGAATAAGTCAAAATTGCAATAATTGCGATCCAATGGTGACGATTCAAATCCAGAAATGATCCGACGGTCCCCAAAAAATTCTAATTTAATAATTTTAGGATTTTGGCCAAAGGATACAATTAAAAATACACTGCGAGGGTGGTCTACCAGTCCAAATTTGCACCCGGTCAAAAATTCACTTTTCACTTATCCTGGGCAATATTGAGGTTGGCCACGTGAATAACGACACCGTCCAATTAAATTAGTCACGGAACTCCGAAAAATTCGATATCAAAGTTCGGGCTCTAAATAACGATCAAATTCGATCGAATGCGATTCTAGCGAAATCTCTATTTTAAAACAATAACCGGGAGGGATCAGTTCCCGGGCGAGATTTTACTATAAGCACACTGACGAATTACACGTTTTATAAATCCTAAAAATGGGTCGAAATTTGGAATGTCACAAATACCATCTATGATATCTCGCCGGTGCGAATACTGATAGCCTCTTGGATCTACTATAGGGACTTGGAGGCCGGTCCAGTTCGCGCCGGATGACAAACCATGCAAGTTCTCGGGCAGGCGGACGAAGATCCTAGGGATCTTGGTCACACCAGAGTCCACGAGGCCTTTGGCTCCAGCCTTGGTCTCGTCGAATTCCTGCAATTCTTTCACTCTGTCGTAATGTGGTCCGCTACAGGTGGAGGATTCTCCATGACTGAGCAAGGTTTGCATCTTTGTAAGGGGAAATTTTGAAGCCTAGTAAGAGGATTGAATTGCACCCTTTCCGTGAGGCTATTTACAATTTATTTTTTGCAGAAACAAGGAGAGCCCGTAGGTGCCAGTTGCATCGACGGAGATCGAAAGGTTCTCTTATCACCGGATAGTGCCTGGATTAGAATTTTAGTCAAATGAAACTTCCAATCTGGCCACATGCTGATGACCATGGCCTAATTAATAATATAAGGGAAGTGTTTTATTATTCTCTCAAGCATTTATCAGGTGCATTGACTTTATATCAGCAATGAAAAACAAATTGTTTCGATTAACTAGCAATTATCACATCATGTTTCACATAGAATGCCAATATATCGATGGAGGGCCTGAAATGCGACCAAGGCAACAAAGTCTAGTTTCAGGCCTTGAAACTCTGACACCGATATTCACCTACACAAAAGTGGAACATCACGAGAAATATCTCATATCTAATTCTGAAATGTACCTTATTTGTGAGCATGCAAATAGGCAATAACTGTTTGGGAAGAAGAGAGAGCAGAAGCTGAAATACCATTGCAGATATCAGCAGGGATCAGCAATAGCTGTTTAACGAATGATTCAGACTCAGAGCATCTTCTGGAAGCTGTAGCGGCTAAAGTTTGTCAGAGTGGTCATGACGAGAAAAATGAGGGATCATTTCCAAATCGTTATGGTCTCCAGTGGTTTCAGGAATAGTTCCAGAAGCTTCCAGCTCTAGCCCTTCTAAGGTCACTGCTCAATCAGTGGGTTATTCAATTGATCAGCCCTATCATAGGGAAGGACCAGGCCTAAGTTCATCAGACAGAAGTCTTGCGATGTCTTCCACAAGTATTTCCTCTTCTTGTCAATCTTCACATGGCGAGCACTTAGATGGGTCATCGGAGCTTGTGAAAAAACAGCAAAAGAGGGCTAGACCTGGGGAAAATCTTATGCCCAGGCCAATGGACAGACAACTGATTCAAGATTGTCAAAAGGAACTAAGAGAGTTGGTGCCCAGTGGGTCAAAAGCAATTTCAAATGTAATTGCTGTGTTCTTGCTTTTGATGGTTTTGCTTCTTGCTAGGATTATATGTTCCTTTCTGCACTAACAAAATTTCAAACAATTGTAGTGTAGTATCGATGCACTGTTGGAGCACATAATCATGTCACGCCCTGAACTCTTGTCGAGCCCGCGACATCCCGCCTCCGGTCGAACAATTGCGATGTTCCAAGTTATCGCCGACCTCATTTAAACATCAGAGATTTTATCGCGCTAGCGGAAACCATAAACACCCTGACAAATTAAACTGAGGAGAATTGGAAGAATATACATTTTCATTCATTGTTAAAACTTGTTCCATAATATTTACAATAATACAAATCTTAATCTACCAGTGCACACCTTACTGAAACTATCGAAACCAAAAAGGAATCGATGACCTGGCGTTCATTCTCAAAAATGGTTCTCATCCAAGGTTTGACTCTTCAACCGACACTCTAACCTTTACACCCCTTACTCGGCGTCCATTCAAAATCTGACTCCTCATTCTCCGATTCTAAATTATCTTGCATTGACTGCTCTTCCGATGACTCCGGCTCCGCCTCGATCACTATTGGGTGGTTGATATCGCCCGATTCCACTGGAACCTTCTCCTGTCCATTCTCGGCTAGTACATCCCAGAAATGGATCTCAGGCTCAAAGTTGGGATCCATATATTGCTCAAACGAGAGTATGTACTGCGGTTCCCCTACTTGCTCTTTTGATTCTACAGAGTTGTTCTCAGGCTCGACCTCGGGTTCTGCCTCGGGTCCTACGTCCTGATCTGGTTCCTCTTCAGGGATAGGATCTAAGTCTATATCCATCAGCTCAGCTTCGGCTTGCGATGCCTCGGTTTCAGGTTCGTGCTCGGCTCTGGAAGGTCCTTGTGCTGCGGCTGTTGGATGCAGGCCAGACTGAGCCATGCTAACCTTGGTATTAGTTAACTCTCCATCAATTGGGGGCACGGCAGCCGGGTCCCAATCATTAACTAAATCATACGAAATGTCGAAACCTCTGACGGGACCAAACTCATCCCCATCAGTATCCCTAAAGTACCAAGCCGTGTATATGTTGGTCTCCCACAACGGTAATCCTATTTCTACATATACGGTCGTCGCGTGTCTAATCCAGGTCATTCCATCACCCATTTGAAACTCTGCCGTCTCGTACTTCGTGTGCACAGGTATGTACTCTAAAACGTACTGGTGGTGGTGGTGGTGCTGGTGGAGGGTTTATATCTCAAGTTGAGGTTCTGAAAATTGTTGGTTGATACAACCGTGAGATTACATCTTAGTAAGCACATCTCTAAACCCAACTTAAGCTATCATGTACCTCTAGACAATTACACAAACACACACGCAATCACACACATCAAGTCATCACATCGCAGATACATCAAATAATATTGTTAGGCTCAATCATGCGCACACCCGTACTCAATCACAATCACATCATATGTAAACATGCGCATGTACCACTCTCATCCCATTATTCCTTCCATTCTCATTTTCCATTTCCATTAGCCAGTGGCCCACGTTAAAGTACATGCCTCAGGCACACTGCGACCATTCATTTTTTACTTTCACTAGCCAGTGACCCTCGTTGAAGTATACGCCTCGGGCACACTGCGGCCATTAATTACATCACTTTCGGCCCACGTTGAAGTACACGTCTCAGGCCATGTTTCTTGCCTGCATAAACGTACACGCCTCAGGCTCAACATCTACCACCCACTGCATAACCCGCGTTGAAATATATGCCTCAAGCTGGCAGTCTTCTAATAATACCAAGCATTGTCCCGCGTTGAAGTATACGCCTCAGGACGGCACAATTTTCCACCATTTTTCGTGCCATGCCATACACACACCATCACTTTCTTGCTTATATATACACACGCTCAGTGCACATTTATTACGATTAACTGGCCCATCACATACGGCTCGTGCACGCATAAATTCACGCATATCACATGCTCACTCAGCATTTGACATGGCAATTTTAATAATTAATTTAATCTAACTCATGTGCGCACCCAACTGACATATTCCAATCATTTAATTATACAATAATACACTCAATTAAATTACCACAATTTATTAATAATTCAAATATACATCAAATGCGTTAATTCCCATTTTTCTCCCACCAAACGGTGTCGGATTAATTCCGATCCTTCACGGGACTTTCTCGCCATTAAATACCGGTTCTAAAAATCCAACTTGTGTCCCAAACAAATCATCACAGCCCCGTGAACAGTAATTCGCAGCTTGTGAACAGTAAATCACAACTTGTAATTCACCTTAAATTGTCCTCCAAAAAATTCAAAAATAATCCTCAAGGCCCGCCACAACATTTTAATCTTAAACCCCAATATTTCGCACCCGCATATTGTCAATTGCACCCCAAATCAAATTATTCGTCGATACCCATTATCCTAAATCGGGATTAGAGTGTGACTTACAAAGTTCTAGACTAAAATGGCTAGAACGAGAAGCGGTGGCACTTAAAAGGACACGGCGGAGAAGGCGGTGAAGCTCGGCAACGGCGATCGGCTTGCAGCGGTGGTTCGGCCCTTTGGTTATGGCTCACGGCCACTTGAGAGAGAGAGGGAAAGAGAGAGAGATGGTGGGGTTTGAGGCTGGTGGGGGTGGTGTATGGCGGCGGCAAGGCGGCTAGACGGCGGTCCGGAGTGGTGGTGGCAAGCAGTGGCGCCAGCAGTGAAGAAGAACAGCCAAGGGAAGCTCACGGCAAGGAGGGGGGAGGGGTTCACGGCAAAGGGGAAGAGAAGAATGGGGAGAGAGACAACATTCTTGACTCAAATAGTGTCCAATTGACCAAGGTGGAAATGACCATAATACCCTTTTCTCACATTTTTAATCCGACGGTCCCGATTTGATTTTATCTTGATCCGACGGCCGATATCGATTCTTGCACAAAAATATCTAAGGGTGTACTTGTAATTTCCCAAAAATCTAAGGGTAAAATTGTCCAATCAAAATTTTATGGCAAAATTACCAAAATGCCCTTTACCCTTAAAACATACCATTTTATAAATCCTAGGGTATTTTGGTCACTTTCTCTGTTTCTTGCCCAAATCGAATTTTTCCAAAGGATTTAAGCACACCAAAAATTCACACGTGTCCCCTGCAACGTCGTCCTAGCGTTCTGTCGCAACTTCCTAATTTTCCGGTGTCCAATTTAGGCAAAAATTCAATAATTAAATTCTATTAAATGGAACTCGAGCGTTTCTTGAGCTAATGGACGGCTTGCTGGGGAAATTCGCAGAATCGACTCATGACTGATACTGAATCGAGTCACGTGTAAGTCCATTCGGTGCGTGACGATCTCGATTGTCATTAAAATCGTGAAGATCAATCACTTGATCCGAGGGATACGATCACTTAGTATAGGTTCAAGATCAATCATCAAGTCATTTCGTGATTTAGCAGAATCACCCGCGATCCACTAGTGTGACAGTGGTGAACTGACCCCTAAAACTATCCTTGAATCGGCTTACAGTAACTCAAAATATCACTTCAGCGATTTAATGATCAAAAATCAATCTACAATCAAATTTTCTTTAGTCGTGCGAATTTAATTCCCCTATTAGCCTTTCGCTAATGGTTAGCATCTTAGGAATGATCAGTTCCGGATGAGAATTTACTACGAGCACATTTCATAAAACTCAGTTATTGTATAAATTTCAATTGGTGGAATTTCGGAATGTCATAAATCAAGCATATGCTTTTTATACAAAGCATCACTTAGGACACTGGTAAGCAAGACAAGTGCGCCGAATCGAAGGTGAAATGACCGTTCTCCTAAAAACTGTAGATGAAAATAGCCTGCAGTTGATTATGACTGTTTACACCAATGAAGCCTGTTGTAGATAATGACCACAACAGAAGAATTCAGCAAAAATGGGGCATCTCCTCTTCCATTTTTGACTAATCTTTTCATTATTTTGTAAGTAGCCTGCTGGTCCTCATTTCAATTGGCCAATGTAATGCCTTTGTTGTTGCTTGTAGTCCTTGTTTGAGTCGTTACACCTTTACACCTGTCGGGACACTTATTATGTCGCTTTAAGTGCGAAGTTTTTGTATATGACTATTTTCTCTGTATGACTCGCTTTGAAAAGTATATAAAATTCTTACTTTACCAAAAAAAAAAAAACAGCCTGTAGTTGGCATCCCAAGAAATGCATCGGTTCGGGATTATTTTTCTTCGACTTGGCAACACTCTAACTTTCTGATTAGTTTCAACTCTTGGACAAAAACCAGCTCTTGATACAGAGAGGCCTGATCGCATAACCTGGAAAGGCCACTCCTCTAGTTTGTTTTCCACTTCTTCGGCGTGGGAACTCATAAGAAACAAAGGTACGCATGTTCAATGGAGCTCCTTCATTTGGGATCGAGCCATTGCGCCAAGATACAGCTTCTTGCTTTGGCTCATATCACTGAATAGACTTCCTACACAAGTCATCTTGCTAAGCCATCATAGAATTTCCGATGGTATATGTGCCTTTTGTAGAAGCTGACCCGACTCTATTGACCATCTCTTTTTTTGATGTGCTATAACCGAATCCCTTGCTGTTTTTTGGGCAAACAAATGCAATCTATTGTGGCATAATAGATCTTGGAAAGAAAACCTCCATTGGGTTGTCCAAACTATTGGGGGGCAGAACTTTCATCAGAAAATTACTCGATTTGCACTCGGCGCAATGTGCCATATAGTATGGTTGGAACGAAATAACATCCTATTCAGGGATCATCCCCTTTTCATGCCAGCCCTCCGCAATCATCTCACCAAGTTGGTAAGGGACAAAAGCTTATCCATAACGCCTGTTGTAGATAATGACCGCAACAAAAGAATGCAGTAAAAATGGGCCATCCTCTCTTCCATTTTTGAGTAATCTTTTCATTACTTTGTAAGTGGCCTGTTGGTCCCCATTTCGGTTGGCCAATGTAATGCCTTTGTTGTTGCTTGTAGCCCTTGTTTGAGTCATTACACTTTTACATCTGTCGAGACACTTGTTGTGTTGCCTCAAGTGCAAGATTTTTGTGTACAACTATTTTCTCTGTATGACTCGCTTTGAAAAGTATATAAAATTCTTACTTTACCCAAAAAAAAAAATAGCTTGCAGTTTATCGGCATCTTCTTGACATGCTTTTTTTCTGTCAGCTCATTTTACTTTCCACATATTCATCTTCATAGATATCTAGACAAGGTCATCCTATCAATTAGACATCTAGGGCACATTGCATGTGTACTACAATAATGAACCAGACTTATGCGGAACCTCCAATAATGAACCAGGATTGAGCTGGACTGTGGAGTGGGCATCGATCTCAAGGTTTACTCAATCAGGGTCGAAAATCTTTGTAAGAAGCCAGCTGCTTGTGAAGGTATGGACATGTTATCATGTAGAGATCTTGTTTAATACCATGTTGTGATTTGGGGAGGAAAGTCAATGATTATTTCCAGAAAAAAAGGGTTTGATAATAACTGCTTTTGCCATGTATCTCCCGAATGAAGTGGGTAGTGGTGGGAGGTGTGGTCGTGAGCTATTTTAGCCTATTTGTTAGGTTTTGTTTTTATTGTAAAGATTTCTTCCTAGTATAGAATCTTTCCTATTGTATATCTCCTAATTAGGGTTATCATATGTCCCTATATATATAACAGGTTTGAGCATTGTAAATGTACAAAAAACATATTCATTGAATACAAAAAGGAGAGACTTTTTCTACATGGTATCAGAGCCCTAGGATTTGATCCTTGGGGTACTGTACGTCAATCATCGATTACGGCGGTCCCGCTCGCTAGTGAGTGGGCTGGGGGTTCAGGGGCAGCGCCCCCGAAATTTTTTTTTTGGCTCGCTTTCTTTCTCTATTGCGTCGTCCGACGTGCGTCTTACCTGATTTTCTTCATCGCAATTCAGTTTGCGAAGCTGATCTCATGGCCGACGAACAGTCGAGTGTTACAATTGACCAAGCGGATGCTAGTGCCTCTGCTATTGCTATTCTGGCAAACCTGACCGCTGCGATGAAGCAGCTCTTGACCCAGCAGGCCGCGCCACTGCGCGTTCAACCTCCTGTTGCACCGATTGCTGTCAAGCTTGATGGCAAAAACTATGGCGTATGGTCCTAAGTTGTTGAGATGTATGTCTCGGGCAAAGACAAACTGGGTTATTTGAATGGTGATTCTCCTGAGCCCCCTCCTACAGATCCATCTTTTAGACAATGGAAGACCGATGATTCTACGGTGAAAGGTTGGCTTATCAATTCTATAGAACCAGCCTTGATACCAAACTTTATTCGGTTTCCTACTGCCAGAGCCGTATGGAATGCTGTGGCAACGACATTTTTTAATGGATCTGACACCTCCTAAATCTATGATATTAAGAGGCAGGTTTCTCGATTAAAGCAAGGCAGTGGACCCATCGAGAAATATTATAATGATTTTCAAGGGCTCTGGCGTGAGATTGATTTTCGCCGTCCTAATCTTATGCAATGTCCGGCCGATATTTTGAGGTACAATGCCATTGTCCATGAAGATCGAGTCTATACTTTTTTGGATGGTCTCGATGACCGCCTGGATAATGTTCGTGCTGATGTTATGAAGATGGATCCATTTCCCACTATTGAACAAGCTTATGCCCGAGTCAGGCGAGAGGATATGCGCCAATCTGTCATGCTCTCCACTCCTGTCGAGATCACCTTTGGTTCCGCCATGGTGTTACAGCGGGGCAAAGGTGATCAGTTAGTGCTTTCTGCCCGGGGACATCGCCCTAAACCTGGTATGCCAATTCAATCCGAGGGATGCTCTCACTGTGGGAATCCTAAACATATAGCAGCATCTTGTTTTAAACTGCATGGTTATCCAGACTGGTGGGATGATTTTCAGACCAAGAAGAAGAAATAGGGCTCCCAAAAGGGGCGGAATGGAGGGCAAGCCTCTTTAGTGACTAGCGACTTGTCATTAATTCCCATGAAGCCTGAATCTGCTAATGTTGAATCTCTTGAAGGTAATTGTGGGTTTGTCTTTGCTAATGGACATGGTGATGGTCATCATGGGTGGATAATTGATTCTGGCGCTACAGATCATATGACTCCGGAATCTGGTGATCTTCTTACATCTACTACACCACGTCGAGATCATATTTACAATGCTAATGGATATACCTTTCCTGTGATGGCTGCTGGGCGTGTGTCTGTCACGCCTTCTCTCTCTCTATCTCATACCTTGCTTGTTCTTTCATTATCTAATTGTCTGTTATCAGTTGGACAGCTTACTAGTGAGTTGAACTGTGTTGTGCTTATGTACCCTGATTTTTGCCTGTTTCAGGACATTCTCATGAATGAGATTATTGGGCGTGGTACTAAGAGGGAGGGGCTGTATTTCGTTGATGAAATTACTTCTGGACGGACCTATCATTCTCGTAGATAGTTAGCTCAAGAGAAGGAACTTTGGTTATGGTACCGTCGGTTAGGTCACCCATCTTTTGGGTATTTACGGCATTTGTTTCCCAAGTTATTTCATGGTCTATCGAACTCTAGTTTTCAGTGTGATACATGTATTTTGGCAAAGAGCCATCACACTTGTTTTCCTCCCAGTTTGAATATAAGTTATACTCCTTTTTCCTTAATTCATTCCGATGTATGGGGTGCGTCTCCTATTACTATTGTATCTGGATTTCAATGGTTTATCATCTTTGTTGATGATTGCACACGTATGACTTGGTTATATTTGATGAAACATAAGAATGAGGCTGAAGCTATCTTTCAGACTTTCCACCGTATGGTTCAGACTCAGTTTTGGGCCAAACTTCAGGTTCTCAGGTCTGATAATGGTGGCGAATACTTAAGTAAACCTCTTGCAGCTTATTTTCAAGAACATGGTTTGATACATGAAACTTCTTGCCCTCAGACTCCTAAGCAAAATGGTGTTACTGAGTGCAAGAATCGCCATCTTCTTGAAACCACTCGAGCACTCTTGGAAGGTAGCCATGTTCCCCATCGTTTTTGGGATTCTGCCGTAGTCACAGCTGCTTATTTGTTGAATCGCATGCCTTCCCGCATTCTGAGCTATCGCACGCCAATACAAGCACTTGCTGCCCATGTGTCTCTTCCTTCGGTTCTTACGTTGCCTCCTAAGGTGTTTGGGTGTGTCGCTTACATCCATCTTCACAAAAATCAGCGGACCAAACTTGACCCTTGTGCATTCAAATGTGTGTTTCTTAGTTATGGCCCTTCTCAGAAAGGGTATCGGTGTTATGATCTTGCCGGGAAGCGCATGTATGTCACCATGGATGTAACATTTATTGAGACGGAATCCTTTTTTCCTTCCCCCCATTGTCCTGTTCAGGGGGAGATTAGTTGTAGAACCAAACATTGGTGGGAGGTAGTAGGAATTGCAGGAGCGACGGATGGGTGCGCACAGCCACGTGATTCTAAGGCTACTGAGGCTGAAGATTTTGAGCTACTGCTGCATGATTCTGAGGCTGCACGACCAGACAACACTGAATTATGACATGGGTCCGAACAGGTGCCAACAGATGCACAGCTGCAACAACCCTCCTTGTCTTCGCCCTCTTCGCCTTCTTTAGTACCACTCCAAGCTCCTGAGAATGTACCTGAGGTAAGTACTTCTACTATACTTGATTCTTTTAAAGATACTAATGTGCTTACTGGTTATAAGCTACCCGATAGGCATAATAGGGGTAAACCACCGAATCGATATTCTCCAAATGTAGAGGACCGCCGGTCTCGATACCCTATTGCATACTATGTGTCTGCCAAGAGGCTGTCCACACCACTACAAGCCTTCGTGTTTACGATTTCCTCAGTTCAAGTTCCAAACAGGGTTGAAGAAGCCATGAAGGATCCGAAATGGCTTCAAGCGATGGAGGCAGAGATGAAGGCGTTGGAGAAAAACCGAACTTGGAAACTTGTGGAACTACCAAAGGATAAAAAGCTGGTTGGATGTAGATGGGTGTTCACAGTCAAACATAAGGCAGACGGCACTATTGAGAGGTATAAGGCGTGACTGGTAGCTAAAGGGTATACACAGACTTATGGGGTGGATTATCAGGAAACTTCTTCTCTAGTTGCAAAGTTAGACACTATAAGAGTGTTGTTATCTCTTGCTGCAAACTTGGACTGGCCTTTGCATCAATTTGGTGTGAAGAATGCATTTCTTCATGGAGATTTAGAGGAGGAGATCTATATGGAGCTTCCACCTGGATATAGATGCGCAGATAAGCCGAACATGGTCTGTAAGCTGGAAAGATCATTGTATGGGTTGAAGCAGTCCCCTCGTGCATGGTTTGGTCGCTTTAGCTCAGCTATGAAAGGGTATGGATACTCCCAAAGTAACTCAGATCATACTTTGTTCTTAAAAGGTGCTCAAGGAAGAATGACAGCTCTTATTATATATGTAGACGACGTGATTATTATAGGCAATGATAGTGCAGAGATTATGAGACTGCAGGAATTATTATCAAGGGAGTTTGAGATGAAGAACTTGGGAGGTCTGAAATATTTCCTGGGAATCGAGGTTGCTAGGTCGAAGGAAGGGATTTACTTGTCTCAGCGGAAGTATATTCTTGATCTTTTGACCGAAGTTGGCATGCTAGATTGCAAGCCTGCAGACACTCCTATGGTACAAAACTGTAAGCTCGGAGAGTACCCTAATCAGATGCCTACTAATAAAGAGAAATACCAAAGGTTAGTAGATCGATTAATTTACTTATCACATACACGTCCTGATATTGCTCATGCAGTAAGTGTGGTGAGTTAGTTCATGCATGCACCTAGTGACGATCATATGAGTGCTGTGTGGCGCATCATTCGATATTTGAAGTCAGCCCCAGGAAAGGGGTTGCTATTTGCAAAGAATGGCCACCTTGAAATAGAAGGTTACACAAATGCAGATTGGGTTGGAAGTGTGACAGACAGGAGGTCTACATCAGGGTATCTTACATTTGTGGGAGGCAACCTTGTTACATGGAGAAGTAAGAAACAAAAAGTTGTAGCTGGGTCTAGTGCAGAAGCTGAATTCAGAGGTGTAGCAAAGGGGTTATGCGAACTTCTATGGCTTCGAAAGCTGCTAACTGAGCTCGGGTATCCACCAGGTTTGGAAATCAAATTGTTTTGTGATAATAAAGCAGCCATAAACATTGCTCATAATCCAGTTCAGTATGATAAAACCAAACATGTGGAGATTGACAGACATTTCATTAAAGAGAATTTAGAGGCAAAAGTGATCTAGTTACCATTTGTCAAGTCTGAAGACCAGTTAGCTGATATATTGACAAAGGCTCTATCAAGTAGAGAATTTCATTGCTCACTTATCAAGTTTGGTATCAAAGACATTTTTGCACCTACTTGAGGGGAGTGTGGTCGTGAGCTATTTTAGCTTATTTGTTAGGTTTTTTTTTTTTATTGTAAAGATTTCTTCCTAGTATAGAATCCTTCCTATTGTATATCTCCTAATTAGGGTTATCATATGTCCCTATATATATAACAGGTTTGAGCATTATAAATGTACGGAAAACATATTCATTGAATATAAAAAGGAGAGTCTTTTTCTACAGGAGGGAGCTTCCATTGTTAACGTAATCCTTATACTTTTTGGTCCGCAAATACCATTTTTGAATTAACTGATGAGTACCATCCAAATGTGGTTGATGTGCGCAGATGTCATGTGAAGAGTGCAGTCATTTTCTTGAGATAGCAGAAGCAATTAGAAGCTTGGGTCTGACAATCTTAAAGAGGTGTCACCGAAGAACATGGTGAGAAGATACGGATATGCTTTGTGGCTGATCTTGATATCTGAATGATGGGTTTGCTCAAGAATGAAATACATTAATAATGGTTGCATTCTGTTCTTTCTTGTCGCACTCAACAAAATAAGCATCCACAGAATGGATGTCTTCTGGTCGCACGCAAATATCGCAAACCCAGACTTCACCTTGAAACGCAACGTGCAGCCCTTGGCCTTAATCCAGCCGATGCTCTGTAATATGTGCACGTAAGTCATCCACGACATGGATTGGTCCAATTCTAGTTTGACCTTTGTGTTTCGTTTCTCCTTGGCAATAGGGAGGAATCCTTGCTTTCCTGTTGAGTTCATTTGTGAAGACGAGTGTTGTTACACACCAATGAGCACGTGAATGGGGTTTGAGTTCGCACGAGTCGCATCGTCCTTGAAACTTTTCGATGTTGGAGCCGCTGTGCATTGAATGACCTATCATGATGGGAGTTATGATGTTTCCAACGGTCTAAGTTTCAAGTTTTCTTGCTTCACTCCGCTGTTTTGCTGCTATATGCGGCTGCATTGAGGGTGAATTCAGCAAGATATGAGCATTTGCTCCTCGGTGTCTTCTCCAACACGTACCAAATGGCAGGAACTTAAAATACACGCGTTTTATAGTTATGCCGGAAATAAGTTCACTCTCTTTTCTGTTCATGGTACATTGGGCACATTTGTGAATGATGTGCACTTAACGGTGAATTGAATTGATTTGCCCGCGATTTGTCACCTGAACGCGATTGTGCATCTACTCTGTTTTCCGTTCTCACCCTCAGGAGAAGACTTTTGGGGGTGAAAATAGTCTATGGGGATGGTACGAAGGAAAATGACGACCTCGCATTTTGTAGGCAATCAGAAAATCATGGATAATACCTCAGATAAACAAATGGTCATTTTCCATTGAAGAGTGGATGCTGAAACTTTCAAGGAAAAAGCATACATTTGGTTAATGAATTTGCACTCTTCTTCAAATGTCTTTACCAAATTCATCATGCAATTAAGTTCTTGACTTGTAGAATTTGCCCAATCGAGCCAATCTTTCCTGACTCGGATGAATTGAAGCCTACGTGGTTGTCAACCCTGGTAAAGAATATGATGTAAATTGTTGACAATTATATTGTGCAGATCCAGTAGCAGAACAAGCAATCAGTAGCTTTTCATTCTATAGTTCCATCACTTATTTCGACATCAACTTCACACTGTAATAGATTGACACACTGGTTAGGATTTGATGGAGTTGGTAACAAAGAGACTTGATGGGTAAAAAATTATTAAGTACAAGGACTACATTAAAATTTTTGAATCACTAGTGCAAATTTAATGAGAAGATGTACACTTTTTTCCCATATTTACTATTAATTACAACGAATCTTCCATCGCATTCTAAAACTCAAGGTGCTTGAAGATGTAACTACTGTTTGAGGGACACTGGCAAGCGCCAAAGATTAATGCTAATCAATTGAAGAACATAGTCACACTCCACTTTGCATTAGAAGAATTAAATTTGACATTGATTTGTTTTTGACAAGTACGATTATATTGCACAAACCAAAAAAGGTAGTTACAAAGTCCTATCACAAACTCAGATACATGATATAACCAGTCATGATACTTTCATTCAGATTTTTCACAATTATGCTCTATTTGGAGTCACTTATCCTGAAATGAGGAAGTGTTGAATTGCCACTTAGGCCATGGAATTTGTAATAGTTGACGTATTCCGAAAGAGAGGTTTCTTTGTATATGGGCGGATTATTTTCAGAGAGAAGCTCCTTTATTGGCCCAAGGGATGTGGTTTTCTCTGTCCTGCTTGGGGAGAGAAAGCATGCAACCGAAACACGGGGTCCGACCCGCCTAGCAAGTACTCGGTGCTCCAAACTTTTGAACTTGTTGTTGGTAACAAGCTGCAACCATCGCATTAGGCCAGAAAAAGGAGTTATGACTTCAAAAGATGGGGTAAAGATGAATGCCAAGAGCCGGGCATAGAAGGCGGTGTGTTTTCATGTCGTCCTCTAATTAGTGCATGGCACGAATGTTTAAGATCAAGAGTTGAAATAAAGCTGTGCCTCGCAACATGGCTATGTTTTTTCACTTAAGATTCTTCTCAAGCGTTTAAGCTATCATGCTTAGATCGTACGACATTCCATTGGTAGCTCAGAAATTTTGTCTAGACTCATTATATAGTTGTTGATATGATGAAAGGCGATATAACTCGACTCCAGCTAGACATATTTTGAGGTCAATTTTGTATTTGGCATGTAGGTCGGAAAACATAAGGTCCGAAAAAAGTTGGAACTTTCTTTACCTGCATGAAGTCTCCAATGTTGGCTAGTAGTGCTCCATGCACGGGAACCACATCAACCCAGTGGTTTTCATGTAGGACTTGGAGGCCACCGTGGTGGTCTTGAAGGAGAAGAGTCAGATACGATATGTCCGAGTGATTGACTGTACCGAGAGTCAACTCTGGTTCAGGACAAGCTGGGTAGTAATGGCCTAGGACCGTCTCCGATTTCATACACTCGGTGCTACTGAGATAATCAGAAGCAAGGCCCAATGCCTCCGATAATAGTCCAGCTAAAGATGTTTTTAGTTCTGCCATATGCTTCTCGTACTCGAAAACTGCCTCGCTGCAAATGAGCTCATGAAAGCATTGTGTGTGAGTTTTCAGTATCAAGGTCTGTAGCAAAGAACACGTTCTTTTCTTATCGAACCAAATGCATATTCCACTTGTAGGACACCTTTGCACTCCCTCAACTATTACCAGGGTTGTTAAAGGGTACTCAAAAACCGGGCTTTCAGCCGTGTAGACATGCATTACACTGAATGATCCGCTTTGCACGGTTTTGGGTTTTTGAAAATACAGTTACAGAGGATGTTAAATTGAACCTCAACCTGTCCTTAGTAAGAGGAATGGCCACAACTGTTCACATCTCACGTAGCAACTCCAATTTTAGCTTTCATAAGTGATACACATACCTGCAAATAGGAGGAACAGCCTCTTGGTCTAGGTCACCATCCTGGAAATCAAACATGACAGTGTCCCTCCAACTCGCTGCTTTTGAGAAGAACAGATCTCCATTGCAAAAGTACCTCACTCTCTTCGTACCATCTCTAGAGTACAGCTCTCTCTTCACTTCCACTCGTTGCTCATGGAATTTCTTCACACCCTCCAACATGCTGTCCATCACGTCTAGCGGAATCCCGTGATTGATTATCTGAAAGAAACCCCATGCCTCTGATGCTTCGCGAATACCATCGATGATATCTCCCCGCCGAGAATCCCGATAGCCTTTAAGATCGACGATTGGCAACTGGATTGCCGTCCTGTTTGCATCAGTTGACAAACCGTGCAAGTTCTCGGGTGGGAAGATGAAGATTCTGGGGATCTTGGTCGCGCCAGAGTCCACAAGGCCTTTGACTCCGGCCTTGGTGTCGTCGAATTCCTGCAATTCTTTCTCTCTATCATAACCCGGGTTGCAGCGAGTGACGAATTGTCCATGACTCGGCAAGGTTTGCATGATCTTGTAGTGACAAAGTTTGAAGCCCTAATCCAGATTGGGAGAATCTGAGCCCTGATCAATGTGAGGCTGTGATTGTAATATTTGTACTTTTTATCCAAAAATAAAAAAAAAGAAAAAGAAAAGAAGAGCTGAAAAGTCAGAAGGAATAAAAGAGAAGAAGTGGACTTCAGCTATATAAAGGAAAAACAGCCTAGAGAGAGAGAGAGAGAGAGAGAGAGAGAGAGAGAGAGGACCGAGAGCTTGCAGGACAATTGGGAAAGAAAGAGAGGAAAGAAAGAAGAGAAGAAGAAGAAGAAAGAGAGGTGTACTCGCCACGTGAGTCTTGCCAGGCCGGAGTTACTTCGTATCGCAATGCTCGGTAAGTATTCGAGCTCCTCGTTTATTCAATCGGAGTATTTTTTGGATTAGGGCTCAAATTTCGGAATTGAGTGAAATTCAAGCTGCGTAGTCTAATTTTTGAGTCGTTGAGGTGCGTATATATATAAAATTGGTAGTTTAGGGCATCATGGAGCCGTGGAATTTTACAGAACTCAATTTGGATTTACCATTTACCCGAAACGAATTTTTGAAGTTAAGCGCGCGTGGTGAATAGTGCGCAACCAGCTGCTTTCATGCCAATTTTCGTCACCTTTGTCCCGCTTTTGGTTTAGCCAAGTTGGGGTTATTGTAGTGTTTTGAATGGATTTTCTATTGACTATAAGCTCGCTTGGAATGGAGTTTGGTGGAGAAAATTATGACGCAACCAAGTTTTGTGCTCAAGCTCCACATTGCAGAAGGTTTTGGATAATCGCTTCGGACGAGCAATTTGAGTCGTTATATTAACATTTAAGCCTAATTTAGCCGAGTCGCAGTCAAGGTAACATTTTACTCGATTTTAAAGTTGTTTCTCGCTTATTTGATAGGATTGTAAGCTCGACGGTTCGAGTAATCTTCGTCGTTTGGTCATAGGCATTCTCAGGTAAGTGGTGTTATTTTTTCTTCGTTTTCGTGAAAACCATGCCTTGAAATGTATATGGAACTTAAACTAGCAGTATTGTTATTGCATAAAAGTTTGGATCGGGCATTTACTACTCCCTGGTCATTTGACAATGGTTTTAAGAAAGATATTGCGAATGGACATATATATATATGCATATTATGTTGCGAGCTGGTTTATGGAATGAGTTTTAAGATGATTTGAGAAACGTTTTATAAAATGTTACAAAAGGTTACTCATATCAATTTGCGAATTATGTTTATGAAATGATATATATGTATCGCTTTGTGAAATGATTATGGAAACGTATTGTGATTTATGAAATGGTTTTGGAATCATATTGTGATTTATAAAATGGATTATGAAAATGTGTCGTGAAAGTTTACGTATATGTATTGTATTGTGAAACTGGTTTATGAATGATTTAAGAAATGATTTGAGAAAATCGCGTATGGGCTATGTTGTGAAAAGTTAATTGTTTGGTTTATGAGATTCATTTTTGGATTGGATTTCTAGTATTGAAGAATAATTATTTGATGGCTCATATCGCTATGACGAGAACCCATTAAGGGGGGGAATATGCATACTGTCAAAACGTCCTTCTAGGTCGAATTGCCGACTATATAAGTGGTAAACCTAACCAAGGGGGTAAACTTGGTCGCTTTTGTCATGGCGTTAAATGTGATCATAGTTTGATGATGAGCATAAGATTACTTGATAGAATGGACCATCGACGTGTGATTGATGAGATTAATCGATGGAATGGACCATCAATGTCTGATGTGATATGAGATTAATCAATGGAATAGACTATTGATGTGTGATTTAAGATTAGTCAATGAAATTGACCATTGACATAATTTTTAATTGAGATTGATCAATGGACTTGACCATTGATGTTTATGATGGTTTTAACGAGTATTTCTTATTTGTGTAAAAACTTGTTGAAATAAAACAACTCTTATGTAATCTGATATGTATTTTATATACTAAATTTGGTTTCTAAAGTTTTGGTATCAATTTGTAAATATGTATAGTGATTGCTCGATCTGCTTAGAAGAGATATGCATTACTTACTGAACTGTTGTTGCTTATCCCTCTCTTTTCCTAATCTTTCAGGTTTCTTGGTTAGTAACCAATAGAGCGAGAGCGATATCATGGGGATTTTTAGGAGTTGGATTCCTTATGGTGTGAGACCGTGTCCTTTGGATAGAAGGACGGCCATGTTATCCCCAATCCTAATAGATTTCAGGGTGTGACAGTGACCATGTGAATGCCTAAGACTCCCCGGACACAACAATCTATTCACAGGTTGCTGCGTGTACAGATACATGTCTAACCCATCTTTTTTCTTCATTTGATATGTAAATGCGAAATGAGATTCATTTATGCACAAAGTTGCTTGGATCTAGGCCAACTCAAACCTGGGATAGCTGCACCCGTGACCTGAATGAATGGTGCGGTTTCTGGAACCCACCAGAAGCTTTTGCCCCAAAGCCCACGCAAGTGGACGATTGCGAGCGGAGACTTGGGATAGCTACGGCTGCAAACAGTGACCAGCGAATGGTGAATTCAAGGAGAAAGCGCACATTTGGTTCATGATTGCATTCTTTTTCTGAGTCATTTTCAAATTTGCTGAGCAATCGTGTTTTTGAACTTGTAGAATTTGTCTGATTGAGCCAATTATTCTCTTACTCGGACAAATTGAAGCCGACGCGCTTGTCGATGCTAGTAAAGAATATGATGTAAATTGTTGACGATCAATTTGTGCTGATCAAGTTGCAGAACAGTTAAGCTAATGTTCAATAGCTTTTCGTTCTGTGTTTTCCATCACTTATTTCAACAACAAACTTTTGGCAGGAATAGATTGATACGCTAGTTTCAATTTGCTGTAGTTGGTAACAAAGAGAATTAGTTGGGAAAAAGTTTCATGAGTACAATGACTAGATTGTAGAATGGATTGAAATGCCTGTATGCCTAATCTATCCAAAGTGGACGCTCTATTTAGCAATACGGGATGCTCCTTCATAACTTCTTGCAATATTTCCCATACAATGGGCTCTTTTTTCCGAATTTTACTCTTAGCAACTTCTACGTTTGAAGCAGGATGTTGTCTAATTAGCCCATGAATTACAAATGTCCTATAAAGCTCTACTGCTATTTCTTGAGGCAATCCACATCTATGAAATGGAAGTCAGGGTCCTACGACAATGACGGAATGACCCGAATAATCGACCCATTTGCCAAGTGGAGTCTTGCAAAATCTTCCCTCTTTGCCTTCAATTACATCTGAAAACGACTTGTAAACCTTGTTATGACCATCCCTCATTGGTTGTCTACAAATTCCATTATCAAGAAGTGTTTTCATGGCTTCTTGTACTAATTTTTCTTGACACATTAGTAATTCCCTTCTTATAGATCTACTTGTTGTTAATAGACAATTTGTGAGTTACTTGCGCAAGTTTGATGCCTAAATGTGCACTTCTTTCCAATATTGAATATGAATAATGACAATTCTTCCTTCATATCTAAAACTCGAGGTTCTTGTAGATGCAATTACAGTTTGAGGTAAACTCACAAGCGCCAAAACCTAATGCCAATCATTTGAAGAAGATAGTCACATTCCACAATGCATCGGAAGAATGGACTTCGATATTGATTTGTTTCAGATGAGCAAGATTTTATTGCACAAATCGAAACAGGTGGTTGCAAAGTCTTGCCACAAACTCAGATATCTGCTATAACCAGTCCAGACACATTCATTTAGGATTTTCCATAACTCTGTTCTTTTTGGAGTCCTTTATCCTAGAATGAGGAAATGCTGAATTGCCACTCAGGCCATGAGATTTGTAATAGGTGCTATATTCCAAAAGAGAGGTTTCTTTGTATACGGGTGGATTGTTTTTAGAGAGAAGCTCCTTCATTGGCCCAAAGCGTCTGGTTTTTTGCATCCCGTGTGACATTCCGAAATTTCCATCAATTAGAATTTATAAAATAACTGAATTTTATGAAATGTGCTCGTAGTAAATTCTCTTCCGAAACTGATCATTCCTAGGAATGCTAACTATTAGGGAAAGGCTAATAGGGGAATTAAATTCGCGCGACTAAAGAAAATTCGATCATGAATTGATTTTCGACCATTAAACCGCTAAAGTGATATTTTGAGCCATTGTTGGCCAATCCAAGAATAGTTAGGGGTCAGTTCGCCACTGTCACGGTAGTGAATCGTAGGTAATTCTGCTAGACCACGAGATGACTTGACGATTGATCCTGAACCTATACAAAACGATCGTACCCCTCAGATCAAGTGATTAATCTTCGCGATTTTAATGACAATCAAGGTCGTCACGTATCGAACGGACTTGCACGTGACTCAATTCAGTAACAGTCATGAGTCAATTCTGTGATATTCCCCAGCAAGCTGTCTGTTAGCTTGAGAAACGCTCGAGTTGCGTTTAATAAAATTTAATTATTGAATTTAGCCCAATTTGGATATCGGAAAATTAGGAAATCACGGCGAAACGTTAGGACGACGTTGTAGGAGACACGTGTGATTTTTGGGTGCGCTCAAATCCTTCAGAAAAATTTAATTTTGGCAAGAAACGGAAAAAGTGACCAAAGTACCCCTAAGATTTATTAAAGAGTAAGCTTTAAGGGTAAATGGCATTTTGGTAATTTTGCCATAAAATTTTGATTGGACATTTTTACCCTTGGATTTTTGGAAAATTACAAGTATACCCTTGGATATTTTTGGGTGAGATTCGATCTCGACTGTCGATTTTAAGATAAGATCAAATCTGGACCGTCGGATTAAAAATGTGAGACAAGGGCATTCTAGTCATTTTCATAATTGGGTCAAATGGACACTATTTAGTCAAGACCTTATCTCTCTCTCTCTCTCTCTCTCTCTCTCTCTCTCTCTCTCTCTCCATTCTTCCTTCCCCCTTTGCCGTGAAACCCCCCCCCCCCCCCACCGTGAGCTCCCTTGGCCGTTCCTCCTCCATGCCGGTGCCGCCGCTCACCATGCCGTCGTACGCCCGGACTGCCTTGCTGCCGCCGTATCGCCCTCAAGCCGCAACCACCAACTTACCGCCGTCCCTCTCTCTCTCTCTCCCCCTCTCACCGTGAGGCCGTGGCTCATGGCCAAGGAGAGCCGGACCACCGCCGCAAGCCGATCGCTATCGCCGAGCCTCGTCGCCATCCCCGCCGTTCCTGATTGAGTGCCACCGCCTTCCGTTCTAGCCAATTCAGTTTAGAACTCAGTAAGTCGCACTCTAAACCCGATTTAGGACTTCAGGTATCGAAAGATGATTATTTTTGGGGAAAATCGGATTTATTCGGGTGTGGAATTGTGGGAAATATGATTGGATTCTTGTGGCGGGCCTTAGGGTTTTATTTTGGAATTTTTGGAGGAAAATTAAAGGTTGAAAATAGGCTGTGAATTACTGTTCACGAGGCTGTGATTGATGGATCGGGACGCAACTTGGATTTTTAGAACCGGTAATTAATTGCGAGAAAATGTCGTGAAGAGCCGGCAGTGTAATCTTGTGATTTGAGGTGTGGAATTTACTGTTCACTGGCTGTGATGTGTTGTGTGATGTGCTGTGATTGGTTGTTTGACGCGTGGATGGCACCGTTAGGTCCATCTCTGAATTTTATGAAAGTTCCGTGAAGGGCTGAAATTGATTTGACAATGTTTTTTTTTTGGTAAGGATGATTTGACAATGTTTGAGCGCGTAAAAATGCGAAATTATGCGTGAATACGCGTTTGAGGTGTGAATGCGTGATTGTGAGTGCAAATGTGTGCATGGAATGTCACGCTCTGAACCCTAACAAGCTTGCGACATCCCCTATTGCGGTCGAACAGTTGCGACGTCCCAGGAATATCGCTGACCCAACCTAAACATTAGGAACACATGCGAAAGCGAAAATAAAACCCTTGACTATAAAGACGATGATGGGGTAGTTCAACATGACAGCCAATTAACAACAATATTCATTTACATACAATACCGAAGCATCCAGCATACAAACATCATAATACCAACGTACTTAGCAAACTAGCATCCGAACTCATCGACATAACAAAAGGCTCGGATGGCTTGATTAACTTAACTTCACTATAGGTCGATCCATCCAACGCAATCCCTAAAATACCCTAGGAAAACTATTGATCGCCATCTTCCATTCCGCTTCTGATTTTTCTGGCTTCTACCCTGGAGGATCACCTGCAGCTCCACAAGGCCCCACGGGCAACTACTCGAACTCCAAAAAGAGGAGGCAGGCCTCCTGGGTCAAAGGCTGGGGGTATGAAATTGTGGATTATACAACTATGAGACGAATCTCAATAAGTGTACAACCCCAAACCCCACGTAAGCACTCACGTATTGCCAGACGAAAACACGCATATTACACGACAATCAACCAAACTAACAATCACACACGACCCTACCTGGAACCCATCGTGTGCGTCCCTGCACATTAGACAATATCACAGCTAACATGCCACAACAATACATTCTAGCCGCGCACGTGCCTCGATTATAAGGCAAAATCTACTTGGGCACGTCCCATACCGTGCCTAACAGATGCTACCCCATAATTGAGCACTACAATACGCGATACAAACAACACTCGCACATGAACTCACACCATGCGTCAACTTTCACAATCCTCACACGTCTTGCCAAGTCCAACTCATTCTCAACCCTTCCACCACTACCGCGCCCGCGTAAAATGCATCAGGCCAACGGTCTTCTGACCTCGCCAGGCATTGACACCTCGTCGGGCCGGGCATCGCCACCTCGTCAGGAACGGCATTGTCCCGCGTAAACGAACACGCCTCTGGACGGAATCCTACACTCAACTTTCCTTCTACCGTGCCCGCGTAAAACGCATAAGGCCAACAGTCTTTTGACCTCGTCAGGCATCGACACCCTGTCGGGCCAGGCATCGTCACCTCGTCAGGGACGGCATCGTCCCGCATAAACGAACACGCCTCAGGACGGATTTACCCCGCGTAAACGAACAAGCCTCAGGGTATCACTTTTCCAACAAATCCTACATTCCCGTACCTTCGTTCCACTCATTCCACACGTACCACATGGCCACACATACATATGGCCACACACAATTCCACATCTCACACACACTTCACAATTACACCTCCTCATCACGCAAACACCACACAAACACCCAAGCTTGGCACGCGAACTTAATGCGCAATCACACCACCACACCTCACAACCACACAATCACACATACGAGTTCATTCAAGCATCAAACTACCCGTCAAAATGCCACGATAACACCGAATAATTCTCGAGAGAGAAAAAATTCGAGAATATACAAAATCGGGTCCAAATTGGGCAGTTGCACAGTAACAGAAATCCATTTGAAATAAATAGTAAAACAGCTCCAAAAATTATGAAATTTGGATATGTTGTACAAAACATCTTGATAAACATTTTCCGTGAAGGACTCAAAACCTAGATCCAACTGTAAACACCTCTTTTTGTCACTTAAAAACAGACAAAAATCAACCCGTCCAGTCGGTCCGTCTGATCATAAAAATACATCTCAACCAGTACCCATATTACTTTGAAAAGCCTTGAAATTTTTATATGTTATAGACACAAGTGTCCCCAACAAGTTTTATGAAGGAAGTATTTTGAAAATGGGTCTGAAAAAATTTATAAAAATTCAAACAGACCCGAAGGTCGGATGAACTGTAAATCCGGTAGACTGAATTTGGTCCAAAATGGGCTTACGAATGGCATTAAATGACCCCCAAAAATTCCAGATTTAATATATGTCAAACTTCAAGATGTTACGAACAACTTTCATGAAAAATACTTCCTCAAATTCAGGCCACACAAGTCACAGTAAAAATAGTAAAATCCGGCGACACGGCAGCAACCTTACCGGAAATCAATCAACACGCACCACTAAGCAAACCAAGCACAATCAGCCATGAAATCAACTATCCACAACCCTTAAACTACCCAAATCGAGCCATAAACGTGTCTAATAATACTCGAGGTCCTAGGGAGAGTTTGGGGAAGTCACTTACTTTAGAGAAGTGGAACAAACTAGCTGGATAGGTGGCTGGAACAGCGGAACAGCAGTAGCAACCAAGCAACGGCGCCGGCGGCCAAGCGGCAGTGAGCTGGTGGTCGGCCAAAATGCCTCACGCACAAGGGAGAGGAAAGGGAAAGAGAGCTGGTTCGGTGGGGGGGTGAGGAGAGAGAGAGAGAGAGGGAGAGAATTATGAGGGAAAGAGAGAGAGAGAGAGAAAAATGAATATAAATATCTACCCCCAATAATTAATCTCAAAACCCCACTAGAAATTATCAAAATACCCCTCTAACTACCTTCCGATTCAATGGCCAAGAATCAATCTCATCCAAATCCAACAACCCATGATCGTCCTTATCTAATAATTCAAGGGACGAAATGGTAATTACTCAAAAAGGGAGAGGCATTCCTATCCATCAAATTTTCAGCCACACAGGATATTTCTCAGTCCCCCGACTTAATCCAGTCCTTAAAATTCGTTCGCGGTCCCAGGGGCAAAACGGTCATTTTTCCGGTTCCGGACCAAAATTCATTTTTTTTTTCAGAAATGAGTGGCCCCAAGGTTGGCCACACCAAAAACGTCATCGACCGCTCAAAATTGTCACTTTTAAAATTCTCGATTCCCAGGCCCGAATTTCAAGAAATGACTAAGATTGAACAATCGCAACTTTAACTTATCTCTAGCTAACGGGTGGCTCATTGGAATTATGCGCTCTCGACCCGTGACCGATACTAAGTCAAATCACGTATAAGTTTGCTCGAGCCAAGGCGACCTCGATTGTCATATAATTGCGAGGGTCTGCCGCTAGTTCCCTTTGGACACGATCAATCAAATAGATCGGTCTCTGTTAGCCCAAAACATTCCCTCGTCAATCCTTATGGTCTAAGGTCGAACTAAGGTCGAGTTCTTTGGTCGTGCGAACTCAATCCCGTAATAGCCTTACCCATAAGGTTATCATCCCAAGAATGCGCGGTTCTTGGTGAAATCTCACTATAAGTACATTGGCCAAAATATTCATTTCATGAATCATGGGAAAATGATCGAAAATTTAGACTGTTACACGGAAATTCATGAGAAGGTGTGAAAGTGTGAGAATGGGATTGGGCCGAGTACCATAAACTCGGGGAGCGATCACGTAGGTCTGTTGCATTTGGCACAGGCTGAGGCTTGAAAAAGCAAGTATGAGAATCGGTCCGAGACACGATCAGCTCGAGTGAGACCGGGATTGGATCGATGCATGATAAGCTCGGGTTCCGATCATGTAGGCTTATCGCATTTGGTGTGGGCTGAGTTTGGGATCAAGCCTGAGACGTGTGATGCTCAAGTTGCAATCGGGGCTTGAGGCGTGAACGAGTACGCGGGCCGGAAGTTTGGTGATGAATAGTCGCAGTGTGCCTGAGGCGTGTACTTCAACGCGAGACACTGGTGAGGGTGGTAGAAAGAAGAAATGAGAATGGAATGAGTACGTGAGATGAGAATTGTACATACGTGTGTTGCATATGATGTGCTTGCGATCGAGTGTGAAATGCCTGCTATGTAATGAATTGGCACGTGTGTGATTGTTTTGTGTTTGTCTAGAGGTACGTGATAGCCTAGATTGGGTTTAGGGGTGTATTTGCTGAGATGTAATCTCACGGTTGTATCAACCAACAATTTTCAGAACCCCAACCTGAGTCATGAACCCTCGGCCACCACCACCACCAGTTCATTTTGGATTACCAGTGCACACGGAGTACGACGTAGCAGAGTTTCCGATGGGTGACGGGATGCCATGGATTAGACACACGACGACCGTATATGTAGAAGTAGGATTGCCGTTGTGGGAGACCAATGTGTACACGGCTTGGTACTTTAAGGACGTTGACGGAGATGACTTTGGTCCCGTCCGAGATTTCGACATTCCATATTATTTAGTTGGAGATTGGGACCCGGCTGCCATGCCCCCAATCGATGGAGAGTTGACTAGTACCGAGGTTAGCTTGGCTCAGTCTGGTCTGCACTCAACAACCGCAGCACAGGGATCTTCCAGAGCCGAACACGAACCAGAACCCGAAGCGTCGCAAATTGAAGCTGAGCCGATGGATATAGACTTAGATCCTATTCCTGAGGAGGAACCAAAACAAGACGTAGGACCTGAAGTAGAACCAGAGGTCGAAGCGGAGAATAATCCTGTTGAGTCTGAAGAGCATGTAGGGGAACCGGAGTACATACTCCCGTTTGAGCAGTACATGGATCCTAACTTTGAGCCTGAGTTCCATTTATGGGATGTATTAGCAGAGAACGGTCAAGATGAGGTTCCGGCAGAATTGGGCGACATCAACCACCCGATAGTGATCGAGGCGGAGCCGGAGTCCTCGGAAGAGTAAATTGGTGCAAGAGAGTTCATAATCGGAGAATGAGGAGTCAGATTCAGAATGGACACCGAGTAAGGGGCGTAGAGGTTAGAGTGTCGGTTGAAAAGCCAGGCTTTTGTAAGAACCATTTTTGAGAACGAATGTCATGTCAATGATCCCGTTTGATTTTGATAGTTTTAGGAAGGTGTGCACTTGTTTAATTAAGTTTGTAAAGTATGAATATTGTGGTGGTACAAGTTTATTTGAGAAATGAAAATGTATATTCTCCCAATTCTCCCCAGTTTAATTCGTTAGGGTGTTTATGGTTTCCATTGCGAATTTAAGTCTCTGATGTTGATGAGGTCGACGATAACCTGGGATATCGCACTCTTCGACCAAAGGCGGGATGACGCGGGCTCAACGAGGGTTCGGGGCGTGAGATCCTGCTTGGGTGAAAGCATGCGACCGACACTCTGGGTCCGACCAGCCAGGCAAGTACTCAGTGCTCCACACTTTTGAACTTGTCGTTGGTTCAAGCTGCAACCATCATATCAGGCCAGAAAAGGAGTTATGACTACAAAAGATGCGGTAAAGATTGCCAGGAGCCAGGCGCAAAATGCTGTGCGCTTTCATGTCGTCCTCTTACTAGTGTGTAACATGGTTGTTCATGGTATCGTGGGAAGTTCGTACTACATTCCATTGGCCGCTCCAAAATTATTGTCTGGACTCTTACATAGTTAATGTAATGAAGGGCGATCGAAGTCGACTCCGGAGAGACATATCTTGAGGTCAATTTCGTATTTGCTATGCAGGCCAGAAAACATAAGGTCAGAAAAGAGTTGGAACTTTCCTTACCTGCATGAAGTCTCCGATGTTGGCTAGAAGCGCTCCATGCAAAGGAAACACGTCGACCAAGTGGTTTTCATGGAGGACTTGGAGGCCGCCATGGTGATCTTGAAGGAGGAGAGTCAGAAACGATACATTGAAGTCACTAATCATGTCGAGAGTCGATTCTGATTCAGGACAAGTTGAGTAGTATTTGCCTATTATTATCTCCGCTTTCATACACTGAGTACAACTGAGATAATAAGAACCAAGCCGCAATGCCTCGGATAATATTTCGGATAAAGACGTCTTCAGTTTTGCCATATGGTTGTGATACTCAGAAACTGCCTCTCCGCATTCGAGTAAATGAAAGCACCGGATGAGTTTTCATTATCAAAGTTTGCAGCATAGAATACGTTATTTTCTTATCGAAAAAAATGCATGTTCAATCTGTGGAACACCTTTGCACTCCCTCAACTATTATTAGGGTTTTTAGGGAAAATTACCACAATAGCCCTAAATCTATTGCAATCGTGCCAATTTAGTCCTAAACCTCATTTTTTTATCAATTCAATCCTAAACCTTTTGTATTTGTGTCAATTCAGTTCATCTAGCCACTTTTGGCTAGCCGGCGCTAATGTGGTCGCCGATCAGTGCCAACGTGGACTGTTGGCCGACGTTAACGTGGTAATTTTTTTAACATTTTTTTTCGATTTTTTTCCTTTCTCTTTCTTTTTTTGTTTTTTCTTTCCTTCTTCCCCTGGCCAATCGATGGACTGGCCAGAGGCTAAGGCCGGTGAGGATGAGCCTCAACCTCGCCATTTCGAGCAAGGTCGAGCCTTGCTATGGCTGTGGGCGAGGTCAGCCATGGCGAGGCTCAACCTCGCCCAATGGCTAGTCTCACCATGGCTGTGGGCGAGGTCGGCCATGGCAAGGTTTTGACCTTGCCAGCCCTAGTCTCTAGCCGGTTGCCGGATCGGCCAGGGGAAGAAGGAAAGAGAATGGAAAATAAATAAATAAAACGAAAATGAACAAAAAATATTAAAAAATTGCCGTCTGGCTGGCCAAAAGTGACTGAATGGATTGAATTAGCACAAATGTAAAGGATTTATGATTAAATTGACCAAAAAAAAAGTTAATAACTGAATTGACTAAAAAATGCAAGTTCGATCTATGGAACACCTTTGCGCTCCCTCAACTATTGCTAAGGTTGTTAAGGGGTACTCATAAACCAAGCTTTGAACGGGAACAACAACGAGGACACCGGGAACCGGTTGTCAATTGAGAACATTCATGACAGAATCAAAAGCGATGACGGAGATGCCCGCGACGATAGAGATGAAGGCAAGGAATGGTTGACAATTGGACGAGCCAGCGAAAGACAGAGGGCTTCCTTTTGTATGTTCATGAATGTGTTTAGTAATTACCGTGATTATTTTGGTTTCGAAACATGTTCAATAATGTGTTTTGGGCTGGTTCAGGTTTAAAACTCGAAACTGAACCGAACGGAACCATCAGAAGCCCATTGTTTTATTCACTAGCCAAATAGAAAGGAAACTCAACTAGAAAAGACTCGAAATTATTTATTTGGGTCAGTTTGGTTTGGGTTTTGGCTCCTGTGGTTCTTTTTGAAATCCCTATATATGTATATATTATACCAGATTTCGATAAATATGTTTCTTGTACCGTTTATAAATATGCATAATAGATACTTGATTTGCTTAAAAGTGATTTTTACTTCTTATTGAATAGTTGTTTGCTTATATCATTAATCTCAATTCTTTTTCAAGTTCTACAGCTTTGGGCAAACAGGAAAAGAGTGGTATCAACGGGGAATATGGGAGTTGGATTTCGGTATAAGTTGAGATAGTTGTACTTACATTGAAATAGTATTTGTTGGAATTAGTTTGTTGGTCAGTGGAGGATTTTAGAACTCTGTTCCTATAACCAACTTGCTGTTTTATCATATATGTAGATGGATGTATATTTTGATAACAATTTAATGTTGCTTTTGTTGATGAGGCTGCATGAGAACTGCCGTGTCATTTTTCCTATACCTGTAGAGTTGGGGTGGGACAAATATGAGACTGTTAGTCATCAAATTCCTAGACACTAGAAGGAGAGCTCTCTGCTTAAATGAAACAATGAATTTGGGCATTTTATCACAAGGGTTAGTGCTGGGGTATACTAAGACCAATCCTCAAAGTTTGTATGATAAGTAGCGTGTCGTATCACAAGCGGACTTGATGTGAGTGGATCATATTTGAGTTGAACTTGACACAGACTTATCGAGAGAAATTTGAATTTAATCCCACTAACTCAAAATATACACAACCTGATAAGTTTTGGTTGCCTTCTTTTTACCAAAAACAAATTTTCATCATAATGAATTTGGAACGAAGCGAGACACATGAGACGAAAATCAAATATGATGCCATGACGCAAATTTACAGTCCTAAATTTGCCATTAGAGAGATTGTCGCATCGACTTTGAGAGCTCTAATGGATGATATTTAAAGAGATGGCGAAACTCATTACACATTTAGAGCTTATATTGAAGTATCAGTTATTACCATAGTGAGGTCAAAGATATTCAAATGTTTTCACAGCTTGAAGGGGCACGCAGTCATATTCTGGCTATTTCTTGTTTCAGTCTTATGTAACCAATGTGGACTCTGAATATTCTGTTCACTTGTAGTCCTGTTACTATATCTAATGAAAAGATTGAGCCGTCATATTTCATGCGAACACCAACACCAACACCTTCAGTAAAGCTTTTACACACTTTTGTACTCTCTACTTGGACTCGCTAACTCTGAAATGAGGAAGTACAGATTCACCATTCAGGCCATTGCCACTGGAGAGGTAATACCCGAAATAATCTGTGAAAGAGATCTCTCTGTACACGGGTGGATTGTTCTCATCGAGAAGCTCCTTTATTGGCCCATACGACTTCTGCATCTCTCCTGGTAAAAGGAAGCATGCGACCGAGACCCGGGGCCCGGCCCCCCTGGTGAGGACCCGGTGTTCCACGCTCTTGAACTTGTCGTTGCTAACAAGCTGCATCCACAAATCAGGCAAAAGGAAAATCATTCTTTGACTCGAAGATAACTCGACGTTAATCGAATCGGAAACATACGTGGTAAATGACAAATGTGAATGATCTCTGTACCTGCATGAAGTTTCCAATGTTGGCTAGGATTGCTCCAGGCACTGGGGACACATCAATCCACTGGTTTTGGTGTCGGACTTGGAGGCCTCCATGGTGGTTTTGGAGAAGAAGAGTGAGAAATGAGGCATCTGAGTGATTGATTGTGCCTATAGTCAGCTCTGGCTCTGGGCAAATTGGGTAGTAATGGCCTGCCATTCTCTTGGATTTCATGCATCCAATGTCACCAAGATAGTCTGAATCAAGCCCTAATGCCTCTGATAGTAGTTCAGACAGAGATATCTTCAATTTTTCAACGTGTCTTTCGTACTCGAAAACCGGCTCTCTGCAGAGGAGGGAAAGAAAGCATCGTGAACGTTTTCTTCCTTTTCCTCTCATTTTAGCATAATACACGGTTGCCGTTCTGGTTTTGGACTAGTCAAGATTTTCACAATAATAAATGCTTTCTTGACCCACTGAATATGTGTTCTGGGAATCGAAAACTCCTTATGTAGATAAGAGAGTTAGGTTGGCAAGTAGCCACATGTGAATGAGTAAATGAAGGAAGTGGGAAGAAATTTGATCGAGGGCTGGTACTGTGTTAGAGTGTGAATGAACAGTCAAATGTCCTAAAAGTTTACAATGAAAGGGTATGACGCGATTCGCGCGTTTCTATCTGAACAGTCCTGCAGTAAGATGATGAAAGCTTAACATGCGCGAATCCAAATGCTTATGGAAATAATGAACCCACATGAACAAGGAAGGGAAAATCATAAATGGATAAAAAAAAAAAGTGAAGCATCGAATACGAGATATCTCGCCCTGATACTGTAATTGTATTGAATTTATAAGGAAAACTGTTCTCTTTCACTTTCAAAATAACATAGAAACACGATATAAATAGTAGATCAATCATGATTCAGACCTGCAGAGAAGAGGGACCGCCTCTGGGTCTAGCACTCCACGCGAGAAATCAAACCAGATAGTATCCTTCCAAGTTGCTGCTTTGGACCTAAACAAGTCTCCATTGCTGCAGTACCTAAATTTCTTTGCATCATCTCTTGAGTACCACTCTCTCTTCATTCCCTCAGGTTGTTCGTGGAACTGCTTGACAGCTTCCAACATGCCGTCCATCAAGTTGACCGGAACACCATGGTTGATTATCTGGAAGAACCCCCACGTCTCGGATGCTCTACAGAGGTTGTTGACCACGTCTCGCCGCCGGGAATCCCGATAGCCCATCATGTCTATGATTGGGACCTCGAGGCCGGTGGCAGGCCCATCAGTGTCAGGGGACAAGTCGCGCAGGTTCTCGGGTGGGTGGATGAAGAGCCTGGGGACCTTGGCCACGCCCGAGTCTACGAGGCCTTTGACTCCGGCTTTGGTCTCGTCGAATTCCTTTGCTTCTTTCGCCCTGTCGTAGTGTGGTCCGCTACCGGTGATGGGTTCTCCATGACTGGGCAAGGTTTGCATCTTTGTAAGTGGAAACTTTGAAGCCTATCAAGGTGATTGAGTCGTATCCTTTCTGGTGAGGCTATATGACCATTTATATTCTGCAGAAACATGGAGAGCCGGTAGGTGCCAATTATCGACCAAACAAAAAAAAAAGAGTAGGTGACAGTCACATCGACTCAGATCTAAAGATAATCTTATCACCGGAGAGTGCCTGGATTGGAGTTTCTTGTGATTGTAGCCACATGCTGGCGAACGTGGCCTTGATAATAAAAAAAAAATAGGAGAGTGTTGCTTTTCTTTCAAGCATTTGTCGCATTCATTGTGTTGAAACGTGATCCATTTTTGAAAGAAATGCCTAGAACAACGAAAGTCTAATAGTGGGTAGGTGATTCCACTGCTGTCCACAAGAGTGTGTATAAGAATCGAACTCTCAAGCAGTAGTTGGATTTTGGGATTAAAAAAAATAGAGGAGCACGCGGAAAGTACGTAGAAGAACCCCAAAATATCGGTATAAGGAAGCTGTAAGTGTCATAACTTTCGTACGGCGCTAGCTAACGTGTTATAACATTTTTTTCAATCATTTAAATGCTATGATTTTTTAAAAAAAGTTACGACATTCAAGTGAGTGTCGTATAAATATAATATCACTTATAGTATCCTTTTTCTCCATCATATCTCTTCAACTTTGTTGGTGGAGATTGCCTATAAAAAGGCTTGGCTCATTCATCTAGACGTGTCGGGTCAAGTCCTCCACCGTGAGGGGAGCTAAACATACAGAAACCACTCCTCCATCACTTGTACAACTATTTTGTTAAACTAATCATGCTATCCTTGTCCCATGAAACCCTGAATATGTATACCTCGTCCCATTGCTATTCTCTACCATCCATATCCTATACGCATACACACTTGTACATCAAACCACAGGCTAACAGCGGTATCGATCAAAACCATGCGGAATTCAACATGAACGTTGGCTATGTATCGGCAATGGAAAACGAATCGCTTCGATTAACTAGCAATTGTCATACGATATTTCACATTCAAATGCCAACATATTGATGGAGGGCCTAAAATGCGACCGACGCAGCAAGGTTGTTTTCGGGCACTGAAACTCAACAGTGATTCAGCAAGCAATTATACTTGCGCAAATAAAAGAAATTCATCCCTTCCAGGCTGGAACATACACTAATAAAATAACTCAAATTGTCGTAAGTAGTTTAGTAGCCATGCTTCGTAATTGTCTCCATAATTATAATTTTCCCATGAGTCTTGGTAAATGAGAAGCCACTAACCATCCTTTATGTTGTGGAAGTAAGCGATCGAACAATAAGATAGATACAACAAGGAAATAGATAGGACATCAAATTTACGTGGTTCGGCTATGTCCATGGGGAGAGCAGTAAATAATTTCACTATAGATCAAGCAATATAATAGAGATTATAACCACACTCAAGTCATTCAAACACTCTCGGTATTTCTCAGTCTCCAATTACACTTAATAACTCTCGTAGTATTCAGCCCCACAATTTCTCATGAAATAATCTTTCAATCTCACAGAGGAATTACACAAATTTTACCACAAGATTTAAAACTTCTCATATGCGTATCCCTATTATTCTTTGACAACAAAATCATGAATTTCATGGCGCCTTTTCTGGTCTCCCAAGCCAGGTATTTCGATGACATGACGGAAAACAAATCTCTCCAAAAGTTTAGGGGCAAATTTGTTCAATATATTCGCTGTTGGTCCTACAACCACCGTTGCTATGTCTCATGAGTTATGGACACACAAGGCCAAAACATCTGTGTCGGGCTCGCGAACTGCCGGTGAAACTGTTGACTCCGTAGTTCAAATTGGCACTGTTCTTGCCTCCCTCCGTTTGAAGGAGGCTGGAAAACTAGGTTGCTCGGTTGAAGGAGTTTGAGCTTTGAACAAGCAGGGAAAATAGTTGATTGCAAGGATTTGATTGAAAATCACTTGTGCAAGTTTCAATGATTAAATCTGCTTTTTTTTCCAATAGTCAATATCACTAACGATGAATCTTCCTTCGCATCTAAAACTCAAGGTACTCGAAGATGTAACTACAGATTGAGGGAAATTCATGAACGCCAAAACCTTAAACTAATCATTTGAAGAACATAGTCACATTCCACTTCGCATCAGAAGAATTAATTTTGACACAGTCTTGTCTTAGATGAGTAAGATTTAAAGCCCAAATCCAAACAGGTAGTAACAAAGTACTGCCACAAACTCAGATTACGATATAACCAGTCAAGACACACTCATTCAGGCTTTTCCACGACTATGCTCTATCCGGAATTGCTTATCCTGAAATGAGGAAGTGCTGAATTGTTCCTCTGGCCATGGGATTTGAAATAGGCAACATATTCCAAAGGAGAGATTTCTTTGTATATGGCTGGATTGTTTTCAGAGAGAAGCTCATTTATTGGTCCAAAGGGTTTGGTGTTTTCCATCTTGCACGGGGAGAGAAAGCACGCGACCGAAACCCTGGGTCCGACTCGCCCAGCAAGTACTCGGTGCTCCACGCTTTTGAACTTATCGTTGGTACCAAGCTGCACCCATCGTATCAGACCAGAAAAGGAGTAATGACTTCAAAAGAAATGCTAAAGATGAATGCCAAGAGCCAGGATAGAATGCAGTTTGTTTAAGATCAGTTAAAATGCGGTCGTTCCTAGCTACGTTGCCCTGTCATTTCACTTGTGATTCTTCTCAAGTGTTCAGAATATCATGGGAAGTTCATCCTAAATTCCATTGGTCGCTCAGAAAGTATTGTCGACACTCATTATATAGTTGATGTCATGAAAGGCGATCAAAATCGACTCTGGATGAACATATCACGAGTTTAATTTCGTATTAGCCATGTAGGCCAGAAAAAAATAAGGTCAGATAAAATTTGAAACTTTCTTTACCTGCATGAAGTCTCCAATGTTGGCTAGAAGTGCTCCATGCAGTGGAATCACATCAACCCAGTGGTTTTCATGGAGGACTTGGAGACCACCGTGGTGGTCTTGAAGGAGAAGAGTCAGAAACGACATGTCAGAGTGATTAATCGTGCCCAAAGTGAATTCCGGTTCTGGACAAGCTGGGTAGTAATGGCCTAGAATCTTCTCTGAATTCATATACTCAGTGCCACTGAGATAATCAGGACCAAGGCCCAATACCTCAGATAACAGTTCGGATAAAGAAGTCTTCAGTTTCGCCATATGTTTCTCATACTCGAAAACTGCCTCTCTGCAAACGAGTAAATGAAAGCACTGTGTGTGAGTTTCCAATATCGAGGTTTGTAGCAAAGAATACGTTCTTTTCTTACCCAAAAAAAGTGCATGTTCAATTTGTGAAACACCTTCGCACTCCCTTAACTATTACTAAAGTTGTTAGAGTGTACTCTAAAACCAAGCTCGGAACTGTATCGACATGCATTACACTGAATGATCCTGTTTAAACAGTTCCCCTTTTTTGAAAATACAAAGTATGTTAAATCGAATCCCAACCTGTCCTCAGTAAAAGAAATGGCCAAAACTGTTCGTATCTCAAGTGGCAACTCCGATTGTTATCTTTCTCAAATCATACACATAACTGCAAATAGCCGGAACAGCCTCTGGGTCTAGGACACCATCTTGGAAATCAAATAAGATACTGTCCCTCCAAGTCGCTGCTTTTAACAGGAACAAGTTTCCACAGCAAAAGTACCTCACTCTCTTCGTCCGATCTCTAGAGTACAGCTCTTTCTTCACTTCCACTTGTTGCTCATGGAACTTCTTCACACCCTCCAACATGTTGTCCATCACATCAAGTGGAATCCCGTGATTGATTATCTGAAAGAACCCCCAAGCCTCCGATGCTTCGCGAATACCATCTATGATATCTTGCCGGTGAGAGTACTGGTAGCCTCTTAGATCGACTATAGGGACGTGGAGGCCTGTTCGGTTCACATCGGATGACAAATCGTGCAAGTTCTCAGGCGGGTGGATGAAGATTTTAGGGATCTTGGTCACCCCCGAGTCCACGAGGCCTTTGACTCCAGCCTTGGTCTCGTCGAATTCCTGCAATTCTTTCGCTCTGTCGTAATGTGGTCTGCTACAGGTGATGGATTCTCCATGATTGGGCAAGGTTTGCATCTTTGTAAGGGGAAATTTTGAAGCCTAGTAAGGTGATTGAATTGCATCCTTTCTGTGAGGCCATTTTCCATATATTTTCTGCAGAAACAAGGAGAGCCCGTAGGTGCTGGTCACATCGACAGAGATCGAAAGGTTCTCTTCTCACCGGATAGTGCCTGGATGAGAGTTCTAGTCAAATGAAACATCCAATCTGGCCACATGCTGATGACTATGGCCCGAATAATAGAATAAGGGGAGTGTTTTATTATTCTCTCAAGCATTTATCAGGTGCACTGACTTTATATCAGCAATGAAAAACAAATTGCTTCGATTGACTAGCAATTATCAGATCATATTTCGCATAAAATGCCAATATATCGATGGAGGGTCCGAAATTGGATCAAGGCAACAAAGGCTAGTTTCAGGCTTTGAAACTCTGACACTGATTTGCACCTACACAACGGCGGAACGTACAGGAAATATCTCATATCGAATTTTGAAATGGACCTTATTTTTTTGCATGCAAATAGGCAATACCTGTTTGGGAAGAAGACAGAAAAGAAGCTGAAATAGCATTGCAGATCTTAGAAGGGATCAGCAGTAGCAGTTCAACGAATGGATCAGACTCAGAGCATCTTCTGGAAGCTGTAGCAGCTAAAGTTTGTCAGAGTGGTCGTGACGAGAAAAATGAGGGATCATTTTCCAAATCGTAATGGTCTCCAATGGTTTCAGGAAGAGTTTCAGTAGCTTCCAGCTCTAGCCTTTCTAAGTTCACTGTTCAATCTGTGGGTTATTCAATTGATCAGCCCTATCATACGGAAGGACCAGGCCTAAGTCTTGCTAAGTCTTCCACAAGTATTTCCTCTTCTTGTCAAACTTCACATGGCAAGCTCACAGGTCATTGGAGCTTGCGAAGAACAGCAAAAGAGGGCTAGACCTGGGGAAAATCTTACGCCCAGTCCTAGGGACAGACAACTGATTCAAGATTTTCTAAAAGAACTAAGAGAGTTGGTACCCAGTGGGTCAAAGGCAAGTTCGAATGTAATTGCTGTGTTCTTGTTTTTGATGGTTTTTCTTCTTATCAGGATTATATGTTTCTTTCTGCACCGACAAAATTTCAAACAATTGCAGTGTAGTATCGATGCACTGTTGGGGCACATAATTAAGCATGTGCTTTTTGTGCAGAGCATCACTAAGGACGCTGACAAGCTAGACAAGTGCGCCGAGTTGATGGTGAGAAGACTGTTCTCCTTAAAACCGTAGATGAAACTAACAGTCTGTAGTTTATCGGCATCTTCTTAACATGCTTTTTTCTGTCAGCTCATTTTACTTCATACATATTCATCTTCAGAGATATCTGGACTAGGTCTTCCTATCATATTTCACATTAGTGCAATATTTCTTTCCTGATCTTCAGAGTTCAATTAGACGTCCAGGGCACATTGCATGTATGCTAAATATTTGAAATGAGAATTAATCTAAACTATGCTCCATATTCTGAATTTTGCAGCTCCATCACAATGAGCCAGATGTACGGGGAACCTCCAATAATGAACCAGGATCGAGCTGGACTGTGGTGGTGGGCATCGATCTCAAGGTTTACTCTATCAGGGTCGAGAATCTTTGAAAGAAGCCATCTGCTTGTGGAGGTATGGACATGTTATCATGTAGAGATCTTGTTTAATACCATTTTGTGATTAGGGGAAGGAAGTTGATGATTATTGCCAGAAAAAAAGGGTTTGATAATAACTGCTTTTGCCACGCAACTCCAACAATGAAGTGGGTAGAGGTGGCAGGGAGCTTCCATTTTTAACATAATCATTTATACTTTCTTTTAGTCCGCAAATACAATTTTTTGAATTAACTGATCAGTACCATCCGAATATGGTTGATGTGTGCAGATGTTGTGTGAAGAGTGCAGTCAATATCTTGAGATAGCAGAAACAATTAGAAGCTTGGGTCTGACAATCTTAAGAGGCGTCGCCTAAGCATACGGTGAGAAGATATGGATATGCTTTGTGGTTGATCTTGATATCTGAATGATATGTTTGCTCAAGAATGAAATCCATTAATATTGGTTGCATTCTGTTATTTCTGGTCACACTCATCAATTATTGTTTGGATAATTGCAGGGGCAAAATAACAATAAGCATCCACAGAATGGATGTCTTAGGGTCACTCGCAAATATTGCAAACCAAGACTTCAGCTTGAAACACAACTTGCAGCCCTTGGCCTTAATCCAGTAGATACTCTGTAATATGTGCGTGTAAGTCATCCATGACATGGATTGGTCCAATTCTAGTTTGACCTTTGTGTTTTGTTTCTCCTTGGCATTGGGGAGGAATCCTTGTTTTCCTGGTGAGTTCATTTGTGAAGATGAGTGTTGACCCTGTTACAACAATGAGCTAACGTGAATGGGGTTTAAGTTTCAAGTTTTCTTGCTGATGAGTATTGTGTATAATGGGCCGTCCATGATGGGCTAACCCATCCCATGAAAGAAAATAACCGCATTTGACAATTATTTTCTGAAGACAAAAGTGAAAAATGGAAACATACGTGAGAGTGTGTGGTGTGTGCCATTATTAAACAATCAGAAACTCTCACTCTCACTTAAAGACAAAGGAGAAAGGGACTTTGTTCTACAATCGAAAAATTGTTCTCTCTCAAGACTGCAATAGGTACATTTAATCTGTGAAAAAGAATATGTTCATTTTTGTAGCATACTTCGTACGATCAGTGATTCAAGTATAGAATGGGCACGTTTTTCCGCGTTTTTACATTATATTCAGGAATTTGTTTCCTTCATTGGTATCAGAGCGTGTGTTCTTGTTTCCTGATTTTTTAATATGTTCATAAAATGGATTATTGGCCGAATTCGTGAAACGGCGCCGACGAACGCTCGGGTATGAAAAACCGACACCTGGCCGTACTGTTCGAGGTCTTTTCTCGATTTTCCTGCGTCAAAATTTATGTTTGAAAGTGTAGGGTCGTAGTGCTTGTCAAGACGAGCAAAACGACGGGTGGCACGCCGCCGGGGGACGCCGGACGCGCCGCCACAATCGGCAGCTTCGTCAGCACGTGCGCAGCGATTGTCACGCACATGTGCGACGCACGCGCCATGTGTGCACGTGTGTGACATGGCTGATGTCAGCCATGCCGGTTACTTTCAAGCCAAATGGCCCCACCTGGCCCCGCTAGTTGACCCAATCCAACCCATCTGACCCGTGACCCAATCCTGTTGACCCGTTGACATGACCCGGTCATCCGTTGACCCGTTGACCTGACCCGGTCATCCGTTGACCGGCGTTGACCACCGTTGACCGGTGAAAAAAAAAACTGAAGGGGGGCAGAATGTGTTTCTTGTAATTATCATGAATTATGAATAATAATCATTCGATTTTTTATGCATTTGTTGCAAGAAAGATGGTAAGAAGATATCGAACCCCTATTATGGCTAGGACGCCTGAACAAAATGAAAGACTTGCAACGTTGAGAGCTGAGTTAGATATTTATCGATGGGAAAATTGTGATTTGGCTAATCACGTGGTCAAGGTCAATAAGATGATACAGGACATCATCTGGAAAGGTTACTGTATGTCGGACTTTGAAAAGATGAATGTTCTTATTAACACTCTTTCATCTGAATGGAGAAAGGTGTTGCATCGTCTATGGGAGGTCAACGTGGTTCCAGACTACAAAAAACTTGCTGTGACTTTTGTGAGAGAACATTATAGGATTGAGGCAACAAAGACTTCGACCCTAGGAATGAATATGACTTGGCGTAGATTGAATGCGCCATGGAGAAAGCCTAAGGGATACCAGACAGTCTTTTCTTGGTTACCAAAGAAGGAGATTGGTTTTTCTGAGAATTTTTATGAATATTTTCCTGTCTATAGGAAATTGATAGACGGTTAATTTTTATTATGTTATTTTAGTTTGATTTTAGATATCCTAGGTAGATTTTTTTATGTTGGTATTCATGTTCCTTTCCTATGCTGGATTTGTTCCTCATGTAAATAGTTTTAATGAATAGATGTCGTTGGATATTTTTTATGTTATGAATAGTTTATGGTGCTATTATATTATAATATTTGTCTTATTAATATCATGTGGTTGAGTGGGAGTTCTAAAAGTTTTAGTAACTTTAAAGAACGTAATTTTTACCTTAATGATTATATTAACGATAATTTCACATTAGGATTTTAAATGATGATTAGGAGCATAGTGAACTTTCGAATATAAAAACTATGTGAAATTACTCGTTAATATATTCAATTTGTGTAAAATTGATGCATAAATGAGTGGCATTAATAATTCGTGCTATATGTCTGAAATGTTCAGATACCATGACTTCAGTCACTAAGAACATCGTAGCTGAATTGAACAAAGGAGAGAAATTGAATGGCGAAAATTATGAAATATGGAACATGAAAATCCAATATGTGCTAGAAGAACAAAAAGCACTAGAAGCTCTTAACCAACTTATGGAAGAACTTGAGGATGGGAACACTGCACAACATAAGAGAGACAAAGATGCATTTGCTGCATGGAAGAAGAAGAACTCGATTGCTCGCATCACGTTGCTGAGTAGCATGGAGAATGATATCATGCGGGAGTTCAAGCGGTTTGAAAATGCCAAGGAAATGTGGGAAACATTGGCAGCAAGATTTGGTCATACATCGGTGACCAAGCTGAGACAGCTCACTATTAGGTTTGACTCGTATAAAAAATCTCATGGTCAGTCCATGAAACAACACTTGAGAAAGATGTCAAACATGATTATTGAGTTGAAGGATGCTAGACACATTTTGACTGATGAACAGCGAGTGCAAGCAGTGATCCGTTTCTTGCCTTAAAGCTAGGAGCATATGATGGTGCACCTGACCCATAATGAAAACATCAAGACCTTTGAAGATGCCATGCACCATCTTGAGTTAGAAGAGGATCGCCTCATGGCGGCGAAACCAGAAACCGATATCTATTATGCTGGATCTAGCTCACATGGGGCTTTGGGCTCCAAGCGCAAGCGCGTCAAAAGGTTCATGAAATGGAAAGGCAAGGGAACAAATTCTTCGAGCAAAAAACCAAAATTTAATCAACATGACAAAGGAAAGCGTTCTTTTGGTAAGAAGATGTCAAGGGTGAAATGCTACAACTGTAGTAAGAAAGGCCACTTCGCTCGCGATTGCGGCAAGCCAAAGAAGGTAAACTCCCCTTACATTTTTTAGAACTTTGTCTATGTGTCAAGTTCTGTATTTTTAACTGAGTCTAATCCTTTATGGACTGTAGATTCGGGAACAACAGACCATGAAGCGAAGAACAGAGATGCCTTCGTGGAGTTCCGACGGGTTCCGATTAGAACAAAATGGATCTATGTACAAAACAACTCTAAAGTTGAAGTTAAAGGGATTGGCACTTGCCAGTTGATGATGCGTGGTAGACGCACTTTGTTCCTACATAACGTATTATATGCTCTGGAAATTTGTTGGAATTTGGTGCCTATATTAGTGTTGATTAAACTTGGTTTTAATTTGAATTTCCATAATGGTGGCGTTGATTTATATTTGAATACGAATTTCTATGGTTGTGGATATTTTTTAGATGGTTTTATTGTATTAAATGTTAACTGTGGTAATGTTAACGTTTGTTATTACTTATTTGCGTCTTTCAATTCTTATGAAAATGATGTGAATGTGTGGCATGCTAGACTTGGTCATGTTGGCCACCAATAAATGCAAAAATTAGCCAAAGAGGGCTTATTAGGCAATATTGAAAAAGTTGACTTGCCTATTTGCGAGTATTGCTTGACAGGGAAAATAACAAAAAAACCATTCAAAAAAGGTTTAAGAGTTGAATTTCCTTTACAACTAATCCATTCTGACATCTATAGTCCAGTGAATGTAAAAGCAAGGCATGGGGATGTGTATTTCATCACATTTATAGATGATTATACTCGATTTGGATATGTCTATTTGATTTCCCATAAATCTGAGGCATTAAGTTGCTTCAAGAAATTTATGAACTTGGTAGAAAATCAATTAGATAAGAAAATAAAAACATTTAGATCCGATCGAGGTCGAGAATATTTATCTGATGAGTTCAGAAATTTATGTGATGAAAAAGGAATAGAAAAACAGTGGTCTATTTCATATACTCCGCAACAAAATGGTGTTGCCGAGAGGAGAAATAGAACCCTATTGGAAATGGTTAGGTCTATGATAGTACAAACTAACTTACATATCACTTTTTGGGGTGATGCTTTGTTAACTGCTGCCTATATACTTAACCGTGCCCCTTCTAAATCAGTTATTTCCACTCCATATGAGTTATGAACAGGAAAAAAATCTGATTTAAATTTTCTTAAGCCTTGCGGTTATACTACCTATACTCATGAGCCATCTCATAAATATGGGAAACTAGGTCCCAAAGGCAAGAAGAGTATTTTCATAAGATACTCAGAACACTCAAAAAGGTATATATTTATAGGTGAGCAAGAAAGTGGGAGTATAATTGAATTTAAATCACGAGATGTCACATTCTTAGAGAATGAGTTTCCTAAAAAGGGCGAAATAGGTGAGGACTACTCACTATTTGAAACCTTGGATCCTGATAATGAAATTGATAAAGTTCATCCAAGTAGGAGCAATGAGAGTAATGAGGAATTAAATTCGACTCAATCTCAATTGCAACCGTTTGATGAGATAATACCATCATTATCTAATTCAAGTAGGAGCGTAATAGAGAATGATGTACCACGTGTACAATCTCCCATACGGCGAACAAATCGCAAAAGTGTTCCCCGACGATGTTTTGACATTGAAGGGAAAACTTTTATGATCACTCCACAAGATGAAGATGAGCCAAGAAATATAAATGAGACTCTAAGTTGCCCTAATAAAGATAAATGGATAGATGTAATGGAAGAAGAAATAAAGTCAATAAAGTCAAACCATGTTTGGGAACTGGTTGATCTTCCAAAAGGACGCAAAGCTATTGGGAACAAATGGGTTCTTAAAATAAAGCGAAAAGCTGATGGCTTAATAAAAAGATATAAGGCTCGCCTCATGGCGATGGGGTATAATCAGCAGGAATGAATTGATTATGAGGAAACTTTTTCTCCTATAGTAAGATTTACCTCAATTCGCCTTATTCTGGAAATAGTGGCAAGTATGGATTTTGAATTACATCAAATAGATGTAAAGACTGCCTTTCTAAATGAAGAATTAGAAGAAGAAATTTATATGAAGCAACTAATTGGCTTCATTGTGAAAGGCCAAGAACAAAAAGTATGTCAACTTTTGAGATCGATATATGGCCTTAAGCAGTCTTCAAGATAATGGTATACGCATTTTCGTAATACCACAGTGGCTTATGATTTTACAATGATTGATGAAGATCATTGCAAGGATCCAAATATCAATTTGTGATATTATCATTATATGTTGATGACATACTGATTGCTGGAAGCAATATGGAGTTGGTTAATACTATTAAAAGTTGGTTATCGTCCAATTTTAAGATGAAAGACATGGGTGAAGCTGCATATACTCTTGGAGTTAAGATTTTAAGAGATCGTTCCAAGAGATTACTGTCTCTTTTACAAGAGACTTATATCAACAAAGTTCTTGAACGATTTTGTCTACATGACTGTAAACCCATAGATACTCCTATTGCAAAAGGTGAAGGATTGAGCCGTAGTTGTGTTCTAAGACTCCACAAGAGAAGGAACAAATGAAATGTGTTCCTTATGCTAGTGCTATTGAGAGTTTAATGTACGATATGATGTGTACAAGACCTGACATATGTTTTGCAGTTGGAATGGTAAGTAGATACCAATCCAATCCAGGTCAAGCACATTGGAAAGCCGTCAAAAGAATCATGAGGTATCTAAAGGGTACTGCTAATTATTCTCTGAGTTATCAAGGAAAGCATCTACGACTTGAAGGCTACTCAGATGCTGACTGGGGAGGAGATTTAGACGAAAGGAAATCTACCTCTGGATTTGTATTTTTACTGAATAATGGTGTTATATCTTGAAGCAGTAAGAAACAAACATGTATAGTATTATCCACCATGGAAGCCGAGTTAGTGGCATTGTTGGCAGCAGTACAAGAGGGAGTTTGGCTTAAGAGATTTTTGGATCATTTAGGTGTTGTTGAGCATACTGCAAGCTCATTGTTAGTCAGTTGTGATAGCCAAGTAGCGATAGCATACACCAAAGATTTGAAATATCATGGCAAGACCAAACATATAGATACAAAGTACAATTTTGTTAAAGATATGGTAGCACCAAAAGATGTGAACTTGCAATACATATCTATGCATAGAATAATAGCAGATCCTACGACGAAGCCAATTCCTAGAGATGTTTTTCATTGGTCATGTAAAATCTCTAGGACTGCGTAGATGCTAATGTACTGAATAATGTAATTTTCTTGAATGTTCACATTTAAATGAAATTGTTATTTCATTGTTAATGCCTGTGAATTTGTTCTTGATATTTATGCATCTTAATACTTAGTGTATTATGTCAAGCAAGTATATCGGACAAATAAGATTAACTCACTCATACGAGTAATCGTCTTTATTTATTGTGTGATAAGTAGAGATGAGACAATTTTTAGGCTTAATATCTAGATGATAATCGAGAGCTCAAACTTAAAATATAAATGTCGCCTTAGTTAAGTGCTAAGATGAGGACATAATATTTACTATGTCTGAAAGTAAAATAGTCTACATATTTTACTTTATCTGTCTTTGATGCCAGATATGAGTTCTAATGGATTTTTTAGAAGAGTAGATACGTGAACTCAAGTTTAGACATTGAGTATGTCTAAACTATCATCTGTACGGTATTACATGAAAAGACATACACTCCATGGAAAAGGAGTTAATACCGTAATATGTATTTCATACTACGTATGCATGAGTCGACTGATAAGAGTGGCAGAAGTTTTGATCTCAACTTTATACCGTGTGAGACTCTTGAGGAGATGAGTTCCTCATTTAGTGCCCTCACGACTCTGACTTATTCTTAAAGTTTCTATTCAGTGTTCGCTATCTTAGAGTGTTGCCAATAGTCATGAACGATTCGATCTAATGGGGCATTTCTAGAAAAGCGTGTTGGAATGAAATAGAGAGGTTTAAGAAAAGAGGAAGATCAATTTATTTATGATGTCACATCCTATTTTTGTATTCACAGGTCAACCAATTATGATTTTGAGTAAATCATAGTTGTGAATACAATATACAAGATACTAAAAGAGATTGAATGAAATATAAATGTGACTAATTGATCTAGGGTATTGTATACTATATCTACTTGAAAACGTAATGCCCAATTTGAGCTGCTACGTATTCCTAACAGATGCATGGCAACGAGCTCTCGAAATATGCTGGTCGCACGGATTATTTGCTAGTATGAACATTGCAAAGAAGAAAGAGTTAATATTTAACCCACCATGTGTGAGTGGGAGATAATGGGTATTGTGTATAATGGGCCGCCCATGATGGGCTAACCCAGTCCATAAAAGAAAATAACCGCATTTGGCAGTTATTTTCTGAAGACAAAAGTGTGAAATGGAAACATACGTGTGAGTGTGTGGTGTGTGCCATTATTAAACAATCAGAAACTCTCACTCTCACTTCAAGACAAATGAGAAAGGGATTTTGTTCTACAATCGAATTATCGTTCTCTCTCAAGGCTGTAATAGGTGCATTTAATCTGTGAAAAAGAGGTATGTTCGTTTTTGTAGCATACTTTGTATGATCGGTGATTCAAGTATAGAATGGGCACGTTTTTCCGCATTTTTGCATTATATTCAGGAATTTGTTTCCTTCACTTGCTTCACTCCGTTGTTTGCTGCTATATGCCGTTGCCTTGAGGGTGGATTAGCAAGATTCGTGCATTTGCTCCTCGGTACCTTCTCCAACAAGTACCAAATGGCAAGAACTTAAATACACGCATTTTATAGTTATGCCGGAAATGAGTTCACTCTCTTTTCTGTTCATGGTACGTTGGGCACATTTGTGGATGATGTGCACATAACGGTGCATTGAATGGGGTCCAAGGATGACTTGCCCGTGATTTGTCTCCTGAACATGATTATATATGTACTTTGTGTTCCGTTCTCACTCCAGGAGAAGAATTTTGGGGGTGAAAATAGTCTGTGGATGGTATGAAGGAAAATAACGACCTCGCATTTTGTAGGCAAACAGAAAACCATGGGCAATCCCTCAGATAAACATATGGTCATTTTCCAATGAAGAGTGGATGGTGAAACTTTCAAGGAAAAAGCACACATTTGGTTCATGAATTTGCACTCTTTTTCCAATGTCATTACCAAATTTGTCATGCAATTAAGTTCTTGAACTTGTAGAATTTGTCCAATTGAGTCAAACTTTCCTGACTCGGATGAATTGACGTAAATTGTTGATAATTAATTTGTGCAGATCAAGTAGCAGAACAACCAAGCAAATGTTCAGTAGCTTTTCATTCTACGGTTCCATCATTTATTTCGACATCAAACTTCATTCTGGAATAGATTGACACCCTAGTTTCGAGTTGGAGGAGTTGGTAACAAAGAGAATTGATCGGTAAAAAAATTATTAAATACAAGGACTACATTATAATTTTAGAATCACTAAATAAAATTACAATGATAAGATGTACACTTTTTTGCAATATTTAATATTAATTACGACGAATCTTCCTTCGCATCTGAAACTCGAGGTGCTTGAAGATGTAACTACAGTTTGAGGGACGCTAACAAGCGCCAAAACCTAATGCTAATCAATTGAAGTAACAAAGTGACACTTTACTTTGCATCAGAAGAATTAACTTTTACACTGATTTGTTTTGGACGAGTAAGATTTTATTGCACAAACCAAAACAGATAGTTACAGAGTCCTACCACAAACTCATATACATGATATAACCAATCATGACTCTCTCATTCAGGATTTTCTACAACTCTGCTCTATTTGGAGTTGTTTCTCCTGAAATGAGGAAGTGTTGAACTGGCCCTTTGGCCTTGGGATCTGAAACAGGTGACGTATTCTGAAAGGGAGGTTTCTTTATATATGGGCGGATTATTTTCAGAGAGAAGCTCCTTTATTGGCCTAAGGGGTTTGGTTTTTTCCGTCCTGCTTGGAGAGAGAAAGCACGCGACTGAAACACGGGGTCCGACCTGCCCGGCAAGTACTCGGTGCTCCACGCTTTTGAACTTGTTGTTGGTAACAAGCTGCAACCACCGTTTTAGGCCAGAAAAGGAAGTTATGACTTCAAAAGATGGGGTAAAGATGAATGCCACGAGCCAGGCATAGAAGGCAGTGTGTTTTCATTTCCTCCTCTAATTAGTGCATGGCACGATTGTTTAAGATCAAGAGTTGAAATGAAGTCTTTCCTCGCAACATGGTTACGTTTTTTTCACTAGAGATTCTTCTCAAAGCGTTCAGGGTATCATGCAAAGTTCCTACTACATTCCTCTGGACGCTCAGACATTTTGTCTAGACTCATCATATAGTCGGTCTGATGAAGGGCGATCAATCGTCGCCGGCTAGACATATCTCGGGGTCAATTTTCTATTTGCAATATAGGTCAGAAAACATAAGGTCCGAAAAAAGTTGAAACTTTATTTACCTGCATGTAGTCTCCAATGTTGGCTTGTAGTGCTCCATGCACGGGAACCACATCAACCCAGTGGTTTTCATGTAGGACTTGGAGGCCACCATGGTGGTCTTGAAGGAGAAGAGTCAGATACGTCATGTCCGTGTGATTAACCGTGCCGAGAGTCAATTCTGGTTCAGGACAAGCTGGGTAGTAATGGCCTATTACCATCTCCGATTTCATACGCTCAGTGCCACTGAGATAATCAGAAGCAAGGCCCAATGCCTCCGATAATAGTTCAGCTAATGATGTCTTCAGTTCCGCCATATATTTCTCGTACTCGAAAACTGCCTCTCTGCAAACGAGTACATGAAAGCACTGTGGGTGAGTTTTCACAATCAAGGTTTGTAGCAAAGAGTACGCTCCTTTCTCATCGAAAGAAATGCATATAGGACTTGTGGAACGCCTTTGCACTCCCCCGATTATTACCAAGTTTGTTAAAGGGTACTCAAAAACCAGGCTTTGAACCGTATAGAAATGCATTACACTGAATGATCCGCTTTACACGGTTTGGGGTTTTTGAAAATACAGAGTATGTTAAATTGAACCTAAACCTGTCCCCTTAGTAAGTGAAAATGGTCAAAACTGTTCACATCTCACGTAGCAACTCCAACTTTAGCTTTCATAAGTGATGCATATACCTGCAAATAGGAGGAACAGCCTCTGGGTCTAAATCACCGTCCTGGAAGTCGAATAGGACAGTGTCCTTCCAAGTCGCTGCTTTAAACATGAACAAGTCTCCATTGGAAAAGTACCTCACTCTCTTCGAACCGTCTCTAGAGTACAGCTCCTTCTTAACTTCCACTCGTTGCTCGTGGAACTTCTTCACACCTTCCAACATGTTGTCCGTCACGTCGAGCGGAACCCCGTGATTGATAATCTGAAAGAAACCCCACGCTTCCGATGCTTCGCGAATACCGTCGATGACATCTTGCCGCCGAGAATCCCGATAGCCTCTTAGATCGACGATCGGGACACGGAGGCTGGTGCCGTTCGCGTTGGATGACAGGCGGCGCAAGTTCTCGTGCGGGTGGATGAAGATCCTGGGGATCTCGGTCACGCCAGAATCCACGAGGCCTTTGACTCCAGCCTTGGTCTCGTCGAATTCCTGCATTTCTTTCACCCTACTGTTGTAATCTGGGTCGCAAGAAGTGACAAGTTGTCCATGACTGGGCGAGGTATGCATCACCTTGTCGAAACAAAGTTTGAAGTCTTAATTGAGATTAAATGAATTTGAGCCACGATCAATGCGAGGCTGTGACCATGTGAATGATATCGTCGAGAGTGCCTAAGATTCACCAACCACGTGGCTGTAACATTTATAATACGTGACGGGGACAGTGGGTAAACAGTTGGTGTTAACAATAAAAAAGAAAAAAAAAATGAAAGTTGACTGGTCAAAAAGATGGGCTGAAAAAGAAAAGAAAGATATAAATGAGGGAACGTATAAAAAGAAAGAGATAAGAAAGGGAAAAAATACAAACAAAAAAGGGGTTGTCGAGCATACACGCTTTGCAGACCTCGATCACTTATTAATGTCGTTTCGTAGCACCCGGTGAGGGTCGTACTCTTTTTTCATCTAATAGGAGGAATTTTCAAAGTTGCGTCATAAATTCAGATCCATGTGAATCCTGAATTTCTGGATTCAAATTTATGAATTATTAAGGTGTGAAATTATGTGAAAATGATAATTTAGGATATTGTTGGGCTGTGAAATTTACATAAGTCGATTTCAAGTTACGGTTTGATCAGGACGAATTTGTCTAGTTTTGGGCGCATTGATGTCCAGTCTCGAATTTCTATTTTTTTCAATTTTTTTCGTTGGGGTTCAGTCACCTTTTGAATCAATGAAACTTAGGATCTTTCAGTATATCAAAAGAGCTTTTTTTTTTTTTATAGTAAGCCCACTAAAATTGGAGTTCAGTAGAGTGATATGGCATGAGAAAGTATGGCGAGACGTTGTTCTTCACTCGAGTGGTTGTTCTTCATGTTCGTAGTTATTCGTCCTGATCGGCCAATCTTGAAGTCTTTTTTCGACCCATAGGAGTGTTTTGACTCCAAAATAATGTTGCCTAGTCGAGTCTTAGTTAAGATGTATATTTACTTGAGTTTTGGTATCGCTTCTCATTTAGATGATAGGATTTCAAGTTCGTCGACTTGAAATAACTTTCGTGGTCACGTTTGTCACAAGGTGTTAAGCTTGACCATGGTTATGAGCAATAAATTGATCAAGAATGGACCATTCGGGTGTGATTTGATAGAGATTGGTCGATGGAATTACTCATTGATTTTGTATTGATATTGTTGATGGATCTGATACAAATAAACCTTTATTGAGATGATGTAACTCGTTTTTGATGTTGTGCATGTATTATATATTGGAATTGGGATGTTGTGTTCTAGTATTGATTTTATATATATGGTTAGTAGATACTCGATCTGCTTAGAAGATATTTTGTGCTACTCAATGGTTTGTGCTTGCTCATACCATACATCTTACATTTTCCAAGACCTCAATTAGCGGCAAATCGAAAGAGAGCACTATCCATGAGAAATTTTTAGTAATTGGATTTTAGGGATGGTCTGTGATAGTTGTGAACATTTCTAACGACAGTTGATGGGTTTGGCTGAGTTCTGAGTTGCAAATATTCTTTAGCCAAGTAATCAACTTGTTGCTTACATATACTTTGATAGTAGGTTCATGTTGGTTTATGTTTGAGGTTGCATCTTTCGAGTAGGAGGCCAGCCATGTCATTTTCCTATACTTGTAGAAGCTGGGGTTGGTGACCAAATTGCCTAGACACCAACGGGGGAGCTTTCTAGTCTAATGAAACACTCAATTAGGGCATTTTATCAAGAGAGTTAGTCCCGGGTAGACAAAGGTTGAACTTCAAAGTTGGTATGAAACATAACGCGTCAATATCCCTAGTGGACTTTGTATGAGTGGATCATATTCGAGCCGAACCTAATACGGGCTTACTGAAAAAACAAGATAAACTCAAAACCAACACAACTTGATAAATTTTGATCCAATTTTTTACCAAAAACTATTTTCATTACCATCAAATAGTCTAGAAAGCAGCAAGATGCATGAGACGAACGGTCGAATATGATTGGGAAAAGGATACTGCAAATATCATAACTTTCGTAGGCGCTCACATGAATCCATAACTTTTTTTTCGATCACCTAAGTATCATAACTCAGGTACAACGTTCACTTGAATATCATAATTTTTTTTCCAATCATTTGAGTGCCATATAACATTTCAATTAAGCACTTGAATTCCGTAATCTTTTTAAAAACTTTCACCATAAATACCATGCCGCGTCGGATTTCCGACACTTGGATGAATGCTTTTAAAAAGTTACGACACTCAAGTAATCAATTAAATTCGATAAAAAAAAAAGTAATCAATTGAAAATTATGACACTTGTAGGGTCTTTGTCCTGAATTTGATGCCAAGGTACGAATGACAGTCTTTAAATTTGCCATTAAAGAGATCGCCACATCAACTTGCTGAGCTCCAACGAATGAGATGTAAAGAGACGATGAAACTCGTTATACATTCAGAATTTGCCTTAAAGTAGCAATTACTATCATAGTGAGGTGAAAGAGATTCGAATGTTTTCATAGCCTGAAGGGGCATGCAATCAAATTTTGGCTATTCCTCGTTTCAGTCTTAGGCAAACAATGCATACTCTAAATTAAAGGATAGAGATCATAAATCATGTGAAGGCCAACGCCTTAATTACAGCTTTCTACACAAGTTGAAGTCTCTAGTTGGACTCGCTTACCTTGAAATGAGGAAGTACAGGTTCACCATTCAGGCCATTGCCACTGGACATGTAATACCCATAATACTCTGTGAAAGAGGTCTCTCTGTACATGGGTGGATTGTCCTCGTCGAGAAGCTCCTCTATCGGCCCGTACCGCTTCGACTTCTGCTTCCCCCCCGGGAAGAGGAAGCATGCGACCGAGACCCGGGGCCCGGTCCTCCTGACGAGGACCCGGTGCTCGGCACTCTTGAACTTGTCGTTGCTAACAAGCTGCAATCAACAGATCAGGCAAAAAGAAAATCATTCTTTGTCTCGAAGATGACTCAACCTTAAACGATCCAGAAACACGTGTGACAAATGTGAATGATCTTTGTACCCGCATGAGGTCTCCAATGTTGGCCAGGATTGCTCCAGGCACTGGGGACACATCAACCCACTGGTCTTGGTGGCGGACTTGGAGGCCTCCATGGTGGTTTTGCAGTAGAAGAGTGAGAAATGTGGCATCTGAGTGATTGATTGTGCCCAGAGTCAGCTCTGGCTCAGGGCAAATTGGGTAGTAATGGCTTACGATTCTGTTGGATTCCATGCATCCAATGTCACCAAGATAGCCTGAATCAAGCCCCAATGCCTCTGATAGTAGTTCAGACAGAGATCTCTTCAATTTTTCACTGTGTTTTTCGTACTCGAACACCGGCTCTCTGCACAGGAGTGAAAGAAAGCATCGTGTGGAAAGAATATTTGTAGCCTATGCGCATAGAGAAGGGGAAGTAATAAACAGACAAAAGAGGTGTGAAGCATCGAACTTGAGATTTCTCGCCCTGATACCATATTGAACTTATTCGGAAAACTGTTTTCTTTCCCTTTTAAAGTAAAATAGAAAAACGGTATATATTTTTGCAAAAATTGTCGAAGTCTTTGGTGAAGGAATAGAGTATCAATAATGATTATGACCTGCATAGAAGAGGAACTGCCTCTGGTTCTAGCTCTCCAGACGGGAAATCAAACAAGAGAGTGTCCTTCCAAGTTGCTGCTTTGGACAAAAACAAGTCTCCATTGCTGTAGTACCTAAATTTCTTCGCATCGTCTCTGGAGTACCACTCTCTCTTCACACCCTCAGGCTGCTCGTGGAACTGTTTGACAGCTTCCAACACGCCGTCCATCACGTCGACCGGGATCCCGTGGTTGATTACCTGGAAGAACCCCCACGTCTCCGACGCTCTACGGAGGTCGTCGACCACGTCTCGCCACCGGGAACCTCGATAGCCCATCATGTCGACGATAGGGACCTTGAGGCCGGTGGCGGCCCCATCCGTGTTGGAGGACAAGTCGCGCAGGTTCTGGGGTGGGTGGATGAAGAGCCTAGGGACCTTGGCCACACCCGAGTCAATGAGGCCTTTGACGCCGGCTTTGGTCTCGTCGAATTCCTTTGCTTCTTTCGCTCTGTCATAGTGCGGTCCGTTAGAGGTGATGGACTCACCAGGACTGGGCAAGGTTTGCATCTTCGTAAGGAGAAGCTTTGAAGCACGTTAAGGTGATTGAATTGTTCCCTTTTCGTGAGGCTATATGACCATTTATGTTCTGCAGATACAAGGAGAGGCAGTAGGTGCCGAGTCGTTGTCCCATCGCGTCAGATCCAAAGGGAACCTTATCACCATATAGTGATCAAGCGTCTGGATTTGAGTCTCTAGTCAATTTAAGCATCCAACTTGCGCAAATGCTGATGACCATGGCCCAGGCAATAATACAAGGGGAGTGTTATTTTGCTCTCGAGCATTTATCACGTGCGTTGACTTTGTATCAGTGATGCAAAAACAAATCGCTTAGATCGATGGAGGGGCCCAACAAAATGCGACCGCAGTAACCAGGCTAGTTTCACCTAAACAATTGCGGCACGTGACGAGAAATATCGAAAATCTAACTCCAAAATGAACCTACTCCTAGAGAAAATATTTCGCAAAGCAATTACACATGCGCAGATTAAAGAAATTCATCCCTCCGGGGCTCGAACATACACGAGAAAGCGTAGCCCTAATGCAGAGGACCAAAACCAAAAAGAAGGTTGAAGCCGGTAGGTCACAACATTAGTGGCAGCGCAGGTAGCTTATTCGGACCAACTAATACCAATGATTTTTAAAAAAATCTCTTGGCACATCTATCCAATAAGGCCTCACAATCAGAGACAGCTGCTACAGTTGCTCAGCTCATGAATCACGGCGTCCATGGATGGCCTGTCATAAGGAGACTCGTTAGTGCAAAGCGAGGCGATTCTCGCAAGTTTAGCCGCCTCGTACTCGAAGAACCTTCCGTGGATATTCGCATCGATGAATTCCTGAAATCTGCACGATTCAGCAGCCAGACGCATGGAGTGATCAACTTTCTGCTTCCCCGACAAAATCTGGAACACTATCATTCCAAACGCGTAGACATCACTCTTCTCCGTGAACCGGCCCGTGGTCATGTACTCAGGCGCTAGGTAGCCCATGGCAGCGCTAGCTTTGAGCAACGAGAACACAACATCGTTCGTGAGAAGCCTGTGGAGACCAGAGTGGCAGAGCAACGGATTGTATCGCTGGTCAATGAGCACCTTGTCTGCCGAGATGTTTTGGTGAAGGAGGGGGGCCTTCTTTGGTTTGTGAGAATGCAAATAGGCAATACCTGTTTCATAAGATCATTCGAAAATCAACAAAATCAGAGGTTACACCTTGCAAGTGGAAGACCATGAAGATCATTTGATCCCCGATTCAAAGAAAGATAAACAATATAATCAGATGCCACGTTTTGCTATTTGAGCACCGCAATCATTACCCATATTGGTACATGACAGAGCAGCGACCAGGCAAAATTTATAATGCAGCAAATTCAACAGTAGCAGGTTTTCTCAAAATGATGGATGTCCTGGACCACCTAAATTTGTTCCTCCCTAATGACTTGGTATGCTATTATTAATCGCATGGCCTTCTAGGTGGTTACTGCCCACTAGCGGTCCAAAGCACTGTCACTGATGCATCAGAAGAAATTAGAACTAGAGTTATTGTTTTGAAGGTTCTTACTTGCACTAAAAATGCTGACGAGTGCATTTAAAGCGCTTATTGAGCTACAATAAATGTCCTTCAGGAAATGTAAACAAATGATCTTTTTGAATGTTCAAATTTCTTGCCACACGTGTAACCAGTACACTTTACTCAATTTCAAGATCTTGGAACTACAAGCATTCTTTATAAGTGGTGCTTAAAATGTGTCTTCAAGCACCTATCAACAATAGCCTACCAAGGTTACAGATAGGTCTCTAGTATCTGATAAAATCCATTACTCAATTCAAGTTCCAAAATCCAACAAAAGGATTATGCAGAAAGGGCAACTTAGAAGGCAATAGCTAGCAGCAACAAGAGTTATCAAACTTGAGCCTTGGAAAGATTATGGGACAACGATTTAAATTTATTAGATAGCCATTCAGATGAAACAAGAAGGAAATTATCAGTCAGTAGCACTGACCTTTAGCGATTCCCTTCACAATCGAAACTCTAGCGGACCACTCAAGGGTGCCACTGTCCCCCTCCTTTAAATCCAAAAAGCTTAGCATAGTCCCATTCGGAACATAATCATATATCAGGAAGCACTCGCCACGGCCCCTTGAGCAGCAGAATCCTCTCAGCCTCACCAGATTTTCATGTCTCAGCGAGGTCAACATATTCAAACCCTTCAAGAACTCAGATTCGTCAGCCTTGCAGCTAGTCTTATTGATGCATTTGATGGTGACTACAGAACCGTCTCTCAGTATTCCTCTGTATGTGGTAGAGAAGTTACTCTTACCCAACACATTCACCTCCGAGAAATACTGAGTGGCGGATTCCACCTCTTCCAGATTGAATCTGAAGCTCTGGAAAGCTTCTTCAGAAAACTCATTAACGATCTTAGCATCAGCAAGCGGATCCCATCCAATTGAATACTCCAGGCTAGCTAAAGGAGAGCCATTCTTTTTATAAGCACTCTTGGGCTGATCAGTGCTTAGATGGCCATCAGAAGCCTCAGCCGAAAAGCCAAGTTTCTGTTTCCTCCGACGGTAGTGCGTGAATGTAAGAATCCCTATGGCCGACAATGCAACAGTAGCCAAGATTGATCCAATAAGCACAGAGTAATGTGCTGATTTTGGCAAACCAGAACATTCAGTCAGGTTACATGGCAACACCACATTGGCTGTCTCGGGTATACTTGTGGAGGGTACTCTTGTCGCAGCCCCAAATGATTGGGGTCGACCCTCCAAAGCATTACAAGTCCTTAAAGAGAGGAACCCAGTCCCACACAAGTCGAAGTTGTTTTCGTACAGAAACCCTTCGTTCAGTCTCTTCAGCACTTTAATATTCGAAAAAGAAACAACAATCAGGTGTGGATGATACTTATTCCCAAAAGCAAGAGATTGAAGAGAGATCATAGAAGAATAGTTACCAGGAGGTACATTGCCAGATAGAGTGTTGTTTTGGACATCCAAGATTTCTAGAAGAGGCAGATCGGCTATCTTCGTGGGAATCGAGCCGAAGAGGCGATTGAAGCTCAAATATAACCTCGTCAAGGTCCCCAAGTCACCTAAACTTGCCGGTATTGCACCAGTGAGCTGATTAGATTGCAGAGCAAGAACACTGAGCTTCTTCAGAGATCCCAGCTGTGTAGGTACACTTCCAGTCAACTGGTTGTAAGAGAGCTGCACAACTACAACGCAAGGGACAAACTTTAGGACCAAAATATCTGACATCGTAAATGAAAACTTTCAACTCAATGAACCATAATTTCCAAAAGTAAAATTCTGCAACTTTATGTCCCATTTAGCCTACATCAAACCCTGTGAAGTCGAATCAAAGAACAGAGGAAGCGAATTCCCTAACCGTTAGTCACCATCTGGTTGTTTAAAGCACAAAGGTTGTAGCTTTAAGTTTTTGTTTCAACATTTTTTATTCTCCCGACTTGACCAAGATGAATTTACTCAGAAAGAACGGATTTTTCAATCAAATTTTCTTGGCAAACCAAAAAACACTGGAGACAAGTTTCTTTACACAATGAAAACTTAGAAATGAATAAAATGTATGAACATCAAAGCAAAATAATCTCCAAAAGAAACTAGAAAGTTTCAAAATTTTCAACATGCATCTCAAATAAAACCAAGAAAAGGACTAACCTTGCAAGCTTCGCATGTCAGCCATCTCAGGAGGAATCTGGCCAGAGAGATTGTTCATGTTCAGATACAAGTCGCTGAGCTCGCTCAAGTTGCCTATCTCTCGCGGAATCTCTCCGCACAGGGAGTTGTAGTGAATGTAAAGGCCAGTCAAGTGGGTGAGCCCAGCAATGGCCGGAGAGAGCCTCCCAGTGAGCCCTCTCCCCTGCAGCGAAATGTTGGCGACGAGGCCCTTGTCGTCGCAACCGACGCCTTGGAAGGACCCATCGCAAGGATCGCCATTGACGGTCCACGAGGAAAGGTACTTGCTTTCTGGGTCTAGGCTCGCTTTCATGTCCATGAGAGCTCTCAGCTCCGCGCTCGTTGCGGAGACAAGCACGTTGCTTTGGCTCGCGAGGAAGCTGAACACCCAGAGGAAGAAGAAGAGACACTGCGAGGAAGCAAGACCCATCTCTCTCTCCCTCCGTCTCTCTCTCTCTCTCTCTCTCTCTCTCTCTCGGACAAAAAGAACAAGAAGGTGGTGGTGGGTGACTGGTATGGACCGTGACTGAGTGATGGTTTTTCAGGTTTCGTTTCTTAAATCCTTACTTGCTTTTTCTATTTTGCTCGTCTTGCCGTGAAGAAACAAGAAATATAAAAAATTCGAGCAAAGAAATGGAAAGAATTGCTTTGGAACTTGGAACGGGGGGGATGGATGTTATTAGATCGGTTGACTTTTCTTTTTCAAATGGGAGTCCGTAGGCTCGCAGGCTTCATGCAGGTTCGTTCTGTCGATGCGTTTCCTCCTCCACCAGACAGATGATAATGTTCTCGTCTTAAATTGCAGTAACTTGTGTTAGACCGAATACAAAACAAAAATTCAGTAACTGGCGTCTTTAACGTGTCGCCTTAGAAAAGTTTTTCGAACATTTATTCGATCCAACAGCTACCAATTCGAAAGTTAGCAACTTTATCGATTTTGATGGTCTAAATGTAAACCAACCGATGAGTTTGAGAGCCTGATCATTACAAATCCTACCGATATCTTGGCCATTCAAAAAGGGAGCTCAGGATTATGTTTTTTTTGTTTTTCCAGCAGATCTGATTGGAACCTTAGCTCCGTTGTTGTCTGGTTTCAAATCACAGTGGCCTGTCTTCCTGATCATTGAAAAGGGCATAGGATTCCTCACCTGGGACAAGGCAAGAAACATAAGCATGGAGTGGCTATTATTAAGGCCGATTTGACTTGGGACATTATTGATTGTACGTGGTAATTGTTTTTGGGACATTTTGATTTTGCTCGGGCTGGCTGATCACTTTGGCTTTGCCCGGGGAGTAAATGATCCCTGGAGAGTGCACATTGGAAGGTGGGATCATGATTCATGAGCAAGCTGTACAAGACCGGTGTGTTTATTCCCTCACTTTTTAACGGTCGAAAGCGAAATCCAGTCAGTGGTAGGCCTAAAATGGAGTCGACATTGGCAATGTTTGTGCATCTCCTCTCTCTCTCTCTATGGACAATGGTAAAAGTTAACTTACAATCATCCTTTATTTTTTGGCTTGTGATCTTTCACTTTTAGCGCTCCGCTGTGATCGAATGGAAATGAATAAGTGGCCACGGGATCAAGAGGGGTTTTTTATTTTTCGGCCTCCTAGGAACCTAGCCCCGTGTTTTGCATTTGATTTAACATTCGACTCTTATTTTGAACTTCCATGTCGTCAGTTCCTTGAAATCACTCCTAATTCCGAAGGACGATATTTTGGGACAATATGATAAATAGCTTGATTTGATAGAAAGGTTGATCCCGATGCAATCTGTAGGAGATTAGGCGGCTATTAGCAAACACTAAACAAACCAAGGATTTAAAATAGAGATAAATCATTCGATTGGTCCAAATTCTAAAATTTGGTTTATTATATCGTCCAAACCTCTTCATAAAAAAATTTGTGAAGCGCTCGGCAGATTCGGCTTAGCATGGACAAGTGCCAAAGTGGAGTGGGTTGAGTTTTCTCAAACAAGAACGTTGCTTAAGCCATCAATTTGATATTCTAGCGTCTCAGGTCTAGGCAGGCCAAGCAACCCGTCCCCTCGTCTATAACTTCTAGCAATGAAATACTCTCGGTAACACTTGAAATTTGAATTTACTCAACATCAAAAATTCAACACCTTGGAAAATTTTATTTACGTTTGGCATGTGCACCCATTTCAAGCGTTTCATGGCTATTTCAAATTTTGAATATTATTTCCTATTTCATTAATTTTGGATGGGAAGTAAAATTAGGGCCTGCTTAGGAATATTTTTGTTCTTAAAAACAATTTCTGTTCAGAAATAGTTTTTTCTATTTCTATTCCCTACACGAGTTTCTGAGTAAAAAAACGCATTTAGTAACTACATGAAATTTTTATTTTTGAAGTAGAAAAAGAACATAAATGCGTTTGGTAGGACACTAAAAATTTCTACTCTCAATTTTTTCATTTAATTATAAAATTATCGATGGGGACTTAACAATTTATGTTTGGTTAAAATTGGACTAGAAATAGAATAAGAATACATTATGATATAGAATTGGATTACCTTAATACAATCATAAAGAAAATTACTCCTTATAAACAAAGTAAATTCCGAGTGGTGGTCGAGAAAATTGCAGTTTATGGGACTTAATAATTCATGTACGAATAAAATTGGACTAGAAATAGAATAATAATATATTATAATATAGAATTGGATGACCTTAATACAATCATAAAGAAATTCACTCCTTATAGACAAAATAAATATGAGGTGGTGGTCGAGAAAATTACAGTTTAGGATATAGGATTTTAGGGTTAAGGGTTAGAGTTTTAGGATTTCGATTTTGAGGTTTAGGATTTAGAGTTTCGGGTTTTAGGTTAGTGTTTCAAATTTAAGGTTTTGGGTTTAGTGGTTTAGGGTTTTAGGGATTCAGGTTTGGGATTTAGGGTATAGCGTTTACGGTATAGGGTTTACAGTATAGGGTTTGGGGTTTAGGTTCAAGGTTTTGCGGTTTAGCATTTTAGGATTTAGAGTTTGGAATTATGATTTTAGGGTTTAGGTTTTGGAGTTTTGGGGTTTAGGATTTGGTGTTTTGGGTTTGGGATTTTAGGGTTTGGATTTATGATTTGGGGTTTCGGGTTTTAGGATTTTTTATTTAGGATTTGGGTATCGAGGTTTAAGGTTTTGGGATTTAGGGTTTGACGGTTAAGGTTTACGGTTTTAGGGTTAAGGTTTAGGATTTAGAGTTTAGGGTTTAGTATGATAATATCTTGTGAAAAAAAAAAGCTGATTTTGTTTTTTTATTGTTTCTTTTTTAGTTCCAAAAATAGAAAAGTAGATTTTTTTTATTTTTTATTTCTGTTTCAAATCTATTATCTGACCACTTTTCTATTTTGAAGAACGAAAAAACTAACTAATGTTACTAAACAAATTTCTATTTTTTTATTTTGAAAAACAAAAAAATAAAAAAACAGAAACCTTACTAAACATGCATTCAGAATTCTATTTGTCCGGATGGAACAGGGGAAAAGAATAAAGCTGAAAATGGTTTGAAAACCCGAAGAAAATAAAGAACTGTCCACTGACAAGCTGACAAAAAGGAGCTTGTACAGGTAGCCACGTGGCCGCGTGTGAGTGGCCACTCACCGCAACCGGGTCAGGCGCGTGATAATTATGGCCACCGGAGATTCTCAAGGCATTTTCAAACAATCGAAAAAGGTGGGAAATCAGATAATGCAAATTGACTGCTTAAATCAAGAATATCTGACCAAAAAAACAAAAATAAGAATAAGAATAACTAATTTTGTTGTAGGTTGATTTTTTCTCGTAACAATTAAAAAAAAATCATGTTAAATCGTATATCATTTTGATTATGCATGCTTGTTGAACTTAAATTTCCTTAAATCTTTATCAATCATCGTAGTGTTCTCATTATTTGCATCTCTCCGATTGATTATAGCTTCACACATATTAGCGCTATCAATGAATGTCCAACTCCTCTCGTTTTGTTTACTTGACATGAACGTATCTTTGATGATGCAATAGTATTATGGATTTATGTGGTTTAAATCTTACCATATACATTTATTTATATCCTGTGTATTCTAATTTTATTATATCAAATGCTACTTGTTTCCTGTCATATCCTTAAATCTTATGTAGTCGAGTTTTCAGAATTAGAGAAGTTAGCATTTTGTTTTGAGTTGATACCATTAAAAATTTCAATCTGGTACCGCATGACATGTTTACCTTAAATTAATTTTCGTCTTACAAAAAATTTGAAATTTAATGCATTTTATGATGTATGTACCTCAAAGTAATTTTCATTTCTGAGTTACTCATAGTTTGGTACCTCTAACCTAAATTTACTCTTCGTTAAAATGCATATGTGGATTTTCTACATTGAATCTGTCATTTTCCGAGTCAAATTCGTCTTAAAGCCAATAGTATTAGTTTAAGTTTTTTTATGAGACGAAAATTAGTTTATGATAAATATACCAATTAAGGACGTACTGGATTGAGATTTTTAAATGGTATTAACTTTCTTGTAAAAAGGTTAGCGTTCAATATTTTCCTTCGATTTGACTCCAGATTTCTGCATCGAGGCTGGGGACCTCTCACGGCTCGAGCAATCACACAAAAATCCAAATAAAACAAGGACCACACTATAATTATTTACTGATAAAAATTATTCTCATCTCTCCTGCCCAAGGAATCGGATAATCGCTCTATTATTAAATAATTGAACCATAATTTGACGTCAAAAGAACGTCTAGAAAACGGGGAAAAGAGATTGGAGTTGTATTGACTACTGAGATTTTTCTCATCAGAGCTCTGCTTTAGTTTCATAAATAAGCGACACCATGAAATTAGGGTGTCATGTTCCTTCATCCTCAAAAGAACAAAAGAACCAGTTGGTGAAGAAGAGGACAAGAAGAAAATGGTAATGGAGTTAAAAAGCAAATGATGGGTTCAGGTCAGAAGGAAGATCACGAGCAGCAGAATTGCTTCTCAAGCAAATTTCATCCACGTCTTGACCACGAAAACACCTTGTAATGTTCTTGTCTTTTCTATGCATGCAACTGAAGGAGGATGTGGACTTCTCTCCCTCTCCACTAGCAAGTAGCAACTCTCTTTTCTCTTGCTTTCTTTTTCCATGATTTTGTTAATTTCTCTGCCTATCCACTAAGGTAAACAAAACTGTTTTTAATTAAAAAAATTTGTGAAGTTTTCCAAGGTTATGTTTTGGCTAAGTTGGTAACGTAGGATTCATCTTGAGAGAGGAGCCATTCGAAGCAGCAAACAAGACCTTGAAGAACAGAATGCACCTAGTTGGAGTCCACCAATGTAGTGTCAGGAAAAAAAAAAAAGGCCCTTAATTAGGTTCTCTCTCTTTCTTGGGTTAACAAAAAAATAAAAGACAAGTAAGAACCGACATCACCCTAAAAGAAGTTTTGTTGGATGGTTATGTTATCTTACAGTTTGATGCTTTTCATGGGTTTATAGAGATCTGGGGCATTGTAATCTTTGTCAAAAACCATCTTTACGAAAGATTATTAGGTGTTTAAATATATATTAGCCCATTTTAACGATTCCCTTGAAAAACTAACATAGACCGAGATTACCCAGCTGTTCCTTTTCAGGCCAGCAGATTAAAAAATAAGTTTACTTCTGCGCCATCGAATTGGATTCTCTCTCTGCTCTCATGCTCCTTTTAGGGTTTCCACCATCCAACGTAAAATAGGGAGGACCGCAAAAGGCAAGAGGACAAAGAGAAACCCAAAAAAAGAACAGGAACTATTCCTAGAGTCCCCCACTTTCGAAGCCCTTTTTCTGAAGCTCCTTTTGTAGAGAGCAAGGCAATGTCCCTGTCCACAATAGACATTGCCACGAGTGAACCGCTTTCAATGTGCTGTGGTTTGCATGCATCGGCACATCTCGGATTCCCCACCTTTCTCTTTTCTTTTCTTCATTTTGAAAAATGTACATCAGCTTCCTCCTTTCACTCAAACAACCAATATGTATGTGCAACATAAGCTTGCCAATGTTCTTATTGGTTGTTTGGTATAATTGCGGTTAGATTGTAATTGTGATGTGTTGTGGCTGTACCGTGAAGTCATTGTAACATGCTTGTTTGGTTATATATGCTTTAGAGATGGAGCACCTCAAAGTTGTGCGAGAGGCAACTTCCTAAAAGCCGCTATAAGTAGTTGTAGCTTTAAAAGTGACGCAGCTATAAGAGATCTACCAAATTCCTTATAAAAGTTACAACACCCTTTTCACATCTATAGCTACTTTGGAGAAATTGTACCAAACAAAAAATTTGACGAAAGAAGGGATACGAGATGATGTGTTCGCATATTCATGATCAATTTAATATATCAAATAGATAATCAATTGTCGGGGATGTAGCAAAGTAAATTGTTATTAATCTTCTTAGACTTCGTTTGTTTCACGGTAAAAGTGACATTTATGAAAAATATTTCCATGAAAATGACTATGTTTTCCAGTATTTGGCTAAAATTTGAAAATAAACTAAAAAAAAATTTCAGCCGTTTGGCATGTAATTGATTTTCCTCTACACACCTTTTAACACTTTTCATTTCAATTTTTTCTTTTCATTTTTTATTTTTTTTATTTTTTTAAATCAAAATTTTAATTATTTCATTTTTCCTTTTCTTTTTCTCTTTTTTTTTTTTTTTTTTTTTTTTTCTCTTTTCCTTCTTCTTCGGCCAATCGCCAACCATAGGTGAAGGATGAGCCTCACTAGATCGGCAAGCTTTGGGCAAGGCTCCTTCCTTGCCTGTGGCCGATCATCGGCAGTCGATGTGGCTGGTCATCGACAATCGTTGTGGCCGGCTGGCCATCCGTTAAGGAAGATGGAAAAAGAAAAAGAAAACATAAAAAAAAATTAAATATTCTATTTTAAAAATAAAATAAGAAAATAATTAAAATTTTGATTTTGTTTTTAAATATATGTTTATAAGAACAAATGTTCCATGAACTAAGGACTCGAGCTTGAGCACCAAGGACTCATGCTCGACTTTTGTGAGTCCGGGCTTACGTGCTGAGACTAGAGTTTGAGCATTACGGACCCAAGCATGACATTTATGAACCTAGGCTCGGGTGTCGGGACATCGAGCATGGGCACTAGAGCTTTGGGCCTAGCCTTAATGGACCCAGATATGGGCACTGAGCACTGATGTCCTAAGCTCAACCTTGATGGACCCAGGCTAGAATGTCGGAGACCTGATCCTAAACATCGAGGACTCGAGAATCATCGTTGGGATTTCCGTGCCAAGTATAGAGTTTCAGGTCAAGGCGTAAATACCTAGTCATATTTTGAAAAATATTTTTCGGTTTTTCAAAAAAATAAATCATTTTCATGAATTTACGCATATGTTTTCCATTAACTAGGAAAATATTTTCCGTTGACTCATTTTTCTAAGCGAACTAGATGCTCGTAACCTTAATTTTCACTGTTTCCATTATTTAAGATGCATAACTAACAAACGCCGGGGGGGGGTTTATAGGTTTTACTAGAGCCAAGGGTAAATTCCGCTAGGAAGGGAACTTGTAAGTTGACTTTTCCAAATAGGGATGGGTTAGCGAGAGAGTTGCGACGGCGTCCCACGCCGCTATCATGACAAGCGTCACGCATCAGTGAGGTCTTCAATCATCCATGCGCAACCCTAAACAACAAAAAATTGTAGACCAGAAAATTTTCGATTATTACCCCGTGACAATTTACACGCTTAAACTGGCAAAAAAAAGTAATCGATCATTGAAATCTAAACCTCAAGGAGGCTCCTGTTTCGTTGCAGATCTTATTCTGAAAGCGGGCTTCTCAAAGCCTAAGTTTTAAGAAAGATTGAAATCAGCAACTCCGATGCACATAGCTACGCAATCCCTACATATGCCAACCCAAGAAATGCCTTATTAAACAGAAACAAACGACAAGCCTCTAACTTCAGGTGTCAGCAATGGTGACCTCAACCTCCACGCCTGGCTCGATAGTAATTGACGTGATCTGCTTAACCACCTGCTGAGAGCTGAAGAGGTCGATGACCCGTTTGTGAATGCGAAGCTCGAATCGATCCCACGTGTTGGTTCCTGATACGAATGCAATTGGACAGACAAAAGTTCATTATACAGGATAATCTTTCCAAATTCTGACATTCGAACGAACCTACATGGGATCAGGCTAAAATGTTCGATCATTTCAGTACCTTCTCCACAAGGCGACTTCCTGGTGTTGATGCGAAGGACCTTGGTGGGGATCCTCACCGGCCCCTTGACCCGGAGATGCTTCTCCTTTGCACCGCGAATCAAATCAGAGCAAACTGTTGAAAGATCGATGTCCATGTCAGAATCCAAAATAAAAACGCGACTTGGAAGAAAATCAAGAATTTAAGCCTTTCCTAATACGATTTCCATTAAGGAGCATTTCTATCCAAAGAAAATGAAGTATAGCAGCAACTAAAAGCTTAATATTACATGAACTCAAGTATATGGATATCTCAAAAGAGCAAGCAGTAGCAACATATGGTGAAAAAGTTAACCACATCACGTACATGCTAATTGTAATGTTTAATTTATTGCTTGAACCTAGCACGTATCATGTTGATTGTTGAAATTAGCAAGACTCGTCTGAGATGCGCCATCTTCAATGGTTTTGATACGTTCATGCCTCTAAAACCTTAACTGAATGTGACAATAGAACGCCATTCGAGATATGGTAGCATTTACACATGCACTCCACTTTAATTGCAACAACTTATAGGCATTTAAAGTCATATACACAATCTAGTCAAAGACACATCAGAACATAGTAAATCATTCATATATTATATAAGCACAAGTATTTGTAAATATTAGTTTTTGTTCCTCACATTATATAAGTCTACAATGAAAGGATTCTGGAGAAATAGTTACCAATACAAACAAACTACTCAAATTATACAGCTTCTAAGTAAAATAAAATAGTAACAATAACAAATTGACCTCGTTAACAAGTACCCTACGAAAGATCTATAAGAATCCTAAAAAGAATAGAACATTTTTCACTTGATATTGAAATCCATTCAGAATTGAGATCAGATTATCTTTAGCATGTTAAAGTATAAACAAAACTCTCAAAGGATATCAAGGCACTAATGAAACTCTTCAACAAGATTCACAATGAAACATGAGATATGAGAGAGAGGGGCCGGAAAAAAGACCTTTCTCGAGATTCTTAACATTCTTCGAAGTCAGAGTAATCCGAACTCTAAGGATCTCTTCTGCGGATTCCTCCAAACCAGGCTTCGTCGGCTTCATGGGGTAATCCATCGTTGCTAAGCTATGTAAACAAAGTCAGATTGCATCAGCAAAAAGAAAGAAACTGATGAAATATAATCAAAGGGCTTGGACAATTCAGATAACCTTCTCCCTTGTCTACAGTAAGAACCCTAATATGACAACACTGTTTATGATCAAGGTGCGTATGTGATTGGGACGAAACTAGTGAGTTAGCTCGGGAATTGAGAATGCAATTACGTTACTTGGTCTATATTTCAAGATCATCAGGACGAACTCTACTTTAACGTGGATTCACCGATCAAGGCCTCGACATCAAATTCACAAATCACCATCACGTAAAACCCTTCTAAGCGAAAGACAGTACACGTTATAGAGAGAGAGAGAGAGAGAGGAGTACCTTCGTCGGAGAGATGGGAAGAGAAGCGGCAACTGGTGCTGAAGAAGATCTTGTAAAATTTGATAGAGCAAAAGAGGAGTTTATATGCTTTTCAGGTTTTGTTCTTCGAGCTTACATGCATGTCTAGGGTTGCGGCTTGCCGAGTGTGAGCTAAATGGGTCTTGTAGAGTTCCTATTTTATCCTAATTTTAAATGATTTTCTATTGGACTAACTTGGAAGTTATGCCACGCACGAATTTAATTAAGGATACAAATCTCTTATCCGATGGCACGTCTTTCGTAACCGCACACTTTATCTGCTTCAAATTTCCAAATTGCTCGCTTCAATTTAAAATTTAGTGGTGGCAAAAAAAAAAAAGAACAAATAAACGATTAAGTGTATTTTTGAATGCAATTATCAGCATTTTATTCTTGCTTAATTTGGTTCGCAATTTGCCAAGATGAAATAGGCTACTTTTAAGTTGGTTGGATTTTCAAAAGTAAGGACATTAACTAAGTAAAATGTGAGCGAGTCATATAATAGATGAACTATGGTGTTCAATTTTTCTCAATTTTATATAGTAAATTTAATATTAGTGTATTGGCAAAGGAACCGCAAAAGGGTTAAAAAGTTGGGTCACGATTAAATTCTTTCTGTCGCCTTTTCTTTGTGGGAAGGTAGAACAAGCTGCATTGCAATATGATTTCTTTTCATTCTTTTGGTTTGTAATTTTATTTTGATTCCAAAGCAATAGTATCTATTTATTCAGTCAATCTCTTATATTGAACAGAACGAAATCACTTGAATAAAATCTTCTTCTTGTTCTTCTTCTTTTTCAACTTTTCTATTTAAATCTTAAATTTATCGGATTTATTAATTTCTTATAATTTTAAGTATATTGTGTATTAAAAGAGGGAAGCACAATAGGCCGCGGTTTAAACAAACTATTTCATAAGTATATTTAAGTGCATATCTCCCCATAGTATTAATTTGTTTGGTTTTTCCATTTTACTTTTTCGTGGGGCTATTTTCACACATTTTTTTGGCTAAAGCACAACTTTTGAATGAAATGATCAAATTAACCCTCAATCACAATATTTAGTGCAATATTTACTAACATACTTTCTATTATCTCTCCTTTGCGTGCGACATTGATCCAAGTTTCCAAAGAAAAAGATAAATGGTATATCTCCATTTTCCTTTTTGAAATACAATGGCGGTAGAAAATTTACAATAATTGTTTCATGAATTAGAAATGCGACTTAGTAGTAATAAAAAAAAAAATACCTTTCTTCGATCACGATATATTGACGGTATAATGATGTTCATTTGACTTGTTAAGACATCATTAATTTGTGCTTTTATCTAAGCCATACAAGATTTTGATGGGAAGCGAAACCTAGTTACAATTCTTTATATTCAAACTCACATTTCATCATAAAAAAGAAAAAAAATTATTATCTATGGATATGTAGTGCATTGAATTATGGGATCGTGAACAATATTAGTGACTTTCTTCATGGTAGAACTATGAAAAAGCTTAGTCTCTATCTTTCGTTTTGCATTTTGTTGTTTGATCTTGTTTATTTGTCATAAAATTAACATTGGAAGGAGCAAACAAAACAAATTCTAAGTTGAGTAACGTGTGTTTTTTTTTTATTTTTTGCCTTTCCGAGAGAAGAAGTAAATTATTCTCTTCAAAAGAAAAAAAGCAGCAATTCATGACTAATTCTCTAAAAATTGTGTTATTAAACATCAAAACACGCTTAACCGAAGTTAAAGGCCAGTTTAGCCGATCAACTTAAACAGTGTGGAAATAGCCCAAAACCTTGAGATGAATTTTTAATTTACTTTCATGAAATATATCCAATATGATGTATATTATTTTTAAGTTACGCATTTCTTAGAGCAAATTCAATGTGAAAGTCACCCAATGATATCCTTTTTTCGTACGTTTGAAAAATTTAGAAAGAGTTGAATCAGTTTTCAGTGCGTGCTTCCAATTGGGCGTACTTGGGTGTCCTAATGACATGTTGATTGGTGTAAAGCGATACGGAATTGTGGCCCAATGAAAGTTCCAATTAACTCAGTTATCAAACTCGGACTTAGGACTCACTTTTGAGCGCCATTGACATTAGGGGTGATTGATTCTCGGTCTGATCCAGTTCCAAGGTTAAACCGAGAATTGGACTAGGAGGACTGGTTCCCAATTTTGAGAACCGGGGAAAGGACCGGCAATGGTCCGGTCCGGTCCAATAGAACTAGTCACCTTTATATTTTTTCGGTCCAATAGAACTGGTCACTTTATATTTTTCCCTATTACAACATGAAAAAATAGCAAATCTCAACATATTAACGAAAGCGATGATGAATGAAGAATCATTGTAGTGCAATGATAAGAGAAATGCATTGTATGTGAGTTTAGTTCACGTTTTACCAACTTTTTTGAAGAGATAAAAACTAAAAGAATGGTCCGATCCCTTGGAACTGGAAATTGAATTGCCCGGATCCTGGTTCCACTTTTAGAAACCAAAAATCGGATTGACACTTTCGGAAACCGGACCAAACTAGCCGGTCCGATCTAGTCTGGGCGATCCATTTTGCACACCTCTAATTGAAATAATTCTCCACATTGAACCCAAGAAACATTTCTTCCTTTCTTTGTTTAGTAAACGTTATAACATTGGTAAAGAGACCATATTATAGTATCTCTCAAGTTTCCAATTAAGCTACAAACACATCATAAATCTGTACCCATTTGCTCAGCTGGCATCCCAAACTTATAAAATTTAACTAATTTTGACCGGCAACTACATCCACAATTTCCGTCCAAAAGCCATTTAATAACCGAATTAATCCGACCGATAGATACAGGACCTTTTGTACAAATTTAAATATTTTGCTTAGAAAGTCAGGATCAGCAACGACAGAACCGATTGATGCAGAAATTGGATAAGAAACATGGCCAAGAACATCGAGTTGATCATTCCAATTAAGAAAAGAGATGCAGAATGCCCTATCACAACGTTGGGCTATCGCTATCGAAGAAAAGTTCAAAATTCCTGATTTTGAGTTGGGGCGTCAAGAAGAGTCAATTTAATCATTAGCCATTCTCGAGCTAGGTAATGAAGGAGAACTCTTAAGAAAAGCTTATCCAGTCGAAATTGAAAAAAGAAACGGTAAACAAGAATCCTTCTGCATATCAAAAAGACTTAAAAATCGTCAAGACATAACTGGGATAACAAAGCTATATAATCCCTACATTTCTCAACCACAATAAATCTCTCACGGACAACTCATCATAGCAAGCAACTTAAGAGTCTGCGATGGTGACCTCGACCTCCACACCGGGCTCAATAGTGATGGAGGTAATTTGCTTCACAACTTCCGGAGAGCTGAAGAGGTCAATGACCCGCTTGTGGACACGGAGCTCAAATCTATCCCAGGTGTTGGTTCCTGATCAACAAAAGAGGACAGTTGAGTTCATATAGAGCACATAACAAAAACTCAACTAAAACCACAATGCAGTTTTAACACTGTTGAGACATTGACCATGATCAGCATGTATTCAGTTATCGGGTCAAATATACAGAGAAAATCATATTTCGGTGGGCCATGTATCAGAAATCACACATATTCACTCACGCATCACATTAAACTGACAAGGCATTGGACAGAAGTGTTCAATCAAATACCTTCTCCACAAGGTGACTTCCTAGTTGTGATGTGAAGAACCTTGGTGGGCATCCTCACCGGCCCCTTGACCCGAAGACGCTTGTCTTTTGCCCCACGCACCAGATCCGAGCACACTGATAAACAAAAGTATCACTTTTAGATGCAACACAACTTCAAACAGAAAAACAGTATTTGCCTTCTCTATACTGGAATACTGAAAATAGCATTGAAAATCTGAAAATTTAAGGTAACTCCAAGAAAAAGAAGTGGCAGCCCAAACCTGCTGCCAATTAGTGAAAAGTCAATGAATCCCACAGGTGCTAAAATGTAATAAGCAAATGAAATTTTCATTGAATTTGAATATATATGTTGCTCGATAAGGTAAAGTAGCTTGAGTTGATATTTTATAAGCAGTCTGCATGATTTGCAAGAGTTTCATGAATTTCCATCCAAATTTTAAGGACCACAGTGAAATTTGGGTATACTCAACGGTCAACACAACAAAAGCAGGAGAGTTAAGACTATCATGTCATTCAAAGGAGGGGTTTGCTGTGTAAACACAAACATTAAAAGATAGATTTCTGTTCCAAATGTTTATTCTAGACTGAACAGATTGTCGAACGCTAGTACCATCATCAAACTAGTATCGATCAGCAGAAATTATTTCTGCCAAGTTACCAAGCAGAGAACAATTCATAAGAAAATATAATGCAGATGCCAAAAAGTTTAAAGAGACCTTTCTCAAGATTCTTAACATTCTTGGAGGACAGAGTAATCCTGATTTTGTGAATCTGCTCCTGGGGTTCCTCCAAACCTGGCTTTGTCGGCTTCATAGCATAAGCCATCTTCACTCCCTTTGGTAACTTAACCCTACAAATAAAAAATGAAGTTACATTACATTGAGGCAATAGCATAAAATTAAACAACTTTACTTCCCTTCCTTTTGCCCGACTCCACACAACCAAACATCGGTTAGAAGGAATTGGATCAAAGAGAACAGATACAAACTACGAGAAATATTTTCCTTCATTTCGGTAACAAAGGGGAACCAAAACTAATGCTAATATATAGGAAATAATTCCCCTGAGCCCACAAATCGCTTCCTCCCAGCTTCAGAGACAAATGGGCAGTCTCTTCCCGCCTTTTGTCTCCGACCTTCAGATCTCTTCAAAAGCGTGAAAAGAAAGTACCCTTTCAGCCCATTAACTAGCTCAATTTCCCTCCACCTCGTTTTTCCCTGCCAACGCAACATCCAACCCACTGCAATTTCGCCCCTCTTCTTCTTCTTCCCTCGTTTTCACCCTCACCTTAAAATTGCCAAAGCGCAGCGCACGAACACTTAAACAGGAAGCGACGGGAAAAAGAAAAGAAAGCTTGGCCATACAAGCACCATCCGCAGCGCAGCATAACGGCCCGCTCATCGCAGGCTAATATCAGAAACGCCGACGCAACCCAACCAGAGATCCCACACCACTCGCAAACCACAAGGAACCGCACCTTTCAAACCCAGCCATCACCAAAACCCCAGAACAAGCGAAACCAAGAACTACCAAAACAAATGCCTCGGCACATCGAGCTAAAAGACACGAAAGCAAAACCAGAGCGTCGAGAACGACGAGCAATCGCAGGAAGAGGTTACCTTCGATGGCTTCGACAGAGGGGGAGGGAAGGGAGCAGGAGCGGCGACTGGCGAAGGAAAATGGAGGTGGGAGGACTCGGGCAGAGAGGCGGCGATGGGTTTATATATGTCTAGGGTTTCGGTTTCTCCCGTATGATGAGCAACCGGGGCGTTGTCCGCCCGACAGACTAGGGTTTTGGTCCTAATGGGCCCGTGTCCGAACCTTTGGCGGGCCGGACCTTTTTAGCACAGCCAATTAAAATGGCGGGACCCCCAAAACATAAAAATATAAACAAAAACAAACTTGGAATTCTTTTTTTTCTATATTTCTTTTTCTTCGATAAGTTAAAAAGGGCGAGGAATCGCAATCCCGCCCATCGCGCGCAAATCAAACTCGTGATCTCTGGAAAGACTTGTGACTTCTCTACCGTCAGGGCGATCAGCGATCGCTTTGGTGGTAGCATATACATGAGATTAGTGTAATCCTATGATTCCTGGCTCTCGAATTCGAGTCCATTTTTTGGACGTCATTTGCTTGTTGGCAAAGTTTATGTGCTTCGGATGAATTTTACTTTCATGAGATAGTTTTACATTTCTGATTATTAATTACTAAACATATACATATTTTTTCTTTTTTTTTTTAGTTTTACTTTTTATTTTAAATTAAATGAGATTTTTCTCATTTTTTTCTTTCTTGTTTATATTCAATATAGACTATGTTATTTCAAATATACTACGTTATGCCTTTCTATTATCCGTTCTTGAATTTTAACTGAATTGAACATAAAACTTGTAGAATAAAAAAAATCAAGACATAAAAATAGAATAATGTGTGCAGTTGCTGCTCCAGCTCTAAGCGTTGATGATACATTGGTGCTATTTTTAAAAGGATAAATATTGTGAAAGTGTTTCCATGGATTACCAGGACAATGATTAGACAACTTTTAAGAGTGACGGGACAAAGATAGAAGTCCAATTTCATTAGTAGTTTAGGGAGGGTCTATTTTGAGAATTTTTTCTAAGAACATGTTGAGATCATAACCATCTAACAATATTTCTCGAAGAAAGTCTACATATGTTTTCAAATCTGACTCTTCGAAGAGTATTATTTCTCAAGACGTGCTTAGTTTCTTGTTCAGGTGGTCTAGGAAATTTTGCTCATTCTTTTAGGTTCTGCACTTTGCAGTTTTATCAGGTTTTTGGGAACATTCTGTTTGACTAAATCACCTCCGGGAACATGTCGAGGCTGCAGAACGGTATGGCCCCCTTGTCATATGTAATTGTACTCTCGCGAGTTCGACTTCGTCTCGACCTCAAGAAGCAGGTGGTCTGAGATTTGAGACGATACCCATGGCATTTGTTACGCGCCTCCTCGGCAGTGGCCAGTCTCCGTGTGTGTTGGTTGGTTGGGGAGCTGAGGGTGGTCTCAGGGGACTGTAAATGCCATAAGAGCTACCGTGGATTCTCACCTGGGCTTCCTGTGGCATGTTCAGGCCAACTCTTGGATCATCATACAGGAGGATTGGGTGAGCTGAACATCTCCCGCAATTTCTTGCTCTCTGAAGTTCTTGCTGGTACTGATAGTGTAGCTAGCGCTTGGTGGATAAGGAAGAACTAGTGGGAAACCGTGGTGCAAAAGTCTCATGTGATTTAGGCCTCGTGGATGGCACTTGGCACTAATTGATAATGATATTACCCTTCGACTCCGGAACATTTGGGAGACATCCTCTGAATATGGACTCGTGACCCGATTTACCTGCGTATATACATGCTAGTTACATAACCCCGAGGTATAGCGACGTCTCAAGGGAACGGCGTACATGCTCTTCGTCCTTAACAAAGAATCAGATCCATTGTCGTGTTAGAGTTAACGGATCCGTCGTGATATTTGACCTCGGTGCAGTTATGTTGCTCCCATCTTTTGCCCAGGGGAGCGTGGAACCTTCTCATCTAAAGAATTGACAGTTTAGCTATGGTGTGATGCAAACGTCTGCACTGAATCGCATGAATTTGGCCTTTCGATTCAAAATGATTGCTCCCTTTTGGTTGATTCGCTGGATCTGAGCAATTGTGTTGAGGCCAGAAATCCTGACGATATTTGTTCTCCTTCCTGCCTTTCAACTGACAGTACTAAGTCCGGCCCGCCAAAAGTCCGACACAGGCCCATTTGGACCAAACCCGATCGGTCAATCCTCCGCCTCCATTTCCTTCGTCAGTTGCTCCCTGCGACGTTCTTCCTCTGCTCTTTTTCTCCAGCGCATTTGCTGAACCGAACATAACAGAGAAGCCATCGGCAGTAACCAACGCTCAAATCTTCGCTTTCCCTCCTCCGACGCCTCGATCATCGATCTGGGTTTTCTCCGTCATCGCAAAGTTCCAAGCTTTCATTAGTTACTTTGTTGGGTTTGACTCCCAAAGCTTCACCAATCCGTGTGGTCTTTCAAGGTTTGATTTTTCTTCCTTCCCTCCGATCAGAAAGGTTTGCATCTCTTGAAACTCTGGCTAATTGTTGAAAAATTTTGGCTGGGTTCGAGGTTGCGATCACGGCCAAATCGGATCGGCTTACTGAATTTCTCCTTCATCCCTCGATTCAGATATATTCTTTAAGTCGAATCAGGTATTCATTCGATGTCCATGTCTTAGAATTTCCTAATTAGTTAGGGAAGACTGGTATTGACTTACGTGTGGTGTGCAAAAATGTTTGCTACACTGGCTTGAAAGTGAAAAAGGGACAAATGTTTTATGTGGGAAATTTCTGTATGGAATATCGTGCAATAGCAACAAAGAGCATCAAAGATGTTGTTGCTGTTCTGGTGGGAGATTTGCTCTTGCTGGTCTGATTTTTGTACTTTCGTGTGGCCAAGGGTAGGATTGCTTGGGCATAATGAAGCATATTGTGAAGATAATTACCTTGTTGGTGGCTATCTCTGCCATGTGGATTGGTCTCCTGGAGATGTCCGTAGTTCCACGAAGTCAGACTTGGTTGGTGAGAATCTTTTTAGTTGCCTCTCCCTTCTCTGATCTCGTTTTCCCTTGTAAGATCCTTACTTTCGTCCGTGGCTTGATGTTTTGAGTTGCTAATTGTTCTTCAGCTACCAATATATTTCATTGTTTCACTGGGATGCTATGGATTGCTAATGGTTGGCATCGGCCTAATGCACTTTCCAACTTGTCCTCAAGAGGCATTGTTGTTGCAGCAGGTATTTCGTTTTTCAAATTTTCTTAATTTTGTTACCAGACAAGGCTCATTAGTCGATAAATCTATTTTCGACTCTCAGTGGGTTCCATTTCTCTCTGTATTTGTTTCTTTACCTTCTGGTTGTTTTAATGGTGCTAGCGTGTATATTTTTGTAAGGATTATACTGAGGCTCCTCTTTCGAAATATTACTGGTAGTGTGCTGCATGCAAAGTGCTTGAGTGACTGCCTGAAAGGAAAATTTCTCAAGGGAGCTAGTTCTGTTGCCTATATATATATTTTTCTTATCCCGAATGAAGAACGTCATTGAGATCATGACCTTCTAACATATTTAGTCTCTTCCAACATTTCTCGAAGAAAGTCTGTATATGTTTTCAAATTTGATACTCGAATAGTATTTCTCAAGACATCACTTGGTTTCGTGTTCAGGCAGTCTATGAAATCTTGTCCAGTCTTTTAGGTTGGGACTTTGGTGCTTGTTTTATCGGGTTTCTTGGAGCATTGCATTTAACTTGTTAACCCTGGGACCATATGGAAGTGGTAAATCAAATTGGCTCCAGTGTCATATATCATTGTATTTCTGTAAGTTTGACTTTGTCTTGACCTTGAGAAGCGGGTGGTCTGAGATTCAAAATAATACCCATGGTATTTACTCAATGGCTTGTCAGTGACCACTCTATGTGTGTTGTTTGGGGGGTGGTGGGTGGTCTTGGGGGGAGTATAGTCCTCTAAGAGTAGACCTGTCAAAACGCATTCTATGGCAAGAGGACTTGTTACTCAATTTAGTTTATTAATCTAGCCGCCTGTTTAAGGCTGACTCATGGGTCTACCACAGGAGTATGCGGTAACCTGAACCTGACTTTACACCTAGCACAGTTTCTTGCTCTCTGAGGTTCTCTCTGAGTAGCTAGCTCATGCTTGTCGTGCTTGGTGTCTCTGGAAGGAGTGGTGGAAGACCGTGGTGAAATATCTATGATGTGATAATGGGATGGCACACAGCTGCAATGAATCATATGAATTTGGTCTTTCAGAATGATTGCTTCATTGTTGGACAATTTGCTGGAATGATTGCACCATTGTTGGACTATTTGCTGGAACTTAGCGATGTATTCTGTACCTGTCCATTTTTTACGCATGTTTTAGTTCAGTTATAGTTTGTTTTTTTTTTTTTTAACTAGAACATTTAGTTAAACTGTGTTAAGGCAAGAGAGTTGAATCTTTTGCAGGACGTTGTTGAGGCCAAGCATTTCTTGAAGGAAAGAGGGGTCGATGTTGGTTCCGAATGATTTTGACCTACTGAACATATTTACACAGATCATTCCTATTCGAGTGGAAGTTGATCTCCGAGTCTTCCAGGAATGGAGCAACTGATGAACACTTTACTCAAGCTTTTCGACATTTTTGATTGTCAAGTTATCAACTAATCGCAAAAAGTCATGCTCTTGGTGCGTATGCTTGTAGGTGAAATCGAATTTTGTTCATCTTGTCCACCATCCTTTAGCCAGTTCTTTAATGTATAGTCATACAGTACTCTCTCTCTCTGTCTCTCTCTCTCTGTCTCTCTCTCTCTGGGTTTTTCTTCTTTTGAATGTATGTTCTTTGATGTACTGATTGCCTTTAATTACAGACATTTGAGTAAGTGATTGAAGAGAGAGAGAGAGAAACCAGTCTGGCCCAAAAAGGAATGGAGATAGAGAAATGAGATTTAGGTAATTTACTTTCAAAATATATTGATATGTTTGTGCAGTAATTGAACTTTTTGGCTTTGGAAAAGAGGATATGTCCAGATCTAGCCAAAGTTGAGAACGTAATTTGGGGTAATTTCTTCACTATGCCAAAAGAAAAAAACCAGGACCATCGCCATAACTAAAAGAACCAGGACCCTTTGAGTTGCTTTCTTATTTTATAGAAAATTCTAACTTTTCTTTTTCATGTTTTGGACGAAAAACAAAGTTATTTTAAGTTCTAAAAAATCACAAAAAAATAATATGTCAATTTATAACGAATTTATATATCAAGATTTGATATTGTGTCAATGGTTTTTTGGTATTTTATCTCTATCATTATATAAAGCGAAGAGAGAATTTTGATTTTTTTTATTCTTTAAATTTTCTCGATTTCTTATTTTGGACATATTGAATCCAAGAGAAAATTTGTAAGTAAATTAGTTTATTTATGCATTTATATATTTAAATTTAAATTTGATATTTTTATTCTTAAACTACTTTCCATAAAATTCAAATATTGAAGTATATTTATCTATTCATTATATTTATACAATGTCTTGCATTGTATATTTTTATGAATAATTTTTGTTCATCAGTGAATGATTCAAACATTTCACAAAAAATGGATTTCCTTAAATATTTCAAAGTTCAGTTTTTCGCAAACACGCAGACAAAGCTCGTGCGCACATTTGCTAGTGTTAAATAAAAGTTAAAGTGACAAAGTCATAAGATTTAAACGGTCCAATTCCATTAAAAATCCCAAATTTTATGTTATGCCCAAATCTATCCCAAACTTTTTCCTATCAGATAAAAAATCGTGAACTTTCATTTTATACCCAGTCTATCCTTTATTATTTTTCCATCCAATTATACCCTTATAATCCGATGTGTCAATTATTTGTCTTTTTCACACACCAACTTAGTTGAATTTCTTCTTTTTTCTCCTTCTTCCTTTTACCGCTGCCATGGACAACTTGTGTGAACGACACTGTTCATCATCTTCTTCGCACAGACATGCACGGCCACAGTTCACCGGCGCTCACCCATTGCCACCCAGAACTCCGACCCCGCACCACGACTTCCGACAACCCCTCCACGACTGTGGGCGGGCGGCGACAGAATGAGCCCATTCTCTTCTTTCTCTCACTCTATGCTCTATGGTCGACCTCCATTAATGGAGGTTGCCACCTGCAATTGTGGCACGCGAACTCACATTTGAGTTAATATCTCCTCTTGAGCTAAACAAAACGAAACCAAGACTCAGTTTCGCACATGCCTTTGAGCTCTAACTCACATATTCACTTCAAAATCGAATCATTGTGGCCTAAAAACCCCTGATTTCGACCATTTTCAATCCTTAAAACTCTCAGAACTTGAACTTATTATTGGTAAGTCTCCCTAAAATGCACCAAGACCCATCATCACTATTTCAATGCACGACGAGTCCTCAATTCCTAGAGAAAGAACAGCTAAAATGCCTTCCCTGTGATTCCACCAATACTAAGTTCTACTACTCCAACAACTCCAACCTCTTTTAGTCGTGCCACTTTTGCAACAGCTGCTGTGGCTACAGGACCGCTGGCGGTGCCATCCGCAACATCCCCGACGGACGCGGTATCCTGAAGGCCACCGGTTGATCTCGTGGCGGGGTTGATGGTGATTTGTTATGGTAGCAGTGAAGGGATAAGAAGAAAGGAAAAAAATGAAAAAAAAACTCAATTTGGAAGTTTAAATGGACGTGGAACTGACTAGTCATTATATCTGGACGAAAAATAACATAGGGTAGATTTGGGAAGAAATTGGAAGTTTCTGATTAATTTTTTACGAGACAAAAAATAATTTGAGATAAAATTAAAATAATACTCATAATTTGGGATTTTTAGTGAAATTAGGCCGATTTAAACAAAATAACAAAAAAACACTTAAAATAGCAAAACTATATCTATTATGCTTGTGCACATTTACTACTCTTAAATAAAAGTCAAACTAGCACTGGTGACCACTGCCTAGAGTTGCACGACCTCAAGCGCCGCCTAGGTCACATGATCTCAGGTGACCATTGCTTGGGCCCGACCACAAGCAGCATTGCTTGGGTCGCGGGACCACAGGCGACATTACCTGATGTCGCCCAGCCCCAGGTGAGGTTGGCCAACGGCCCTTTTGGCCTGCCAGTGGCCCTTTTGGCCCGCCAGCGGCTAAGCTCCATCTCAAGCTTTTTCTAAAAAAAATATTAGTAACAGTCATTTACAAAATATAGTTTTTACCAAATGGTAGTTACGCCAAAGTTGTTTTCAAACATGACTTTAAAATACATTTTATCAAGCTTTACTTGCATTTGGAAAAACTTTTTTAGCTCAAAAGCTTTTGTATTTTGCCAAAGACATTCCCCCAAAACCAAACCAAATGAGCCCTAAATCATTAAAAAGTTTAGGACTAAATTAGCAATTATCAAAAAATTTAGAGCTAAATTGACATAATTGAAATGTTTATGAATAAATTGACAAATTGTCAAAAGATTTAAGATTAAATTAGTCAAATTGAAAGGTTTATGACTGAATTGACATATATACAATAGATTTAACACCTTTTTTGGTAATTTCCCCTCTATTTAAGTGAAGCTCCATAGATCTCTTTCCGTTGTGGAGCTTCTTCTCTGTCTCCATGGTGATAGTGTACTCACATACCCTAACACTCCCTGTGTCCCTCACCAATCCTGCATCGTCCTCTTACCCTCCGCAGGTGTCCCCATTCCTCTGTCTCGCCACACTCACCCAGGGCAATAGTCCCCTAACCCGAGTCCCCTCTTCAAACTCAACGGATCTTGTTCACCTCGGGGAGCTTCTCGGTTTCTATTCCTCTTTCTCGTCTTTTTCACCCAGGGCGGCAACGCCCTAATCCAAATCCCCTCATCAAAGTCTTTGGTTCCAGTTCGCCTCGGGGAGCTTCTTGGTTCTGTCGAGGCCAGCAACCTTGCGCTCCGTTTACAGAACTCCCCTCCAAGGTAAAGAAAATGGGAGATCCAAGGTTGGTCAAGTTTATACAAGTTTCAACATCGCCAAAGCCCCTAAATTCTCTTCCCCTCAACCCCCCAACTAGCATCACCTACATTACTAGCCTCGGCTTCCATACCAACCCTCACTCCTCTACCTCTTAACTCTCCCCTGTTCCTAGTCGCCGTGGGTTAAAGAAGAACAAGTTGGTCTGAGCAGTTATGCTTATGGTACCGAAGTCTCTAAGCCAGATACTATAGTTTATTGCTGCCCCTAAGTAGATCAGTCAACCCAATCTCAGAGGCCAGTGGTAGCTAATCAAGCACATTGCGAAAGGCAGAGGAGGTTAGTCTTTCCTCTTTCCCAACAGCCCCGATGGTCAACGAAGTAGGCTATGATGATCGCTTGGCAGCCTTATGTAGAGAACTGGGCAACCTCTGGTTGGAAAACGATATTATGTTATTGAAAGGCGAGATCCCTACAGAAAAACAAATAGAATGTGAGCTAATGTTGTATGGGAAGCTGTTTTTGAAATCAAACATGAACTTTCAAGCTTTCCTAAGTATGATGAAGAGAGCTTGGAAGATCGACAACGTAGAGTGCGAGTTAATTGAGCCCGGGTTCTTCTCATTCTTGTTCAGTTCAATTGAGGAAAAAATGGGAGTTTTGGAAGCAGGACCATGGTCTTTTTCCAGTAACCTTCTTGTACTACTACAAGGAGACTCGGATACTCCTAACCATTGCTATGAATTCTCTCATTGTGCCTTTTGGGTACACCTAGTAGGCATTCCACGTGGGAGGATATCAAATGAAGTGGCTCAAGAGATTGCAGGGAAAATTGGCAATGTTCTAGAGGTGAAATTTGAATCTAAAGGAGGCAGCCCAAACAAGAGCTGCAAAGCAAGGGTCCAAATGGACCTCTCCAACCCTTTGAAAGCGAGGACCATCGTAGACCTAGAGTACAAAAGACTTTGGGTAGACTTTAGATATGAAAGACTACCACATTTCTGTTATACTTGCGGTTGTATAGGGCATTATGCTATACATTGCAAAGTGGTGCCATTTGAGGAGTTGGGGCTAAACAAAAATACAAGGGGCAAATTCGGACAATGGTTGAGAGCGGAAGTACGCGAATCCAGCCCTTTTTGAAAGATCTTTTACGGAAAGAACAATCCTATGCCTGAAGAAGATGCTAATATTCCAGAAACACCAAGGGATCTAATCCCTAGGGAGTTAGTGACGCCCAGAGCTAAGGAGAAGGAAGTAGTTGGGCTGCCTGGGGACAAACCACACGCTGGGAATCCAACCCACCAGCTGAGTTGCCAGATGAAAATCAGCAAGGCCTTGATATACAAGACTCCCGGATTATCCTCTTTCAGTCGACAAAGAAGGGTAAGTCAGCAAAGCTTTCAAGGATGGAGAAGATCGGACCGAAATCCTCTAAAAAGGTGGCAGCAGCGAAGAAACAGAAAAAATTCATCCCACTTGGTATGTGTGAGACTCTCAACCAACCTTTTAACGAAGAGATGCTCCTTGATGCTCTGATCCTTTTGGCGGAAGGAAGGGATGAATGGGCTTTGGTGGCTAGCCCTAATAGGCCATCGGGGGATATATGAAACTATTGAGCTGGAACTACCAGAGGTTGGGCTCTCTCCTGACAGTCCATTATCTCAGAGCCTTAGTGGCTCAAGAAAGGCCCAACTTAGTGTTCCTGATGGAAACTAAGAACAAGAGTCCAGTCGTTGATAGAGTTAGAAGGAGTATTTACTTTCAACATTTGGAAATAGTCAACCCTTTAGGAATAGCAGGTGGTTTAGCGGTGTTGTGGAATGAAGAGATGGCAGTGCAAGTGGAAAACAGCTCTAGAGAGTTTATTGATATAGTGTGCAAGGACCAAGACAAGGGAACTCTTATGCGTATAACCTTCTTATTTGCTCCCACAAATTTCTAGCAAAGGCTACAGCTTTGGCACTGAATTCAAGCTATAAACCAAGCTAATAACCTTCCATGGATTTGTGTAGGGGACTTTAATGAAATCTTATACCATTGGGAAAAGCGGAGAGATAGTGCGGCAGATCACTATAGGCTAGTAGCATTCTAGGATTTTTTAAATAGATGCTCACTCATGGACATTGAAAGCAAGGGATGTGCATTCACATGGGCGAACAATAGGGATGGAGAAGCACTAGTGCGAAAGATGTTAGATAGGGTTCTCTGTACTATCGCTTGGAGAGTGCGATTCCCCAACGCAAAAGCTTTTGCCCTACCAGCAATAGGATCCTATCATAGCCCTATTATTCTGTCTCTTTCCCTAAGGACATCCAAGTGGAAAAAGAAATTCAAGTTTGAGGTATTTTGGATGGAGGAAGCTGATTGTAAGAAGATGGTAAAGGAAATTTGGCGAGGACCAGAAGTCAACTAGAGAGTTTTCATGAGCAAACTGAAAAAGACCACTAATGCACTGTTAGTATGGAGCAAAAACAAATTCTCCAATGCCCATAATCAGATTGAGTCACTAAAAAGAAGACTTACGATCCTCACAAATACAGGTACAAGGAATTCCAGCATTAGAGAAATGCAGCACATTAAGGTGCCAATTGATAAACTTTGGTGACAAGAAGAACAATATTGGGGTATGCATTCCCGTATTAACTGGATTAAATGGGCAGATAAAAATACAAAATATTTCCATGTCGCAACGGTCCAGCACAGACAAAGAAACAAAATATCAATGCTAAAAATAGACGATCTCTGGGTCCGAGATCCCAGTGGGCTGAAGTAACATATCACCAGTTTTTATGAGTCTTTGTACAAAACAGTGGATCCAAGGAACTTCCAACCAGTACTGGACCAATGCACTTTTCATGCTCTAAACGAGTTGAATGAAGCATTAATGGTGCCGGCGACTTTAGAAGAGGTAAAACTAGCAACTTTTCAGCAAGGGGCAGCAAAAGCCCTAGGTCTTGACGGGATGAATGGCCAGTTCTACCAACATCATTGGGAGGACATTCAATACGATTTACACCAGCTAGTCAGCATTTTTTTCCAAACGGGTTACCTTGACCCATATATCAATAAAACACACATAGTTTTCATCCCCAAAGTCTCTACCCCAAAAACTATCACACAATTCAGACCCATTAGCCTTTGTAACTTTAGTTACAAGACCATTTCTAAAGTGATGGCGAATCGACTTAAGCCCTGGCTCCCGAACATCATCGCAATAGAACAAAGCGCCTTTGTTCATGGGAGACAAATTCAAGATAACATTCTAATAGTTTAGGAGATCCTTCATCAACTGAGAATTAGGAAAAGAAAATGGAAGTTCCAGGCGATTCTTAAGCTGGATATGCAAAAAACATATGATAGAGTGGAACGAGATTTCCTTTACGCCTTGTTGACACCTAAATTTTGGTGACATACAAAGTTAAGGGTCAATCCTGACTCTTAAATTTCATTTCTCATAAGCATTAGACCCACATGCATTTTAATTGAGCGAATGTGAAACAAATTCAATGAAGGAGCGTACGTGCAAAATTGGAATAGCAAGAAATCACGAAGTACCAGGAGGAGTCGTCAGAAATCAGAATATGTGCGGAGCAAGAAAGAACAAAAGAAATATACTCTAGGAATGTCCAAAGAGAGCACATATCCACGGTTGAGTGCAGAGTATATTTGGCCAAATATTTGCATGATTCTGGGCAAAAGCTGAATCTTTGGGAGCGAACTAATGAACCAGCAAATCGTGAGGATATTTTCTCATTTGAAAGCGCAGCAAGTGGGGGCTAAAATAAGAAAGAAAATAAAAAAAGAAGTAAAAGACAAATAGCGTAATGCTTTGCCGAGAATCATTCAGCTAAATATGAAAGGAAAACAAGATGGGATCAATTTGATTGATTATGCAAGAAAGTGGGAATTCTGGCTAGCCATTCTTGCATTGACAGATATTCCAATCTCGGTGATTGAGGAGCCGAATATCCTGTCAATCTTGAGCTCTTAAGGATCAAGAGCCGTGAATTGTGCAAAGAAATCAGGTAAATAAGAAGGCAGGAAATTGAGAAAATGGAAGGAATCAAAGCATTCGTGGATGAATAGCGTACATAAAAAGAAAAATTAAGCTGGCCATGAAATTGTGGGCAAACTTGATCGTGAATCATGGCGATGAGAAAAGGAAACTCAGAAAGTTGCCCATAGAAATAGATGCTGAAAGCCATTATAAAAGCAGGGAGAAGAGGCCACAGAAAGGGGATGAGGACGTTCTCCACATTTTCAAAGTCACTTCATATCATCATCTTCATATCATCATCTTCACGGAGGCACTATTAGAGAGTAGAAAAGAAAAAGAATGGGGGGAAAACACAGAAGGGTTCGATAGATAATCTGAATGAGAGGAGAGGAGCATAATTCATCACGTCAAATACTCATATGGTCTTGCTTCCTTCACGCCAGGAGTCATCGCAAAAGGGGGTCTACACACGTTCACGCCATCAAGAGTACGTGGATCACATCAGCATTGCATCCTACCATCATCTCCAGTCTCCTCGCAAGCGGTCTTGGTGATTTCTTCGAACAAGTACGCCAGTGCCTGATGTCAACCCGGTGACCCAACATGTCCAGCAACACCAGCAATTCCTCGCAGATTCTCATAGCCTCGACAAACCTTGGGCAGCAAGCTACAAGTCCATCGTAAACAAGCCACCGGGTGACTCCAGCGACTCCCGATTTGTTCTCGGCTACGCGACCACTACCCATCACTGTCTGGGTGGATTGTAAGAGCGATCTCGAACCACACTGACAGTCCTGTTGGGATTGCTGAGTCTTCTTGCAAGTAAACCCAACAGATTTGACGCTCTCCATTCCATCACCGGTGTTCCAGTGGCAGTCCAGTAACCTGACGATATTCTAACGTCAAGCGACACACCACCGGTCATCATCCCGATCCGCAATCCCGATTCACTGCAAATTCAAATTTGGAAAGAAATCTGCAAATCGAGTAATTATCTTAACCCGATTTGATCTGAATATTTTGTTGCCAAATTCGTGCTTATTGATATCTAATTTTGCAATATTTGAATAATAAGCATTATTTCAATTAGGATTTATTTCCTTTTTTTGAAATCTTGAATATCTATTACTTATCAAATTTGGATAGAATTTATAATTTTCAAAATCTTTTGAATATATCCAAGATATTTGAGATATCAAAATTTTTTCAAAATGTGATCGATTAGGAAAATTTCCTAATCTGCAACCACACTCATGGAAATAAATCTATCTATCAGGCTTTAGATAGAGTTATTTTCATAGCTGGTATTTTGAATTTTAGGATCGATTTGTCAGGCTTTAGATCGAAACTTAATTCGAAAGATTTAGCGGTCATATTTTTTTTTACTAAAAATTTATGATTTGAATTTAAATTTGAAAATACAAAAAATTTCATAAAAGAAAACCAAAAATTTTTCTCTAAGTTAGGATTTATCAAAGTTGTCAAATTGAGTATTTTTCCTGAGATTGGTACCGAAAGAGAGTTAGGATAATCTAGCGTAACCAAGTCCCCGAATTTATAATTTTTGGTTTGTAAAAATAAAATAGTGCTCCCGCTATTTTATTTAGGTTTTTAATTAACCTACCTTAAATGATTAGTGGCGACTCCCATTGAAAATATTTGCATGCTCACAATTGGATCTAAGTTGCGATTTGGTAGAGTTTGGGAGAACTCGAGTTAGGTTAGTTAATTTAATTGATCTAGTAATCCATTAGCCTAAGATTGAAAACCTGATGATTTTTAGGTCGCGACACGCCTATATGCTGAAAATGGGTTTCTGTGTGGAATGGGTGGCTTTAGTGCAAAAGTGCATATCCACTATAACTTTCAGTGTCAAAGTAAATGGGGAGCCCTTACAGTATTTCCACCCATCACGGGGAATTAGACAAGGTGATCTACTTTCTCCTTACCTATTCATTGTCATGGCTAACATGCTCTCATCTCTCCTAAACAAGGCTATGGAGGATGGGAACTTGAAGGGGATCAGCATGAACAAGAATTGCCCAACATTGTCACACTTTCTTTTTGCCGATGATGCAATATTCTTCTTGAATGGGAATTTAAGGGAGTGTCAGAACTTGACCAATATCTTAAATCAATACTATTTTGCTTCGGGACAAGCAATCAATCTCAACAATTCAGGGATATTCTTTAGTGTTGGCCGCCCTCAGTCCCTTAAGAGCAATCTGGAGGCCGAACTAAGAGTACCTATCATGGAGAAAATTGGCAAGTACCTTGGTATCCCATCATATTGGGGGCAAACAAAAAAACAAATGTTCGTGTGGATTCTAGCTAGGGTAAATATGAAGATGGAATGTTGGAAGGATAAATTGCTTTCAAAGGCAAGCAAGGAGATTTTAATCGAAACAGTGGTACAGGCACTGCCCCAATATGCCATGTCAATCTTCAAAATCCCCATATCGGTGTGCAAGGCAATTGAGCAAAAAATCGCATCCTTTTGGTGGAAACAAAACTCTTCCACATCGGGTATCCACTGAAAAAAATGGGAGACCCTTAAAGAGAGGAAAATAGATGGATGTTTGGGTTTCAAGGACCTCGTTATCTTTTACAAGGCAATGCTAGGAAAACAAGCATGGAGACTTGCACAAGATCCGAATGCATTATGGAGTTGGCTACTTAAAGGAATCTACTTCCCAAACGGAAGCTTATGGTACGCGAAGAAGGGCTTTCGCCCTTCATGGGGGTGGCAAAGCTTGTTAATGGAAAGGAATGCGATTTGTTCAGAAGTTAAATGGCTGGTGGGGAATGGAGAAAATATCAACATTAGAGAGGACAAATGGTTGGAACAAGCAACTATCAAGGGTCTAGCAAATCAAGAAGACCCCCAAAGAGTCGCCGAATTGATTAATCACGAGACTAATACTTGGAACGTAAATCATTTGTATGAACTTTTTGAAGAGAACATTGTGATAGAAATTCTTGCCATTCGGATCAAGCCAAACCCGCAAAAGGATAAACTCGTTTGGACAGGAAACTCAACAGGTGAGTACAAAGTCAGACATGGGTACTCCAATCTCCGTGCATCTACACCAAAGCAAAACGTAGAACAACCATCTTCTTCATATCAATTGCCCCAAGCCCAACGGACTAAGATTTGGAAATTACATACAGAGCCCAAGATCCGTCTCTTCTTGTGGTGTGTGTGCCATAATGCTCTTCCCACAACAGAAAACTTATTCAAGAGAAAGGCGTTACCCGATCCGCCGTGCCCAATTTGCTGGAAAAATCTTGAGACCATAGAGCATATCTTCATCTTGTACAACTGGACCAAGGAGATTTGGTTAGACCTGAGGCTAAAGTAGACGTCTCACCCCTAAATTTAACAAGAATGGACAAGTGGATTGAAGAAACTCTTACTGGTGGTACAAAGCAGTCCTTAAGAGAGTTGGTCGCGGTAATACTCTGGCTGATTTGGAAAGAACGGAATGCCCAGATTTTCCAACATAGAACACCCAACCCAGGAACAATTGTTGACGACGCCTTCCTCCTCAGCAACAACTATTGCATGCTAAACTCATCTCAGCAGAGTCGATGGGTGGAGAAATCCTTACCATAACACTGGACACTACCAGTAGCAGGGACGTGGAAATTCAACATCAACGGGTCTTGGATTGAAGGATCAACAGAGGGATCGACGGCTGGGGTTTGTCGGGATCACAGAGGCTTGCTCAGGGCTGGGTTTGCTAAGAGGGCAATAGGATCTTCTCCACTGGAAATCGAAGCCACAGCCGTGAAGGAAGCTCTGCTTTGGCTGCGGGATATGTCAAAACAGAGGAAGGAATCTATGGAACATGTGATTATTCTATCTGAGAATGTCTCCTCTGTGAATTTTGCTGCTCATCCTTCTCTGAGCCCGTGGGCTTTGAGAAGCCTCTTTGACGAATGCCATGAGCTGCTTGCCCAATTACAAAATGTTTCGCTAGCCCACTGTTCTCGAGAAGCCAACAAAGCTACGGATTGGGTCGCCAAGACTCACCGAACAGGGACCCTCCCCTCCAATTGGTGTTCTAGACCACCCCAACCTCTTTGGGATTTATTTTGTTTAGACTCGTGTCAATCTGGCTCTTGTAATACATCGTTCTATGAATGAAGTGATATGTGTTTTGACCCAAAAAAAAAAAAACAGTGAAGCCCCATATTCCAAAAGCCCGAGTGTGTGTATTTCTCCCTTAAATAATTTCCAAAAAACCAGAAAAATAATAATATGGCTTGCTTTTCAAGGCTTCAATCTTCTTTCCTCTTCTTGCTCATTGCCTCAATGTGCTTTTTTGAAGTCTCAATGGTAAGAACATATCAACATTTTCCCCACTTCAGGAAAATTGCGAAGGGCTTCCGTTTTTTATTTACTTATCTGTGGTAAAGATTTTCCCACATGCATATTAACCTGTGATAATACCATTTTTAGGCTGGTGGGGAAGGGTCTCTTCGTCCAGAAGGTATGTGGTTTGGCCATTCCATTATTCTGCTTTAGTTCAAGTTTACCAATTGAAATTCCACAAAAAGTAGAAATCAACCCTTTAAGTTGTATGGTTTTCTGATTAACACTGCGCTTTCTTTTTCCGTAGAATGCTCAAAAGCTTGCGACCACTGGTGCTCGGGGACGTCTCACCAGAAGCCATGCCTGTTCTTTTGCCACAAGTGCTGTACAAAGTGTTTGTGTGTTCCATCAGGAACTTATGGCCACAAGGAGGAGTGTCCTTGTTACAATAACTGGACAACCAAAGAAGGAAAACCTAAGTGCCCTCGGGCAAAATTTGCCTTTACAGCACTAGTTTTTGCTGTGCTAGAAGAAAATCTGTGAGGAGAGAGTGACCCTTGTAAGAAGCATTTGATTATCAATGAACTAAAGCTTCAAAGCCAACTTAGCGTTCTGGAGTATCCAAAACAAAAATGTCAGTAAATCATTAATTCTTCAGCTAGTTGGTTGGCGCATGAACACCGAATGAGGTTGATAGTATTATTCTCTCTTTTGCTGAGTTTACGAGGAGGAACCGGGACAAGTTCGATCAAGCGGGACAACGAGCTCATGAGCCCAACACGCCAATTCTAAAAGCACGATATGACTTTCAACAATAGTCGGATGGCAGCATTGGAATGTGAATGCCTAACGTTAATAAAGAAAACAAAGTATCACATTCTAATGACAATATAATTAGCTTAAGCCGGTCTGTTTCACACCGTCTTCCAAGGATAAATGTTGAACAGAGACAAGAATATGGCAGACGAGGGTTACTTCTAGATTGGGAAGAACAGACACAAAAGAAAGCTTTTGAGGTTTTGGTCGATGGTGAATCGGTGATCATGGCAACACGTTCGAACAGAGCCCCATGTGTGACCTGGTTGTCTGCTTGACGTGGTTTCTTTAAAGCAACCATTGCCACTGTCATTTTCCCTTTTGAGGCTAACTTTTAAGAGATAGAAGGCAAAAACTTGCCGCTTCTTTCCTTATTTAAACACCTACGTGCGCGCTCATGTCATTTCGTCTATGGAAATCAATTTAACTAAAAGTAGATATAACGATTTTCAAGACACTTTAAATGTGGAAGCACAACACATTTTTATAAGGTCGCTTCCTTCAAATAATAAACTTTAAACTTCCAAAGCATATTTAGTATGGCATAACATGTGCCTAACGGGCACTCTTTTAAGATCTTCCATTGAATTTACCGGCAAAGAGTAAGATCCATACTTTCGGTCATTTACGGGACGAAACCAGTAGTTATATGATGAATCGGAGAATTGAGATATTCAAGTGATGGAAAAAGCCAGTTTCCGAAAAGCAAACGAAGAAGTTTCTTTTAAAAAGCGAGAGACCCTACCTGTCGGTGACTAAACAACCAAGTTAGAGAACGGTAGGGGCGGGGGAAATTTCTAGTGGGGCGGTGAACCCACATTCGTTTTATTTAATATGAGGGCAAATTTGGAAGAAAGGAAAGAGAGACAAACCTCAAATTCCCATTTTCTATAAAATATGTAAAAGATATGTAGAGGCACATGGGGTTTTTTTTTGTATTGTAAATTGCATCAAATTAGACAAAAGTAGGGTAATGCACAAAATCAAAGCTCATTAAAAAATAATTAGCATGTTCCAAAATGACGACCCGAGAGTGTTAGCCGTGGGACCATGAAAGACACGGGAAAACGGGCCTACTTTTCAAGGACTACGAAGATTAAAGGCCAATGTGGGACAAAGTTGACCTAACACCAACCAAATTAATTTGATGCATCCGCAATAGATCAAGATTTGTTGCTTAGATAGAGATTATATTGCACGAGTGCCATGCACCAATTCATCAATTTGCGAAATATGTAAAACTAGCTAATCACAGTTGTCATTCATATAAATGTAACGGCACACCTCACTTCTTCTGTTTTTTTTTTTTTCGTGATTTTGACTATCGAACCTATTACAGGCATGTATTGTCATCTATATCAAGTGATAACGTCGTGCATGGCGTTCTGTCGATTCTAAATCGAATGTTGCCTCCACACAAAGGCGAGGTCCGTCAGCTCTGCTTTACAGCAGTCTTATAGTATGTTTGGCGTGAGAACTTGAACAGGAATGGAAATGAGCGACTCTCAAGTAAAAGCAATTGCCTCAAGATAGGACTCGCTTTGCTTTCTTTCTTCTGCTAGGAAAACACCCTAAAATCTAAGCTCAGGCCGAGGAATGCTGCAGCTCTTTTTGGAATGGTGCAGCTCTTTTATGTGGATCATTATTATCAGTAGCCTGATGCGGGTGCAACTGCTGGAAAGCTTTGCAGAGCTTCATAAATACAAAGCCAACAGATGGGTTCGCAAAACATTTTGTAATAAGCTATAACTATTCGACTCTATGAGCAGCTAAGGGGCTCATAATGTAAACTAATACAAAAAGCTCATTCTTTTTCTTTCTTTTTTGCGCTTGTGCTCTCATTCCCAAACCCTCCCCACCCTGCCAACAGAGCCAAATTGCGTATTGGCTACAGAAAACTCATTCGAAGTAGTATGCTTAGCACCAAAGTTCTTGCATATTCACGGGTTTCAAATCAGTTTTCTACTTTCCGCTTATCATTATGCATATGTTCGGACCTTTTCGTTATCGTTTTCGTGCTTTAATTTGCTGATTCACGATTGCCCAAGACTAAAAATTCAATGAAATCGTTCCATGTACCCATCCACATGCGATTGAATCCTTCCTTTCTCCTCTCCTTCGGAACCTGCCTTCGTTTCTTCGACTCGTCCTTGTACGAACACGAATGTGTGCCCTTGGAGAGCAACGGAGTAGACAAAGGCCCGGCGACACGCGTCGAAAGAGCAACCGCTCGACATGATTAATCTAATCAAATCAAAGCCATTATTAATGAGAAAATGTTTTCTACAATCCGTCGTCGCAACGGTGTTTTCACTACTCGTGAACCCTTTTGCTTTCTATTTAATTATCTAATCGTGTCGCCTACTAAGCTTTAAATCTCTTCGTCTTTCTCTTCCTTTTCTCGGTCTACATTCCAACTTTTTCCTGACAGTCTTTTGTCTCTGGAACTCACACTGAATTAACTCACAGTAATCAGCCCATTAAACTATAATTAAGCATTGTTCAGACGCGGTTGCTTTCCAAGTCTAGCAAATGACACGTATAAGGAATATGTTTGAGCCATTAATTGTACTCCTTTCTGCATATTATCTTACCTTTTTAAATGCCTAATGAGTCCAAAAGTGGGTCGCTTGCGGCGTGACTGGAATTGAAGGTCAGATTATTCCTATAATATACGCCACTGTGCCAGGGGCTCGATGCAATTGGAAGATGATGACAAAATGTGTTGAATTATTGACTCGGATTAAGACTTGTTGATATGTCTTCTAGTGGGAAAGCATTATAGTATTCGGGCTCCAACCTTACGTGCGTTTTTAACTTAAACCATGAGATGATTAAGTTCTCGACCGTAAGTATAAGGTTGTCTTCCCACATGCATGTTTAACATTTGTTTAGGGTTTTGGGGCGCTTATTGGTTTGGCAAAGTCTTTGCCAAGCCCTAACACATACTTATGATGTATCCATATGCATTCAATTAAGGGGACATTTGGTCTTTTAATATGAATACAAAGTGGATTTAAATTGAAAAAAATTGGACTAACGTTAGGTGAACCTGCTCATTAGGGCATGAGGTCCAGGGCAAAGGATGGCCCCCCTCTAGTACTTCACCTGAAGGATTTGGGGTAGCCTTAATAATTATCTACAATCATATGACCTACTACCATTGTGCTCTAATCCCCAACTCAAATGATAATATAGGGGGGGCGTACGTGCGCGACTCCATTCTATAGTTTCTTATATGATGACAGTGGGTCGGCATAAATTATAATTGAGGATGACTATTGATCCCACAAGCGCCAAACAAGCTGTGTACTCGATTTTTGACTAGCATGTTGCATGATGATTCGTGAAGTTGATTAGGGTTTCGAGCTTATGTATGGCCGCAACTAGTTTTTTTCAGTGAAGTCTCAGGGTAAAGCTGCATTTGGTGCAAGTATGGAAACGTCGAAAATACCGTCTTGCGAGGGTTTCCAGCGACGTCAGTGGTGACACAAAAGAACGAATTAGTTCCTTCTTTTGTCTAATTGGAAAACTTTTTTCCTATCAAATTTTGGTCTATGTCATCCCCAGGACTGGGACAACCTATCAAGCTTTTTTTAATAATTTATCTAAGTTTTTTCCTCCCAAATGACGTTGCCAAACGCCGATTAGACTAATTTATATCCTATGCGGCCTCAAATCTGAGTAGTCCAATGCGCCCTAAGTTTTCTTCTTTACAACTAGTCATTTTACTTTAGTCACAGTCACATGATTACTTACATAGCAAAATCATAACTCTAAAACCAAAATCAGCTCATGCCCCATTTGTATGACCATGAGATTTTCTGTTGAGCAAGTTTGTGTATAACCTTGACAACCAACATGAAAGTAGCGAATACCTAATTTTATTTAAAAGAAAGAAAACGGAAACACCAGGTTGGCCATCTCTCCAACATCTAATTGATTTGAAGTTCTCATAGTGCATTAAGTTACCTAAGTAGGAACAAATAAGGTGATTGTCTAGATCAGGATTACTTGTGCAAGTCGAAAGTTTGCACTTAACCTATTCGTGAAAATTTGCAAAGTGATTTATAGATTTTCAAGTAATTAGGTCTCTGGCTCTCTCGATTATGAAAAGAAAATGAGATGGTTGAAGAACTTTAACGGTATTTTTGCAGTTGCATAAATGATGGATCTGCACAAAGCCCCCTTTTCTCTCGAGGTGAATTTAAATCAATATGAATCAATCACATTTTGAGGTCAACAAAAGCATACGAGAGAGAGAGAGAGAGAGAGAGAGAGAGATTGAAAAGAAACTGTGATTGCCAGAAACTTCCCCTACACCGGCAGGCCTATACCAAATTAGGCTATAGTTTTTGTTTCCTCCATTCCTTTTTCCCCTTTGATGGTCTCTACTATTTACACCGTGTCTGGCCATACATCATCACCATGATCATCATGATAAAGGCAGGATGGATTAGACCAAGATTGAAGATCATTGCCATCACGATCCGTTCCTCATCATTGTATGGGCAAGTGCGTGAAGCTCGCTCAAGTCGCAGCTGGGGGGTCTCTTCTTGGTGGTGCACGATGAAGATGGCTGCAAGAAACAAAGCTCTTGATAATTGTAACAACCATCTCTATTACTCTGTGTCTCGCGATGAACCATCATCATCGCCCCATTGCTGTTGTTGCTGTTGTTGCTGTGATCAATGGACTCGAGCGAGCTCGTGGGAGAGGCCGAACTGTTGCTCATCATCATCATGTGATTGGTCGTGAAAGCCTGAACTCCACTTGTATTATAATTACTATTATATCCTCCCCATTGTTGCTGAGAGTTTTGCGTTACGACGTTGTTGTTCCTGGAGTCCATCATCAGATTCTGCGCCACTCGAGCCTTCACTTGCATCAGCTGTGCTTGTAGACACGCGACCTATGAAGAAAACAGAGAGAGAGAGAGAGAGAGAGAGAGAGAGAGAGAGAGAGATTGCGAATTAGAGTTAGAAATTTAATGTTGTGTACTGTACCAATGCGAAGGAGAGTGGCAATTGATCAAGAAATTAAACACTCATGCATTTTGGGTTGATCTTCTTGCATTACACTTTACAAATATAGGTCGAAAGGTCAAGATGGATTAGAACTCATGAGTTTCTCCTTAAATTTCCTCAAGAGGAAAGCTTCATTTGGTAAAGAATAGCAGGCATTTTCAGCAATGAATTTTGAACGAGGAGGAAAAACTTAAGAAGCGGAAATCTCAGAAAAGTGAGAAATTCACATGCCATGACCAAAAAATCTTGATTTTCCTTGAGAGAAGATTTTAAAGAGCTTCAGTTTCAAATCTTTCTCCCGAGTTTCTTGCTCAAACTTCATTTGTTTATCGACCCTTCCAATGGAAAAGGAAACAAAAGTTCAGAGTAAGAAAAGAAAGAAAGGAGAAAAAGATGATGATCGGGACATAACATATCGAATCATGAATTCAATGAATGATCACGGTCATGGTGAGCAAGTGGGATAGAGACCTGCTGCTGGAGGGCGAAGATCTGGGAGACGCAGCCGTAGACGGGGTCGTGGAGTCGGGCCTGGGCCTCATAGGCAATGGTGACGACCGCCTCGCATCGGTCGGCAACGGGGACATGGAGCAGCAGCTTCGACACGTTGCTTGCCCCGAAAACCTTGTGGATCGCTGCGAACCGCGCCGGCCCTTGCTCCGTCCTGAAGTAGGGCGCGAATATGCAGTCCGCCGCGCACTTCCTCCTCAGGAACTTGCACGCCCCGCATGGCGACCCTGCCCCAGTCGCCGCCCCGCTCGATCCCATTGACGACGACAGCGGCGACGACGAAGAGAGACAAAGAGTGAGACAGAGAAGGTGATGCGCACGAGCGCAGTGGGGATGAGCGAAGGAATAAGACAGATCGCGGAGCTCGCAGATTTGCACGTACGTTTTAAGCCAAACTGCTTTGATGGAGGGGAGAGGCAGGGAGCGTGTGGGGCACTTAGATGTTGGTCTATAAATACAACGAGGAGGAGCAAGTACATACATATTTTTTAAGTAACATTATTGTCTCGACTCGTTCTGTTCCGATAAAAAGAAGAAATTACTTATAAATAAGATACACAAACGATTATTCATAAAACATGTGCAGTTTACTTATTACACAACCCACTTCCATCATTATCGATTCTGAATGATTATAGCTCAAGGTATCGAGCAATTGTCTAAATCAATGGTGATTGATGTGGTAATATTGATTTTGGTATGCCTCGTTGTGGTTTTTATTATCAATGGAGTGAATCAAAAGTCACCCGTGATAATTACTCGAGGAAAAAGATCGAATCCGGTCCATGAGATAGATGCGAGATTTTATGGGCTCCTAGCTGACCCACTAAAGGTTGATTTTCGCGCCATTGGAAGATTATTATGTCTAGTTTTGACAACGATGCTTGGAACGTGTAATGCGTACAGTACCAATTCCGTTTCCTTCGTCCAATTTAACATCTCAAAATAGCAAAGAAATCCGATCAACGGCGCGCCTCTTTATCGTGATCGGTTCCGTGTATCGCATTGCTTCGCCTCGCCCCTCCAAATATGTTCGTTTAAACGTATTGTCTTTTCTCGTAATTAGAGGTGGATCTAGATGATTACTTTTGCTTGCAATAGAGAAGGGGGGAATGGGAATGAATAGGGTGGGGGGACAGGGAAGGTCTGCGTGCTGGGTTCAAAGGGCACATCAATTAATGGGCTTCACCGCAATTTGAGTTTAATTTAGGGGGTTGGGAGGGGCCCCCCCCCCACAATTTGCATTATTTGGAGAGAAGGAGCTCCTCCTCTATTGTCAGGCGGTTTTGGTCCCTTGATAGAAAAAACAAAAAAATTCGGGGCCAAAATTGTAATTCTTGGCGACTTGTGGTGGTGGGGAAGGGGGCTCGTTGTTTATTATTTTTCAGTCCTTTTTCTCCGCCGAACGCCGCACCTGGGGACTGCTGCCTTTTGTCGCCTTTTTCTGACGCTGACCAAAACTGGGAGGAAGGGGAGAGGGGGGGATGGAAATGGAACCGGCACCTGTCGGTCACCACCTCTTTACTAGTTTTGGCCGTGCTTGTAGATTAAAAAACTTTGAATCATTATGTTCGATACCAATTCGTATATCGATGGACTGCCATGTCGATTTCGTGTGTGTGTATAGGCCGTGTTACGGTCCACGGATCGATCGGGAGGGCAAATGACGGGATGCCATCGAAGTTGTTTTCGAAATCCGATGGCCGAATGACTAAAACCCGTTACAGAGGTGACGATCGCGGTCGCAGAGCATGGTGACGAATATCCGAAAAATCCAATGTTAAAAGTGTAATCTAATAGTTCTTTGGAGAAAACAGACGTGATTTTTCACTTGCTTGCGAACATTTGAAAAATCCAATGTTAAAAGTGGGGGCGATGACTCCTGCTAAACACGACAGGAGCCAAATTGTCAAACGATATGTAGGGCTTGACTTTTGGAAGCCTAGGGGCGAAGAAAAATTAGGAAGGTTGGCTCGAAAATCGGTTCGAGAAGAGACGGGGGATGGTCCATCGGAAAGATCTCTTTGTTTAATCAACGGGGTAGCAACTAACAGGCATGAGTAGTCCGTGTATGCCTCGTTTAGAATGCTCAATTCATTGCATTAGACGCAAATGAAAAGAAACGGACTTGAGTGTGTCAAATCGCTTTGTCTGAACTTCGGGACAAAACACGAGGGTATTCTCTCCAACGAGAGAAGAAAAACTTATCTACCAACAAGGGACATTAGGCGTGCCGGCATCGGCACGTTAAATAAAGAACGTAATGTGTCAGCCTGTCAGGTATTTACACCTGGATAGGCTAGGCGGTCCCAATCGGAAACTTCAGTTTCCCGAGAAAAGTATTGAAAAAGTCCTAAATCTTTTGCATTAGTGACAATTTAGTCATAAATCTTTTTTTTGTGTCAATTCAGTCTTAAATCTTTTATCTTTATGCCAATTCAATTCTTCAGGCTAATTTTGGTTGGATTTTGGTGATGTGGCCGCCGGTCGGCCTACATGGCATCAACGGTGCTGATGTGAACAAATTTTAATAATATTTTAATTTTTTTTCGATATTTTAATTTTTTGGGAAAAAGCCACCAAAAACCCCAAATTTTACTCCTTGTGACACATTTACTTCGAACTTTTTTTGTGACACCAAAAACTCTAAACTTTATTATTTGTAACACATTTACCCCAATACACATTGTCCATGGGCATTTTCGTCTTTTCTGCTTTTTCTTTTTTATTTTACTTTTTTTTTCCTTTCCGACCAAGGGTTTAGGGTTTTTGGTGCCACAAAAAAAAGTTCGGGGTAAATGTGTCACAAGGGGTAAAGTGTGGGGTTTTTGGTGGCTTTTTCCCTAATTTTTTTTCTAATTTCTTTCTTTTTTTTCTTTTTTGCCTTCTTTTTTTTTTTTTTTTCTTTTTCCTTCTTCTACTTTTGGCCAGCCACCTAGGCGAGGGCAGGGCCGCCATCGCCCGGATGAGGCCGTTGTCGCTTGCCACAAGCAAGGCCCGACCGACCCTCGCTTGGGCAAGGGCAAGCCTTAGCGAGGAGCCTTCGCCAGGGCATGACCTCGCCTAGGCCTAGTAGCTAGCCATGGCCGGTGACCAAGCTAGTCACTGGCCAAAGGTAGAAAAAGAAGGAAAAGAAAAAAAAAGAAAAGAAGGAAAAAAAGAAAAAAAGAAACAAATCAGAAAAAAAATATTTAAAAAATCGAAAAAATATTAAAATATTATTAAAATTTATCAACGTCAGCGCTGGTGGCACCACGTAGGCCAGCTGGCATCCACGTCACCAAATTAGGCCAAAATTAATCGAAAGGACTGAATTGACACAAAGATAAAATATTTATGATTGAATTAACACAAAAAAATGGTTTATGACTAAATTGATACAAATACAAAAGGTTTAGGACTTTTTTTAACACTTTTCCCTCGGTTTCCCCTACTTTGGTAGGTACACAAGGTAACCTTCACCAAGGATCTAAGGTAGGCCCCTGTTACCTAAAATGGGGAAGGGTACCAAAAAGGGAGACGTTCATTTCTTAAATATTTCGAAAAAGAAAAAAAATTCCCAATTAGATCTCGATAAACTCTACGACAACGGCAGAAATATTCTGGTCGGTAAGATAAGAAATTCAAAGATTTTCTAAAACCGTTTAGGATTGCAATGGCAAAGTCGAAAGGTTTTAGGACTAAATCGGCATTCGAACAATGAGGACAGGATTAGTAGGGTAATTTTCCAGAATATCAAATTTTTCGTTTGGTTGCAAGAGAAAAAAAATTGAATATTCCAAGTAACCACTATCATTTCATGCATGATTAAAGTCCAATCCGACCCTTCTTATCACGTTTGAAAAGCGAGAGGGAAAAAACAATGCAAATAATGACGTCCCCACCATGTGATTTTAGCCTTGGGTTTTCATCAACTTTTGACAAAAGGGGTTAAGAAGAATGCATAGGCTGCTTCCCCGAACTTTGTTGTGTCTCGTACAATGACGCCGTTATAATAATATTGGGGCAAAGGAGGAGTCGCTAACCAAGCAGACACCGATGAGGGTCTCCCGTGGATCATTAGTTATTCGGTTAATAGCTACCTCATTACAAAAGAGGAACTGTAGCTTCCCAGGGGACACCGCGGCATGTCCATTTGATATATAGGGACGGCGGACTCCACATATGCATTTCTTATTTTAACGTGTCCATGCTCACATGTCCTGCACCCCCAATTCTTCTCATAGACCCTCTATAATTATTTAAATCCTGAAAAATCCGAAATCTAGACGAGATCCTAGATGAAATAATTTGAGGGCATGCTTGGGTCTAAAATTGAATGATGCTGTTACTATATAGGGGAAAAAAAGGAGTTGCTAATCAAACAGACACCGACGATGAGTCCAAAGCACGTATGTTTCGACCGAAAGGAGTGGAGTTAGAGAGGCAATGAACGGTTGGGACAAGACTAAGATCAGGTTACAGTGCTCGGGACTATGAAACACCGTGGGTGATCTCGAACTCAAGCCTACAAAGTCAATCATCACGCGTACACACATCGGTAGCACGCTCTCTTGTGAAAATAAAAAAGCCAAGCTGCGCACCATGTTACAACAGCAACACCAGAGTGATATCGTAACCGTGACTAAGGAAAATGGCTGTTTGCACTCACAACCATCCCGCCAACCATCGGGCCCCCTAAACACATAAGCGTTCGAATCGTCGCGATCCCCTTTTTCTCTCATCGGGCCCCCACCTATCACATCCGTCGCGATGAGGTGATCCTCCTCGCCGCATACCGCACTCTCACCAAGCTGTCCAGTTGGGCGCTTCAAGATCATCTACTTCAACCGGCAAGACCTTCGTACTGAATTACGGGTAGATTCTCCGTTCCATATGCCCTGACACGACTTAGTGTCCAGATTTTCACTCTAGCAATCTTCTTTGGATCCACATTGAGCTGCAAAGCGCTCAACAACAAGAACTTAACTCACGACGAACAGTCAGGATCATCAGCTAACACGAGGGATCTTGGTAATATCTAGGAGGACGCTGGCCTTCATGATGCCTTGCTTACCCGGTACTTGTTCAAATCTCACTATATGAGTCCGCCTTCGCCAACACCCACGTCTGATGGACCGTGAAGGAAATATCTACAAACGTGCAAGCGACGTGCCAAGTCACCACGCACATAATTCACAGTAGTTAAGAGGATGTATCAGTTCTCTACTGTTCTCACTTTGCACCATACTCCCATTAAAGATGCAAGAAATTATGAAACATTCAAAATTAACAATTTATCGCCACCTAGAACAGGCAGCATCGCGAACTTTCAAGAATAGTCGCGTTTCTTGCCAATACAATATGTCTCGGTCCCTGAACTAATGACATAGCAGTCTTACGCATCGTGTGCAACCCCTTGGGACAATTCAATCAAACCATAGAGGACGCAACTGAACTCGTAATTTTTTGGAAACTGAACTCATAATATAAAGGCACAACACTTTTTCACTTGCAAATGTCAATTACAGAACTAAGACCGAAACTTGACATACTTGTAGCTAATAGAGGAAGGTTGAAGATCTCCACCAAACCCCAAAATGAGATCTTGACAGTGATGAAAATAGTGGTTAACAGGTATAAGTGTCAAACAAACCGGAAACTGAGCCTCCAACCACATAGACCACTACGTGCTATATACATCCACCCTATATAAAAATTCAAAAAGCAAGCAACCAACACTTTTAGCTGCTCCTTACCAAAAAAAAAAACACTTTTAGCTGCTTCTTCACCTCTTGTGGTGAAACCTCACCTTCAACAAAAATTGCATCTTAACCTGTTAAAGACATCACATCCAACCACCAGATCAGTAGTCAGGGTAATAGATAGTTATAATCTGTGCTGAGTTCTGAAGAAAACACAGTTGGAGCGTAGTAGTGACCAAGCAAGATCCAGCTTGTAATAGTAACAACGAAAGAATACCAATATCACACTTCATTGTTCAAAGAAAACAAAGAAAAACTTCGAGATTCCAACTGCCCAACATAAATTATGACAGGATGCTTGAGGTGGCCAGACAAGTGACAGTGTGTATGCAAGTGAATTCTAATGCCTGTTGGCACTGAAAAGCCTACATCACTCTGTTTGTGGCAAGAATAAATGGCTTTTATACCAGATAGAGGCAAGACAACCCTTTCGCTTTCTTCATCTTAAACACCTATATATGGCTATTCTGTTTTTCTCCCATTGTGACTTAAATAACTAAATCCTCTTGACGCAAAGCTCTAGATTGTTATACAGTAGAAAAAGATTTGGAGGGCCCATTTTTTTTTGCTTTATGAAAGGTAAAAAGCAACTGTTTGCTCTCCCACCAAAATTTAAAATACTATCCAAATTTCAAATAATTACAAGAAAATCATATGTGAGTCACGAGTTGAAATTTGTATAAGTTTCAGGTATTTCGGCCTATGAAAAAGTCAACGTATGTACGCTGCAAGGTTTAGATTAAATAAAAACTAAAAGTCTATCCAGACACAGCAAAGCATTGTGCTATGAAAATGCAAGCGCTAGTGAGCTGTATTATGATAATTAAGATCGAAATTTTAAAGGCAAACTTACTTGAGCTGTATTATAAACAATGTACTCATTGTACATAAGCTCAGAGGCTTTCACATTAGAAGATACTGGTTCGCCACAGGGAACAATAACATCATCCTTCCATTTCAAGTACTCCGACTCCAGGGGTATGTTCTTGCCTAGACCTTTAGTAGAGTGTTTGCCTTCTGGGGGCTTATCCATATACTGAATGACAAATGAAAGAAAGGGCAATAAGCCCCTCTTGCAAATAAAAAGTACAACATGCAAATTTAATAGATATTGAGCTAGAAAAATGAAGCAGGATTCTAAGTTATCAGAAACTTTTCCTACAAAGCAGTTCGTCAACAACATATAGGAATAAAGGAAATCAGTCATCCCTTCAGACCTAAAAGACCTAATATGCACACATACCTTTGCCTTCTTAAGCTCATAGACCTCTCCCAAAGCAACTTCACTCAAGAGCATTAGTCCAACAGGATTTTTCTTATCAGTGAAGCAATACTGGGCACTTTTACTGACCATGTCAGCAAAATATACTCCTTTTCCAAACTGCATAACAAGTGAAAATTAAATTTGCAGATAAAGTTTCAATGTAAACAAGAAAAACCACATGCATCAGAGAGAGAGAGAGAGAGAGAAAGAGAGAGAGGAGGAGGAGGAGGAGGAGAACCATGTAGCCAGTTGCTGGAGCTTCAGGAGGAGCAATTCTTAGTCCTTGACTGAGTATACCTACAAAGTTTGTCAAGCGAGAACCTGTGGAGTGGAAACTTTTAGTCGCTACTTATCAATTTGCTTTCGAATAGCCACTCAAACGTAAGATCATGTCAATCCTTTAATGAATTAAAGGTGTCACTAACCATGCCATAAAAGCATTTTATTCCTTAGTTTTTGCCGGAAGGGAGCAAATTTATCAAATTCCCCTTCACGTTCAAGTGAGAAGACGTCCTCCAATTCTAGAGTCCAATCCTGAAAGATAAAAGAAACAGAATAAATATTCTACTAGAATGGGTGAGAGAGAGATAGAGAGTAGAGAAAACCCAGCAAAGCTCAAGTCTATGATCAACAATCACAGAGCACACCAACCCTGTGAGTAGGTGCATGGGTCTTATGGAGATACTTCTTGATCAGCTGATACTCTTCACCATCATGAGGAAGGGGATCAATGTTACATCTGAGCTTTTTGTACTTCTCATCAAGCGAATCATCATTATCAACATCAAAGCCAACCAGTCTAGAAGCAATTTCAATGTCCTGAAGAGCTTCTAACATTTTCACCTGCCATAAAGGCAAGAACATATTTGACATGATAATTGTAATAAGCCACTGTGGAAAGCAACTAATTCACCAAGGTATCAAATTGGTTATAAGCCATGCCGGGAAAAGATATATTCATTCGTTAGTATCCCCAAATTTGAAAATATCGATGCGTCAAACCCCGGACAGAATATCATGTATCAAGAATAACATAGTTAAGTACATGATGAAATTTAAAATAACTTCACCAATAAAATCCTCAATTCATTTGGTTGTAGACTGCCTTTAAAATATTCATATGGTAAATGTTTCTGACTTTAAAATTTTAAAAAACACTAAAAGCAATAGGATAAAACCAGGGAATATAATTATGAAAAATATGACATGCTCTGCAACTATTGCTTCCTGTAGTCTGATGGCACTCACAGCAAGCAAGAATTTCAATCTCATTCTCATTCCAAATGTTCCCTAGTATTCACCATCATAGCCAATATTGCATCTATTGCCAGATACTGGCCAAATATCACATTCTTTTGCAGTTTGAGTTCATGTTGCACAACCAAAACAGAAAACAAAACGGCACATTGATTTTGGCTGCATCAAGGAAAATTTATGTGGGCTCATGCAAGGGGCCAGCAAGTCACAAGTAGACATTTTCTACCCGAGAATGGCTTCTGCACATTTCTTGAGTCGTGAGAGAAAACTTCTTTCAGCCTTACCTCACATGTAAAAGTATGTAAGGACACGGATGAGTGTCTAGGTAATAATCAATCAACTACAATCTCATTGGCTTCACAAGAAACACATAACATTAGGTGATGAAACATACAATGCATTTTGCAGTGCATTTGGTACCTTGGACTGAAAATCATCTTCATCCTTGATAACATGCGGATGAATAGAGGGGATCACTGTGAAAAATCGGTTGCTAGCATCAATAAGCAAACTTTCTTTGATGGATGGATCGTGAGTTCCACTATTCAATAGATTCTGTATGTCTGTTAATGCTTCAAAACCTGAGATCAAAGAAGTATAACATCATCAAACCCATCATTCATGAATATAATCTGATTACAAAAAGAAAAATATGGCATTTCAGCTGGCTATACAAATCACAAAAGATCGATACTCAAATCCAGTACCTTTCCTTATGTTAATTTTGCTCAGTTTTCCAAGCGGCATTTCGGACATATTGATTTCAAATTCCATCATAGCAGCTCTGCAGTCAGTATTGGACTTAGATAGAATACAAAGCACCATAGGACATATAATTCTAATATGGGTTATCATAGGACCTATATGTCTCCACGTTAAAAAGCATCCTCATCAGTTCTTTCAATGGAGGGGCAAGTTGGCTATCTGCATCATCTGGAGTTTTCTTTGTGACCTGTTTGCTGACTCCGTAGTCCTACAAATCAATCATTTGGAAAGTTAGGGAGAAATAGAATTTCACACTTAATCAAGTATATTTTCATTGGACAAGGCAATATAGATGAGAAGTACTATATCCAGAGGGTAGAATCTGCCAGGTTGCTTTTGAAAATTCTCTTTTGACTCCCATGCCTCCCATGGATTCCCCGTCTTTTCAAGAAACAACCGTTTGAATTGATTGATGGCATCTGATTTTGAAAGCTCCTCTAATTTGCTTCCTCCAATTTTTTCATTCCCCACTCGACCCCATTTGCGAAAAACGTAACAGTCTGACCCTCTATCTTCTTGGATTATTTGGAGGATGTAGTAACTTCACAGAGCAACCAGAGAGTCATCCATCAGCAAGAGTAAGGTTTAACCAAAAAAAAAAAATTTATATGGACATCAAGCAGTCATGTAGTAGACTTTAATCAGAGTTTTGTTTTTTTTTTGGGTCAAAGACTTTGATCAGAGTTCAGAAAACTGAAAATCAGCCAGGCACACGTAAATTGAAAAAGTTGACAAAAAAAAAGAATTTCCCTATCAGTTATGCGATGTAGCTCCAAACTAAAAAGCTTACAATCAGCTCATAACATTTCAAATTAGCCAATTATCCCCAACCATTTAATACATAGTTAAATTATCACATTTCATGACAATTTTAAAATTGTGGAACTACTTTCGACAGTTCTCAAGGCTTAAGCTATTAAATTAAGGCATAGTTTAATATTCAAATAATATACAAACAATCTATGAGATCATCAGTAATTTGACCCCAGACTTTAGGAAGGATGTATAAGTGAAAGATTTGTGAAAATTAATTGTGGATGATAGATCAATCGCAATTTGGTCCAAGCAATTTACAATCTTATCAAAAAATTGTCGATATTTGTATTTTTTTACTCAATGTATATGCCATCACTATTTGTTACCTTCCTTCTTCAAGCAGATTACTTTCATTTTCCATTCTTACTTTCCAAGTTGTTGACTACAAGCATAGCACTGTCGAACAAGAACATATATGTGCACGTATATTGAATACACGTGTCCATGTACACATGCACATACATCCAAAGTCCACAAAGTCAAAGTCCTTTTGCTCCCTAACCTGTAAAGCCCGTTCCAGTGCAACAGTTACATTTTAAATGCTGCCATTAAGAACTAACCACTTTCAAGAAGCAGGTTTGTATCGTCTTCTATGTATGAATCTCTGTGCAAGAAGCTCCAACTCGGCGACACAATTGAAAGGAGAAAGGAAATTTATTTTGACAGTAGTAAATTTCAACTAGACCCCCATCCAAGCCATGGTAGTCAATTAAACAGAAGTAATTCATAGGTACACAAGCATAAATATGCCAGTAGAAGAAGACAGAGATCGGGGGTGAACTAAGACAAATCTGCCATCTCTTTCCCTCAATTTCTTCCAGTTTCCCCTAAAATGTCAGTTATGAACTTGAACCACTGATCCGCAGTTCCTTTTAAAATACATTTGATGTTCCAAAATGCATTAAAAATGACCTAATGTCAGATTTCATTGGAGTAATCAACTCCATCCTTATAGGTCACATGGTTTAAACTCTTTTATAGCTTCTTACACCGTCAAAGCTTTTAAAACAGTTGCAATTAGGCCCATTATTTTATGGCTAACAGCTAACTGTTTGTCGATTCAGCATGTAATTTCTTCGGAAGGTACTTTGCAGATTTCTCCTCATCTATTTTGAGCAGAACTTGAAGGGTAAAGGAAATTTGCCATTTTGTTTATCGGTTAACAGGGCCAACCATGTATTCTTTGTAAATGAGACAGATATGTACTCAAAGCAAAGGGATTTGTGAAATTTCTTTTAAATTTGATAAATAGTTTCATCTTAACATCTAGAGAAAAGATAAAATCGGCAGATCAAACAACCAGGTCAAACCAGCTAATAGGTCCTCTTCTGGGGTATATCAATAGATCTTGGCTTAATGGGAAGTTACTGATCAGAGTAGCACCACGATTCCAAACAAGGTTTCAATCAGATTGCAAAAAATCAGTGGAAACATCACGCCATTGCTTTTATAAAGGAAAAAGACACGCCAAAGGTTCATCCTCAGAGCTTCTACAGCCTCCGGTCGAAGAGAAGAGTTGTCGGACATGTAAGAAGAATAATCAACTGACTACCTAAGAAGCATAGAAATATCAATAAGGCTACATTAACAAGTTCGTACCGAAACCAGGTACAGACAACCAACATCACACCAAAATGTAGTTTATTCCTACAAGGTCTCTTAAGTACATCCAGAAACTTCTCTTTCTTCCTAACAAAAATCAATCCTTGGACATCTAATCCACATGCCCGAGTGCACGCACAAAAGAAACAACGACAAACAAAAATGAGGGCAAGATGAACAATATGGACACAAGAAGCTACCTGTTTACACCGGTTGATAAGTCAGACATGGTCAAAGTAGTATTATAGATGCTTTTTCCATCCTCCAGGATGTGACCAGAGTCTTGCATCCCAGACGATTCATGCACAGCACTTCGCCCTTTCACTTTGACAGTAACTACACCTGAAGCTTTGCCAAGGGCTTCAACTTTATACAGATCAAATGAAAGCTTCTTCTGTCTCTTAAAACAGTCAACCAGATAATCCTCTCTAACAATTGGTATTTTCATCCTCCTGCCAAAACAAACTGCCACATTAGCTCAAGAAATCTCATGTTGAAGGCCAGCCATTACAGTAGCCTACCTAGCCTTTCTCATCTCAGCCTCTTGATCATCCAGCCCTCCACCAACAACTAGGCAATTAGTGTCTGTCATTTGTCAATGCAATGTACATTTATCACTTCAACGGCCTTGAACTTACCGTAAGGGATGAAGCAAGAATGGAGCAAGCATCCACACTTCAGTTCATAGAATAATACCTTTCCTAATCTTGGTATGAACTTGCCCACCTGCTTCCTCAATTTTTGATTTCCACTCAGTCTGCACAAACACTACCGCAATAAATTTTATGTCCAACGCAGTCATAAGTTGGTTCAAAATGCTTGTGTATATTTCCATAGTTGTTCTTTGAAAAGCACGGAGAGCAAGAATCATACAAGAGATTCCTTCATTGATCCAACAATAGCAACTTTTAGATCTTCCAAGCTTTCAATTCTTGATGATTGAGACTGACCAGCAAGCTGACCTCCTAAAGGACTGGCAGCTGAGGGTGGTGGAAGAATTCGAATGGGCTTCTTCCCTTTTTGTGATTTAAACCACTGTATCAAGAAAAAAGAGAGTTCACTAATGGATAACTTTGCAAATGTAATACGTGAGCATATATACCTTTTTCAGATATTGACTGTCCATTCCTTCTGGGATTTTCCATTTCCCTTGGACACGTTCTGGTTCTCGAGTAGAATAAGAACACTTGCTCCATGCTGAAAGATACCCCTGACATCTATACATGCCACCAGAGTATCGAAGGGAACCAGCACAAACTGGGCAGCTAGCTAGTGCTCCAAACAACATCCCATCAGCACTAAACAAAACAGATGCCAATAAGAGCTGTGCAACTTTTAATACATGCTATAGTTTACAATATAGTATTGGCTAAAGCACATTGCCTGTCTTGTAAACAGTTTATATACTGGTTGTCAACGACATGACAAATCACTGCTGGAGGCACTCATCAAAAAGATCAAAATCTGGCGTAAAAGCTAAAGCAGAAATCTACAGCACAGGTGAATGCGGAAAAATATTTACCATTTGTCATGCAAATCAAGTTCAGATCCTGTTGAATCTTGATCATTTGCTTCAAGCATTTCACGCATCTCAGAAGTTGTGACATACTTCTTTAGGTCATCTTTCAATGCCCATAACTCTTTGGTCTGGGCCTTGAGTATACTTTCTAATTCAGACACTTTTATGTCTTCATGATCAACATTCTTTGAAGAGGCGACCCTACTTGTGCACAAATCTCCTTCAGTTTTGATTGCTTTTGACTTCTGCTCGCCAATAACATCTTTCTTACGCTTCATTCCAGCTCTGGAGGTTGGCTCTTGCACAATTTCTTCATTCTTTTGTGGTTCATGCTTTTTCCCTAAGGAGACAACCACAACACAAGACAGAAACGGGAATCACAACTAGGTGCTCCCTCTGGTTTCTCAAACATAGAAGAAACAATTGATTTTATACCATTCTTTGCTGCTGAGGGAACGCTTTTAACCAAGTCTATTAGTGGTGCCCGATCAGAAACAGAAAGGCTGTCCCATCCACTTATCTTGTCCAGTTGGATAGATGGAGACATGTTCATGAAACAATGCGCATGATGCCATGCCAAGCCCTTGACTCCTTGACCATCAGGCTTCTTAGATATCCGTGTCTGAAAATGAAGGGCGCAAATATCAGGAAAAGTTGTGGTAGTCTCTGTTATCGGCATCAGAATAAGAAACTATGCTGACTGGATGCAAACTTTTTATTTTCTTTCTGTTCTCTGTTTTTTGTTCTGGTGATGGATGCCTTTGATTCCTTTCCACTTAGAAAGATGCATTCATTTGTAGTCTAAAACTCTTTCTTGCCGATTACCAATGAGTTGTGATCAATGTATATTTGTTTCTAAGCTTAAGCTCTGGGTAGCACCCACGTATAATGGTCTAGTCAATATCTTTTAAAAAAGGTGAAGAGAATGGGTAACTTCGTGGTTAGGTACTTATTTGAACTTCACATTACAAGGAGTCATTTAACAAACAACCCAAAGTTCCCAGGTTATTAATCCAAGTCACCAAAAGCCAATAATAAAATAGTTCCTGCAAATAAACCCCTAACACACTATACCTCCGCAAGACATTTGGTATGATGAAGTCCTAGCAAAAGGTCTTCTACAACCTAGTAAAATTTTTCCCTTGCATTTAACAAAAAGAGTAACCACAAAAATACTGTATTGTACACAAAAGCTAGTTGACTTATGATTTCCTCTAAGCAACAATAACACTTGTTTCCAGTTTTATTTATATGGTTTATGCTATGATGCAACCATGATGAATAAATACAATCTTGGTAAAAAGAACTAAACAAAAAGAACGAGTTCATACTTCCCCTTTCATAATCTTTTGACCACATTGCCTGCAGGATGCACGAGAAGTTGCAGATACTTCAATGCTGCATTCTGAGTCAGTGGTGGAATTTTTGGTTGAAGGTACATCATTTTTGGTTGGAGGACCACCACTCTCCACATATTTTCTGATCTTTTGTTGATCTTCCCATCGAAGCAACTCTAAGCCTTCGACATCATCAATCCTATTGGAAAATAAATGCTCAAGATTACTTAGTAAACAGCTCTTGATTAATAAATGAAATCCTACATAGGCATAACTGCTAGAGAACCTACAATTTTATTTGATTTGCTTTCCCCATAATGCAATCAGCATGATTCCACATCTGATCCAAAAACAAACACAAGTCAGATCTCTACAGTGAAGACATCTCCAGATTGTGAAATAACATAAGAAGGCTTCAAATCAGATTCAAAACGAAGCTTGTACATCAAGAACATAATCGGAGAAGAGGAAAATTTATAATCACAGTGAAACCATTCATAATTAAACATAAAGAAATACAGCTTAATAGGCTTGTTTTCCAGTAGACCATATAAGTAGTATCTACATATCACACAAGGCTCACACTGTGTGACACAAAATCAGCTTGTCACATAATTCATATACACATCTAGCACATGGCTTTCAGTAATTAATTCCATTGCCATCCTCTAAAACTCATCGTATAGTGACCTATTTGGTTTTTCATGGTATGGTAAGTCTGAGCAAAAAGGGAAGTAACTTTAGTAACTTAAAAACTTATAACTAACTTGCTTAAGAAAGAGACAAGTGGAACTTTTAACATCATATTTTACTTTGAAGGCATCGCCAACCTTCAACTATCATCATTCCATAGATGAGACTTAAATTAAATCTATCCCAAAGTTTGGAAAGGGGTAAGCACCTTAAAATTATATCATATTGATTGTAATCAGTATAAAAATGCTCCACAAACCCCAAGACAATCTTGCTTGAGCTTTTCTCTATTACTTTTCTAAGGATAAACCAAATCATATCAAGAAAGATACCAAGGGGGTACACCCTTATCCAAAACAACTTCGGAGGGGAAGCCAACCATAAATAATTACCAAGAGAAAGCTGTCATTTGCAACAAGCCATAGGTATAAAATTGAATTTCCTCACTATATCAAGAGCATTCTATTCCTCTCTTTTAAGGAAATTGATCTTGAAACAATCTCTATTTTGGCAAATATGAGGGTGCTGGTGCTCACATCAGATATTGTACTGTGGTAAAAGTTACTTAATGCATGTCACCCATTTTGTAGGTCCCCTTAACCTTCCAAATGAACATAGATTGCAAACATGCTCGCAGGGCTGATTGCCGCATATTCATAAGTAAGCAAACTTAACAATGTGCCTTCATTCTCGACACAATCTCCACTAATGTGAGGTCCACTACACAATAAAGTGGAGTGTGCTCTACCAACAAGTGAATCGTATGAAGTAGGATTTGTTTTGTTTTTATTTTGACATGGGCCCCTCTTGCATCCCTCTCAGCTTAATCCCAAATCCCAGTAGAAAAGTCCTGCTGAAAGCAAGATGACGAACATGATCATACCAGACAACTTCGCTCATTTGGGAACAGGGTGATTTGAAGACCATCGAAACAAAACTCAACGAGTTAATTCTATGAAAATGCTACACAGGCATCCCACATTACCTCTCGGTGAACACATTACAGGGCCTTACAAGCAACAAAAAGTCAAAAAACCCGACAACTTAACGTAGAGCCACAACATTCTTTAGCGTAATAATCGAAAGCTCGAGTCGAAACAAAGCCGAACCGCTAAGGACAGCGGACAGGAACAACGAGCACCTCAACTAATGCGAGAGAAAAACCGACACGAAACCAGACGTCCATCCAAAACCAAGTAATGGGCAAGCAGAAAACACGACCAAGAATCTACAGCGAAAAGCAAAATGACAGCTTTATGCCCCCGTAACTGACCGTAACAACGCAAGAACCTAAAAGACTGGGCCATTACGGGTCAAAAAGAGGGGGGGTGGGAAGAGAGAGATTACAGGGATGAAGCCGTCGAACTGGGAGGACTGGACCATCTTGCCGAGCCGGAGCTTCTCCTTGTCGATGGTGCTCTTGCAGGACTTGCACGACGATCGCGCCGACTTCGCGTACTCCACCCTCCAGGGCTTGGTGGGTACGGTCGCCATTGCTCTCGAACCCTCGCCAAGAACCCGATTGGGAAGACAGTGTGGAGGAAGGAAGGAACGGAGGTGATCAGCGTCAGCTCATGAAGTGAAGAAGCACTTTCGGGTTAAATCCCATCGCTCACGATCACTCCACTCGTCGCCACTGGATTACTGTGGATCAGCTGAGGCTTGCAATGGAAGCTTCGGGACATGGCCGGGTCGGGCGCTCCCTTCCCCTGCCAATGCCAGCGCGGCCCGGTTGAATGATCCGGCCCTGCATTCGATTTTTCCCTTGCATTAAAAAGTTTCGACCTAAATCTCGATCGGACCTCGGAGTGCCCCGGTAGAGAAGGTATCCTAAGCATGACCTTAAGATTTTTTATATCTTAAACCTCATTCGAACCTCAGAATGCCCTAAGGCAAAGGGTATTCCTATCTTTCCTGGGAAGATAAAAATATAAAGAGAATTTAGAGTGTGAGGCGGATGAATTCTGATAAGTTAAAATAGAATGTATAGCTGTGGAGCTCATCACCTCTCGTTGAAGTGAACAGATCACGTAGGCCTTTACAGGAGCGCAAGCTGTGCATTTGGCTATTTGTTTGCTCCAAATTAAAGAATTAGGGTAAAATTACCTTGGTTATTCTGTGTTTGGGATGGCACGAATCGGTCTTCTTCACCACTCTTGCTTACTATCGAGAGCTATCGTGGCAAAAATTTGGAAGATGAGGAAGAAGCGACAATACCAAGGGTACTAACTGAATCTTCGTGGTGAGACAAGAGAGACTGAACAAAGATGTTCAATGCATCTTTCAGAGATAATGACCGTTATCGATCCAGCGGATGTGGCGACTGTGGAGCTCCTCTCTCTTAAGAGGCCGTTTCTTTGTCGGTGGCCAAATTCGTCTGCTGGAGCTCGCGGGTGTCCTAGTTCCAGCAGCGGCTCCCGTGAAGAAAACGAGAGGTAGAAGAAGAACTAGAAAAAAAAATTGCAAGAAAATTTTGTGATGAGAGAGAATTGATTTCCTCGAGCGTCGTCATTTTGCACTCTCAAATTGCCACGTCATTTTTGTTCATTGTCCACTCCGGACTTAATTTTTTTTTTAAAAGTCACATCAAACTGAAAATTTCATTACAAAGGCCTCGTAGAACTTTTCGCCGAAATATGTCGCCGGAAGCACTTACGTGATTTATTTTTCACCATTGTGGCACTTAAATGGCTGCTTGAAGAGTTTTGTCACTGAGGTGTGAAAGTTATGACACCTACAGTATTTTTTTTTTGGCTTGGACGAGCCTGACTCGGGCCCGACAGGAATATGTCGGGCTTCCTAAGTAAATGTTTTCATGCAAGTGCGTCGAGTGAGTTTATCCTCATCAAAATACAGAAGAAAGCGATTGTTAACTATAACGAGCACGAAGCGTGCCCAACAGCCGCAACAATCAGTCCTTGAGTCATAAGACTCGCAGGCTAATATCTACCTTCTTCCAGCATTCTAGACCGAGACCATGTTTTGCAATCATCCAACATCCAACCCATTGCAGCTCACATGAGCAAAGCTTCATTCATGTCGCTTGAAAAAATACCAGAGCAAACCCTAAAAGATTCAGAAGATTTATAACTCTGTCCACATACTCGAGATCTATTACAGTGCAACCGTAAAAACAAGATAAACACCAATTCCCAGTCACCCAAATCTGATTGTGAGTGTCAATAGATTACAAATGCTGCAGCTCAATACATCTGCTCAAGTAAATTTGCTTTAATATTTTCCTCAATCAGTTTTGCCATGGTTACGTATTCTATAAATCAGTCAGATTCAGTTCAAAACTCAAAATTCTCAGATGTACTATACCGTGCAATCCTCCCTCAACTCTATGCTTGGCCATATTGAATAAATTACCTTCACCCAGGTATCATACTAACTATAAGATTATGGAGTCCACACCGATGATAATTCAGCCCAGTGCACGCTTCACTGCACTTGAGGAGCTTGCATATACAGATACTGCAGAACGCACGATAGTTTAGCACCCTTCCAACTAAGAAGGAGAGGTCTGTGTTGGGTTTGTAAATACAATACCTCAAAGGATTTTCCTGATCTTTCATATTCAAGCATGCTGAGAGCAACTTCACAACTTTGAGAAACTATAGGCTCGGGGTCCTTGGAAAATTCCTCAAGGAGTGCCGTGCTGTGGTCATCTATCAAGACAAACTTCATTAGATATGTCAGGAAAGATAACATGCTGTAATATCAATATTGGAAAAAAAGATCTGCCAGGCTATAAGATTTATCTAGGGGCTCACAAGGGATGCTAGAAAAACTAGAAGTAAGATTGGAGCTTCATTTATCATGAGAATTAAGTAAAAATCCATAAACAAGAGCTATGGCAACGTGATAAATCCAACAAAGAGAGGAAACTAAGACACAGTCATCCTGAAAACCCTCACCAACTTAACCTCATTTAACTCATCCTACAAAAGCACAAGGAACATGATCACATATACATTTTACTAGCAAAATAAGGTTCTTCACAACTGCTGGATCCTCTCGAGACTCCACTACCAGATAGTGAATTGGGTGAAACCAAACAGAAAATTTTCCTTCCTGTTCCTATTATCGAAAAACCTTACTAGAAAGTCAGGAAAGCAAATCAGACCTGCAATTGATCCAAGGGCCTCAGCAGCTTCATGTCTAACCATCGGATGCTCATTAGTTTTTCTAAGAATGTTTGAGAGTTCAGCTGACGCAGCTTTATCTTGCAACTGGCCCAATACATACGCAACCTGTATATGACAAAACAAGTTACCCAAATTTAGAAAATGTTGAATGAGGTGACAAAGCAAAGCCTCGTCAAATAACTTATGCGCCCCTCATCTTCACCTTAAATAATTACCTATTTAAAGATTACCATCAACAACAAAGAATCCAAAGTTAGTGATAACTTTACAAGGACAATAGCAATCAATTGGAAATAAAAATTTTAACTTAAGCAAGTGAAAGATGTTCATGGTGAATTTAAGAAACCCCACAATACACGGTTTTTAATAGCAAAAGAAGAGTACAAGAGAAAGCAAAGTGAGATAATTAAACCTCCTCAAAAGGTTGTCACGGCAAGTGACACAATCGGACTATTTACTAACCTCGTGACGGAGAAGAGCACTATTTGCACCCAAAGAATCAATTATAGCCTTAATGGCTTCATCTCCTCCATGATTCCTAAGAGCAAAAAGGGCTGCATAACGGTCATACATGCCTCTTTCTTCATCCAGAAGAACTTCCCTATAAAAAAAAAGCAGCATGGTCAACCAGTAAACAAATGAATAAAAATGGAAAGATGCCCATCTTGATGATAGTAACTGTATGAACCTGAGATGACCAATAGATGAACAAGATGAAGCAGGTGGAGCAGGGTCAACCGACATAAATGGTGATCTCTCAGTCGTAGAAGAAGAATCATTGGCAGCTTTCAGTTGTTTGATTCGGCTAAGAGCCAATTCACATGTTTCTCGAACCTCTTGAGCTGGATCATGAGCCAAACTATGCTCCAGGATAGGAACATTACTCTCCAAGCCGATTGCACCAAGAGCTTCTGCTGCCTGCACCATTAAAAGAGTGTGCAGAAACATGAGTGATCTTCTTAATTCCAAAGAGGTTTAAAAACCCTATAAGGCAACGCGTTTCATTGAAAATATACACAAACCCAACCTCATGGCGGACAATAGGATGCAAAGAAAGATCATTGAGAACATCCTCTAAAGCAGGGATTGCATCCACATCTTGCATCTGTCCCAATGCAAATGCAGCTTCATGTGCCAACAAATTTGACGGATCCCTAGTTGCTGTTAATAGCACGAGAGGGAAAATCTCATGAGAACGCTGATAAAATATCAATGTCATTCCTTCGGATGATAAATGGCCTCAACAAATTAGCACGCCTCCTGTTCCTTTGAAGAGTGGAGCTAAGTGCACATATATTTGATACCACATCTTCCAAGTTCCAATAGAATCATAATATTTCAGTAAGGTGCATAATCTTCGCACATAATTTCTCATACTTGTAAGTCTTATTCACTACTTTTCACATGGATGTTCATTATAAAAACACACTGTCCACTTACTCTTATTTAGTAACAACAAGAATTTCACTAGAAGAAACTGTTCAAATTTTCAAATTCATTATAAAAATGCAGGTTGCTTATGTTTAAAACACCTTCCAAAATAGAAGCATCTTTGAGACATCATTTCAAGTGTTTAAAACACCATAACCAATTTCTACCATCTAATACCCCATCTCCGAAGTTCACTTGCTTTATGCATGAGTTGATGTTTAATTGCCCAAAAACCTTCACTTCCACACCCTTGACCTCATTAGAACTTATCAGGTTTCCCTCAAGATTAAGCAGCACCTCACCAATCACAGAAATTACCTACTGCACCTTTGATTTCATATTCATCCAAGCTCGTGTAATTTCACCCACCTTTGTATGAATTAAAGGCACCGGAACCACTCAATGTTAATATCTAATCCTCATGACTAACACAGTCTGAGAATTTCATCCTACAGATAATTGTAGGACTACTCTGCAAACGTACGGAAAGAAGCATAAGTTCTAGGGAAGCCCCGAGGACACTGCAATAAGAAAAAAAGCGAGCAACCCCGCCAATGCCAAACCCATCGCGTCACCACCTATGATCTCATTAAACCATTTTCCACCAGCCACCACTGACCGCCGACTCCGCGATACGAGCTTACGCCCATCGAGGCGTACAGCACCATATGCTCGAAACGCTATCACAGGGACATGATCATTTTCCAGACACCTCCAAAGTCAACCACAACAAACCCTGATTTCTACAAGACGCCCAGACTCGTAATTCAGCACCAGAAAGACAACGGTTGCCCAAAGCTATTCAACAGCAGACAGCCTACGAGCAAGACGGCCCTAATCAACGAATTGGGGCATCGCGAATTGGGCGTTCCCCTTCATAAATTCCCAGAGCAGACAGCCATCTTAACGTGCTTCGAAGTTTAAAAAAAAATTAAAAGAAGAAAGGTGGAACCTTGGATGAGGGCAGTGCGAGGGGCAGGGCCCTTGAGGTTGCGGAGAGAGAAGAGGGCCCTGAATCGCTCCGAGATGGGCTGGCTCGAGTCGAGCAAGCGGTCGCAGAGGAATCTCTCCACGTCCGGCGATGCCGTGAAGCCCCTGCCGTCGCCGACGCCGTCGCCGTCGCCGTCGCCGAACTCACCCATGAGAAATCTTCCGCGAGCGAGCAAAGACACGGGGAGACGCTGACCCCTCGAAGGCACGCGTGGGATCGGATGTATTTGGGCCTTTTTGGGCCTCTTTTCTTCACCTGAAAGTAAAAATGTGGAAATTAAGGAGGGGCGATCGACGGTAGCGGCAACCATTAGACGTTATCGTAAGAGTCCAACCCACTATACGACTCGTTTGCACCACTTGCCCATGACCCGGAAGTCCATGATTGGCAAACCCCATCATCGGAGCCCATCGAGATGATAACAGTCAAAAAGTCTCTCCACACAAGATATGTCGCAATTAGAAATGCAACACAAGGCTTCTCTCACTGAACACATTAGAATCGTGACCTCATGAGAGCAAAATATCAAAATCTCTACTCATATAAATGTAAGAAATCTATCTATAGAGCAAGCAAAATCTCCGCTAATGGCCTCGTCATAGTCCAGTTCAACTGCTGTTTAAATTCCTATGCAACGGAGCGAGCTATGAAGTGTCCAATAGTTCCATCGGATTTTTCCTTGACCTTGAAAACCTGTTTAAAAACGATTACGTTCTTAGACAAATTGGGTGCACAAGATTCCACGTGTGATTGGTGACCAAGTGATTAAATTCATCTGTCATGACTGCTTTCCAACACGAGTCAAGAATGGCTAACTTGATCGAGGGAGGAGTCAGGTTGACACATAGTGAGCCACGTCGAAGGGAGGCGCGGTGAAGGGGAAAAAGAAACGGGAGCATGTTAGGTGGGCTGAGACGAAGAGAGAGGTAGGTTAGGAGGTGGGGCTAGAGAAGAGGTGAGAGGCGAATGAGGAGCTTGAGTTAGATAGGAGGAGAGATGGCATGAGGAGGAAGAAGGAAGTATGGGTTGATTAGAGAAAACAAAAAAGCGAAGGAGCTGATATGGAACAATGTAGGACGAGACTAAAGGTTGAAGGATTTTGTGAAATGGAAAAATTCGCTTCGCTAAACCGAACATTACAACTAATAAAAGTACAATCACTTGATCGATCAAAAACATCGATAGCTTTTGTGATTCGACATGTGCCCGAGAAATATACATGGTACGGAATGAGGTGCCAACTTATTGGAGACATGAGATGGAAAAAAAAAGAAGATAACAAGCACGCCTAAAAACCAAAAGAAAAAGAAAACTAGTTAAACGGAAACCCAAAAAAAAAGTGGAAGGGAGAACTCTTTAAAAGAGCATCAACCCAATATGAAGAAGGCAAATGAGCGTGTATTAATAAGGTTCAAGACAATTTGACTAAGTGTCTAATTTTTTGTTTCAACAAGCTATTTTGAGATGAGGATATCTGGACAAGAAAAATGATGAATAATACCATTTTCACATAAGTATGTTTGGGACGAATTGTTGGAATATTCACCTCCGTCATCGGTCTATAAAAAATTAGTTTTGGCGTTGCACATATTTTCAACAAAACAATGGAAGCAACAAAAGCGTGTAAGCACTTTAGATTTATTTTTCATGAGAAATATCCTAGTGAACCGAGAGTAGTCATTAATAAATAACACAAAATATTTGAAAATCAGAAATAGATAAAATTGGTCTCATCTAGACATCAGAATGAATTACAATTAAATGAAAATATGCATGGCGACTAACAGGCTCAAAAGGCAATCGATGAGATTTGCCCACAAGACAAGACTCGTAAGATTCTCACTTAGAAATATAATTGCAACATGACAATAAACTTTTTATTAGGATGGCCAAGATGAGCATGCTAGCGAGCGAGTGAAGCAGCGGACGCCATGATAAAATGCAAGTGAGATGATACCAACGATTTGGAAATCAAATAAAGACCATGAGAGGAGTTAGCTTGAAGGAGAAATTTCCCTATTCACTAGTCCTCTAATGAAAACGGATGAATTATTAAAATTAATAGCACAAGAATTTTTATGGCAAAATTGAGTAACTGAGAAGAGATTGCAAGCAAGATTAAGGACATGATAAATGAGAGATAATAATAAAGATCAAGAACCAGTATGTAAAAAGTCTTTACCAATTTGCTTAAAAGGTAATAAATGACCAAACCAATTGAGACTTTTGTCAAATCGTAGAAAGGTCGAGGGTTTAAGATTTTACCAATGTCGCTAGTCATGTGTGATGATGCTTTTCTATCTAGATACTGCGTTGGATTAGAAGAAGTCTCACCAATGGAGAGAGTAAAGAAGGAATATGGGAGATCGTTGGTGGTGAAGACATGGTTGAATCGTTGTCGCATTGAAACGCGGTGTGTCCTACCTTGTTACAAATTTGACAAAATAATGAGGCCAAAGTCGGAGAATGACTCCCTAGGTGAATAGGAGTACATAGGTCCTCGAACCACCACGTGGAAGACTAGAGGTGGTGGAGAAGATCGGCCTATGCGGCCGATAATGACTATGAACTGAACTGATCACAGGAGGATTGCAAGACTGGATGATCACTCGAGATCTGTGTACCATGTTAATGACTAGATTTTTAGCCTCTAAAATTATGTCCACCCCCGAGACCCTCGGAATGGGGGAGCGAGTGAAGTGGCATGGTAGATTAAAGCATGATGAATACCGGATGAAAATGAGGCATTCGATTTTTGAAGAAATCATTCTTCTTGAATGAAGAGGTGTGATCTGTGTGATCACAGATCACTAAAGGAAAGAATTGTAAGGCCGTTGGTGACTATAGTAGCAAAGGGATCGTACTTAAATTAGAGCCCATTGAGGGCTCGAATTACAAATCCTTGTTGGCGATGGAGCAATTGATTGTGATGAGAAAATTTGCAATTGATCAGACATGGATTGGTCAAGTTTTTTCTTTTGTAGATAGGTCTTTTCTATGTCCGCGGAAGTTTGTCACTAATCAAAATGACATGGTTAGTGGTCAATCCCTCTTATTTCATCCGGGTCAAGACGAATTGAAACTTGATAATTGTCTCCATCAAGCTTGATGGAGACTAGACTTGTGATGGGAAGAACAAGAGATGGCAAGGTTGAGTGTACGTTTGAAATTTGAGTGGCAGCAAAAATCGGAGAAGCAGCGAAAGTGCGTGCAATGTTGTTGAGAGGTGACGAGAAATTGTGATTAACGGAAAAAGAAGATGATGGGTAAATAGATGGTAGAGAGGAAAAAAAAACTAGAGAGCCTTAAGACATTGTTAAGATAGAAATATGAGCAAATGAAGTGTTGATTCGAGATAGAGATATTGAAGAATTTGATTTGTTTCCTACTCTTATACTATATAAATTTTTAGAGTTAGAAAAAGTATAACGACAAAGTGTTTATGGTTGCCTTAACCATAATTAGGGTTGTATGATACGTATTTATAAAAATGATTAATTACAATTAGGGTATAGATAGAAACATAATTACAAAAAGACCCTATAATACACATAAATTACATATAAATGGATGAAATTTGTCACTTCTGATATGATTTTTCATATTTTTCCTAATGAAAATGGAGAACATCTACTCGCATGTAAAGATTTGTTTCTCTCCCTTCAAATTTCATTTCTTTACCCTCTATATTTTTGCGTGTTTTGCAATTAATTACGAACGATTTTTGTCCCAAAATACGTGAAAGAGGAAATTTTGGAACTTTAAGTCTCTATTAGGCCTTTGCTAAGCAGCACCCCAAATATAGAAGCAGACACACACAGCTCAGTACAAAGGTTGGAATTTCCTCTTTATTAGGTCTTCAGTGCAGATCCAACCCCATCCTCTTTATTAACCCGCTCTTCTCTATACCCTCTCGTTTCGTCTGAACTAAACTTTGACGTAACGTGGCCTGGTCTTATTGCACATTCTCTTGCATTGGATGTAATTTACTGTTTTCTAACAATTTCATAATTAATATTTCCTCAGGTGAAGCTTGCATCGAGAGAGAGTGCCGAATGGATAGGACCCATGCGATCCTTGATGAAGAGGGAAAGAAGATCAAGAGAGAGGGCTTGGTTAGTGAGGAGCCTTCAAATGGCCTCTCATGGCCTCCCAAGAGCTACACATGCTGCTTCTGCAAGAGGAGATTTAGATCTGCTCAAGCTCTGGGCGGTAACATGAACGTCCACAGAAGGGAGAGCCAGGCTGAAGCAGTTGTCTTCATGGGTCGTTGAGTGTCATCCTCGTCCTCCTAACCCTAACCCTAACATTGTCGTGGCTAGCTCTTCTCAGAGCTCTCTCTCTCAGTCTCAGCTCAACCCTACCCTCTTGCCACCTTTACCACCGTCATCTCCTTCGGTGAACAAGCCCTTCTCATGTGCTTGCCCTCCTTCGTTGTCCTCAGATCTTGATCATGGGGAGTGCAAGAAGTCGGTTGTCGTCACAGCCGATGATGGCCCTCCTAGTGGTTTTCCAACACGAGCAAGCGATGATGATGGGAAGAAGCGAAGCAGGAGGTCAGCAGGTGTTGCTGGAGTGGAAGAAGAAGCAAAGGGACAACTAGAGAAGGATAAGCTCGTAGAAGTGCATGGAGATCTTAGCAGATTGAAGCTGGAGATCGGGCTGATCGAGGATCCTAGCTGCAGTCTCGATTTGGAGCTCCGACCCGGGATCTTGTGAGTGCTGTAATCTCCCAAATCCTTTTGGCAACAACAACGACGATTATTATTCGCAAATTCCTCAAATCGCAATTTGATTTGATGTAATATCTCCCATACTTCCATATGATCCCCTGTATATTTTCATGTATGTGCATCTTTTTAACAAATTTGATAATTACAAGATTTTTGGTGTCTCCTTTCTATCTAAAAGTTGAGTGGTGATTAGCAAATGCCAGGTAGAGTCCTTAGAACTATCTATTTTCATGGAGTCAACAGGATGTGAGTTTGTTGACTTATATATACATATACATATATATATGTATCTATGTATTATATCTTGATGCATTGGGTGACCCTCTTCTTTCACTATATTATGATCTTGAAGGGAACATCGATTCAAACCGAGCGCCACTTATTTTGATTTTCTGGTTTATTTGTGCTATGATGAAAGATTGCAACTGCGACAAAAAAAAATAATAATCATGCTTTCTAACTCGTCAAAAAAATTCTCAAACAAGTTTTTCTTTTGATAGCCATCGTGATATTTGGTGAATAAATGATGATCCCAATTGCTTGTACTATCGTGAAATATTCTTGGATTTAGTTTGAAGTTTAGTCAAACCATTTGCCTGATCTTCTTCCTCAAAGAGAGGTTCAAAGTAGAACTATTTCATTTGTCAAATTAATTTATTATGACATGTAGATAGCAGCATACTCCGAATTACTACCATAAGAAGTACTGCTTAGACAGATTATGCAGAGTTGAATTCAAATTTCCGAATGACATACATCACCCGCAACACCTAAGAAGAAGGTTTCCAATACAGCTAGAGAAACAAGACACGAATTTTCCTAAAAAACCTTCTTTTCTCATCATACTATTTGTGTCTTGTCAATACATGCCACAAGCTCACGAATTGCGACTAAGATGCATCGCAATCACATTGCTACTTCCATCGTAATTGCAGTTATTCAGCAATGATACATGCAGCCATGGGAGCTGCGAAGGGATTAGTAACATGTTTAGATCACAATGTCTTCTATTCACAGTAACTTTGTGCTCACACCTGTCACTGCTTAGGTGGAGGCCCTCGCGATGCACGTGTGAGGAGCGGTTTGTGTGCATCCATGGGGATTAATCGGGCCGAAAGATTAGGGATTGTAATAAGAAGAAAAGAAATGTTAGATGACTGGCCAATCAGAAAACAGTAAATGGGAATACCACATATTCATGTGGTTCAACCAATTAGGAACAATGTCCCATTGACATTTGGAAGTTACAATAAATAGGAACACAATTATTTATTTCGTTTGGAAGTTTCAGTGAACTGGGAGCTTGGCTAGTTTAAGCTACCTGCATGGGTGGCGTATAGTAACATTCGTATTTTCTCCAAGCGCGCCTGAAAAATAAATGCATTCGAGTGTTCGGATGGCATGGGCTGATGAGGTCTTCACTATAATTTTGAGCGCATAGCTTTGGTTTCGCAATGAAGAGAGATGACTAATATACCTCAGAGAAACTCGATATCTAAGAATTTGGAATGCATCGAAATGTTGAGGTTTTCAGGTGGATAAAGTTCGAGTTTCTTGACTTCCAACTGAAGAAGCATTTATCCCCGAAAACAAGGCAGGAGCAAGAAAATGAAGCTAATCAAGAAACCAAGAGGCAAGATCACGTCGAGCCTTCTGTTCTCTCTCTCTCTCTCCAGTGCCAAGTTCACTTACTGAAAAGGTGCGAACTTTGAAAATACACGAGGTCTGCCGTTCCATCTTGTCAGGAGGGATATTCAACTCGACCCTCTACTGTATCATTGTCTTGCACCAGACAATTCCTGTCCCCAGACGGTGGCCATTGATGATGAAAATTGGCAGCAGAGGAACTGGATCTGTGGAGGAGATGATGAATCAATTCCCCACATGCGTGTGGTTGGCATGTCAGGCTCTTTTGCATGATGCTCTTTCCTCATCGAGAAAGATCACGGAGCTTGGGTCAGTCGCAAACCTAAGGTTAAAGAGAGCTGGCCATGGCGTGTCCTCCTCTCATTGGCCGCTGCAGATGGCGACAGAGAGAGAGAGAGAGAGAGAGAGAGAGAGAGAGAGAGAGAGAAGGGGGGATAGGTTTTCACGTTTGGTCTCAGAACACCAAGTCTCTGCCCATCTTAGTTAGAGCACAACGAGAATTTTGTCCCAAACGATTTGGCTGCACATGCAATCAAATTCTAAATGTTTGAATTTGTGCCGTCACGTCCTAAATGTTTTTGATCGGGTGCTTCCGACGGCCAAATTTGCTGACGTGGCACGCCAAAATCCGATTTGGTGTTTTGTAATATTTTTAGTATAAGTGTCACTAATGGAACGGAGGAGTATTTATCGATAAAAGGATTATCTTGAGATGATCATTTTATGTCGCTACGGAAAATGAGTTAGATCATATGGTTCTATTTCTTAATTATTCTGACCTACTTCTACGGGGCCAATGTCGAAAAGATTGAAAGAAGAACTGTCATTCACAACTACCAATGAAGATTCCTCCAAAAGCTAAGGATTAGTGATCCTTTTTAGAAATCAAAAATGTCTCCGGCAATGATAGGTGACCCTTATTGGACCTAGGCGACCCTTGCCCAAATCCGCAGCCAACCACCATTGCTCGAAGGCCAGTCGGCCCTCACTGAGGTCCTCCCAAAGGTCTTCGGCTCCAATCCCTCGAGCACGTGAGTTCTCCGTGGGTCAAATATTTAGGATTGCCGGTGCAAATCTTCAGACTTTCATTGCACAAATTCAAACGTTTAGAATTTGATCGTACACTGGATCAGATAATTAGGATTGTTGGTGCAAATCTTCCTTTTTGAAACGAAAACGATTTCCACTCTTCGCACCAAGGTCACTTTTAAAGTGAATTAGAACATGGTAAGCACCTAATACTGAAAATGAGGTGAGGCTCTTGGAACTTAGGAAAAACAAAAAGGGATGAGGGCCCTAATTAAACGTTTACAAACGTGATCCTTGAACTTTTTTATTTATTTAAATGTGATTTCTTTTTAGTGAAAAAAATACAGAAATATTGACATGAACCTAATATTCCGCTAAGTTGTTGTTAATTGCGAAAATGGCATCTGATGTGGCATTTAAAAAGCCTAATAAAATCAAACAAACTAATGATAACAATAAATTCCGAAATTCTATTTTAGAGGAACAGGAACTTGGAGAAATCAAAAGGACAAAAAAGCAAGAAGAAGCAAAGATCTGGCCAGCGCAGTGTTGTACTCTTATCTCCGGTGAGGACACCAGCCTCACCGAAGAGGGTGGCAACCGCAGCCACTTGCGAGGGCGACTCTCGCTATTAATAATGGCGAGGGTCACGAATGATTACGAGCCTCGCTGCGGCTCCTCGACCTTGCATGCGATTAGGTCATTGATTGTTTTTGACCTAGATCTGGGTGAGGGTCGAGACGGTCACCGTCGTGGATTATCACCTTGATGGAGAGCTCACGCTGGATGATCCTTCCCCTTCCCCACTTCGATGAGCATGTGGTGCGCACAATCGAAGTACACAGTATATCCGGTGTGACAGTGAAAAAACTAGGGCTTATTCTTGAAAATTTATTACCCCATCAATGCCCTCCAGAACAGAAGCAAAGATCTCAGAACTGCTATCGTCCAAGAATACCAAATTCTCGAGTCTGTGCTTATTTGCACATGAAGATGAGTTTTGCTTTCCGCGTTTTCAAAAGAAATGCTCCTCTACACGAAATTGTTTGAAGCAGTGGATCGATAGGTATTCTTGAGGCGGGTGAGGGTTGCTAAGCCTCGTCGATGCCGGTGTTTGCACGATGCGGCCGCGCCGCCAACTAGTTCAACCCTTTTCAACCAGCTTAGCGCCCTCTCCCTCTATCCTAGGGTTTGTGTGTTTTCTCTTTCCCCCTTGCTTCTCTCCCACCGTGGCCCTTACGTGGCGAAGGTGCAAGTATGGTGCTGAGGAGTTGTTGACATGGAAGCCATGCCATCAGTCTCGTTTAAATCTTTAACCGAAGGAGCAAGACGAATAAGAAAGAACATAGTCTAGTGAGCCGGTTGAATTAAAAGGAAGTTCAGGTGCAGCATTTCAGAAATTGCAAACTGGGATTGACAATGCATTTGTCTCGGAGAAAAAGAGATTCTAAATGCAACGACAGATGCATGACAAGAAATACTGGATCGGGCTTATCTCGATCGTCAATCAGGTAAGTTCTCTATGGATCTCGTATGATCCCCTTGTGTATAGAATCTATACGATCAATGATTGTATCTGTACCAGCCAGGTTCGGTGCAAGAATTTTCCAAGGAATGAGAGAGAGGGGTGGTAGGCAGGTGAAAGTACCATGGCCAAATTGCACGTACGTTTAGGTGAAAGAAAGATGGAGAGCGCGTGTGGGAAGAACTTAAGCGGCGCTATGTCACCATTTCCCTACGCATTCATGCACAGCGCAAGTTTCCCTGTGTCTTATCTTATTAGTTATGGGCATGAATTGAAGCAGGGCCGGTCAAACTCTTTCGCCTTGTGCCACGTGTCAGACAATGACGCCAAGTGTCGGGAACAGGGATGGTCAAACGCTTTTGACGTTTTCCACGTGTCATATAGTGGTTGGACTGTGCTTCCTCCTTTTTCGTGTCTCTTTCTTGAACTGGCGCCAAGTGTCATCACGCGGTTGGTCATCCACTTCAGAGTACCTGCTTTTTCCCCCCTTTCCTTTTCCTGTGTCTCCCTGCGGTAAATTACTCCTTTTTCTCCCTTCTCATCATTTTAGTAGGAGATACAAGTAGAGGTGAGCACGAAGAATCAGATTAAATCAGTTGGTTTTGGGCGGTTTCAGATTCTAAGTTTGGACCTAGTGATTGTGGGTCCGATTCCCAATTGCAAGTAGGTTGATCCTTTTTTTTATTAGCAAGTTAATGATACTTGATTGTATTTGATTATACTCTTAACTTCTTTTCACTGAGATTTTTATTGGTCAAATGTCCAAAATAATAAAGAATGATAGTTTAGATTATGCAATAATATTTGCAATCTTACAGGGAATGGGAAAAGAAAAAGAAATTACTGCCGATTCCTAAACTTACCTGTTAACCAAACCAAACCGGTTTCAGGACTAGGTGGGTCAATTCTCGATTTTACAAATTAGGAATCAATTATTTTTGTTTGGTTTTCGATTCTAAGGTGGGAACTAACTCACCCTAAAATTGACATTCCCACTCTAAAATTGATCGCCATAGTCCGATATATATATATATAAACGCTACAAGTAAGAAATAAATTTTTTGATGTGATTATATAGTCGCATGATATACAATGATGTTATGTATTACGAAAATCATATTAATTTCTTTCACAATGATAATTGTGTGGTCACGATTCTTGATGTTTATTGCGAATTTTCTTAAATAGCCAGTAATTCTATTAATATCATCATAAATATTTCGTATCGATATGTATAATTATTTTGCCACGAGCAAATTCAAATGTCCAATTATCATTGCAATGCGTGATGAATAAACATGAGTATAGTAAATTTTCTTGAATGGAGCGATTTTCTTTCAAAATGACATAATTTTTTTGGTCGAAAGGTAACAATTATTCTTGACTGTGCAAAGAAAGTAGTAATTTTACCTTATGAAGCAGTAATTTTTCATTTTCGTGGCATTTTGTTTATACAAAAAAAGTCGCGGAAAATTAATTTTCACGAATTTCGTTATTTCGATGCGGATGGGCCCGTTTCGACTGAGCTGAGAAAGAGATACCTCTGGAATCCTCAAATCGGAGCGCCACCTCCCATCGCGTCCGCCATCGCTCCCTCCTCCGCCGAACACCGCCGTTCGCCGGCGCTTCCACCGTCGTCCTCTCGCCAGGTCGCCCCGATCCGTCTTTCAACTCGTGTTTCAGGTACTCTCTCTCTCTCTCTCTCTCTCCGACTCGCGATCTCACGGCGGCTCAGTCGCAGCGGCCAAGTGACTGTTTAGCTCGCGGGACTCGCTCGCATCCGACGCGCTGGATGTCGTCGGTTTCCCTTGGTCAATGCGTCTTCAATTTCGATAGCGTTGAGTTTCTAGGGGGATTGATGGAAGGATATTGAAAATACGTCCGTGATGGCTCTTGCCAGGAACTCAGGTACCGGAGAGCTTGAACCGAGTTGAATTTGGCCGGATTGTTAGGATTTTCATTGCAGTTTGCTCGATGATTAGTCTTTTTTTCCTGAAAGATTGTTGATTGTTACGACATGGGGATCAATTGAATTGTTACAGTGTGGGGGATCCGAATGCCGGAGCGTATTCATTGTATTTTGTACCTTTGCCTGTCTTGAATAGAAGCTGCAGTGCTCAAGAGTCTGTTTAGAAAAGGGTTGCTTGGAGTATGTCGTATTATTCCGGTTCTTTGTAGTTGCCTCCCGTCTCGAATGGCTCCAGAAAAGCAAAGTATTTGTATCAAAAGTTTCGATTTTGTTAGTCCTCCATCCTCCAAATGGATCCTTTTGAATTATCACAAGGTCATCACATATTCATACGTAAGGTACCTATGGGATGGGGCTCATGGCTCATCGGGGAAGAAGTGAATGGAAACCATATAATAGGATGATGAGTCCTTAAGATTGTCGTGTTCAGCTTGATTGTAGAAGAGGAAAATTTTTTCATCTATTCTCTACTGGAATGTGCTGCTTCCCGTTCACTTGATAGCAACACTCCAGCTAATATACCTACCTTTTAGCTATCAACCTAATTTCCCGTTGGTAAAGCTAGAGCAGGCTATTACATACTAAAAGTTGACTCGCAGAAGGTGCTGTTAGTGACCCTTGCCTAAATATTTGTCGTTTTTATCTAAGTCCCAGCAACGGGCTTCGACTCGCAGTCTCAGAAGCTCCATGGGAGAAGGGGAGGCAACAGTAAGCGTTGAAGTTTCTGGTCAGAATCAGCATAAGGATGAAGGGGGAGAAGTTAGATTAGAAGCAAAGGATCAGAACCTTAACATTTTGGAATTCCTTGATTCATTGGACAGCTACCTGATCCTTATGGATTCTTTATCCTCAACACTTCGCCAGGTAAACTGTTATCTCTCTCTCTCCCATCAACCACATCTACGCATATATTGATACCCGTATCTGTATATGTGTATCCTAAACTTCCTCCTTGGTATGTACAGTATTCCCAAAGTTTACATTTGTAATATTGACTTTTATGTAGCTTTTGGCTTTTCATGCAAAGATTTGCAAATACATTGAAGTTTGATTTTACAGATTTCTGGATGTGGAATTTCTTTCCATCTACAAGTATATCTATCCGTAATCTTTATGTTTCTCATTATGCATTCTTCAGTTTCTGACCCTTTGTGTTTGTGCATATCTAGGGGTGGTTCGAATTGGCTGGTGCTCGACATTCAATGGGTGCATCACGGATCAATAGTGCTTTATTGGACCTGAAGAACCATTCTGCTGCTACGCACTTGCAAGTGAACCATTATGACTGTAGGCTTTCTGTCTCTCTCTCATATTCATAACGTGTGTTTATACTTGCTTTTCTTCGCATATCTGCTCCATAAGAGTTGCAATTTAAGTGTGAATGCTAATGGCCTTTAACAGAAATCTAGTGGGCTACTTCTTGGGAGATAGGTTCAATATCAAATCTAGGGAATTGTTAGATAATTGTATGGCTTTTGGGGCATTTTAGAACACACGTTTTTAACTAGTGATTGGTCAGTACTATGCGTACTGGTTTTTGTATACAACTGAAGTTTCTTGAATGGATCTCTGCAGTTGAATCCACTCCGAAAGAGCCCCTCTTTCACTTGTGTAAGTGGGCCTCATCTGTTGATAGCCAAGAATGTTGCTCTAGTGAAGATAAAATTGGCAAGGAAAAATTGCAGGAGAAATCTGATGGTACACAGATACGACGACGTGGCACTACTGCATCTTCTGGTAGTGATATGTTTTTTGTCTACGAAATATATGTCGAACTTAGCAATCAGAATGTGTTAGCATAGGAAGCTTGCACTGGTTAAACAGCAAGGATGGTATTGATGATGTCGTACTGTTATTTACCTTCCTACTATGTGAAGAATTGCAGGAGAAAGTGTCGAAAGATGGGGTTTCTCAACCGGTAGTTAACAACATGGTAAGTACTAGACTTGTTCATTTCGGAAAACTAATGGGCTGACGCAATGTGAGTTTACTGAGGTTATTCGCATTTTTCTTCTGCCCTATTGCTTGTCTTGCAGCATTCCACTCACTGCACTTGAGATGCAGGCCGATACTTGTTTTTTCAGTACACTTGGCTTCCCAGTGTTCGTCTTTTATATATTTGTTAATGCATGTAGTCTTGTAAATGCTCTTAGATTAGCTATCCTTTACGGCTATTTGTAGATGGAGGGAGAAATGTCAGGGCTTTGAGAGCTGGGAGAGTCTACTATTGAGTAAATGATAATAGATATCGTCATTGACCTCTTGGTTCAGACAAAATCATTGATCCACACCTTTTCTTTGTTAGATGTGATGTACTGTGTCTTATATCTAGATTTCTACATGGGCGATTCCCCCTTGGTATCCTATTGATGAGGTTTGGCTGTACCCTTGATTAAAAAAAGCTCTGATAGCTGCAATATGACTTCTTGTCAGTGAATGGAAGGCTCCGTTGGAACCTAACATTACATTCTCACATATTTGTTTTGGAAGAAATTATAAATTTGGTTACACACTGTAGGTACAGAAGGAGCGAGCCAAATCACTCTCTGTGTTTGGGACTCTAGTATCCCCGAAGCTTCGAGCTGCTCAATTTTCATTTGAAACAGGTGCTGAATCTCCCTTGCTCTCTACATTACTGCTCATTCACCCTTCTTACTTGTTCCAGTTCAGCTTCGCTTAGCAAAAATAACAAAAAAGAAGTACCGGCCCTGCTTCATTAGATCACAGTTTCTTGTTTTCCTCAGCTATGAAAAACTGCAGATATCACCTTACCAAAAAAAAAAACTGCAGATATCAACATTTTATACTGCAATTAAGTGTGTGTATGACTCTAATTTATAGACAGCATGTTTCTAAAATTTATAGTTTGTTTGCAGCATTGGAGACACTTGTACAGATAGCTAACATGCGATTATCTATGCTATCTGCATTTGATGAAGTCAAGAAAGAGTTGGATGAAATGAAGCCATGATTTGTCGACCGCTTGGCCTCTTATAGTATATGAGTGAGTCCACTGCAGACAGACGTCAGTTATCTTAACATTTTCCACATGCATACACATGAGAACACCATCCTTGAGGAAGAGCTCGGGAAGATTGTTCTGCTTTAAGCTTACTTGAGTCAAGTTGGGATCATGCATGCGGTGAGGATCTGTGGAAATTGCTGGAGGCAACTGAGTACTAAAGCACTCTATTCTTAAGAACGAAGGAGCTGAGTTCCACATATCAATAGAAAGAAGTTACTTTTTCATTTTTGTGTATGTAGCTCATGCTCTCAAGGAACTTGATAAACCCGAGGATAATTTTATTATTAAAAAACTTAAGAGAGCGCAATGTTTTTGTAGCTTTTCCTCTACTTTGATCATTTTGAACTATGAGAAAGAGAGTTTTCCGTATGTGACCCGACTGACTTTGTACCTCCGTGTTTAGTTCCAATTCGATATATTCCATTATATTCGTGTAGCCTTATGATAAAGACGGTCTATAACCATTCAGAAAGATGGGGCTAGTGATGAGTTGTGATCGTGACTTCCCAAGTTTTGTATGTTGGAAGAGAATTTTCTAGTGTTGCTTGTCTTGAAGTTCGATGTAAAATCGTCCTGTTCAATCTCTCTGTAGACGTCCGCTTTGACCCAGAAGCCTATTCAACATAACCAAGGAACGGTCGAAGTTGTTTGCCGTAATCAATGAGGTATTTCTGTAGAAAATTGGTGCTGTATGCTCATGGTTAAGTCTTGGTGATCTCTCTCTCTCTCTCTCTCTCTCTCTCTCTCTCTCTCTCTCTACCATTGGCATGCTTTCAGCACGCAGGAGAGTCAAATCAACCTCAGCAAGAACAACAACGGAACAATTTATACGTTGTCTGCAACGGTCCCCTGTAGAATGTAGTTTCAGCGGGCAAGCTTTGTTTCGTTTCAAAGCGACACATTCAACCAGCGTGGCCTCCGTTGTTCCTCGTTCTTCTCTGGCAGACATTACAATAACCTAGGAAAGGAGAAAAGTCTTGTCGGGGGTTCGTATTTGGGATTGAAACGGTCCCAATTGATGATGATAATTATAATAATCAATACGCGGACCATCTTGTGCTAAATTGGGGACGACAAAAAGAAATAAAAAATTAAGAGAAATCTTTGCGGTCAAGGGGCCTGATGAGCTAAACCGTGTCTTTAGACTGCTTCTTGGGCTTAAAGAAGCCATAGCGCCCTCTTCATGCATGTACTCTAATCCTTGTACACATTGAGAAGCCCGTATTAAGGAATAGTAACATATGCATAGGGACATTCTCATGAGTCCGAGAGCTAATAGTTGATAGCGTAACATATATATTACCTGAAAAGGAGTACTCTAACTTGACGGGTGGCTAAACTCGACTTGAGACCGGGCGTACTAAATTGGATCAGGCACAAACTATGATTAATAAGTACCCGAACTCTGAATTAATACTAAGCATAGTTTTCCCCATAGTTTAAGGAGATAGTACTTAATTTCTTCAATTAGATTGGTAAATTATTCAGCTTTATTTTCTCTTCTATTCATAATACCGCTTCACTTTTATGCTTTCAGCCAGCACCAAAAAAATTGGAAGAACGATGAGCCTCTCCCATCTTGATAATCAATAAGTAAATCGGTGATCATGTACGTAAAACTCATAAAAGTGTACTCTGATTTGGATTGCCCAGAGATAAATTCAGATTACTACTTAGATAAAATTTAGTTTACTCAAAGAAAATCTGATCGTATAACGTACATGACCAGAGACAATATATCACATCAAATTGACAACGAGAACACTCTTTTCTCCAACCCCAATGACATGCTCCTTCGTGCATGGGACACATTGTAGCTTCTTTATTTGGTGTTCGCTTTCAGAGCCTAAACTTTAGCTTCGTACGTGTTTGACCCATTCATATTCTGCGTTCTTATAATACTTTTATTTTCGCCTTTTTCTCTTTATTCAAAGTCAATCAACATGCAATCTCTTACTACCGTCCAGTCAAAAACCAAAACCCAGTCTAACATATTCAATATCATTGAAACACTCCCTGTCTTTTGATTTATAAATAGCCCGACACCCAGAACATAGTCCCATATATCTTCTCATCATCATTTTTGTGCTCATTAACGTTGTCCACCACCGACAAGAAGAGATCAGAGAGAGAGAGAGAGAGAGAGATGAGGTTCTCAAGGTCAGGTTCCGTGGCTGTGATCATGCTGCTCCTCATGGGGTCGATGATGGTGCAACAAAACGAGGCATGCCGGCTGCTCGGCGAAGAAGCGTGGGCCCGGCAAGGCCTCCTCCTCCTGCAGGCTCTGCAGAAGGGCCCCGTCCGTCCCCCTGGAAACGGCTGCTCCTACACGGGGGGCGGCGGGGCACCCTGCACAGCCACGAGGAATTTTGCTGCCCGCCGCACCGTGGGGGTGGCTCCTCCGAATGCATTCCCAAGCGGCTTGCCTCGGTTTGGCATGGCGACCGATATGAAACAAGTGGCTTAGTCATGAAGTCATATCCATCGGTATGCCATCGCTGGATGCTGTATAAATTCAAAGGAGTTCATCAGGAGCTGGTAGAGAAAGATGGTGTCTTGGTCTGGTAGAGAAATTAATGTATCGATTGCGTTTATTTTTTTTCCCAACAATTTGGGATTCATGATTTCCAAATAATTGTAATGTAACTCATTTGCACATAGATAAAGAATGTGAAAACTTTTCAAGAAGTACTTTACAGAGCTATATCGTGCCATAGACGTAATTTTGCCGATCTCTCTCTCTTGTTGTGGTTGCAACCGTGCCGCTGCCGCCGCCGCCATCCACCATCCTCCCCCCCCATCCCGCAAAAGATAGACGGAGCTCAACGAGACTGTTGAACAAACACACATCTATTCGTAAAATACTCGTATTTTTGCATGAAATACACGTACGAATGTGATCTTCAATAAAATCGCCCATCTTCCATGTATTTCTTGAACTTACAATAAATTACTCATTCTTTTGGTGTAAAACTAGTTACACTCATATAAAACATGCGTCATATTATACTCGTCTAAAACCACATCGATTTTCAGGGTACTTTATATTTTTTCATTAGTCAACCATTACATTGAAGATATGATTATATCGAATCACATTTGCGCAAGTGAATAAAACATTATCTTGATATATTGTTAGACAGTATGGAAAACTAGCAAAATTCGATTATTGGATATAACGTTTTTAAGATATTGTACTTAAAATAGTTTTCTTTTTAAAGGCAAGTTTTTAATTTATAATACAATTAAAGTGAACTAATAATAACATCATTTTTATATTCTATTATATTAATATCAAAATTCATAAAATTATAGAGAAAATAACGATATCTATTTGTATCTTATAATTCATCCTATATTTTATTAATAGAGAGAGAGACAGATGAGAGTGAGGCCAAGAGGGAAAAGTACAAAAAAAGTGATAAACTTATTGCAATGGTACCAAATCAATTATAAACCTTTCAATTTGATCAATTTAGTCCTAAACCGTTTCACATTAGTATCAATTCAGTCCATCCACCCAATTGATGACAGAAATCACTTACGTGGATGCCGGTTATTCTACGTGACACAAACAGCACTAATGTGAAATTTTTAAATAATTTTTTTGAATTTTAATGTTTTTTTTTTCCTTTTTTTCCTATTTTTTTCCTTCCTTCTCCTTCTATGGGCCTATGGCTAGTGGCCATGACCTACGAGGGCATTATGGCCCTCGCCAGCCATGAGGGAGGGTCGCCATGGTCGCTTAGGCAAGGGCTAGACCCTTGCAACTTGGGCAAAGGCGGTCGTCACCGAGTCTGGCCAACGTTGGACCCTCACGGCTTGGGTGAGGATTGCCCTCTCGCTAGCCTTCACCCAGGCTGCGAGGGTCCAGCCCTCACCCAAGTGCCCAAGTCGCGAGGGTTGAGCCCTCGCCCTCACCCTTATCGGTGAGGGCAACCCTCCCTTGTGACCTACGAGGGCTACGACGCCCTCGCCTGTGGCTTATCGCTGGTCATGGCCACCGGCCACAAGCCCAAGGAAGAAGAAGGAAGGAAAAAAAAGAAAAAAAGGAAACAAAACATTAAAAATTCAAAAAAATTACTAAGCGTCCACATGAGCGATTTCTGGCCTAAATTGGCTGGATAGACTGAATTGGTACAAATTTGAAAAGAATTATGACTAAATTAGTCCAATTGAAAGGTTGAAGACTAAATTGGTCTAATTGAAAAATTTATGACTAAATTGGTAAAAATACAATATGTTTAAGACTTTTTTGATACTTTTCCCAGGCCAAGGAGGCATGTTGACATTAGCCGCTGGTATTGCTCAATTTAAATGTAGGCCAATGGCGATTATATTATAGAGATTTGTTGAGTGTTATTGTTTAAGTTCATACGTTTGGGATTGAGACGATGGCGACGGAGTCGGCCAAGGGGTGCAACTACTGGTGGTGCCTCTGCTATTGGCTTCGTCTATTGCAAAAGGCCTTCTTTGATTATGCATCTCTCTCTCTCTCTCTCTCTCTCTCTCTCTCTCTCTCTCTCTCTCTCTCTCTCTCTCTCTCTCTCTCCTTTATATTTGATTTTTCTTATTTTTATTTCTATTCGTGTGACATCGAATTATCTTACCCTTGGTGTCGGGATAAGTTATTCAAGGTTCATTCAAACTTATCCAGGCTTCTTCAAAACTAATTGTGTCTCTAAACCAAATAGGATAATTTTTTTTTATCCTATCTGGTGTTTTATCTGAGCGACCAAACACATCTTGTGGTCGCATTTTGGTGATGAAAACCTCATGTGCGAAGGTGCTGAGGAAACCAAAGGAGAGCCAATCACACTTTGGCAACCTCTCCACCGGCAATCGTTGACACATAAATTTTGACGACTTATTTGATCATTTATTAAATGGAACAATTAGGGATTGACCCGACTCCTAAACAAAATTATTAATTTGCATAGGTCCACATAAATTTCATTCGAGTCAGTCCATTTGGTAGCCCAAAGGGCTTAATAGTGAAAAGAAAATTGAACTTACGTTATACAATATTTGAAGCAAAACGGAAGTTGCGACTCAATATATCCTCGAGTGTTCGGTCAACAGCTCCGAGTGCATCATGGAACTGGGTGAATCACGAAAGGCAAAAGTGGGATTTCTAAGAGTAGAAGAGGAAAGAATAGAAAGAGAGGGCAAGAATTTGTACAAGCTTAAAGGTCGGAAACGATCCACTTAGGTCGTGCGAAGGAGTGCAAACTGTGAAGGAGTCCATCATCGCCCACATGTGGCTTTGAAGTTACATACAAAGAGAAAGTCCGCGCCATTCATGGAGAAAGGATTCTGATCATCGAGGAAGAGAGAGGCACGCATTGACGTTTATACTCAAGAGTCTCCCTCGGATCACTCTCTCTTCGTTGAACTCATGCGTGAATGTATCACCAACACATTGGCCAAAAACAAAAGCCCCGAATTCCTATAGTTTCTTCTCTCTTGGCGTTTTCCTTCACGGCGATCTCCCAGTGAATGGCCACAGCATTTCCGGTGTTGTCCACAGCAGCGTGCAGCAGCTTCAACACCAAACCGTCAAGCCTCAGTCCAGCGGGCAAGTTTCTGGTGATTTCTCTGGCCTCCGTCGCCATCCCCATGAGTTCCTGCGACTGCCATTCCCGCGGCTGCACCACTCTTTCTTGTGTGTCCAACGAGTTCTTGCAGCATGGCCTCGTGCTCTCGTCCTTCACGGGCACCCAGACGTCCTGGTTTTGTTGTGGTCCCTGAAGTGTCCAGATTCGTTCCCGGCAAAACCAGCAATCTTCAGCAAAACTCCGATGCCTCAGTCGTGCTATTATTGCCTCGCCAAGTTCCCTGCAGTGTCGGTGACCATTTTGGCTTCGCTCATACCATTACCGTACCCCACAGCAACGTTGTTTTCTCTTGCAGGCCTTCTCCATTCGTCGCCCAGCGCCAGCGCAACTCCTTTACACCGAGTTTTCAGGCATTCCTCACGACCTGGACGTCTCCGTTGGTTGTCAAATCCAGCCCAGCATCTGTGAGACATTAGTCCTGTGTGATATAGTCTGTCCACGAGTGCTTGATGTGCAAGTCTCGGTCTTTGACTGGCCTTGAAGGGATCCTTGCATCAATCAAGACATATTAGGCTTTCGGACCTTTAGGCACTAAGGTCGAACCCCAATACTGTCTTGTCTGGCTTGCTATGGTTGATCCGATTTAGCATGTGATCAATGATGTGATTAACGTGTATTTTGATGTATCGTCATTGCATTCAGGGCACATTCATAATTTGTTATCTAGGGCAATGCAGTTTAGTCTTAAAGTGCATGTAGATTTAGAGTAGATCATGGATTTTTTAATCAAAAAACAAAAGAGAACTAAAACTATCATTGTTAGAAAAACCCTAAAACTATCTATAAATGACTAATTATGTAAAATGCATTTCCTGAGTAATAGTTTGCAGAAATTTTGTGATGACAGCCATGGACGAGCATCGGTTGTTGTGAGCCACTCATCCATACCTGGATTTCGAGAACTCCAGATCTAGGCGGACAAAGTTGACGACGGCCATGGACAAGTGTTGGCGTAGCTCGCCAGCCTTGCTTGTTCATGACCGGTGATGCTGTTGTCCATGGCTAACCTGTGTGCTGCTATCCACAACCGTGAGTGTCGTCCATGGCCGCAAAAGGGAAAAAGAAAAACGAAGAAAACAATAGAGAAGAGAGAGAAACGTAGGAGATAGAAAAATCTGAAAAAACGGGCAAGATAGACCTACCTAATATTTGAGGAGGCCAAAAAGGAGATTAAAGGGTAAAAGCCACAAAAACTAAATTATGCCAACTGTGACACTTTTGCTCTAATTTTTTTTTTTCCGACACCAAAAATCACAAATTTATCCTTAAGTGCCATATTTACCTTACGTCAAAGTTTTGTCAATGATAAACATAAAAAAAAATATCTACATGGACGATAGAAAGCAAACAGTATTGACATATCGTCCACGTGACTTAAGTGAAATAAAAACGATATTTCGGTTGAAAATCGGAACATTGACGGAGGGAAAATGTATCGTATAAATATAAGTTTAAGGTTTTTTATGCTACAAGAAAAAGTTTAGGGTATATGTGTCGCAGTGGACATAATTTGAGATTTTTGATGTTACAAAATAAAGTTAAATGTAAATGTGTCACACTGAACATAATTTGAGTTTGAGGTTGTTGTGACTTTTTCTCGAAATTAAACCAGAAATCTAGGAGAATGAAGTCGCGGCTAGCAAACGTGTGCAGGAAGTTTTTGTGTGCCCCTGCATGACAATGCTGCTGAGGTGAATGTGGAGTTTTGAGATGTCACGAGAGACCTTGCTTTTGCTTCAATGTGGGGAAGTTGCCATTCGCAGCCTAGTAGCAAACACTAGTTAGGAAGCTCGTGCTCTACTTAAGTTAAAATATGGGATATATATCCTAATATGATTAGACTTATCAAAATGAGTCATAGAGCCATGCGTTAACCCATATTTGATAGGTTAAGTTATTATATGTTAGTTTTATTTAGTAAATATGTCATGAATGGGTTTAGAATGGTAAATGTCAAAATATATGGGTATTAATTAGGTTCACAACTTACTTACACTCCACTCATCTCTATGACTGTCTCTTCACTCTTTGTCACCCTCACTCGATTTTGCACTCGCTCACTCCGTGTTCTCACCTTAGTTTGGATTCGAGTATTACTAGATTTGGTTACATATAGAAGTGTTTTAAAAATATGGCTCGGGTCAGGACGTATTGGGTCGGGCATGGGTTACTAAATTTGTTTTGCATGGAAAGTTGGTCAAAAAATGGGTTAAATGGGTCAATTTAAGTCAGATCATTTTCGACCAACCCATCCATTTGACGGGTCTAGTTACATAACCATAACTTTCGTTTTACTATTTGGAGTGCGCATATTCTGAAGATCTCATCCTTTGACAGAAAAAAAAAAATACAACCGACAATTGTCTGTACGTTGGTATATCCATAAAGGTTATTTGTGGCATTCCCTATTGTTATAGAATAATTTGATTATATTAAAAATTACATTTTTCATAAAAAAAAATTGACGAAAATGTGTGACTTGATATCAATTTTGAGTTAAGTCTGGTCGGTTGGAGCTCAGTATTTTTTCAGTAACTTCATATCCCGTTCAAGCTTTTCAATAGATTTAGTTTTCCTATTGATCATTTATAAATTTGGTTGGTCTTTTCGGTCATTTGTTTCAACTTTTCTTTATTTAATGTTCCAGCAATTTTTTTTTGTCTTTTTTAAGTTTTAAGAACCCTACCACAGATGAGTAGGCATTCTTTCACGACATTCTCCACTTATTTCATAAATTAGTTAAGATACGAGACTGTACTCAAGTGAATATGATTGAAAAACCAACGTTTTCAACTCATCGGTGTGCGAAATCAAATCCATATTGCTCGCCAATAGCAAACGTTTGTATAAACGTGTGACCTTATTGATCTCCTAGAATACGAGGTGTTGCTCACTAGAGCCTAATAGATGAAATTCATAAAATATGCTTAGAAAGCATAAAGTTATGGATTTCTTAAACACCTAAATCAATTCCTTGATTACTAAGGGGGATTAGTCCAATAATGCGCGTTTAATTCATTAAAAACTTTTCTAAGTTAATCTTTTCCTCTTAGCTTGCATGGTTAAATTACTTGTATAACTTCGAACTCGAGGGAAAAGGGTCCCATATTCTCTTCCTCATTTTCTTTTATTGTTATTAAATTTCATTTTACTATAATCATAGTCTGCACGACAAGTTGCAATGTTTTCCATAAGTCGAAAATCGAATTGTGTGAAAATTCTTGCTGTTTCATTTATTTGAGGGTCATCACTCTCTTACAAGGTTTTCTATAAGGTTAAGATAGTTACACATTCGTTGTGGAATAATTGATATGTGGTAAAACTCGATTATACAACTAACTTCACCGGCACTTGTTAAACACTCAATTTGGAAAAGTTTACAACCACAACCTTGACCTCAATTTAACCATATTGATAAATTGAACTCATTAACAAAGTGAAAAATTTGTCCAAAAAGTCCTAAATTATTGTACTTTTTCCCGACTCAGTCTTAAACCTTTTGATTGTGTCAATTGAGTCATAAACCTTTTCACGTATTGCCAATTGAAAACATTGGGTCAATTTTGATCGGAAATCAACGATGTGGATATTGGTCATCCTACGTTGCATGGCCCGCATTGACGTAGACAGGTTTTAATAATATTTTAATGTTTTTTTAATTTTTTTTCTTTTCTACTCTTATCCTTCTTTACTTTCCTTTTTCTTTCTTTTCTTTTCTTTTTTGTTTTTCCCTCCACTGGCCATTGACGAGGCCATCGGCCATTGTTGGGCCTCATCAATGGCTGGTGTTGTCCATATCAATTCCAGCCAAAATTAGCTGGTTCGACTTAATTGGCAAAATATGAAAATATTTAGAACTCAAATTAGCACAATTACAATATTTAAGACTAAATTGGCAAAAGTGCAATAGGTTTAAGACTTTTTTGGAGTATTTACCCCTTAATAAAGTAAAAAAAACGTGAGCTTTCCAAATGATGTGAGAGAAGGAATAGTATGGGAAACAAGCTTTACTAACATGAACTGCTTGATTTTTTTTTTTTTTTTGGTAAGGTTGAACTGCTTGATTTTATTCTTTCTAGAATGTGACTTTTTGCGGATTAGCCGAAAACCGCATGGAATTCGTGTGCTATTTGTCATATGTTAAGCTTAACATCATGTGACATGAATATGAATGGAAAGTTATCTTTTAATGCGGATTAGCCGAAAACCAGATTGTGTTGAAATTCTCACTTTTTCTTGTATTTTGAGGGGCACTACTCTCTTACAAATTGATTTAGCATTAAGAATCTCACTCGCAGATCGTTTTTCCTGCTGCGTGAAAAATAGTTTACACATTCCTTTGTGGATTGACTAACATGTAGTGGAATTCGATTATAAAATATCAAGAGCACTTGTTAGAGTGCCAATTAAATAAAGTTTACAACCACAACATTCTCTTTAGTTTTACCAAACTAGTAAAGTAAACTCATTAATAGAGTAAACAAAAGGGAGCTTTCCAAACAATGTCGGAAAGGTGTGGGAAACCAGTTTTTCGAAATACTTTTATTCTAACATGAAGAACTTAATTTTATTTATTCGAGACCATCGCTTTTGCATATATGAAAACTTGTTCTTACACGTTGTATTATTGCTATAATTAAATCTATTACGTACTAACATCTTGGAAACACAAGCAACCAGTTAAAAACAAAACCAGTCCCTCTTCCATACGGATGACTCCTACTACACTCCTTCATCTCTTCTGTTCTGTTATTTGGGTGGATCGCATCTGGTCGGAGAGTGGCAACCATTATCCCGGGGGAGGGATATTGGTTCTGACCCTTGTGCAGGATTCAGCAATAGAAGCAAAACCAAAGCAAAGTCATCTCTTTGTTTTTTTCTCTCCCTCTTTGTGAAAAATTTTCGAGAGTTTAATGAGAGGTATCATATGATATGCCTGAGATGTCTCCTCCTCTCTCTCTCTCTCTCTCTCTCTCTCTCTCTCTCTCTCTCTATATATATATATATATATATATATATATATATAATGAGAGGTATCATATGATATGCTTGAGATGTCTCGTGAGGACATCCTCTATATAATGAGAGGTATCATATGATATGCCCGAGATGTCTCGTGAGGACGTCCTATATATATTGAGATTTATAATTGAAGATTTGCTAAAGATTTACATTATTTTTTTTACTAATATTTAGTGTATCTCTTATTATTAGTTAAGATTTAGTTTTTGTTTTTAGTTAGCATAATATTTAGTTTATCTTTTATGTTGTATAAATATTTGTACTTACGTTGATCAATATAAGCAAATTATGAATTATCACATGGTATCAGAGCCATTTAGTTGAAACACACCAAACAATTTGACCTGCATCGTTTGTGATATGACTCCGGAAGCATCTACCAAGCAAGTGATTGATCCCTTCCTCACCATGTTATCTCAACACTTTCAACAATTCTGGAAGCGTACCTGTATCATGCGTGTTGACTAGGAATAACTATGCCACATGGTTGAAGGCGATAGGATGCGCATTACGGGCCAAAAATAAACTCGGGTTTATTGATGGATCGCTAAAGAAGTTGGATCCAACCGCGCTCGAATTTAATGCTTGGGACATTTGTAATTCCATGATAGTTTCATGGATTTTCAATTCCCTTGACAGGGGTCTATAGAAAGCGTGGCATATATAGAAGAAGCAAAGGTAATGTGAGATGTATTGAAGGAAAGATTTGCTCAAGGTAACAGACCACGCATCCACAAGATCAAAATTGAAATTGTGTTCCTACAGCAAGGAGGACTCTCGGTGGTGGAATACTATACCAAATTGAAGGTCTTATGGGATGAAATTGATGACTATGATGACATCCCATAATATATTTGTGCTGGAGTCACGATGTAAGCGAAGAAGAAGGAGGTAGAGAAGATCCACCAGTTTCTTATAGGCCTTAATGCTAAGACCTATGGGAATGTTCATTCTCAAATTTGCAACAATGAGCCACTCCCGTCCCTTGGTGAGTTTTATTCTATGATTACGTAGGATGAGCACAAATGATCAATTGTCCGAGGGAGGGAAGAGAAGATCAAGAGTGTTGCTTTCTCAGTTGTATGAGTGAGCCCAAGGAAAGTAATGTTCGAAAAACTAAATGTGACCACTATGGGAAGGTTATGCACAAGAAGAGTCATTGCTAGGAGTTGAATGGATATCCTCCAAATTGGGAGTCAAAGCGAGGTGAAAAGGCATGCAAATGGAATTCTTCTACAGCAACTGTACATTTCGCATAGGCTAGTAATTCTGACACTATTGCAAATACCAGTCGAGGAGGTTCGAAAGAGATAAAGACAACAACAAAAATTAGCAATGATCAATATTAGCATTTGGTCAATTTGTTGATATGTCCAAACGGCACAGAGGCTATGTTTATTTAAGCCCTAATTTTATTTTGCACAATGTGCTATATGACCCAAACTTCAAGTGCAATCTTATTTCTATTGGAAAGTTGAATTCGAATTTGAATTGCTCAGTAATGTTCTTCTCTTCTTGATGTATCATAAAGGACCTATCCTCAAAGAGATCAATTAGAGTTGGTAATCTTCGAGAGGGGGTTTATTATCTTGGACATATGGGCACTCATTCAGCTTTTCCAGGGGTAAAGGGATAGAATATTGACATTTTGACATCAACGATTGGGGTGCCCATCACAGCAAGCTTTGAATTTGATCATCGGTATTAATTAAAATAAATAAAGATGGGGCTGATTTGTGTGATATATGTTGTCGTACAAAACAAACCCGTTCCTCATTTCCTTTAAATAATAATAAAGTCAGTGGATGTTTTGATTTGTTGCATTGTGATGTTTGGGGGCCATATCAGATAGGGTCTCTCTCTAGTGCACATTATTTTTTAAACATCATTGATGATTATAGTCTGGCAATTTGGGCCTATTTGATGAACGGAAATATTAGAGATGTACAAAGTCTTTGTTAATTTTTGACGTTTGGTAAAGACCTAATGTGGTTGAGTAGTTGAAATGGTGCAAAGTGATAATGGCTGTAAATTTCTTTTTAATTCCATGAAAGATTATTTTTTCAAGTGGAGTGATGCATCGGACATCATGTTCCGACATGCACCACAACAGAATGAGCAAGTTAAAAGAAAACACCGATATATCCTCAATGTGGCACGGGCACTTCATTTTCAAGTGAATTTTCCAATTCGTTTTTGGGGTGAATGCGTACTAATGGCTACTTATTTAATCAAGGGATATGTGCACAAGAAGTCCTAAAACTTATCACAAAAGTGTAATTAAGTTCTAAAATTTGTAAAAAATGCAATCAAGTTCTAAAACTTGTTAAATTGATTAAATTGAGTTCTAAAGTTAATACTATCTAAGTTACTAGCGAAAAATACTGACATGACGCTAACGTGTCTTATTTTATTAATTTTGTTGAGACACGTGGCAATAAATATAAATTAAATTAGAAAAAAGCTATAAAAAAAGAAAATAAGACCCCAACCAGTATGACTGTGGTGGTGACCAAGCCCAAGCCCTCACTGGTGACTGCCACTAGGAAAGGCCAACGGAGGTCATTTGGGCCTTCCTGAAGCCCAGTGACCCTTGCCGACCCAGGCGAGGCCCCAATTTGGGGGAAGGCGTGACCCTTGCCTAGAGTGGGTGACTTTGGTTGAGGCTTTGTCGATCTCAGGCGAGGTCCGATGACCCTTGCTCAGATCTGGGGCAATGGTCGCGCCCTGCCCTAGATCAGGGCCTGTAGGCCCTCGCCGGGCTTTAGGAAGGCCCAGGCGACCTCTACCAGCCCTTCCCAGTGGTTGTGGCGGCGGCCACTGGCGAGGGCTTGGGCTTGGCCACTGCCACGGTCGTTGCTGGTTGGGGTCTTTTTTTTTCTTTTTTTTATAGCTTTTTTTTTTCTAATTTAATTTATATTTATCACCACGTGTCTAAAGAAAAGTAATAAAATAAGACACGTTAACATTTTTTGTTAGTAAATTAGATAGTATTAACTTTAAGACTTGATTAAATTAATTTGACAAGTTTAGGACTCGATTGCATATTTTGTAAGTTTTAGGACGTAAATGCATTTTTGTAACAAGTTTTAGGACTTCTAATAAACATATCCCTTTAATCAATTATACTCCAACTCCGTTATAATATGGAAAAACTCCGTTCAAGCTTTTGTTTGGGAAATTGCCGAATTATAATCATTTGGGAGTTTTTGGTGCACTCCGCTATGCTCACAAATTGTCAAAGGGCAAAGATAAATTTGAAGAAAAGGCAAGAAAATGTATAGTTTTGGGATATCCGTACGGCATGAAGGGTCGGAAGGTTTTTGATTTAGAAACTAAAGAATTATTGATATCTTGTCATATTGTTTTCTTTGAAGAGAATTTCCCATTTGCTCACTAACCCGCACATGAGGATCAAGGCTCTCTTCCTTTTTTGACACCGGCTTGAGAGCTAGGTCCTATTGATGAGGGGTGGAATCAATTTTAGGGGGAGGAAGAGAGGGTTCAAAGCCAAGTTCATAAAGAAAATGGGCAGACCGTGATGCAAGATTGTGATAGAATAGTCCAAGTAGAAGAGCAATCAGTGAGCGGCCCAATGACCAAATTCCACTCCCAATTTTCCCTGCACGACAGAAAAGACAACCAACCCATTTTGAGAGATTATGTACATCATACGGTCCAAACGAAGACCCCAACTCCTTGGCCCACTCCGTTGATATCTTCATGTACGGTCTATCCAATTGAAAAGTTTATTTCTTATGAACAATTTACTGAGCCTCACATCGCTTTTTTAGTTGTTGTTTATTTTGATATTGAGGCTAGGAATTACACTAAGGCTATTAAAATCCTTTGTGGAGAGAAGTGATGGCGGCATAAATTAAAGCACTAGAAGATAATAAGACTTGGACTTTAGCAACTTTGCTGGAGGGTAAGAAACCATAGGGTGCAATTGGGTTTACAAAATCAAATGTCGAGCTGACGGTAGTATTGAGCTATATAGAACTCATTTTTTCACACAAAGGGATTCACCAAAATAGAGGGTGTGGACTTCCATGAAACCTTCGCACTAGTGGCTAAACTAGTCATTGTAAAGCGTCTTCTTGCAGTTGCATTGACTCGTAATTGGAAGTTGTATCAGATGGACGTCAACAATGCATTTCTACATGGTGACTTAAATGAGGAAGTTTATATGAAGCTTCCTCCAAGTTTCATGACAATGTACTCGAATCATGTATGTTGATTAAAAAAGTCCTTATATAGTCTACGACAATCATCTCGGAATTGTTTTTCAAAATTCTCTAATGTATTGAGGGAGTATGGTTTTGATCAATTATTAGCAGATTACTTGTTGTTCATGTATTCTCGTGGCGGTACTTTTCTAGCTGTGTTAGTATATATTGATGATCTCTTCTATGCAAGTACTAATTCAAAACAGTGCGCAATGCTCAAATGATACCTTTATAAGCATTTTCATATCAAAGACCTTGGCCTATTCTATGCCAAAGAAAGTATGTACTTGACATCCTATCGAAATGCGGCATGCTAGCGGTTAAACAATCGACTTCTCCATTGGAGCAACAACTTCGGTTAGCTACAACATGTGTACCTACCATGATAGACCCAAGTCACTATTGTCGATTATTGGAATGTATACTTATCTCACTATCACTCAACCTAAATTATGTTATTTTGTCCATTTACTTTCCCAGTTCATGCTGGAATCGAAGGGCTATACGAATTCTTTCATATCTCAAGGAAAATCCAAAACAAGGGATTCTATTATCGATCGTAACGTCACTTCACTTGACTACCTTTTCTGACTCCTATTGAGCAAGTTGCCCGATCACTCGGTAATCAGTTACTGGTTACTTTGTCATGCTTGGTGATTATCTCGTGTCTTGGAGAACCAAGAAGTAGACCACAATTTCTTGGTCCTTTGCTGAAGCTGAATATTGCGTTATGGCAATTGTCACTAGTGAATTGATTTGGTTACGCTCTTCGCTTGCCTCCTTTGAGGTTACGCCTGACAAACTAATGAGTTTTTATTGCGACAACCAAGCTGCCTTACATATTGTGGCAAATCCGGTATTTCATGTACGAACAAAGCACATTGAGATTGACTGCTACTTTGTTCGCAAACATGTACAGTCGGACGCCATTAGAATTGAGCATATACCCATTGGACTTCAACTGGTAGATACTTTTACCATGGCAATGGGTCGAGATCGATTTGCATTTCTCGTTAGCAAGCTGGGCATTCGTGACCTCTATGCACCAACTTGAGAGGGAGTATTATGGAAGATTTGCTTAAGATTTACATTATATTTTCTAATATTTAGTGTATTTCTTATTATTAGTTAAGATTTACATTTTGCTTTAGTTAGCATAATATTTAGTACATCTTAATTAGTTAGAGATATTTGATAGATCTTTTCTTTTCCTTTTTTGTTAAACATAATGTTGTATAAATATTTATACTATACGTTGAGCAATCAAGCAAATTATAAATTATCACAAGATTTAGTCCTGTATTATAAGTTAGGTGGGTCTTGATTTTTTACTATTGCGGTGTGCAGGAGACTGAGATTCATAGGACATGATAAACGGGTTTTGGAGAATTTAGTCATAAAGTTCGAGAAAAGAAAAAGGTCTTTCATTTCAAGTATATTTAGTGCTAAACACCTATCAGAATCTTGGAAGCTCCATTACTCTACCGACTCCCATCGAAATCATTAGCTTTGACCGGACCGTGTAGCTTGGTCGTAAAAGCTTTTGCAATGAGGGGGTGTCTAAGTAAATTGCACAACGGTTAATAATCCATTAGCTTTTTTCACGGTGGTTCACATTCTGGGGAGATTGCGACAGCAACTACTTAAGGAATCCGATGCTTGTCAAGAGTATTTGAAAAGATCCTCTGATGGTGGTGAACGAGGTCATGCATATAAGAAGACCATGGTTGTCTCCGAAGGTAAAGAAGGAAATGGGAAGGAAGTATTTTCATTTTTAGGGATCCTAATTTTTAGTTCATATCATTTTTGGACAAAAGTGCCCCTGTTTTGGTTGTAGGAAAAATTACTTGTTTGTTAGTCTGCGAATTTAGATCCTTATTTGAAGCTTATTAGATCACTTCACTTTTGATCCACTTATGAAAAAATATCTTAATGCCTTCATTTGAAATTTTCCTTGAACTCAACAATAATGCACTCCCCTTAGGCGCCCCCTCATTGCAAAGCTTTTACGACCAAGCTACACGGTCCGGTCAAAGCTAATGATTTCGATGGGAGTAGGTAGAGTAACGGAGCTTCCAAGCATCTGACGGGTGTTTAGCAGTAAATACGCTTGAAACGAAACACCTTTTTCTTTTCTCGAACATCGTGACTCAATTCTCCAAAACCCGTTTATCACGTCTTATGAATCTCGGCCTCTTGCACACCCCGATAGTAAAAAATCAAGACCCATCTAACTAATAATACAGGACTAAATCTCGTTATAAATATAGGACGTCCTCACAAGATATCTTGGGCGTATCATATAATACCTCTCTTTAAACTCACGAAAAGTTCAGAGAGAGAGAGGAAAAACAACAGAGAGATGAAGAAGCTGCTGAATCCATCACCAGCCTTTGCTTTGGTCTTGTTGTTGGCCACGAAAATGGCACATCCGAGATCACCATAATCAAAAAATAAAACACGTTAATGGAGAAATTATCGATTCGCGTACTCAATTTGAAATCCATCGAATTTGATGCAGAATTTACAACAGTTTTCGAACACGAACTCGAGTGCTTCTCCCCTATTCCCTTCGTTAGAACACTGGCCTAATGAAATTGCCACTCATAAGAAGAAAGTTCTATCTAGATTCGTATGTGAGTTAAATTGTGCATTTTCAGGTTAGGGGAGGGACTTGAGCGTTATATATAAAGTCTTCGATCGCGGGTCCTCTCATTACGGGCTGTGCCGTACTTGGCCCACACTAGCTAGTCCTATATTAGATTTATTAAGAACCTATATATCTTACCTTTATTAAACCAAACTAATTCAGTTAATTTCAATTAATGAAGCACACATTAGGAAATTCTTACATTCTCCTACTTGGGTGATATTAATTGAAACAGAACTGTGTGCACACCCTTATATTGGTCTAAAGATTATTCTTAATAGTCAATCCGATTCCATAAAATTTCGAACACCGAATCATGACGGTAACTGTATGTGCTCACGCAAAGCCTTCCATGATCACGAGTGCTTTCAACTTTATTGATATGGATTCAATATGGTAATGTGTCAAATGGACAATACCTCATAATGAGTGATACTTCATGTGTTATTCATTTTGTTAGTCCAAATTCTCTCTCTTTAAGTGTCACAAAACTTAGTGTGATACTAGAGAATATTCTTCATGGTTCCAACGAACCTGCATATGTCTTACTTTGATAATTAATTGTATTTTAGGTGTAACAAGACATATTGTTAAGGTTAATACCAAGAATGCCCCATAGCCTATACTCAAGGTTTACACAATACCTCGAGATTTTCATCAAATATGTGTACTTAACTTGATAAATCTATATTCACAAACACCTCATTGAATGCAAAAGAGTTTATACATATTCAAATATTACAAAATGTAACAAAATCAGATACAAACTTCATAAGAGCAACATAAAACTAAACAACTCCTACTAATTAACAGTATCCCATAATACTTCTAAGCCCATGTTCATGACATGACAATCAAATACACAAGAGCGAAGGCTTTTAGTTAGTGGATCTTCAATCATATAATCTGTCGAAATGTGCTATATTGCAATGTCACCAGTCTAACCTTTTTTCCTTTATAGTTAGGTACTTGACCTCCATATGCTTAGACCCTTTGAGACATCTGTTGTTGTTAACAAACAACACTGTAGAGTTATTGTCACAATACAACTGTATGGGCATATCCACAAAATTAAATATGGTCAACTCCTTAATGAGGTTCTGGAGCCAAATTGCTTAAGTAGCGGCCGAAAAACATGCTACAAACTCCGCTTGCATGGTAGAGGATGTCATTGATTTTTGTTTCTCACTTTTCCATGATATTGCACCTCCTGCTAACTTAAAGATATAACTTGTTGTTGACTTCTTTTCATCTTGACAGCCATCAAAGTCTGAATCCAAATACCCAACTAGCTGTAGGTCCTGAACATATTTGTAAATCAGCATATAGTCTTTTGTCTTCTTTAAGTACCTCAAAACCTTCTTGGCAGCAACCAATGATCGTGTCCTGGATTTGACTGATATCTGCTTAGAAGTCCTATTACAAAAGCAATATCCGGTCTAGTATACACTTGAGCATACATAATATTCCCAAGTGCACTCGCATAAGGTACATTCTTCATTTGGGCTTTCTCAAAATCTGAATGAGGATATTGTGACAGACTCAACTTATCACCCTTACTAGCAGGAGCAATTCCTGACTTGCATTGTTGCATGTTAAATCTTTTTCAGATACGATCAACATATGCCCTCTGAAATAAACCTAATAGTCGGCGAGAACGATTCCTATGAATCTCAATGCCAGGACAAAAGATGTCTCACCAAGGTCCTTCATATCAAAGTTCATTGACAACATCCACTTTGTCTCATGCAGTAAACCAAGGTCACTGCTCACAAGCATAATATCATCCACATAGAGTATAAGGAAAATGAATTTCCTCCCACTGACCTTGCAGTATATACACTGATCTATTTTGTTTTCAACAAAACCAAATGAAGCAACAACACTATGAAACTTCAAGTACCATTGTTTAGAAGCTTGCTTGAGACCATAAATAGACTTTTTTAGTCTACATACAAGCGTATCTGAATCATCCAACGCAAAACCTTCAGGTTGTATCATATAGACTTATTCATTAAGGTCTCCACTGAGAAAGACAGTTTTAACATTTATATGGTGTAACTCCATATCGAAATGAGTTATTAATGCTATGATAACTCTGAATGAATCTTTAAAAGAAACTAGAGAAAAAGTTACTTCATAATGTACTCCTTCTCTCTGAGAGAAACTTTTGGCTACCAATCTAGTTTTAAACTTTTTAATATTTCCTTGAGAGTCTCTTTTAGTTTTATGCACCAATTTGCAGCCAATGGGTCTATGACCTTCAGGTAATTCAACAAGTTCCCAAACTTCATTATGCTTCATAGACTGCATTTCATCTCTCGTTGCATCCAACCATAGTTCCGACTGAGGACAAGAAACAGCTTCCGCATAAGTTACTGGATCAGCCACAGAACCGATATCGTAGTCTTGCTCTCCTATATAGACTAAATAGTCCGGTGATATAGCTGATTGTCTCTCCTTAATGGATCTCTTTACTAGAGCAGCAATAGTTACATCCTGCACCTAAAAGCCTTGAGGAACTTCATTAGGAGCTGTCTCGATAACAGGATCCTGAGCCTCAACAGGTTTAGTCTGTGGTGTGGGAGTCTCCATAATTATTTGTATAGGAGGAGATAAAGATACAACATTATCCACTATACTATTATCCTCATAGTTTGTGAGCAGCTATTTTTTTCGGCCATATCAAACTCTAGAAATTTCGCTATCTATGATTCCACAATTTTTGTGCCTTCATTAGGATTATAGAACCGATATCCCTTCAAAAGTTCCGAATAAGATATAAAGTAACACCGAGTGGTTTTGGAGTCCAATTTACTTAATGTTGGATTATATAACTTCACTTCTGCAGGACATCCTCAAACCTTAAGATGGTTTAAGCTAGGTTTACGTCATGTCCATAACTCAAAAGGAGTTAGTGGAACAGCTTTAGTAGGTACATAATTCAGAATGTACAATGCTGTTTTCAAAGTTTCATTCCACAGAAAACTAGGTAAATTTGTCCTACTAATCATACTCCTCACCATTTCTATAAGGGTGCGATTGCACCTTTCGGCTACACCATTTTGTTCAGGACTCCTAGGCATAGTAAACTGAGCCACTATCCTAGAATCCTCTAAGTATTTGGCAAATGGCCCCTTAAGTTGTTCGGCATTGCCATACTTGCCATAATACTTTTCACCTCGATCAGATCTAATAACTTTTATGACCTTTCCCAACTGTTTCTCGACTTCAGTCCAAAAAATCTTGAACTTGTCAAGAGACTCAGATTTTTCTTTAATCAAGTACAGATAGCCATATCGAGAATAGTCATCAATAAATGTGACGAAACAAAAATTTCTATACAAGGTTGTTGAATCGAGTCTACTTATGTCAGTGTGAATGACCTCCAACAAGTCAGAACTTCGGACTGCAGTTTTCTTCCTTATCTTGGTCATTTTACCTCTACAACAGTCTACGCATATTTCCAGGTCATTTTTAAAAGTAGGTAGGATGTTAATCTTTATTAGCCTTTCTACTCTATCCTTAGAGATATGACCAAGTCGTTTATGCCACAACGTATAAGACTATTCCTTAGGTAGTGGTCTCTTGGAAACAACATTTTCATCCATATAAGTGACGTATATGTCATTAGGAGATAAACACAATTTGTACAATTCGTTGGACATATTACAACACCCAACCTTATTTGAATTAAGAAAAAAAGAACTAACATTATTCTTGATTTCAAAAGAGTAGCCATACATGTCCAAACATAATACGGAAACTAGGTTCTGTCTAAAAGAAGATACATAAAAGGTGTCTTTCAACATTAATCTAAAACCAGAGTCTAGAATCAACATAACATCTCCTACAAACGGAACATCGACTTTCTCATTATTTTCCACAGTGAGTCTTGACTCATCCTGATTTGGCTTCCTCCGGTTTATGAATCACTGTAGGCTCACATTCAAACAACCAAGTTTTAAATTTTTCACAGTCTTTCTTTATGTGACATTTCTTCTTACAAAAGAAGCAGCGGTCACTATCTTTTTTGAAGGATGTTTTCTTTAGATCCATATTGTCAGATTAACCGGCAATGTCATGAGTACCTTTATGAGTATGATTTTTGGACTTCTTATCCTTCATTTTGTGGGAACCAGAAACATATAAGGCTAGATGCCCTTTTTCCTTCTTAAGTTTCTCTTTCTCTACAGCCACCTTTGTTGTCAAGTTATTAACTGACCAAATCTCATCTTGGGAATTGTAATTTGTCTTTATAATCCCAAAATCAGGTGGAAGGGTTTAGGGCTTGATACATAATGCAAGCATCGGGAATTGAAACATTAAGAGTTTGAAGCTTCGTCTTTAGGTCTACCATCCTAAGGATATAATTTCTAACCCCAGCAGTACCATCATACTTCATATTGAGGAGCTTTTGAAGAAGTGTACCAACCTCAATATTAGATGAAATGCGGTTTCTAGCATCTAAGGCTGCTATCATTTCCTTAGTAGTACAATTAGCTGGTAAATCACTTTTCAAGTGTTTTTGAATGGATTTCTTCATTGTCAATAAGCAAATCCGATTGCTCTTTTCCCAAGCAGCATAGTCCGTTTTCTTAGCTTCAGTACTGGTGGTCATGATATCTACCGGCTTATCCTTTGTAAGAGCAATGTGAACATCTACCAGCTCCATTCAAAATAGAAAATCCTCTTTCTATTTCTTAAAGTTCAACTTAGTAAGTACCTCAATGGAAATGAAATTGCCATTTACAGAAAATGTGACTGGTAAACAAACAAATAATATAATTAGCATCATATGAGTACTTATCCAAAGAGTTACATACATCATCACATAATCACCTTTGGGCAGAAAATATGACATGCAGTTGTACACTCTCCACATGACAGCGGCCATGAGAACATATTTCAATCTTTCGTGAAATCACCACCTTTTGGTGTATGAACCACTAAGATCAGTTATTTCTTAAGCACATGTTATACATGCATCCCTCCATGAACCAATACAAGATCACCTCTTTTGAGAGTATGGTCATGCAATAGAACATGAGACATCCCTCCAAAATATGAGATCGATATTTTTCAAACCTAGTCAAGTGTGCCACTTTGACGGTCATTACCCAACTGAATCTTTGAAAATCTCTCATACTAGAGATATGAACTTTATGTATCACATTCACTATATACATGTAATGCTAGACGTAAAGACAGGGGTTTATGTCTCTGAAATTACATGTCATACTAATTATACTGTTCAATTCATTGATAGACAATGAATTACATTCTACACAATCCTTATGTGGTGATATACATGTGAGCTACCATATATATTTTTGAAACCAAAGAGAAATACAAGAAAATACGCAAAAATACCCTTAAAATTCGCATATATAGGGCTCTATATGTATTTTCACATCTGTAAAATCTTCAAACATGTAAAATAAATACACCACAATGTAGAGAATCTTGATACGAGCGCGTCGATACCAAGAACGTCCAAAACAGATGTCGGATACGCCCTCATGCGCCGCCTGAACAACCGGTCTGACTGGTTGACTAGTCCAACAGGTCAACGGTCAACGGACCGGTCCAACTAGTTGACCGTTAGGTCAACGGTTGGGTCGGGTCATGATCTAGGTCGGGTCAACACCCGGGTCGAGTCATGATCTGGGTCGAATTAACACTCGGGTCGGGTCAGGATCCAGGTCAACCGAATCCGCACCCCTGCTGACGTCATCTAACAATTACCAGCAAAAAATGCGCTAGTTCGGCACGGCTGCATGTGGCCTTCACGCGCCGCAACGCCTACAGCGTGTGTCGGCATGTAAGGGCGCGTGTAGCCTCTTCTGGTGACATGCTGCCTGTCAATTTTCTCGTTTCGACGAGTAGAATCCGAATATGTAATAAAATTTTACATTCAACTGACAAAAAATTTCGAAAATAGGTAAAAACCTCTCGGACATAACGAAAATGGCCCTAATATGCATGTTTCGGTTCTAATCTATGACAGGCTTTGATACCACATGTTGGCCATGAAAATGGCACACCCAGAATCACCATAATCAGAAAACGAAACATGTTAATAGAGAAATTATCGATTCGCATACCTAATTTGGAATCTATCAAACTTAATGCGGAATTTGCGACGATTTCCGAACACGAATTCAAGTGCTTCTCCCCTATCCCTTTTCGTTAGAACACTGGCCTAATGAAATTGCCACTCGCGAGAAAAAAATTCTCTCTAGATCCATATGTGAGTCAGATTGTGCATCATTGGATTAAGGGAGGGACATGAGTGTTATTTATAGAGTTTTCGATCACGGGCCCTCTCATTATAGGCCGGGCCATACTCGGCCCACATCAGCCAGTCTCATATTAGTCTTATGAAGAATTTATATATCTTAATTTTATTAGACCAAACTGATTTAGTTAATTTCAATTAATGAAGCCCACATTAGGAAATTCTTACACTTGCTTCTATTGCTGGGAATTTTGTCTTCTAGCTTTCCAGTTCCAAACAAAAGGTCCGACCCTACCTCCCAGAAATCAGTGCAAACACTCCTACACCCCATGCATTCCCCCTAAAACACAAAATTGAAGAGATGAAGGAGTGTAGTAGGAGTCACTCGTACGGAAGAGGGATTGGTTTTGTGTTTAACTGGTTCCTTGTGTTTCCAAGATTTAGTGCATAATAGATTTAATTATAGTAATAATACAGTGCAAAAGCGATAGTCTCGAATAAATAAAATTAAGTACTTCGTGTTAGAATAAAAGTATTTCAAAAAACTGGTTTCCAACACTATTCCGGCATTGTTTGGAAAGCTCTCTTTTGTTTTACTCTATTAATGAGTTTATTTTACTAGTTTGGTAAACATAAAGACAATGTTGTGGTTGTAAACTTCATTTAGTTGGCACTTCGACGAGTGCTCTTGATATTACTTTATAATCAAATTCCACTACATGTTAGTCAATCGACAAACGAATGTGTAAACTAATTTTCACGCAACAGGAAAAATGACCTGCAAGTGAGATTCTTAATGCTCAATCAATTTGTAAGAGAGCAATGCCCCTCAAAATACAAGAAAAATTGAGAATTTCAACACAATCTAGTTTTTGGTTAATCAGCATTCAAAGGGAACTTTCCATTCATACTCATGTCACATGCTATTGAGCTTAACATATGACAAATAGCACACGAATTCCATATAGTTAGCCATACTTAATTTAAGTAAGATCAAATTTCAATTAGAATATAGTGTAACTCGTCGGGCAGGGTATGAACAGCAAGATGACATTAATAATAGGAAAAGAAAAGGAGGAGGATAATGCAAAAGATGGAGGAAGCTCATGGTGGTTCAAGTAACAACATATGTCCAAGTGCAATGTCAGATCCGTGGTCATCACCTCGTACATGAAGGGGCTGTCGAACAAACAACACATGTATTAGTTAAATACTTGATATTTTCATAAAATACACATATGAGTATGATTTTCCATAAAATCATCCATCTTCCATGCGTTTTCTGAACTTACAGTAAAACTAATTTATACACATAAAGCTCACCTCACATGATACTCGTCTATAATACTTCGATTTTTAGCTAATTTTATATTTTTTCATTAGGCAATCAATAAATCGACCGAATGATCATATCTCATCAAATTTACCCAAGTAAATACAATATTACTTTCATTATAGTATGTACACGATATAAATCAAAGAATTGAAGGAAGAAATTTTGTATTATGTGTATTTCAGCTTGTCTATTCTCCATGTACAATGTTCAATATATAGTACAAAATGTGAATACTAAAAGGAAAATCTTTCCTAGGCAAATCAGATGAAATCAAGTCTAATCCTAGATTGATTCATCAATCAATTACAATTTTGGATTGATTTATCATATCGATTACAATCCGGACAGATTTTCCGTATCACAATTTGGACAAATTTGCCGTATCTTTAGGCATATTTTCCAACACTCCCCCTCAAGCTGGCGGTTTATATATATCTAAGATGCCCAGCTTGCTCAATAGATATGCGTATTGTCTTTGACGTAGGGGCTTGGTAAAGATATCCACAGGCTGTTTGTCGTTCGAATTCCTCTTGTTTCGATTATCCCTTCTTGGATCTTGTCTCAAGTAAAGTGGCAATCAACTTCTATATGCTTCGTTCTTTCATGTATTATAGGATTTGCTGTAAGTTTGAGTGCTGTATCGTTGTCTTATAATAGTAGAGTCGGTCCTTTAACTTGTACCTCAAGATCCAAAAGTAAGCCTCGTATCCATATTATTTCACAAACAGTCTTGGCCATGGCTTGATACTCAGCTTCGGCTGATGACAGGGATACAATAGACTGTTTCTTTGTTTTCTATGAAAGCAATGATTCCCCAAGTTTAATACAGAAACCAGAGATAGACCTTCGGCTCATAGTGCTAGATGCATAATCTGTGTCACGGTAGGTTATCATCTCCATGTTACATCTTCAAGAAAGAAGTATCCCAAGTCCTGGGCATTTCTTCAAATATTTCACAACTTTGAGAGCATCATTCATATGCATGAACTGACCGAGTGTCTATATTACATAACATATATCGGGCCTAGTCATGGTGAGATAAATAAGCTTTCCAACAAGTCTTTGATAGCTTGATGGGTCCTTGAGTAATTGGTCATCTTCTGGAGATAATAAACCTGCATCATTATCAACTGTGGTCAATTTTGCATTTTGCTCGATAGGAATAACAGCTGGTTTACATCCTGAAAGACTTGCTTCCGATATAATTTCCAAGATGAATTTTCGTTGGCTAAGAGAAATGCCTTGGCTTGAATGGGGAATCTCAATTCCAGGAAAATATTCAGGTGATCCCAAATCCTTAATGTGAAAAGTGGAATGCAAGTATTCTTTAAGACTCTTGACAGCAGATTCATCATTTCTCATAATAAGTATGTCATCAACATATATCATTAAATATATATAGATGACATACCTTTTGCCCATGTGAACAAAGCATAATTTTGCCTGGATTGTTTGAATCTAGCAGTTGTAAGTGCGTTGGTAAATTTGGCATACCACTGTCGGGAAGCCTGTTTGAGACCATAAAGGGATTTGTGAAAACGACATACCCTAGACTCCCCTTGTCTCTGTAGACCCTATGAAAGTTACATATAAATTTTTTCATCCAAATCACCATGGAGGAGGGCGTTGTGAACATCCATCTGATGCATTGGCCAGTCACGAAAAGCTGCAATCGATAAGAAGGAGCGAATTGTGACGTCCTTTGCTACTGGGGAGAAGGTCTCATGATAATCAAAACCTTCTCATTGTGTGAAATCCTTAGCCTCTAATCTAGCCTTATAGCGTTCCATAGAGCCATCTGCTTTATACTTAATCTTGTATACCCATTTGCAATCAATCGGTTTACAATGAGAGGGTAATGGTACAATGTCCCATGTTTAATTTTCCATCAAGGCTTTTAATTCTGTTTCCATAGCCTTTTGCCAACGTGGGTCAGTAGATGCCTATTTATAATAGGAAGGTTCTTGTTCCTTGGATATTCGGCTAATACAACACATATGTTTAGACAATAGCCAATGAAAGGAAACATAAGAGCAAACAAGATAATGAGTACCTAGCGAGTTGAATGCAGCACAAACATAATCTTTAGTCCATATGGGTGGACGTGAAACACGGCTGGAGCGTCGTGGTAGGTGATGTTGAGGCACAGAAGATGACTCATCAGTAGAATTAGTTGCTGAAGGAAGCATCATTGAAGAATCAAAAATCTCTTCAGTTGGCATGACGGGATCCTCAATTGAATTATTCATGCCTGCTAGGTGATTAAAAATCTCATCAGGTGTTAAAGGTGATGCTTGAGATGGTGCCTGATATTTTGGAGGTGCATGTAGAATATATTGTAGACCACCAGATAAATCTTCTTTAGATAGAAATCTATGAGAGTTTGTCGTTGTGCAAGAATTTTTAGTTGAAGATGTTTCATCATGAAAAGGAAACACATTTTCATGGAAAATAACATCCCTGCTTACAAAGAAATCGCCAGTGAATATCTCAAGGACACGATACCCTTTTTGGAGACTCGGATATCCCATGAATATGCATCGACGGGCACGAGGACCCATTTTGTCCCGAGGACCCACAATGGTGACGTAATATAAGCAACCAAAAACTTTTAGGTGATGAAGTTCTGGTTTCTTCCTATAAAGTAACTCAAACGGAGTTCGTCCATCAAGAACACAAGTTGGCATGCGATTGATTAGATAAGTTGCCGTGACCACACAATCTCCCCAAAAAGTTTCAGGTATGGAAGCTTGGAATTTAAGAGCACATGCAATTTCTAAGAGATGATGATGCTGATGCTTAACAATCCCATTTTGTTGTGGGGTGTAGGTACATGAACTTTCATGGAGGATTCCATGGGAAGAGAAAAGAGATGTGCATTCATTATTGAAGAATTCTCTTCCATTATCTGTTCGAATGCGTTGAATAGATTTCCTAAACTGATTTTTTAATAGGGAAAAGAATATTTTCAGGTAAAATATAACTTGACTCTTTGATTGCATGAGAAAGACCCATGTAGCACGAGAGTAATCGTCTACAATCGTAAGGAAAAATCAAGAGCCATCATGATGTGGGGTATGATATGGTTCCCAAACATCAGCATGAATCAGTGAAAAGGCACTACTAGCACGAGTTTTGCTTGTTGGAAATGGAATACGTGATTGTTCGGCTAGATGACAAATATGGCATTGAGGACAAGGGAAGGAAACACTATGACCCATTCTTTTATGAGAAATGAAAATTTTATCATTGGTAGTAGTGTTACACAATGATTGATTAGTCAATGGAATACAAGATAAATCGAAATTTTTTGGGAAACTAGTCCAAAAATATAGCCTTTGAGAGATATTATCCAAGCCCATTAGTTTGCCAGTCGAAAGGGCCTGAAAGAAACAATTATTAGAGTTGAACATGACACGACAAGAATTTTCCTTACAAACTTTTGAAATGGAAATAAGATTGAAGTGGAAATCTGGAACATAAAGGACATTCCATAGTGTAATGAGGGGGCTAAGATTTACTGTGCCAGTCATGGTGATATAAGTGACATTTCCATTCGGGAGTCGTACAGATATGGGAGCAGATAATTGTTCATGGATACCAAAATAACTTTTATCGCAGATAATGTGGTCACTAGCACCCAAATTAATTATCCATGCATAATTTGATATGGAGTTCATCAAGCAATAAGAAATACTTGAAAAACTTCTAGTTATGTTAGAAGCATCCAATTTCCTTAAGGCCTTTATAAGTTGCTGATGTTGGTCATGAGTAATTTGATATTTGTTAGTTTTTTAACCAGTAACTTGATAAGCAGCAGTAAATTCCTTTTCCTTTTTTTCTTTGTCTCCAGGCTTTCCATGCAACTTCTAGCAATTATCAATTGTATGATGCGGACGTTAGCAAAATTCGCAAAATAATTTACCCTTTCCTTTACAATTTTGCCCATTATTCTTTGATGACGTGGCAAAAGGTGGACCATTTGATGATTTGTAGGTTGGGGCGGACGTGGCTTCATATTGTCTGTCCAATCCAACAGTTGAAGGAAAATAATGGGAGCCGTCCAATCGTGAGGTGAGATATGAGCTGTCCATCCTAGCCCTTTTAAAGCTTCTTTCTTCTTCCTTGTTGAACCCTAGACCAGCTCGCCTCCTTCCTTCATTCTAGGTTTTATTGGCTGGTCCTCTATGCTGAGGATTGGCTTGAGCAGTGAGCAAAATGCTCTCCCCCACCTCGACTTGCTCCGATGAGGTAAGTCGTTGGCTTTCCTCCTGTACGGCAAGCTAATAAATCCAACTAAGCGATGGCACGTGGTCCATCGCCAAGATCTGAGATTGAAATGAAAGGTAAGTGTCATTTAGGATTAAAAGGAAACGAGTGACCTTTTCTCTTTCCTTTGTCGCTTTGTACTGTTGCAAGGTTGAATCCGGCCCTTCAAGCTTTTCTTCGGCCATTTCTAGCTCATTCTAGAGTGTGGAGAGCTTGTTGAAGCATGCCGTGATGGACATGTTTCCTTGCTTCAATTCGGATATTGCCTGAGTAATTGACAATAGCTTCGCCCGATCCAATTTCCTGTACATTTCTTTTTATATTTTCCCACATAATCTTTGAGTCCTTTGTCGGGGGAAGGCTAGCCGGGACATTTAGGGCTATGCAATTTCTAATCCATGTTCGGACAAGCTGATTGCATTTTTTCCAGTGTCAGGCCAGTCGTTCATCGGTTGGAATAGGGACGGTTCCATCAAAAAAACTGTCTTTGTCCTATGTGACAAGGGCTCACTGGAATTCTTGTGACCACTTCAAATAATTTTATGAGCCAGAAAGTTGATGGATAATAAGCCGTATTTGTGGTTTGTCGGCGCTGGAAGTGTAAAGTGGGTCACCGGGCTCCGGGCAACCACTGGCTGCTAGGAATGAAAACGGCATGAAATCGGGTTGAGAATCGAATAGGGATTCGTACCCATACCCGAGATCCCCGGTTTTAAGGATTGACTCACATGTTGTATTCCAAGCCCAAATGTTGGATTTGCTCCAACGTCAGCTAGACTCTAGAAATTGGACCATGGATTTGGCCCATACCAGAATGGAGGAATTGAATCCTGCATAGGTGGCCACTAGGTGGGCTGGCCTGAAATGGGTTGGCCCTGGTTGGGCTGGGCCTGGACAGGTTGCCCTTGAGTGGGTTGAATAGGTTCCTAACTCGGAATCACTTTGGGAACATTCTCCATGTTGTCATGATTGTCTTCTGGAGTTCAATTTTCCTCAGATCTTGAGGAGCTGTTCATGGTATCGGTAAGGAAATGTTGTTTTTCTTTTCTGAATTTTGCTCAAAAACTGATTCCTATACCGGAGTGCTAACCCTGTTTTGCAAATTTGTGTTTTTTTCCGCAACAGCAACAATAGGAAGGAACATGAGGTAATCAAAAAAGGGTTTGCGGAAGCTATACTAGAATCGAGAAGCTATACTGGAAGCTCTGATACCACGATACAAATCGAAGAATTGAATGAAGCTATTTTGTATTCTATGTGTTTCAGTTTGTCTTTTCTCCATGTGCAATGTTCAATATATAGTACAAAATGTGAATAATAAAAGGAAAATCTTTCGTAGGCAAATTATATGAAATCAGGTCTAATCCTAGATTGATTCATCAATCAATTACAATTTCGGATTGATTTATCATATCGATTACAATCCGGATAGATTTTCCATATCACAATTCGAACAGATTTGCCATATCTTTAACCATATCTTCCAACATAACAAGTAACAACATTCAATTTTTGGATATAATGTGAAGTCATAACAATATCCAAGGGGTGCAACCACCAGCGATGCCAATGTTGGCTTCGCTATGGGTTTGGCCTAGGGTAGAAGGCATAAAATAGGATATGAGGGAAAAATTACCAAAATAGTTCTAAACCTATTACAATTGTATTAATTTAGTCATAAACCTTTTACATTTGTGCCAATTCAGTTTATTCAACCAATTTTGGCTAGCCGACGCTGACATAGACGTTGGCTGGCCGACCAATGCTGATGCGTCAATTTTTTAATATTATTTTATTATTTTTGAATTTTTTAAATAATTTTTTTATTTTTCCTTTCCTTTTCTTTTTCCTTTTTTTTTCCCCTTCATCTTCATCTTCAAGCTCTGGCTGATCACCAAACTGACCAAAGGTGGGGGCCAGCGAGGCTTGACCTCACTGTAGTTGGGCGGATCTGGCGAGGACTCGTCCTCATTAGCAACCTTGCTAGGGGCGGGTGAGGCCGGCGAGGGCTCAAACTTGCTGGCACTAGCAAGGCTGACGTTGCCGTTGTTGGGTGAGGCTGACCTCGCTAGTGCTGACAAGTTCGAGCCCTCAACGTCGCCTGCCCCTAGCAAGGCTCGACCTTGTCATTATCGGGTGAGGTCGAACCTCGCCCAGCAACGGCGAGGTCGAGCCTCACTAGTAGCCAACGGGGCCGACCTTACCGGCCCTCGCCTTTGACCGGTCATTGGATCGACGATTGTCCAGAGGTTGAATTTGAAGATGAAGGAAAAGAAAAAAAGAAAGGGAAAAAAAGGAAAGGAAAAAGAAAAGAAAAAAAAAATATTAAAAAATTATCATATCAGTGTTAGTTGGTGTCCATGTCAGTACTGGTTGCCCAAAATTGGCCGAATAGACTGAACTGATATAAATGTAAAATGTTTAAGATTAAATTAATACAAAAAAAGTTTAGGACTAAATTGACACAATTATAATAGATTTAAGACTGTTTTGGTAATTTTCCCTTTTTTATCATTTCCAACATTTTATCTTTGCGTCTAAACATATCCCTTTACTTAAAGAAAGAGGTAAACTCAACAATTATGAAATTCACTTAGACGCCCCTTAACTGCAAAAGCTTTTGAGACCATGCTACATGGTCCAGTCAAAGCTAAGTGATTTCGTTGTAAGTCGGTAGGGTAATGAAAGCTTCAAACGATACGATGGGAGTTAGCACTCAATGCTTTTAAGGAAACACCCTTTTCTTTTCCCGAACTGCAAGACTAAATTCTCCAAAACCCATTTGTCACGTGCTATGAATCTCAGTCACCTGCTCTACGTAATAGTTAAAAATCAAGGCTCACCCAATTGCTTTGGCTTTGGTTCTATTGCTGGGGAAGTGTCAAAATATTTCTTGTTTCCAATCGGTCGACATTCACATCAACAAAACCCGATCAAAATTAATCGAAAAGACTGAATTAATACAAATATAAAAAAGTTTAGAACTGAATTGATACAAATACAAAAAATTTAGGACTAAATTGATATTAAAAAAATTTAAAACTAAAACGACTTTTTTGACACATTTCTCCTCATCATACCACTTCACTTTTTGTGCTTTCAGTCAGCATAAAAGATTGGAAGGACGATGAACCTCACCTATCTTCACAATCAATATGTAAATTGACGATCATTTAGATAAAAGTGTGTCTTAATTTGGATTGTTCGTAGTTAAATTTAGATTATCACTTCAACGAAAATTTTTTTACTCAATGAAAATCAGATCGTACAAGCGAGAGACAAAACATCACATCAAATTGATAACGAGATGACTCTTTTGCCCTGCCCCCCATGAGAGACTCCTTCGTGCATGCGACATATTATTACTTTTTCGTCGTTCGCTTTCAATGCGTCAACTTTTCCTTCATACGTGTCTGACCCATTCCCATTCTTCGTTCTAGTACATGTTTCCCTTCTGTCTTTATTCAAAGTCAAACAACATGTAATCGCTTACTATTATCCTGTCAAAACCCAAAACCCAGTCTAACATATTCGAAGTCGTAGAAACACCCCCGTCTTTTGATTTATAAATAGCCCGCCAACCCCAGAACACAGGCCCGCGTATCTTCTCATAATCATTTTTGTGCTCATTAACGTTGTACACCACCGAGAAGAGAGAGAGAGAGAGAGAGAGAGAGAGAGAGAGAGATGAGGTTCTCAAGGTCAAGTTCCATGGCTGTGATCATGCTCCTCCTTATGGGGTCGATGATGGTGCAACAAAACGAGGCTTGCCGGCTGCTCGGCGAAGAAGCGTGGGCCCAGCAAGGCCTCCTCCTGCTGCAGGCTCTGCAGAAGGGCCCCGTCCGTCCCCCTGGAAACGGCTGCTCCTACACGGGGGGCGGCGGGGCACCCTGCACAGCCACGCAGAATTTTGCTGCCCGCCACGCTGTGGGGGTGGCTCCTCCGAATGCGTTCGCAAACGGCTTGCCTCAGTTTGGCGTGGTGACCGATATGAAACAAGTGGTTCAGTCATGAAGTCATATCCATTGGTATGCCATCGTTGGATGCTGTATAAATTCAGAGGAGTTCATCAGAAGCTGGTGGAGAAAGATGGTGTCCTGGTCGATCTGGTAGAGAAATTAATGCATGGATTGCGTTTTTTTTTCCCAGCAATTTGGGATTCATGATTACCATATAATTGTAATGTAACTAATTTGCACATAGATAAAGAATGTGAAAACTTTTCAAGAAGTTCTTTTTTGCAGCCACGGTGCAATACCGTGCCATAGACGTAATTTTGCTGTTTTCTCTCTCCTTCTTGTGGTTGCCGCGGCCGCTGCTGCCGCACACCATCCTCCCCCCCAACAAAAGATAGACGGCGCTCGTGGTGGTCGCAAGTAACGATATAGGTCCAAACACCAAGAGGGTGACTGTGGAACAAACACATCTATTCATAAAATACTCGTATTTTTGCATGAAACACACGTACGATTATGATCTTCAATACTATCACCCATCTTCCATATATTTGCTGAACTTTACAAGAAAATACTCATTCTTTTGGTGTAAAACTAGTTATACTCGCATTAAACACGTGCCGTATTATAGTAATCTAAAACAACATCGATTTTCAGCGTACTCTATATTTTTTCGTTAGTCAATTAATAAGTTGAAGATATGATTATATCGCATCACATTTACGCAAGTAAATACAACATTATTTTGATTTATTGTTAGACAGTATGGTATACTAGCACAATTCAATTATTGGATATAATGATTTTCTAAGATATTGTACTTAAAATAGTTTTATTTTTACAGGCAAGTTTTTCATGTATAATACAATTAAAGTAAACTAATAATAACATCATTTTGATATTCTATTATATTAATGTCAAAATTCATATACTTCTAGAGAATATAACGATATATATTTGTATCTTATAATTTGTCCTGTATTTTACTAATAGAGAAGTATATTTGTACCAAATAGACCCCTTTGGTCGCACTTTGGCGGTGAAAGTCTCGTGCGGTGTATGTGAAGGTGCTAAGGAAACTGAAAGAGAGCCAATCGCACTTCGGTGATCTCTCCACTGGCAACTGTTGCCACTCAAATTTTGGTGACCCATATTTAGGTGAATTGCGTAGGTCCACGTAAATTAGGGATCGACCCGACCCCTAAACAAAAATTATTAATTTGCATAGGTCCACGCAAATTGCATCCTAGTCTGTCCATGCGTTAGCTCAAAGTGCTGAATTGTTTGTAAAGTGCCAAACAAATAAAGTTTACAACCACAGCATTGTCTTTATTTTTACCAAACTAGTAAAATAAACTATTTAATAGAGTAAATCAAAAGGGAGCTTTCCAAACAATGTCAGAAAGGTGTGGGAAACCAGTTTTTTGAAATACTTTTATTCTAACACGAAGTACTTAATTTTGTTTATTCGAGAACATCGCTTCTGCAATATATCGTAACTTGTTCTTACATGTTGTATTATTGCTATAATTAAATCTATTGCGAACTAAAATCTTGGAAACGCAAGGAACCAGTTGATCACAAAACCAATCCCTCTTCCATACGAATGACTCATACGACACTCCTTCATCTCTTCCGTTCTGTTATTTGTGTCGAACGCATGTGCTCCGGGAGTGGCTGCAAAGATTTCCGGGAGGGGGGGTCGGACCCTTTTGCAGGATCCGGAAAGCTAGAAGACCGCTCAGCTGATACATAGCCTGCGCCGCTTCTTGATCTTCTTGTTTGCCTTTGATGAGCATCCTTCCTGCTTCGTTTGGTTGCAACCACATTGCCAGCAATAGAACCAGAACCAAAGCAAATGCCACTGATGAACTCAGCTGTTTCTTCATCTCTCTGTTCTTTTCCCTCTCTCGTTCTGGTAATATTTCTGTGTCGTATGATGACAGGTATCATGTGATATGCGTGAACTGAAATGTCATGTGAGGACGTCCTATATTTATACTGAAATTGCTTGGTCCCGTATTTCATGTTAGGCGGGTTTTGATTTCTGACTATTGCGGTATGTCAAAGACTGAGATACATAGGACGTGATAAACGGGTTTTGGAGAATTTAGTCATGAAGCTCGAGAAAAGAAAAAGCTGTTTCCTTTCGAGCATTTAGTGCTAAATACTCATCATATACTTGGAAACTCCATTACTCTGCCGACTCCCATCGAAGTCATTGGCTTTGACCACACCGTCCAGCATGGTCGTAAAAGCTTAGCAATCAGGGGGGCTTCTAAGTAAATTGCGCCATACTAAGTAATCCATTAGCTTTCTCACGGTGAATCCAACGCTAGTCAAGAAGTATTTGAAGAGATCCTCCGATGGTGGTGAACGAGGCCATGCGTATGGTGGGGGAGACCTCGGTGAATATTGCGGTATGTCAAAGACTGAGATACATAGGACGTGATAAACGGGTTTTGGAGAATTTAGTCATGAAGTTCGAGAAAAGAAAAAGCTGTTTCCTTTCGAGCATTTAGTGCTAAATACTCATCATATACTTTGAAACTCCATTACTCTGCCGACTCCCATCGAAGTCATTGGCTTTGACCACACCGTCCAGCATGGTCGTAAAAGCTTAGCAATCAGGGGGGCTTCTAAGTAAATTGCGCCATACTAAGTAATCCATTAGCTTTCTCACGGTGAATCCAACGCTAGTCAAGAAGTATTTGAAGAGATCCTCCGATGGTGGTGAACGAGGCCATGCGTATGGTGGGGGAGACCTCGGTGAATATTGCGGTATGTCAAAGACTGAGATACATAGGACGTGATAAACGGGTTTTGGAGAATTTAGTCATGAAGTTCGAGAAAAGAAAAAGCTGTTTCCTTTCGAGCATTTAGTGCTAAATACTCATCATATACTTGGAAACTCCATTACTCTGCCGACTCCCATCGAAGTCATTGGCTTTGACCACACCGTCCAGCATGGTCGTAAAAGCTTAGCAATCAGGGGGGCTTCTAAGTAAATTGCCCCATACTAAGTAATCCATTAGCTTTCTCACGGTGAATCCAACGCTAGTCAAGAAGTATTTGAAGAGATCCTCCGATGGTGGTGAACGAGGCCATGCGTATGGTGGGGGAGACCTCGGTTGTCTCCGAAGGCAAAGAAGGGGACTGGGGGAGTATTTTCAAATTTAGGGGTCGTAATATTTTTAATTCATATATTTTTTTAACGAAAGTGCCCGTATTTCAGTTGTAGGAAAACTTACTTATTTGCTGGCCAACGAGCCTGTACTCTTATTTGAGACTCACTTGATTACCTCATTTTTGGCCCTCTTTTGAAAAAATATCACGGTTAACGCATTTATTTGAAAATTTTCTTGAACTCAACAATAGTGCGATTAACTTAGACGCCCCCTGATTTCGATGGGAGTAGGTAGAGGAACGGAGCTTCCAAGTCTATGATGAGTGTTTAGCACTAAATGCTTGAAAGGAACAACTTTTTCTTTTCTCGAAATTCATGACTAAATTCTCCAAAACCCGTTTATCACGTCCGATGAATCTGAGCCTCCTTCACACCGCAACAGTAAAAAATCAAGACCCGCCTAACTTATAATACAGGACTAAATCTCAGTATAAATATGGGACGTCCTCACTATTCCGGCATTGTTTGGAAAGCTCTCTTTTGTTTTACTCTATTAATGAGTTTATTTTACTAGTTTGGTAAATGTCGCGACCTAAAAAATTTTCATTTTTCGGGCTAATGGATTATTAAGACTAATCTTAACTCGGGCCCTCCCAAGCCCTACCAATTCGCAACTTAGGGTTTAAGTCTTTAACATGCAAATATTTTTATGCTTGGAGTCGCCACTAATCAATTTACGGTAGGTCGATTAGAAACCTAAATAAAACATAGGGAGATATGTTTTATTCCTACAAACCAGAGATTCTAAGCCCGGGGACTTGATTACCCTAGATCTAGTCTAACACCCTTTCGGTACCTTTTCTTTTCAAAAATATTTTGGCATGCAGTTTGGATCCATTTCAACTTAATTACTAACATGTGAGGTGTTCATGCGGGTGCGCAAACCACCAATTTAACACTCAATAATTGAATATTAAATTGCAAGATTGGAAGAATTACTTACCTCGAAGCAACGCAAACATCTGCATAGTTAGCTAGAAAATCACATTAACATCCTAATATGATTTCTAATTAACGAGCAATTCACTCAATTTCTCTTTTGATTTTTACTTATTTAAATGAAATCTAATCTATATGCAATGACGTGCAAAAATGACATGCAAGTAATGCAACCTAGCATGCAAACTATATGTCATGCGACGACGTGACCTAATTCTGATGACGGGTAAATGATTTATTTTTGATATTTTCTAATGAAATTCGGAATAAAAATATGCCTAAAATAACATGCAACCTATGATGACTTAACATATCCTAACATGACTTATTTTTGAGATTTTTGTTAAAATTCGAAATAATAAATTACTTAAATTGAGAATGCAATCTATCCTAATCTACCATAAAGCAATTCATTCTTTTTTTGGGGTTTTCATGAAAATTCGGAATTAAAAAAATAACCTAAATAATCTAAAAAGATTAGAATATTGCTTAATTTAAACTAGGAAATAGATTATCTCAAGTCCTAATTTAAATTAAATAATTACTCTATCTTCTAGATACATTTAGGGTTCCCTAAACATGCAAAACTCAAATTCAAATCCTAACTGATATTTTTTGAATTTTCTGTTTAAAGGAAAGCAAATAATAAAAGGAGACAAGGATAGCAACCACATTCAAATCGTCCACGCGATCCGCCAAATTGGTTTCAAACTCGGATTAGGCACAAAAATCGAACTATCGGTCATATCTATAGGGTTATAGATATTGACGGAAAGTTGATCGTTTAAATTTGGAAAGCAGATAAATATCATTATCGTATCCAAGTGATTATGGATAGGATAATAATTTTCCGTATCGCCGCGTATCGTACCTTAGGAATAAGGTCAGATAGTCGTCCAGATACGTTGCTAAATTAGGAACGATTCCTAATTTTGAATATTTTCAAATATTGCGGATATATCGAACATTATCCTAAGATATCTAAATATCCACATGATATTTATGAAATATTCAAAACATGCAAATTAGAAAATTAAATATTCTGAAAAATATAGGATAATGTTCAATCACCTAATTTGCAGATAATCTCCAACTTTATCAATTTCGGAGAAACTTCTTCTGAATTCTAAAAGAATGAAAATCAGATCTGGACACAGATACTGATCAGATTGTGAAAATTTCTTTTGAAAATCCAAATGACCTCCGATTTTGATGAAATTAGTATCAATGGAAAGATCTCGATCTCAGTATGAACTTTCATGAAGAAAGCTTTTTTAGATTTCGAACACACAAATTTATGAAAATTGAAGAACACACGAAGGTCAATCTGGAACTGATCTGTCATCAGATTCATGCATATATGACGTTGCATATCGTATCATGCTAACACGCTTGGAATTTTATAAAAATTTTATGGTGAACAGACAAAGATGTGATCTACAATTTTCGTGAAGAAAGTTTTTTCAAAATATGATCATAGAAAATCATAAAAATCACGGAACAGCACAACATCAGTCAGAACATTATCAGAACAGACTTCAACATCATATTCCAGATTCTGATCCTAACTTCCGAAATAGTTTTGACATAGCAAATCAGGTCCGATTGAGGCATATGATATATCAAATCAAAGCTTAAGACGTGCTTTACGATTCTCTAGTTCATCACTTCACAAGATTTTGACATTAACGAGCTGAAATCGGCATCTCAAGCATACTGGTTTCTATGTACACGATTTTACAGAACAAAGTCCAAGTGCACTTACCTTGTTTAACGATGCTCCGGCACGAAATCGAGCGATCCGACCTCCGTATTCAGATCAAAAACAACACGGAGAAGTCTCGGAAAGCTCGGCCGACCACAGTGATGTGAAAACGCCAAGGAGTGTTGCCGCAAGTTCTGGATCGCCGGAGGAAGTCGCCGATCAGTCGGTTCAGACGCTTGAACCGGTTGATCACATCATCGGCAGCAGCGTTAGCGGAAGGCAGCGACGTCGGCGGGCGGTTGAGGCGCGACGACGGCGGTGCGGCGGTGTGCGGCGTGCCCCCGGTGGTGGTGCGCGACGTCACTTTCTCTCTCACACTTGCCTTTCTCTAAAAATCAGATCTGAATTATGTGTTGTCCCCTCCTTAATTTCTGACCTAAACATGTTTATATAATACTAACCTAGGTCAATTAGATGGGCTCTCTAGTCCTAATGGGTTTAGACTTGGGCTTCGGCCTTAATCTAATTTCTGATTTTAATTAATTCCTAAGCGGGCTGAATTAACTTGGGTTTTAATTTAATTGAACATAATGGGCTGAATTAAGCTTAAATTAAAACGACCAAACCTATTTGACTCGTAATTTTCGGCCCTTGCCTTTCCGAGCGAACCGAGTCCCATTCGATGAAATTAAGCTCGTTCGCCATCACCGATCCGATGCAAAATGCGATTAAATTAAAATGAACCTAAACTATATGTTATGCAATTTAAATATTTTTGTTTAGGGGTTAAAAATTAATCCCTAATTTTCTATGCAAATTACGACTAAATGATTAGTAAAATTTAGGTGTCAACAGCTGCCCCTCTTTGAAGGTGAGCTCGCAGAGGTTGCATTCAAAGACTAAATGATACCTAAATTTCAACTATGCAAATGCAATGAATGTTGTTTTTGTCGGGATTATGAATCCCATTTTTTAAAATGCAATAAGAAATGATGCATGCTGACATGAATGGAAAACATACCTGGAATTGCTTACCTGATGTCGCGAGATAATGCAATTCAAGGTATGACTCTGATTTGTATGTTGTTCGGCAAATGTCTGGGCTCAGTCCCATAGGTTTTGCCTGATACACTGTTGATGAACTTCGGTGATCTTTACAAACTACCTATACATCTCCATAGGTATTTGTAAAGATTTAGCCGCTGCGCCTATATCTTTGACTCATAGGTATGTCACGGGGGAACTCAAGAGGATATTCCGACCCTTATGAGATACCTATACATCTCCATAGATACTCATAAGGATTTGGCCGCTTCACCTATACATCTCCATAAGTGAACTACGGGGGAACACCTGAGGTTGAGGAATATTCCAACCTTTATGAGATACCTATACATCTCCATAGGTACTCATAAAGATTTGGCCGCTCCACCTATACATCTCCATAGGTGAGTAGCGGGGGAACATCCAGGACGGGGAGAATATTTCGACCTTTATAAGATACCTATACATCTCCATAGGTACTTGTAAAGATTTAGCCGTTTCACCTATACATCTCCATAGATGAATCACGGGGGAATCTTCTCGAGATTGTGTAAAAATCTGTGATTTGGTGAACAAAGGGGCTAGCCCGAATGTTCGAGGGTTTCTTGACAAAGTACCTAGACATCATCGGAGGTACCTGAAAAGGGCTTGATCAATAGACACCTGAACATCATCAAAGGCATCTAGAGATCGCAACAAAAAGATCAAATATGGGACCTGACGATTGCTCGAACATGTTGGGAATACCTAGATAGTCATAGACATCCAAGGGATAGAGATATACTTACCTGGTGATATCTCCGACTTTTGAGGGTGTGTCTCCTGCTAGACACGGTTTTAAGCAACATGTAATATGCATTCGCATTATCAAGAACACATATACACATGCACTATAATTTCAACTGGTTTTTCATGCACGATGGTTTCGTCAAATCGGCATTACAAACTTCGCTGGGGATAAATCATGACAAGACAATCCGAATTCACAAGCGGGTATCTTGAAAATGTCGAATGAGGGACTTTCAGTCCGAAAGGTCTTTCACTCATTCTCATTGAAAAAAGCTGATTTATGAGAATCTCTCTATCTCACCATCATCATGTGGACAAGGGTCCGAGTATTCTCGCAAGCGGTACGACCTTACCAATCTGAGAGATCTTTGTTAGGAATGTAACATGGCTTGGTCAATGGCTTAGCAAAAGGGACTCTTTGAGTCAAGGCTATTGAAAGAATATCCTTCGTAATCGTCTCCGGGCTTACAAGTCAAGAACCCTGCAAAATGAGATAGAAACGGACTTGCTCGCACTTCTTCGAGCTAAGCTTATAAGCATATGAAACACTACGTTAGTTCAAGTGCCATAATCTGAAAAGACTTTGTAAGGGACGTAACGTAGGCTAAGCTCATGGGTTGAGAAATGAATGGATCATTAGGCTCAAAATGTGTATAATTGGGGTGAATAAGTTGGTGATCATCTTGGCATTGTCACCAGTCTTCTTCTTCACCAGGGATTATCTCCTCGGTAGATGTTCCATTAGCTTCGAGAATTCATCACTTGATTCCTTTGAGACTTGCAGGACTTGTAGGATTGCTGCTCTACAGGGGATGATTTTGATATGTCATATTCTGACACATTTTTTGTTGGGCATTGGCCTTGTTTTTATCAGGCACACTGCTTTTTCTTGCCCTTCCTTCTCTTTTTTTTTTTTGACATTTAATACATGTTGTAAACACTGGCCAGCTAATCTGACTGATTGACTTCCTACTTGAACTCAGAAGCTCCTCGTCTTTTGTCTTCTATCGACACTTCGGATATGCTGTGGAGACAATGACGACTTTTGCCTTGCCCCAGTGTGGGGGATGATCACCAACTGGGTTTAAGAAATGAAATTGTAGGCTCAATTGGGCTTAGCAAAGGATAAAATGTGTATAGGATAGAGAAAGAAATGCTCTTCGTCATCCTAAGGCACTTGAACTTTCGTGTGAATTCATCAGAAAAAGCAACACTCGAAGATTGATGCAAGTGAGAGCAAGAAAATTTCAATTCATTTTTCACCTTATGATACTGATTTACCTCCAGTTTGCCCCAATGTGGGGTGGTTCTTGACAGGGGTAATTTGAATGAATTTCTCCAAGTGTTTAGGCTCAAAATGGTGAAACAATGGATAAACTGTAGTATTTGAGATAGAGAAATGAAATGCCTCTTGTCATCTCGGTCGTCGTACCTTTTGCGAGATAACTCTTTACCTTGCAGACATGGAATTTTTTCAACTCAACTCACTGGGGATTAATGCATGGGACTATGTATAGGATATGGCTTGCCTTTCATCATCCCAATGTACCTCGTTCAACACATTCAATTTATTCCACATGAGTTATCAGATTGTCTAAATAAACTTCCCCTTTGAAGCTAATGATACAGACCGACAAAACCATGCAGAAATTAAAGCCAATGCAAACATCTTAGCTTGAAATTGTTCGAAATCATTTATTCATCAGTGAATTGTTTGCAATTCAAAACATGAAATCAAACATTTGAAAATTTTACTGCAAAATGTGAGATTTTATCAGAGATAATACATCTTCACGGCATCAGAATTAACAGGAGTGGAGAACTCATGACCATCCATTTCTGCAAGAATCAGGGCACCTTCGGGAAGCACCTTTTTTAACCACATATGGACCAATGTAGTTTGGGGCAAATTTACCCCCAGGAATAGGAAAGACTGGCAGTACCTTCCTTAGGACTAGATCATTTACCTTGAAGTGTCTTTGATGCACTTTATGGTTGAAAGACTTACCTACTCATGCGGCAACTGGATTGGGCGTTTCGTCTCACTCTCAGGAAGAATTGCCCTTATTTTTACCTCTTTAGTTTCTCCTGAGTCACTCAGGTTAACGATAACAGTTTGGTCTACCGTCAGGACTTTAGGTCTTTCATGATGCTCAAGATCACGCTGAAGGTCCGAGGAATCATCAAGTTTGCCGGCATCATTGGGATCAATCTCGGTTGCATATAATTCATGATGTTGGACCATTCCCATACCCTCACGTGTCACAAGATTATCTTCTTGTGGGCCAGTGTCCATTCCCTCTAACGATCTTTCTTCGATAGCTCCAAGGAAGACATCATCGAATAGGGCAGTAATTCCTTCCATTGTATCATCAGAATCTCCTGTCATTTGAGGTGTTGGATCATCCATACCTCCCCATCCGTCGGGGACAATGTCACGGGGATCAACATAGAAACTCGGAGGTGCTGAGTACTTCACATAATAGTCGAACTTGCCGCTCGGTTGCCCCAAAGTGTCGATCACCTCCTTCTCTTCATGCATCATTCTTGCAGGGCCTGGGAATGTAGTGCGAATGTGTGGAGGCAACCTACCACGCCCACGTTCTCCATCATTCGGCCCTTCATTGGATTGCTGTCTATTCTGCTCAACTCCTTGACCTTGACCTCAACCATATCCACGTCTCTCATTGTTCGGCATAGTTGATCCCTGGTACCCCAATCTAGAAGTACGGGGTCTTTGAGAGGCTTCGACCGGTCGGCGGATACCTTGACCATCTCTGCCAAGACCTTCGCCCGGGATGAAGCCCTGAGTTATCATTACTCTTCCAACCATTACTGTAGCATTTGACACCTCAGGAACTGGCGGCGATGATCCTCTAGACGCATGAATGGTCGATACGAGCTCAAGCGACTGATAGCTCGATTCAATTTTGCAGTCCGGCTCGACATAAGGGATAGCCGTTGCATGATAAATTGGGTGCTCTTCTTCACCGTGTACTGTGACTAATTTCCTCTCTACCACGAACTTCACTTTCTGATGTAGACTGGACGGCACAGCTCCAGCAGTATGAATCCATGGACGACCCAGCAGAAAGTTGAATGCAGTGGGAATGTCCATGACTTGAAATAGGACGTTGAACACTGTTGGCCCTATTTGTATGTCGATGTGGATTTCCCCCATCACTTCTTTCTTCATTCCGTCAAAGGCTCGTACGGAGGTCTTCGCAGCATTTATCCTAGAAGGATCTATCTTGAGGCGGTGTAAAGTTGCCAAAGGACAGATGTTCAAGGCCGAACCGTTATCAATGAGTACCCGGGCTACGTGCGAGGCCTTGTATTTGATAGAAATATACAATGCTTTAGTATGTCCTCTGCCTTCTAGAGGGAATTCTTCATCCGAGAAGGCTATGAGGTCTTTGAGGAGTATGGAACCCACAAATTCCTCCAGTCTCTCATGATCAATTGTCTCAGGCACGTGGACTTCACTTAGCACTTTCATCAGGGCCTTTTGATGTTTGACAGATGTCTGGAGTAGCTCAAGTAGAGAGATTTGCGCGGGCATCTTGCGCAACTGCTCAACTATGTTGTATTCACTAGCCTTGATAACGGCCAGGAATTCTTTAGCTTCTTCATCAGTGACAGGCTTTGCAGGTTGAGCATTTGCTTGGCCATAGGCACGTCCAGATCTGATGACTAAGTCAACATCGAGACTGTAGGACCAAGGGACTGCCTTATCATCCGAGTATTCATACGGTTGAGGTATCTCGATCACTATCCCTTCATCGGCTGCGGGCGTGTTTATTATGATCCCTTCATCATCGGTCGCGTCTTCGAGCGGGGCCATGTCTTCAGGTAAGGGATCGAGCTTGTCCTTTCTAGTGTTTAACGTAGCAAACTCTTCATCCCAGTTAATGAAGACCTCGGAGATAGTAGAGACGATGCTGGTGTGGTCAGTAGAGACAATGCCGGTGTGGTCAGCATAAACGATCAACCCAGCCTGTACCATCTCTGAGATTCTTTCTCTCATGATGGCCAAGGAAAGAACTTCATTAGTCGGGTAATAACCAGCTTTCACCAACTCGCCATAGACCTCAGCAGTGTATACCTTGACATTCTTGATTCGACCAGCATCGAAACAGAATATGGCATTTACATTGCCCGCGTGATCAGGGAGCGGGTTGTTCTGAACATTCGGCTTAGCAGGTTGGAACGAGAAAGCCTTCGTGTCCAGGAGGTTCTGGATTCGATGCTTGATGATAGAATAATCGTCGGTTGAGTGTCCAGGTTCGCCCATGTGATAATCGCACTTCTTTGATGGGTCGTAGTTATAAAACTGCTCAGGATTGGGCCGTTTTGGCTCGGCAGAGAGCAAACCTTTCTTCCGGAGCACTGCCAATACTTGAGACAATGACCCAGGGAGGGGGGTGAATTGCCTCTTGTTGTTCCTCCTCTGAAAAGGTTGACGACCCGTGTTTTGGTGCTGAGCTTCTGCTACTTGAATTGCCGGGGCTGGGTTAGTATTCCGCCGGGTTGGTTGGTTATAAGTCACATTCACTTCAGCTGCCGGTTTCTTCTCTTTCCTCGCACTAAATCTTTTGGTCGACGAGGACGGCTCGACAAATCACCCATCTTTCAGCCCTATCTCGATCTGTTCGCCTATGGGGATGAGTTGGTTGAAGTTGTCAGCCGGAATGGCCACCATTCGATTACGGTACTCGAACGGGAGAGTCTTGATAAACATCCTCTTTAGCTCACTGTCAATAGGTTCTGGGACAACCCGAGCGACTAGATTTCTCCATCTGATAGCATAGTCTTTGAAGGACTCAGTCTTTTTCATCTGAGCACGCTCGAGGTCATTGCGGGTTGGAGTGATGTCCGTTATAAACCTGTATTGCTTCAGGAAGGCCTCACTAGCTTCCTTCCAAGTTTTGAGGCCATTTATCTTCTTCATGAGATACCAGTTCAGAGCAGGGCCGGTCAAGCTCGCTTGGAATGCATGGATCATCAGGAGCTCGTTGTCAACGTACGAGGTCATTTGCACGTGATAGAGCTGCAAGTGGGCTTTTGGGCATGTGGTGCTATTGTACTTGTCAAAGTCTGGCATCTTGAACTTCTTTGGGATTTTGATCTGTGAGTACAGGGACAGATCAATCGAGGGTGAATCCTGTGAACCCTCCAGCTGCTTCACTCTCTCTTCGAGTTTGTTGACTCGTTCATTTGGTTTGTCTTTGTTGACGATGATCTGGACGGGGTCATCTTCCAATTCAGGCATATTGTCATCTTCCTCAAGATCAACATTCTTTCCACCTTTATGCTTTGGAGCTAATGCCTCGAGGAATGTTGGAACGGGGATCGACCGAAGAGTCTTGATTTCAGCGGACATTTGCTGCATTGCGATGACGAGTTGCTTCATCTGGTCTTCCATACCAACAACACGCTCTTGCAAATTGGTTTGATCGGCCATTCTGGCTCTCGACCGTGTACGAATAGGCGATCGTGATCGGTCCGTAATTACCTAATTTGCATGAAACAGGCATACATAAGTGTTAAGCGAAATCGCACACCAATCCATGACATTGGACTAACCGTTCTGAATTGAAAAGACCTATTTATTGAAATGACGAAAATTTTACAACGACTGATGACTCAAAATCAAACTGAATTAAAGACAAATGACTCAATTCCTAAACAAATTTAAAACTGAAACTAAAATGAAAAAAACAACTTCAAGCTTTTTATTTAGCTTGATCTATAGACATATGGGAGGCGACTTCCTTCTTCAACTGCTCATAAGCCCGAGCTATCTTAGATGCCTTTTCTTCAGCTTCCTCGGCCTTCCTTTTGAGGCGGTTATTCTCTGAGCGATTGGCGGTCTTGAGAGGCACCTTAGGTATCTTCGGGAGTAACTCCTGCGGGATCTTGTGCCGTCGAATGTATCTGGTAGTGGCGAAATAGGATTTCTGCTCCCCCTTGAGCTCTTCTTCGGGTCGAGCTATCTTTAACACACGGCATTTCTTCCACATCTTCGTGAGTTGAGCTACGGTCCCTTCGTGGTCTTCACCCTCGTCGGAGAAATCGACATGGAGGAGCTCGGGTTGTAACGCCGGAGGGAGCCCTTGGAGAATCTGGTATTGCCGAGATACTCTGGCGGGATAGTATTCAATTGCACCAGTGAAGCCTAAAAGTGGCACCGGTCCAACACCATTACACGTAAGCCGAGCTTCCTCGACATTGAACCAGTTAGCATGCCATTGGAAACCTTGGAGTCTAGCGTTTTTCATGAAAATGATCCATTCGGAATAATGATAGTCAGGTGCATTCGCTTGTTTTTTTTTATAGCTTAAGACGGGATGACTGGAATCACTGAGTTCGGATATTTTGAGTAAATCGCCACATCCCTTTATGTGAGACAAAAACCAAATTTGCAATAGTTCAAGGGGTGCATGAAATGTTTTGTCAACATTTTGCTTGAATTTAGTGAGAGAAATGAAAGTTTCGGCTAGAATGGTGTTGACAAAATTCTTTTCAAGACAGACTTGTTGGACCAATCATGCAATTGACGGATTACATGCATTCTTGCAGTGAGGGAGAATGACGAACCCGAAAAATGCTAGTAGAAAGATTCTGCCCTTCTGAAAAGGTGTGGCTTTTTCAAAAGATTGACTCATGAATGAAAAATGACATGTTCCACGATTTGCTTTTAAAACTTTTGCCAGTTCATCTTTTCCGACATTCAAAAATTCTGACAACATTAATGTCGAATCAATTCCCAAAGGTGGTGTGATTAACTCCGATCCTAAAGGTTTTCCAATGAGCACACTATACTCTTCCAAAGTCGGGGTAAGTTCATGCTTACCGAATATAAAGGTGGATGTCTTGGGGCACCAGAAGTGAGCTAATGCTCGAACGAGACCGGTACGGACTTTGACTTCCAGTAGGGGGAGCAGCCTTCCGATGTAGCCCTCAACTAGCTTGCGGTTGGTCAGACTGAGTAGATTCCACCAGGCACGGAGCTCGTCCTTAGGAGCATCAAGAATCCGGATGTCTGCCCCTCCCATAGTGTATAGACCAAGACGCACGACGGACCTAATGTCATGGACCGACCAAAGAAAAAGGACGAAATGTAAATAGATTGCGAGATAAAGGTTGAAGAAAACTTACTTCACCGGGTAGGGAAATGGCAATCACATAAACATGCGCATGAAATGTGAGGTTCGATTTCTACCTAGACTTTGGCTTGCAAAATGGAGATGTGAGGATTACCGAGCTAAACCAGTCATGGTGGTGGTTAGGCTGGGATTCCCCTGACTCCGGCTTAGTCAGAGAGCCGACCCGGGTTGCAAAGGGTGTAACCGTGGTGGGTATTCAATGACACCATGAAAGAAAATTTCGGGACCGAGGAGGGCGACCCGTACCACATGATTTTGGTCGAGGTATCCACTACCTCAGTACCATCCTAAACCTATACCGCCCAGGTCCGGCAGCGGGTAGTGTGTGCGGTGTAGTATAAATGTAAGGCATGCACAGCAGGTTATATCAAACAGCGCTTCGTGCATAAATTAAACCATACATCCGAACACCTCCCTGCAAAACAAGGGTTAACAATCACGCCTCCCCTTATACCTCCCATTCTGCAAGAACATTTAACACCTAAAATGTTAGAGACGTACTTGGGATCCTCGCTGCCAAACAAAAATTATTTTTGAATTGAAAAATTGGCCTAAGTCCACTAAGAGTTTTAACTTTAATCCCCAGCGGAGTCGCCAAGCTGTCGCGACCTAAAAAATTTTCATTTTTCGGGCTAATGGATTATTAAGACTAATCTTAACTCGGGCCCTCCCAAGCCCTACCAATTCGCAACTTAGGGTTTAAGTCTTTAACATGCAAATATTTTTATGCTTGGAGTCGCCACTAATCAATTTACGGTAAGTCGATTAGAAACCTAAATAAAACATAGGGAGATATGTTTTATTCCTACAAACCAGAGATTCTAAGCCCGGGGACTTGATTACGCTAGATCTAGTCTAACACCCTTTCGGTACCTTTTCTTTTCAAAAATATTTTGGCATGCAGTTTGGATCCATTTCAACTTAATTACTAACATGTGAGGTGTTCATGCGGGGGCGCAAACCACCAATTTAACACTCAATAATTGAATATTAAATTGCATGATTGGAAGAATTACTTACCTCGAAGCAACGCAAACATCTGCATAGTTAGCTAGAAAATCACATTAACATCCTAATATGATTTCTAATTAACGAGCAATTCACTCAATTTCTCTTTTGATTTTTACTTATTTAAATGAAATCTAATCTATATGCAATGACGTGCAAAAATGACATGCAAGTAATGCAACCTAGCATGCAAACTATATGTCATGCGACGACGTGACCTAATTCTGATGACGGATAAATGATTTATTTTTGATATTTTCTAATGAAATTCGGAATAAAAATATGCCTAAAATAACATGCAACCTATGATGACTTAACATATCCTAACATGACTTATTTTTGAGATTTTTGTTAAAATTCGAAATAATAAATTACTTAAATTGAGAATGCAATCTATCCTAATCTACCATAAAGCAATTCATTCTTTTTTTGGGGTTTTCATGAAAATTCGGAATTAAAAAAATAACCTAAATAATCTAAAAAGATTAGAATATTGCTTAATTTAAACTAGGAAATAGATTATCTCAAGTCCTAATTTAAATTAAATAATTACTCTATCTTCTAGATACATTTAGGGTTCCCTAAACATGCAAAACTCAAATTCAAATCCTAACTGATATTTTTTGAATTTTCTGTTTAAAGGAAAGCAAATAATAAAAGGAGACAAGGATAGCAACCACATTCAAATCGTCCACGCGATCCGCCAAATTGGTTTCAAACTCGGATTAGGCACAAAAATCGAACTATCGGTCATATCTATAGGGTTATAGATATTGACGGAAAGTTGATCGTTTAAATTTGGAAAGCAGATAAATATCATTATCGTATCCAAGTGATTATGGATAGGATAATAATTTTCCGTATCGCCGCGTATCGTACCTTAGGAATAAGGTCAGATAGTCGTCCAGATACGTTGCTAAATTAGGAACGATTCCTAATTTTGAATATTTTCAAATATTGCGGATATATCGAACATTATCCTAAGATATCTAAATATCCACATGATATTTATGAAATATTCAAAACATGCAAATTAGAAAATTAAATATTCTGAAAAATATAGGATAATGTTCAATCACCTAATTTGCAGATAATCTCCAACTTTATCAATTTCGGAGAAACATCTTCTGAATTCTAAAAGAATGAAAATCAGATCTGGACACAGATACTGATCAGATTGTGAAAATTTCTTTTGAAAATCCAAATGACCTCCGATTTTGATGAAATTAGTATCAATGGAAAGATCTCGATCTCAGTATGAACTTTCATGAAGAAAACTTTTTTAGATTTCGAACACACAAATTTATGAAAATTGAAGAACACACGAAGGTCAATCTGGAACTGATCTGTCATCAGATTCATGCATATATGACGTTGCATATCGTATCATGCTAACACGCTTGGAATTTTATGAAAATTTTATGGTGAACAGACAAAGATGTGATCTACAATTTTCGTGAAGAAAGTTTTTTCAAAATATGATCATAGAAAATCATAAAAATCACGGAACAGCACAACATCAGTCAGAACATTATCAGAACAGACTTCAACATCATATTCCAGATTCTGATCCTAACTTCCGAAATAGTTTTGACATAGCAAATCAGGTCCGATTGAGGCATATGATATATCAAATCAAAGCTTAAGACGTGCTTTACGATTCTCTAGTTCATCACTTCACAAGATTTTGACATTAACGAGCTGAAATCGGCATCTCAAGCATACTGGTTTCTATGTACACGATTTTACAGAACAAAGTCCAAGTGCACTTACCTTGTTTAACGATGCTCCGGCACGAAATCGAGCGATCCGGCCTCCGTATTCAGATCAAAAACAACACGGAGAAGTCTCGGAAAGCTCGGCCGACCACAGTGATGTGAAAACGCCAAGGAGTGTTGCCGCAAGTTCTGGATCGCCGGAGGAAGTCGCCGATCAGTCGGTTCAGACGCTTAAACCGGCTGATCACATCATCGGCAGCAGCGTTAGCGGAAGGCAGCGACGTCGGCGGGCGGTTGAGGCACGACGACGGCGGTGCGGCGGCGTGCGGCGTGCCCCCGGTGGTGGTGCGCGACGTCACTTTCTCTCTCACACTTGCCTTTCTCTAAAAATCAGATCTGAATTATGTGTTGTCCCCTCCTTAATTTCTGACCTAAACATGTTTATATAATACTAACCTAGGTCAATTAGATGGGCTCTCTAGTCCTAATGGGTTTAGACTTGGGCTTCGGCCTTAATCTAATTTCTGATTTTAATTAATTCCTAAGCGGGCTGAATTAACTTGGGTTTTAATTTAATTGAACATAATGGGCTGAATTAAGCTTAAATTAAAACGACCAAACCTATTTGACTCGTAATTTTCGGCCCTTGCCTTTCCGAGCGAACCGAGTCCCATTCGATGAAATTAAGCTCGTTCGCCATCACCGATCCGATGCAAAATGCGATTAAATTAAAATGAACCTAAACTATATGTTATGCAATTTAAATATTTTTGTTTAGGGGTTAAAAATTAATCCCTAATTTTCTATGCAAATTACGACTAAATGATTAGTAAAATTTAGGTGTCAACAGTAAACATAAAGACAATGTTGTGGTTGTAAACTTCATTTAGTTGGCACTTCGACGAGTGCTCTTGATATTACTTTATAATCAAATTCCACTACATGTTAGTCAATTGACAAAGGAATGTGTAAACTAATTTTCACGCAACAGGAAAAACGACCTGCAAGTGAGATTCTTAATGCTCAATCAATTTGTAAGAGAGCAATGCCCCTCAAAATACAAGAAAAATTGAGAATTTCAACACGATTTGGTTTTCGGCTAATCAGCATTCAAAGGGAACTTTCCATTCATACTCATGTCACATGTTGTTGAGCTTAACATATGACAAATAGCACACGAATTCCATATGGTTAGCCATACTTAATTTAAGTAAGATCAAATTTCAATTAGATATGCATATAGTGTAACTCGTCGTGCAGGGTATGAACAGCAAGATGACATTAATAACAGGAAAAGAAAAGGAGGAGGATAATGCAAAAGATGGAGGGAGCTCGTGGTGGTTCAAGCAACAACATATGTCTAAGTGCAATGTTAGATCCGTGGTCATCACCTTGTACATGAAGGGGCTGTGGAACAAACAACACATGTATTAGTTAAATACTCGATATTTTCATAAAATACACGTATGAGTATGATTTTTCATAAAATCATCCATCTCCCATGCGTTTTCTGAACTTACAGTAAAACTAATTTATTCACATAAAGTACACCTCACATTATACTCATCTATAGTACTTCGATTTTTAGCTAATTTTATATTTTTTCATTAGGCAATTAATAAATCGACCGAATGATCATATCTCATCAAATTTACCCAAGTAAATACAAAATTATTTTCATTTATAATTAGATAGTATGAACAAGTAACAACATTCAATTTTTGCATATAATGTGAACTCATGACAATATCCAAGGGGTGCAACCACCAGCGATGCCAATGCCAGCTCCGCCGTGGGTTTTGCCTTGGGTAGAAGGCATTTAATATGATAATTTTTTTTATCCTTTCCGGCATTTTGTCCTTGCGACTAAAGATATCCCTTTGCGTAAAGAACGAGGTAAACTTAACAATTATGAAATTCACTGCCCCTTTACTGCAAAGCTTTTGAGACCATGCTACATATGGTCCGGTCAAAGCTAAGTGATATCGCTGTGAGTCGGTAGAGTAATGAAGCTACGAACGATATGATGGGCGTTTTATGCTTTTAAGGAAACACCCTTTTCTTTTCCCGAACTTCGTAACTAAATTCTCCAAAACCCAGTTGTCACGTGTTATGAATCTCATTCTCCTGCACTCCACAATAGTAAAAAATCCAGACCCACCTAACATTTGCTTTGGCTTTGCTTCTATTGCTGGGGAAGTGGTTGCAGCCAAATGAAACAGGAAGGACACTCACCAAAGGCAAAGGAGAAGATGAAGAAGCGATGCGGGCTAATTATCAGCCGAGCAGTCTTCTAGCTTTCCATATCCTGCAAAAGGGTCCACCCCGCGCTTCCGGAATTGGTTGCAGCTACACTCCGGTCAGACCGCTGAAGTGCACGCAGGCCCACTGACAGAACAGGAGATGGAGCGTAGTAGGAGTTATTCTTATGGAAGAGGGATTAATTTTGTGTTTAACTGGTTCCTCGTGTTTCTAAGATCTCAGTTTGCATAAATTTTAACTATAGCAACAATACAGCGTGAAAGAACAAGAATATATGCAAATGTCACATTTTGGAAAGAATAAAATCAAGTAGTTCATGTTAGTAAAGCTTCTTTCCCATACTATTCCTTCTCCCACATTATTTGGAAAGTTTACTTTATTAAGTGAAATTAGTCTAAAAAGTCATAAATCCATTGCACTTTTGTCAATTTAATCATAAACTTTTTAATTGTGTCAACTAAGTCATCAACTTTTGCCAATTGAGTCCGAACGGTAAATTTAGTAAGAAATCACTGACGTTGATGCCGGTCATTCTACGTGGCACAGTCGGCGTTGATGTGGACAATTTTAATATTTTTCGAAATTTTTTTATTTAATTTTGTCTTTTCGTTTTGAGTTAATACCACAAAAAACCCTAAACTGGTACATGTGTGATAAATTTATTCTGAACTTTTTTTTTTACCACAAAAAACCCAAACTGGTACACCTGTGACAACTTTACCCCAATTTTTTTTTTTTACCACAAAAAACCTCAAACTAGTACATCTGTGACAATTTTACTTCAGATTAGTAAGTCAGTGATAAATTTACCCTAAACTATTTTTTTAACCACGAAAAACCTCAAATTGGTACACCTGTGACAATTTTACCTAAAATTAATAATTTTTTAATATTATTTTTCATTTTTTCGAATTATTTTATTTTATTTTTTTTCTTCATCTTCAACTTTTGGCCAATCGCCAGAAACCGGTGAGGTCGGCCCCGCCAGCGCAGGTGAGGGCTGTCCTCACCCGCCAAGGCGAGGGTCGCCCTCACCTGGGTAGGCAAGGATAGCTCTTGCCCGACGTCGGTGAGAACCGCCCTTGCCTGACTTAGGCGAGGGCTGCTCTCGCTGGATTTGGCAAGGGTGGCCCTCACCTGAGTCAGGCAAGGGCAAGGCCTCGCCTAGGCGGGCGAGGACAGCCCTCGCCCGATGTCGGCGAGGGCCGACCTTGCTAGATCGGGCGAGGGCGGCCCTCGCTAGCAGTCGGCGGGGTCGACCTCGCCTGCTTTCTATTCTGGATGGTCGCCGGTCCGACAATCGGCCAGAGATTGAAGATGAATAAAAAAAAGAAAAGAAAAAAAATAATTAAAATTTGAAAAAATAAAACAATATAGCGTGAAAGAACAAGAATATATGCAAATGTCACATTTTGGAAAGAATAAAATCCAGTAGTTCATGTTAGTAAAGCTTCTCTCCCATACTATTCCTTCTCCCACATTATTTGGAAAGCTTACTTTATTAAGTGAAATTAATCTAAAAATTCATAAACCTATTGCACTTTTGTCAATTTAATCATGAACTTTTTAATTGTGTCAACTGAGTTCTAAACCTTTTAACGTTTTGCCAATTGAGTCCAACTGGCTAATTTAGTAAGAAATCACTGACGTGGATGTCAGCAATCCTACATGGCACAGTCGGCATTGACGTGGATAATTTTAATATTTTTTGAAATTTTTTTATTTAATTTTATCTTTTCTTTTTGGGTTAATATCAGTAAAAACCCTAAACTGGTACAGGTGTGACAAATTTACCCTAAACTTTTTTTTACCACAAAAAACATCAAACTGGTACATCTATGATAATTTTACCTCAAACTTTTTTTTTATTACTAAAAACCCCAAACTAGTACACCTGTGACAATTTTATTCTAAACTGGTAAATCCGTGAGAAATTTACCCTAAACTATTTTTTTTAACCACGAAAAACCTCAAATTGATATACCTGTGACAATTTTACCCCGAATTAATAATTTTTTAATATTATTTTTTATTTTTTCTTTTCTTTTGTTTTTCTTCATCTTCAACTTTTGGCCGGTCGCCGGATCAGCAACCGGCTAGAGACAGAAGTCGAGGAGGTCGGCCCCCCCGGTGCGAGCAAGGGCCGCCTTCGCCTGACTCAAGCGAGGGTGGCCCCCGCCGGATCTGGCGAGGGTTGTCCTCACCTGCCAAGGTGAGGTTGGCCTTCGCTCGGCTTAGGTGAGGGCTCCCCTCGCCAGCAAAGGACGAGGGTCGCCCTCGCCTGGGTGGGCAAGGATAGCTCTCGCTCAACGCCGGTGAAGGCCAACCTCGCCTAGGCGGGCAAGGACAGCCCTCATCCGACGCCAGCGAGGGCCGCCCTCGCCGGATCTGGCGAGGGTGGCCCTCGCCAACGTCGGGCGAAGGCTATCCTCGCCTGACTCAGGTGAGGGTCGCCCTCGCCTGACGCCGACGAGGGTGGCCCTCGCGAGCAGCTGGTGGGCTGACTTTGCTGGCCAGAGGTTGAAGATGAACAAAAAAAAAAAACAAAATAAAAATAAAAATTCGAAAAAATAAAAAATAATATTAAAATTTTTGTTAAGGGTAAAATTATCACATGTGTACCAGTTTTGGATTTTTTGTGGTATGTTTAGAGTAAAATTATCACAAGTATACCAGTTTGGGGTTTTTTAGGGTATGTTCGGGGTAAAATTATCACATGTGTAACAGTTTGGGGTTTTTAGTGGTATTAACCCTTTCTTTTTCCTTTTCTTCTATTTTCCTTTTTTACTTTTTTGTTTTTCTCTTTTTTTTTTTTTTTTTTTTTTTATTTCCTTTTTTCCCTTTGTCGGCTAGGAGTGAGCATGATCTGGGTTGAGCCAATTTAGCACCTAACCTAGGGACCAACCCGCACAGAGTTGATCCCCAATTTTTGGGACTGGGGACCGATCCTATTGAGTTTGGGATCGAGCACTAGATTGATCCTATGGGTTTGGTCTAGTTCTAGGATCAACTTGGCACCAACCGATTCTTTTTTTGTTTCATTTTTTATAATTCTTGAAAGGACAAATGTACTTTTTGAAATACATATTTATCAACAATGCGGAATTGATAAACCAAACTCTGATAGGGATCATGGATACAAGCCTTGTTTTGTTATTGTTTTTTCAAATATTAAGATGTATGTTCAAGTTAATGGTATTCATGTTGAAGCATCAAACATTAACAAAAAGAAATTATTATTGTGATTATCGATGAAGATGCAAAATGAATGTGGCCATTCAAGTTAGGATTCTTGGCATTTGTTTCCCTTATAACCGAGTATGGTGGTACTTACATTTGAGATGAAAATGTTGACTCCGAACGATGACCAATCTAAATTGCGAGATCTTGGAGTTTTCGTTGCTAATGATTAGCATCAACGAAGAATAAACATAGTAGAGAGAGAGAGAGAGAGCGAGAGGTCGAGAAGAATTTGAGAATGAAGGAGAGAGCGAGAGTGAGACTCTGAAAGAGGGAGAGGAAAACGGCCAAAGAAGAGGAGGGACAAGGCACTTTAAGTTATATACCTAGGGTTTGGAAGAAAAAAAAATTTACAGGATTGGTTTAGGTTGGTTCAATTAGTCTCGGGACCAAAGAAGGTCCAACCCACACAGTACAGATTCTAGCAACTCCAGGATCAGGAACCGGCCTAACACCCTAACAACCGAACTAAGATTGATCGGGTTAGACTAGTCCAGGGTTGGTCCATGGTCAACCCTCGACCGATGCTCACCTCTATTGTCAATCATCATTGAGCCTTGTTGATGGCCAGTGGGTTGTCGGCCTAAGGCAAGGATTGCCCTTACCGGTCTCGGGCAAGAGACGCTCGAGCCTAGATTAGTCAACGCCGCCCTCACTTAGTGAGGGTTGCCCTCACCTGCGCAAGCGAGGGTGGCCCTCACTTGAGGTTGAAGACCTCCTTGGTGATGACTGGTGGAGAGAAAAAGGGAAAAGAAAAAAAAATTAAGAAGAGAAAATGAAAGTAAAGAAAAAAAGAATAAAGTAAAGAAGGAAAAGAAAATAAAAGAATGAGTTGAAAACATTGGTCTTTCAATCGTATTCACTTGAGTACGGTCTCGTATCTTAACTAATTTATGAAATTAGTGAAGAATGTCATGAAAGAATTCCTATTCATCTATGTTTGGGTTCTTAAACTTAAAAAAGACCAAAAAATTACTGGAAAATTACATAAAGAAAAGTTGAAACAAATGCCCGAAAAGACCAACCGAATTTAAAAATGATTAAGAGAAAAAAGAAATCTATTAAAAGGCTTGAACGGGATATGAAGTTACTGAGAAAAATCTAATCTCCAACCAACCCAACTTAACTTGAAATTGATATCAACTCACACATTTTCGTCAATTTTTTTTTATGACAAATGTGCTTTTTAATCAAATCAATTATTTTATAACAATAGGGAATGGCATAAATAACCTATTTGGATATACCGAAGCGTAGATAATTGTCGGTGTTAGTGATCTGCCCTAGGAATCAATCAAGATTGATACTCTAATATTAGTTGTGAATTAGGTTGTGTCGGAAAATCGACATTTACTATACTTAGGTATTCATAATGTCTTGCTAGAGACCACTTATGACTTGTGGGTCAAAAAGGGTTTTGAGCACACTACTAATGTTTAGTGAATCTACATGGTCGCACACAAAAACGAACTGAGTTAATATTTTCTGTGCGTTGAGATCTACTTAAAATAATAAGTATATTTTAATTTATTCTTCTATTCAGCTTATCTATGCGGTCGTGCGCGTTATGAGATAACGATTAAATGTACGATTGAAGGTGGACGGTTTGACGGGCCCAAATCGCCTGGCCCACTTCTTTTAATTCCGCTGGATAATGAGACTGTATAAATAGATAGAGAAACATTCTCTGTCTAGGGTTTTTTCAACAAAGTATCAAAAATCAAAAGGCGTTAAAGAAAAGGAACTTCATGATCTTCAGCTAGCATTTGGATCGTTTGAGATTTCTGTTCGTGTGTGTGGATACCGGTAGAGGCGCAACACTTGGGGCGCTAATCCAAACATAATCAACTGTCAATTTATGTTCTATTTGCAAAAGGTATGTATCAAACTTTTATCTCGATTTCAATATACACATTGATTCTATTTAGGGTTTTAGGGTTTCGGTTTACAAATATATTCCGTTGCGTTTTAACAACTATGAAACCCTATGTCGAACCCCTACAGTCGGCTGTATCCTTATTTATTTTGTCCATGGATGAGATCTTCAAGAATATGCACACTCTAGGTACCAAAATGAAAGTTATGTTCATTTAACTAGACCTGTCAAATGGGTTTATCAGATCATGTGAAATGATTAAACTCAAATTGATTCATTTAATCCATTTTTGACCAACTATTATATAATACAAATCTAGTGACCTATATCCAACCCGACCTATATTGTTAAAACACTTTTATATTTAACTAAATTTAATAAAATTTATATCCAAACTGAGGTGAGAGTATGGAGTGAGCGAACGCATGATCGAGTGAGGGTGAGAGTGAGTGAAGAGAGAGTCATTCATAAGGATTGCGACTCATTTAACACATATATTATTTTGACTGTTATCATTCTAAACCTATTTACGATCCATTTATTGTATATAACTAACCCATATCCAACCCACAAAAAATGGGTTAACAAATGGTTTTATAACCCATTTTAATTGGTCTAATCATATTAAGACATAGATAGCATATTTTAACTTAAGTAGAGCATTTTCTCCAAACCCAGGTATGGATGAGTAGCTCATGAACAACGTCAACGCTTGTCCATGGTTGTCGTCGACATTGTTTGGCTAGATTTGGTTGGCTCAGTCAGCGCCGGTGACTCTGCCTGTCACAACGATGGGGAGGCGTAGAGGTTGGGCTATGTGAGGGAGAGGACAGGTGAACTTTTTGTTGAACTTCTAGGACGTGCAGTGAGGGAGAGGGCTGGAGGAAGAAGGAGAAAGAGGAGCGATAGGGAGAGGAGGAAAGAGAGAGGAGCCATTGTTGTTGCAGAGAGCAAGCTTAGAAAAAGAGGGTAACGGAGGAGAGAGATTAAAAGAAAAAATCTGAGAAGTGGGCTCATTATGGACACACGACAAACGGCAAGTAATGAATGGAGTGACGCATAACTTATATGATAAGACTAGCCTACTTAATATTTTTCCAGAAGAGGCTAAGTAAGAATGTCATCCACTTAGAAATCAAGCCATCTTGTAGTCAAGCAGACTCTAGACTATCAAACTACTATCCCTTGGTCTTTTCTCACCTATGGACTGAACTGAAAGAAGTAAAAACTTAGTTCCTTTTTTTTCCAGAGCTCTGCCACATAAGTCTGACCTAGCGGCTGAATTTATTTGCTTCTTTGACTTCTTGGCTATACTCACTAGATATATGTAGCAATGCCTCATACCCATCTGAGGATGCCATTCCACCGAGAAATCCATCCTGTAAGCCTCCCTGGGCACCGTAGACCGGGTCTTCATCTCATTGGAGAAGTAAAAGATGCCTGGATGATGAGCCAATACCTTCTTGAACCACGTCCCGAACCCAAAATACTCCCCCAAGCAAAGAAAGTTGTTCCGCTCTGACTTCATCGATGGGCGGAGCCACGGCAACTCGTGGAGGACGGCCACCATCCACTTCTCCGCCTGATCACCGCTGGTCGCCAGATGGAAAGCATCCTCGTAAGGCGAAATGTAGGGTAAATCCTGCCACTGTTCCACCCAAGCCTCGACCCTTTTCTCCAAATTGAACCCTCTGCGGAAATTCATCGAGAACCCGATACGCGTCCCTAGTTTCGAATTAATGTCCCTGTCATTCACCCCCTCCTGCAATGCTGACACGGCCAGCTGGTCTCTCCAGGACATAAGCTCCGGCGCAAGAGAGGGGGAGGGAGAGGGCCATGTGCATTTGGTTCGTGCGAGTCTAAAAGGTAAGAGTTGATAGTGGAACATATATATATTACCTTAAGGAATGGGTAAAGTCGATTTGAGACCGGGCATACTAAATTGGGTTGAGCACGAACTATGATTAATAAATACTGAAGTTTAAATAAATACCAGCATAGTTTTCCCCATAGTTTCAAGTCATGGTACTTAATTTCTTCAACCATATTAATCAGCTATCCAGCTTTATTTTCACTTTCATTCGTAATACCACTTCATTTAGCACAAAAGATTGGAAGGACAATGAGTCTCACGTATCCTCACAATCAATTTATAAATCGATGATCATTTAGATAAAAGTGTGCTTTAATTTGGATTTTTCGTTGTTAAATTTAGATTATCACTTTAATGGAAATTTTTTTGCTCAAAGAAAATTTGATCGTACAACGTCTATGGCTAGAGACAATACATCACATCAAATTGATAACGAGGTAGCTCTTTTGCCCTGCCCCCCATGTTGACACCTAAATTTTAGCACATCATTTAGTGGTTAATTTGCATAGAAAATTAGGGATTAAATTTTAACCCCTAAACAAAAATATTACAATTGCATAGCATATAGTTTAGGTTCATATAGATCAATTGCATTCTACATCGAATCGGCATTGACAAGCGAGCTTAAAATTCATCACGTGAATCAAACTCGGGCATCGAACGAGACTCGGCTCACTCGGAAAGCATGGGCCGAAAATCACACGCAAAAGGGCTTGGTTGTTTTAATTTGAGCTTAAATTAGCCCATTATGCTTAATTAAAGAAAAGCCCAAATTAATTCAGCCCACTTAGAATTAAATTAAAGCCTAAACCTAAGCCCGTTAGGACTAAAAAACCCGGCTAATTGACCTAGGTTTTCATTATAAATACATGCTTATGAGGGGGCTCTCAGAATTTTTTTAAGATCAGAATTTTCATGAGGAAGCAAGAGAGAACCACAAAAGAGAGAGGAGATTTACGCATGAAAAATTTTCTTTGGCATCCACTCAGCTACATCTGCAAGTAACACCACTTTGATGCCCTTTGACTACATTGACGTTTCCCTGCTTTTGGATCATCAACCGCAAGGAGCTTCACCGGCGTTTGCACTTTGGAGTATATCAACCCACTTCGCTAGTGGTTGAAATTGGATCGAAGAACACGAGAATTCTTAGTACTCCGATTCACGTTCATCCATGGAGCCAATGAGTCTCAGCCAAAGGAAGACCACATGGAAAGTGGACAACGTCCAGCTTGAAGCGATGCAAATTTAGCCGTTAGTGGGAGATAGTGGAAGATTTGAGACAAAGGCCACGTACTGTCAACTGGGAAGAAGTCAAAAGGGAGTAGAGGTTTCCATACGGGAACCCACACGTTGAGAGAGAAAGACAAAGGTATTTGCCCTTTCCCTTTCGCGATTGCGGTTGTTATGCCTCCTACATCAACGACGGGCCTGCTCGATGCACGCCATAATCCAGTCCGATGATAGCTAGCCATGGTTAAAATTCTCTCATATTTACTATCCATTGTTCGACGCCCACTGGTTCATACCAAGCTTCGATACTTCACCAAGCAACACCGAAGTCATACCGCGACACCAACGTCCTAGCTGCCGCGCTTGTAGGTCGCCCACCATTGGTTGTCGTTTCGATCCGTGATCCTGATTCGCGAGCTCAAATTTGGAAAGAAATCTGCAAATTAGGTAATTATCTTATCCCGATTTGATCTGAATATTTTGTTGCCTAATTCGTACTTATCATTATCTAATTTTGCATATTTGAACAATAGACATTATTCCAATTAGGATTTTATTTCTTTTTTTTAAAAAAAAAAAAAAATCTTGGATATCTATTACTTTTCAAACTTGGATAGAATTTAGAATTTTCAAAATCTTTTGAATATATCCAAAATCTTTGAGATATCTACTTTTTTCAAGATGTGATCGATTAGGAAAATTTCCTAATCCGCAACCGCATACGTGGAAATAAATCTATCTATCAGGCTTTAGATAGAGTTATTTCCATAGCGGGTATTTTGAATTTTAGGATCGATCTGTCAGGCTTCAGATCGAAACTTAATTCGAAAGATTTAGTGGTTATTTATTTATTTTTTTTACTTGATTTTAATTTCGAATTTTGATAAAAAAAAATACCAAAAGATCATTCTAGAATAGGTTAATTTCTTTAGTCTAAGATTGCGTGTCTAGATAATTAGCATCTTTAATTCCGAATTTTATTAAAAAAAAATACAAAAAAATAAATAATATGCCCGTCATTAGAAATAGGTCACGTCGTCGCATGACATATAATTTGCATGTTAAGTTGCATTAATCGCATGTCAATTTTTGCACGTCATTACATATAGGTTAACTTTTATTTAAATAAGTGAAAATAAAAATTTATGCACCTTTAAACTCTAAGTTAGGATTTATCAAAATTGCCAAATTGGGTATTTTTCTTGAAATTGGTACCGAAAGGGCGTTAGGGAATCTAGCGTAACCAAGTCCCCGAATTCATAATTTCTGGTTCGTAGAAATAAAATAGTACTCCCGCTATTTTATTTAGGTTTCTAATCAACCTACCTTAAATGATTAGTGGCGACTCCTATTGAAAATATTTGCATGCTCATAATTGGACCTAAGTTGCGATTTGGTAGAGTTTGGGAGAACTCGAGCTAGGTTAGTTAATTTAATTGATCTAGTAATCCATTAGCCTAAGATCAAAAACTCCGATTTTTTTAGGTCGCGACAGCTTGGCGACTCCGCTGGGGATTAACTTGTATTTTTTTTGAAAATTTATGGAGGACTTAGGCCAAAAAAGAATTTTCAAACAAAAATCACTCGATTTGGCAAAATTTAATTGAATTCTCATTTTTAAGTGTTAAATGTTTTTGCAGGATGGGAGTTATAAGGGGAGTAGTGATTGGCTAACCCTTTGTTTTGCAGGTTTGGTGAAGTGGAATTTGGTTTAATTTTCGTACTATTGAAGTGTTTGTTGCATATAACTGTTGTGCATGATTTACAGTATTTGCACTACACCACACACAACCTGTGACCGGACCTGGGTCACACCCATAGTTTTAAGATGGTATTTAGGTGGTTCTTTAACCTTGGCGGTAAGGCTTCGCTAAAGGTTATCCCATTTGAATCCCGAAAATTTTTCCAAAAAATGGCTCAAGGGTTGTCCTCATGCACGTGAGGCTACAATGCATGGGGTTGCCCTTGTCGACCGAACCAAGCCGAAGTGATTGGACTCGACTAGTCATGACTATTGTATGCAAGGCTGCGACTAGTCATGACGATTGTACGCGAGGCTGCGACGCGTCGTTTCGTTCATCATTTCACTTTGCAAAAACCATTAGGATAGATAGATTAAGATTTAAACTCACGTTTCATGTGCATGTCTCTGTGATTGACATTTTCTCCCCGAAGACGGTAATTTCTCGAGCTTTATCTTTGGTTTTTTTTTATCTTATTTTGAGTCGGTCCATGATTTAGGTTGAGTCATTTGGCACGTGGTCTATATAAGAATGGGTCGCCTCGATATCCGTTTAGTGCCTACTCCGAAGCTGGAGCTTAAGAAGTTATGGAGCCAGTTGAAGCCAGATGGTCAACAGTACGTTCTCAAACGCATTGGATTCATGCTGCCAATCCTAGACATAGATGTTCAGAGCGGGATCATGCAGGCATTCGCTCATTTTTGGTGCCCCGAGACAACCACATTTGTGTTGGGAGGTAAGTTTGAGCTCACACCGACTCTGGAAGAATACAGTATTGCCATTGGGAAATCGATTGAGTTGGATATAGTTGAACCACCCATTAAGGTAGATCCTGTGGTAGTGCTTGCTGAATTTTTGAATTTGACTAAAAAGGAAATTGAAAAAGTGCTAAGGGGTAATTGTCAAGCATGCCCATTATCTTTTCTTATCGAATGTTTTGAAAATAACTCTGTTCTCATGAGATCTAAAATTTTTATCTTAGCTTTTTTTGGACTCATCATTTTTCCATTCCGTCAAAATGCTATTGATCCCGTCATAGCTTGGACGGTAAAACTAATATGTGGTGGAGTTAGTTTTATAAACACAATTCTAGCAAAGACTTTCATATCTCTGACACGATTCAAGAAAGGAAAAGATAGAACTTTTCGAGCCCCGATTGAGCTTTTACAAATCTGGTTTTTCTCACACCTTTCTCAATTTGGAGAAGATATGACTGTATTTGAAATGGGCATGACTGATAACCCTATTTTAAGGTTCAAACAAATACAAGATCAAACTAAGAGTTTGCACTATACGCAATGGGTCCATCTGTTCAAGGATCCAAACTCTAAGATTTTCCTTTGGCAAGCTGTGTGGTTTCGGGAGGTCGAGGCTTGACTATACCATGGCAATCAGAAGCCCGTACCTTTGATGGGCATTTATGGGGCAACCTGCTATCAGCCTCTTCGGGTTACACATCAATTCCGAGTTCTGCAGGATGTCCCACCTCCACTCAGGCCCAATGAATTTCAAGTCCAGTTCGAGAAAGACGAGTCCTACAGAGTCGAGCTTAGGCGTCATTCTGAGGCTTGGCAGAATTGTTCCACTCAGAAGCTGATTTGGCCCGCAGATGAGCTCACTGGAAGAATGAAGCGTCACTTTGCCACGGATCGGTATGTTCAGTATCATACCATCCCTGCTGAGATACTCCCGAAGATCCCGGTCGTGACAGTACGGCATACCCTTCAGACTCAAATCAAAATCAGCGAAGAAAAGGCGATGAAGGCCCAGGATAAGGCAGATGCTCTAGCTGAAGAGAATGCACGATTACGGCGTGCCTTGAAGGCCCATTCGTCTATAGATCATGTAGCCGCTAAAAAGAGGAAGACCATTTGATTTCTTGTTTGGTTTAGGGAGTTTTTCTTTTTGGGAGGAAATGTTAGCTTGCTATTAACGTTTTCTGGTAATAGATGTCAAGACATTTTCCATTCTGAGCAATTCAATGAAAAACGTTAAGTTATAATTTGTAAATTTTGGAATTAGTCCAAGTTTTTATTGAATGAAGCAATTTGGAATTTTAGGATTTACTGGACTAATTGGTCTTTTGAAAGAAATTTCATCTTGAGGATCTAAGGGATGTCATGGACCGACTCGTTATTCTTACTTGTTGTATTCATTCAATCGTTACTTTTGCAGGTAATTTGCCACGGATCCCCCTCATCCTCATAATACTCGATCGGTGACCAAAAGAAGGATGGCCAATCAAGCCGAGATTGCAGCCATGATTGACGAAAAGCTGAAAGAACACATGAATACAATCAATGAGCAGATCACGGCTGCTATGTCCAAAATGATGAGTGATCTCATGGCCAAGCAACAGCAGATCAATGCTATCTCTCAATCGGAGATTCCGCCTCCAACTCGTCAAGGTCTCCGCCTCGACAAAGCTCCTGCAGTGAATACTAATCCAACCTTTCAACTAGACGATGTCATTTTGACTGACACTAGTGCGTCTCCGGCGGCTGATGTTCTTCATCCACCCCTCAATGATGAAAATGCTAAATTGCTGGCTAAGCTCGACCAGAGATTACGTGAAGTAGAGGGAACTCAAAGTTTTCCGCCTGTTGATTTGTCTGTTTTTACTCGGGTCCAAGTGCCCGATAAATTCAAAATGCCAGCCTTCGAGAAGTATGATGGCACCTCGAACCCAATTCAGCACATCGAGATGTACCAGGGGCTCATGAACAGATATGTTTCTAATGGACCTTTAATGATTCAAACCTTTCAAGCAAGCTTGAAGGATGCTGCAATGAGGTGGTATACCAACCACCAGATCAACCGGAAAGACTCGTGGGAAGAAGTAGCAAATCTTTTCGTCAAACACTTCAAGTTCAATCTTGATGTCACCATTACAAGGGAAGACCTGGAGAGAGCTGAGCAGAAAAAAGGCGAGACTCTAAAGGAGTATGCCACTCGTTGGAGGAACATGGCGGGACAGATCATGCCCGAACCTTCAGAACGTGACTTAATGAAGTTGTTCGTGTCCACTCTATCACAGCCGGTTCGTTCACGAATGCTAGTGACGGCCGTCCAATCTTTTAGCCAGCTGATAGCCATGGGTGAGGAGATTGAATCTGGGCTCAAGAAAGGATGGTACAGTGAGTCGGGTTCATCAGGCAAGAGATTTATTAGTAAGAAAGACAAAGAGCATGCCCCTGAAGTCAACATGACTTATGTACAGAAGACGCCAGCTCAGGCCCCGAAACTACAATTTACCACCAAGCAGCCGACCTCTTATGTGCAGCAAGGCCGGCAGGACCCACGCCCGCAGCGCAAAACTCGCCAATTTACTCCACTTCCTGGAACGTTATCTCCGGTACTAGCAGTGCTAAGGAAGAAGAATTTGCTGAGTTCGGAGCCACAAAGATCTAACGCTGCCGGCTTTGCACGATACGATCCGTCGAAGAAATGCGATTACCATAGAGGTGAGGTGGGACATTCGACAGACGACTGCCAAGTACTCAAACATCGAGTACAGGATCTACTTGAGACTGGAGCGTTTGCACTACAGCCAGCCGGTAAGCCCAATGTGCAGAACAATCCACTTCCTGATCATTCGAGCAGTGCAAATGTTGTCCTTGGCCCGGCGGTCAAGCGAGTTCAAGACTTTAGGGTCCCTTTTGAAGATATGTTCGACGCTTTAGTCCGAGCTGGCTATGTTTTGACCGGTGAAATGGTATCATTCGGTGAAATAGAAAAGAAGGTGGATGAGTTGGTAAGAGAGGGAATGATTGGGATGGCTGATGAATTCGGGGTAGTGGCTACTATATCTCAGGTCATCATTGACTGGAATGAAGAACTCGCAATGCTAACCGATGAACAAGTTAAGTTGGATCCTGAGCTAATTGACATGCCCTCTCTTGAAGATGCCTCTGATGATGACCTCGGGATTGTTATACCCGATGCTTCTGAAGCATTGGTGATGGCATCACCTCAGCCTTACGCTTATGAAAGTGACAAGATGGTTCCATGGTCATACAATGTTGATCTGATAACAAGATCGGGACGAACTTATGCTGATAATCCACCTGTCAAGCCAGTGGTTGAGAAAGAAGCGAAGGAATTCCTAGCTGTGATTAAGGCTAGTGAATATAGTGTGGTTGATCAGTTGAGAAAGTTGCCTGCACAAGTCTCGTTGTTGGAACTTCTTCAGACATCAGAGAAGCATCGGGGTGCTCTTATGAAAGTTTTGAGTGAGGTTCATGTGCCCGAAAATATTGAAGAAGATAAGTTAGAGGGGTTTGTCGGGACGATCCTCCTCAAGGATCAAGTAGCATTTTCTGATGAGGAAATTCCAGTTGAAGGACGTGGTCATAATAAAGCGCTTCATATATCAGTGAAGTACAAGGAGACTCACATGGCTAGAGTGCTTGTTGATAACGGGTCAGCTTTGAATTTATGCCCGTTGGCTACTTTGAAAAGGCTAGGCATTAAACCATCTACCATGCAAGCAGCCAAGACTTCTGTTCGAGCCTTTGATGGAGCAAAGAAGGATGTGATAGGCCAGATTAACTTAGAGCTGCAAATCGGACCTTCGGTGTTCGATATTCTTTTTCAAGTGCTGGATATCCCTTCTGCTTTCAATTTTTTGTTAGGGCGGCCATGGATCCACAATGCAGGTGCAGTGCCCTCCAGTTTGCATCAGAAGATCAAGTTTGTCGCTGAGGCAAAGTTGGTTACAATTTATGGAGAAGAAGATCACCGAATCTTCAACGCGACATCGGTCCCATACATGGAGCCCGATCATGTTGAGGAGGATAGCTATCATTCATTTGAGATAGTTCAAGTTGTTCAAGCTTCCTCTGACATGCCGTTGCCGGCTCCAGAAGTTTCTAATGCAGCTATCATGGTGGCCAAGGTCATGGTCGGTAATGGTTTTAAGCCAGGTCAGGGTCTTGGGAAGGAAGGTCAAGGCATTCGTGCCCCGATTGAGACAAATGGACAATCTCACAAAGTTGGTTTGGGATATCATGGGTCGGGAAGCCGCGAACAAGACCTCGGTTGTTGCAGAGGCCAAAGAGGAGTAGGTCAAAGTCCCTTACCACCTCCTATTGACCACATTTTTCGCTCAACTGGAGTAGTGGGGGGATATGAGCATTTAAAGCCGAGCCCTACTGAGGATGATCTTGGGCTTATCTTTCCTAAGTCGCCACCAGCTCTAACTGACTCTCCTAAGAAGCATGGTAAAGCGATTTTGGTCAGTTTGTCTGATGATTCTGAAGATGATCAGCCACCTTGTATTTTCAAGAAGTCGGAGTTGAGGGTGGTCGACTTTGACTTTAATGATGGTATACCCTACCTCACTGGTTGGTTTGCTGAGACCTCCATTGGTGCAATCACTGAAGGACCACTTGAAGGGATGGGCGCTGGCCCTCAAGAGTAATTATTTCCAGTTTTCGTATCTCCCCTGCGTGGGAATCTTTATTGTTTTCGATTTTCATTCCAATTCATGTTGCACTTAGGTTTTTCAATCCAATAAGATGTAATTCATTGATTCGATATCAATAAAATTACAGAAGTTTTTATTATTTTGAACCTTGTTGAAGTACCCCAAACCAACCCGATGACGATAACCAACGATTGAAAAAATTTGTCATCTACGGTAAGAACTGAGGGTTGGGCTTCTCAAGAATTCTTGTCTCGAGGTCTTCGAAAGCAAAATGAATTTTTAAAAAAAAAGCAATGATCAATTTTCGAAAATTGCATGTAGTTAAGCCCTGTCTTGTCCTTTTGATCTATTTCCTTTATGTTTCAGGACTAATCTCGAGGCATGCGAAGGGACGGGAATCATGGATCCTCATATATATGATGCAAATCAATCTGATGACTTAGACGATTCTGATCCGAATGATGAAGAAATACAACGGAACTTGGAAATCCATGAGAAATCCAAGCCTCTAACTGTTGAAGAAACCGTGGTGATCAATCTTGGCGACACGGAGAATCCTAGAGAAGTGAAGATTGGGGCATGTCTCCCTAAAGATGTGGCTAAACGCTTGATTCAATTGTTGAAGGATTATCAAGACATCTTTGCCTGGTCTTATACTGACATGCCGGGTCTTGATCGATCAATCGTCGAACATTGTCTACCGACTGATCCTTCGGTTGAGCCCGTGAAGCAAAGGCCGCGAAGAGCTAAGCCAGAACTGGCAAAGAAGATCAAGGAAGAGGTCATGAAGCTTCTTGACGTGGGATTTATTGAGACTACCCAATATTCAGAATGGGTCGCTAATATAGTCCCAGTGTTGAAGAAAGATGGACGGGTTCGAGTTTGTGTTGACTACCGAGATCTGAACAAAGCTAGCCCTAAAGATGATTTTCCACTCCCACACATTGATGTGCTTGTGGACAGCACAGCCGGGTTCGAATTATTTTCCTTCATGGATGGTTTCTCAGGTTATAATCAGATCTTGATGAACGAGGATGATAAGTTGAAGACAGCATTTACCACTCCATGGGGGACATTTCATTACAAGGTGATGCCCTTTGGTCTCAAAAATGCTGGAGCAACTTACCAACGGGCAATGGTCACGTTGTTCCATGACATGATGCATAATGAGATTGAGATCTACGTTGATGACATGATTGCAAAAACTCGGCGTGGAGAAGATCACATAGAAACTTTGATGAAATTATTCGATAGGCTTCGCAAGTTCAAATTGCGCCTCAATCCAGCAAAATGCGTGTTCGGGGCGGCCTCTGGCAAACTACTTGGCTTCATTGTCAGTAACAAAGGGATTGAGATTGACCCGTCAAAAGTGAAGGCCATTTGTGAAATAAAATCTCCCTCTTCGGTGAAGGAAATTCGTAGCTTAATGGGTAGACTAAACTATATAGCCAGATTTATTTCTCAACTATCTGAGACAGCAAAGCCTTTCTTTAAACTTCTCAAGAAGAATGCGCTGGTTAGATGGGATGAAGAATGTGAACAGGCATTTGACAAGCTTAAGCACTACTTGATGAATCCGCCGGTGCTTGTTCCGCCGACACCGGGGCAACCTCTGACACTGTACCTTACAATCCACAGTGAATCCTTAGGCGCTATGCTTGCTCAAAAAAGTGAAGAGGATGGAAAAGAGCGTGCAATTTATTATTTGAGTAAGAAGTTTACAGCTTCTGAGATGAACTATTCTGAAATAGAAAGAACGTGCGCCGCATTGGTTTGGGTGCTACACAAGTTGAGGCAATACACTTTGCATTATCAGATATTGCTTGTAACAGAATGTGATCCCATCAAATATTTGCTCAATCAACCCGCTTTGGTTGGAAAACTGGCAAAATGGCAGATTCTCATCTCAGAATTCAATGTTCAATTCTTGTCTCAAAAATCAGTCAAAGGACGAGTAATTGCTGATGTCCTGGCCGAAAATCCTGGGAAAAATGAGGATCTGGGTCCGTTAGAGGATAGAGTCATGCTAATTAATGAGTATGTATGGACCATGTATTTTGATGGGGCCGTAAACTTATCAGGATCAGGTATCGGGGCCGTTTTAATATCCCCAGGCGGTCAACATTATCCAGTGGCTGCAAAATTGATATTTCCTTGCACGAATAATATCGCTGAATATGAAGCATGCATCATCGGGTTACAAGCCGCTATCGAAATGGGAGTAGCTCGACTTAAGGTGTTCGGGGATTCAACCCTCATTATTCTTCAGACCGTTGGTAAGTGGCAAACTAGGAATGCTAAGTTACAGCCCTATCACGCCTATTTAGAGGAGTTAGTGGAAGAGTTTGAAGACATTTCCTTCGAATACTTGTCGAGGACTCAAAACCATTTTGCCGATGCTTTGGCTACTTTATCGGCAATGCTACGAGTGACAAGTGGGTTAGAAGTTGAACCTTTAAAGATAGAGGTTTTACAGAAACCAGCTTATTGCATGGCCACGACAGAAGAGTCTGACGGCAAGCCGTGGTATCATGATATCAAGGCATATCTTCAAACACAGGAATTTCCTGACAAAAGTACCGCATCTGACCAGAAGTATATCAAGAAAATGGCGTCAAAGTTCTTCTTGAGCGGAGAATGTCTATACAAGCGGTCCTATGATTCGGTCTTATTAAGGTGTGTTGATTCAACTGAGGCTGTTCATTTGATGCTAGAAGTACATGAGGGAGTATGCGGTCCGCACATGAATGGTTATATGCTAGCAAGGAAGATAATGATGATGGGTTATTACTGGCTCACTTTAGAGAGTGATTGCATTCAACATGTCCGAAGTTGTCACAAATGCCAGATCCATGGTGACAAGATTAATACTCCCCCGAATGAATTACATCAGATGTCTGAACCATGGCCATTCTCTATGTGGGGCATTGATGTGATTGGCCCAATCAATCCTAAAGCGTCAAATGGACATCGGTTTATCCTAGTCGCTATCGATTATTTTTCGAAGTGGATTGAAGCCATGTCCTATACATCAGTGACAGCACGGAATGTGGTGAAATTCATTCGTCGAGACATCATTGCTCGATATGGTGCACCTGAGACCATAATTACTGACAATGGGTCGAATCTGAATAATAAATTGGTGGATGATCTGTTCAAGGAGTTCAAGATCAAGCATCTGAATTCCTCTCCATATCGTCCGCAGATGAACGGAGCGGTCGAAGCAGCCAACAAGAATATCAAGAAAATTTTGGCTAAAACAGCTGAGAACTATCGTGATTGGCATGAGAGATTACCATTTGCACTTATGGCATATCGGACTTCTATCCGGACATCTACAGGGGCAACTCCATATTCTCTTGTGTACGGTATGGAAGCAGTCTTACCTGTTGAGGTTGAAATTCCTTCGTTACGTATTCTTTCACAGGTACAATTGTCAGAAGCAGATTGGATCCAGCAGAGATTAGACCAGTTGAACCTGATTGATGAGACAAGGCTTAGAGCTATATGTCATGGCCAGTGCTACCAACAACGAGTTGCTAAATCTTTCAACAAGAAAGTCAAGCCTCGACATTTTCAGGTAGGCGACCTTGTCCTGCGGAAATTATTGCCGATAGTTCCTCTTGCAGAAGGAAAATTTGCTCCAAATTATGGCGGCCCGTACATTGTGAAGAAAGTCCTTCCAGGAGGTGCTTTGATTTTGGCCGAGATGGATGGTCGTGTTTTTTCCAGTCCAATTAATTCTGATTCTGTGAAGAAGTATTACACTTGATTTGTACTCCTTCTAACTTTATCTCAAATTGAATTTCATGAATCAATTCATGTTACTAAGCTTTGTTTGAGGAAAGCTTTTGATCTGGCAATCTATTTCTATCCTAATGAAGTGATCATATTGCATGAGAGACTTCAAGATGACGAAAGGCAAGCCATTTCCATACATGTCCTGAATAATAATCCCCAATGCGAGTTGAGTGAAAATTCCGTGCTGACAAGGTAAAGGATTATCTCACGAAAAGTATGACGACCAAAATGATAAGAGGCATTCATTTCCTCTATCTAAACACTACAGGTTATCACTTGCTTAACCCTTTGAACGGAGTTTCATTTGTTACCCCTGTCAGGGACAACCCCCATACTGGGGCAATTTCTTAGAAAGTTCAAATTGGTTAGAATTTTCTTGCTTTCACTTGCATCGATCTTCAAGTATATTTACTGCATCAAAATTCTGTGTTAGCTTGAGTGCCTTAGATATGACAAAGAGCATTTCTTTCGCTATCCTACACACTTTATCCGTTGCTTAGCCCATTTGAGCCTACAATTTCATTTCATAAGAACCCAATTGGTGATCATCCCTCACACTGGGGCAAGGTAAAAACCATTGCTATCTGCACAGCATATTCGGAGCGCCAATGAAGACCCTGAGGATCCAAATGTTAGTCATTCAGTCAAAACAAGCCAAAGTGTGGCTGGCCAATGTATGCATTGTAGACAGTATATGTCAAAAGTCAAAAAAAAAAAAAAAAAAAAAAAAAAAAAAAAAAAAAAAACTAGGGGGCATGAAAAAGCAGTGTGCCTGGTAAAAGCAAGGCCAATGCTAGTAAAAATGATGAGAGAAAGAAAGGCTTTGGTGAAAACTGAGTCAATATGCAAGATCATTCTTCAAGGAAGAGACCATTTGAAAGTTCATTTGTGGAGCAATTGCTAGAGATAGATCAATGGTACCAGTAGCATGATTGGATGATCACCAATTTCCATGTTCATAATACCCCCTTTGATGGAAATAGGCCATTCATTTCAAGCCTACCCGAATCTACGTTATAACCCTTACCGAAGTCTCTTCAGAATAGGGCACTTAAGTTAACGTAGAGTTTCAAATGCTTATAAGTGTTGCTCGAAGAAGTGCGAGCAAGATTTTTCTATCTCATTTTTTTTGCAGCATTCCTGACTTGTAAACCCGGAGCAGCTGATGATATCATTTCTTTCAAAGCCATGACTCTCATGAGTCCCCATTGTGAAACCTTTGACCAAGCCTGCGTTTCAGTCCTTATGAAAGACCTCTCGGATTGGTCAAGTTATACTGATTGTGAGAATATCCGAACCATTGTCAAGCACGATGAAGAGAGTTCGAGTGATTCTTATACCCGCATCAAAGGTCGGGTCAAAAGCCTTTCATTGAGAGCGAATGAAAAGTTCTTTCTGATTAAAGGTCTCTCATTTAATGTGATCAAATTGTCAAAAGGACGAAATTATTGTTCTTATTGATATATTCCCCAGTGAAGCTTAATAATGCAAGCAGATTCATGAATTATGTTTTCTCTGCTCCTGCGCATGTGTTGTTTTAACCTTTTCTCAGGTAAAAACAGGTGCAATGCAATTGGCGTTGCCATTTTTATAACACAAGAAGAAATCAGGTACGTTTACTAATTATTCTTCATTATTTCTCCCTCCGGAATAGGAGAAATTATCTCTTTCATATGTTTACCAAGTGGAATAGGTGAAATATCTCTGGATGTTGCTAAGTGAAGTACGAAGCACACCCCATCTCTTGGTGTTGCCAAGTGGAGTACACGGCACACCTCATTTTATGTTGCCAAGTGGAGTACGCGGTAGCATAATACCCCATTTCATGTTCGCCAAGTGGAGTACGCGGCAGCACAGTTTCTCATTTTGTGTTGTCTAGTGGAATAGACAACACACCCCATTTAAATGTTTGCCCAGTAGAACAGGCAGTATAGTTTTTCATTTCGTATTCACCCAGTGGAATAAGTGGCGCAACTAACCTCATGATCACCCAATGGAAGAGGTGACATGATCCTTTTCGTGATTGCCCAGTGGAATAGGCAACACGTCCCATTTTTTCTTTATATCCTGCGCTATTTCGCATCTGTAGGAAACTACAGGTAACGAATAGGCAATTCTGTACCTTGAGAACCTTACTTCCAGTGGACTAGAAGTTTGGAGTTCGAGGGAGTTAGCAGCATTATAAAGCATCCCTCACTTGGACGCTTTTTGTGCGATCCGTATGTAAGGCTCTTTCACCTCTCTTCATGAAGTGAGAAGCCTTAGCATACGTTCCTTATTGTTTGCATATCACGCATCATTGCATTTTTAAAAATTAAAAAAAAATCATTCATTATTTTGCATAGTTTAAATTTAGGTCTCAGTCTTTGAGCGAAACCTCTGCGAGCCTCCACTCAAAGAGGGGCAGCTGTTGACACCTAAATTTTAGCACATCATTTAGTGGTTAATTTGCATAGAAAATTAGGGATTAAATTTTAACCCCTAAACAAAAATATTACAATTGCATAGCATATAGTTTAGGTTCATATAGATCAATTGCATTCTACATCGAATCGGCATTGACAAGCGAGCTTAAAATTCATCACGTGAATCAAACTCGGGCATCGAACGAGACTCGGCTCACTCGGAAAGCATGGGCCGAAAATCACACGCAAAAGGGCTTGGTTGTTTTAATTTGAGCTTAAATTAGCCCATTATGCTTAATTAAAGAAAAGCCCAAATTAATTCAGCCCACTTAGAATTAAATTAAAGCCTAAACCTAAGCCCGTTAGGACTAAAAAACCCGGCTAATTGACCTAGGTTTTCATTATAAATACATGCTTATGAGGGGGCTCTCAGAATTTTTTTAAGATCAGAATTTTCATGAGGAAGCAAGAGAGAACCACAAAAGAGAGAGGAGATTTACGCATGAAAAATTTTCTTTGGCATCCACTCAGCTACATCTGCAAGTAACACCACTTTGATGCCCTTTGACTACATTGACGTTTCCCTGCTTTTGGATCATCAACCGCAAGGAGCTTCACCGGCGTTTGCACTTTGGAGTATATCAACCCACTTCGCTAGTGGTTGAAATTGGATCGAAGAACACGAGAATTCTTAGTACTCCGATTCACGTTCATCCATGGAGCCAATGAGTCTCAGCCAAAGGAAGACCACATGGAAAGTGGACAACGTCCAGCTTGAAGCGATGCAAATTTAGCCGTTAGTGGGAGATAGTGGAAGATTTGAGACAAAGGCCACGTACTGTCAACTGGGAAGAAGTCAAAAGGGAGTAGAGGTTTCCATACGGGAACCCACACGTTGAGAGAGAAAGACAAAGGTATTTGCCCTTTCCCTTTCGCGATTGCGGTTGTTATGCCTCCTACATCAACGACGGGCCTGCTCGATGCACGCCATAATCCAGTCCGATGATAGCTAGCCATGGTTAAAATTCTCTCATATTTACTATCCATTGTTCGACGCCCACTGGTTCATACCAAGCTTCGATACTTCACCAAGCAACACCGAAGTCATACCGCGACACCAACGTCCTAGCTGCCGCGCTTGTAGGTCGCCCACCATTGGTTGTCGTTTCGATCCGTGATCCTGATTCGCGAGCTCAAATTTGGAAAGAAATCTGCAAATTAGGTAATTATCTTATCCCGATTTGATCTGAATATTTTGTTGCCTAATTCGTACTTATCATTATCTAATTTTGCATATTTGAACAATAGACATTATTCCAATTAGGATTTTATTTCTTTTTTTTAAAAAAAAAAAAAAATCTTGGATATCTATTACTTTTCAAACTTGGATAGAATTTAGAATTTTCAAAATCTTTTGAATATATCCAAAATCTTTGAGATATCTACTTTTTTCAAGATGTGATCGATTAGGAAAATTTCCTAATCCGCAACCGCATACGTGGAAATAAATCTATCTATCAGGCTTTAGATAGAGTTATTTCCATAGCGGGTATTTTGAATTTTAGGATCGATCTGTCAGGCTTCAGATCGAAACTTAATTCGAAAGATTTAGTGGTTATTTATTTATTTTTTTTACTTGATTTTAATTTCGAATTTTGATAAAAAAAAATACCAAAAGATCATTCTAGAATAGGTTAATTTCTTTAGTCTAAGATTGCGTGTCTAGATAATTAGCATCTTTAATTCCGAATTTTATTAAAAAAAAATACAAAAAAATAAATAATATGCCCGTCATTAGAAATAGGTCACGTCGTCGCATGACATATAATTTGCATGTTAAGTTGCATTAATCGCATGTCAATTTTTGCACGTCATTACATATAGGTTAACTTTTATTTAAATAAGTGAAAATAAAAATTTATGCACCTTTAAACTCTAAGTTAGGATTTATCAAAATTGCCAAATTGGGTATTTTTCTTGAAATTGGTACCGAAAGGGCGTTAGGGAATCTAGCGTAACCAAGTCCCCGAATTCATAATTTCTGGTTCGTAGAAATAAAATAGTACTCCCGCTATTTTATTTAGGTTTCTAATCAACCTACCTTAAATGATTAGTGGCGACTCCTATTGAAAATATTTGCATGCTCATAATTGGACCTAAGTTGCGATTTGGTAGAGTTTGGGAGAACTCGAGCTAGGTTAGTTAATTTAATTGATCTAGTAATCCATTAGCCTAAGATCAAAAACTCCGATTTTTTTAGGTCGCGACACCCCATGACAGACTCCGTCATGGATGAGACATATTATAGCTTTTCCGTAGTTCACTTTCAAAGCGTTAACCTTTCCTTGATACGCGTTTGACCCATTCCCATTCTTCGTTCTCATATATGTTTCCCGTCTCTCGTTATTCAAAGTCAGACAAAATGTAATCTCTTGCTATTATCCAGTCAAAAACCAAAACCCAGTCTAACATATTCGAAGTCGTAGAACTCCCCCGTCTTTTGATTTATAAATAGCCCGACAACCCCCGAACACAGCCCCACATATCTTCTCATCGTCATTTTTGTGCGCATTAACGTTGTCCACCGCCGGGAAGAAGAGATCAGAGAGAGAGAGAGAGAGAGAGAGAGAGAGAGAGAGAGAGAGAGAGAGAGAGAGAGAGATGAGGTTCTCAAGGTCAGGTTCCATGGCTGTAATCCTGCTCCTCCTCATGGGATCGATGATGGTGCAACAAAACGAGGCATGCCGGTTGCTCGGCGAAGTAGCGTGGGCCCGGCAAGGCCATCTCCTCCTACAGGCTCTACAGAAGGGCCCGGTCCGTCCGCCTGGAAACGGGTGCTCCTACACGGGTGGTGGCGGGGCACCCTGCACAGCCGCGCAGAATTTCGCTGCAGGCCGCTCTGTGCGGGTGGCTCCTCCGAATGCGTACCCAAATCGCGTGCCTCGCTTCAGCATGGCAACCGATATTAAAGAAGTGGTTCCGTCGTGAAGTCATATCGAATGGTATGCCATCGTTGGAAGCTGTATAAATTCAAAGGAGTTATGTGTAGCTAGTAGAGAAATTAATGTATCGATTGCATTCATTTTTTTCCCCAAGCAATTTGGGATTCATGACGTCCAAATAATTGTAATGTGAACACATTTGCAAATAGATAAAGAAAGTGAATTCTTTTTCAAGATGTACTTTTTTTGTAGCCACAGAGCTATATCGTACCATAGACGTAATTTTGCCATTTTCTCTCTCAAATATTTGTCGGAGGGAAGTTGCAAAGTCAGCCGATGAACTGGTCGAATCGGATTGGGCAATGGATGGTTCCAAATTCGGATGTTCCAAATTCGAAGCTTGGGCCCAATGTGTTGGAGGTTGATGTTTTAGTGGAGGCTATCAATCCTCTACAGTCTACACTAAAGTGGTAGTTGCATCGGGCGTCTATTCCTAAACGAACAAAATGCTCCTACTTTTTTTGAGAAATTTACTCCAAGTGAGTCAAAATCTAACCCATCTCTCTCTCTCTCTCTCTCTCTCTCTCTCTCTCTCTCTCTTTGTGCCATTGCTATGCTCATGGTGGTCACAAGTAGCAATACAGGTCCAAGAGCAATGTCGGATCTGAGGTCATGATTTCATATATAAGGTAGCTGCTTAATAAACACACAATTGTTAGTAAAATACTCGTAATTTCCCATAAATAACACTTAGAAATAGGATTTTCAATAAGTCACCCGTCTCTCGTACATTTGCTGAACTTAAAAGAAAATACCCATTCTTTTGGGGTAAAACTAATTATACACATAAAAACCACACACGATACTATACTCGTCTATAATACTTCGATGTTTGGTTTATTTTATATCTTTTCATTAGTCAATTAATAAATGAAAGATACTTTAAATCATGTCTTATTTACACAAGTGAATACAACACTATTTTGATTTAAGGTTAATACCACGAAAAATCCTAAACTAGTACACATGTGACAATTTTACCTTGAATTAATTTGTTGACCACAAAAAACCCCAAACTGGTACACTTGTGATAATTTTACTCAAAACTAATTTTTTGACCATGAAAAACCCTAAACTGATATATCTGTGACAATTTTACTCAGAACTAATTTTTTGACTACTGAAAACCCCAAACCGGTACACTTGTGATAAATTTACCCCAATTTAATTTTTTGACTATAAAAAATCCCAAACTTGTATATTTTTAACAAATTTACCCTCTGTTAAATTGAATTAATATAACAAAAAATCACAAATTCGTAAACTTGTGACAAATAGAGGGATAAAACTATAAACTAGTACACCTACCAACTACCACGTTTCATCAAACTTAGCAATTTAATAGTAAAATTTAACGGAAACTAATATAGCGTAAATTTGTCATATGTGTACTAGTTCGGGATTTTTTGTGGTTAAAAAATTAGTTCTGGATAAAATTATCATATATATACTAGGTTGGGGTTTTTCGTAATTAAAAAATTAGTTCGGGGTAAAATTATCACAGATGTACATGGTCAAAAAATTAGTTGGAGATAAATTTATCATAAATGTATCAGTTTAAGATTTTTCATGATATTAACCCTTTGATATATCATTAGATAGTACGAAAGAGTAACAAAATTTAATTATTGGATATGATGTTTTTCTAGGATATTGTACTTACAATAGTTTTATCTTTATATGCTGGTTTTTATTTATGATACAATTGAATTAAACTCATAATAACATTATCTTTTGATTCTATTATATTACTGTCAAATTTTTTAGATACTTTTAAGGAGAATGACAATATCTATTTTACCTTATTATTTCATCCTATATAATTCACACAGTGTTTAGTTTAACAATTTATAATGAAATAATCTCTCAATTATACGAAAAAATTCACAAATCTTATTACAAGATTTATTTGACTTTGACACTCTCAAATTGTTTTAGGCTATAATTCACAAGAAGTCGTCTCTCGGATGCTTTATACCGAAGACACTTTTTATATAGGAAAATGCTTGGACGGCGGTGGGATTAAAAATGACGGTGTTACCGTCTAACGCCAGCCGCAAATTTGTTTTTGAGGAAGCTGGAAGACTTCTTGAACAATTTTCAACTTTTGACTTCTATGTTTTCTTTTTTTATTGTTTTTTTTACTTTTATATTTCCTTTTTTTATTTGGTCGAAACTTATATATTTCCTTTCCAAGCTCAAATTTGAAGGCAAAATCAGAGGAGGCCCCCTGTTCTTTCCACTATTGCAGGCAAGATACAATTAAATCTTCTATTCCTAAATCAACCCCTAACTAATTAAATCATCTAATCCTAAATCCGCTAAAGTGAATTTTCTTCAATATAAAAAAGAAAGAATAATTTAAATACGGAAATATAAATAATCGCAAATAAAAAAATATTATGACTAACTAAAAGAAATTGTTGGTGTTATTATAAAGATCTATTAAATTTCAAAAAAGAAAAAAAAAACATTAGCTTTAAAACTAATACCAAAATCATTGTGCAATGAAATGGCTCCTCATTACTTTTGCTTGAATCAAATTGCTTTAGAAGAACTTTCCGGTGACCTAAAATTAAGACCAATTATATCAATTATGCATAAAACAAGAATGATTTAAAGAAACAAATCAAAGCCATAATATTCAAGAACATTGATTCTATGGGCCCTCTTTTGATTGTTGTCTCTAAATTTATATTTCCGTATTTAAATTATTCTTTCTTTTTTGTATTGAAGAAAATTCACTTTAGTGGATTTAGGTTTAAAGGATTTAATTAGTTATGGTTTAATTTAGGATTAGAAGATTTTATTGTATCTTGCCTGCACTAGTGGAAAGAACAGTGGGCCCCCACTAATTTTGCTTTCAAATTTGAGCTTGCAAAGGAAAATATAGAAGTAAAAAACAAACAAACAATAAAAAAACGAAACGTAGAAGTGAAAAGTTGAAACCTGTTCAACAAGTCTTCTAGTTTCTTCAAAACAAATTTGTGGTTGGCCTTAGACGGTTCCACTGTCATTTTTAACCCCACTGTCGTGCTAGCCGCTCCTTTTTACAAATAGATAAAAGTTTGATCTAAAAAAAAAAAACCTACTCAAATTAGATCACTCAAATAGGAAATCAACTATTCAAATTATGTAATTTTTTTTCGAGAGTCAAACTCGACGCATATTTTTAAAGAGTAAATATAGGGTACACCTCACTTGCCAAGTGAGCAATGAATCACTCCATTTATTGATCGACATGTGTACGGAGGGACCCACATCTCAGATTATTCAGAAACCCTTTCTCACTCGCCTTCTCTCTTCCATATACACCACCACCTCGTCCAACTCCACCGTTACTCCATTTCAAGCTGGAGCTCAAGGTCAAAGCAATCGGTGACTAGGTGAGGTTAGAAGGCGAACTCCATTTCTCAGCCTACCTAAGCATGTGAGCATGAATCTCTCTTCCGAACCAGTCGTCCCATCGTCCTTTGGAAGGCCGAACCAGACGACCAGATGATGCTCGACCTCAATCTCTTCACCTTCTCTCTCTGCTTCCTCCTCTTCTTACCCCACGCCCAGAATCGCACCCCGCCCTCGGCAACCTCGTTGGCTTCCTCCGGAACCGCCACCGCTTTGCCAACTGGGTCAACACCTTCGATCGCTAGCCACGAGTTCACCACCAGGTCGCTCAAGCACTTCATCTCGAAGACCGTCGGCCGCAAGATCTCCAACTGCCTCCTCCCCTTCCTCTCTAGAGCCTGCGACGAGGGCAGAGTCGTCAACCTCCAGGAGGTGTTGCAGAGATTCACCTTCGACAGGGATGTTAATGGAGGAGAGAAGTTGAGTGACAAAGGGTTTTCCAGAAAATCTGAAACGTGGGCTCCACTGGACGCGTGTCGATCAGTGAACGGAGTAATTTCTTGCTAACTTAGCAAGTGAGACGTGCCCGATATTTGCTCATGCTCAACCTATGCAATTTACTTAGATGCTCCTCGATTGCAAAGCTTTTAAGACCAAGCTATATGGTCCGGTCAAAGCTAGGAATTTCGTTAGGTATCAGTAGTGTAATGAGGCTCCCACGTATGATCGGCGTTTTAGCACTAAATGCTTGAAAGGAAACACTTCGTTTTTCCAACTTCACTATGAAAATTCTCTTAAACACATTCGTCCCGTGCTATGAATCTCAGTCTCTTGCCCACCGCAATAGTCAAAAATCAAGACCCACCTAACATTTAATAAAGACTAAGCGATTTCAATATAAATAGAGGACGTCCTCACAAGACATTTCACGCCTATCATATAACACCTCTCATTAAGCTACACGAAAAATTTTTACCCAACGAGAGAGGGAAAAAGAAAGAGAGATGAAGAAGCTGCCGCGTTAATCAGCAGCATTTGCTTTGGTTTTGCTGCTGCTGCTGGGAATGTGGACGTAACCAATTGAAGCAGGAAGGATGCTCATTAAAGGCAAAGATGAAGATGAAGAAACGGGGCGGGCTAATTATCGGCCAAGCGGTCTTCTAGCTTTCCAGATCCTGCAAAAGGGTGAGATTCGTCCTCCCGGAAATGGTTGCCGCTCCACCGGCAGTTGTACCTGTCCACCCTAAATCAGAACGGAAGAGATGAAGGATTGGAGTAGGAGTTATTCTTACGGAAAAGGGATAGATTTTGTGTTTTACTGGTTCCTTGTGTTTCTAAGATTTAATTATAGCAATAACACAAGTGAATGAACAAGTTTCTATATATGCGAAAGTTACGTTCTCGAAAGAGTAAAATCAAGTAGTCCGTGTTGTACAAAAGTACTTTAAAAAACTTGTTTCCCGTACTTTCTCTAGCCCGACATTGTTTGTCATTTTTTTTACATTATTAACGTGCCCACTTTAATAAATTAGTTTGTAGGTTAGAGACATTAATTTTTTTTTCATTTTCTCTAATGGGTGTTTGATAAGTGCTCTTGAAGATAGTTTCGCAATCAAATTCTACTGTGTGTCGATTAACCAACAGCGAATGTGTGAACCATTTTCTTAATGCTCAACTGATTTGTAGGAGAGTAGAGTCAGGAACCTCAAAATACACGAAAGAAAGGGAGAATTTTAACGCAATTCGATTTTTGAGTTTTCTTGCTTTATGAATATAGTGGAACTTCTTGTGCAGAGTATGAATAGAAAACTGACATTATTAACGAGAAAAGAAAAGGAGGGGGAGAATACGGGACCCTTTTCCTGCTGAGTTCGAAGCTATACAAGCAATTTAACCTTGAAAATAAGGAGAAAAAAGATTAACAAATTAATGTTCCGTTTGTTTCACGCAAAATGAGTGATCTATAAAATATTTTTCTAAAAATAATTACTTATATCACTTGAAATAATTAACCAACGAAAAATATTTTTATTATCGATAATAATTTATGTTTAAATATTTTCGTGGATGGTGCAAATGTTTTTTTCATTTATTAATTTTTATAATTAATACAATTGATAATTTTTAGGAAAATATTTTTCAAATTATTCAATTTTTTGCGAAAGAAACGAAGTGTAAAATAGAATTAAGACTTCATGGAGCTATGACTTCTTCCCCCTTGGCAATCAAGCGTTGACACCTATTTTAATTTGCTCAAAATTAATTGCACAAAATTTAGGAGTTAATTTTCTTTAATTTCTAAAACAAAAAAATATTTCTATTTAATTACATTGCATATAGATATTAGGTACATTTGTATAAATATGGTCTATTAAAGTATTTTTTAAAAAAAAATTTCAAAAAAAAAAAAACCGAGTTGGGCCGAGTCGGGGCCAGGTCGATCCAGCCCTTTTCTTTTTTCCTTTTCCCCACATGGGCTTAGTCCACTTTCTTTTTCTTTTTTTCTTTCCCCTCTGTGCGAGCTGGGCTTGACCCGGCCAAGCTCCTTCTTCCTTCTCCTTCTTCTCCTTCGCGTCGGCCCCTCTCTCTCTCTCTCTCTCTCTCTCTCTCTCCTGTTTTCCCCTGCATCCGACCGTCCAAAGCAACCATTGGTGAAGCGACCCTCGCCATTCCTATCAAACTAGAAGATGGCCAAAGGAGCACGCCAACAGGCTGGCATTAATGGCCAGTCCCGTCTTTCTCGAAAACCCGGCCCTATTTCCTTCCTTCTTCCTCTCTTCTTCTTCACTGAATCGGCCCCCTTGCACCGGCCTAAATTGGCCACAAAAATCTCGAATAGGTATAGGTTGGTGCAGGCTGTCGTCAATAGACGTAATGGAGCAGAGGGGATGCGTTGTCATCTGTTATATAAGCCGGAGAGAGAGAGGGAGGCAGGGTTGGCCATTTTTGAGAGAAAATAGAGACAAAGAGAAGAGAGAGAACAAACAGAGAAAGAACATATTGAGGTCACGCTGGAGCGAGAAGGAGAACCAGTAGCATCGCCGTCGCCCCTAGATTGGCTAAGGAGAGCCCCCCCCCCCCCAAGACGCACCATCAATTGGTGAGCCTCTCACGGTCTCCTATTTTGCCTTGTTTTGGTGTTCGGTTTGGTTGGGATTTGCGCCGGCCATTTCGCGCAAATTTTGGCCCATACCGTTGTCCCTATAGTTTGTATGTCATCGTCAAAGATAAGGACAGGTTGCCGGAGAACGGTGGGGCCTCGAAATAAGTCGGAATGCCTTTGTTTTGGTTGTGTATGCCAGGTGTTCAACGAAATGCTTTAATGAGGCCGGTTTTGTTTTGGTTGTTGGCTGGCAAGCAGGCGGTCGGACGGCGATCTTGGTGGGTGAGGAGACTTAGTGATGGTCCTTAGAGGTTGATTTTAGGCCAGCGCTGGCCTGGGTCGTCGGTGAGAGGCCAATTTTGGCTTCGCTAGCGTCCCCGCATATTTGTGCATGCGGGATTGACTCGACGCGAGTCAATGCCTTGGGTCGGATTCGACCGGCTCGGATCAATCAACCCGACCTAGGTCAATGCCCTAAGTGGGATCCGTTGACCCGGGTCAGATCCGACTGACCTGGATCCACGACCCGACTCATTTTTAATATTATAATATTATTTTATTAATAAATATTTTTATATAAAATTATTTTAAAAAAAATTAAAAAATTTTCTTTATAATTTTTTAAAAAGTTTTTTTGAATTTTTTTCTTTTAAAATTAGGTTATAATTTAGATATAGTATTGTCTAATATTTTCCTAAATTATGTAACACATATGAATGTTTTGATTTGTTGTTGTATTATTATTATACATGTTGTTTTTAATTAAATTATAATTGCATAAATTGCCATGTTTAAATTAATTAAACCTATAGGGTTATACGGTAGTACTTTGCATGCTTTTTTTACTACTGTTATATTATTATTATTATGCATGTTTTTAATTAGAATATAATTGCATGAATTATTATGTTTTAATTGTTGTCTGCCTTAGTTAGGGTTAGAACCTTAGGCTGTATATCTGTCCTGACTACTAATCGTTTATGATTATATACTCGCTTGATCACCTCACATGTTAGGAGAAAAGTCCCAAAATTAATCCAAATTACCTGATAAATATTTTCAGGAATGAACAGAGTAAAAAGGTACCGAAAGGGCATTAGTTATTCAACTAGTGTAACTAAGTCACCGAACTCATTTAATCTCTGGTTTGTAGGAATATGATGATTTTCCTATCACTTTATTTGGGTTTCTAATCGACCCCCCCAAATCGATTATGGCGACTCCTTGATATAAACCACTTGCAGGTTAAAAAACTAAATCCTAAATCGCGATATAGTATGGGCTTGGGAATGCCCGAGTTAAATCCTAAATCTAGACTTAGCACGTACCAAGCGAGACCCCCTTTTTGTATGTTAAGAAAAATGGAGGTCGGTTGCGACATCAAGGAATTGATTTAGTGGTTTTAGAAACCCACGAGTTTATGGGTTATGAGCGTGCATTATGAATTTAATCTATTAGGCTTATAGGAGCAACAACTCATACTCTAGGAGATCAACCACACACAAAAAATTCAGCTTTCCAATCTCTCCCTAATGGGAGCTTCTCTCTCCCTTCCACTTCCGTTGTAGGACGCTTTGCTTGCCAGACTTGATTGCTATAGAGCAAAGTAAGGCCGTCAACAAAACCCGCGCCGGCCCGGTCCGACCCTAAAATTTGGGATATTTTGGGGTTGGGTCTTGTCTTCTTTGGGTAGGGCTTTTTAAGTGTGGGCATTACTAAGTTTGGGTAGGGTTGGGCCCAACCCATTAACACCACGAAACCACCCATGGGCCACAATCCTCTCTCTCGTCTCTCCCCTTCTCTCTCCTCTCTCTCACTTTCTGCGTAGTCGCAGAGCACGAAATACCTTCTGACTCAACCGTCTCCTGGATTCATTCAACATCATCTTGCCGGAGGAGATTCGAAATCCTAATTCCTGCGAGCGCCTCTCCCCCTCTCCGATTCCGATCTCCCTAATTCGAAACCCTAGTTCCGACTTCCCGAGGTATTCGATCTCCTCCTTGTTTCGCTCTCTCGATATCGAATCAATTCGTCGGATTTCTCGAGCTTCTTCTTCTTCTTCGAATCGTTTGCCTTGGTCGTTTTCTGGATCTGATGATGTTGGTTGGTTTGATAGGCTCCGTCGTTTTGCTTGATTTGATCTGAAGCAAGAACTTCCCATACGAAGCAGACTGCTCGCAAGTCCAACAGTGGGAAAGCTCCCAGGAAGCAACTCGCCACCAAGGTATAGTGTTCTTCCCTTTAGGGTTTTTGCAAGCCGTTCAATTGCTGTGGGTTTCTTTGTTGCCTTTGGTGTTATCGTATAGGAAGTGTTTCGATTCGTGGTAAAATATAGGGGGTTTGGTTGTTCTCGTTTTGATTTTGGTTGTGTAAATGGGAAATCTCAGGCTGCGAGGAAATCGGCCCCGACCACCGGCGGAGTGAAGAAGCCTCACCGTTACCGCCCGGGGATGGTGCCAAAAGAGCAACGAGCTACTGATCCGCAAGCTGCTTTCCAGCGCCTCGTTCGTGAAATCGGTCAGGACTTCAAGGTATGTGATGATGACGATGAAAAGTGAAGTTTCTGTTCGCATGCCCCGTGTTCAAGTTCTGACTTTTTTTTCCTCCGTCATTTTCATTCGTGATCAGACGGACTTGAGGTTGCATAGCCATGTGCAGGAAGCTGCGGAGGCTTCCAATCCATCTGCCGCCAAAAACAAAAACCCGAAACCCGACCTAGTCTGGCCCGGACCGACCCGGCCCTTGTGGTATATGCTGAATAGGGTCTTGGCCGGGTCTGGGCGGGTCAAGCGTGACCCTGTTGATTTCGAGTCAAGTAGGGTATCATGAAAGTCCGACCTGACCCGACCCATTGATACCCCTAGAGCAAAGTGCATTTGTGAGTGGAAGGAAAATTCATGATAACATCTCAATTGTCCATGAGGTGCTACATCAGCTGAGATTAAAAAAGAGAAAAAGAAAATTTCAAGTTGTGCTAAAACTTGACATGAAAAAGGCTTATGACAAAGTTGAATGAGAAATTTTGGAAGCAAGTATGCTGAAAATGGGATTTTGTTGTCAACGGGTAAAGTGGATTATGTAGTACGTCAGCTCGGTGTCCTTTAGTGTCAAGTTAAATGGGGAGCCTCCACCCTATTTCAACCATCAAGTGGAATTCGACAAGGTGACCCCCTCTTCCCCTATCCATATTCTGGTTGAAACGTGTTATCTTTTTAGATGAAAAAGGCAATGGAAGATGGAAGTATAAAGGGAATCAAGCTGAATAGACCCTGCCCCATGTTATCTCGCCTCTTGTTTGCAAATGACTCGATTTTCTTCCTTGATAGAACAATTGTGGAATGCTAGAATCTTGCGGCCGTGTTTCCTTTTCCCGATTTGCTTTATCTTACATCATGAAGCATCACCTGAGCTGAGTTCACCAATTGCTATGGATTTGGTTGTCTTCGGAACATGAAGTTGTTCCTTGATTTCCAAATAAGCCGAAGAATAGTTGCGAGTAGCTCGAAGGGTACATATGTGGCTCTAGAGTCCAAAAGCCATTCTTCGATTCTTGAAAGACCTTGATTGAGAATTTTGATTTGAAGTGAAGGATCGCACCAGACTTGTTTCGTCCACTGGCAGAGTAGAAAAACATGCTCAACAGTCCACGTAACTCTTTGGTAGTGCTCAACAATACTCCTCCTAAAAAGGTTTTTCTTTGTTGGTAGGGCATTTTGACATAGCCCATAGGAAAAATCGAATCTTTGGTGGTGTGTTTGTCGTCCAAATTAATTTTAATCCACGTAGCTCTGGGGGTCTGATATGAAGAGGAGGCCTGAGATTTCCCTAGTCCTGTTATAGCCGCTATTTAATGTATAAGTTCCGGATTTGTTATTTAACCAAGCCGGTTTGTCTTCAGTGTCATGTGTCCTAAATGGTATTGCAAGGATTTCGCTAACAATCTATTTCTCAAATCGCGGCTGTAACATCGGTTCCTTCCACTTGGACTCATTCTGGATAATCAACTAGGCTACCCTCTGAGGCTCTTCACTATTTGCTCGACCTCTAATAACTCCCTTATGTGGCCATCTGTCTTCTTTGATAATTATCTTTTTCCCGTTTCCCACTAACCACATTACGGAAGGTTGTTTAGCTGCCCTCCCCATTAGAAGATTTTGCCGCCCCCAGTATGGTTGAGTCCCTTTCCTAGCATGCCAGAAGTCACAATGAGGGAAGTAAAGCCCTTTCATTACTCGAGTCCACTAAGAGAAAGGATTTTGAGTAATTCGCCATGCTTGTCTTCCTAACATTGGCCCATTAAAAGTCAGTGGATCCCTGAAACCAAGTCCTCAGCTATCCTTTCTTCGTTTTAACAGCTCCCAATTCCTCCAATGTAGCTCAGCTTTTTTCTCACTATTTTTCTACCAAAAGGATGCAAATTTCTTTTCAAATTACCATACAAATGTAGACAGGGATTTTAAAAATAGATATTGCACAGTGAGGTAATGCTTGCATTACTGCCTTAAAGAGTATATCTTTTCCAGCTTTCGAAATCAAATTCTGACGTAGGCCGATAGCATCAACATATCAGGAGTATGTTGGGTGTTTCTGTTTAAGTCCATACGTTTGGGCCTGAGGCCATAGCGACGGAATCACCCAAAGGGATGCAACCACCAGTGACGCCGAAGGTGGTGCTGCTGTTGGCTTCTCCCAGGGCAGAAGGTATTCTTCTATTCGCGTGGAATGAAATTATCCTACCCCTAGTGTTAGGATAAATTTGTTGGCCGCGAAAATGGCACGCCCAGGATCACCATAATTAGAAATTGAAACACGTTAATGAAGAAATTATTGATTCGCGTACCTAGTTTGGAATCCATCGAATTTGATGCAGAATTTGCGATGGTTTCCGAACACGAACTCAAGTGCTTCTCCTCTATTTCCTTCGTTAGAACACTGGCCTAATGAGATTGCTACTCACGAGAAGAAAGTTTTTTCTAAATCCGTATGTGAGTCAAATTGTGCATCTTCAGGTTAGGGGAGAGACTTGAGCGCCATTTATAAAGTCTTCAACCACGGGCTCTCACATTACGGGCTGGGCCGTACTCGGCCCACACTAGCCAGTCCCATATTAGACTTATCAAGAACTCATATATCTTACATTTATTAGACCAAACTAATTCAGTTAATTTCAATTAATAAAGCCCTCATTAAGAAATTCTTACATTATCCTACTTGAGCGATATTAATTGAAACAGAATTGTGTGCACACCCTTATATTGGTCTAAAGATTATTCTTAATAGTCAATCCGATCTCATAAAGTCTCGAACACCGAATTATGGCAGTAACTGCATGTACTCACGTAGAGCCTTCTATGGTTACAAGTTCTTTTAACTTTACCGATATTGATTCAATATGGTAGTGTGTCAAATGGACAATACCTCATAATGATTGATACTTCATGTGTTGTCCATTTTGTTAGTCCAAATTCTCTCTCCTTAAGTGTCACAAAACCTAGTGTGTCACTAGAAAATATCCTTCATGGTTCTAACAAACCTTCATATGTCTTATCTTGATAGTTAACTATACTTTATGTGTAACAAGACATATTGTTAAGGCTAATATCAAGAATGCCCAATAGCTTGTACTTAAGATTTACACAATGCCTCGAGATTTTCATCAAATATGTGTACTCAACTTGATAAATCTACATTCACAAATACCTCATTGAATGCAAAAGAGTTGATACATATTCAAATATTACAAAATGTAACGAAATCAGATACAAACTTCATAAGAGCAACATAAAACTAAACATCACCCACTAATTAATAGTATCCCATGATATTCCTAAGCCCATGTTCATGATATGTCGATTAAATATACAAGGGCGAAGGCCTTTAGTTAGCGGATCTGCAATCATATCAGCTGTTGAAATGTGGTCTACTGCAATGTCACCATTCTGAACTTTTTCCTTTATAGTCAGGTACTTGACCTCCATATGTTTAGACCTCTGTTATTATTAACAAGCAACAATGAAAAGTTATTGTCATAATACAACTGTATGGGCCTATTCACAAAATCAAATACGGTCAACTCCTTAATGAGGTTTCAGAGCCAAATTGCCTGAGTAGCGGCCGAAAAACATGCTACAAACTCTGCTTGCATGGTAGAGGATGTCATTGATTTATGTTTCTCACTTTTCTATGATACTGCATCTCTTGCTAACTTAAAGATGTAACATGTTGTCGACTTCTTTTCATTCTGATAACCAGTAAAGCCTGAATCCAAATATCCAACCAGCTGTAGGTCCTGAACAAGTTTGTAAATCATCATATGGTCTTTTATTCTCTTTAAGTACCTCAAAACCTTCTTGGCAGCAATCCAATGATCGTGTCCTAGATTTGACTGATATCTTCCTAGAAGTTCTATTGCAAAAGCAATATCTGGTCTTATACATACTTAAGCATATATAATACTCCCAAGTGCACTAGCATAAGGTACATTCTTCATTTGGGTTTTTTCAAAATCTGAATGAGGACATTGTGACAGACTCAACTTATCACCCTTAATGACAGGAGTAATTTTTGGCTTGCATTGCTGCATGTTGAATCTTTCTAAGATACAATCAACATATGCCTTTTGAGATAAACCCAATAGTCGACAAGAACGATTCCTATGAATCTTAATGCCAATGACAAAAGACGCCTCACTAAGGTCCTTCATATCAAAGTTCTATGACAACATCCGCTTTGTCTCTTGCAGTAAACCAAGATCACTGCTCGCAAGTAGAATATCATCCACTTAGAGTATAAAGAAAATGAATTTCCTCCCACTGACTTTGCAGTATATACACTGATCTACTTTGTTCTCAACAAAACCAAATGAAGCGACAACACTATGAAACTTCAAGTACCATTATCTAGAAGCTTGCTTGAGACCATAAATAGACTTTTTCAGTCTACATATAAGCGTACCTGAATCATTTGCCGCAAAGCCTTCGGGTTGTATCATATAGACTTTTTCATTGAGGTATTCATTGAGAAATGCAGTTTTAACATTCATATGATGTAACTCCATATTGAAATGAGCTATCAATGCCATGATCACTTTGAAAAAATCTTTAGAAAAGACTGGAGAAAAAATTGCTTCATAGTCTACTCCTTTTCTCTGAGTACAACCCTTGGCTACCAGTCTGACTTTAAACTTCTCAATCTTTCCTTTAAAGTCTCTTTTAGTCTTATACACCTATTTGCAGCTAATGGGTCTATGATCTTTAGGCAATTTAACAAGTTCCCAAACTCCATTATGCTTCATTGATTGCATTGCATCCAACCACAGTTCCAACTGAGGACAAGAAATAGCTTCCGCATAAGTCATTGGATCAGCCACATAACCAATATCGTAGTCTTACTCTCCTATATAGACTAAATAGTCTGGTTTTATAGCTGATTGTCTCTCCCTAATGGATCTCTTTATTGGAGCAGCAATAGCCACATTCTGCACTTGAGAGCCTTGAAGAACTTCATGAGGAGCTATCTCGACAACATGATCTGAGCCTCAACAAGTTCAGTCTGTGGTGTGGGAGTTTTCACAATTGTTTGTATGGGAGGAGATAAAGATAGAACATTGCCCACCATACTATTATCCTCAATAGTTTGTGAGCAGCTACTTCTTCAGCCACATCAAATTCCAGAAATTTCGCTGTTTGTGATTCTACAATTCTTGTGTCTTAATTGGAATTATAGAACCGATATCCCTTTGAAAGTTTCGGGTAAGATACAAAGTAACGCCGAGTGGTTCTGTAGTCTAACTTACTTAATGTTGGATTATATAACTTCACTTATGCAGGACATCCCCAAACATTAAGATGGTTTAAGTTAGGCTTACGTCCAGTCCATAACTCAAAAGGAGTCAATGGAATGGCTTTAGTAGGTACACGATTCAGAATGTACAAAACTGTTTTCAAAGCTTCAATCCACAGAAAATCAGGTAAATTTGTCATACTAATTATACTTCTCACCATTTTTATAAGGGTGCGATTGCGCCTTTCGGCTACACTATTTTGCTCAGGACTCCCAGGCATAGTAAACTGAGTCACTATCCTAGAATCCTTTAAGTATTTGGCAAATGGCCCCTTAAGTTGTCCGGCATTGCCATACTTGTCATAATACTCTCCACCTCGGTCAGATGTAACAACCTTTATAACCTTTCCCCAATTGTTTCTCGATTGTAATCCAAAAAATATTGAATTTATCAAGAGACTCAGACTTTTTTTTAATTAAGTACAGAAATGCATATCGAGAATAGTCATCAATAAATGTGATGAACTAAGAATTTCTACACAAGGTTGCCGTATAGGGTCCACTTATGTCAGTGTGAATGACCTCCAATAGGTCAGAACTTCGGACTGCAGTTTTCTTTCTTATCTTGGTCATTTTACCTCTACAATAGTCTACATATATCTCTAGGTCATCTTTAAGAGCATGCAAGATGTTAGTTTTTATCAACATTTCTTCTCTATCCTTAGAGATATGACCAAACCGTTTATACCACAATGCATAAGACTGTTCTTTAGGTAGTGGTATCTTGGATACAACCTTTTTAACTGTATAAGCGACGTATATGTCATTGGGAGACAAACACATTCTGTACAATCTGTTGGACATATAACAATACCCAATTTTATTTGAATTAAGAAATAAAGAAATAACATTGTTCTTGATTTCAAAAGAGTAGCCATATATGTCGAAACACAATACGGAAACTAAGTTCTGTCTAAAAGAAGGTACATAAAAAATGTCTTTCAACATTAATCTAAAACCAGAGTCTAGAATCAAGATAACATCTCCCATAAACACAATATCAGCTTTCTCGTTATTTCCCATAGTGAGTCTTGACTCATCATGATTTGGCTTTCTCCGATTTATGAATCCATGTATGGTAAATACAACATTATTAGTTGCACCGCTATCGAGCCACCAATAACTGGATGGTGCTTCTGATAGGTTAGATTTACAAACAAGTGCCAAAGAATCATTACCTGTAGGCTCACATTTGGACAACCAAGTTTTGAACTTTTTATAGTCATTCTTTATGTGACATTTCTTCTTATAAAAGAAGCAGCGGTCACCATCCCTTTTGAAGGATGTTTTCTTTGGACCCATATTGTCAGATTGACCGGTAGTGTCATGAGTACCTTTTTGAGTACGATTTCTAGATTTCTTATATTTCCTTTTGTAGGAACCAAAAACATATAAGGCTAGATGCCTTTTTTCCTTATGAAGTTTCTCTTCCTCTGCCATCACCCTTGCTATCAAGTCATTAACTGACCAAGTCTCATCTTAAGAATTGTAATTTGTCTTTATAATCCCAAAATCAGGTGGAAGGGTGTTCAGGGCCTGATGTACAATGCAAGTATCAGGAATGGAAACATTAATAGCTTGAAGCTTCGTTTTTAGGTCTACCATTCTAAAGACATAATTTCTAACCCCAGCAGTACCATCATACTACATATTGAAGAGCTTTTGAACAAGTGTTCAATCTCAACATTAGATGAAATGCGGTTTCTAGCCTCTAAAGCTACCATTATTTCCTTAGCAGTATAGTCAGCTGGCAAATTATTTTTCAAGTGTTATTGAATGGATTTCTTCATTGTCAATAAGCAAATCCAATTGCTCTTTTCTCAAGCAGCATAGTCCATTTTCTCAGCTTCAGTACTGGTAGCCGTGATATTTGCCGGCTTATCCTTTGTAAGAGTAATGTGAACATCTGCCAGATCCATTCCAAATAGAAAATCCTCTTTCTGTTTCTTAAAGTTCAACCCAGTAAGGACCTCAATGGATTGGAATTGCCGTTTATAGAAAAAGTGACTAGAAAATAAACAACCGATATAATCGGTATCATGTGAGTACTTATCCAGAGAGTTACATACATTATCACATAATCATCTTTGGGTAGAAAATATGATATACAATTGTACACTCTCCATATGACAGTGGCCATAAGAACATATTCTAATCTTCGTGAAATCACCACGTTTGAGTGTATGAACCACTAAGATCAGTCATTTTTCAAGCACATGCTATACATGTACCCCTCCGTGAATCAATACAAGATCACCTCCTTTGGGAGTATGATCACATAATAGATCAGGAGACATCCCACCATAATATGATACCAATATTTCTCAAACCCTATCAAGGGTGCCACTTCGGCAGACACTACCCAACTGAATTTTTAAAAATCTTTTATATCAGGGATATGAACTTTATGTATCACATTCACTATATATATGTAATGTTAGACGTAAAGATATGGGCGTTTATCTCTGAAATTACATGTCATGCTAATTATATTGTTCCATTCATTGATAGACAATGAATTACACTCTACACAGTCCTTATGTGGTGATATACATGTAAGCTACCTTATGCATTTCCGAAACCATAGAAAAATACAAGAAAATACGCAAAATTACCCTAAAAATAAGTATCTGTAGAGTTCTATACGTATTTTCACATCTGTAAAAGCTTCAAATATGTAAAATAAATATACCACAATGTAGAGAATCTCGATACAAGTGCGTCGGTACCAAAAAGGTCCTAAATGGACTTCGGGCATGCCCTCACATGCCGCCGGAAGGCGCGGCGCGTGCGCGCTTGTTCAGCCGGTCCAACCGGTCAACGGTCAACGAACCAGTCTAACTGATTGACTGGTCGGGTCAACGGTCGGGTTGGGTCAAATTTTTGAGTCGGGTCAACGGTCGGGCTGGGTTAGGATCCGGGTCGGGACAATGCTCGGGTTGGGTCAGGATCCGGGTCAACCCGGATTTGCGCCCCTCGCTAACGTCATCTTGCTGTTATCGACATAGAACGCGCTGGTTCACCACGGCCGCGCATGGCCGTCACGAGCTGCCGTGCCCACTACGCCTATCGGCGCGTGAGGGCGCGTGTGGTCTCGTCCAGTGACATGCCGCTCGTCAATCTTTTCGTCTCATTGAGTAGATTCCGAATGTGTAATAAAATTTTACATTCATCCAACAAAAAATTTCGAAAATGGGTAAAAACCTCTCGGACATAACGAAAACGGTTTTAATCTGCATGTTTCAGTTCTAATATATTGAAGGCTCTGATACCATATATTGGCCACAAAAATGGCACGCCTAGGATCACTATAATCAGAAACCGAAACACGTTAATGGAGAAATTATCGATTCGCGTACCTGGTTTGGAATCCATCAAACTTGATGCGGAATTTGCGACGGTTTCTGAACATGAACTCAAGTGCTTCTCTCCTATCCCTTTTGTTAGAACACTGGCCTAATGAGATTGCCACTCACAATAAAAATGTTTTCTCTAAATCCGTATGTGAGTTAGATTGTGCATCGTCAGGTTAGGGGAGGGACTTGAGCGCTATTTATAGAGTCTTTGACCACGGGCCCTCTCATTACGAGCCGGGCCGTACTCGGTTAACACTAGCTAGTCCCATATTAGACTTATTAAGAATCCATATATTTTACATTTATTAGACCAAACTAATTCAATTAATTTTAATTAATGAAGCCCATATTAGAAATTCTTACAAAATTGTCCAAAATTCATTCAAACTCTTCCAGGTTTGTCCAAATCCGAGTCTTTCCTTTTCTTCAATATAGATAGCTCGATAGTTTATTTTTGGAAAATGATTAACTAACGGTGCTGTCATTTCACGGGAGAGTGACGTTCAACTCTTGAACCCAAAAGCATTTCCTGGGAGCCGGATGACATTTGGAGGATTATTTACACAAGATTACGCATAGTTAAGTCAAAAGAAAAAAAATAACTTACTAGATTATAGCCAATCCTCCTACGAGTTGAAGAAATATTGTTCTGCTTAATCATTGTCAGACTCGAATTCCCAAGGTTTATCTAATTGTTGCTAAATCATTATAACGTATAAATTGCACAATAATTGTATACATGACTACTATGGCACACTATGTATATATCCTCATCCAAACCTATCACTAGCACAATATTATTTGCTCTAGTCATGAACACCTCATCCGTACAATTTTAAAACATGTGTTACTAATTTAAGGTTTTGGTGAGATTAGCAATTCTACAAAAGAAACAACTGCACCATGAGAAATATGGAATCAAAGACATGGCATGGAATCAAAGACGATCTGACTCATCATATCATGCAATCTTACTTGAATAAATGTTATCTTTTACTAATTTTCTATCAATTTTCTTATATTTCACCTTAGGATTAAAGTTTATAGAATATTTTGTCTTGTTCTTTGATCTACGATTTTTCATTTGCTATTGTGAAGTACACCATCACTATATATTTTGTCTCGCTCTAGTCTGTCACATAGCTAGCAATTACTTTTAGTTCTTGAATTAAATTAAAATTTGCGGTTCTCTTTTGGATATCGTGCGTGACATATTACTAATAAATCTTGATACAAAGCATGAAACTTAAAATAAATATGAAAGACAGAATTTTACGTTGCCTTTTGTTCCCTATCGGTGCTTAACATTGTGCTAATTGACAAGGTTCTGATTTTTATTATTCTTTTAAACGGTTTAGCTTTTGTGATTTTGCAGCATAAGGGCCATTTGTTTACAATTGATTTTCAAAATTTTGTACTCCGGTTGCCCAGCTGTGTCCAAATAGCATAATGTAAGATTTTTGGTTATTAAAGTGCCGTTACAATTGTAGTGTAACCGTGTGGTTAGCCTAGTTGAACACTTCATTTTTTAAACGATAATCGCTTTCAACATAGCCATATTACTTTTTCAAGAGCGGCATTGTGGTTTTTCTCAAAACCAACAATCTTTCTTCAAGTGATTTGTTTTCTTGCAAATGCTGCAGGATGGATATATTTTCTTTGAAAAGTTTCTCCTCCTCTTTTTCCATGAACTCCTTCCGCCATTTTCAACCAATTCTTCATCTGTGCCCTCGGTATGTTTTCATGCGCCTCTAGCAAGCCAGTTAATTCACTCATTGATAGTTTTCTTGAATCCTTAGATTCTTCCTAGAGATGACCATAGGGTTGCATTTTCTGGGAAGTGTCAACAATGCTTCTTTACTTCCTTTAGTCCGTGATATCATCTCCATAAGCCTTCATTTGAGTTGTTAGTTCTTTTAATCTACTAAAATAGTGTTGGACGGTTTCACAATATTTCATTGAGTGTTTTCGAATTCCTTTCTAAGAGTTTGAAGTCTAACCGTGCATATCTTTGTGGTGCCTTGGAGCTCTTCTTGTAATACATGACGTGCTTTTTTTGTGGTCTTCGTTCCATTGTTCGGAGAATTCTTGCTGGATAAGACAGAGCCTTTGCATCCTTTGTAGTTGGTCTGTCGGGAAAAAGTAGTCATTTGATGTTTCAATTGTCATAGTTATTACCAATGAGTGTAAGAATGGGCGGTGAGTGAGAGGTAGAGTTAGCCATAATTTTGGTGTTAAATATAATGTGGCTAGCAAGGATCATCTAGAGGGGGGGTGAATAGGTGATCTTAACCAATTTTTGTAAAATTAAGCGGAATTGAAAGATTACAGTTTAATCTGAATAAAATTCAGATTCAAAACATATTAAGTAAATAATGCTCTTGGAGTGCAGTGTGCAAAGTAATAGATAAGTGATAGAAAAACTGCACACGAGTTTATAGTGGTTCGGCTTTAAATAAACCTACATCCACTCTCCCACGCTGACAGCTTACTGACTAGTTTTCACTATGTAATCAAGAAGAAATACAGATTCTGAGTGATAGCACTTTTGTGTATGATAGGACCTCTATTTCACACAATCACTCTTACAAAATGTCACTCAAGATCTTAATGTTCAGACTTTGGACTTGTTGATTCTCGATTTCGTTCTCTTCCTTTTGCTCCTCATTGATCTCCTTTTATACTCCTCCACTATCAAATTAGCCGTTGGACAGTCTTCAGAGGATCATCTTCCAATATTCACCCTTGGACAGATTTGTATAAAAAGGATTGAGTAGCCATTGGTTGACAAAATCTGAATCTCGCTGATTCTGGTCGCCCATACAATCAGAATCTTGGTTTTCATAAGCAGAGTTTTATCCGTTGTAATGCATTCTTGTCATCATATTTGATTGTCAATCAATTAAAACTTTCCTTCTGTGAAATCCATACTAGATCACTAGCTGTTATGTTTTAATCTGAATGAGTTTTGCTCTCGTGTCTAAAAAACTTCAACGTCTGTGTCTACATAACTTCTGCGTCTTCATAACTTCTGTATCTGAATAACTTCTGCGTCTGAAGAATTTCAGCGTCTGCGTCTACAAAACTTTAGCGTCTGAAAAATTTCAGTGTTTGCGTCTGAACTTTTAGTTCTGAAAACTTGTAAAGTCTAATAATTCCTTCTGAACTTCCAGAGTACATTAACCTGGAAAGAAATATATGTCAGATTCACAAGTTACACATTTAGAGTTTTGTCAGTTTCAAAATTTATTAGGAGTTTTTCTCAACAATCTCCCTCTTTTTGATGGTGACAAAACTTTCATGCAGATTCAATTAATATCAATTAAAAAATGAAATGAATAATTATTTTAAGTCCAAGAAATACATATATAAATGTGCAAATTTGTAAGATATGTGTATTTCTCTTTCTCTTGCTTTGAGTATAACCTATATAACCTGCAAATCAAAGTGTTAGTATGACATTACCTGCATAATTTCTCCCCCTGTTTGTCATCAACAAAAAGATTAATGATCAAAATAAAGAACTAGTATAGACCATTCAAGCAATGTATTAGAAGCAAATGTTATGAATACAAATCTCGAATGGTTTTAGAAAGAGGGAATGAAAAAGCAGGTTATTTCTTGGAAGGGGTTCAAATAAGTTGAAAGTTGTCCAGAATGGAAACAGCTTCATCTATTTTTGTAGAGCATTGACCATTGGCCTCCCTTAATTCTGTCTTGTCTTTCTTTGCCTAAAGATGTTGAGTATGGTTGTTTTCCTCAACAATTCTGTGAAGATTCTTCATATTGTCTTCAAGTGCAGCTTGCTTTTGCTTGATTTCCAGCAGAAGAGTCATAATAGTCATGTTCTCAGAAGTTTGTCTCTGGACGTTTCTGGTGCAGATTGTTCGAACTGATCCTCTGTTTCTGTAGGAATCTTCCCTTGAATATCTGCATGTTCTGCAACAGTAGTGTCTTTTAAAGTTTCTTCAGGTTCAAGTGAAGATTGACTTACATCTGTCATCTGTGAGATATCATTTTGTTGATTCAGATGTGAGTCCCTAGTTGCTAGTTCTGAAACTTTTGAAGTAGGCTCAGAAACATGTTCTGGATCATCATATTGTCTTATTGCAAGGTGTTCATCATCTTCATTTTGAAGAAGAATTCGTCTTTTCTTTCTATACACTTTGAGTGGGTTGGTAGAAATAGTTTGCTTTCTTTTTGGTTTCGTTCTTTTCTTTTCCCCTTTTTCTTTGTCATTCTTTTTCCCAGTAGATTTAGCTTCTGAGGGCTGAAACCTGCATGGGCCACTAGCTTTGCTTGTTCTTTCCTGTATATCATCAAAACTCTTCATCTTTTGAAGCATATTTTCCCCAACAGTCATACACTATACAACAGTTTTGCGCAACTCATTAGGAATATATATTTTTAAATACAAAAAGATGCGAGAGATAAGTGCACCATATGGAAGTTGTCCCTTATCCTTTTAAAGTGTCATGTACATTTAGAATATGATGATATATGGAGGAGAAAATGACTTTCCATTAAAAATAGCCCAAATAAGCTTGATTTCTGATTTGGACAAGTCAGTTTTTGAAGCAGCTTTGGGCTTCAAGCAATTGATGATGATCTTATGCAAGATCATTGTTCTTCTGATCAGATCAGAATATGAAATATGGTGTTTAGAACTTTGACCAAAACTCTGATTTTCTGAAGCTGCTTTTGAAGCATCTTCTAGGCTTACTTCCAATGGAGTAAACTTGGAATTACTAGCTCCAATAATCAAAGCCAGTTCCTCAGTTTTCAAGTCATATTTTTTATCGCCGACGGTGAACTGAAGCAAATTTGGTGACAAAATAGAGAGGTTGGAGTAAAAATATGCAATCAATTCAGTATATAAATTGGCAGACTGCAGACAATATTAAAAAATCCCCAATCTTTCAAACAAATGTTGCACAGAGATGCCAGCTTTATCAAGATATGCAAAATCAACAATTCGATGGTTCATAACCCCTCACGCAAGCAGCAATCGATAAAAGACGTTGTGCTCTGTGCTTCTGAATAAATTATCATTACTTGGCATACCAGATGCAATTCCTACTCTTATAGCAAAATTCTCAAAGAACTTAGCATCATCATCAGGAATCACGAATTTTGATGCACTGATAGTTTTAGGGCTAATATGAATTGATTTCTTGGCAGATGTGGTTGATGGTTCCTCGACTTTCTCTTTACCTTTTCTAGAAGAAGTCTCATTGGGAGTAGAACTAACCTGTTCATGATTAGTTCTTGAGCAAGATTGAGAATAGCTTTGGGTGAGACTTGCCTTGGTGAGAAAACCATTGTCTTTCAGACATGCACGGAGAACAGATGCTGAAGCATTGCTGCGTTTTAACCATTTGTATGCTTTCCATACCAGTTTGATGTTTTTGAAACGAAAATTTGATTTATTGGTGGGTTTTGGTGTAGACGAAGGCTGATGTTCCTGTTGAGTTGCTTTCGAAGGGCTCTGTTGATCGGATTCTATATCTAAAATTTCCACGTACTCTGGTGGTACTGAAGACTTTGATTCTCGGTTGAGAATACGGGTAGATCGTATCTTGAAAGGCATTTTGATCTAGTCTGGAGCAAAAAGTTTTGATCTTGGAGAAGGAGAGAAAGTAGTCTCTGAAGCGTCGAGATGGTCGAGAGTGACAGGGGTTTGTACCGATAGGGTTTTATAAAGGAAGAAGGACAGTTTTTGGAAACAAAATACTAATGCGATCGTATTAAATATATATATGTATATATATGTTAAGCGCAATCGATCAAGCAGATAGATTGGAATATTTACCTGATTTGCTTTCCAAAAGTGACAAATACGAAAAAAAAATCCTACAAGAAATACCAAAAATATTCCCGCCAAAATTTTGAAGTAAGAACGTACTTGTCTTTTGAGTTTGAATTCAATATTCAGATGAGAACATTTGAGTTTGAATAATTCTTGTCTAATAGACACTTCAAGAAAATGGATAAGTAATGCACGGTTTATTTCTAATATACTCAAATGAAGATTTATCAAGAGGTTTTGTGAATATGTCAGTTAATTGATTCTTAGAATCAATGAATTGAATATTCAAATCACCATTATGAACATGGTCTCTAATAAAGTGATGCTTGATTTCAATGTGTTTGGTACAAGAATGAAGAATTGGATTCTTGATCAAATTGATAGCACTTGTGTTGTCACATTTGATTGCAACACTTGAATTTTCAATAGCAAAGTCTCGTAACTGCTACTTCATCGACAGAATCTGTGTACAGCAACTTTCTAAAGCCACATATTCTGCTTCTGTTGTAGAAAGTGCAACTGTGTTTTACTTCTTTGAGTACCAAGACATCAACATATTTCCAGGTAGTTGACATATTCATGTAATACTTTTCCTGTCCACTTTACATCTAGCTAAATCAGCATCAGAATAACCAGTAAGAGTAAAATCTAAATCTTTGGAATACCAAAGACCTAACATTAGATAAGTTCGAATATATTTGATTATTCTCTTAGCTGTAGAAAGATGTGATTTTATTGGGTCAGATTGTAATCTTGCACACATACAAATATTAAACAATATATCAGGTCTAGATGCAATAAGATATAATAATGATCCTATCATACTTCTATATACCTTCTGATTAACCTTTTTACCATTTTCATCTTTATCCGGTTTGGATGTGTGAGACATTGAAATATCTGTTTTCTTGCAATTCTGCACTCTAAACTTCTTGACAATCTCCTTTGCATACTTCTCTTGGCAGATGAATGTACCAACTTTGGTTTGTTTCACTTGTAGGCCAAGAAAAAATGTCAATTCGCCTATTATACTCATCTCGAATTCATTCTGCATATTCTTTGAGAATTCTTTGCAAAGTAGCTTGTTAGATGATCCAAAAATGATATCATCAACATAAATTTGAACGAGTTAAAAATCTTTATCTTGTCTCTTAATAAACAAGGTTGTATTAACCTTACCTTTTGTAAAGTCATTTTGTAAAAGGAAATTACTCAACCTCTCATACCAAGCACGAGATGTTTGTTTGAGATCATAAAGGGCCTTTTTGAGTCTATAGACATAATCAGTCTTCCTTGGTTCTTCAAAACCAGGTGATTGTTCCACATATACTTATTCTTTGATATATCCATTTAGGAAAGCATTTTTCACGTCTATTAGAAACAATTTAAAGTTATGGAAACAAGCATAAGCTAATAGCAGCCTAATGGCTTCTAACCTGGCAATTGGTGTATAGGTTTCATCATAGTCAATGTCTTCTTCTTGGGAATAGCCTTTTGCAACCAGTCTTGCTTTGTTTCTTGTGACTTTTCCTTTGTCATCAAGTTTGTTTCTGAAAACCCATTTTGTTCCAATTACTGAATGATTTTTGGGTCTTGGTATAAGTTCCTATACTTTATTGATTCTGAACTGCTGAAGTTCCTCTTGCATAGCTTTGATCTAACTTTCATTTGATAATGCTTCACCAATTTCTTTTGGTTCAATTTCTGATATCAACGCCAAGCTGCTGATGTTCTCTTTGTGTTTAGATCTAGTCTTAATACCATCTTCTATTTCTCCAATAATGAGGTTTTTTGGATAACTGGATTTATGTTTCCAGTTTCTTTCAAATCTTTTCTTCTGAATATCATCAAGTTCTGAAGGTTCTGATTGAGTCTGGATTATTTCTTCTTTCCCTTCTTCTACAATTTCAACGATATTTGGATATTCTTGTTGAACTTCAAATAATTCATATTCATCTTTTTGAGTCTGAATATTTTCATCAAACTTTACATTCATTGTTTCTTCCACAGTTTGAGAATTCTTGTTGAAGACCCTGTATGCTTTACTTGTAGTAGAATATTCAAGGAGAAATCCTTCATCTGCTTTCTCATCAAACTTTCTAGAGCAATCATTGAGATTTTTAATAATAAAGCATTTACAACTAAGCACACGAAAGTGTGAAATGTTGGGCTTTCTACCTTTGTAAAGCTCATAGGGGGTTTTATCAAGAGTGAGTCTGAGAAATGCTTTGTTTATGATATAACAAGCTGTAAAAACTGCATCTGCCCAAAATTGATAGGGAATCTTGCTTTCAATCAATAGTGTTTTTGCCATTTCTTGTAGAGAACGATTTTTCCTTTCCACTACACCATTTTGTTCTGGTGTATAGGGAGTAGAAAAATTATGTTGAAAGTCATTTTCCTCACAAAAATCTGAAAAACTTTAATTATCAAATTCTCCCCCATGATCAGTTTTAGTGCAAGAAATGGTATAACCCTTTTCATTTTGAACTTTTCTTGTAAATTTTGAAAAATATGAAAATGCTTCATTTTTATGAGCAAGAAAGAACACCCATGTAAATCTAGTGAAATCATCAACAATAACTAAACAAAATTTCTTACCACCAATACTTTGTATTCTGGTTGGACCAAAAAGATCCATATGAAGAAGTTGCAAAGCACGATTAGTGGAAACATAATGTATAGATTTAAAAGTGCTTCTTACTTGTTTTTCCAGGCTGCAAGCATTACATAATTCTGTTTTCTTGTATTTCAAACCTAGAAAACCTTAAACCAATTTCTTGTTTGAGATTTTTGAGATTTGGTTCATATTGATATGCCCCAATCTTTTGTGCCATAGATTTTCATTCTCTTTGATTGAGATCAAGCAATGAGTAGAGTCTGGATTGACATTTAGAAGATAAATATTGCCGTGTCTTCTTTCAATAAATGTTTGAGAATAATCTTTACTTGTCCCTGAGCATGTATCTTCTTGAAAGTTGATTCTGAATCATGAATCACTTAGTTGGCTTATGCTTATCAAGTTGTAGTTGAGTCATTTTACCAATGACATGTCATTGATCTTGAGTCTTCCAATTTCAACAGTTCATTTGCCAACTATTTTTCCTTTGTTATTTCCTAAAAAAGAAACCTTTCCACCATTCAGGCTTTGTAGTTTATTAAATATACTTGGATCTCATGTCATGTGTCTAGAACATCCACTGTCCTAATACCACTTTCTTTTTCTCTTTGTGGTAACCTGCAAAAATCACAACTTCTCAAGCTTTCTTTGGTACCCAAATTTATTTGGGTCCTTGAGAGTTAGTATAGGTTGTCTTAACAAAGTCTCTTCGTATAGGTCTCCAGACGTTAGGACATTCATTCTCAAAATGCTGTGGATCTTCACATTTTGAGTATTTGAGAGCACTTCGACCAATAGGTTTGACAAAATTCCTTTTAAAATGATTTTTATAAACTTGTCGAGGAGGTCTTTACTTCAATCTCTCCTTGACTTTTGGAAAATCAATTAAATTGTCACTTTCCTTTATAAATCTGAGGCCAGATTTGTTGTAATAAGAAATTTGTACAGAAAGAATATGCTTCAAAGTTTCTGAATCTTTTGAAAACTTGGAAGTAATTTCTGAAACTTCCTTTCATTTTATTTGGAAAGAAAATCTCAACTTTCCTTAATTTGATGAAATTCTTTTTGAAGGAAATTGATTTTTTCTTTTTGTGAAATATCCTGTTGTCTTAGTGATGAATTTTCCTTTATCAAGGAAGAGATTCATTTAAGAGCAGCCTAAAATTCAAAGCATAATTCATCAATGTAATTTGATACTTCAATAGGCATTTTAGGATGCTTTACCTCAATCTCAACTTTATCTTCTGAGTTTGAATCTGAATCTGACTTAGCCATCAGACAGAAGTTTGAGATATCTTCATTACTGTCTTCACATTCTGTATCACTCTAGGTTTCAGCTTTCAAGGCTTTCTTTGCTTTCCCAAATTTGGTATTCTTATTCAGAAGTGGACAATTTGGCTTGATATGTCCACGTTTCCTATAGTGAAAGTAGATTACTTCCTTTGACTTTTCTGTTTCATCGAAAAGCTTCTTTTTCTCAAAAGGCTTCTTTCCTTTGAGATTTCTTCCTCTGATTTTCATCTTCTTGTACTTCTTTATGAAGAGAGCCAGTTCTTCATTGTCAACATTTTCATCTTTAGAATTTGCATCATCAGAATCAATGTTAGACTTTAATACAATTAACTTCTTACCTTTGGATTCATTTTCCTCATTCAGTTTTTCAGTCTCATATGATTGAAGAGTTCCGATTAGCTCATTCACTGATAGAGGCATGATCCTTTGAGTCTCTCGAATAGATGTTTTGATATTATCCCATGGTTGTGTCAGTCCTCTCAGAAGTTTGTTGACTTTTATCGCATCTAGGACAGGTTGTCCTTGATATGCAAGACCATTTACTATGTTAGTAAATCTGTCATACATATCAGCAACTGATTCTTTAGGCTTCATTCTGAAGGATTCATATTGGCCAAGCAGTAGATTGATTTGAGTTTTTTTGGCTTGATTTGTTCCTTCATAGGTGATGTAGAGAGTATCTCAGATCACTTTAGTTGATTCACAAGAAGCAATTATTTTATATTAAACAGGTGCTGAAGCACAATAAAGAGAATAAATTGCTTTGGAATCTAAGGTTTCTCTTTTTGAAATCTCAGTTTGAGATAATGGAGGATCTGCTGGCATGCTTCCTTTTGTCTTTTCTTTTGAGTTAGAAATTTTTGGTTTAACTCCTTTGATGATGACATCCCATTGCATGTGATCAATTGACTTTATGAATGCCTTCATCTTATTATTCCAGATGTTGTATTCCTTGCCACCGAAATATGATGGTCTATTGTTACTTTGACCTTCAATGAGATATGGAGCACCAAAGCTAGCCATATAGATCGTTAGCTCAGAAGTAAAACACTTCAATGCATGAGCAATCTGCTCTGATACCAATTGATGTGGCTAGCAGGGATCACCTAGAGGGGGGTGAATAGGTGATTTTAATCAATTTTTGTAAATTTAAGCGGAATTGAAAGATCACAGTTTAATCTGAATAAAATTCAGATTCAAAACAGATTAAGTAGACAGTGCTCTTGGAGTGTAGTGTGCAAAGTAATAGATAAATGATAGAAAAACTGCAGACAAGTTTATAATGGTTCGGCTTTAGATAAGTCTACGTCCACTCTCCCACGCTGACAGCCTACTGGCTGGTTTTCACTATGTAATCAGGAGGAAATACAAATTCTGAGTGACAGCACTCTTGTGTGTGATATGACTCTCTATCTCACACAATCATTCTTACAAAATGTCCCTCAAGATCTTAATGTTCAACATAATAAAGACAAGAGAAATGATTGGAATATGCTCAGACTTTGGACTTGTTGATTTTCGATTTCGTTCTCTTCCTTCTGCTCCTCATTGATCTCCTTTTATACTCCTCCACTACCAAATTAGCCGTTGGACAATTTTCAGAGGATTATCTTCCAATATTAAGGATTGAGTAGCCGTTGGTTGACAAAATCTAAATCCTGCTGATTCTGGTCACCCATACAATCAGAATCTTGATTTCCATAAGCAAAGTTTTATCCGTTGTAATGCATTCTTGTTATAATATTTGATTGTCAATCAATCAAAATTTTCCTTCTGTTAAATCCATACCAGATCACTAGCTGTTATGTTTTAGTCTGAATGAGTTTTGCTTATGCGTTTGATATCACTAGCTGTTATGTTTCAGTCTGAATGAGTTTTGCTTGTGTCAGAAAAACTTCAACGTCTGTGTCTACATAACTTATGTGTTTTCATAACTTCTGTATTTGAATAACTTCTGTGTCTAAAGAATTTCAGCGTCTGTGTCTGCAAAACTTCAGCGTCTGCGTCTGAACTTTTAGTTCTGAAAACTTGTAAAGTCTGATAATTCATTCTAAATTTTCAGAATACATTAACTTGGAAAGAAATATATGTCAGATTCACAAGTTACACATGGAGAGTTTTGTCAGCTTTAAAATCTATTATGAGTTTTCCTCAACAAAATATTTAGTTGGATGATTGTAGTAGCTGGTTAAAAAAGATAAATGCCCCGTACCAATCGAATGCAAGTGGAAGACTTAATGGCAAGTGGAAGACTTCATGGCAAACGGAACGAGGAAATGGAGCTTCTTTAGTCTATAACGATGGACTTTACAAGTATTGGTAGAGCATTACATGGAATATTGTTTTTGGTTGCTTTTGCACACTCTCTCTACCGATCATCCCGCACTACTTATAGTGCGTTAGAACCAACTTTAGTGACAAAAATCTCCACCATGTTGCCGCGATCATCTGAATTTTATCCAAGGGTATGTTGCTTCTACAAGTATCTGCCTCTCATGTATCCGCAACCACTCGTTTTACTTCCCACATTCTAATACAAGAGCTATTGGAATTTTGTGGACTAATCTAGAAAGCTCAAGAAAATGGATTATTGTTTGCCAACTTTTATAAGATATCCAAACTGCTCCCACTTTTCGAGGAATTTGCTCCAAAACATTCCAAATCTAACCCATTTCTCTCTCTGCCTGTGCTGTGCCCTTTGCCTCCTCAGTCGCTTAGTCACTGTTGTGCGTTGTATCCCCGCCGCCACCACCATCGCCACCCAATGCCGGTTGCCATCCTTCTCTCTCTTCCTGCCTCCCCAACCTTGGTCACAATTATTGTTGTATCCCGCCGCCGCCACCCGATGCCAGTTGCCATTCTCCTCCTCCTCCTCCTCCTCCTCCTCTCTCTCTCTCTAAAGCGGAAGCTCGTGTTGGTCATAAGTGAAAATATAGGTAAGAGTGCAATTCTGAATCTGAGGTCATGAGCTCATACAGGAGACGACTGCTAAAGAAACACGCACTTACTAGTAAAATTCTCGTTCTTTGACATAAAATACATGTATGAATATGATTTTCAATAAAATCAGACGTTTATTGAACTTATAATAAATTCTCATTCTTTTGGAGTAAAACTAATTTATATACAAAGCACACACCATATTATACTTATCTAAAGTACTTCGATTTTCAGCTTTTTTTTTTTTTTTTTATATCTTTTCACTAGTCAATTAATAAATCAAAGATACCATCACAACATAGTTACACAATTATTTATTATGATTTATTATTAGATAGTATGAAAGACTAACAAACTTCAATTATTAGATACGGTGTTTTTCTATCTGGCGTTTCATCATCACGTCGGCCAAACAAGCTACACGGTCCCGTCAAAGCTAGTGACTTCATTAGGAGTCACTAGAGTAATGAAGCATCCACGGTGACGGGTGTTTAGGACCAAATGCCAAGAGGAAGCAAATTTTCTTTTCTCGAACTTCATGACTAAATTTTCCAAAACCCATTCCTCACGTCCTGTGAATCTCAGTCCCATGCACACCGCAGTAGTCAAAAATCAAGACCCACCTAACTTATAACACAGGACCGAGCAATTTCAATATAAATAAAGGACGTCCTCACAAGACATTTCATGCATATCATATAAACGAGAGAGGGAAATAGAACAGTGAGATGAAGAAGCTGCTGAGTTCATCAGCAGCATCTGCTTTGGTTTTGCTTCTATTGCTGTGAATGTTGTTGCAACCAAATGAAGGAGGAAGGATGCTCATTAAAGGCAAAGATGAAGATGAAGCGGTGCAGGCTACTTATCGGCTGAGCGGTCTTCTAGCTTTTCAAATCCTGCAAAAGGGTGAGGTCCGCCGTCCCGGAAATCTTTGGTACTACTCTTCAACCGGATGCGAGCCACCCCGTCAACAGAACGGAAGAGATGAAGGAGTGTAGTAGGAGTCATTCTTATGGAAGAGGGATTGATTCTGTGTTTTAACTAGTTCCATGTGTTTCTAATATTTTCGTACGTGATAGATTTAATTATAGCAATAGTACAACATGAAAGAACAAATTATAACATGCAAAAGTTATGTTCTCGGAAGAATAAAATTAAGTAATTCATATTAGTATAAGAGTATTTCAAAATAACTTGTTTGTCATACTTTCTCTTGTCCCACGTTGTTCGGAATGCTCCCTTTCGTTTACTTTATTAAATTGCTCAAAAGGTAAAAACAAGGAAAACGCAATGTGCATTAATTGATTGTTTAACAAGTATTCTTGAATGTCTAAATTAATTTACACACCAGTAATGAACCTTATATTCTTAATGGTCAAATGATTTATGAGAGAGTAGAGTTGGGACCCTCGAAATATATGGAAAAAGGAGAATTTTAACACGATTCAATTTTCGACTTTTCTTCAATCAAAGAGACTTTTACATTCATATTCGTGTCACATGCTGTTAAGCTAACATAAGACAGGTAACGCACGAGGAGTTCGAAGCTATACAACCCATTTAACCATGCGAGTTAGGAGGAAAATCATAATTAAGACTAATGGATTAAAGGCACACTATTGGATTAATGAATTCTTCCACCTCAATAATTAGGGAATTGATTTAGTGGTTTAGAAATCCACGACTTTGTGGGTTCGAAGCTTATATTATGAATTCCAATGGGACAATTATTAAAAAAGTCATAAATTTTTTACATTTGTATCAATTTAGTCATAAACATTTTAATTGCGCTAATTGAGTTCCAAAATTTTTCATATTTTACCGATTGAGTTAATCCGGTCAATTTTGACGGGAAATTGATGATGTGGATGTCGACCGTCATATGTGGCATGTCCAATACTGATGTGGACATTTTTAATAATATTTTAATATTTTTTGAATTTTTTCATTTTTCTTTTCTATTCTTTACTTTTTTTGAACTTATGGCCGGTGAGGGTCACGGGCCACAAGCAAAGGCTGGGCCACCCTCACCGGCACTGCGTGAGGGCCACAATGCCCTTACCTGGCCTAGATTTGGCGAGGGGCCACGCACCCTCGCTTTGGTTGGTGAGACCCTGGGTGAGGGCCACAACAGCCTCGTCTAGTGCCAACGAGCGAATCCTAGCCCTTGTCTGTGGCCGGTCACCTAAGTTAAAAAAAAATGATAACAAAAAAAGAAGAAATGAAAAATGAATGAAAATTCAAACAAAACATTAAAATATTATAAAAAATGTCAATGTCAGTGCAGACCATGTCATATATGATGACTAGCATTCGTGTCAGTGAGTTTCGACCAAATTGGTCCAATGGACTCAATTGGCAAAAATTGAAGATGTTTAAGACTTAGTTGGTATAATTAAAAGGATTATGACTAGAATGGCAGAAGTGCAACAAGTGTAAGACATTTCTGGTAATTCTTCCGAATGCCATTTATTAGGCTCAAGTGAGCAACAACTCATATTCTAGGAAATAATCAAGTCAACAAGGTCACATATGTTGGAAAAATCCTTTATGTTGTTTTGAAAATTGCAAAATAATCAAATGCTACCAATTGTTCAATGGTTGAGTAAATTAGATGAAAGATGCCCAAGTTGTTATGCAGATGGTGTCCTAACAGGATGTTTAAGGTTTATTAATTCTCTATCAATGGTGAATAAGGTATTGGGCGTAGAAGTATTTTCAAGGGGGAGATATATGAGTAGAAGGTGAATAAGCCTAGCACGAGGAATTTAGTAAAGTTTGGAGGTACCGTGGATAGGTGAACAGAGGGATAGAGCCACGATTGTCAATATGCTTATGTCATAGATCGTGATTTTCTTGTACTCATGTACCATTGTGAGTGGTGCTCGGGATTATTTTGTGAAGAGTGAGGATGTAGAAGGGATGAATTCAATTGGATCGTAGAAATAGAAGTGTCAGGCTGGTTGGTGGTAGGAGTTATAGGATAGAATAAATATACATTTAAGAGCTTTGAAGGTGGGGTTGGCCTCCCGTGCACAAATTGGTTGGGAGCTGATGCCGCTCTCTTGATGATCTCATGACAGGCAGAAACAAATTATCATTTGCCATATGATTCTTTAGAACCACTAGAGAACGATGACTAGCCTGGTGTGAACGGCCTAGTATTAGAGCAGGATGACAGTGGTATTAGAGCCAAGGAAATGCTGGCTTGTGACAACATGGTATTAGAGCAGAATCCCTCCAGTAGGTAAGTTCAGTTAGATCAAACCTGTGGTCTACCCGATTCGACGAGAGTGGAGAGTAAATTGCCTTGGCCGAAAGATGCTCGAACAAAGTGCGTCTCTTGATCAACTTCTAGGATGACAATGGGGGCATAGCAAAGAGCCAATTCCTCATTGAATAGGGAAAATGTTCTTGGATCAATTTGTCAAATCTCAAGATGGGTATGCTATCACATTATTAACAAGAAGAGAAAGATCCATTGGTCTGCTAAGATCATGAGAAACCTGAAGTAGGTGAAGGATGGTGTTGCCAAAAGGTGCAGTTGGCCAATGTTACACTTGCCTGGGAAAGCACAAGTGACCAAAGGTGCCAAACAACTCTAATCAAGATAAGCCACCAGTGGAGTGAAGTTGTTTTGTTGAGCGAGCATCCACCACTAATGTAACTCCTGAAAAAGTGACATTGATGGTCAAAAGCGATGCAAGAAAGAGACAGAATAGCTCGCAACAAGGGCGTTGTGGAATCGAGTGGGAGAGAATGCACAGACCATGGTTCTCTTGTACTCCTATACCTTGTAAGTGGTACTCGGGATTATTGGGTGAGGAGTGAGGATGCAAAATAGATGAATACAACTGGATTGTGGAAGCGGTGTTAAGGCAGTTGGTGCTAGGAGTTCTAAGATGGAACTTATATACTCTTAGGAGCTTTGAAGGCGGGATTAGCCTCCTGTGTACAAACTGCTTGGGTGTTGATGCTGCTCTACTAATGAGATCATGGTAAGTCGAAACCAGTTGTCAAACCTAAATAGATCTGTGTGTCTTGCTCGATAAACTATATGCCTGAGCTATGCTAAGTATAGTATGATATGATATGGAGAAGTTATTCGTCATATGGTTTTTTGGAACAACTAGAGAACAAGGGGTAGCCTGGTGTGAATGACCCACCGAGCGCCACATAGGCTATTCCGCAGATAAGGAACTGCCGGCCCGTGACATTTGGAATGACCAGAACGTCACATGTTTACATACATATTTGGTGTTGGCGAACAACGTGGATTTGATTTCGCACGCCAATGACTTGAAAACATTGGTCTTTCCATCATATTCACTATAGTACAGTCTCGTATCTGAACTAATTCATGAATATAGTGGAGAATGTCATGAAAGAATGCCTACTCATTTATGGCAGGGTTCTTAAACTTGAAAAGGACCAAAAACATTGCTGGAAATTAAATAAAGAAAAGTTGAAACAAATGCCTAAAAAGACCAACCAAATTTAAAAAAGGTTAAGAGAGAAAAGAAATCTATGAAAAAGATTGAAGGGGATATGAAGTTACTGAGAAAAGTCTAAACTCAATCCGAGCCGACTTAACTCAAAATTGATATCAACTCATACATTTTCATTATTTTTTTATGGAAAAATAAATCAAATTATTTTATAACAATAGGGAATGAGTCGAATGACACAAATAACCTAAATGGAAATACCGAAGTGGCGACTACTGCCGGGTATGCTCTTTTTTCTTCTGTCAAAGGATGAGATCTTCAAGAATATGCGTATCGACGGGTAACAAAAATGAAAGATATGCTCATGTTTGGATATAGATCGCATATTTAAACTTAAGTAGAGCACGTGCCTTGCACGGGCTTCCTAACTGGGGTTTGGCACAGCGCTGCACATGGCGACTTCCTCAAATTGAAGCAAAAGCAAGGTCTCTCGTGACATCTCAAAACTCCACATTCAACTCAGCAGCATTGTCATTCGGGGGCACACAAAACCTTCCTGAACACCTTTGCTGGCCGCAGCTTCGTTCTCCTAGATTTCTGGTTTAATCTCCGACTTTCTTGGCAGAGTTTGAGGGGCTAAGGTTGTCAACTAAAGCAAGCACGGAAGAAAATCATCCACTTAGAAATCAACTCAAGCCAGCCATCTTGTAGTCAAGCAGCCTCTAGATGATCAAACTACTATCCCTTGGTCTCTTCTCACCTTCCAACTGAACTAAAAGGAGTAAAAACTTAGTTCCTTTTCCAGAGTTCTGTCTCACAAATCTGACCTAGAGGCTGAGTTTATTTGCTTCTTTACTCATAAAATAAATGTAGCAATGCCTCGTACCCATCAGGGGATGCCGCTCCACCAAGAAATCCTTCCTGCATCACAGACTTGGTCTTCAACTCATTGGAGAAGTAAACGATGCCTGGATGATGATCCGACACCTTCTTGAACCACGTCTTGAACCCCAAAAACTCCTTCAAGCAAAGCAAGTTGTCTCGCTCTGTCTTCTTCCACAGGAGGAGCCGCAGCAAATCATGGAGGACGGCCACCATCCACTTCTCCGCCTGATTGCCGTTGAGTGGGTTCCCAAGATCACAGAGAGAGAGAGAGAGAGAGAGAGAGAGAGAGAGAGAGAGAGAGATGAGGTTTCCCAAGATCAGGTTCAATGGCTATGATTATGCTCTTCCTCATAGGGTCAATGATGGTGCAAATAAATGAGGCATGCCCGGTGCTTGGCAAAGAAGCGGAGTCCCGGCAAGGCTTCCTCCTCCTACAGGTTCTACAGAAGGGTCTGGTCCGTCCCCCTGGAAACGGGTGCTCCTACACTGGGGGCGACCGATGTTATATATAGGTGGTTCCGCCCTGAAGTCCTATTCAGTATGCCATCGTTGGATGCTTTTTTAAATTCGAAGGAGTTCATCAAAAGCTGGTGGAGAAAAATGGTATCTCAGTCAGAATTGACAAAGACATCAATGTAAATTAATGCATCGATTGCATTTATTTTTGTTTACTCCATCAATTGGGGATTCATGACTTCCAAATCATTGTAACGTAATCCATCTGCACATAGATAAAGAAAGTAAAAACTTTTCATGTAGTTTTTTGTAGCCACAAAGCGATAGTCCCACAGATGTAATTTCGAAATTTTTTCTCCTAAATAATTGTTGTAGGAAAGTTGTAAAGTCGGCCGATGAACTGGATAGATCAGGTCGGCGAATGGATAATTCCGAGTTCAGATGGTCCGAGACATCTTCTCCTTTACTTTCTCCTTCCGGAGCTAGGGTTCAATGTTTTGAAGGTCGGTATATCAGCAGAGGATATAGAACAAGGAAATAGAGCTTCTTAAGTTTAAATGGATTTTTTGAAAGTGTTGGTAGAGCAGTACATGGAATACTGTTTCCGGTTGCTCTTGCACACCATCCACCGCCCATCGCTAGCTCTATATATAGAGCATTATAACCGACTTAGTGGCAAAAGTCTCCGCCATGTTGCAGAGATAACATCAGAATTTAATCCAAGATTTTTGTTTGTTTTACAAGTATCTACCTCTCATGTATTTACAGCAACTCATTTCACTTACCACATACTGATACAAGAGATGCTAGAATTTTGTGGATTGATCTAGAAAGCCCAAGTGTAGGAAGCGAGCATCGGGAGAATCGACTGACCTTTTCAATACACTCCAAACCAATTTTCCAGGATTGTACGTTGAATCATCAGCAAACGATAAACAAATCTACTTCACGTTGGTCCAAATACAATCACAAGGAAAGTATTCTTATTCCATAGCGTTAATGCCGATTGTATTTTCAAAGTAGATACGGAATACTTATGCATCGTTCTTTGATGAAGAGAGAGAGAGAGAGAGAGAGAGAGTTATCTATTCTTCAGAATTTACTTATCTCTTATTTAGATTTTCATCCTAAGGAAGTTCCCTTAATTTCTCTTAAGAAAACTCATCTCGCACCTCTTCAAAATGTGTCTCTCAACACACTTCTAATCAGAGCAAATGGTGTCCTTTGGACACACTCATCATAGGCGGACTGACAAAATATAACATCTTCAACTCGCACATGATGGACTTGATGATGCTCTATCATGAACATAAGGCATTCAACATTCATCTACCTTAGAAACAATTTATACCGGCAAGAAAGCAGTGTGACCAGTAAGTACACTTGTACTTGGGAGCTCTAATTATGCATTTATTAGGGATAACATAATGGCTACAACCCCAAAGAAGAAATAAACAATTGATGTCTCACAATGCCCCAGACATATTTTGTTACATCAGTCCAAATATACCTATCTCTTAAAGGCTATACTTGACTATTCTCAAGGATACCATGAATTTACAATTATTTCCAAAGCCATCAAAGGCGAAATAATCAATCGACCAATAAATGCATGTGATAGATGTAAAACAACAATTGTCTTCTTTCGCACTCATGTCTCTCTATTTCCGAACAATTGCTTTTCTAAACACGTCCCATAAAGCCATATCTATTCATAATCGCTGGTAACATGCTAAAGTAGCAATATTGATTTTCTACTTCGAGAACATAGTCAGAAGTAACATAGGGCACAAAGTAAGGTAAATTATAAATTACCTTAAGGACTAACATGATGAATAAATAGGGATAATTGTACTCATCTCCCTTATTGGTCAAATAAAGCACATGTAGTATTAATTATATACTATAGTGGATTTCTCTTTCTATAAGAGCGCATGTTATTTATTAATCATATCCACTATACGAATCTTAGCCTAAATATAGTTACATGCTTCTCACGTACTTATATTTAGCCTGAGTGCTATATTAACTCGTTTTCCACAGCGCCCAATTTAGTACTTGCATCCGACTACCTTCAGGCATACATGATTATAGGACTATCATATTTGGTTTTGTCACATACGAATAATATACCTTATCTTGATTCCAATCAAGGTGACATTAAATCGTTTTATGTACTGAACTGCTCTTCCAGTATTTATAGTATATATTATCTCATTTTAACCCACTTACTATAGCATTTGAGGTGATTGCTTGTATGAGTGAGCCAATCATTGCCTTGTGACATACATTTAAATAATATATATGTGCTTGTGCTAGTCGTATAACATTGTACTAATTAATAAAACATAAATTCATTAACAAACAAGTACAATACATATACATACGTAATCCAGTGATCCTCAATAATATTACATATCACATTCTACGTAACCCTAGAGATATCCTGTGGGTCAAGAACATGTCTCTAGGAACAGCCTTCGTGAATGGATCAGCAACCATCCTGTTAGTTCAAATATATTGCAGGACTACTTTCTTCTGTACTATTATATCTCTAATGAAGTTATTCTTTATGTCATTGTGCTTCGTTCTACCATGGTACTTGGAATCTTTCACATAGACAATGGCTGCTTGACTGTCGCAATATACTATCATTGGTCTTGGGACATTAGTGATAATGACTAAATTTTCCAAGAAACATTTTAGCCATACTGCTTCTTGCACTGCAGCAGAACATGTAATAAATTTTGCCTCAATTGTAGATAAAGCTATATATGTCTGTTTCTTACTATTCCAAGAAATTGCCCTATCATTAAGCAAGAACGCATATCCAGATGTCGATTTACGCTCATCTAGGTCTCCTCTCCAATCAACATCAGAGTATCATAATAAGCATAGATCACTCCTTTAATAGCAAAGTCAATAGTCCATAGTGCGTTTTGAGTATCTCAAGATCCTCTTAACTGCTTTCCAGTGTGCTGGACCAGGATTTGATTGATATCAACTCACTAATTCCATAGCATGACATATGTCGGGTCGAGTACACATCATAGTCAATGTCTAACACCATAAAATCATTCAATACATAATTAGAACCGTAATACACTATTCCAAACAAAATGTCAACATAATCACAATGACAATTAAATACATAACTTAAGCCAAGAAGAACAACTATAGAGACCAAGTTTCGCCGAATATTTGGAACATAGAGCATATCATATAGGAATAGGTTTCAACCACCACAAAAGGTTAATTTATATGTGCTGATACCCTTAACTTTAACTCTTGAGTTATTTCGAACATATATCTATCTTCTTCCAGGCTGTATCCGACGATACTCCACAAATACTCTTTAGTCTCTAGCTACGTGGTTTGTTGCTCTTGAATTTACAGTCTACATTGGATGAGATTTAGCAAGCATTACAGTGCTAGAAACAAAAGCATTACTCAAAGTAATGAGTAATGTGGTACCTTTTTCGGCTCAATACATTCACAAGCGAAGTGGCCTAGTTTACCACAATTGTAGCACATCATCTTGGCCTTGTCCTTCTTCCCGCCATGCTTCTTGCGTCGGAAGGTCTTGGCTCTCTTGGGTGCCTGATGAATTTCTTTTCCTTTGTTGTTGAATTTATGGTTCATTTTGCGCTTAAAGCCCGAAGCTTTGCTCGAACCTGATTTAGCAACATAAGCATAGGTAGAGGATTTTATAGCCTCTAGGCGCTCATTTTCTAATTCCAAATGACCCGCAATATCGTTAAAAGTGATGATATTCTCATTGTGCGTCATATTGATTTTCATATGTTCCCAGCTGTCAGGAAGAGACTTTATAACAACTTAAACTTGCTGTTCGTCAGTTGAGGTATGACCTATCGACTTTAGCTCACGTATCATGTTTGACATCTCCTAAAGATGCTGCCTCATAGATAGATTTGAGCGCTTCTGGTATGTGTCAAATTTGATTGTGAGCCTTCTCAATTTAGTGGTAGACGTACCCCCAAACTTATCTTTCAAGGCAATCTACATTGCTTGAGTTTTGTCATAACTTTTAAACTCACACATGTGATCATCTTGCATATAACTTAGCAACGTGACGCGAACAATGTTATTTTTCTTTTTCCAAGTTTGATAAGTTTCTTGATCTCTTCTATGTTAAACAGAAGTTCCATGCTCAGGTTCATTCATGGTGTGATTGAGAGTTTCCAAAACCTCTTGCTCCCTAAGGATATACTGAATTTTTCGGTGCCAAATATCATAATTGTCACTGTTCAGCTTCTCACCCTTGTTGAGGTCAGCCACAATGGTTTTGGATGTCGAAGTCATAATCAATTTTAACTACACATTGACATATTAAATATAGAATCAATACTAGCACATATTCCACATAAACACACATTTTTAATTTGCAGCAAAGACAAACTAAATTAATGATAATTCAACAAAAGATATCGAAACAAAAGTTCACTATGTTCCCAATCAGCTTCGACGTACAATTGCTCTACTATCATTAACTTGTTTAATTTGCACAAAAAATTTTTTTTCTCTAGGTTAGAACTCCTTTGAATTATACCAATCTACGAACTCCCACTAGAAAAAATGATTACGTGACCTCACGTAATGATCGCCAATTTATAAATAATTCATTGTATCAAATACAATCATATGCGGAATTTGAAACATAAAGATCTCTAACCATTGTTTGAGTTAGGTCGGAACTGAAATTGCAAGCACGTTAAACCATATACATGCTGTCATCAAATCAAGCTTTACATAACATATATGTGGTCATTTTCACATAGGCTAGCTACTATATTTCCAAAACCATAGTGAAATACAGGTTAGAAGGAATAAACAATGCAAATATACCCCCAAAATACGTCTATTTAGTGTTTCGTACACATTTTTATACATTTAAAAGCCTCAAACATATAAAATAACTATACCACAATGTAGAGAATTTGAATATGAACACAACCGTACCAACCACGTTCCAATTGGAGCTCCCACGCGCCTACATGTGCCACCTGAGTGCGCAGCGCGTGTAGTTCACACTCCCGAGCTCAACCTGATTCTTAACCTGGTCCGACCGGTCAAACTGGCTCAACCGTTGATCGATCCGACCAGTTGACCGTTGACTGGTCTGACCGATCAACGGGTTGGGTCGGTAACTGGGTTGGGTCATCGGGTCGAGTCTCTGGACGAGTCAGGTCACCGATCGGGTCAGGTCGCCAATCAGTCGATTGCCGAAGGTCGCTTCGTCGGCGAGATGACGCCATCAATGACGTCAGTGTGTTGGTTATCGATAATTTTGCTGACATCATTGATGACATCATCAAGCACAAGTTGGCCGATGCGCGTGGCCCTCATGTGCTGGCAGAATTAGCCCATTGGGCGTGTAGAGCCCACGTGCTGCGGCTTCTGGCCGAGCTTATGGGCTCGTTCGGCATCTTCCGGCGGCGTGCCACCCACCATTTTGATCATCTTGATGAGTACTTTCACCATGTTTGATGAAAAATGATTTTCTCCGGAAAAATATTTCGAAAAAAATGATCAGAACAGAACCGACGTTTCTCCTCCAAATCCATTCTTTATGTCCGATTTCATTTTCGATGATTCATGTTGCAATTTCTGAGCAATGAACATCTAGACAATATGAAGTTCATCTTCTCGATTCCCATATCAAATACCAAGCGAAAAGATTTGACGGAAAAAACAAGGCAGAGAACATAACCGTGCTCTGATACCAATCTAGGAAGCGAGTGTCGGAAGAATCGACTGACCTTTTTGATGCACTCCAAACAAATTTTTTAGGATCGTCCATTGAATCACCAGTAAATGATGAACGAATCTACTTCACGTTGGTCCAAATACAATTACAAGAAAAGCATTCTTGTTCCACAACGTTAATGCCGATTGTCTTCTCAAAGTAGATACGGAATTCTTATGAGTCGTTCTTTGATGAAGAGAGAGAGAGAGAGAGAGAGAGAGAGAGAGAGAGAGAGAGAGAGAGAGAGAGAGAGAGAGAGAGAGAGAGTTATCTATTCTTTAGAATTTACTCATCTCTTATTTAGATTTTCATTCTGAGGAACTTATCTTAACTTCCTTTAAGAAAACTCCTCTTGTATCTCTTTAAAATGTGTCTCTCAAACACACTTCTAATTAGAGCAAATAGTGTCCCTTGGACGCACTCATCATGAGCGGACTGACGAAATATAACACCAAGAAAATGGATCATTGTTGAACACTATGATCAAAATGCTCATACTTTTCAAGGAATTTACTCCAAAAAATCCAAATCTAGCCCATGTCTCTCTCTCTCTCTCTCCGCTGCTGTTTTGCTCACGTTGCAACCTTCTCAATTGCTCAGCCCCATTGCTGTTGCATCCTCGCCGCTGCCGCCACTGCCGCCCCCACCCGATGCCAGTTGCCATCCTCCTCCTCGACCTTTCTCTCTCTCTCTCTCCCCAAAGATAGAGGGAGCTCATGGTGGTCCCAAGTATCAATATAGGTCCCAATGCAGTGTCGGATCTGAGGCGACTGCTAAACAAACACACATCTGTTAATAAAATACTCGCCTTTCACGTAAAATACAAGTACGAATATGATGTTCAACTAAATCACCCATTTCACATAGGTTTGCTGAACTTACAATAAAAAAACTCATTTTTTGAGTAAAACTCATGACACACATATGAAGCACACACCATACTTTATACTGGTCTAAAGTGCTTGGATTATCAGCTTATTTTATATCATTCATTAGTCAATTAAGAAATAGAAGAAACGATTATATCACTTTATATTTACACAAGTAAATACAACATTATTTTCATTCAATCATTAGATAGTACGAAATAGTAACAAAATGCTATTATTGTAGACGATACTTTTCTAAGTTATTGTGCTTAATATAATTTTATTTTTTATGCAAGTTTTTTTTATAATACAATCAAATAAAACTCATTATAAAATTTTTTATTCTAATGTATATTTAATTCCAAAATTTTCACATACTTGTAAAGAAAATTGTATCGTATAATTTCGCCCTGTACATTATTAATCAAGGGGGGCAGGAGGGAGAGGCTGGGGAGGCATGTTGAAATGTCTGGTGGTGTCGTGCTATTCGGGTGAGGCTGACCCGATTGCAATTCAGAGGTTTGTGTTAATAAATTCAACCAAAAGTTTAAGCTATATGAAGGCTCACGCGTAGGCTGGACTTTGGCCTAAACCAAGTATGAGAATATATAATCGTAGAGGCAAATAAGGGTATGAAGATTCAAACTCAGGACATTTTTGCTCTGATACCATCAAAGAATGTCCAATTCAAAAACTTAAATTATTAGGTAGAGGAAAGCCACATGAATATAAAAAATATTTAGGACCCATTATCAAACAATGTCGGATAATAATTCAACGGTTTGTTGGGTGCTCCTGTTTTAAGACCATTCTTTTCTCTGTTTCTTAATTTTTTTTTAAAATATTTCTGTTCTGGTGGGAAAAAATTGGGGAAAAGTACCCAAAAAAACTTATATATGTTGCATTAGCGCCAATACATTCCTAAACGTTTTAATTTGATCAATTTAGCCATAAATATTTTCACATTGGTACCAATTCATTCAATCTGATCAATTTAGGTCGAAATTTGCTGATATGGATGCCACTCATCTTATGTGACACGATCGACGTTGACTTGGATATTTTCTAATTTTTAAATACTTTTTAAAAAAAATTATTAATTTTTTTAGTTTTCCTTTTATTTTATTTTCTTTTTTTCTCTTTTTTTTTTTCCTCATCACCCTATGCCAATTGCTAGCTGGCGGAGGTCACCATTTGCTGGAGAGGGCGAGGGTTGGGTGAGGCCGCCCCTTGCTAGATCTAGCGAGGGTCCCCTCATCGGTGACCTCTGCCGATTGGCAACTGGGGGAGGGTAATAAGGAAAAACAGAAAAAAAGAGAAAGGAAAGAAAAAAAAAATGAAATGAAGGAAAAGAGAAGAAAAAAAAAGATTAATAAAAAATTTAATAAAAATTCGAAAAAAAAAGTATTTAATAATTAAAAAAAATGTTCACGTTAACGCCGATCATGTTATGTAGAACAGCTGATGTCAATGTCAGCAATTTATGCCTTAAGTTGATTGGATGGACTGAAGTAATACTAATGTGGGGAGGTTTAGGACTAAATTGGTCCAATTGAATGGTTTATACAGTACCAGCGAAATAAGTTTAGAACTTCTTTATGCTTTTCCCGATAAGATTGAATGACTGCTAGTGTCGGGATAATCTTTTGGAGTTTCATTCAAACTTATTTTAGCTTACCCAAATTCGAGCGTGTCTCGAAACGCGAATATGATCATTGTTATCTTATCCAACATATTAGCTGGGCAACCAAACACACACCGCACGGGTTAAAAAAAAGGAGCACTCAGCAATAATGAAATTCACTTGAACGCCGCTTAATTGCAAAGCTTTTAAGACATGATTAGTGTAGACCAAATGCTAGGAAAGAAACACTTTTTTTTTTTTTTTGTTGCAAAACTTCATGTTTAAGTTCTCCAGAAACCGTTCTTCAAGTCCAATGAATCTCAGTCTCATGCACACTGCAATAGCCAAAAAAAGGAAGCCAACCTAACATGTAATCCAAGACTAAGAAATCTCAGTATAAATGGAGGACCACCTCACATGACATTTCAGTTCACGCATTTTTTTGGTACCTGTCAACAAACTATACAGAAAATTTACCAGAACGGGAGAGGGAAAAGAACAGAGAGATGAAGAAACAGCTGAGTTCATCAGCAGCATCTTCTTTGGTTTTGGTTCTATTGCTGCGAATGTGGTTGCAACCTAATGACGCAGGAAGGATGCTCGTTAAACGCGAGGAAGAAGATGAAGAAGCAGTTCGGGCTAAGTATCAGATGAGCGGTCTTCTAGCTTTCTATATCCTGCCAAAGGGTAAGACCCCCCCTCCCGGAAATCATTGCGGCTACACTCCGGGCGGACCACGGCGGTGCGCGCCAGTAACAGGACATCAATTAGTTCTTCCCCCTCAGTAATCAAGGCATTGATTTACCGGTTTTAGAAACCAGTGACTTTGTCGGTTCTAAGCTTATATCATGAATTTTATTTGTTAGGCTCAGGTCAGCATCGTCTCGTACTCTAGAAAATCAGTAAGGTCACACGTTTATGTACATGTTTGGTAGAGGCAAACAACATGGATTTGATTTTTGCACACCAATGACTTGAAAATATCATTTTTTTTTCAATAATATTCATTTGATTACAATAGCACATCTTAACTGACTCAAATGTTAGCGGAGTATGTCATGAATGAATGTCTATGTGAGATTTGATAGGACTATTACCAACTGTTTTAAAAGTTTAATATGTTGAATGAATGCGTGGTTTAATATTTTAATTATTCTATCACTCTCCCTCACGCTTAGTCTGATCTATTTATCTAGTATTAAGCATGGATATATTTAATTGAGAAGGTAAAAGGAGTCTGAAAAAATTTGAACTCAGAACCTTAAGCTCTGATATCATGTGAGATTTGATGGGACTACTACCAACTGTTCTAAAAATTTAAGCTGTTAGATAAAGACGTGATTTAATACTTTAATTATTCTATCAGTCTACTCATCTATGGTAGAGTTCTTAAACAAAAAAAATGATAAAAAAGAAATGCTGGGAAAAAAAAAGGAAAAGAAAAAATTGGAATAAATGCCTAAAAAAATCGACCAAATTTGAAATTGATTAAGGGAAGAAAAGAAATATGTGAAAAAATCGAAGCCCAACATTTTTAGCTAAAGGCGGTAGTTCATGATACAACGTAAGAGCAAGATTTGAACGAGATATGAACTGACTGAGAGAAGTCAAAAATTGATCCGACCCGGCTTAACTTGAAATTCATACCAACTCACACATTTTCGTCAAGTTTGATGAGAAAGCACTTTGTAATCAAATTAAATAATTCAAAAACAATGCGGAATGACACAAATAACCCATACGGCTATGCCGCCATGAAGACAATTATTGGCTATACTCTTTTTCCTTCTGGAAAATTGTTTAAATAGTCATAAATTTATTGCACTTTTACCAATTCAGTCAAAAATATTTTAAGTTTGTCAATTGAGTCTATTCAGCCAATTTTGGCTGTTCGGAGTTGATGTGGACGCTAGCCGTTCAGTTAACGCTGACGTGGCAATTTTTTTTGAATATTTTAATTTTTTTTCTATTTTGTTTTATTTATTTTAATTTTTTTTAATCTTCTTCCCTCTAGCCGGTCACTAAACCGCTAAAGGTGAAGGCCGGTGAGGCCGGCAAGGTCGACCTCGTCGGCCTCTGGCGAAACTTGCCCCCGCCAACCTCTGGCGAAGCTCACCCTCGCCGGCCATTGGCATTGGCTGGGCAAGGTCCAAATGGACGAGGTTGGCCTCACCATCTCCTGGGTCTCCCTCATCCAACGACAGCGAGGACAACCTTGCCAAATCTTGGTGAGGTCGAGCCTTGCCGGCCCTTGGCCTCACCCAGCGACAGCAAGGTTGGCCTCGCCTTGGTTGGGCGAGACTCGACCTCGCCTAGGCAAAGCCAACCTCGCCGTTGCTTGGGTCTTCCTCACCCAGCGACGACAAGGTTAGGCTTGACCTCACCGTCGTTGGGCGAGGTTTGACCTTGCCCATCTAAGGGCCGACGAGGCTTGCTCTCACCAGTGGTCGGCAAGGGCGAGCTTTGCCAAAGGCTGGTGAGGTCGACTTCGCCGCCCCTCGCCTCTAGCCGGTTCGGTGACCGGCTAGAGTAAAGAAGACTAGAAAAAAAAAATAAAAAGAAAAAAAGGAAAAAATATTAAAAATTCGAAAAAAATATTAAAATATTTTAAAAATTGCCATGTCAACGTTAGCCGGGCAGTCAGCGCGGACCAGCTTCCATGTCAGCTCCGAGCAGCCAAAATTGGCTAGATTGACTTAATTGACAAGAAGTGAAAATATTTATAACTCAATTGATAAACTTAAAATGTATATGATTGAATTAGTAAAAGTGCAATAAATTTATGACTTTTTAAATAATTTTCCGTTTTCCTTCTGTTATTAATAACTTGATTTTGCCAGAACCTCATCAAAAGCTCTATTAACTAAATTGAATCATCACCACCGCGGTCGATTGCCGTCGTGAACCCGTTGAAGCCACCACCAGCCATTACAAATAGCTGACCAAAAAACTGTCGGGGTAAGAGTTGCTATCGGTTTTCTCTGTAATGCTCTGTTTTATATATTCTTGATTGAGTAAGAAGTGAGTCGAAACTAGGTGACGGGTTCAACTGTGAAGTTGGTAGCCAAGATCGTCATTCGACTCTTAAGTTCCTAAGCTTGACCATTCTATTTCACTAAGTAGATTTTCCGGTTTGTTTTGCTCCACGAAAATCCTTTTTCCTACCTTTTATGACATCGCCCGTAAAAAAAGAGAATTGAAAATGAAAAACATAATCGGTGTTTCAAGCTTTAAAAAGTTATGCATGATTTACATGTCAATATTTATATGTTTCAAAAGATTTCGCGAGTTTTACGTTAAATTACGTTTGTACAACCTTCGGGGCAGGTTCTTGGAATGTCGGTGCAAAACCGGTTTCGATGGAAAAGTTGGCTTGGACCAAATTTAATATTGATTATGAGGCAAAAGAAATCTACGAGGAAAAAAAAAAATCAAAGAACCACATTTTTTAGTTAGAGGTAGCAGTTCCTAACACAACACCAGAGCATGACTGAATGAGATGAAATTATTGAGATAAGTCTGAAGTTGATCGGGCCCTATCTGACCCGAGTTGACTCGAAATTGATACCAACTCACGCGTTTTCATCATTTTTTGACGAAAGAATATCTTGTAACCAAATGAAAATAGTTTTATAACTATACGGAATGACACAAATGACCTATGTAGATATACCGACACAAAGACAATTGCTGGCTACACTCTTTCTTCTATGAAGTTAAAGGATGAGATCTTCAAGAATATGCGCATGTACTGGTAACAAAAATAAGTATATTAACCTAAGTAGAGCGCGGGCTTTGCACGGGGTTCCTAACTAGTGTTTGCTCAAAGGCAAGAAAGGCATCTCATTCTCAAAACTCCACATTCACCTTAGTAGCATTGTCATTCAGGGGCACACAAAAACTTCCTTGTAGTGCTTTAAGTTTAACTCACTCGAGGTATTATCCGTTTTAGCCCATCTTATACCAAGCCCCATCGTTTTGTCTTTTAGTGTACAAGCAAACACTTTCTCAAAAGATCACCCATCCTGATAGTACTTTAGTTTGGACTCGCTTAATTTTAGAGTTCCAAAGCAAGACTTGCCATTACGTTAAAAGGCGCCTCTGTGAGTTAATTACAATTTTCACATATATATCTCAGGATCGCTATTCCCCTGTTCGGTGCACAATTTAGTTTATTCTTGCTCCCTTTGCCATTTTAGAAGCCTACCAGGAACCGCTCCTTGTCCAGACCCTTTGACCCCGGCGATCACTCTCCGCCTTCGTCGGACCGGGTCATTATAATCAACTCAAACCAACTCAAACCAAACTACTATCCGGGCAGAGATTGAGGGGCTGAGGTTTTCAGCTAAATCTACCAGGAAGAATATCATCCACATATAATCAATTCAAACCAACCATCCTGTAGTCAAGCAGGCTCTAGATGATCAAACTACTATCCCTTGGTCTCTTCTCACCTTTCATCCTGTAGTAAAAACTTAGTTCCCTTTTTTTCCAGAGCGCTGCCACATAAATCTGACATAGAGGCTGAATTTATATGCCTCCGTGACTTATTGGCTATACTCATTAGATAAATGTAGCAATGTCTCGTACCCATCAGGGGATGCCGCTCCACCGAGAAATCCATCCTGTGAGCCTCCCCAAGCACCACACACTGGGTCCTCAACTCATTGGAGAAGTAGAAGATACCTGGATGATGAGACTTGAACACGTCCCGTACCCCAAATACTCCCCCAAGCAAAGCAAGTTGTTCCGCTCAGTCTCCTTCGATCGGAGGAGTCACAGCAAGTCGTGGAGGACAGCCACCATCCACTTCTCCGCCTGATCACCGCAGGGCGACAGATGGAAAGCATCCTCGTAAGGCGAAATGTAGGGTAAATGCTGCCACTGTTCCACCCAAGCCTCGACCCTTTCCTCCAAATCGAAACCTCTGGGGAAATTCATCGAGAACCTGGTACGCGTCCCTGGTTTCCCATTAATGTCCCGTCTTTCACCCTCTCCTGCAATGCTGACACGGCCAGCTCGTCTCTCCAGGACATAAGGTCCATCGCAAGAGAGGGGGAGGGAGAGGGCCATGTGCATTTGGTTCGTGAGTCCGAAAGCTAAGAGTTGATAGTGGAACATATATATTACCTTAAATTGTATATCCTAACTTAAGGAATGGGTAAAGTCGACTTGAGACCCCGCGTACTAAATTGGGTGGAGCACAAACTATGATTAATAAATACTTGAAGTCTAAATAAATACCAGCATAGTTTTCCCCAAAGTTTCAAGTCAATGGTACTTAATTTCTTCAACCATATTAATAAGCTATTCAGCTTTATTTTCACTTTCATTCATAATACCATTTGATTTTTTGTGCTTTCGGTCAGCGCAAAAGATTGGAAGGACAATGAGCTTCACCTACCTTCACAATCAATATGTAAACCGATGATCATTTAGGTCAAATTGTATTTTGATTTGGATTGTTTGTAATTAAAAATTTAGATTATCACTTGAATGGAAATTTTTTTACTCAAAGAAAATCTGATCGTACCACGTCTATGGCGAGAGACAATACATCACATCAAATTGTTAACGAGATAACTCTTTTGCCCTACCCCCACGACAGACTGCTTCGTGCATGGGACATATTGTAGCTTTTTTGTAGTTCGCTTTCAAAGCGTTAACTTTTCCTCCGTACGTGTTTGACCCATTCCCATTCTTCGTTCTTTTATATGTTTCTCGTCTCTCTTTATTCAAAGTCAAATAACATGTAATCTCTTACTGTTATCCAGTCAAAAACCAAAACCCAGTCTAACGTATTCGATTTATAAATAGCCCGGCAACCCCCGAACACAGCCCGACATGTCTTCTCATCATCATTTTTGTGCTCATTAACGTTCGTCCACCACCGAGAAGAAGAGAGAGAGAGAGAGAGAGAGAGAGAGAGAGAGAGAGAGAGAGAGAGAGAGAGAGAGGAGGTTCTCAAGGTCAGGTTCCATGGCTGTAATCATGCTCCTCCTCATGGGGTCGCTGATGGCGCAACAAAACGAGGCTTGTCGGGTGCTCGGCGAAGAAGCGTGGACCCGGCAAGGCCTTCTCCTCCTACAGGCTCTACAGAAGGGCCCGGTCCGTCCACCTGGAAACGGGTGCTCCTACATAGGTGGCGGTGGGGCTCCCTGCACGGCCACGCAGAATTTCGCCGCCAGCCGTGCTGTGGGGGTGGCTCCTCCGAATGCATACCCAAATGGCGCGCCTCGGTTCGGCGTGGCAACAGATATTAAAGAAGTGGTTCCGTCATGAAGTCATATTCAGCAGTATGCCATCGTTGGAAGCTGTATAAATTCAAAGGAGTTTTGTGTAACTGGTAGAGAAATTAATGTATGGATTGCATTCATTTTTTTCCCCAAGCAATTTGGGATTCATGAGTTCCAAATAATTGTAATGTAAAAACATTTGCACATAAACAAAGAAAGTGAAATTTTTTCAAGGAGTACTTTTTTTGTCCACAGACCTATATCGTGCCATAGACGTAATTTTGCCATTTTCTCTCTCAAATATTTGTCGGAGGAAAGTTGTGTAGTCAGCCGATGAACCAATCGAATCGAGTTGGGCAATGGATGGTTCCAAATTTGGATGGTCCAACATATTTTCTCCTATACTCTCCTTCAGGAACTTGGGTTCAATGTGTTGAAAGTTGGTGTTTCAGTGGAGGCTATCGATCCTCTAAAGTCTACACTAAGGTGGTAATTGCATCGGGTCTCTATTCTTAAATGATCAAAATGCTCCTACTTTTTCGAGAAATTTACTCCAAAAAATCAAAATCTAACCCATCTCTCTCTCTCTCTCTCTCTCTCTCTCTCTCTCTCTCTCTCTCTCTCTCTGCCACTGCTATGCTCGTGGTGGTCACAAGTAGCAATACAGGTCCGAGTGCAATGTTGGATCTGTGGTCATGATTTCATGTACAAGGTAGCTGCTGAATAAACCCATAATTGTCAGTAGAACACTTGTACTTTCACATAAAAAACACTTACAAATATGATTTTCAATAAATCACCCTTCTCTCTCGTACATGTGCTGAACTTACAATGAAAACACTCATTCTTTTGGGGTAAAACTAATTATACGCATAAAAACCATACTCCATTCTATACTGCTCTAGAGTACTTCGATGTTCGGCTTATTTTATATCTTTTCATTAGTCAATTAATAAATTGAAGATACTATAAATCATATCATATTTACACAAGTGAATCCAACACTATTTTGATTTATTATTCGATAGTACGGAAGAGCAACAAAATCCAATTATCGGATATGATGTTTTCCTAGGATATTGTACTTAAAATAGTTTTATTTTTATATGCTGGTTTTTATTTATTTATAATACAATCGAAGTAAACTCATAATTACATTATCTTTTGATTCTATTATATCAGTGGTGTTGCGCACTACTCAAATTCAAAGGGTTTGTTGCGTGTTCCCGTTTGATCCATACGTTTGAGCCTGAGACCTTGGAGACGGAGATGTTGAAGGGTTGCAGCCACCAGTGACGCCAAAGGTGGCTCCACCAGCATTCGTCGATTATTGTATTTTATTTTTATTCGAACTTATCCGAGCTTATCTAAATCCGAACGTACCTCTAAACACCAAGTAGGATAATAAAAATGTGAGGTCAACAATTTTGAAATTTACTTCGATGCCCCTTAAGTGCAAAGCTCTTAAGACCAAGCTAGATGGTCCAGTCAAAGCTAGTATTTTCTTCCGAATCAGTAGAGTAACGAAGCTTCCACTAATTTGATAGGTGTGTAGGACCTAATGCTTGGAAGGTAACCCTTCGGTTTTTTTTTTCCGAGCTTCATGATTAAATTCTCCAAAACCCATTTCGTCAAGTCGTACGAATCTCAGTGCGATTGTTAAAATTCCAAACCCTACCTAACATGTAATATAGTACCAAGCAATTTCAATATTAATATAGGACGTCCTCACAAGACATTTCATGAAGGTCATACAATTCCTCTCATTAAACTACACAAAGATTTTGCCAAACGAGAGGGGAAAAGAAAGAGAGATGAAGAAGCTGCTGGGTTCATCAGCAGCATTCGCTTTGGTTTTGCTTCTATTGCTGTTGCAACCAAATGAAGCAGGAAGGATGCTCATTAAAGGCAAAGATGAAGATGAAGATGCCGTGCGGGCTCTTTATCAGCTGAGCGGTCTTCTAGCTTTCCAGATCCTGCAAAAGGGTCCGGTTCGTCCTCCCGGAAATGGTTGCAATGTTGTCGGCAGTTATACCTGCGCACCCGGCCAGCCCAAAGGGAACAGAAGAGACGGAGAAGTGGAGTAGGAGTTGATCTTATGGGAAAGGGATTGATTTTGAGTTTTTATTGGTTCCTTGTGTTTCTAAGATTTAAGTAGGAATAAGTTTAACTAATGTTATATATGCGAAAGTTACGTTCTGGAAAGACTAAAATCAAGGTGTCCGTGTTGTACAAAAGTACTTCAAAACACTTGTTTCCCACACTTTCCCTTGCCCGACATTGTTTGAAAAGCTAAATTAGTAAAAAGGAAAATGTTGTGGATTAAAGGCGCATGATTTTTTTTTTTTTTAATTTTCTCAAATGGGTGTTTAATAAGTAGGGGTGAGCGATTCCAAGAGGTTCCATACAGGTTCCACCTGGAATTTGAAACATACATATGAGAATGGATTTTTCATTTTTTGAAATCTGAAACCTACTATACATACCTTAGAACTTGGGACTTATCATGTCGAAGGTTCGAGGGTCGGTTCCAGGGTCTACCCAGGTTCCACCTATATTATTAATTGAATAATTGCAGTATATCATTGCATTTAATGACTACAACTTGTTGCTACGATTAACTGACCACAACTTATATTTAGACATAAAAAAAATATGGAATATTAACAAGTTATAAAATGAAAGCTCGTACTAGTGATTTCAAATTATACATTTATCATATAACTCCGTCAAACACCGTAAAATCATGCAAAGACATAGACCAAGAAAAAACATAAAAAAAAATTGTTGAAAGTTTCAGGTTCCATATTTTACCTATCTAGAACCTAGAACCTACCCTATACATACCTTGGAACTTGAGACCTACATGCCATTGAACCATGTTCACCCCTATTAACAAGTGATCTTGAAGTTAGTTTTGCAATTGAAGTTCACTACATGTCAATCAATCAATAGCGAATGTGCAAACTGTTTTTTACATCAGCAATGAACCTGATAAAGAGCCATTTACAGTTGAGATTCTTAATGCTCAATTGATTTGTAGGAGAGGAGAGTTAGGACCCTCAAAATACATGAAAAAAAAGGGGGTGAATTTCAACGCATGCAATTAGGTTCGACTTCTCTTCATCCAAAGAAACTTTTTCATTCATATTCGTGTGACATGTTAAGCGAACATATGACAAATAGCACACCCAATATGACCCTTTTCCTGCTATATGAACATAGTGGAACTTCTTGTGCAGAGTATGAATAGCAAAATGACATTATTAGCAAGAAAAGAAAAGGAGGAGGAGAATATGGGACCCTTTTCCTGCTGAGTTCGAAGCTATATTAGCAATTTAACCTTGAAAGATAGGAGAAACTGGAATAACAAATTAAGGCTCCGTTTGTTTCACGGAAAAATGAGTGATTTAAAATTTTTTTCCTAAAAATGATTGCTTATATCACTTGAAGTAATTAGCCATTTAAAAATATTTTTATTAGTGACAATAATTTATGTTTAAATATTTTTGTGGATAATGGAAAATATTTTCTATTCATTCATTTTTATAAGTGATCATTTTTTGAAAAGTGCTTTTCAAATTACTAATTTTTTGCAAAAGAAAAGGAGCCTAATAAAGAATTAAGACTTCAATGGATTAAACACGCATTATTGGAGTAATCAGTTCTTCCCCCTTAGCAATCAAGAAATTGATTTAGTGGTTTTAGACCACATCAGTGGTTAATTTACCTAAAATTAATTTTTGGATCACCAAAAATTCAAAACTAGTACATTTGTGACAAATTTTTCTTCTGTTAAATTGGATTAATATTACAAAAAACCACAGATAATAGAGATGGGGATAATCACATCAAGGAGCGATTGGACAGGGTACTGTGTACTATAGATTGGTGAGTTTGTTTTCCAAATGCTGAGGCATATGCTTTACCAACTATAGGGTCAAATTACAGTCGTTTAGTATTATCCTTATTTCCCAAGCTTGTGAAAAGGAAGAAGGAATTTAAATTTGAGGCTTTTTGGCTTGATCACGATGAATGTGGAGATACAATTACAAGGGTTTAGCACTCGGCTGAATTGGAGAATGAAGATTTGTTGAAAAGTCTGAAAGCGGTGACCTTAGCTCCCACTAAATGGAGCAAATCGAAGTTCTCTAATGGAAAGAAGAAAAATTAAAAAATGATTACAAAAAAAAGTATCCACGTGAGCAATTTTCAGCTTAAGTTGGTCAGATGGACTGAATTGGTACTAATGCGAAGAGGTTTAGGACTAAATTGATCAAATTGAAATATTTATAACTGAATTGGTATCAACGCAATAAGTTTAAAACTTCTTTATGCTTTTCCCGATAAGATTGAATAACCGCTAGTGTCGAGATAAGCTATCCGAGTTTCATTCAAACTTATCTGAGCTTAACCAAATTCGAGCATGTCTCGAAATGCCAAATATGATCATTGTTATCTTATCCGACATATTAACTGGGCAACCAAACACACACCCCACGGGTTAAAAAAAAAGGTGAACTCAACAATAATGAAATTCACTTGAACGCCCCTTAATTGCAAAGCTTTTAAGACGTATATGATGGGTGTAGAGCAAATGCTAGGAAAGAAACACTTTTTTTTTGCCAAACTTCAAGTCCTATGAATCTCAGTCTCATGCACACACCGCAATAGCCAAAAAATGGAAACCCACCTAACATGTAATACAAGACTAAGAAATCTCAGTATAAATGGAGGGCGTCCTCACATGACATTTCAGTACACTCATATCATTTGATACCTATCATCATACTACACAGAAATTTTACCAGAACAGCTGAGTTCATCAGCAGCATTTGCTTTGGTTTTGGTTCTATTGCTGGGAATGTGGTTGCAACCTAATGACGCAGGAAGGATGCTCATTAAACGCGAGGAAGAAGATGAAGAAGCAGTGCAGGCTAAGTATCAGCTGAGCGGTCTTCTAGCTTTCTATATCCTGCCAAAGGGCAAGACGCCCCTCCCGGAAATCGTTGCGGCTACGCTCCGGGCGGACCACGGCTGTGCGCGCCAGTAACAGGACATTCATGAGTTCTTCCCCCCTTAGAAATGAGGGCATTGATTTAGCGGTTTTAGAAACCCTTGACTTTGTGGGTTCTAAGCTTATATTATGGCTTTCATTTGTTAGGCTCAAGCGAGCAACATCTCATACCCTAGGAAATCTGATGTAGAACAGTTGGCATACAATTATCTTGAACGGCGTGATCATCAGAATCGCCGGAAATTATGGCAGTTTTTTTGATCTTGGGTTTGACGATCTTGGATTGCGTTCAAAGTCAGTTGGTTGAAGCGAAATGACCGTTTGATTTGAACTCACCACTTCGCCGTGACCTACGATGGATTTTAGCATTCCGGAGTCATCTGAATATTTTTTCAGGCAGTTTTCTATGTTAGGAAATTCGTAATTGTCATTAATTTCAAATATTCTATTTGAAAGATTTGGTTTATTAGATGTTATCTTTAATTATTCGATTTCCAATAGGAGTCCTTTCTCTATATAGGATATCTGTCTTTGTAATCGAGGGGATCACAGTATTATTGAAAAAAAAAAATTTTAAGTTCCTTAAAGTTGTTCCAAGTTTATGCTTTCTCTCTGCATCATTTGATATCAAAGCAGGATTCTCCTATGACAATGGTCAACAAAATGAACATTAATCTCCTCGTAGCTGAGGGCCGTGAAAGCGAGCCTATTACACAGGCTGAGTTCAACTAGCTCATGGATCAAATCGATTGGAGGTTTCAAGAAATCCTTGATGCCATACAACGTTTATCCACAAACCCCACATCTGGTGTTCTTCCAGCTAGGCGAATTCCTATTGCTCGTGATTCGAAAGTTGTTGTGGACCATGGGGTCAATCTCCAGCATAGGCGAGTAGACTATGTCGAAGACTTTGAAGACGAAGATGAAGAAGATTTCCTAGACGTGCCCATTCGAAGAGGACGGCAGAATAGAGAATTCCAGAATGATCGTGTTCGTGGAGGTCGGCGTTATGGAGGACATCAATGGGATCCTAAACAATATCAATTAAAAGTTGATCTTCCAACCTTCAATGGGAATTTGAATATCGAAGATTTCCTCGATTGGCTGTGGGAAGTCGAAAAATTCTTTGATGCCATGGAAATTGAAGAGGATCGACAAGTTAATTAGTGGCGTACAAATTGAAGGGTGGAGCTTTGGCTTGGTGGGAGCATATGCAATTAACCCAACGTCGACAAGGAAAGGCTCCCATCCGAACGTGGAATCGAATGAAACAGATGCTAAAATCACGATTTCTCCCCACTGATTATGAGCAACTGTTGTTTCAGCAGTTTTATAATTGCAAGCAATCGAACCGAACAGTCCAAGCATATACGGAAGAATTCCTCCAATTTTCCACATGTAATAACCTAGTTGAGTCGGAAGCGCAACAAATTGCTAGGTACATAAACGGCTTGCGACTGAACATTCAAGATTGTGTTTCTTTGCATCGTGTATTTTCTGTTGAAGATGCCTAAGAGATGGCGCGAAAAATTGAGATGCAATTGGAGAAGACTAGCCCTACTATTCGTGGAAGCAATTATTCGGGTCGTGGATCATTCGGAAAGGGGAAGCAAATTGATGTCTCAGGTTCCTCAAATCAGCAAACTGGTGATACGAACCAAGTGTCGGGAAGTGTTACTGGGATGCCTAAAGAGCCAGTCCCGGCAAACAACCGTACTCCGAATGTCCAGAATCCTTATGCCAAGCCGCTACTGATCAAGTGCTATAAGTGTAACGAATTGGGCTATCGTTCAAGCGATTGTCCTTGTTGGAGAATGGCCAATATCTTTGAGCATGAAGATGAGATGAATGAGGCAGATTGGGTGGACAAAGAAGAAGTGGAAGATGAGGCGGGCGAGCAAGTGAATTGTGTTGTTCGTCGTTTATTGCTTGCTCTGCGGATAGAGGACACCCAGAGAAATCAGTTTTTCCGCGCTCGATGTATTATCAATGGCAGGGTATGCGATGTTATTATTGACAACGGAAGTTGTGAGAATATAATATCAAAGGCTTTAGTGGATCACTTATAGTTGAAGACGGAGCCACATTCCGCGCTTTATACAATCGAGTGGATTCGCAAAGGACTAGAGCTTAGGGTAACACATGTATGTCATTTACCTATTTCAATTGGAAAGTCATATCAGGATACTACTGTGTGCGATGTTGTGGAGATGGATGCATGTCATGTGTTGTTAGGACGACTATGGCAATATGTCGTGGATATCACTCATCGAGCTAGGTAGAATATTTATTCTTTTGCATGGAATAAGACTAAAATTACCTTGAAGCCGAGGGCTAATACTCCCCAGGTCCCAAAGAAACAGGGTTTTGGTGTTGTGCATAGTGCAGGAGTTATGTTGAATGTTCGTAAACGTGAAGGAATGTACATGCTCGTAGCGAAGGGTGAACAACATACTGTTGTTCGTATTCTTGAAGCTCTTAAGCCCTTGCTAAAGGCGTTCTGTGATGTCATGCCAGATGATTTACCTGACGGATTACCTCCTCTAAGGGATATCCAGCATGAGATTGACTTTCTACCAGGTGCTAGTCTCCCTAATCTACCGCATTGTTGGATGAATCCAAAGGAGAACTAGATTTTACAAGAGCAGGTAGGAGAACTCTTACGCAAAGGCTTCTTGTGGGAGAGCAAAATCCCTTGTGCCGTTCCTACACTTCTTACGCCGAAGAAAGATGGCAATATGCGTATGTGCATTGACAGCTGTGCCATTAATCGGATAACTATCAAGTATAGGTATCCAATTCCCCGGCTTGATGACATGCTGGACAAACTTGCTGGATCACGAGTCTTTACAAAGATCGACCTTCGAAGCGGCTACCTCCAAGTTGGCATTCATTCGGGCGATGAGTGGAAGACTGCCTTTAAAACGAGTGCAGGATTGTACGAATGGCTTGTCATACCGTTTGGACTCACTAACGCGCCTAGTACTTTTATGCGTTTGATGACTCAGGTGCTCAAACCTTTTATTGGCAAGTTTGTGGTTGTTTTCTTTGATGATATTCTCATATATTATCTAGACAATCGACAGCACATGGAGCACTTGAGAGATGTCCTGCTAACCTTGCAAAAAAATCAATTATTTATTAATCTGAAGAAGTTCAGCTTCATGACTGAGCAACTCCTTTTCTTGGGTTTTGCTATTGGAGCAGATGGTCTTTACGTTGATGCAGAAAAGGTAGCTGTGATCCGTGATTGGCCAATTCCACAAAATGTTGGCGAGGCTCAAAGTTTCCATGGCCTTGCGACGTTCTACAAACGTTTTATTCGAGATTTTAGTACAATTGTAGCCCTGCTCACTAATTGTTTAAAGAAAGACAAATTCCATTGGGGTGATGAAGCTTTGGCCAGCTTCAAGCTTATTAAAGAAAAACTCTCAATGGCACCGGTATTAATGCTCCTTGATTTTGAGAAAGTGTCCGAGCTAGATTGCGATGCTTCGGGTATTGGAATCGGCGCTGTTTTTTCCCAAGAAGGTAAGCCTATTGCTTTTTTTAGTGAGAAACTTAATGAAGTTCGTCGGCGGTGGTCTACGTATGAGCAAGAGTATTATGCTGTAGTGCACGCTATAAAGCACTAGCAGTCCTATCTTTATCAGCAAGAATTTGTTCTTAATACTAATCATCAAGCTCTTAAATACATCAAGAGTCAAAAGCATTTGAATAGGATGCATACATGATGGGTTTCCTTTTTGGAGCAGTTTAATTTTGTACTTCGTCATAAGGCAGGCTGTTTAAATAAAATGGCAGATGTACTCAGTCAACGTGCTGCGACACTCGTCACGATGCACATTGATGTTGTTGGTTTTGATCAACTTTGTTCTCTTTATCCTGAAGATGGCGATTTTGGTGTTATATGGGAGAAGTGTTTTGAAGTAGGTTCCCATGGCGATATGATAATTCATGACAGGTTCTTATTTTTTGACAATAGACTATGCATTCCTCGTAATTCTTTGCGGGAACAATTCATTCGAGAGCTTTATGGTGGTACTCTTGGTGAATATTTGGGGCGTGATAAAACTGTGGCATTAGTGGAGGAACGGTACTATTGGCCGCAACTAAAGCGTGATGTGAGACGATTTGTCAGTAAGTGCTACATTTGTCAAACAGCTAAGGGGCATTCTCAGAACACTGGCCTTTATACTCCCTTGCCTATTCCTTCTAGTCCGTTGGTGGATATTTCGATGGATTTCGTGTTGGGACTTCCTCGCACCTAACGAGGTGTGGATTTTATATTCGTGGTGGTTGACAGGTTTTCCAATATGGTGCACTTTATCCCTTGCAAGAAAACTTCGGATGCTTCACATGTGGCAAATTTGTTTTTTCATGAGGTAGTTTGCCTTCATGGTGTACCAAAAACAATCACTTCTGATCACGACATGAAATTCCTAAGCCATTTTTGGTGTACTTTATGGCGTTTGTTTGGGACTGATTTACAATATAGTAGCTTTTTTCATCCCCAAACGGACGGTCAGGCGGAAGTTGTGAACTGTACTATGGCAGATATCATTCGATGCCTCTGTAGTGATGTGCTTATGCAGTGGGATCGGTATCTTACTCCTGCTAAGTTCGTCTTCATCAACACTATTAACCGTTCCACTGGAAAATCTCCTTTTGAGATCATCTATGGACGTACCCTGCAGCATACTTTGGATTTGGTTCCCTTGCCCAAGATTTCTGGTTAGTGGATCGCTAGAAATCACGGCAATTTTTCTGATCTTGGGTCTAACGACCTCGGATTGCGTTCAAAGTTGGATGGTTGAAGTGAAATGACCGTCTGATTCGAACTCACCACTTCGCCACAACCTATGATGGATTTTAGCATTCCGGAGTCGTCCAGATAGATTTTTCAAGCAGTTTTCTATGTTAGGAAATTCATAATTGTCGTTAATTTCAAATATTCTATTTGAAAGATTTGGTTAATTATATGTTATTTTTAATTATTCGGTTTTCAATAGGAGTTCTATCTCTATTTTGGATGTCTGTCTTTATAATCGGGGGAATCACAATATCATTGAATAAAAAAAATTTTAAGTTCCTTGGAGTTGTTCCAAGTTTACGCATTCTCTCTACGTCAAAATCATTAAGGTCACCTATTTATGTACATGTTTGGTAGAGGCAAACGACACGGATTTGATTTTTGCACACCGATGACTTGAAAACATCATCATTTTTTTTTTCAATAATATTCACTTGATTACAATCACGCATTTTAACTGACTCAAAAGTTAGCGGAGTATGTCATGAATTCTACTCATTTATGGTAGAGTTCTTAAACTCAAACAATGACCAAAGAGAAATGCTGGGAAACAAATAAAGAAAAAAATTGAAATAAGTGCCTATAAAGACCGACCAAATTTGAAATTGATTAAGGGAAAGAAAGAAATCTGTGAAAAAATCGAAGCCCGACATTTTTAGCCAAAGGTGGCAGTTCCTAATACAACATAAGAGCAAGATTTGAACAAGATATGAAATGATTGAGAGAAGTTTAAAATTGACCCGACCCGACTTTACTTGAAATTCATACCAACTCACACATTTTCATCAGGTTTTGATGAGAAAGCACTTTGTAATCAAATTAAAATAATTCAATGACAGTGCGGAATGACACAAATAACCTATACGGCTGTACCACCACGAAGACAATTGCTGGCTATACTCTTTTTTCTTCTGTCATAATTAACTTGATTCTGCCGGAGCCTTATCAAAAGCCCCATTAATTAGAGCGAATCATCGCCACCACGGTTGATTGTCGCGACGAACCCGTTGAAGCCAGCAACCGGCCACTACAAATAGCTGACCAAAAATCTGTCAGGATAAGAATCGCTATTGATTTTTTTCAGTAATGCTCCGTTTTATATATCCCTCTTTTTTTGGCTTTAATCTCCGTTTCATGTATCCTTGATCGAGTAAGAAGCGAGTCGAAACTAGGTAGACCGGTTCAATCATGAATCGGATCTCACTAGTTGACTCATTCAACGTAGCCATGATGGTCCCTCAACCGTTAAGTTCCTAAGCTTGACCATCCTTTTTTTGTTTTTTTTGACCACTCTATTTCACTAAGTAGATTTTCCGGTTTGTTTTCGTCCACAAAAATCCTTTTTCCTACCTTTTATGACATTGCCCATGAAAAAGGATTTGGAAATGAAAAGCATGATCGGTGTTTCAAGCTTTAAAATTATTCATGATTTAAAAGTCAATATGTATATGTTTCAAAAGATTTCACGAGTTTTACATTAAATAAATAACAAATTACGTATGTACAACCTTCGGGGCAGGTTCTTGGCACGTCGGTGCAAAACCGATCTCGGCGGAAGAGTTGGCTTGGACCAAATTCAAGATTGATTAAGAGGAGAAAGAAATCTACGAGAAAAGAAAAATCAAAGCACCACATTTTTAGTCTAAACTTGATCGGACTCTATCCAACCCGAATTAACTCGAAATCGATACCAACTCATGCGTTTTGATCAATTCTTGATGAAAGAATATTTTGTAATCAAATGACAACAGTTTTATAACAATACCGAATGACATGAAAGAGCTATGGAGATATACCGACACGAAGACAATTGCCGGCTACACTCTTTCTCCTTCCGTTAAAGGATGAGATCTTCAAGAATATGCGCATGTACTCGTAACAAAAATAAGTATATTAACCTAAGTACAGCACGCGCCGTGCACAGGCTTCCCAACTAGTGTTTGCTCAAAGGCAAGAAAGGTATCTCATTCTCACAACTCCACCTTCACCTCAGCAGCATTGTCATTCAGGGGCACACAAAAACTTCCTGCATACCTTTGTTGGGCGCAGCTTCGTTCTCCTAGATTTCCGGTTTAATCTCAGACTTTCTTGGCAGTGTTTGAGGGGCTGAGGTTGTCAACCAAAGCTCACACGGAAGAATGACATTCCCTTAGAAATCAACTCAAACCAGCCATCTTGTAGTCAAGCTGACTCTAGATGATCAAACTACTGTCCCTTGTTCTCTTCTCACCCTTCAACTGAACTGAAAGAAGTAGGATCTCAGTCCCCTTCTTCCAGAGTTCTACTACACAAATCGGACCCGAAGCATCTCCATTCTGCTCGCCATGTACTTCATGGCTGAAGCACCTGAAACAATAATTTCCAGGATCCACATCTGCGTTTCAATTGCCTCATCATTGCCATATACTAGCTTCACCTAATCACCATCTGAAAATCCATCTATCATTTCTCTTCCATCTGCATCATGTCTATGGCTGTCCTTCTCTACCCAGCAAACTTTTGAGAGCTATTGGCTTGCTTCCTGATCGTCCTAGAGGCTGAATTTATTTGCTTCTGCGACTTCTTGGCTTTACTCATGAGATAAATGTAGCGATGCCTCATACCCATCAGGGGATGCTGCTCGACCAAGAAATCCTTCCTGTAAGCCTCCCTGAGCACCACAGTCTGGGTCTTCAACTTATTGGAGATGTAAAAGATGCCCGGATGATGAGCCAATACCTTCTTGAACCGTGTTCCGAATCCCATATACTCCCCCCAGCAAAGCAAGTTGTCCCGTTCTGTCTTCTTTGACAGGAGGAGCCACAGCAACTCGTGGAGGACAGCCACCATCCACTTCTCGGCCTGATCACCACTGGGTGCCAGATGGAAAGCATCCTCATAAGGTGATATGTAGGGTAAGTCCTGCCACTGATCAACCCAAGCCTTGACCCTCTTCTCAAGATCGAACCCTCTGGGGAAATCCATCGAGAACCTGATGCGCGTCCCTGATTTCCCATTAAAGTCCCTGTCTTTCATCTTCTCCTGCAATGCTGACACGGCCAGCTCATCCCTCCAGGACACGAGCTCCAGCACAAGCAATTCTTTACCCGTGGCCTCATCGTTGATAGCACGAACGTTGAAGTAATCGGGGTAATCAGAGAGGAGGTCAGGGACATAATTAGGAGGCAAGCCCAAGTCCCACCGGAACTTATCAATGATGTGGAAGGGCAAAGCCGAAGACCCAGCGAGCATCAAGAGCTTGACGAGACGGGAGGCGGCGGAGTGGCGGAGGGGCGGGGAGAGGTGGAGGGCGGACTCTTGGCGGTGGAGGGAGAGGGCAGAAGGGGTGAGCCTGACATGGAGACGGAGGCCAGGGCTGGGCTGGAAGATGGTGAAGATGGAGGGGTATTTGAGGAAGAAGGAGGCAGCGGTGGAGGCGGTGGCGGAGGAGGGGAGGTGGAGGAGGGGAGCGGAGGAGAGGGGAAGGGAGAGGAAGGGGGAGGAGAGGATGTGGTGGAGGAGAGAGCACAGGGGCTTGAGGTCTTTCTCCTTCTCAACAGCAGCGTCTAGGAACGGATCACGAACCCATTTGACTCGGGCGTCAATGAATAGCCGGGTGGCCTGAAGATGATGAGCCAACGGCAGTCGAGGAAGCTTATACAGCTTATTCTGCAGGACCCAATTCATTGCTAATTGATCTACTACAACTAAATATGTAGAAAAGATGCAATTCCCACAATTTTTTTTTCACATTAAGAGACCAATTCTGGCCGGCTTCCTTACCGGTAGCTTCTCCCCTCTTCTCAACATCTCAACTATCTCAACAGCACGCACTGGAGTGACATCTTCCTGCAAAATGAGATATAATAAGCGATAAATAAGAAAGAATACTTGCTAAAACATTCGAAAGAGTCAAGCAAATGAGAGAATGTATAGTGTGGACCCACATAATAATTACATCCTTCAGATCCATTACTAATCAGCAACGGTGGTCATGGCAGCATTCAACACAACAGCCCTGCAAAAAAAATATATATTTTTTCCTTTCAATTATACATAGCATATAAGCAATAGAACACATCAAGAGAAATAAAAAAAGTGCTAGTATCCTTATACAAATAATTATACTTCTGTGACCCCAACCTTTGCAACCCATCCAGATATGCTGGCCTCATCCTATCTATCATATCCATACTGACAAATTATCTTACTCTTCAACCAACATAAAATTATCTTTACTCAGATAGAGTTCTCCAAAAGATACAGGTGGAATAAGTGAAGATGTAAATAAACACTGACCAAGCAACCCATTTCTCCAACAGAGAACAAACCATCTTTGGTCAATTCTACGGATCAAAAAAATGGTGAAGTTGTTGAGATATATCTAAAAAGTTGTTACGGCATCCAAAAAATGTTAAGCAGGAATCATGACGTTATTGTGCTATCACTCCCAAGTGTTTCATAAGGCTTCTTCCATGGCACGTGACCCTGTCACACGAGCCATGAATCATGCAAGGACCTGTGCCACAGACCAACAGGTAGTACTAGCCCACCTACAACACCCATATCACAAATGAGGGAATGACCACTTGATATTGCCAAGTGCATACAAGACCTTTGTTTCTCACCTTTGTCTGTTTAAACATTGAGTAAAAGGTTGCAACTTCACACACACAGCTAGTTGCGACTTCTGTGATCTTAGCAACCTGAATCAAAAGAACATTTTCCAGATATCAATTTATGTGACAGGCATATTTCCATAGTACAAAACAAAAGTTGATCATGTTTCCCATGAATATCAAAGCATTAAATGCGTTCTGTGATTAGATGTGGACATGATGACAATCAAGAAACTGCAAGGCACATATAACAGGTTGAGACCTAGCATGATAAAAGGAACCTAAGCACAACAAAGGACACAATGCTAGCTTTTGGAAATAGGTTCCAACCATCTCTCCCAAGAGAGTTGACTACTTGTTTTTCCTTTTTTCCCATTAAAAAATAGAACCAAGTACTTGTTTGCAACTCCTGCTGAAAACACAATAGTACCTATGGATACACAATACAGAGGAGTTATGCCTTCTCTCAATGCAGTCGTGCAGTCATTCCACTTGTATGTACAGACCACATCCTTACCTTCATGTTAGAAGTAAAATAAACTAATGCAGTATTCATGTGAAGAAATGCTCCCAGCATCAGATATAGTAGCATCCTAGACAGCTAAACATCACATAGCTTTCAACAGACAGAGCTCAAGCATAAAGCAGTTCTGTTCTTCCCACGAAACTTTCTTTATGATTAAATGTAGTAGGCTATAGCAAGAATATCAAATAAGTAAAGCGTAAACAGACAATCAGTTTAAAACTTTAAAACTGAATCTTAGCCTACAAGATTGAGATCCAAAGTTACCCATCACAAAAGCATGAAATGAGAACTGCAAATAAAAAAAGAAGGAAAAACGTAGTGAACAATCAGAGTTTCTTCCACTGATGGGCATTCATGTTTGTTTAAGGGTAACTGCCTCGATAGTCAGTGTATTAATGCTAAGACTTCAACCCATGTAAGTAAATCATAAAAACAAGCCAGGACCAGCTCTTCTATTTCCAACAGAGACAATCTTTTTGTGATTTTTGCCAGCTAAAAGTTATCCTAACATATAATTGATTCAACCGAACTTAGTACAAATTTGATTGTGTAGAGAACTTGCATCTTCGAATTCTGCATGAATGTACTTTTGTTGCTATGCTCCACTCAAATGTAAGCTCATTGATCAAGTGGCATCCAGAAAAGTGTCTTCTGCCTATGTTCAAGCTTATTGTCCAAGGGACAACCACAAAAGCATTTTTTGTAAATGTTTCATTTGGTCACCAGGATATAAAGTTAGATAGGAAGGATTGGACGAGAAATCTCCCTAGATCTGTTATCTCCAGTCTTCCGCTAGGAAATATACTGGAAATAGCGGTAGATATGGCCATATCCTATCTTGTAGTGTATTTGGTGAACCAAGGTCATGATAATAATAAAGTATAAGGGAAAATAAAAATCTAGTCTACTGTGGCTGGTGCTGCTGCTGCAGTGGTCACACCTATTGTAGTGGTTGTTCAAGACCACCGTGACATCCACACACACACACATAAATGTATCTAGGATTTCATCTGGACTTATCTGGTCTTAACTGATCTAGTGGTGCAGCGCTAAGTGCCAGAACGGTAACTTTTATCCTATTTGGCTTCTCATGTAGAAGACCAAACATAACCTACTGCTTAAGGGTATCCAGTACGTTAGATGGTGGCTATCGAGATCAGGCATGAAAAAGGCATGCGGACCAGGCCACAGGATGGATATATACCCAAGTAACCCAACAAGCTACCCATGCAGCCACAAAGGCATAAAAAATGATTCCTGGACATAAAGAAATACAGATTTTCCAGACGCATATAGTGCTAAGATCTGACATTAATTGCAATTCAGAAGTATATGCACCATAAATCATAATCAAAATATTCCAAAATCATAGCATCTGAAGAAGAAAGTAAAACTTTGGCCAAGCCCAAATTATAAAAAATGACTAGAGCAGTTAGCCTGATGGATTTATTATTTCGAGAAACTCTGAACCTTCACTTTTTCTTGAGATACTTCCCAGCTATGGACCTTAGGTTCACAGGACCTAAGCAAGTTCAAAGAATGGTAAACATAGACAAAAATACATAAACTGGTCCTATCATGCAAATGTCAGTATACACACTGCAAGATTGATGAGCAGAAACAAAAATTTTCAGTAAAATACAAAACTTTGGGATATGGTATTTTCTTTTTGGGGAGATTGCCTTTCACTTCCTGTTCTATCTAGATAATGCAATTTTTAATAAAAAAAAATCTACAATATAAGAGAAAGAGACACCTCAAGATTGCATTTCAATGAGCCTTTTATACGAATCCATTCTGATGTCTTTAGCTTATCAGGAGCAAGGAAAAAATCTCCGGATCAGGCATAGAAAAAAGTGTAGTGGGACAAAAACATCTCACAAACTCTTAAAGCTATAAATAATCACTTGGGGTGATAGCAGATATACAGAGACATAATGATGTTAGATGCATTCTGTCTCTGGAAAGAGTCGCTAAATTCTCTTTTAGGGAATATGTGTATGTAGACATAGCACGACCAATCAAGAAACTTCTTTGCAAATCACTGATAGCATACCGCTTTCATTGCTGAAACTGGAAGCCACCCTCCATGCTGCTGTTGTCGAGATCAAGCAGGGGGACAACATCTCCTTTACCTAAAGAAACATGAGATGATTTTCTGACACATTCAGCGAACAAATAAATAAAATGCCCGTGAGGAAATATTGACTGCATCCAAATGGATATCCAAGAGAAACACTATTCCTTCTCTTATAAGTTGGAAAGAGTTTCCAATTATGTCCATTCATGATACCTGAAACCATTATTCTCTAGAAAAGAAATCTCAGAAAAAAATTGAACCTCTGGCAAATATCCCTCAAGATGAAATGCGGCAAGATAATGCATAAACTATTTGAAGAAAGGGAATGCCATTGCTGGCCATGTAAACATCTCTATGTCAGAAAAGAGAACGTGCTACTGCTCTTGCTTTGACAATTGAAACCAGTGGAAAAGTATATAGTTCTTCATCCTACTTTCTTGGGCTTAAATAATTAGGCAGCCAGAACAATGATCCTACACCCTCAATTCCCCAAATCTAAACCGAAACACCTATGGAATGAATCTAATGATATAGACCTGTTGAAATTGCATCAGGATATGTGGTGCAAAGCACCTCCAATGACAATAATGCAGTTACAAGGTGCCATCCCTTTTTTCTTTCAAGAAACTAATCAATTATATAACAGAAGCATCAAAAGAAGATTAACAGTAGTAAATTTCACACATGATGCTGTGTCAGATAATGATTTTTCTATCAAGAGGTGGGGCAAATATAATTTGTGTAAAGGAGCTAGTGCTTCCTCTAAAATGTCCAAGAATCACCCATCTTGTCCAAGAAAAGCTTATTGCAACAACTTCACCAGTTCCAAACGCAGAGTAGCAGCGGAACTCATAATTCGCATCAAATGAACCCGCAAGACACAACTACCAGCAGAATCTAGCGGAGGCAATGAAGTACGGGTTACCTGTATCATGGGCACGCCTGACGTTTCATTCTAGACTTACAAGAACAGGCCCCCACACAACAACCCCCCAACACACCGGCACGCTCGCTCAAATCTCCCTCAGCAGGAAACTCTGCTCCTCCAACGTAAACCTGGGCAACGAGGACATGAACCATATCATCTAGCAGTCGCTCTGGTACTGGCAAGAAAACCATACGGCGGCATCTCTTGGCGGCGCTCGGTCGCCAGGCGAGGGAGGATTCCCGGAGTCGGAGGAGGCGCTCGGTTGATTCACGCGGTCGTTTCCGGGTCAACCCGCATGATCCGGCCCGGCCCATTGGACCTCCAGTTTTAATTCCTTTTTTATGAGCCGGGTCGGGTCGGGTCTTGTTGCTACCGGATTCGGGAATGCGGCGTTGGCGCTGCTGTCGAGCCTGAGAAAGGTCAAAAAAAAACGCTATTTGTCGAGCTCTGATTGGTTGGGTCACGCAGTAAAATCGACCCGCACAGGTAATAATATCACGCAACATGGTCCCCAAGCAGAGACCCTAAGGGTTTGTTTTTTTTTAATGCGGCAGCAGCAGCCACCTAGAGTAGAGCAAGAAGAGATATGTGTGAAGATTATAGCCTTTCTATTTAAGTTCACGTGTAGATGATCCACACGTAAAGAAAGGTGAACAGATAATTTATTCCATTTCTACCTTGGAGGCTACATCCGATCTCCTATCTTGAAAAAATTGTTCAATGTATGTATCCGCTGAATATGTGAGCCCACTTGATTTCAGTTGTCAGATCAAGTGAGTTTTATATTAGACTCAAATTATTTCATGAGTAAAATCGATTGGGCTCAGATTCCATAACTCGTCGGCAGACAGTTTTTCATATATACAGTATAATTGAGACCAACCAAAGCGAGAATTGGTCTCTGCTTTTTGTTCCCCATTTAGTAATCAGAAGAGATTTACGTGACAGTGGAACTTTTCAGCCGAGTTTTGCTTTCAATCCAAACCCAACAAAGGACTTCAACATCAGGAAGAGCTATGTCAAAGGAGACGATTATCTCACTTTTCGTGCTTTGAAGCAACTGAAAGGGCTGCATTCTTTTACCCCAAGATCTGATCCAGTAGATCACATTTAACCCAAACTCGATTCCCATCCTTGAACTTTTCCCGCTCGAGGGGGGAAAGTCAATGTCCCGATTCAACTTTGACTTTCGATCTTCAAACACCACGTGTCCAGCGCCGGTCACGATTCATGATGGTCAAACAAAAAGCCAACTTTATGATTGTCATGTATGGAGGTCAAAGAAAGTAGGATCAGCAAAACTTTGAGTCGAAAATACCTGCACCCGAAAATAACCCCGTAAGATTTTCTTGGCACCTGCAGATGTTACTGAAAGAAGAAACACCCTCACCGGAGAGAAAATACGTATAATGTATATCTTAATGTAGAAACGCGTACAAAATTCTGATGCAACTATCATTGGGCTGTCGCATAGTGTTACAGAAACCCTAGAACTATACTCATTTTAATAAGGAATTGCCTTCCCTGACGACCAGTTCAAATCCCGCTTCTTCCCTCTCCATAACCAGTGAAGTCAAATTCCAAAGCTGGTTCTCCGTAACCGTGGCAGTCAAGGATTCAAAACTCCCAGGCGCGTTCAACAGGTTTGATCGAGAGAAGAAGAGACGAAGCAATTGCTGGCAGATTGCCAATGGCACGATATAAATATGAGACCTACTCAGACACATTCTCTTCATCGTACACACAGATAGACACACAACTTGCAGCAACCAAAACAGAAGAAAGTTTGCAGATTGTTAGAAGCAGCCAAAGGATGATGAAGGTCCTATCTTCAAAAGTAGCAGCTGTTGTGATGGTTTTGCTGTTCTTGATGGGAACATTTACGAGACCAAGCGAGGCGTGCCGGCTTCTTAAAGGCCACGAAGGAGCGCAGGCTGGTAATAACGAGCCGAGTCTAATTGTTCTCCAGTCCCTGCAAAAGGGTCCAACCCCATGCACCGGGAACTGTAGCGGCTACACTCCCGGAAGCAGCACCACCACTAGCACCACTGGCACCAAGGCCTTCGCGGGCCGATCAGCTGTGGGCGTCCCTCCGCGTGGTTCCTCCAATCGCATCCCTCGATTTGGTGTCGCTGCCGATCGTAAATAGTTGGTGCTCCATGTAAAGGTCACTTGTGAAGGAAATTGAGCATTTGTAAGTAGAAGAAAGAACCGATACACAGTTTACAAGCACAAACAAATTATTCTTTTTTTTTTCTTTTTTTTTTTTTGAATTTTCAGATGGATAATTTCCATCTGTTCTGGAATGTATAACCTGGGGAAACTTGTTTACTTTTTTCGATTTCATCTTCCAAGCCTAATAAATTTGTTCGTAATTTTTTTAAGTGCAAAAGGTGGGAAGTGACTACCCCATTTTGTTAGCAATTTTGTTTTCCGTTGTATTGTCAATTTGCGATTGATGAAGGACCCGAGTTTTGTCGAAAGGGAACCAAAGCAAATGTTGCGTAACCAAGGTTAAAGCTAGAGGAATTTGATGGGAGGATAACTTTTGCTTATAATAAACTTACATATGTGGTTCCTACGCAATACAATTGAGGTTTGGCAATTCATTTTCACGCGTTATGATTGATAGTTTCTTTTTCTCGTGCCTAATATTGAATTGCAAAATCTGTTAGCTTCTGTGTGTATTCGGAGCTGTAAACTTGATAAATTAAAACTAGATGATAATCTAAGTAGAGAAAAACTGTTGAGCCACACGTATAAATTTGGCAAAATTCAAATAAGAATTGATATGACGTTTGTAAAGGAGACAAATAAAAGTTGATAAACATTAAAAAAAAAAGTTCGTAAATTAATGAAATCAAAGAAAAGTTGATAAATAACTCGAATGAGAGTTAGTAACCTACAATTAGGCTGGTAATTTGATTGGGGAAAAGTTGACAAGTCACCCACATAAATTAGTAAATTCTTATAAGAGTTGGTAAATTTAAAGCGATGGTAAAAAAGACAAACAAAACTTAGCAAAAGATAAAAATGTTGATAATTAGTTAACTATTAAAAGGAATTAGTGATTTCATAGACGTGCCAGTAACTTATCAATAAGTTACCGGGAAATCAAGTCATCAGCAACTTTTCATTCTACCAGCATTTTTTGGATACTCTCCCGTTCTTTCAAAAATTTACAAGCACAGCAAAAAGGCGTCCTCGGGAGCAAAACCCAGAAGACCTACCATCGAACTCTAGAAAAAACTTGCATTCAACAACTAACAAATGTTCCAACTCAAGCATAGAATTTTGTAACTGGCTCCTGCACACCAGTTTTATCTGAACTACAGACATTGTCAACCGCGATGATCCTGAGCTGCGGAAACTTTGAGAGAAAAGTCTAAGTTTGGATTCAGATTTTACTTTGATCATGCAACCATATACGTGTCCACAGCTGGTCATTATTCACGGCGGTCAAATAAAAAGTCAATTTCGATGAATTTCAAAGCAAGTCAAAGGGTATACGAAGTCAACTAAATAAAAAGGTTAAAACTTAGAGTTGAGAAAAGCACCGAACCCAAACATGCTCCTCCATGGATTTTCTTGGAAACATATGTTAGTAATTAAACACCTCTAAATGCAGGCATTATGGCCAACCAAAACTGTGTGTTAAAGATGTTTGTTATATTTACAGGAACAATGATTAATCGATTATGTTGTTCAAGCCAAAAAAGATCCGTGGGATATTCGTGCAATTTTTGCGCAAGAGATGTTATTCCAAAATCAAATGTATATAATAACACTTTATTTTTAGTACATAGATAAGACTATACGGTATGTAATTCATAAAGCGGATATCGTTATTTTCCTTGAAGTAGGTAAAAAACTTGCAGCATTGTTATTATAGAATCTTTAAAAAATTTATTATCATGCTTTTACATAAATTGCATGACAAATCAGAAAAGCTTGCGTTATAAATTATGGCAATTGAATTACAAAATTTTTAAAGAAATATTGTTAATTGTTGAACTTTATAACTACTCCAATATTCGTTATCTAAAAAAAAAAAAAAAACTAAGACGTTGTGACAAGCATAATCGATTGCATGTATGCCTTGGAGTCTCACGTCTACCCCCCACATTAACTTGGGTTCGATTCCAAGGTCCAGGGTCCAAGCTTGGGTGCTTAAGTCCTAATTCGAGCTGGTCCTCGAGGTTCTGAGTTTGAGTGCAGGGACTGAGGTTTGCCGTCGGTTCGCGAGTTTGGCCTTGGAGAGTCCCATGATCGAATGCTGTGCTTCGGGTCTTTGAATCTGAGACGTACAGTTGAGATATACAGTCTAATATCATGATCCTAAATAATGATACACGATCGTATGTTTTGGAAATTAAATAACTATTTGTTGTTGCGATGATGCTTTTGTAATAATATTTTTTTTTCTCGTGACAGTGGAAATATAAAAACCAGAAATCAATTGGACATACTGAAATTTGTCATGTGTGAACAATTAATTGTGCATGATCACGTCATTCTCGGACTTAGTGGACATGAAACAAAAAACGAGTACGTCAAGGACGCGACATTTGTTCCATGACCGACCAATTCAAGTTCTGATTTACGCTGCTTCTTCTTCTTCGCCTTCCATTCCCTCACTGTTTAACCAGTGAAGTCAAATCCAAATTTCTTCTCCAACTGTGGCAGTCAAATATTCAAAAAACCCCCTTACCAAAAAAAAAAAAAAATTCAAAAAACCGTGTCCAACAATTTAATCAGAAGAATCGAAGAAATACTCGGAACTATAAGCTGGGTTTTGCATGGAAATACGAGAGATGTCTCTCACAAGACAAGGCATCCTTCCTCGTACATTTTGTTAAAGCTAGTGACGAATTGTACCAACTCTCAGAAAAGCAGACAAAAAAAATGAGAGTCAGGAATATAGCTAAATGATGAAGAAGATCCTGATAGTTGGTGTGATTTTGCTACGCTTGGTGGGAACACTAGTGCAACCAAACGAGGCAGGCAGGGTTCTAATTAAGGGCAAAGAGGAAGCGCTAACGATCAACCAAGCATTCCCGTTCTCCAAACCCTGGAAAAGGGCAAGACACTGTGCACTGGGAAGTGTGATGGCTACACTCCTGGAAGCAGGACCACCGCTAGCACCACCAGCAGCAAGGCCTTTGCGGGCTGATCAGCCATTGGTGTACCTATTAATGTGTAATTTGTATGTATTATGGAGTATTTATGTAATTATGTTTCTATCTGTACCCTTTTTGTAATTAGTCACTCCTATAAATACATATTATACAATCCTAATTAGGGTTGAGCCATCATAAACACTTTGTCATTGTTTTTCTCTCTGTCTCCAAACATCAACATGGTATCAGAGCAGAAAAACGAATCGAATTCTTCAACATCTCTACTCCAAATCAACACTTTGCTCCAATTACTATCTCAACAATGTCCAATACATCTCTAAATTTTTCTTCTTCTCTACCATCTCTTGATCCACCATCTTCTTTTTCTATTAATCCAAATTTCCCATTGCCTCCAGATAATAGTGTGCCCACTTTCCCCTCTTCTTCCCTCTTCACTATTGCTTCGATCTCTGCTGTTGCTCAAATTACAGCTGTGCAATCATCCTCGTCGTCTCTTGTTCTTCCCAACATCGCAAGTCTCGTCTCCATCAAACTCGATGTAGACAATTATCTTTTGTGGAAATCTCAGTTTGAATCTATTTTAATTTGTAACGATCTGCTGGGCTATGTGGTTGGTTCTTTTCCATGTCCGCCGAAGCTTATCAATGATCAGACTGGCACTATAGTGGTCAATACTTCCTATTCCACCTGGGTAAAGACAGATCAATGCGTTCATAGTTTGATCAATTCAACCCTCATAGTCGAAATTTTCCGTGAAGTTCACGACCTTCGGACATCTCAGGAATTTGGCTTGCTCTAGGACAACATTTTACCGATCGTTGCGCGGCCAAGGAAATTGGACTAAAATTGGATTTTCAGAATACTGTGAAGAAACCCGATCAGTCAATGTCTGATTATCTTCAGCATCTGAAGTCAATTGCGGACTCTCTCACCGCATCAATTGCTCTGTCTCTGACAAGGACTTGATGATTCAAGCCCTCAATGGGCTCCATCTGAGTATGATCCTTTTGTCACGATGGTCACAAACGGCCCTCCAATTCTCTCGTTTGGTGATCTGCGGTCACGCCTCCTCATCCAAGGAGATCGATTTCTCAAAAAATCCAGTGCATCATCTTCATATGATATTCATCATGCTTTGCTCAGTCATACCACTTCACCTAGTCCACCGTTTCGAGGATCTCGAGGTGGATGTAATTCTAGAGGTCGTAGATCTGGTTGGGGACAAGGTGGATGATACTCGTGTGATAAATCGAATTAGCAATCTTCCTATGATCGGTTCGGTTTGCAATCATTATTGGCTCCCTATGCCTCCTCCACCTCCTTTGGTCAGTCTCGTTGTGGTTCAAAGCACTATGTTCCCCCTTTTACATAGGGAGGTATTCTCGGATCTAGGCCTCATCTTACTTGTCAGATATGTAATGGAGTAGGGCACACCACAGTACAATGTTGACAATGATTCAACCATGCTTTTACCACTACTGATCTATCGGACTCGGTCTCAGCTCTCTCGGTTGGTGAGACCTCTGATTCAACTTGGTATCTTGACAGTGGAGTGTCGGCACACATGACCAATGATATTGGTAACATCCTAAATCCTAGACCTTTTTACGATTTGACAAAAGTCTCGGTTGGTGATGGTCGTTTATTGCCTATTAAGCAAGTCGGTAAAGCCTTTTTACATACTGGTTCTCAATCTTTACTATTATCTCCCGTCTATCATGTTCCCAATCTTGCTCTCAATCTTCTCTCCATTGCTCAACTTTGCCATAAAAATTCTTGTGCCATTGATTATGTAATTATGCTTCTATCTATACCCTTTCTATAATTAGTCACTCCTATAAATACATATCATACAACCCTAATTAGGGTTAAGCCATTGTCACGCCCCGGACCCTGTCGAGCCCGCGACATCCCGCCATCGGTCGAATTGAATGCGACGTCCCAGAAAGCGTCGTCGACCCAAACCCAAATCAGAGGATAATACACAAGCGGAAGCGATTAACACCCCTACATAATAAAAACCATGACCAAGGATAGCAATCACGTAATAAATAATATTTTAGAATAACACCAGGGAAGACTTATAGCATTCAGTACGGACAAGTACATATACCAAAAGTGGGTCAGGGAGCCACTAACAACAAAAAGGGATACTTGGCTCGGCGGTCGAGTATAAAAACTAAGGGGGACTCCTATCTCAAAAAAAAATGTCGGTCCCACCAAACTAGAGCTACGGTTGGCTCAACTCTACGGCACCTAGTCCGGGTCGGATCCTGAAGACTCAGAAGAGCTGTTAGAGGGCTCATCCTCAGAGTCCATGGAATCCGGCTCAGACTCGGCATTTGCGGGCTCGTCCTCCTCTGGCTCCGGGTCCTGCTCTAGGGGCTCCGGCTCTCCATCCGACTCCATAGGCTCCAGGTCGGAATCCCAGTCCACCGGCTCCTTATTCATCGGATCTGGCTCGTCCATCTCCCATATGATTGGCCTACGGCTCGAACTCGAACTCGCCTTAGATAAGGCTTCGGGGCTCGCCAATTCCCCGTCGGCTGGCTGAGGGTCCCACTGTCCTAACCCGTTGAACGGGATGTCGAAGGATCTAAGAGGTCCGTACACGCCAGACGGGTCTTGGAAACACCAACCTAAATACTGATGGGCTTGGAAATAATGCTTGCCTATGTCGACCCATACGGTAGTAAGATGCCTAATGTAAGTCTCCCCATTCCCTATGGGGTACTCGATCACCAATCGCTCTATGTGATACGGGATCCCAAAATGCAGAGGCACGCCTGCCATCTTCACGGTCGGGGGTCTGAAATGGTTATATAATAACTGTAAGAACGAGTCTCAATAAGCAATATCCTAAACTCTACGTAGGCCAATGCGTACCCAGATAAGCAGTACATATAATCTAACTCCTAAATATAACGAATTCACCTCCTAGAGCTTATCTCGCCATTAAACGCATGTCGGCTCTGCACGTCAGTCACACATAACAATATAATAATAATTATTATTCAATAATAGGACATAATTGTTCACACGCCCGCCACAATAGCACTTAATCAATTCCAACAATTCAATCAATTAATCAATTCAATCAATTCAGTCACACTCAAGTTGCATGTGTGGTCGAACAGCTTTCCACGACCTCTCAGATCCTTTCACTCGGCCCACGCCACTGCGTCTCAAGCTCCATCTCACAGCCCGCACCACTGTGCCTCAGGCTCAACCCTCAGATCAAGCCGGGCTCGGTCTGGCGTAATCACGCTTTAGGACATTTTTCCTTTCTAATGATCTGCGTAACCTACGCCTCAGGTCTAGTCATGCCTTATTCACTACACCCGCGTAACCTACGCCTCAGGTTGATAGCCCTTCAATCGATCCGGGCTTTTTCACATGCACATGCACCATAACACAACACAATTCGTCATTCTTACAAATCGCACCAATCAAATTCGAGGCACACCCGCAACACCTCAATTTGCCAAATCAATGCATCATAACAATTCCAATCAAAGTCCTTACCAAAAAAAAAAAAACAATTCCAATCAAAGCCAATCCCAGTCACATCACACGTCCGACACACCAGTCCACGTACCCGGCATCCAAGGCAATCGCATCCGAGCTTCAATTTTTCCACTCATACGTGCCACCACAATTCGATCAATTAGCACACCACAAATATTCACGTGATCACCATAATTCACTCTACTACTCTCCACATAATTTTCGCGCTAATCGCGTTCCACCGACTTATCTAATTTCTAATTTAATCACTAAATTAAAATAAATAAATCCCTAAGCATGTCTAATATTACCCATAATACTAAATAGGGATCAGAATATCACTTACTAGGTTTTGGTTCGATAAAAATCGATTCGGGCCTAAAATGGCCCGAGCGAACAGTGCTAACTAGGCGTTGGCGAAGGGCTTGGCCACGGCGCTCGGCTATGGGCTTGGCCACCGGCACATGCACGGGCACAGGCGCGGCGGTGGCTGGTTGGCTGGCCGGCTAGGCTTGCTCCGGCGGTTGGCGGTGGCAAAGGTGATGGCGAGCAGGGCGGCTCTCCGACGACCAGCTCGGAGAGAAAGAGAGAAGAGTTGGCCGAGTAGGGTAGCGAGGGAGAGAGAGGGTTGGGGCGGTGAGGCTTGGAGCCGGTGGTGCTCAGGCAGCACAGCGGCAGTCGGTGGCGGAAGGGGACGTCGGGTGGTGAGCGAGGTAGCGACGGCAGTTGATGGCGGTGCGGGGTGGCTAGGTGAAGTGGAGCTGAACAGGGGAGGGATTCAGCCCGGCAAGCTGCAGCTACGAGTTGGCCCACGGTGGCGACAGGGACGTCGGGCGACGGTGACGGTGGCGGCGGCTAGTTCCTGAAGGCTCAGACAGCTGAGCTCATGGTGGCGACGGTCAGGGTGACGTCGGACAGAGGCCGGGGAAGCAGCCGAGAAGGAGGAGGATGAGGGTAAGGGGAGGGGTGGCAATGGCTGAGGGTGGCGGCGACAGGGCAGCGGCGGCGGCGACGGCGGCAGCCGGACGGCGCGCAGTGGTGATGAGCGGCGGCTGACAACGAGCGGGGCGGGGTCTGACTGAGTAGAGATCAGACGTGGCTTGTCGGGGAGGAAGGCGATCGAAGAAGAAGAGGGGAAGGGAAGAGAGAGAGAAGAGAAGGAGAAGAAGAGAAGGAAGAGGAGAGAGGGAGAGCGGGAGAGAGGGGTGTGTAAGAGGGGGGTGTGCGTGCGCATGCATGATGGACGTGTGCATGCGGGGGAGAGAGAGAGAGAGAGAGAGAGAAGGAAGGAGAGAGGGGGGGGGGGGCAGACGCATGGGGAAAAGGGAAGAGAAAACATGCGGGTAGGGGGGTTTTCAGCGCGGCAGAAGGAGAGAGAGAGAGAGAGAGAGAGAGAGAGAGAGAGAGAGAGTCCACACACTCGAGTACGATCCAACGGTCAGATTTCAAATCTGAAAATGATCCTATGATCTAAATAATTTCTAGAATATAATAAGGGATAATGGTCACGAAAATTAAAGCAAACTAATCTGATGGAGGTCTACTAGTCCAAATTCGTACTCGGTCGAAATTTCACTTTTCTACTATTCCTGATAATCTCGATGTTAGCCACAATAATATCGACACCGTCCGATTTATTTCGCCCCGGAACTCGAGAAATTCGACACCGAAGTTTGGGCTCTAAATAACGGTTAAATTCGATCGAGTGCAATTCTAGCGAAATCTCAAAATTTGAAAACGATAACCAAGAGTAATAAGTTTCCGGGCGAGATTTTACTATAAGCACACTGATGAATTACATGTTTTATAAATCTCAAAATTGGGTCAAAATCCGGGATGTTACAGCCACCATGAACACTTTGTCGTTATTTTTCTCTTTATCTCCAAACATCAACAGTACCTCCACGTTGTTATTTCGATCACGTCTTTGTATTTGGCGTTGTTGTCCATCGCAAATAGTTGGTGCTCCTGTAAAGGACGCGTGTGAAGGGAATTGAGAAGTTGCAAGTAAAATGATTTAAAGAAACCAATACACCATCTACAAGCACAAACGAATTATTCTCTTTTTTTAAAAAATTTTTGGATGGATAATTTCCATCTGTTGTGGAATGTATGTATACCTTGGAGAAACATGATCAATTTGTTCGCTTTAATCTTCCAAGCCTAATAAATTTGTTAGCAATTATTTCAAGTGTAAAAGTTGGGAAGTGACTGCCCGATTTTGTTAGCAATTTTGTTTTCCGTTGTATTGTCATTTTGCAATTGATAAAAAACCCCGAGTGTGGTTGAAAGGCTACCAAAGCAAATGTCGCATCAAGGGCACCGAGGTTTAAGCTAGAGAACGATAACTTTTGCCTATGATAAATTTAGATATGTGCTTTCTATGTGATACAAGGATTTTCCATGGAGGATTGACAACTCATATCTGCATGTTATAATTGGTAATTTCATTTTTTAGTGTATAATATTGAATTTCAAGTTCTTTTAGCATCCGTGTTTATTCGGAACAGTCAAAGTTGATAAGCCAAAACTAGTTGATAGCTTAATTGTAGAAAATATGGTAAGTCACGCACATAAAGGTTGGCATAATTCGTACAAGAATTGATTGTAAGAGAAACAAATAAAAATTGGAAAACAATAGATGAAAGACATGTCGAATAACTCGAATGAGAGTCAGAAACCTACAATTAGCTTGATAATTTCATTGAGAAAAAGTTGATAAAACACCCAAATAAAAATTGGTAAGTTCTTGTAAGAGTTGGTAAATTTAAGTGGATAGTATGAAAGACAAATAAAACTTAGCAAAAGATAAGAAATGTTGATAAGTTGTGAACTATTAAAAAAAAAGTGATATGCACTGGGCATCCTAAAAATTATCACAAAAGCACAATTAAATTCTAAAACTTACAAAAAGTGTAATCAATTTCTAAAACTCGCCAAATTGGTGTAATCAAGTCCTTCCGTTAACTCTGTCCAACCTGGCTAACGGAAAATGCTAACATGGCTTTTTAAAAAAAAATTTCTCTCTACTACGCAATAATGATATGGCTAAAACATGAAACATAAGGTTAAAACGGTTTCGCTTTGGTCCAACTTTGATTTTTAATATTAATTATATCCAAAAAATAAGCTAAAATAAAAAAAATAAAAAAGAGAAGAGAAAAGGGATGAGACCAAGCAGCAAGGGCACCTTAGCCCACCAACACTAGCAAGGGCCGGCAAAAGGGTTGCCAAGCCCTGACCTATGGCTGGTCACCCTCATCGACTGTAGGCGAGGGCCTGCGAGCCCTCGCCCAGATCTAGGGGAGGGTCATGACCCTATCCTAGATCGGTCGAGGGTCTTCGGTGCTCACCCAAGTCTGGCCAAGGACCGCCACTAGTAGGGGTTGGCCGCTAGTGGCGGCCCTTCTCCAATGGCTGGGGCATGGCAACCGTTCATCGCCACGTCATCCCTTTTTTCTCTTTTCTCTTTTTTTCTTTTTTAGCTTATTTTTAAATCTAACTCACACAAAATTAGTATTAAAAATCATATTTGAACCAAAATAACATCGTTTTTAGGCATGTCATAGCCACGTATGAGAGATAAATATTTAAAAAAGTCACTTCAATATTTTTTGTCAATCAAGTTAGATGGAGTTAATGAAATGAATTGATTACACTAATTTAGGACTTGATTGCACTTTTTGCAAATTTTAGGACTCAATTATATTCTCGTGATAAGTTTTAGGATCTTCGATGCACATATTCTTAGAAATAATTAGTACTTTCATGGATGTGCTAGTAAGCTATCAACTAGTTACCAGGAATCAAGTGATCGATATATTTTTTATACGAAAGCTGATTTAGTTTTAAACTTTTTAATTTTACTAATTTATTCTAAACTTTCTCGTGAAATTCCTAAATAATCATTTCGATCAATTTTCACTACAAAACACTAAAGTGTTGATTCAGTCATCACTAACTATTTTACGTGGCATATCATCACGTTAGCGGTTTCTGGTGAAAATTGGCTTGAAGGACTACATATGAATTTATCACGAAAGTATAGAACTAAATTTGCAAAATTGGAATGTATTGGCATAGGTACTAGAGGTGAGCATAGTTCCAGGGTAGAACCAGGAACCTAAAAACCAAACAAGTTTAGGACCGGTTCTCAGGTTATAGGGTTCTAGATTTCAAAAATTGAGGAACCTATTCCAACAGGTAAGTTCCATATTCTAGAACAAGTTTTTGTGTTTTTCTTGTTCTATGTCTTCGCGTAATCCTATGGCATTCTACGACGTCCAATGATGAATATGTAATCTGAAACCATTAATATAAACTTTCATATTCAGCAATATTCATGATTGAGATTTTTATTTTGTTAATATTTAATATTCTTTGTGTGTCTAAATACGAATTGTGATAAGGGAATTATAGCAAATTGTGATAATTAAATGTGATGATTCACTACAGTCGTTCAATTAAGAATATAAGTGGAATCTAGATAAACCTTGAAACCAACCTTAAAATCCGTGATAGAATAGGTTCTCGATTTCAAAAATTAGGAAGCATGTTCCAACAGATAAGTTCTAAGTTCCGGATGGAACTAGAAATCGCTCACCCCTAATACGTACAATATATTTAGAATTGATTGGACAATTTCCTCCATTTCTGTCTTGGGGGTTACATCCGATCTCCTATCTTGGAACAATTCTTCCATGTATTTGGTAAATGTGAGCCCACTTGATCTCAATCGTTAGACCATGTGAGTTCCATACAAGACTCAAATTATTTCAAGGGGGAATTTATTGGGTTCAGATGCCACTTGCTTCAATAACATGCAAGAATGACTCCAAAGCTCGTTTGTGGGCAATTTTCCATATATATAGTATCTATATAAATATGAAGGTCACGCATATATAATAGAGAAGAAATAGAGACTAAAGCAGCAATGCCACTTGCTTTGGTCTCTGCTTTTGTTCCCCATTTAGTAATCAGAAGAGAATTACATGACAGTGGAACTTTCAAATGAGTTTGTTTTCAATCCAAACCCAACAAAGGACTTCAACATCAGGAAGAGTTATGTCAAAGGCAACAATTATCTGACTTTTCGTGCTATACAGTAATTGAAAGGGTTGCATTATTTACCCCTAGATCACATTAAACCGAAACTCTATTCCCATCCTTAAATTTTTCCCACTTGAGGAGGAAAAGTCAAAGTCCTGATTCAACTTTGACTTTTGATATTCAAACATACGTGTCCAGCGCCCGTCATGATTCACGCAGGTCAAATAAAAAGCCAACTTTATGATTTTCATGTATGGGGGTCAAAGAAAGTAGGATCAACAAAACTTGAGTCGAAAATACCTGTACCCAAAGATACCCCGAAAGATTTTCTTGGCACTTGCAGATGTTTGTGACAGAAAAACACCCTCACCAGAGAGAAAGTATATAAAATGTATATCTTAAAGTAGAAACAAGTATAAAATTTTGATTGAATTATAATAAGATTGTCAGACAATATTCCAGAAAACTCATTTTAATAATGAAATGTCTTCCTTGATGACCAGTTCAAATCCCTCTTCTTCCCTCTCTACAACTAGTGAAGTTAAATTCCAAATCTGGTTCTCCATACCGTGGCAGTCAAGAATTCAAAATCCCAGGCCCGTTCAACAGGTTGATCAAGACAAGAAGTGACGAAGCAATTACTGGTAGCTTGACAATGGCACAATATAAATATGAGACCTCCTCAGACACATTCTCTTCATCGTACACACAGATAGACACGCAACTTGCAGCAACCAAACCAGAATAAAGTTTATAGGTTGTTAGAAACCAGGCAAAGGATGAAGAAGATCCTATCTTCAAAAGTTGCAGCCGGTGTGATGGTTTTGCTGTTCTTGATGGGATCATATACAAGACCATGTGAGGCGTGCCGGCTTCTTAAAGGCCACGAAGGAGTGTGGGCTGGTAATAACGAGCCGAGTCTAATTGTTATCCAATCCCTGCAAAAGGGTTCGACCCCGTGCACCGGGAACTGCAACGGCTATACTCCTGGAACCAGCACCACTGCTAGCACCACTGGCACCAAGGCCTTCGCAGGCCGATCAGCCGTGGGCGTCCCTCCACATGGTTCTTCCGATCATGTCTCTCGATCTGGCGTCGCTGCCAATCGTAAATAGTTGGTGCTCCATGTAAAGGACACTTGTGAAGGAAATTGAGCATTTGTAAGTAGAAGAAGGGAACCGATACACAGTTTACATCACAGACAAATTATTCTTTTTTTCTTTCATTTTTTTTGAATTTTCAGATCGATAATTTCCATCTATTCTGGAATGTACAACCGGGGAAACATGTTGAATTTGTTCGATTTAATCTTCCAAGCCTAATAAATTTGTTCGTAATTTTTTAAAGTGCAAAAGGTGGGAAGTGACTACCCTATTTTTTTAGCAATTTTATTTTCCATTGTATTGTCAATTTGCGATTGATGAAGTACCCGACTGCTGTTGAAAGGGAACCAAAGCGAATGCTGCGTACCAAGGATTAAGCTAGAGAATATTGATGGAAGGACCACTTTTGCCTATAATAAATTTACACCACGCAATACAATGGAGGATTGGCAATTCATATTCACGTGTTATAATTGATAGTTTCTTTTTTCTCGTGCCTAATATTAAACTGCAAAATGTGTTAACTTCCATTTATATTCAAAACAATGAAACTTAATAAACTAAAACTAGATGATAGTCCAAGCAGAGAAAAACTATCGAGTTAAACACATTAATGTGGCAAAATTCATATAAGAATTGATATTGACGTTTGTAAGGGAGACAAATAAAAGTTGTTAAACATCAGAAAAAGTTCATATGTTAATGAAATCAAAGAAGAGTGGGTAAATAACTCAAATGAGAGTTAGTAACCTACAATTAGGTTGGTAATTTGATTGGGGAAAAGTTGATAAGTCATCCACATAAAAATTAGTAAATTCTTATATATAAAAAATGTTGATAATTAGTGAACTATTAAAAGGAATTAGTAATTTCATAGACGTGTCGGTAATTTACCAATAAGTTACTGGGAAATCAACTTATGGGTAACTTTTTATTCTACCAACAATTTTTGGATACTCGCCCACTCTTTTCAGAAATTTACAAGCACCGGAAAAATGCGTCCTTGGGAGCAAAAACCAGAAGACCTCCCATCGAACTCTAGAAAAAACTTGCATTCAACAACCAAAAATGTTGCAACTCAAGCATAGAATTTTGTAGCTGGCTCCTATACACCAGGTTTGTCTGAACTACCGACATTGTCACCGGCAGTAAATCTCAGCTGCGGAAACTTTGAGACGGAAAAGTCAAAGTCTGGATTTAGATTCTTCTTTGATCATGCAACCCTATAACGTGTCCAACGCTGCTCATTATTTTACGACGGTCAAAATAGAGAGTCAATTTTGTTGAGTTTCAAGAAGGTCAAAGAGTATACGAGGTCAACTAAACTTGAGTTGAGAAAAGCTCTGAACCCAAACATACTCCTCTTAAGGATCTTCTCGGAAACAGATGTCTGCAATTTCAGCGATTAGAGATGTTTGTCACATTAAAAGGAATAAAACCAAGTATATTATTCAAGTAAAAAATCCATGAGATACAACTGCAATTTTCAGGCCATGGATATTATTCCAAGATCAAATGTATTCTATAACACTTTATTTGTAATATGTAGATGAAGATTATACGGTATGTAGTTTCGCAAGGATATATTGGTTTTTTCCTTAAAGTATGTAAAAACCTTCCGGCATTGTTATTATAGAACCTAAAAAAGGTTACTATCACGCTGTAACTTTAATTGAATAACAAATGAGAAGCTTGCATCAAAAATCATGGCAATTTGGATTACAAGATTTTTAAAGTAATATTAAACTTAATTACTAAGCTTTGTTGCTAATTCAATGTTCATTAATGAAGAAAAATTAAGACGTTTTGACAAGCATACTCAATTTGGTCTCGGCCTCAGAGTCTCATGTTTGCCCCACATTAACTTGGGTTCGACTGCAAGATCCAGGGTCCAAGCATTGGATTCTTAAGTCTTAATTTGAGCTAGTTGGAGGTTCCAAGTCCAAGCGTAAGCATCGAGTTTGCAATGGTCAATTAAATTGACTCTTGAATCCTTGGTGTTTGATTATGGTGTAATCTCACCAAAGAAAGGGAACTTGCGTTCCTACAAAGGCCTCTGCGGCCTGTCCGTTTGATATATAAGGACGACGCACTTCACAAATTCATTCCTTATTGTAATGTGCTAGTATCCATACGTCTTGCACACTCAATTCCCTTCAAATCTTTTTCTTCCCTAAGGAGCAGGAATACCATCTAGTTGCTTTATATCCTGAGGACCCCAAGGTCTGGATGAGGTCAACACTTCGATCACATCCACTACCTCTAAATGCAATGCTCTTGTGCAATCAAACATAGGAAAAGCAAGATACGATGGAACAAAGTTGAGGGCATTGTCGAATTAGATCGTGGCATAGTATTCCAGAAAACCTAGAACTATAATCATTTTAATAAAGAATTGTCTTCTCTGATGACCAGTTCAAATCCCGCTTCTTCCCTCTCTATAACCAGTGAAGTCAAATTCCAAAGCTGGTTCTCCATAACCGTGGCAGTCAAGAATTCAAAATCCCAGGCGCGTTCGACAGGTTTGATCGAGAGAAGAAGTGACGAAGCAATTGCTGGCAGATTGCCAATGGCACAATATAAATATGAGACCTCCTCAGACACAATCTCTTCATCGTCCACAGATACACACACAACTTGCAGCAACCAGAACAGAAGAAAAATATAGATTGTTAGAAACCAGGCAAAGGATGAAGAAGATCCTATCTTCAAAAGTAGCAGCCGGTGTGATGGTTTTTCTGTTCTTGATGGGAACATTTACGAGACCAAGTGAGGCGTGCCGGCTTCTCAAAGGCCATGAAGGAGCGCAGGTTGGTAATAATGAGCCGAGTCTAATTGTTCTCCAATCCCTGCAAAAGGGCTCGACCCCGTGCACTGGGAATTGCAGCGGCTACACTCCCGGAAGCAGCACCACCAGCACCAAGGCCTTCGCGGGCTGATCAGCTGTGGGTGTGCCTTCACATGGTTCTTTCGATCGCGTCCCTCAATCTGGCGCCGCTACCAATCGTAAATAGTTGGTGCTTCATGTGAAGGACACTTATGAAGGAAATTGAGCATTTGTAAGAAGGAGAAAGGAACCAATACACAATTTACAAGCACAAACATATCATTCTTTTTTTCTTTCGTTTTTTTTTAATTTTCAGATGGATAATTTCCATCTATTCTGGAATGTATAACCGGGGAAACATGTTTAATTTGTTCGATTTAATCTTCCAAGCCTAATAAAAAAGTTCGTAATTTTTTAAAATGCAAAAGGTGGGAAGTGACTTCCCCATTTTTTTAGACAATTTGCGATTGATGAAGGACCCGAGTGTTGTTGAAAGTGAACCGAAGCGATTATTGTGTACCAAGGTTTAATCTAGAGGAATTTGATGGGAGGACAACTTTTGCCAATAATAAACTTACATATGTGCTTTCTACACAATACAATGGAGGTTTGGCAATTTATATTCACGCGTTATAATTGATAGTTTCTTTTTCTCGTGCCTAATATCGAATTGCAAAATCTATTAGTTTCCGTGTCTATTCGGAGCAGTGAAACTCGTTAAACTAAAACTAGATGATAATCTAAGCAGAGAAAAACCGTTGAGCCCCACACATAAATGTTGGCAAAATTCATATAAGAATTGATATGACGTTTGTAAGGGAGACAAATAAAAGTCGGTAAATAACTCAAATGTTGGCAAAATTCATATAAGAATCGCATTAGCTGTTCTACGCCCGACCAATTCAAACTATTTTAACGCTGCTACTTCTTCTTCTTCGTCTTCTATCTCCTCTCTGTTTAACGAGTTAAAGTTAAATCCAAATTTCTTCACCAACTTTAGCAGTCAATAATCAAAAACCCGTGTCCAACAATTTAATAAGAAGAATCGAAGAAATACGTAAAACGATAAGCTTATTATGTTCGTATTTGGAGCTGCGGTTCATGAAGATAAAATGTAATTCCTATTTGTTTACTTAATGAAGTGAAAGGGAAAAAAACATTACAAATGCCATGATTTTGGTACGGTGTGCACTTTAGTGTCAAAACTCTTCAAATAATCAGTTGAGTGACATGTTTGTTCAAAACCGTTCACTTGAGTTTCATCAACGATTTATCTAATCAGAAAATTCAACATGGCATTAATTTATTAGATAATGTCCGACGTGGCTCTCTAGTAAGACAAAGTCAACGAGCAAGTACCTAAATAATGTCGTTTAGAGATCCGTTTGCCCCAAATTAAGGAATTGAGGCAAAATTCAGTGCGTTCTTGAAGAACCCTGACCCCAATTTCTTTAATTGGGGCAAAATCAGCTTATCAAATTTGCAATGGAGAAATAGGATAAGCAGCTCATGATCGTGTCAACAAAGTCAAGAAGAAGGCCAACATTTTGAATTTAACTTAAAAGATCATGTTGGACTTCAAGTAATCGCTCGAAAAGTTTTGGCACTAAAGGAGACATCGAAAATTAAGACACCTCTAGTGTCCTTTTTCCCGAAGTTAAAGGAAAACAAATTTTATGTGGGGGAGATGACACAAAAGAGTATGTTCGGACCAAAGAAATTCGTGTTCCTTGACCACTAATTCAAATCCTCCTTCTTCATATTCTATAACCACTGAAGTTGAATTCCGAATCTGGTTTTCCATTGCGGTGGCGGTCAAAAATTCAAAAATTTCTGGTCCGCTCAACAGTTTTGATCAAGAGAAGAAGAGTCGAAGTAATTGCCGGTAGTTTGACAAAGGCACAATATAATTAAGTAGGAGACATCCTCAGATTCATTTTCTTCGTCGTACACCCCAATAGACACGCAGCTTGCAACAACCCAAAAAGAAGAAAACCAGAAATTATTAGAAAGTTGCTAAGGATGTGTTAAAATATACGTGTAAGTTGTGTTAAAGAAGTTCCACATCGGATAATTGATGCTAGGGGTGTGCATGGTTCGGGTGGGCGGTTCCCGTCCTAGAACCGTGGACCACCCGCTACAGGATCGGTTCCAAAAATTGGAATCGAGACCCAACCGTTGGTTCCATGGATCTACCCGAGAACCGGACCACCGGTCTGGTCCGGTTCCCAAGTGGATCTATAGAACCGGTCCCAACAAGTTTTCCTGAACAAATAAAAAAAAAATCTGTGGACCAACATCGGATCAACAGAACAAAAAGAAAATAACATAACTTTCCATACAATTCATATGCTATGATCGGTTATATTAACCACATCATCCATAAATCAAGTGAGTATCCATCAATTATTGGGACAAATGACCAAGGTTATCCCAATTACACAAAACCTTTAGACATAACAAATTTTCTTCTTTTTTTAAATTTTTTTTGGTCAGATTTTTTTAGTTAAAAATTAAAAAAATAAAATATATTATTATTATATTACCGGTCTGGTCCGGGTGGGCGGGTGGGCAGTTCCACACCGGGAACCGGGAACCGGACCGGTACCCATCAGTTCCAAAAAATTGAAACCGGGAACAGGACCGGTTCCCTTGGGAACCACCGGTTCCGGTCTGGTTCCGGGGGTCCGGGTGGATCCCGGTTCTTTTGCATACCCCTAATTGATGCGGTGTTGAACAATTAATATATCATAGTTAGTCATAACTCATTGACTTAAGCTTTGGAATAAAGGTGGATTCAATTGGATATGTTGACGGTCTAGGATTTGAGCTCCCTCTTGACGATCTCCTCAGGGTTAGGTATTAGGCTTCTGTTGCGCATTCCTAATAAGATGAAGAGGAACCTAACTTCAAAAGTAGCAGTTGGTGTGATGATTTTGCTATTTTTGATTGGAACATCAACAATACCAAGTGAGGCATGTCGGGTTCTAAGTAAGGGCCACGAAGGTGAGTGGGCTAATAATAAGGAGCCAAGTCTAAGTGTTCTCCAGACCGTGCAAAAGGGTAAAACCCCGTGCCCTACCTGCGGTGGCAGCTACACGCCTGGAATCAACACCACCGCTAGCACCACTAGCACCGAGGCCTTCGCGGGTCGATCAGTCACGGGCATGGCTCCACATGATTATTCTGATCATATCCCTCAATCTGGCATTGCTGCCGATCGTAAATAGTTGGTGCTCCATATAAAGGATGCTTGTGAAGGGACTTGAGCATTTATAAGTAGAAGAAAGGAACCTATACACAGTTTACAAAGCATAGATGATATTTTTTTTTCTTTCTTTTTTGAAAGTTTTCAGATGGATAATTTTCGTCTTTTGTAGAATTTATTATTTGGGGAAATATGTTTAATTTGTTCGACTTAGTCTTTCAAGCCTAATAGATATTTTAGCAATATTATATAATTGCAAAAGGTAAAAAGTGACTCCCCCATTTTGTTTGCAATTTTGTTCTTGGTCGCATCGTCATTTAGGGATTGATGAAAAACCTAAGTGTTGTTGAAATGGTACAAAAGAACGTTGCCCCAAGTGAATTTCTTGGTGGGTACCAAGGATCAAGCTAGAGAAATTCAAAAGGAACAACAACTCTAGCCTTATAAATTAAGATATCTATGTGACATGAAGATTTGATAATTCATATTCACGTATCCTAATTAAATACAGTAATCATGTCCATCGTACCATTGAAAAGCACTAAATTTTTTGTATTTTTATGCTACAAAACTTAGGCATATCAAACTCGTGTCGATGCATGTCACTTTTGAGTTTGCCTTATAATCGTGTTTAAATGTATTAATTCTTATAAAAAATTGTTAGCCCTGAATCGCTTGTCATAGAAAGTTGGAACAAGCAAAATTCTATTGTTCCGTACCCAAAATTTTTCTCTATACCTAGTAAATTTCAATTAGTGTGGAAAAGTGTCAAAAACAGTTGGTAGAAAAGCCTTTTTGCTAGGTAACGATACAATTTTTCCTGGAATTACCAACTTATAGTTCCCAAAATTAGTAATTTTTGTATTAACTTACCAATTTTTATTTATTAGACTTACCAACACTTCAAATTTACCTTTTTTTTATATGAAATTACTAACCTAAATTAGACTATTTTCCAAATTTGTTAGATTAAAAGACCAACTAGTTTTGGTATATTAACTCTCAATTGATTTATTTACCAAAGTTTAATCGTTCTTTTTAATTTACCAACTTTTTTTTAAGTTACCAATTTGTATACGCATTGGTTAGCAACCAATTAAGTATATAAATTGTTTTTTAAGATTACCAACCTAAATTTGTGTGAAAAGATTACTACCTAGTATTAGGTTATCAATCCCCATTTTGAGTAACTTATTGATATTTATTTTTTAGTTTATCAATTTTTTTATTGCTTACAAACTTTAATTTTCATTTCACAACAACACCTTAAATTTACCAACTTTTCCTTGAAAGTACCAACCTTTTTTAGCATAACTTACCAATTTTTTCTGCATTAAGTTGTCAACTAGTTTTAAGTTATCAACTCTTTTTTAAATCACTTATCAAGTTTATTTTTCTTTTAATTATCCACTTTTCTTATGGTTTACGAACTTTTTCTTACCTTTCTTAAGTACACCTTAAATTTAGTGACTCTTATATAGACATATTCACTTTAACTTAAGTGATTTACCAATTTTTTTGCATTATATTATCAATTAGTTCCGTGTTACGAATTCTCATATAAATTAGTAACTAATCTTTATTTTATTTTTCTTTTTATCAACTTTGCAGTCGGATTACTTAATCGAGAATACAGTTGGTAAGTCAACAAATAAAGCTTGGGAATTTCATACAATAGTTGGTAATCTTAAGTCGTTGCTAAGAAAGGTAAACAAAAATTAATAAAAGACAAAGGGATTTTTTTTACAGAGATGAGAGAAGTTGGTTTTTTAGAAACAAAACCAAATATATGTTAATGATCAACTTAAGCAAGAGTTGAAAATACAAAGTTAGTAGGTAACTATGACATTCTGAAATTTCTTCATTTCTTAAAATTATTTAGGATATAAAGATGATAAATCATTTGAATGAATTATGTGACAACTTCAACTAATTACGAATCCGTCGTTGAATTTGTGAAGCTGGGAGAATTTCTGGATAATTAGTTAAATAAGAGTTGGTAAATAATTCGGGAAAAGTGTAACAAAAGTCCTAAACCATTTGTATAAGTGCCAATTTAGTCCTAAACATTTTTTGGTGCTAATTCAGTCCTAAACCTTTTACATTTGTGCTAATTTAATCCTAAACCTTTTTTTTGTGCCAATTCAGTCCTAAACATTTTTGTCTTTGTGCCAATTAAGCCCTTTCAGTCAATTTTGGTCGGATTTTACTGACGTGGACGCAGGTCGATTACCAGCGCTGACATGGACAACTGTTAATAATATTTTAATATTTTTTGAAATTTTATTTATTCTTTTTTTTCCTCCCTCCTTCCTCTAGCCAATCGTCGAACCAGTGACTGGCCAGAGGCCAGCAAGGCTCGCCCTCGCCAGCGACGGCGAAGGCAAGCCTTGCCATGGCTGGGCAAGGTCGTGCCTCACTAGCGACAGCGAAGACAAGCCTCGTCATGGTTGGGCGAGGCTAAGGCGAGGCTTGCCTTCGCCGAATCTGGCGAGGTCCAGCCTCGCCCAGCCATGGCGAAGCTTGCCTTCGTCGTCGCTGGCAAGGGTGAGCCTTGCCAGGGGCCAGCGAGGTCAACCCCGCCGGCGGCTGGGCAAGGCACGACCTCACTAGATCTAGCGAGGTCCAGCCTCGCCCAACCATAGTGAGGCTCACCTTCGTCGTCGCTCCTCGTCGACCTCTGGCCGGTCGCTGATATGGCGACCGACTGGAGGAAGAGGGAGGGGAGGAAAAAAAGAAAAAGAAAAGAATAAAATAAAATTCAATAAAAATATTAAAATATTATTAAAAATTATTCACGTCAGCGCCGGTGATCGGCTGCTTGCCGGCAGGTGTCCACGTCAGTAAAGTCTAGCCAAAATTGGCTAGAATGACTGAATTGGCACAAAGGCAAAAATATTTAGGATTGAATTTGCATAAATACAAAAAGTTTAGGACTAAATTGGCACAAAAAAAAGATTTAGGACTAAATTGGTACAAATGCAAAAGGTTTAGAATTGAATTGGCACAAAAAAAGGTTTAGATTAAATTTGCACAAACGCAAAATGTTTAGGACTTTTTTGATACTTTTCCCTAAATAATTTAAATCAGAGCTGGTAATTTATGATTAGTTGGTGATTTAATTGAAAAAAAAGTTAATAAATTCATATAAAAGTTGGTAAATTTAAGGTGTTCGCAGGTGCCGCATGGTCACTATATTGTTTAATATGAATCTCTTTTAAGTGAAAACGTTGGGCAGGTGTAATAATTACTCTCTTTTTGTTTGGCAAAAGAGAATGACATAATTTATATTTTATGTCTTTAGCACTTATTTTATCCTTTTGTTCCCTCTAATGCGTGTCCTCTCAGCTTCGGAAACTTTTAGACGGAAAAGTCAAAGTCTGGATTCTGATCTTACTTTGATCATGCAACCATATACGTGTCCACAGCCAGGCATGATTCACGAAGGTCAAATAAAAAGTCAATTTTGATAAATATCGAATCAGGTCAAAGGTTATACGAGGTCAACTAAATAAAAGGGTTAAAACTTAGAGTTGAGAAAAGCACTGAACCCAAACATACTCCTCCATGGAATTTCTTGGAAACATATGTTAGTAACTAAACACCTCCAAATGCAAGCATTATGCCCAACCAAAACCGTGTATTAAAGATGTTTGTTATATTTACAATAACAACAATTATTTTGTTCCAGCCAAAAAAGATCAACGGGATATTCGTGTAATTTTCAGGCAAGGGATGTTAATCCAAAATCAAATATATTTAATAACGCTTTATTTGTAGTACATAGATGAAGACTATATGATATGTAATTCATAAAGATGGATATCGTTATTTTCCTTGAAGCGAGATTGTTATTATAGAATCTAAAAAATCTATTATCGCGCTTTTACATAAATCGTATGACAAATCATATAAGCTTGCATTCTAAATTATGGCAATTTTTTTTGGTAAGATATGGCAATTTGAATTACCAGATTTTTAAAAGAAACATTGTTTATCGTTGAACTTTATTACTACTTCAATATTAATTATTGGAAAAAAAACTAAAACGTTGTGACAAGCATACTCGATCGGATGTACACCTTGGAGTCTCGTGTCTACCTCCATATTAACTAATTGGGCTCGACCACAAGGTCCAAAGTCCAAGCTTCGGTTATTAAGGTAGCGAATGATAACCATTCTGTTCCGGAATGAGTTCCTGAACCAGAAATAGATTTTTCTATTTCTGGTTCCTAGATGAGTTTCTGAGAAAAAAAACCCGTTTGATAATGACAAAAAATTTATATTTCTGGAACAGAAACCCGTTTGATAACAACAGAAAATTTCTATTTTTTGAAACAAAAACCCGTTTGATAAACAATAGAAAATTATATTTCCAGGAACAAAAATCTATTTTTTTAGAAATGGAATAAAAATAATAAAAAATCCGAAAAATTCATAAAAATCTTTAAAAAAATTCAGAAAATCCCAAAAAATTGAAAAATTCCAGAAAAAATCATCAAAATGTCGAGAAAATAAAAAAAAAATTCAGATTTTGGGAAAATAGGAAATTTGTTGAAGTTTTTCCAAAAAAATCAAGAAATCAAAAATTTCAAAACTTTACAGAATTGCTTAGAATACCTGTGGCCACCCACTTTTAGTGAAATTTAAATTTTTTAAGGTGCCAAAAAAAAATAAAAAATCAAAAATTTCAAAACTTCGCAAAATAGTTTAGAATACATGTGGTCACCCACTTTGAGTGAAATTTAAATTTTTTAAGGTGCCCAAAAAAAGTCAAAACTCAAAAATTTCAAAACTTCACAGAATGGCTTAGAATACCTGTGGGTACCCACTTTGAGTGAAATTTTAATTTTTGGAGGTGAAAAAAGAGGAAAAAATCAAAAATTTTAAAAATTTATAGAATGACTTAGAATACATGTAGCCATCCACTTTGAGCGAAATTTAAATTTTTTTAGGTGAAAAAAAAACATAAAAATCAAAAATTTCAAAACTTCACAAAATGACTTAGAATACATGTGGCCATCCACTTTGAGTGAAATTTCAAAAAAATTTTATTTTTTGCTTTTTTTTCGGCACCTAAAAAAATAAAATTTTGCTTAAAGTGGGTGGCCACAAGTATTTAAGTCATTCTGTAAAGTTTTGAAAATTTTTCTTTTTTGCTTATTTTTATTTTTTTTTCGACACCTAAAAAAATTAAATTTCACTCAAAGTGGGTGGCCATAGGTATTCTAAGCAATTATGTGAAGTTTTTTATTTTTTATTTTTTTATTTTTTTCGGCACCTGAAAAAATTTAAATTTCACTCAAAAGTGGATGGCCACAGGTATTTTAAGCAATTTTGTAAATTTTTGAAATTTTTTATTTTTTATTTTTTTCGGCACCTAAAAAAATAAAATTTCGCTCAAAATGAGTGGCCACAAGTATTTTAAGCCATTCTGTAAAGTTTTGAAATTTTTACTTTTTTGCTTATTTTTATTTTTTTGGCATTTAAAAAAATTAAATTTCGCTCAAAGTGGGTGGCCACGGGTATTTTAAGTCATTCTGTGAAGTTTTTAAATTTTTTATTTTTTACTTTTTTTTATTTTTTTTGGCATCTAAAAAAATAAAATTTCGCTCAAATTGGGTGGCCACAGGTATTCTAAGACATTCTGTGAAGTTTTTAAATTTTAGATTTTTTGATTATTTTTTATTTTTTTTGGCATCCAAAAAAATTAAATTTTGCTCAAAGTGGGTGGCCATAGGTTTTCTAAATCATTTTGTGAAATTTTGAAAATTTTTATTTTTTTATTTTTTAAAATTTTTTCGGCACCTAAAAATATTTAAATTTCACTGAAAGTGGGTAGCCACAAATTCTAAATCATTCTGTTAAGTTTTGAAATTTTTGATTTTTTGCTTTTTTTTCTCACCTCAAAGGTCGTGACTTTCATATGAATGTGTGTTGAAGAAAATGAATTCCTCAGAAATGGTTATCACTTTTGTTCTAGAAATGAAAAACCAACTTTTTTTTTGTTCTCATTTCTGGTTTCAGAATCAGTTTTGGAAGCAAACTTGTCCCGAAAATAAAAAAATGAAATTGCGTTACCAAACGGGTTTCTGGTCCAAAACTGATTCTGGGAACAAAAAACCAGTTCTGGGCAGAACCAGAATGGTTTTCATGCGGTACCTAAGTCCTAATTGGATCCTCAAGCTTCCAATTTTGAGGGTAGGTACCGAGGATTGCAGTGGATTTGTGAGTTTGGCCATGGAGAGTATCATGGTCGAATGCTGTGATATCGGGTCTCGTTGTTGGGAACCTTAGACATACAGCTTAGGTTTATAAACTAGTGCCAGGATCCTAAATAACGATACACAATTGTATAATTTTAATTTTAATTTGATTTAAATAAAATTTAGTAAATAGAGACATTGACAATTGTTGTTGCGATGATACTTTCGCACTAGTATTTTTTTTTTTTCATTTTTTCTCGTGACGATGGATATATAAAAAGCGGTAATCAATTGGACATACTGAAATTTGTCGTGTGTGAACAATTGTGCATGATCACGTCATTCTTGGACTTAGTGGACATGATACAAAAACCGAGTACGTCAAGGACGCGACATTTGTTCCCTGACCGACCAATTCATGTTCTGATTAACGCTGTTTCTTCTTCTTCGTCTTCGTCTTCCATTCCCTCACTGTTTAACCAGTGAAGTCAACTCCAAATTTCTTCTCCAACTGTGGCCGTCAAATATTCAAAAACCCGTGTCCAACAATTTGATCAGAAGAATCGAAGAAATACACTGAACTATAAGCTGGCTTTTGCATATAAATACGAGAGATATCTCTCACAAGACAAGGCATCCTTCATCGTACATTTTTTTAAAGTTAGTGACGAATTGTACCAACACTCAGAAAAGCAGACAAAAAAAGAGAGAGTCGGGAATATAGCTAAATGATGAAGAAGCTCCTGATAGTCGGTGTGATTTTGCTATTCTTTGTGGGAACACTAGTGCAACCAAACGAGGCAGGCAGGGTTCTGAGTAAGGGCAAAGAGGAAGCCCAGGCTAACGATCAGCCAAGCATTCTTGTTCTCCAAACCCTGGAAAAGGGTAAGACAGCGTGCACTGGGAATTGCAACAGCTACACTCGTGGAAGTAGCACCACCGCTGGCACCACCAGCACCAAGGCCTTTGCTGGCCGATCAGCCGTTGGCATGCCTCCGCGTTATTATTCCGATCGCGTCCTTGGATCTGGCACTGCTGCTGATCGCAAATAGTCGGCGGTCATGTCAAGGACGCCCGTGAAGGGAATTGAGAAGTTGCAAACAAAATGATCCTAAGGATCCAATACACCACTTACAAGCACAAAAGAATTATCTTTTTAAATTTTTGGGATGGATAATTTCCATCTGTTGTAGAATGTATAACTTGGGGTAACACGTTTGATTTGTTCGAATCAATCGTCCAAGCTTAATAAATTTGTTAGCAATTTTTTCAAGTGTAGAAGATGGGAAGTGACTACCCGATTTTGTTAGCAATTTTGATTTTCGTTGTATTCTCAATTTGCGATGGATAAAAAACCAAGTGTTGTTGAAGGGCGACCAAAGCAAATGTCGCATCAAGGGCACCAAGGTTTAAGCTAGAGAACGGTAACTTTTGCCTATGATAAATTTAGATACGTGCTTCCCATGTAATACCAAGATTTGGCATGGAGGACTGACAATTCATATTTGAATGTTATAATTGGTAATTTCAACTTTTAGCGGTTCATATTAATCACAAGATCTTTTAGCTTCCATGTTTATTCGGAACACTGAAACTTGATAAACCGAAACTAGTTGATAACCTAAGAGTAGAAAAATGTTGAGTCACACACATGTAGGCTGGCAAATTTCAGACAAGAAACGTTGGTAAATAACTCGAATGAGAACCGGGAACCTACAGTTAGTTTGGTAATTTAATTGGGAAAAAATTGGTAAGTTTCTGTAAGAGTTGGTAAATTTAAGAAAATGATAAGACAGACAAATAAGACTTAGCAAAAAATATGTTGATAATTTGTAAATTTTAAAAAAACTAGTACTTTCGTGGACGTGCCAGTAAGCTATCAACAAGTTACTGGGAATCAGGTTATCGATAAACTTTTTACCGACAAACTTTTGACAGTCACCCACTCCACTCTTTCAGAAATTTACAAGCACTAGAAAAATTCGATTTTTTTTTGTAACGGTATATTAGAATTGTCCGGAGGAGCAGAAACCAGAGGGAAGACCTACCATTGAACTCGAGAAAACACTTGCATTCAACAACTAAGTTCCAACTCAAACATTGAATTTTGTAACTGGCTACCATACACCAGTTTTATCGGAACTGGGACACTACAAGTGTCAAAATTTATGTACGGCGCTCACTTGAGTGTCAAAAATTTTCGCCGAATAATTTAAGTATCAAACTTTTTGAAAAACAATCATTTAAGTACAAACTTTTTGAAAAACGATAACATTGCGGTCATTTACAACATTATTTTGTTCCCCAAAAACAGTTAAAGCACCATTGTTTCTATTTTAAATGCATGTATAGACGACACGTTGTTGATTCTATTTATTAATGCCACCTACTCTTGAATTTATTAAACCATTATCAATTTGTATTGTTAATAATTAACATCTCTCAAAATAACCGCTCAACTTCAATTCCCTTCTTTGAAAAAACTACTTGTTTAGGGGCTTAAGAAAAGGGGCGAGTAATTAAGTAAATATCATCAATGCACAAGAACCTTCTTTTATATATAAAATAAATCACATTTCTCGATATAATCACTCAACATAAAGTTCTTTCCTTTTCTATTTTTGGAAAAAACCACTTGTTCAAGGGCTTAATAAGAAAAAGGGATGAATAATTAAAGTAAACATCATTTATACACATAAACCCTCTTTTTCGTTACTTGGTTATAGTTTTCGTATTAACGTTTTTGCTAGTTTATTAAATATATGCATCTAGACCCAAAAAAAAATTAAATAAATGCATAGTGATTCCAGTATCACCCAAAGATGATAGATAGACTCTCCAACAGTCTTTGGCACATAAGTATATAATTAATTAACTAACTATATCCTCAAAATCCCGATCTCCTACCCCCTTACCTACCTATTAAGAGATATGTCAGGTTTTGAATAGAAGCCTTTGGAAAAGATCCCAAGCCATTTGACCGTATAAATTAATATAAAACTACGTGTTAATCTAAAAACTTAAACCAAGTTTTTAAATAAGTTAATAATTTTGAAGTTGAGAAAATTATCCATTTGTTTCTCATAAGTCTAATAAATGCCTTGAAGTATTTTGATTCGGGAAGTTATTCTTGGAAAAGAAGATTTGGCAATCTTAATCTTGTTCAAGTTCAGATTGTGAAATTTACTTCAAAGTAAAAGAAGTTCAAACTTTATATTGGAGATGAAGAACTTCAAACTCAGACAACTTCTTATGTTTACAACCTGACACAAGCTTATAACATAAGTTTAAAACATAACATAGGTTCAGAACGTAAGTCCAAAACGTAACTCAAGTCTAGAACATGACACAAATTTAGAACGTATATAACAGCTAGTGATCTGTCTTGAATTTCATATTTAGGCTCCATTCGTTTCACAGAAAATATTGTGTTTTTGCAAAATGTTTTCCCGAAATATAATTTTTCGGTGTTCAGCAATCAATATGAAAAAGTTTCGGAAAATATTTTTTGTCGGCGGTGGCGGCGGCGACCGGCAACCTATGGCGGCGGCCGGCGACCGGCGGCGGCCGGCGACCGGCGGCGGCCAGCGACCGGCGGCGGCCGGCGACCGCGGCCGGCGACCGGCGGCGGCGGACGAGCGGCGGGCAGCGATCGATGAGCGGCAGCTGGCGACCGCGATTGGCGGCGGCGGCGACCGACGAGCGGCGGCCGGTCACCGGCGGCGATCGACGAGCGGCGGCCGGCGACCGGCGGCCGGCTATGGCAGCGGACAAGCAGCGGGCGGCGACCGTTGGCAACCGCGGCTGGTGGCAGCGGCAACTGACGAGCGACGGCAGTGACCAACGAGCGGTGGTAGCGACTGACGAGAAGGGGCCAGTGACCGGCGGCGGCAGCGACCAACGAGCGGTGGTAGCGACCGGCGAGAAGGGGCGGGCGACCGGCGGCGGCGGGCGACCGGCGGCGGCGGCGGCGGCGGCGACGGCGGCGGCGGCGGCGGCGGCGGGCGGCCGGCGGCGGCGGCGACCGCGGCGAGCAGACAGCAGCTGCGGCGGCGGCGCGGCCGGCGGCGGCGGCGGCGGCCGGCGGCCGGCGGCGGCGGCGGCGACCGGCGACTAGAGGGGGGAAGAAGGAGTTTGACAGAAAATGATTTCCGCTTTTCAGAAGCAGAAATCATTTTCCTCAAAACAATAAAGGATTTGAGGGTGGGGAAAGAAAATGTTGTTCCACGGAAAACATTTTCCGCCCCCGAACACTGGAATATACGGAAAATATTTTCCGGAAAAATATTTTCCTGAAACAAACGGAGCCTTAGAATAAATTGATTGACTTAATCTTGAAGATTGTTTTGCAATGGTTTAATATGCAAAACACTTTAATTGATTGGCAATTCAATCTCGAGATAAGTTACTTTCAAAACGGAAAAGCTCTACTTATGAAAATCAAAACTTTGGTTATATGGACAACCATAATCAATGGAGATTCAGATTTTGTCCCTTAATAGCTATTCAATCTTCTTGATACAGTCTTGTCTAATGGGTAAATTGGAAGACGATCCTTTGAAGACTGTCCAATGTCTAGATTGGAAGTAAAGGAGTATAAAAGGAGACGAAGGTGCCGGGAAGCAGAAAAAAGAGACAAAATCCATAATGTAGAATTCTAAAGTCTGATTGAACATTGATCATATATACTTGTCTTTCGTGGGATACATTTTGTGATCAAAAGGGAAGTACTTAAAAAGTGATTGAGTGAGATAGTGATACCTATCATACACTGAGTGCTTTCACTCATAATTGTAATATCTTGGTTGATCATTTAGTGGAATCCAACCAGTAAGCTATCGGCATCAAAGAGTAGACGTAGGTTTGATCTAAGTCGAAATACTATATGTCTTGTGATATATTTTCTCATCCCTTAAAGCTCTTTCTACTTATTACATTCTATTGCACACTTGCTTTTAAAGTTTGTTTAAAATCTGAATGTTGCACTTTAAGTTCAGACTTTGTTCTTGATCTTTTGAATTGCGCTTTAAATTTGTCAAGAATTGTTAGAATCACCTATTCATCCACTCTAGTTTTCCTTGCTAGCCACCTCAATTGGTATCAAAGCTTGGTGGTCATTTTTTTGAAGTGTTATATTACTTCTGAGTTAAATCTTCCATGGCTAGCATGAGTGCTTCAGGGCTTGTCAAAGGAAAAAGCGACACCAAACCTCCTTATTTTGATGGAAAAGAATACAATATTTGGAAGAACAAAATGAAGGGTTTAATCAAATCCAAAGATCCCTTCGAATGGTACGTCGTTCTGAAGGGAATCAATCCAACATCTACTACTCTTACATCTTCATCAATTGCTCAAGAAAATGGCAATACACCTGCAGCTGTTGTACTGTCTCAGACTGAGATAGCCAAAAGAGAAGCCTTAGATGCAAGAGCAATTTATTCACTTTATTGCGCTGTCGCGACCTACCCTCCGCCAAAGATCGGGATCGGGTTAGGCCAAGAGGTATTTGTCGATGGATTTAAACAACGATTGGTTCGTTTGAAAGACAAACCAAATGGTTCATTGATCCAAAGATCGAGGCACTCCCTGGCCTCATATCTCGTGCAATGAGAATTTTTAATTTATGCATTTGATTGGAGTTGCCACTAACCATGATCAGGGGTCGGCTAGAAACCTTGATCGAGACGCCGGAGTGTCGTCTCGATACGTGTGAAAATCATAGATTCCAAAATTTGGAGAGTTGATTACATTAGCGATCTAATTAGTGCCCTTTCGGTACATAAACTCAAATGTTCGCAAGCTAACGTACTAGGCAGCCTATCGAAAAAACTAAAATTCCGTCAAACTGTTCTAAAAACAGAAAATAACAATTAATGTATTAAAAATACGCAACCAGATAATTATAAAGAAAATAAATAACCAGCAACTTAGCAACGTCTCTAAACAAAGAAAAGGCAATCAAAAGCCTTAAGGTAAAGCCCTAATGGCTTATCCAATTTTCAAGAATTTTTATACGGTTTTTCTCATTTTTCACCATTGTTTGAGTTTTTTAACCTAAAATCTAGTGAAATTAAGCCCAAAACTGATTTCTAAACATTTCCTAATTTTCTGATATTTTGAAAAATTTTCGAATTTTTCTGAATTTTTTATATTTTTTTAATATTTTCAAAGTTTTTTTTTGGAATTTTTAATATTTTTTAGTGTTTTTATGGATTTTTTCAATTTTTAAATTTTTGAATATTTTTATTAATAAAATAAAGATCCGGACCGGGTCCCCTAAGTCGATCCGATCAAATGCCTAACCCGACTTTCCAAAACTCCCGAATGCTCTCTCTATTTTCCCAAAACTCCCGAATATTTTCATCTCTCCAAAACTCTCGAATGCTTTATCTTCTCCCCAAAACTCTCGAATAATCTCTTCTCCCCAAAACTTCTGAATGCTTTCTCTGCTCCCAAAACTCCCTAATATTCTCTTCTACCCAAAACTTCAGAATATTCTCTTTTCTCCAAAATTCCCGAATACTCTCTTTTTCCAAAACTCCCGAATGCTCCAAAATAACCGAAAACGCCCATCTTTAACCTACACCCTTCCAAGCAAATCCAACAGGCAAATAAGCATTGAAAGTTGAGAAAACATAAGACCGACCGTGAGAACTTCAAACCGCAAGATAGCACTGATAAATATTTGCCCACGACCAACTCGGGAAAATCACATAATATGCCATGAAATGAAGAGGAAGCACAATATTAAAGACCAATCATCAAGCTTAAGACAAATAGAGCATGGTTCGAAGAGCTCGCGGACTGTTTTAGGTGACAATGATTTCGAACTTCCTTCAGACATTACGATGAATAGGTGGTGTCCGAGTTGAAATATGCGTTATGGAGCAAGATTTAGGACATGTCCTGGGTCAACCATGATGCATACAGGTTTGAATGTCCACATTTCATGACAACTTTTTCTCATTCACTGGGAATCGTTCAAAATCCCAACAAACCCAACTCGGCATTTTAAATGCATATTTATCTCCTTTGGGACTTTTTGTTGAATAGGACATTAGCGGCTAAAAAAAAAAATGGAATCACATATCCAATTTTGGCGAAGTTTATAGTCGATTTTTGACATATAACGTTTAGATCATCCTCACTGGGTGTCAAACAATTGTTTGCCTCGGTCAACGGGGCTAGGCGATCGCCGAATGGACTTGGCGTGCCCAGCACCCGAGAGGCAAAGGAGAGGAGTGGCCAAAATGGGAGAAAGCTATGGAAACCCACCTAGTTCTTGATCGACCGAGACGAAATGCGACGACTGGAAGCTTGGCGGGACCGACGGTGACTCGGGCGGCCCTCCGGCGAGCGAGTGAGACTCTCTCTTCCTTTCTCACTCTCAAGATCTCCCCTTTCTCCCTGTTCAACCCCCCCTTTTCACCAAGCTCTCTTCCTCCTTTTAACGCCGAGAGAGGAGAGGATAGCCTGGAACCATGGCTACGCCTCTGGCCTCTGCTCCTCCAGCATCGCACGGCCTCTGCACTGCGTGTCGACATTCTGTTTTGCTCTCTGGCTTCCTTGTCCTTGGTCCCCCTCTTCGCCGAGAGTGACAGGAAGAGAAGATTATGCTGGGGCCAAGCCAAAGAGAAAAGAAAACTAGGCCGGCCCACGCAGGAGGCAAAAGAAAAAGGGAAAAAAGAATTGGGCCGAGCTGATCTGGCCCACTCGAACGGGGTCAAATCGGCCTATGTTTTTTTTTTTTTATGGGATTGGGAAAATATGTCTAATGAATCATATTGAAGCCAATGCACCTAATGTCTATATGCCATATGATTAAATGAAAATTATTCATGTTTATGGGTCAAAAATTAACCTTTAAAATAGGTAGGGAAAAATTAGGTGTCAACAGCTGTCATTCATTAAAGGGGAGCTCGAAGAGGTTCTTCTAAAAAATAAGAGACACCTAAATTTTGCCAATTGGGAGTATGGAATGGCACGATGGTTAAGACAAGAGGGTGATTGGATTTTTTTTTTAAGGAAAAAAAGCAAGAAAGAAGATAATAATAATAAATAAAATAAAATAAAATAAAAAGACGCCTAGGGGCTATAACCTTATGAACGTCAAAGGGAATAAAACCCAAAAGGTACGTTTAAAGGATAAAACCCTATGAACGGCAAAGGGAATAAAATCCTAAAAGTATATATAGGGGCTAAAACCCTATGAACGACAAAGGGAATAAAATTCTAAAAGGTTAAGATCCCGCCTAAGGGCTATAACCCTATGAACGGCAATAAGAATAACATCTTGAAGGAACGCCTAGGGACTACAACTCTATGAACGTCAAGGATTCTGTTTATGGACTAAAACCTTATGAGCAGCTATGATCCCGCATAGGGACTAAAACCCTATGAACGGCAATAGGAACAATAGCTTGAAGGAATGCCTAGGGGCTAAAACCTATGAACATCGAAGATTTAGCTTAGGGACTAAAGCCCTGTGAACCGCTAAGATCCCGTCTAAGGACTAAAACCCTATGAACGGCAATAGGAACAACAGCTCGAAGGAACAACTAGGAACTAAAACTCTGAAAGTACGCCTAGGGATTAAAACCCTATGAATGGCAAATTGCACTCAAGATTTTGAAATACCTAAAGTTTTTCACTCAGGATTATAATGCCTAAGGTTTTCACTTAGGACTTTATGTTGTAAAAAAAACATGATTTAAAGATAGACTAGTGAACCTTTTGATGGTTTCAGAAAAGATCCAGAACCTTTTGAAATCGGAGTTTAAGAGAAGACCTAGAACCTTTTGAAATCAGGTTTTAAGAAAAACCCAAAACTTTTTGAAATCGGAAAGACCCGGAACCTAAGAAAAACCCAAAACTTTTTGAAATCGGAGTTTAAGAGAAGACCCAAAACCTTTTAAAATCGGAGTTTAAGGGAAAACCCAGAACCTTTTGAAATCGGGGTTTAAGGAAACACCCACAACATTTTGAAATCGGGGTTTAGGAAAGACCTGGAACCTTTTGAAATCGGGATTTTAGAAAATGCCTGGGACCTTTTGAAATTGGGATTTAAGGAAAGACCCGGAACCTTTTAAAATCGAGGTTTAAGGGAAGACCCGAAACCTTTTGAAATCAGGGTTTCAGGAAAGACCTAGAACCTTTTGAAATCGGGGTTTAAAAAAAACCTGGAAACTTTTGAAATTTGGGTTTAAGAGAAGACCCAAAACCTTTTGAAATCAGGGTTTAGGAAAGAATCGAAACCTTTTGAAATCGGGGTTTAAGGGAAAACCCAGAACCTTTTAAAATCAGGGTTTTAGGAAAGACCCAAAACCTTTTGAAATCGGGGTTTTATGAGAGATCCGGAACCTTTTGAAATCAAGGTTTCAGGAAAGACCCAGAACTTTTTGAAATCGGGGTTTAAGGAAAGACCTAGAACCTTTTGAAATAGTGGTTTAAGGGAAAACCCAGAACCTTTTAAAATCAGGGTTTAAGGAAAGACCCAAAACCTTTTGAAATAGGGGTTTAGGAAAGACCCGGAACCTTTTGAAATCGAGGTTTTAGGAAAGATCCGGAACCTTTTGAAATCGGGATTTAAGGAAAGACCCAGAATCTTTTGAAATCGAGGTTTAAGAGAAGACCCATAACCTTTTAAAATCAGGGTTTCAGGAAAGACCCATAACCTTTTGAAATCAGAGTTTCAGGAAAGACGCAAAACCTTTTAAAATCAGGATTTAGGAAAGACCTGGAACCTTTTAAAATCAGGGTTTAATGGAAGACCCAAAACCTTTTGAAATCAGTGTTTCAAGAAAAATCAGAACCTTTTAAAATCGGGGTTTATGAAAGACCCGAAACCTTTTGAAATTGGGGTTTAAAGGAAAACCCAAAACCTTTTAAAATCAGGGTTTTAGGAAAGACCCAAAACCTTTTAAAATCGGGGTTTTAAGAGAGATTCGGAACCTTTTGAAATCAGGGTTTTAGGAAAAACCTGGAACCTTTTGAAATAAAGGTTTCAGGAAAGATCCAGAATCTTTTGAAATCGGGGTTTTATGAGAGATCTGGAACCTTTTGAAATCGAGGTTTTAGAAAAAAAAACCCGAAACCTTTGAAATCAAGGTTTTATGAAAGATCCAAAACCTTTTGAAATCGGGGTTTCGCATGGGGAAACTGTGCAAAGAAAAAAACTATGGGCTGTGAAAACTTGCCAAGTCGAAACAGTGCTCCGGGCTGCAAAAGCTCACAATGCAATGAACAAGATTCTGGGCTGCAAAAGCTCGCCAGGTCGAAGGGGTGCTTCAGGCTACAAAAGCTTACTGTGCCAAGAAAAAGACTCTGGGCTGCGAAAGCTTGCTAGGTCGAAAGGATACTCCTTGCTACAAAAGCTCACCGTGCTATTCTAAGGCTATAAATCTATCAATCAATAAGATTTCAAAATGGCCACTGCACATCTAATAGAATATGTTATAACAGGTGCCCTAATAGGGAAAGCATACCAGGCAAGATTTATGTCATTTGAATGTCATGAATGACACTATTAAAAGAATATCTTTACTGACAAAGTGTTGATTGCATGAGCAAATCAAACTAAATTCAATTGTTTGGAAAACATTCAACATCATTCAATATCACAATATTGCCATCAGGCTGGAAAAGAGTCATTAATCGTCAAATTCCCTTAGGAGAAAGTCTTTTATCAAACTGATCTTGACTCATGAAAATGGCTTGTTAAACATGCAAAACAAAAGCTCCATAGTCGGAAAGAGCTTCTCACCACTCTCGAGAAGGCTATTTGATTCCATCCATTGATGTGGGAAATAGTCTGATATCTAATGTACCTCACGTTACCAATGTTGAAGGCTTCGAGAATCATTCGCAATAAGTATACATTGACCAATTTAAGAGGTTTTTTAAAAGACTATAACGTGGGTTTGATCGTGATTTCAACAATGGATGAGCATCAACGGCTAAGAAATGAAATAATCATTGATCATCATTTTCACTAGGTTTACAAGTCAAGAAACCTTAAGACGAGTTAAGATAACCTTGCCTTCACTTTTTCAAGCGATAGCTTCTTTGTAAAGTCTTTATTTTCACTTGAATTATCCCAATCAGAAGAGATTTCGCGAAAAGATTGTAATGTTGGTTCGGTGAAAGTCTTAAAATGCTCAGAAATTCTCAAATGGGATTTAAGAGTTGATGATTGTCATGGCATCATTACTGTATCATCCAATCTTTTTGAAGGCACTCGACTTTTGAAATCTGACTCATCTTAAAAGTCCATTGGCTAATCATTTCAATGCAAGAACTTTGCTTTTTTCTCTAATGGCGTTTGCACTTGCCATGCTCTTTCTTTCTTTCTTTCTTTTTTGTAAGCATTTTGCTTTTGACATTTTTTTACAAGAGAACTTTTTTCTGGATGTGACTTTTTTTTACAGGCATTAGCCTTACTTTTACCAGGTACACTACTTTTTCATGCCCCCTAACTTTTATTTGATTTTTGCTCATTTGAACATTTTGAGTTCTTAGGACTTTCAAGATTTTTTACACGCTATCACATAAGCACCAATTGCCTTGGTAAATTATGCGCCTTGCCCTAATGCGGGGAGACAATCACCATTCGGGCTTTTGAAATGAATGTTGAGGCTCAACTTGATTGAACAAGGGGTATAAGTGTTTGGGTAAAGAAATGAATGCTCTTCTTCATTTCGGGATGTTTCAAGCTTCCATAAACACTCACTTGAAGTTACCACAAAAAGATTGATGCAAGTAAAAGCAAAGAAATCTTTCTCATCTTTTTCACCAAACAGTGTCAACCAAAATCTCTAATTTGCCCCATTGCAGGGTGGTTCTTGACAGGGCTGTTTTGTAGAAATTCTTCACATGTGAAGGCTCGAAGGGGCTTAACTATGATCACTTGTAGTGTGTAGGATAGATGAAGGAAATGCCTCTTTTCATTTCGGTCTGTGCACTATTCGTGAATGGATCTCTCGTCCTTAAACGACACGAGTTTTTCTTTTTCGCTCCTCTCAAAGTGTTTACAGGACGTGTTTGGGAATAGTTTGTCTTTCTTCATCCTAAGCATCTCTCACTTGGTATGATTAACATATTTCCTCTTTTTTTGCCAAGATCACCTAAGTTGATTGATCTCCATAGGGAATTGTGATTCAAAATGAATATTCCACCAAGCATTAAGACAACTTTGGATAAGGTTGATATTCAAAACTTTTGTGAAAAGTTTGCTTTCACAATTTCTACTTTTGTGCTTTCTTTTTTTTAAAATTTCCATTTTTGTGCTTGTTTTTTCAAAAAAAAACATTAAAACTCTTTTTTGTAATGAAAATTCTCCATTTGATTTTCATTTAAATCTTGGGAGAATGGTACTTACCTGGGGCATGGCGACTTGGTGACCTTGTAAAAAATAAGAAAGAATGTGTTAATGCATGAATATTTAAAGATTAAAAAAGTTGAAAACGATACACCATTACCCATCACTTGCATTGGTCTTTCAGGTCTTTGATGCTTCATAAAAAAAGAAAATAGAATCATGTCAGAATTGGAATCAACACGAGCAATTGGAAACGATACAATTTACCCTTCATTTGAGTTTGCTTCCTTATATGTTTGGCAACTCCCTTCATCCGCTTTCATTTTCCTTTGACTTTCAACATTATTTCAATATTTGAGGGCATTGTCCCTTGGATACATTGCCCCATTTATGTTCACGACCAAGCGCATTCCTTTTAATAGATGATTCCGTCTCATCAGGCTTTCTTAGTTAGAAGTTTTGTCATTGTGGTCCAATACATTTCTTGATTTCATGTTGAGCCAATAGACTCCATTTCATCATGCTTCCTCATCGATGGTTACTGCCCCTCAAGTGATTTGCTCCAATCATCCCTTTGTGAGAAAAGAAAGTGGAATGTGTTATCTCCGTACTAAATTGGATTCAATTTAGGAATGATACATCCTTTCACGCTAAATTGGATGTCTTGTCATGATTTGTTGGCGAGAGATGTTCTCCATATGATACCCCATTATGCCTGCTTGGTGGAGAAGAGCGATTTGTCCCAATAATTGGGTGCTCCACATTGAGTCAAATGACTTAGCCATATGCAATTTCATCCTATTTGGTCAACAGGTCTTCAATCGCTCTCCAAACTCCTTTTATGCTGAAGTGAATGCTTCAATCATGTTCTCTTGGTGAGAGGTGCTGCCCTTATGCCGAATCAAGTTTCCTCGACACATGTTGCTTCTGCCATGCTTGCTTGTGGGATCTTGTTTGGAGTCTATCTTTTTTTCTTTCAAAGTCGAGCGATTTGGCATCCTATCATATCTTCGCGAAGGAAAGGGAGAATGTGCACCTTTGTCTTGTTATGTGTCGCGACCTAAAAAAATCGTGTTTTCGATCTTAGGCTAATGGATTACTAGATCAATTAAATTAACTAATCTAGCTCGAGTTCTCCCAAACTCTACCAAATCGCAACTTAGGTCCAATTATGAGCATGCAAATATTTTTAATGAGAGTCGCCACTAATCATTTAAGGTAGGTTGATTAGAAACCTAAATAAAATAGCGAAAGTACTATTTTATTTCTACGAACCAGAAATTATGAATTCGGGGACTTGGTTACGCTAGATTCCCTAATGCCCTTTCGGTACCAATTTCAAAAAAAATACTCAATTTGGCAATTTTGATAAATCCTGACTTAGAGTTCAAAGGTGCAAAAAACTTTCTTTTTTTTTTTACTTATTTAAATGAAAGCTAACCTATATGTAATGACGTGCAAAAATTGACATGCGATTAATGCAACCTAACATACAAATTATATGTCGTGCGACGACGTGACCTATTTCTAATGACGGGCATATTATTTTTTATTTTTTTAATGAAATTCGGAATTAAAAATGCCAATTATCTAAACATGCAATTTTAAACTAAAGAAATTAACCTATTCTAGAGTAATCTTTTGGTATTTTTTTTAATCAAAATTCGAAATTAAAATCAAGTAAAAAAAATTATCGCTAAATCTTTCGAATTAAGTTTCGATCTGAAGCCTGGCAAATCGATCCTAAAATTCAAAATACCCGCTATGGAAATAACTCTATCTAAAGCCTGATAGATAGATTTATTTCCACGTGTGTGGTTGCGGATTAGGAAATTTTCCTAATCGATCATATCTTGAAAAATTCTCGATATCTTAAATATCTTGGATATATTCAAAAGATTTTGAAAATTTTAAATTCTATTCAAATTTGGCAAGTAATACACATCTAAGATTTCAAAAAAAGGAATAAATCCTAATTGAAATAATGCCTACTGTTCAAATATGCAAAATTAGATATCAATAAGCACAAAATAAGCAACCAAATATTCAAATTAAATTGGGATAGGATAATTACCTGATTTGCATATTTCTTTCCTAATTTGAATTTGCAGTGGATCGGGATTGCGGATCAACAGTGCGTCGAGAGCAGTGTGGTGCACGAGCGACTAGACTCGATGACGGAGACGGCGTCACGGTGGCCAACGGACCGGCAAACATGGTGGGTGGACCAGCGGATGGTGGCGCGGATGAAGTTAGCCGTAAAGAGTTCGTGACAATTCGCGTGATTGGCAAGAGGTGGCTCAGTTCGATGATTAAACAACCTGCAAAAACATAAACTTTGCTGGTCTTTTTGGTGAGGAGCGGACTTGCTGAAGCGAGGTTGCAGATGTTCATCGTTGTTAGAGGAAGAAGCAGCAATAGGGGCTGTAAGCATGAGAAGCTTGCAACAAGAAAGCAAGTCTGGTCGTGGAGTTCAAGGGAGAAGATAACTCCCACTCTCTCCCTATCCGCTTTCTCGTCTCTCCTTTCTGACCATCTCTCTGAGTTGTCTTTTTCTTATTCCCTTAGAACCCACGTTGCATGCTTAAGATTTATGACCACGTGACCACCACTTTGATGCTCGGCTAAGATTCCCACCAAGGGTCACCAGCACAATGCTTGAACGAGATTTATAAACGGTGCCAAGGTGTTCACGGTGAGATAAGGCAGGAATGTGCAGATCGCCGGGCTGGAAGGTCAAAACCTGTAAGAGAGAAGAATTGAACGTGGCTGCTTGGAGCGTCGGAGATTCGTCGAATCAGGTGGGGTGAGCACAAAACAGGACCAATCATGAAGAGGCAGCAAGGAGCCGTGTGGCATGGCTCCCAAGGATGCAGCTCATGTCCGACGCGGCGATTGTGAAGCAATGCTGGGCGTGACAAGGTTGAGGACGCCAAGCCACGACGGCGATATGGACTGGGGCTGTCGAGAAGGTTGCAATGTGCGGCCGAGGAACCTGCAAGAATTACCTGGACGATTGGGACTCGCTCGTGCCTTCATGCTCCTAGCTCTCGACTCCTTTCCTCGATTTTTCTCTTGTGCCCGGGATTTTTACTCTGTCCAACCGAGACCTCCTAGTGCGACTGGGAAGCTGACGAGTGTGGTGGTGGTAGTGACTTGGTCGCAGCTTGAAGCGGATGTTGGACCGGCACCGGAAAACTCGTCTTCAGGAAAGCACCATAAAGGAGACTCGACGATGAAGGGCCCGTCTCGGTGAGGAATCACAGCTGATCGTCGAGGGTCTTCGGTACACGAACTAGCGCGAAGAACAAGCAAAAAGTGTGACCCAGAAGATCTCTTAGTGGATCGCGAGAAAGGCCTCTTTCTTTTTTCACTCTTTCTCTCTTTTCAGTGAGGATTGTGTGGCCTCCCTCTTTTTTTCCTCAATGGTGATCGTATATATATAGTTCCTTTCCCCAAGGAAAAGCCAGAGAGCCCCCTTTATACGCAAAGGCGCATCAACAAAATTTCTTTCCTCTTCTTGTCATTGACCAAATTTTCTGTCGAGGGGAAAGTCCATCTTTTATAAGCCCACTTTCCTTTCTTGTCTGAATTCCAGCTTTGATCGTTCTTTTCATGTGTATTTCTCTAAGGAAGTTGGATTTCCAGAAAGATATCTCAATATATTACCCCCTTTTTCCCACGTGAACATTATTATCTTGTGCCAAAATCCTTCCTTCTTCATTTATCTAATCATACTATGGGGAAGAATTCTCCAAGTCTATCAAACTTTCGGTCACAGAACAGGCTTTTAGCCAACCTTTTAGCTCTCGCGGGCTTAGTCCTAATGGGCTTAGGTTTAAGCTTTAATTTAATTCTAAGTGGGTTGAATTAATTTAGGTTTTTCTTTAATTAAGCATAATGGGCTAATTTAAGCTCAAATTAAAACAACGAAGCCCTTTTGCGTGTGATTTTCGGCCCATACTTTCCGAGTGAGCCGAGTCTTGTTCGATGCCTGAGCTCGATTCACGTAATGAATTTTAAGCTCGCTTGTCACCGCCGATCCAATGCGGAATGCAATTAATCTAAATGAACCTAAACTATATGTTATGCAATTTTAATATTTTTGTTTAGGGATTAAAATTTAATCCCTAATTTTCTATGCAATTAACCACTAAATGATGCGCTAAAATTTATGTGTCAACATTATGATTTGTTGGCAAGAGGTGTTGCCTCATGACACACTCAATTGGTGATCAGGCTATGTTGCATTTTACTCGGGTTCTAATCACTTATACTTTTGTCTTTGGAGGAGGTGAATGTCGAACAAGTCATTCATTTTACCTATTTGACAAAAATGGATGGACGAGTCAGTTGTTGCACAAGAAATTCCTATTGGAACGATCACGACCTTACCATCTCACAGTATCATCTTACGGTCCCAATTGAGAAATTGACCAAGCAAAGAAATATAAAACCTTAAGCAAGTCCCTTTTTTTAAAAATTATTTTCGAAAAATTTTGAAAGTAAGGCATAAAAGCCTAACCCAGGGGCTCAGTTTGAAGTACTACAAGTACTTTCAAAGACCAATGATATGAACTAAAACCTCATTACTCAAAGACGACAATCACCCGATTTATAAACACATCAATTGGGTTCACAATTAAACCCAAATCAGAAAACAGGATTCCCAATGAGAATAAAGACAAGGACACCGTACAAAAAAATGCAATAAATAATTCTTGTCCTAGCTTTAAAGTTTACTTCTTGGCATGGTCAAGCGAGAAGATTCCAAAGAGGGGCCATTGCATATAACCTGCAAAAGGAAGACAATGTCAGTACGTGAATGAAAAAGTGATCTTTTAATGAAGCCACCTTTTATAACGAAAGTAAGGCGACAATACCTGCCCTATGGTCCCTATTTGCGGGGATTTAGTATTTTGCCAAAATTTTGCAGTAAGAGGAGACATCATTAAAAGATCAAATCGAGGCTGTTAATCGAATGCCCATTCTATTCCAAAAGCTTCATCGCAAAATGTGGCATCAATTTGAAAGATTGATTTGCGATTTTTCTTTTGCAGAAAACGAGGAGATTCTTGTTTTGAGAAATCAATACACAAAAATGTAAATTGAATTTCAATTCTAAAATGAGGACAAAAAAGAATTTTATCAAAATTTTGATTTCAACTTTATGCCCCAAAATACCATCTCAACTTGAAAGAATTCCTATGCAAAATGTGATTTTAAGCCTACGATTGAAAATTTAGACAAGACCATCTGTTTTGTAGGGCCAAATCAAGGGTGTTTGAGATTTATGCTCAAAGTTCATTGTCAAAAGTGATTGCCTGAAATTTTCAATTATAAGCTTAGATCACATAGGGCATTCGATTGATTTTCACAAATTCTCAAAATGAAAATTTCTATTCAAAGTGAACTAATAATGAGAGAGATCATACTTATAGCGGGTGATGATCGTTCTTTTAAATCACAAAGACATGCAGATGCACTTGTAAGGTTCACTAAAAAGGTGGGATTTTGAAGGCTAAAGGCCCCCATCCCAAATAAATCAAAAGAGTTTCCTCATTCCGCACTTATGTCGGACAGTCCTCTTTATCACTATTTGAAAATGGGCAGAACCAAAAAGGGATAGCCATGGGTCCTTCATCGCACGGTTTCCACACTTTTGGCACCTTCTATGGGCTTCATAAGGCGATCGGGGTTTTAGATCGCGGGTTGTGTGTGCAAGATGTAGTGCTGAAGCAGGTAAAAGCATGCACAACATTTGATATCAAAACAACACTTCAATTTTTCATTCACACATACATATACCCTTTACACCAACCTACAAAACAACATATCAACAATCACTTGACCCCTTATAATTCCCAACCTGCAACGTCATTTAACACAGCGTTAGTGGACTTACCTTAGCCTTCGCGAAGCGCTGCCACAAGATCATGTTAGTTAACAAACAATCGTGTTTATTAGGCCTAAGTCCTCAAGTCTCCAGTGGAGTCGCCAAACTGTCATGACCTACCCTCCGCCAAAGATTGGGATCGGGTTTAAGCGAAGAGGTATTTGTCGATGGATTTGAACAACAATTGGTTCATTTGAAAGGCAAACCAAATTATTCATTGATCCAAAGACTGAGGCATTCCCGAGCCTTATACCTCGCGTGATGAGAATTTTTTAATTTATGCATTTGATTGGAGTCGTCACTAGCCATGATCAAGGGTCGGCTAGAAACCTTGATCGAGATGTGGGATTATCTTCTTGATACATGCGAAAACCAGAGATTCCAAAATTCGGGGACTTAATTATACTAGCGATCTAACTAGTGTCCTTTCGATACCAAAACTCGAATGTTCGCAAACTAATGTACAGCGCAGCCTATTGAAATAACTAAGATTTCACCTAACCGTTCTAAAAACAGAAAATAACAATCAATGTATTAAAAATGCGCAACCAGATAATCATAAAGAAAATAAATAACCAACAACCTAGCATCGTCTCTAAAAAAAGAAAAGGCAATCAAAAACCTAAAGGTAAAGCCCTAATAACTTATCCGATTTTCGAGAATTTTTAGAGGGTTTTTCTCATTTTTCACCATTTTTTGAGTTTTTTAACCTAAAATGTAGTGAAATTAAACCCAAAACTGATTTCTAAACATTTTCTAATTTTCTGATTTTTTGGAATTTTTTTTGGAATTTTTTCGAATTTTTTATTTTTTTAATATTTTAATATTTTCAAAGTTTTTTTTTTGGAATTTTTAATATTTTTTAGTATTTTTATGGATTTTTTCAATTTTTAAATTTTTGAAGATTTTTATTAATAAAATAAAGATCAAGACCGAGTCCCCTGACCCGATCCGGCCGAATGTCCGACCCGACTCTCCAAAATTCCCGAATGCTCTCTCTCTTCTCTCAAAACTCCCGAATACTCTCTCTTCTCCATAAAACTCCCGAATACTCTCTTTTCTCCCAAAACTCCCGAATGCTCTCTCTTCTCCCAAATTCCCGAATATTCTCTTCTCCCAAAACTCCCGAATACTCTCTCTTCTCCCAAACTTCTAAATATTCTCTTCTCCCAAAACTCTTGAATACTCTCTCTTTTTTCAAAACTCCCGAATGCTTTCTCTTCTCCCAAAACTCCCGAATATTCTCGTCTCTCCAAAACTCCCGAATGATTTATCTTCTCCCCAAATCTCCCAAATATTCTTTTCTCTCCAAAACTCCCGAATGCTTTCTCTTTCCCAAAAACTCCCGAATATTCTCCTCCCCAAAACTCCCGAATGCTATCTTTTCCCAAAACTCCCAAATGCTTTCTCTTCTCCCCAAAACTCCTGAATGCTCCAAAATAACCGAAAACGCCCATCTTTAACCCACACCCCTCCAAGCAAATCCAACAGGCAAATAAGCATTGAAAGTTGAGAAAACATAAGACTGACCGTGGGAGCTTCAAACCGCAAGATAGCACTAACAAATATTTGCCCATCACCAACTCGGGAAAATTACATAATATGCCATGAAATGAAGAGGAAGCACAATATTAGAGACCAATCACCAAGCTTAAGGCAAATAGAACATGGTTCAAAGAGCTCGCGGATTGTTTTAGGTGACAATGATTTCGGACTTCCTTCAGACATTACGACAAACAAGTGGTGTTCAAGTTGAAATATGCATTATGGAGCAAGATTTAGGACATGTTGTGGGTCAACCATGATACATATAGGTTTGAATGTCCACATTTCATGATAACTTTTTCTCATTCACTGGGAATCGTTTAAAATCCCAACAGACACAACTTGACATTTTAAATGCATATTTATCTCCTTTGGGACTTTTTGTTGAACAGGATGTTGGCGGCTAAAAAAAAAGAATAAAGTCACAGATCCAATTTTGGCGAAGTTTATGGTCGATTTTTGACATATAATGTTTAGACCATCCTCATTGGGTGTCAAACAAATGTTTGCCTTGGTTGACAGGGACGGGCGATCGCCGAATGGACTCGGCGTGCCCGGCACCCGAGAGGCAAAGGAGAGAGGCCAAAACAGGGGAAAGCTATGGAAACCCACCTGGTTCGTGATCGACCGAGACGAAGCGCGACGACTGGAAGCTTGGCGGGACCGACGGCGACTCGGGCGGCCCTCCGGCAAGCGGGTGAAACTCTCTCTTCTTTTCTCACCCTCATGATCTCCTCTTTCTCCCTGTTCAAAACCCCCCCCCCCCCCCCCCTTTCACTAAGCTCTCTTCTTCCTTTTAACGTCGAGAGAGGAGATGATAGCCCTGGACCACGATTACGCCTTTGGCCTCTGCTCCTTCGGCATCGCACGGCCTCTGCACTGCGCGTCGACATTCTGTTTTGCTCTCTGGCTTCCTTGTCCTTGGTCCCCCTCTTTGCTGAGAGTGACAGGAAGAGAAGATTATGCTGGGGCCAGGCCAAAGAGAAAAGAAAACTAGGCCAGCCCACGTAGGAGGGAAAAGAGAAAGGAAAGAAAGAATTGGACCGGGCTAATCCGACCCACTCAAATCGGGTCAAATTGGCCCGTTTTTTTTTTTTTTTTTATGGGATTGGGAGAATATGTCTAATGAATCCTATTAAAGCCAATGCACCTAATGTCTATATGCCATGTGATTAAATGAAAATTATTCATGTTTAGGGGTAAAAAATTAACCCTTAAAGCGGGTAGGAAAAAATTAGGTGTCAACATGCTCCTTATTACCTATTGAGTATAAAAAGATTGCTTCTTGTGAAATAGGCAAAGAAATATGGGACATGCTTTATATCACCTATGAAGGAACTGATTGGGTGACAAAAACTCAGATAAACATACTACTTGGACAATATAAATCCTTCAAGATGAAGCCAGGATAATCCATTGCTGAAATGTACGACAGATTCACAAAAATTGTGAATGATTTAGTGTATCAAGGAAATCTAGTCTTTGGACCAATGAAAGTGAACAAATTGCTAAGAGGACTCTCAAATGATTGGAATAGTATCAAAACCTCACTTCGAGAAACTCAAAGAATCATGTCATTATCTGTTGATAAACTCATTGGGACTTTTCAATCATATGAAGTAGAACAACTCAACGAAGAAGATCTTGAAGGTAAGAAGTTAATTGCTTTAAAATCTGACATTAATTCTGATGAGACAGATTCTGAAGACAATGAAGAGAACAATGAGGAACTTGCTTGAATGGTAAAGAAGTTAAGAAAAATGGCCAAAAAGGGAAGAAAGTTCAAAGGGAGAAAGCTATTAAAACAAGTTGAGCAAAAGAAGAAAATCAACGAAGGAGGAACAAGCAAAGATGTAATTTGCTTTGAATGCGGGAAGCGTGGTCATATCAAACCAAACTGCATGTGTCTAACGAAAAAGAAAGGCAAGTTTGAAAAATCCAAGAAGGCTCTAAAAGCATAAACATGGAGTGACACTAGTTGTGAAAAAAGCGATGAGGAAAAACATTTACTTAATGGCACATTCAAACTCAAATTCAAGATTCAGACTCAAGTTTAAAAACAGGGAAAGAAATCGAGGTAAGTTATCCTCAAATTCCTATTGAAGTTATGAATTCTATTGATGAATTATGTTCAAATTACAAATCTACTCTCAAAAGAATCTCCAAATTGAAGAAGGAAAATTCCAAGCTGAGGCAACATAATATTTCTCGAAAAGGCAAAACTGAATTTTTACAAAAGGAATTTTCACAAATTGAAGAAAGTCGAGATTTGCTTGAGAATGAAAATAATTTACTGAAAAAGGAAATTTCAAATGTTACTAAAATATTCTCTCTTGGTTCGAAAACTTTAGAAATTCTTTCCATACAAGTTCCATCTTAACATAAATTTGTACTTGGTTTTGAAAGGAAAAGTTTGATAAAAAATGATTTTCCAAATGTTAAGGAAAGATTAAAGCATAAGTCTTCAAACAAAGTTTACAAAAATCATTTTCGAAAACATTTTACTAAACCTGTTAGCCGAAGCTCCTTCAAGTGCTCAAATTGTGGTAATCCAAAGCATTTTGAAAATGAATGTCCTAAAGCTTGAGGACCAATTCGAAGAGACTGGATAAGAACAACTTATTCTACAAACTTGCAAGGACCCAAGCAGATTTGGATACCAAAGAATATATGAGATTACTTTTCTTGCAGGGAATAAAGCAAAAGAAAAATTGGTAAGAAAATGTATATTTTTAAATCTCAATTTGTGAAGATCATCAAAGAGGAGCTTCTGCTAGTAAATTATACTCTGAAGATATCCGAGTGCTTGTAACAATTAAATCTTGTAGTAAGATTTGTGTATAATTCATTCTCAAGATTGAGAGATTATTTTGTGAGAAATTGTGAGCTAAACACTACGTGAGTTATTGGGGGTAATTGAGACTTGGAAAACATTTAAAGTGTTTGAGTGACTTGAGTGACTTGAGTGGGATTATAATCTCCATTATATTACTTGATCTGTGGTGGAATTTGTAACTGCTCTCCCTATGGACGTAGATCACTACGACCGAATTACATAAATCTAGTGTCCAATTTATTTTCTTATTTTGTCAAATTTATTGTTCAATCGTTTGTTTCCGCAACAACTTGAATGAGCTTGGAGCATGCTTTTGCATGTAAGATTAGGCAAAGAATTTTGGGCCTAAGTAGTGAATATGACTTGTTACCTAGTTAATCGATCTTCATCATTTGCTATTGAGTGGAAGATTCTTGAGGAAGTAAGGTTGGGGGAACATGTTAATTACTTTGAATTACGAATATTCAGATGTCTTACGTATACTCATGCAGTGGCTAGCGTTATGAGTGAAGAGATTGAATCACTTTATCGAAATCAGATATGGGTGCTTGTTAAAGTACCAAAGAGCTAAAAGATTGTCGGAAGCAAGTGGGCCTTTAAACGGGAGGGTATTCCCGATGTTGAGGTAGCAAGGTATAAGGCGAGATTTGTGGCGAAGGGGCATACGCAGCAGGAGGGCATTGACAACAAAGAGGTGTTCTCTCTCATGGTAAAATATACTTTCATTCGTGTTTTGCTTGCCTTAGTTGCTGCATAAGATCTCGAGCTAGAGCAGCTAAATATAAAAATAACGTTTATTCACGGTGAGTTGGAAGAACAAATTTACATAAGGCAGCCAAAGGGACTTGCTATTCAGGGTAAAGAAGATCATGTTTACTTATTGAAGAAATCATTATATGTGCTAAAACAGTCTCCTAAACATTAGTATAAGCGTTCTACTGCTTTCATGGCTAGTCAAAACTATTTTAAAAGTCATATGGATAGTTGTGTTTACTTTAGAAGATTGGAAGATGGGATTTTGATTGATCTATTGTTACATGTCGATGACAAGCTTATAGCAACTAAGAATATGTCTGATATTGATAGGCTGAAGAGACAATTGAGTGTTGAATTTGAGATGAAAGATTTAAGTGCTACAAATAAGATATTGGGTATGGAGATTTTGTGTGACAAAATTGCAGAATTTTTACGTCTTTCCTAAAAGAAATATATTGAAAAAATTGTTGCACGATTTAACATGTAGTTAGCGAAATCTATCAGTACACCTTTAGTGAAGCACTTTAAACTTTTATATAAGTTATCACCGCAAACTGATGAGGAGAAGGAACATATATCCTGTGTTCCTTATTCTAGTGCAGCATGTAGTATTATGTATACTATGGTATGCACTAGGCCTGACATTTTACAAGCTATGAGCATATTTAGCCATTATATGAAGTGACTTGGTAAATCTTATTGGGAAGCTGTGAAGTAGATCCTTAGATAAAGAGGATAGCAAATGTTGGCATAATGGACGACAAGGGCAATTAGACATTGGTTATGTGGATTTGGATCATGCAGGTGACTTGGATGATTGCATGTCTTTTGCTAAGTACATATTTAGGCTAGCAAGTGGTGCGGTTAGTTGGAAGGCATCCTTATAGGATTACGTTGCCTTATCTTCAATTGAGGCAGAGTACATGGCACTGACTTTTATAGCGAATGAGGCCATATGGCTAAAAGGTTTGCTCTCGAACTTTAGATTAGATCAGAAAAGTATTGATATACACTATGAAAACCAAGGTGTAATATATTTGGCTTATAATCCGATTTATCACAAGCAAACAAAACATATTAGCATCTGGTACCACTTTATCTGAGATGTCTTAATGAAGGGTAAGGTTGTTGTAAAAAAGATCGCTACAGCGGAGAATCTAGCAAACATGATGAATAAGCATGTTCCTTTGGCGAAACTCAAGTTTTGCTCGATCACAATTGGCGTATGTAGCGAATAAGCGTTCGTCGGGGCATTAGGAGAGCAACATAGATAATGAACACTATAACTTGACCACAAACGTTAAGCCGAGTGGAAAATTGTTAAATTGTATCTTGAGTTTGAGCTATTTACGGAATCCGACTCGATTGAAGGAAAGAAATCCGAAGAATTCCTAATTTGATTAGAATAACTTTTGAAGGACATATATATCCATACGTGAGGGATTCATTTCTGTTTAAAGAAGAGGGGGTAATATTTATCTTTGACCGGTTGACCAAGTTGGGCTGTAAAGTGAACGTGTTTTATATTATGCACAAAAGAACAAAAGGAAAGAAATATTTTATCTTATCCAACGGATATAAAGGTCATTGTGAGATAAAACAGCAAAAGCAAGGCTTTGCTTTTCTCTACCCTCACCTGGAGCGGCCGCATCAATACATATATAAGTGAAAAAGTCGTGGTTTTTTTTTTCCTGAGCCGTGGGGAGTTGCACAGTGAAAACGGAATTTTTTCCGCAGTATGTAGAAAAGGACGAACGTTCCATAGTTCTTTTTTTGGGCGTACGTATACCTGATTTTGTGGAGTGAGTTTATATCCAATTGAATTGTTTAATCTGTAAATATTTCGGATTTGAGTGTAATCTAAGTGTAGAAAATGTTATTGCGAAAGCAAATGTACAAATTTATTGTTTGTTCGCTTGTTTCCGCAACCCAATTTATTTTCTTGTTTTATTTATCTCATTGTTTGATCGCTTGCTTCCACAACAAGATGGTCGATTCCCATTTAATGTGTAGGATATGTAATTAGCATGGTAAAAACATGTTAAATTTATTTTATTTAGTACTCAAGTCTTATAAATGTCTTAGCAATTATGTTGTTCATGGACGCTCACTTGTTTAATTATCAATGCGGCAGATCTGTTTTTTAAAATGACAATGGAGCCAATTCCATGCAAAAGAAAATGCCACTGTTCCAAAGGGGTTGAGTTGATTAATCTAGCAAAGATTTTAATAGAAATGTAAAGTATAGCTTTCTTAAAAATCGGGAAAAACTCTTATTTTGTACAATAGTCATCATGTAAGAGAGAAATTTCCTTCACAAGATAGAAATATCACATACATTGAATATATCTAAAAGTAAAACCATATAAAAGACATCTTTAGAAGAACAATTACATTACTCTTTAATCTTGCAATTAGAAAAATAAAAAATTATATACTATGTGGTAATTTTCATAATCATCATGTGTATATATTTATGTTGAAAATTTAGTGTGACAACTATCAACTTGTTTTGAAAAATGAATAAGAAAGTATCATTTAATATCAAATTCTTGAACACTCCCCTTTACGCATAAATTGGACTTTGGCCTAAAATTAAAGTGTGAATATATATATATGATGGGAGACAAGTAGAGGCTTGGAAATACTAAAATCGAGGACCTTTCTATATTTATACCATGCTAAATTTTGTAGGACCACTGCCTATTAATTCTAAAAGCTTAAACTATTGTATGAATGGTTGGGCGAGGCTCTAGCAAGGTCAAGTCTCACCCAGCCAAGGCGAGGTCGACCTCGCCGTTGCTGGGTGAAGTAGAACACAGAGATAACGAGGTCAACCTTACCATGGCTGGGCGAGGGAGAACCTGATGAGGGTGAGGTTGGCCTCACCCTCTCCAATGGTCAGTGGGGGTGAGCCTCCCTCACCTTTGCCCAGTTAGAGGAAGAAGGGCAGAATAATAAATAGAAAGAGAAAGAAAGGAAAAACCGAAAAAAAAATTTAATTTTTTTAAAAGAAATATTAAAATGTTATTAAAAATTATCCATATCAACGTTGGTGATGCCATGTAAGACAGTTGATGTCCACATTAACGATTTACAGTTAATATTGATTAGATGTACTCAATTGGTAAAAAGTGAAAATATTTAGGATTCAATGGCACAATTAAAAAGTTTACTTTTCAATTGGTAAAAGTGCAACATACTTATAACTTTTTGGACAATTTTCCCATAACAGTGTCAATATAAATGAAAACCTAGCATTTTGTCCACTATCTTGTATCATTCCTGGGAGTTGACCATTTGTATTTTCTTTTTGTATAATCAGCTCCTCAAACTATTTCTATCGCTGCAATCAAGTCCTCCAATGAACCATTGTCAAACACGATTAGAACCATTCTTGACATGATTCGAAGCATGTTAAAAAGCAAAAATTTGCCCAAGGAGCTTTGGGGTGAAGATGTCATGCGTGCAGTCTATCACAAAATAGATGTCCCATGTATGGACTCAAAGGCATAACTCCACAAGAAGCATGGAGCAACAAAACACCTGATATTTCGCATTTAAGAATTTTCAAAAGCATTGCATATACTCATGTCTTGAACCAAAAAAGATCAAAATTGGAAGATGAGCAAAAATCTCCATGTTTATCTGGTATGACTCTTCATCCAAAGTCCATAGATTATTTGATCCTAACACTTTGAAAGTGTATATAAGCAGAGATGTCTAGTTTGATGAATAAGGCATGTGGGAAGACAATCCAAAAGTTGAAGCGAATGTTCATGATGATTCCAACCAACTGGAGTTGAAGGATCACTCATCACCTTTTTCTCCAATATCTTGTTCTAGTCCATCTCCACCAACTTTATTAAGTGGAGTTGATGAATCGTCCATATTAAGATCGAGGAGACTGTCCGAGCTTTATGAAGCCATTGATGAGTTTCACTTTGTATGCCTTCCTGCAGATTGTGAGCCACTTGTCTATGATGATGTTGCCAAAGAAAAAATGGAGGAAAGCCACGAATGAAGAAATTGAACTATTGAGAAGAATTAAACGTGCAAGCTTGCCGATCTTCCAAAGGACAAAAAGCGGTCAGTGTCAAATGGGTATACGATGCCAAAAAGAACGAAAAAGGGGAAGTGACAAGGTATAAGGCTAGATTAGTCTACAAACAAAAGGCTAGGATCAACTATGATGAAGTTTTTGCCCCTATCATCCGCGTGGAAACACCTAGATTGATCATTTCTATTGTTCCTCAAACTAGTTGGCAAACTTTCAAATGGATGTCAAATGAGCATTTTTAAATGACATCTTTGACGAGGAGATTTATGTTGAGCAACCCATGGGGTTTATTATGAAACATCATGAAAACAAAGCGTTGAGTTTGAGGAAAGCTCTATATAGGCTTAAACAAGTATTGAGAGCATAGAATTGGTGCCTTTCAGAAGTTCAGAAGTTTGCTTGGAACGATTGATGAAAGAGAATTTGCTTTAAGAGGGAGAGTTGGTAAATAAACCAAATTCATTAGTGTACTACATGCATGCATCTTGATTGTTCATGTTTTTATGACTATTTCAATGTTTGTAAATTCAAGGAATCTATCACTCGAAATGCTAGATACATTTATGAGTTATTTAAGAGTAAGAGTCATGTAGCAAATCAATATAAAGGCAAGTCTTATAATCAATTTATAAGGAGAAATAAAAAGAAAAAAGAAAAAATAAGGCATATTCGTCTCCTTCTCTTCTTGATTATAGTCGTGTTGAGTGAATTATGAGTGTTTCGTCTTCAAATTATTCTATCAGAAACCCACCTCCCAATTTCTTTGACTTAGTCATATCTACTCCTCTCTTTACGTAAAACCAAATCTTTTTCCAGTTTTATATCCCAAAGCCGTGATTTTCCGCTTCGTTCATTTTGGTTACCGCAACATATTGATTCTTGAACTAGCTCTTGATTGAATGCCGCGAAGATATTAGAGAAAACTATTTTTGGGAGAGAGAGACTTCTCCGCAACAATAAATGAAGCGTCATTGTTTTTTCCCTTTGCCACGTTGGATAAGAATTTTCCTCATTAGACCTCGATTTCTTATAAGAAAACCATGTCCGAGTAAAAATATAAATTAGAAAGCCACGTAGGACGAATTTAATTTAAAAACCACATTGGACTTTAATTGATCGCTTGAAAAGTTTTGGCATAAAAGTAAGTACTGAAAATTAGGACAATACTGGTGTCTTTTTCCATAGGAAAACGAATTTTGTTTGGGGGAGATGACACAAAAGAGTACGCTTGGACCAAAGAAAATTGTGTTCCTTGATAACCAATTTAAATTCTCCTTCGTCTTCCCTCTCTAAAACCACCGAAGTCGAATTCCCAATCTGGTTTTCCATTGCGGTGGCGGTCAAAAATTCAAAAATCCCAGGTCCGTTCAACAGTTTGATCAAGAGAAGAAGAATCGAGGCAATTGCTGGTAGTTTGACAATGGCACAATGTAAATACGAGACATCCTCAGATTCATTCTCTTTATCGTACACCCCAATAGGCACACAGCTTGCAGCAACCCACAGAGAAGAAAACTAAAAATTACTAGAAATCAGCCAAGGATGAAGCTGATCCTAGCTTCAAAAGTACCAGCTGACGTGATGATTTTGTTGTTTTTAATACAGCAACCGGACCAAATGAGGCATGCTGGCTTCTAATTAAGGGCCATCAAGGAGAATTGGCATCAAGGAGCCGAGTCTACTAGTTCTCCAGACCCTGGAAAGGGTAACCCCCATGCCTTAACTCCAATGGCGACATTCTTGGAAGCGGCACCACTGCTAGCACCACAAGCACCAAGGCGTTCCGGGCTGATCAGCCATGGGGATGCCTTCACGTGATTATTCTGATCGCATCCCTCGATCCGACATCAGTGCCAATCGTAAATAGTAGGTGTTCCCTCTCAAGGACTTTTGTGAAGGGAATTGAGCATTTATAAGTAGAAGAAAGGACCCCATACACAATTTACAAGCACAGACGATATATTCTCTTTTTTTTTTTAATTCTCATATGGATAAATTTTATCTTTTGTATCGCAAAATTAATTGGCAACTATGACATCTTGTAATTTCTCCATTTCCTAATTTTTTTAGGTTGCTAAGATAATAAATTATTTGAATGAAGTATTTGATAACTTTGGAAAGTTACAACTCTGTCATTGAATTTGTCAAGCTAGAAGAATTTCTGAAAAATTAGTTTTAGCATGACAATTTTCAACTTACTAGCTAATAATATGAGGTTACAAAATCTCATTTGAGTTACTTACCGATATTTTTTTTAAAATTTTCCCCAGTTATTTTTTTTAATCTTTTATTAACCTTTATTTGCATTTCATAGAAACACCTTAAAATTTGCCAACTTTTCTTTGAAATCACCAACTTTAATTAGCGTAACTTACGAATTGATTTTATGATTAAGTTGCCAACTAATTTTAGGTGACCAAATAAGTTCCCTTCCAAGTTTTTTTTTCTTTCAATTTTTTAATTTTCTTATTTTTTACGAATTTTATTTATTTTTTCTTAATTTTGCCTTAAATTTACTAGCTCTATATAGAATTTCTAACTTCAAATTAAGTCATTTGTCAACTTTTCTCGGATAAATTATGAACTAGTTGTGGGTAACAAATTTTCATTTGAATTAGTTACCATTGTTTATTCTTTTTTAATTTACCAACTTTTATGTTGAGTTACTTATTGGAAACTAAAGTCGGAGTCAATGATAACAAAGTTTACAAATTACCAAAAACTAGAGAAATGTTGGTAAATAACTCAAATGAGAGCCAGTGACCTACAACTATTTAGTAATTTAATCGAAAAACGGTTGGTAAATTTAAGGCGTTCGCAGATGCTGCATAAGCTACTATATTGTTTGATACGAATCGTTTTAGGGTTAATACCATGAAAAATCTCAAACCGGTACATATGCGATAAATTTACCATAAACTAATTTTTTACTACAAAAAGTCATAATCTAATACACTCGTGACAAATTTACTTGCCATTAATTTCAATTAAATTTTACCGTCAAATCACTAAATTGTATGACACATGACAGTTGACGAATATACCAATTTGAGATTTTACCCTATGTTTATCACGGGTGTACTAGTTTATGATTTTTCGTGATATTGATCCAATTAGCGGAAACTAACTAATGATAAATATGTCATAAATGTACCAATTTTGAGTTTTTGATAATTAAAAAATTAATTTGAAGTAAATTTATCATAAATATACTAGTTTAGAGTTTTTGGCGATTAAAAAATTAATTTGAAATAAATTTATCATAAATATACTGATTTAAAGCTTTTGGTGGTACTAGCCCACATAAAATCGTTGGGCAGGTGTAATAATTACTCTCTAATTGTTTGGCAAAAGAGAATGACACAATATATAATTTATGTCTTTAACACCCTTTTTTAATCCTTTTGTTCCCCGCAGTACGTGTCCTCTCAGCTGCGGAAACTTGAGACGGAAAAGTCAAGTCTTGATTCAGCTGTTACGTTGATCGTGCAACCATATATACGTGTCCACACACAGCTGGTCATGATTCACGATGGTAAAAAAAGTCAATTTCGATAAATTTCAAAGCAAGTCAAAGGTTATACGAGGTCAACTAAATAAAAAGGTTGAGTTGAGAAAATCACTGAACCTAAACATACTCCACGGATTTTCTTGGAAACACCTCCAAATGGAAGTATTATGGCCAACCGAAACTTTGTATTAAAGATGTTTGTTATATTTACAGAAACAACAATTATGTTGTTCCAGCCAAAAAAGATCGATGGAATATTCGTGCAATTTCCAGGCAAGGGATGTTATTCCAAAATCAACTGTATTTAATAGCACTTTATTTATAATACATAGATGAAGATTATACAGTATGTAATTCATAAAGATGGCTATCGTTATTTTTCTTAAAGCATGTAAAAAACTTGTGGCATTGTTATTATAGAATCTTTATAAAAAAATTTATTCTCGCACTTTTACGTAAATTGTATAACAAATCAGAAAAGCTTGCATTCTAAATTACGTCAATTTGAATTACCAAATTTTTAAACAAATATTGTTAATTATTGAACTTTATCACTACTCCAATATTCATTATATATAAAAAAAAAAAAAGACACCGTGACAAGCATGCTCGATTGAATGAACGCCTTGGAGTCTCGTGTTTGCACCCACATTAACTCGGGTTCAACTAGAACACCCAGGGTCCATGCTTGGGTTCTTATGTCCCAAATCTGAGCCGATCCTTGAGGCTCTAAGTTTGAGTGTAGGGATCGAGGTATGTAGTGGGTTCGTAAGTTTGGCCTTAGAGAGTCCCATGGTCGAATGCTATGGTCTCGGGTCTCGTTGTTGGGAACCTAAGACATATAACTGAGGTTTATAATTTGATGTCAGGATCTTAAATTATGATACACGATTGTATATTTTTCATTTTGGAAGTTAAATAATTATTTATTAAAGATTAGTTTGATATTGATGAAATTTAGTAGATAGAGACATTGACAATTATTGTTGCGATGATACTTTCGTACTAGTATTTTTTTTTTTCCATTTTTCTCATGACGGTGGATATATAAAAACCGAAAATCAATTCGACATACTGAAATTTGTCGTGTGTGAAGAATTGTGCATGATTACGTCATTCTCCGACTTTAGTGGACATGATACAATTGATATTTTATGTCTTTAATACCTTTTTGATACGTTTCTTCCCCAACACGTGTCCTCTCAGTTGCGGAAACTTTGAGACGGAAAAGTCACGTCCGGATTCAGATTTTACTCTGATCATGCAAGCATATAACGCGTCCGATGCTGCTCACGATTCACGACGGTCAAATAAAAAGTCAATTTTGATAAAGAGATTTCAAAGCAGGTCAAAGAGTATACGAGGTCAACTAAATGAAAAGGGTTAAAATCTTGAGTTGAACTAGACACCTGAACCAAAACATACTCCTCTTAAGGATTTTCTCGGAAACAGATGTCTGTAATTCAACAACGCTAAATAAATGCATCCAATTTGCTGACTAAACCCATTAGAGATGTTTGTTAATCCAATGATATTATTCGACCCAAAAAAAAAAAAAAAATCCATGGCGTATTCAACTGCAATTTATAGGGGATGGATATCTTTTCAAAACTGCGGTTCATCAATAATATATAGATATAGATTATACATTATTTCGCAAGGATGTGTATTGTTGTTTTCTTTAAAGTACACAAAAAAAGAAAAACTTCCGGCATTGTTGTTAAAGCATCTCAAAAAACTACTATCACCCTTTTATATTAAGTGTATAACAAACGAGAAATGCTTGCACATTAGGGCAATTTGGTTCACAGGATTTTTTTTAAAATATTATACTTAATTATTGATTTCAATGTTCGTTACCAAAAAATTTTTTAAGATGTTTTGACAAGCATACTTCATTGGATTTTAGTCCTCGGAGTCTCCTGTCCGTCCCATATTAACTGGGGTGGGGCTGCAAGGTAAAGGGTCCAAGCATCGGAATCCATCTATCGATGTTTTGGGTTCTTAAGTCCATTTGAGCCGATTGAGTGAGTTCGGCTTTGGAGAGCGCCAAAGTCGAATGCTATGTTGTCGGGTCTAGTTGTTGGGAACCTGAGATGTATAGTCTATGTATATAGTTTAGTGCCATGATATACACTACTGTAAAATTTTTATTGGAAATTAAACAACAATTTATTTAATATTACTTTGATTTTGGTAAAATTTAGTAAGGGTTAATATTGTGAAAAATTTTAAACCAGTACACTTATGACAAATTTACCTCAAACTGATATGAATTTTCATGTAGACTTCCATGTCAATTGAGTTATTGCCAGGCATCATCCAATTTAGCAATTTCACAGTAAAATTTGACGAATGAGGAAGGTAAATATGTTACATGTGTACCAATTTAAGATTTTTAATAATCCAAAAATTAGTTTGGGGTAAATTTGTCACACCTGTACCCGTTTAGGGTTTTTGGTTATTTAAAAATTAGTTTTGGGTAAATTTATCATAAATGTACAAGTTTAGGATTTTCAGTCATAATAACCCATTTAGTAAATAGAGACTTTGATAATTATTTTGGTGATTATACTTTTGTATTGGTATTTTTTTCATTTTTTTATTGTGATTTTGAAATTTTATGTCTTTTTTTTGTTATTACTATTCCTTTTATTAAATAAATCCCACTTGAATGTGACCGAATGTGACCAAATGTGCATGATTACATCATTCCCGTCCGTTGTTAACTTGATACAACAAACGAGTACGTGAAAGACGAGACATTAGTTGTTCCATGACCGACCAATTCAAATTCTTATCGATGCTTCTTCTTCTATTCCCTCTCTGTTTAACCAGTGAAGTCAAATCCAAATTTCTTCTCCAACTTTGGCAGTCAAAAATCAAAAACCCGTGTCCCACAATTTAATAGGATGAATCAAAGAAACACACAGAAAGTCTAAGCTGGCGTTTGTATATAAATAGGAGAGATATCTCTCACAAGGCAAGGCATCCTTCATCGTACATTTTCGTTAAAGCTAGTGAAAAATTGTCCCAAGACCCAAAAAAGCAGACAAAAAAAAGTCAACAATATAGCTATAAGATGAAGAAGTTCCTGATTGTTGTGATTTTGCTCTTTTTGGTTGGAACACTAGTGCAACCAAATGAGGCATGCAGGGTTCTAATCAAGGGCAAAGAGGAAGCGTGGGCTAACGATAAGTCAGGTGTTCTTGTTCTCCAAACCCTGGCGAAGGGTCCAGTGCCCCCTCCCGGAGGTCCTGGTTACACTCCAAGCGGCCCTAGACGAACCACCGACACGACCAACACGAGGGCCTTTGCTGGTCGAGCCATGGCCTCTCCGCACATGGTCCTAAGTCATGGTATAGCTGCTGATTAGTTGGAGCTCGCCAAAGGACACTTATCAATGGGAATGTATGTGTTGTGGAGATTAAAGGCCCAGAACCCTATATGTAGATGCAAATATGGAGGTTCATAGGAACCAATAATAAAGGCAATTTGCAAGAATAAATTGTTTGACATTTCTGCTGGTTAATTCCCATCTATTGTGTAGAGTATGTAACTTGGTGAAACGAGTCTTGTTCGATTTAGTCTTGTAAGTCTTATAAATTTCTTAGCAAATTTGTTGTTTAGTTACGTTCTTTCAACAACTTGTAAAGCATCCAATGAGTACTCTTCAACATCGACGCCCAAATGTCTTATCAATGTGGCAACTTTGGTTCCCTATCCCGATTGTTACATCTGTTTTCTTGAGTTATTTTTCTAAATTAAAGAGGCATGGATTAGTCATTAAATATTCGATTACATATTATAATAAAATGTCATATGAAAGAAAAGATTTGGGGCTAATCGTTAGAATAACATTATCGTTAAATATTTAACGTAAGAAGTTGATGCACAGCTGCCACCCGAGCCTGAACCTGTGGACCGCCTGTTGCCGTCACTGCTATTGCTGCCTATGCTGTGCTGCCGCCTGTTGCTGCACCGCCCGATGATCAGCTGCTGTTCCTGAGTCGGCGCCGTGACGCTGCCATCCCGATCTTGCTGCTTCCTGACGCCCGTCGCTGCACTCTTTGCTGCCCTCTTGATGTGATGCTGAGCTGCCTTGACTCCTTCCTCGATTAAAATCTCACTGCGTTTGTCTTCAGGATCACGCTCAAAGGCACACAAGTCCAGAAAATTTTCTGAAAGATTGGTGAAGGCTTTTTCTCTCTTGGCTCCTGTTCCGACAAATCCTTCTCGGTTCCAGCATTTTCTCCGCGTTTAGGTGAACCCGCCATTGCTTAGCATCATCACCACCGCGAAGCAACCTGAGCTGCGAACACCAATGCGACACCATTGCTGATCCATCCCACCGCCGCTCGACCCGATCCGCAATCCCGATCTGCGAGTTCAAATTTGGAAATATCTCGAAATTAGGTAAGAATGTTATCCAATATTTTCAAAATATTTGGTTTCTTAATTTTTGGATATTTGAATATTTGTGTGAATATTGCGTGAATAGCTAGATATCTTAGGATAATGTGTGTTATATCCACAATATTCGAAAATACCAAAAATTATAAATTTTTCCTAATTTGGCAACGTATTTGGATGACTATCCAACATTATCTATAAGGTATAATACGCGGCGATACGGAAAATCGTTATTTTATCCATAATCACTTGAATACGATAATAGATTTTATTCGTTTTCCAAATTCGAATAATCGGTTTTCCGTTGATATCTATAACCCTATAGATATGACCGTTAGCTCAATTCTCTTTCATAATTCAAATTTGATAAGAAGAATTTTGCGGATTGCGTGGATTGTTTGAATGCGATTGTTATCTTTGTTTAATTGCTTTCTTTTTTTTTTAATAAAAAAAATCCAAAAATATGTTAGTTAGGATTTAGATTTAGGAGTTTTGCATGTTTAGGAAATCCTAAATGTATCTAGAAGATAGGATAATTATTTAATTTAAATCGGGACTTAAGATAATTTATTTCCTAGTTTAAATTAGGTGTTATTCTAATCCTAATAGATTGTTTAGGTTATTTTTAGATTCTGAATTTCCATGAAAATCCCAAAAAGAATGATGCATGTTTATGATAGGTTTAGGATAACTTTCTTTAAATAAATCGATAGGATAACCTTTTTATTTAAATTAGAAATTAGAGTAATTTATTTCCTGGTTTAATTTAGATATTATCCTGATCTTGATGGTTCGTTTTGGGGTGATTTTAATTTCGAATTAACATAAAAAAAAATACCCAAAAGAAGTCATTTTAGCATAGGTTAAATTACGTTTTCTAGAATTGATTGCATGTTAATTTATGCATTTTTTTAATTCCGAATTTCATTGGAAAAATACCAAAAATAAATCATTTGCTTGTCATTAGAAATACGTCATATTATCGCATGTCATATAATTTGTATGCCATGTTGCATTAATCGCATGTCATTTTTTGTACGTCATTACATATATGTTAGTTTTCATTTTAATAAAGTGCAAACCCTAAAGAACACATTGAGTGCCTTGCTTTGTTAATTAGAAATCATATTAAAATTATCCGCGTGATTTTCTATTAACAATGCAGACGCTTGCGTTGCTTTAAGGTATGTCATTCTCCCAATCTTGCAATTTATTTACTGTTTTCTTGAGTGTTAAATTGGTGGCTTGCACATCCACGTGATCACCTCGTATGTTAGTGGATAGATTTAAAATCAATTTAAGTTGCCTGTAAATATTTTTTGAATTAAAAGAGAAAAGGTTTCGAAAGGGCATTAAAGTAATTTAGTGTAACCAAGTCCTCGAATTCATAATCTCTTATTCGTAGGAGTAAAGTAATTCTTCCGATACTTTACTTGGGTTTCTAATTGACCCACAAAAAAATAGTTTAGTGGCAACTCCGAATTAAAATGATTTGCATGTTAAGAACTTAAACTCTAAGTCGCGAATTGGTAGGGCTTGAGAGAGCCCGAGTTAGACTTAGTTTTAATAATCCATTAGCCTGAGAAATTTAGGTCGCGACATTTCCTAAGAATGATTGCTAACGTATACAATTAATATAATTTTCTTAAAAATTTGTGAAATTTTTATTAATTTTTTCTTCTTTTTTCTTTTCCTTTTTTTTTCCAAGCCTGGCAAGGGGTTGCCGACCAACCCTCACCTGTGATCAGCAAGGTTCGGTTGATGACGCTAGATCTAGTAGAAGAAAAAGGAAAAGAAAGAAATAAAAAGGAAAAAGAAAAGAAAAAATAATAATTAATTAATTATAAAATAAATTATCCACTTCATCGTGGCTGTCTTACTTGGCACTACTGGCGTCCATATCAGCTATTTCCTATTAAAATTGGTCATATGGACTCAATTGACAAAATATGAAAATATTTAAGATTCAGTTAACAAAATTAAAAAATTTATGATTGATTTGGCCAAAATACAATAGATTTAGGACTTTGGACACTTTTCCCAACGTTTTCGTTAGTCAATGAAATAAATGGCCAATGCATAATGATATCAGTGTCACCCAATAACTCCGCTCAATTTTTGGCACACATATATAATTAATTAACTAACTATATCCTCAAAATCCCAATCTCCAACCTCCTCACCTACTTATCAAGAGACATGTCAAATTTTGAACAGAAGGCCTTGTTAAAGATCCCAAACCATTTGACTTTATACATAAATATAAAACTGCGTTTTAATCTAAAAACTTAAAACTAGCTTTTAAATAAGCTGATAGTAATCTCATAAATTTCTAAATAATATCAAAGCATGGTTTATGATTCATGTATACTAAGATCATTGAACCTTTCACCATGTTGGTCTCCCCATGGAGTCCACACGAGCAATGATCCAAATGGGAGCTTGGTCTATTATTGTCCCACATTCTTTGACAACAAATCCTATAATGTTTTTAATATTTATGTGATTTCCGTTCATCAATGAGTTTAACTTTTTGGATTGGACTTTTTTACATGGTATCAGAGTCACTATTATCAATTTTACGAATGTGTGTCCATCTCCTATCGAGTGCGATACGATATTTTGTTTGGGCTGCGCCATCTGCCCTGGCTTGGAGTTGCGTCTTACCTGATCCACAGAAGAGATTGTACTTGAATAATTACGTCGTGAACAACAAGAACTTCCCTTGAAACCGCCCCGTGGAGCAATTCTTATTTTTTCAACCGTTTTGACTTAAAGAACACATCAAATAGTTTACTTTCGTTTTCTTTCTGCTACACATGAACACTTGGAATTGGGAAATTTGTAAAGTCAAGTCCGGATTCAGATTTTACTTTGATCATCTCGCAAATGTGCGTGTTGAACTCTTTGGTCAGACAAGAAGAAAATTGAATAAATTTCAAAGGTAAGACAAAGAGGATGAGATCGATTTGAATAAGATCGGACTGGGAAAACTTCTGGGTCGACAAATGCCCAAACACAAGCATTCTTTGTACGTTTCAAAGAAGACAAAAGCGTGGCAAAGCCGGTCTTCAATCTTGATCACATCTGTTGAAACATTCTCTTCCACGGACGTGATATATAATAGCGTCAAAGCTAGATTAAACCTCCATACAAGAAAGTAAAAAATCATGTCTTATTATAACCGCATTATTATATCGTTTTTTTGACCGCTAGAGGTACGCATGGAATCCATTCTGGAATAGAAATTCTGTTCCAGAATAGAAATGCGTTTGTTAAAAAATTTCCGCAATGCATTCTAAAATAATTTTCACATTCTAGAATAAAAATGCATTTGTTAAAAATACATGATTCCAAAATGCATTCTTGATTTAAGAATGCATTTTTAATTCCTGAATGAGTTTTTGGCAAGAAAAATAGAGGCTACATTTTATAGCTTCTTTCTTTCAGAATGCATTCTCTCTATTTTCTCTATTTTTCTCACTAATTTTTTTTTTCAGAAAATGCATAAAAATTAAAAAATTCCATAAAAATTCATAAAAATTTCCGGAAAATAAAAAAAAAGTCAAGATTTCAGGAAAATAGGAAATTTGGTAAATTTTTAAAAAAAAATATTAAAAAATCAAAAATTTCTAAATTTCACAGAATGGCTTAAAATACCTTTGAGTACCTACTTTGAGTGAAATTTAATTTTTTTGAGGTGCCCAAAAAAATAAAAAAACTTAAAAATTTCAAAATTTCACATAATGACTTAGAATATCTTTGCATACCTACTTTGAGTGAAATTTAATTTTTTTGAGGTGCCCAAAAAAATAAAAAAAATCAAAATTTTCAAAACTTCACAAAATGGCTTAGAATACATTTGGCCACCCATTTTGAGTGAAATTTAATTTTTTTGAGGTGCCCAAAAAAATAAAAATAAAAAATTTACAAAATGGCTTAGAATACCTTTGGGCACCCACTTTAAGTGAAATTTAATTTTTTTGAGGTGCCCAAAAAAATTAAAAAAAAATCAAAATTTTCAAAACTTTACAAAATGGCTTAGAATACCTTTGGACACCCACTTTTGAGTGAAATTTATTTTTTTTGAGGTGCCCAAAAAAATAAAAAAGTAAAAATAGATTTCTGTTCCAAAAATCAATTTCTAAAGCAGAATTAGTTATGTTTTACCAAACAGATTTCTCTTCCAAAAATCAATTTTTGGCAAAAATTCCAGAAATCAATTTCTGGCAAGAATTTGATTTCTGAAGCAAAATGATTACCATTCACGCCCTAAACATCCTGCTCATTCCCCTTTTTGCTTCATGTATCAAGAGCAACCACGCTCCAGGTAACCTAGATATGCACTTCAAGGATTTAAAGACAATAACCGGAGAATCAAATCTTGAATCATCTACTTCGAATTTTGTGGATTGGAGACTTGGTCATAGAAAGATTAATGAATTTGTATTTAGTCCACCACGGGGGAGAAATGTTATTTTCACGAATGGTGTTAGACGTTTGACATGTATATGTAGCGATAATGAATGAATAACGATTTCTCTGAGTCAAAATATTATTTAAATGTTGATGTCCTAACTATTAGCACTTTGTGGAAATTATGATTTCCTGTGCAAAAATAAAACTCGAAAATTAATTAGACATATATTAAAAGTTGCCAATAAGGAAATAAGATATATCAAACATCGTCTTTATGTATACAATTATGACCGCAATGAATAATTTTCTAGGATGCTGCGGGCATAATATAGTCAGAACGATACACGAGACATTATTCTTCCGCGACCGATTAAAACCAGAATAATTAGAAAATATTTCCCAGTGAAAAATATTTTGATAATTTATAATCTTCTAATCTTAATCAATTTTGTTGATGTTAAATATATTTTTCATTAATTCATTTTTATAAACAATATAAGTAATTATCTTTGCGAAAACGTCGTCTAAATCGATGATTTTCGACGAAACAAATGCACGTGTGACAGATTTTTAATTGGTGATTATATTGGCTTACTCTTTACCAAGTCTTGGTATTTTACCATTAGTTTGCAAATTCTTTTTTATTAATACTTGTTCTTGTTCCCCTCTTTACCCGGTGAAGTCAACCCAAATCTAGTCTCTTGCCGTGGCAGTAAAATATCAAAAATCAGTGTCCAAGAATCTGATCAGAAGGATCGAAGAAAACACACGGAAGATTAATAGGATCGACGCACCTCCTAAGACATCCTTCATTGTACTTTTTGTTGTGTTAGGCACAAACCGTACCATAACAAGCAAAAGAGATGAAGAAGTTGTTAACTTCAAAAGCAGCAGTTGGTGTGGCTATTTTGCTATTTTTGGTGGGAATAATGGTGCAACCAAACCAGGCAAGCAGGGTTCTGATTATGAGCAAAGAGGAAGGTAAGGGCTAATGATAAGCCAAGTGTTCCTGTTCTCCAAGTCCAGCAAAAGGGTCCGGTCCGACCTCCCAGAAACCCTGGTGGCCACACTCCGGGCGCCAACCATTCCAATACCCGGGCCTTCGCCGGTCGTGCCGTGGCTCCTCTGCATGGTTACTCCGATCGCATTCCTAAGTCCAACATGGCTTCTAATCGCAATTAGTTAGAGCTTACTTAAGGACACTAATATCCAGGGCAATGTATGTGTTATGACCAATAATATAGTCATATGCACAAATAAATTGTCTTTAACCTTCGGATGGTTGATTCTCATCTATTGTGTAGGACATGTAATTAGCATGGTGAAAGCATGTTCAATTTATTTGATTTTGTACTCAAGTCTTATAAATCTCTTAGCAATTATGTTGTTCATCGACGCCCAATTGTCTAATTACCAATGCGGCAGATTTGTTGTATTTAATGACAATGGAGCCAATTCCATGCAAAAGAAAATCTCACTGTTCCAAAGGGGTTGAGTTAATTAATCTAGCATAGAATTTAATAGGAATGTAAAGTATATCTTTCTTGAAAATCAGGGAAAACTCTGTATTTTGTTCGCTAGTTTTCATGTATGAGATAGAATTTTCCTTCGCGAGATAGAAATATCACATACATTGAATAATATCAAAAAGTAAAACCATATAAAAGACATCTTTAGAAGAATAATTACATTAGTCTCTAATCTCGCAAATAGATAAAAAAAATTATATATTTATGTGGTAGTGTTCATAATCATCATGTGTATATATTTATGTTGTAAAATTTCGTATGACCACCGCCAACTTCTTTTGAAAAACGAATCTATTAAATGAAAGTATCGTTTAATATTAAATACTTTAACACTCTCATTCATGGGTAAACTGGACTTAAGCCTAAAATTAAAGCAAGATATTATATATATATATAAGGGAGACAAGTAGAGGCTTACAAATATTGAAACGAAGGACATTTCTGCTTTGATGCTATGTAAAATTTTGTACATTTACTGCCTATTTGTTCTAAAAGATTAAACTATTAATTGAATGTAAAGTTTAATATTTTTAAATATATTAAACTGACAACAGCTAAATCCCAACCTCGCATCAATAGACACCAATTTTTGAAATAAAATGCCTTGCCAAAGGAACATGATCTCGAGAGCATTTGGCTTTTTGCGTAACTATGAAATGATGCTTCTGTCTAAAAACTCATACATTTTAGATTAGTTAATAGTAGTCTGACACTTTTCGATGTGATATCGGAGCTATGTAGATCAAAGAACCCTTTGCTATCAATGTAGTAATTTGACCTCTATAATCACCTGTTTCTTCTAGTTGGACCGTGCAAATAACATGTCCAATTTGTTTCTCTTGAACAAACAAGGACTATCCGGAAACGAGCATCCCGTGGAGTGATTCTTATTTGTTTTTAACGGTTTTAGTTTAAAGAGCACTTCAATGCTTTTACTTTCATCTCATTTCTTGTTTTTCAAGAACACGTTAGGACCCAAATAGATTTCCTTCTCGTCATTATCTTCATCAATTACGTAAAACATGAGGTGGGAAATTATGGGTGTTGAACACATTTTGTCACGATTGGATGAGATGGATTGAATAATGTGGGATTGAGAACAAACTCGGTTCGAAAGAAACCCAGACATGAACATGTCCTTGTCCTTTTCTAAGTGCGCAGTTGTGGGGGCGGAGAGTTGAAAAGCATGTCTTGATCACATTTGTTGGAACATTCTCTTCCACCGACGATATATACGCAGTGTCAATACTAAATTAAGACCCGGAGTTCTGTTCCACTCGTATCATTCGTGGGATTTGATCCTTTGTATTTTCTTGTTGTATGATCAGCTCCTCAAACTATTTCTATTTATGCAATCAAGTACTCTAATTAACTGCCATCAAACACGTTGAGACTTAAATGGCATGGCATTTTTCCTATTTTGAAAATGTTTATGTGGAATTTTTTTTTAATGACAATAATGGATGCAATAGAAGCTTGTCAAGGTTAGTAAACAAAGAGAAAGAAACAGGAGGGTCGTGAGTGTGCCGCTAGCCTTGCCCAGCCATGGCAAACTACCATTACCCGAGGCCTCCGGTCGGGTTTGTCCGGGCATGTCGGCCTCCCTTGCAGATGGGGAGAATAAGGTCGCGATCAAGCCTCCCTTGCACCTCGCATTCAAGGCGAGCGAGTGTCCCGCCCATCGTATTACCGTCTCCCCTACGAGAGGGAGGTGGTCGACATTGATGCGGGGTTGCAACTTCACTTCCATCACGTTCTCTCTCTCTCTATTGTGATCTCAGGGAGCTTAGTATAGTTGTCAACTTCTCAATGGTCATAGGTGGCGAGCCGATCTTTTAGATTTTACAGAGGCTCGTTCAAATTTGAAGTGTCGTTGCCGATGACTACCCCTTTTCTTCAGACAAGTTAAATGGTAGGCAAGCGACCTCCTTTGAACGTTTTTATAAGAGTCTCGTGGTAACTACGAATGTTCGGTTTAAGTCATAATTACTCTATATCACCATCGACCTAAAGATCCAAGGATGGCGAGCTGATCACTATAGCCCCACCAAGATGTTACTAACCAGAAAGTCTCTCCACATGAATTATATCGTAACTAGGCAACGCACCATAAGTTATTTATTGAATCACTCATGACATTAATTTGGTTTATCACGAGTGAAAGAAGCATGTTGTTCCCAAGTAGCATTTCATCCGAGATGTTTTGGTGAAGGGTAAGGTTGTTGTGAAGATCGCAATAATGGAGAACCTAGTAGACATGTTGGCTAAGCCTGTTTATTTGGCGAAGCTTAAGGTCTCTTTGAATTCAATTGGCGTCCGTAAAAAGTTAATTGCTTATTGCATGTCTGTCCGAATAAGTTTATTTTTGTTTTGTCTAGGACGATTACATAGTTTTGTTTTCTTTAAATGATAAAAAGATGCGATCGAACATTATTTCTAGCTTCATTGTGGACTCGACATGTACATCTGGCAAATTCTAAGCTCCCGTGGTCCACAAATAAAGCTCGGTATTTTCGTACAATAGTTGGTAATTTTAAGTCGTTGCTAAGAAAGGTAAACAAAAATTAATAAAAGACAAAGGGATTTTTTTTACAAAGACAAAATAAGTTGGTTATTTAAAAGCAAAAAACCAAAAAATTTTGATAATTAACTTAAATAAGAGTTGGTAATGCAAAGTTAGTCGGTAACTTTCTTCATTTTTTAAAGTTATTGAGGATATTAAGATGTTAAATGGTTTGAATGAATTATTCGATACTTTGACAATTTACGAATCCATTATTGAATTTGTTACGTTGGGAAAATTTTAGGAAAATTAGTTTTAATTTGCCAATATTTTTAAAGATAACAAAAGTTGGATACTAAAAAAGATAAAAACAAAATAAACATTGGTAATTAACTTAAATAAGAGTTGCCAACGCAAAATTAATTAACAACTATGACATCTTGAAATTTCTCCGTTGCCTAATATTATTTAGGATGTTTAGAAGATAAATTACTCTGAAGATTCCAAATAAGGGGTCTGAGGTGCTCTTGTTTTCTCAAATAATGGCATGAAGTGGACATTATTCCAAATAAGTACCTAAAGTGCCATCATTTTCAAAAATAAGGGTATGAAGTAAATGTTATTCCAATGAAGGGCTTGAAGTGTCTATATCAGTTTCAAATAAGAGTTTGACTTTTCATATGATCAATGGCATTTTTGCTCAATCTAGTGAGGGCCACCGTCGCTGGCCATAGGTGAGATTGGCCCTCACTAGCAGCCAACAAGTGACAACCTCACCCGGGCGAGTTGTGACCCTAGCCTGGGTAAGACCACCCTTGAAAGCCATAGGCAAGGCCAACGAGGTGGCTTTCGAGGGCAGCCTCACCTAGGGTGAGGGCCGCCTCGCCTATGTCTGGCGAGGGCAACCATCGCCCAACCCTCTCCAAGTTTTACTTGTGCACAATGATCAAGCATTGACGATAGTCAATGGAAAAAAGAAAAAAAAAAGTTGGAAAAACAATTTAAATTTAAAATAAAAATTATCTTTTGATGAAAATGCTCTTGATCGGGTGGAATATTTAGCAAACCGATAACCGATGAGGTTAGGCCTTTATTTGAAACTGTCATGACCACTTCAAGCTCTTGTTTGAGATTGATATTGCCACTTCAGACTCTTATTGGACACATGGTCCACTTCAAGGCCTTATTTAAACTTTCCCTAAATTATTTGATAACTTCGGCAAATTACAACTCAGTCAGCGAATATGTTGAGCCAAAAAAAATTCTGAAAAATTGGCTTTGATATGACAAATTACAACTTACTAGCTAATACTATTGGGATACCAAATCTCATTTAAGTTACTTACCGATATTTATTTATTTTTAATTTGCCATTTATTTCTTTTACTAATTTTATTTGCATTTTATGGCAACACCTTAAAATTTACCAACTTTTCTTCAAATTTGCCAACTTTAATTAGCGTAACTTATCAATTTATTTTCCATTATGTTGCCAACTAATTTTAGGTTACCAAATGAGTTCCTTTCCAAGCTTATTTTTCTTTTAATTTTTTTAACTTTGTTATTTTTTACAAATTTTATTTATTTTTCTTAATTACGCCTTAAATTTATTGGCTCTATGTATAGTTTCTAACTTTATATTAAGTCATTTTTCAAATTTTCTCCGGTAAATTATTGACTAGTTGCAAGAAACGAATTTTCATTTGAATTAGTTACCAAATTTTATTATATTATTTTTTAAAATTTACCAACTTATATGTTTATTGGAAAATAAAGTTGGAGTCAACGATTTTAACAAAAACCAAAGAAATGTTGATAAATAATTCAAAAGAGAGCTAGTGACCCACGACTAGTTAGTACCTTAATCGAAAAAAAGCTACTAAAGTTCATATAAAAGTTGATAAATGTAAGTTGTTCGCAGATGCCGCAGAAGCTACTATACCGTTTGATACGAATCTCTTTAGGTAAAAACGTCGGGCAAGTGTAATAATTACTCTCTTTTTGTTTGGCCAAAGAGAACGACACAATATATATTTTATGTCTATAACTTTTTTTTTATCCTTTTATTTCCCCCAATACGTCTCTTCTCGGCTGTGGAAACTTTGAGATGGAAAAGTCAAGTCTGGATTCAGATTTTACTTTGATCGTGCAACCTTATAACGTGTCCAATGCTGCTCACGATTCACGACGGTCAAATAAAAAGTCAATTTTGATGAAGAGATTTCAAAGCAGGTCAAAGGGTATACGAGGTCAACTAAATAAAAAGGTCAAAACTTAGAGTTGAGAAAATCACCGAACCCAAACATACTCCTCTATGGATTTTCTTGGAAACATATGCTGGTCAACCGAAACCGTGTATTAAAGATTTTTGTTATATTTACAGAAACAATATTTATGTTGTTCCCGCCAAAAAACATTGATGGAATTTCGTGCAATTTTCAGCCGAGGGATGTTATTCCAAAATCAAATGTATTTAATAGCGCTTTATTTGTAGTACATAGATGAAGACTATACGGTATGTAAATCATAAACATGGATATCATTATTTTCGTTGAAGCAGCATTGTTATTATAGAATCTAAAAATCTATTATCATGCTTTTACAATTGTATAACAAATCAGAAAAGCTTGCATTCTAAATCATGGCAATTTGAATAACCAGATTTTAACAAGAAATATTATTAATCGTTGAACTTTATTACTACTCCAATATTCGTTATCGGAAATAAAAAAACTAAGACGTTGTGACAAGCATACTCGATCGGATATATACCCTGGAGTCTCCTGACTGCCTCCACATTAACTTGGGTTTGTCCTCAAGGTCCAAGGTTTAAGCTTGGCTTGTTAAGTCCTAATTTGAGCTGATCCTCGAGATTCCAAGTTTGAGGGTAGGGATCGAGGTTTGCACTGGGTTCGTGAGTTTGGCCTTGGAGAGTCCCATGGTCGAATGCTACGCTCTTGGGTCTCTTTGTTGAGAACTTGAGACGTACAGCTAAGGTTTATAATCTAGTGTCAGGATATCCTAAATAACGATACACGATTCTATAGTTTTCATTTTGGAAATTAAATAACTATTCATTTAAGATTAGTGTGATATTTATAAAATTAAGTAGATGGAGACATTGATAATTATTGTTGGCGATGATACTTTCGTACTAGTATTTTTGTTTTCCATTTTTTCTCGTGACGATGGAAATATAAAAACCAAAAATCAATTGGACATACTGAAATTTGTCGTGTGTGACCAATTGTCCATATGATTACATCATTCCCGTGCGTTGTGGACACGACACAACAAACGAGTACGTCGAAGACGAGACATTAGTTATTCCATGACCGACCAAATCAAATTCTTACTTCTTCTTCTTCTCCTTCTATTCCCTCTCTTTCTAACCAGTGAATTCAAATCCAAATTTCTTCTCCAACTTTGGCAGCCAATAATCAAACACCCGTGTCCAACAATTTAATCGGAAGTATCAAAGAAACACACAGAAACTCTAAGCCTGTGTTTGTATATAAATACGACAGATATCTTTCTCAAGAAAAGGCATCCTTCATCGTCCATTTCGTTAAAGCTTATGAAAAATCGTCCCAAGACCCAAAAAGCAGACCAAAAAAAAACCAGGAATATAGCTACAAGATGAGGAAGTTCCTGAGAGTTGGTGCGATTTTGCTATTTTTTGTGGTAGCATTAGTGCAACCAAATGAGGCATGCAGGGTTCTAATTAAGGGCAAAGAGGGAGCGTGGGCAAACAATAAGCCAGGCATTCTTGTTTTCCAAACCCTGCAAAAGGGTACGGAGCCCTCTCCAGGAAATCCAATAGGCTACACTCCAGGCAGCCCTAGAACCCCCGCGGACACCACCAACACAAGGGCCTTCAAGGGCAAAGAGGAAGTGCGGGCTAATGATAAGAAGAGCGTTCTTGTTCTCCAAACACTACCAAAGGGTACGGTGCCCCCTCCCGGAAATCCGATAGGCTACACTCTAGGTAGCCCTAGACCCCTCATTGAAACCACCAACACGAGGGCCTTCAAGGTCAAAGAGGAAGCGTGGGCTAATGATAAGCCAAGCATGCCTGTTTTCCAAACCCTGCAAAAGGGTACGGAGCCCTCTCCCGGAAATCCGATAGGCTACACTCCAAGCAACCCTAGACCCCCCGCTGACACCACCAACACAAGGGCCTTCAAGGGTAGAGAGGAAGCGCGGGCTAACGATAAGAAGAGCGTTCTTGTTCTCCAAACCCTGCCAAAGGGTACGGTGCCCCCTCCCAGAAATCCGACAGGCTACACTCTAGGTAGCCCTAGACCCCTCGTTGAAACCACCAACACAAGGGCCTTCAAGGGCAAAGAGGAAGCGTGGGCTAATGATAAGACGAGTGTTCTTGTTCTCCAAACCCTGCCAAAGGGTATGGTGCCCCCTCCCGGAAATCCGACAGGCTACACTCTAGGTAGCCCTAGACCCCTCACGGAAACCACCAATACAAGGGCCTTCAAGGGCAAAGAGGAAGCATGGGCTAACGATAAGACGAGCGATCTTGTTCTCCAAACCCTGCAAAAGGGTACGGTGCCCCCTCCTGGAAATTCGACAGGCTACACTCCAAGCAGCCCTAGACCCCTTGTTGAAACCACCAACACAAGGGCCTTCAAGGGCATAGAGGAAGCGTGGGCTAACGATAAGACGAGCGTTCTTGTTCTCGAAACCCTGGAAAATGGTCCAATGCCCCCTCCCAGAAATCCGCAAGGCTACACTCCGGGTGCCCCAAAACCCCCTTCTGACACCAACACCAGGGCCTTCACCGGTCAAGCAACGACTACTCCAGGTGTCGTTAATCCAATCGCGTTCCTAAGTCATGGCATAACTGCCGATCGCATATAGCTGGAGCTCATCAAAGGACACTTATCAATGGGGATGTATGTGTTGTGGAGATTAGATGCCAAGAGCTCAATACGCAGATGCAAATATATATAGAGGTTCATAGGAACCAATAATAAAGCCAATTTGGCACGAATAAATTGTATAACATTTCCAATGGTTAATTTCCATCTATTGTGTAGAGTATGTAACTTGGTGAAACATGTCTTGTTCGATTTAATCCTCCAAGTCTTATAAATTTCTAAACCCCCCGCCGACACCACCAACACAAGGGCCTTCAAGGAAATAGTGCATTAGTTGTCAATCTCCGTTGACACATAAATTTTGGCTAACCATTTAGTGTTTAATTGCATAAAAAATTAGGAATTAAATTTTAATCCCCAAACAAAAATATTAAAATTGCTTAGTATATAGTTTAGGTTTATATAAGTTAATTGCATTCCATATCGAACCGATAGTGGGAAATAAGCTAAAGATCCATCGCATAAATCGAGCTCAGGTATCGAACGAAACTCAGCTCACTCAGGGGAGAGGAGCCGAAAATCACAAGTCTAAAAGGCTTTGGCTGTCTTAATTTGAGTTTAAATCAGACCATTAAGCTTAATTAAAGAAAAACCTAAATTAATTCAGCCCATTTGAGATTAAAATAAAATTAAGTGATAAAGCCAAAGCCAAAGCCCATTAGGTCTCGAAATCCGAAGTATGTGATATAAATATGTCGTTATACCTCATAATCATGGGGGCGTGGCGAAATTCCAAAATAGATTGAGAGAGTTCCACATACGCAATACAGAGAGAGAAGAAAAATAAATAATTGAGAGATTTCCTCTCCTCCTGTAGTTCGCTGCGAGGGGCCATCAAGCTCCACGATTGTCACTGTACCTGTGTTGCTGTTACCGCTTCCCACGTGGTGAAGAGCAGCATGTCCATCTTGGAGCCCCTTTGATGAAGTTCAATTTGATCCGAGCCTCAACAACGAAGCATTCTATTCTTGGAGACGAGCCGATCCCATCGACGCTAGCGATTTTCCTCCGACACGCTTGCTGTTTCTCGACGAGTTCCCTCGCTAAAATCCAACCAAACTTAGAGTCATTCGATGGTCAAAGAAATAGGCATCCAACCGAGAGAGGTGCAAGAGAAAACCGTGAGCCAAGTTGGTGGGTTGCATGGTTAGAGTAAAAGAGAGTTTGATCAGCGAATAGAGAATCCCAAGGTGTTGACCAGTGAGTTGCTGCTTTGTTACCTCACCGCGACGCCGTTGAGCCAATCGTGACCCACCGCAAGCTCGACGCCAAGCCTGGTCACCGCTGATCCTATGCCAACGCCGGTCCACCGTTGCTGCCTCACCCACCATTGGCTGTCCCGCGATCTCAATCCGCAAATTCTAATTCGAAATATTCATGAAATTAGATAAGAATCTTGTCTAATCCTTTTTTAAAAATATTTAAATTCCTAATTTCACGTGTTTTGCATATATCATGAATATTTTGGTGGATTGCTAAATATTATGGAGATAATGCATGCGATATCCGCAATATTGAAAAGCACCCCAAATTAGAAAGTTTTCCTAATTTGACAACGTACATGGACGATTATCTAGCCTTAACCCTAAGGCACGATAGGCGGTAATACAGAAATCGTTATCTTATCCATAACCACTTGGATATGATGACAGATTTTATCTGCTTTGCAAATTCAAACGGTCGATTTTTCATCGATATTCATGACCCTATGAATATGATCGCTAGCCCGAATCGTTTTCTAATTTTAAACATGATAAGAAAGATCTTGCGGATTGCATGGATGGTCGGCGTGTGATTGTCATCTCTTGTGTGATTTATTTTCCTTTAAAAAGAAAATCCAAAAATGTTAGTTAGAATCTAAATTAGAAATATTGCATGTTTAGGATAACCTAAATATATCTAGAAGATAAGATTGCTTCTTAATTTAAATTAGGATTTAGGGTGGCTTATTTCCAAGTTTAAATTAGAAATTATTCTAGTCCTAATAGATTATTTAGGGTATTTTATAGTTTTGAATTTTCATAATAAAAAATACCAAAAAGAGTGTCATCTTAGGGTAAGTCAGAGTGTCTTGCTAGAATAGTATGCATGTTAATCTAGGCATTTTTATTATTCCGAATGTTAATGAAAAATACCAAAAAAAGAAAATACATTGTTTGCCCGTCATTAGCATTAGGTCACTTCACCGCATGACATATAGCTCGCATGCTAGGTTTCGTTAATTGCATGTCATATTTTGTATGTCATTGCACTTAGGTTAGTTTTCATCTTAATAAAAAGAAAACCAAAAAAAAAAATATGTCGAGTGAATTTCTTGTTAATTAGAAATCATAATAGAGTTGTTTGTATAATTTTCTAACTAACATTGCAAATGATTACGTTGCTAAAAGGTACATTGTTCTTCTAAGCTTGTAATTTATTTATTACTTTCTTTATTAGGTGTTAAATTGGTGAACTATGCACCTGTATAGTCACTCCACATGTTAGCAATCTACATGTTAGCAACTAGATAATAAAATGGATCCAGACTGTTTACTTAAGCATTTTTTTTAAAAAGAAAAGGTACCAAAAGGGTGTTAGATTAAATCTGACGTAATCAAGTCTCCAAACTCAAAATCTCTAATTCGTAGAAATAAAATATATCTCTTTATATTTTATTTGAGTTTTTAATCGATCCATCACTGTTGACACCTATTTTTAATTTGCCCAAAAATTAATTGTACAAAATTTAGGAATTAATTTTCTTTAATTCCTAAAACAAAAAAATATTTCTATTTAAATGCATTGCATATAGAAATTAGGCATATTTCTATTAATAGGGACTATTAGAGTGCTTAAAAAAAATCGAAAAAAAAAAATCGAGTTGGGCCGGGTTGACTCGGCCCATGTTTTTTTCTTTCTTTTTTCCCCCAGCCCAGCCCGTCCTTTTCCCTTCCTTCCTTTCCCCCCCCCCCCCCAACGCGGCAGGGGCCGGCCCGGCCCAGCTTCCTCTTTCTTCTTCCCCCACCCACACTTATCATTTTCCTTCCCCTATTCAACTCTGTCCCGGCTACAAAGTGGTGAACGGCCGAGCGTGGCCGTGCCGTCGCCATCACGCCAGAGGAGAGCAAGGGGGGCACGCCAATGGGACTGGCCTTAATGGCCAGTCCTGTCCGTCCTGAAAATCCAGTCGCTCCCGCTCCCTTTTTTCTCTTCTCTCCCCTGCCCCTCTACTTTGCCTTTGCACTGCCCCCCTACACCAGCCTAATGGCCGTGAAAGTTGCGGGATGGCTTAGGCCGGTGCAGGCCATCATCAGCTAGCGTCAGCGAGGGCCCCCGTCGTCGTCGTCGTCTTTAAAAGCTAGAGAGGGAGAGTGAGAGAGGGTCGGCCAGAGAAATAGAGAGAGAAACAGAGAGAGAGAGAGAGAGAGAGAGAGAGAGAGAGAGAGAGAGAGAGAGAGAGAATAGAGAGAAAGAAGATAAGTCGAGGCCACGCTGGAGCCAAGAGAGGACTAGCCGCCCCGCCGTCGCCCGCTAGACCAACCAGAAAATCCCCCCGATTCCCCATCGACCGGTGAGTATCCCCCGGCGAGCCCGCCTCTTTTTTCCCCTATTTTTCGGCACGGTCGAGCCGGGACTTGCGCCAGCCGTGTTGCGCGATTCCTGGCCCATGCCGTCACCGATCTTGACTCCTCCTCTCCCTCGGGACCAAACCGAGGCCGTCAAAGCCGACCCAGTCGCAGGAGGAGGTCGGATTCGGCCATTTTTTACCATACCCGCCAGGTGTTCGACGGATTGCCCCAGAGAAACCGAGTTCAGTTTGGTCACCGGCCTGCGAACTGGCAGTTGGATGGCGACCGTGGCGGTCTACGACATCGGTGGTGGCCCCAGGGGCCGTTTCTGGGGGTGGCGCTAGTCTAGGTCAGCCGGCGAACGGCCAATTTTGGCCCCGCCGATGTCCCTTCCCCGCGAGTCTGCGAGTTCAAGTTAGATTCAACCCTAATCAGCAGATCCGACCTAGGTCAATGCCCGGGTTGGATCCGTTGACTCGAGTCGGTTCTGACCGACCCAGGTCAACGCCTAGGTCAGATCCGTTGACTTGGGTCGATTTCGACCGACTCGGGTTGGATCCAACCGACCCAAATTTGGCGACCCAACCCAGATTAATATTATATTATTATATTATTTATTTTTTAAAAAAATAATTTAAAAAAAATTAAAAAAAAATTAAATTTTTTTCTTTTCTTCCACCGTGTATATATATATATAGTTTCAAAAAAAAATATTTTGTTTAAAAAAAAAGTTCTTTTATGTGGTTTATCTGATTGTTTTAATTTATCGTTGTTTTATTATGCATGTTATTTTTAATTGCATAAGTCGCATGTTTTAATTTGATAAGCCTGTAAGTTAATGTACTGTTGTAATCATGCATATCTTTAGTTAAATTTCATGAACTGTTGTGTTTCGAATGTCATCTAATTTAGTTAGAGCTAGAATCTTAGGCTACATATCTACTTTGACTGCTAATCGCCTTTGATTATGCACTCATTTGATCACCTCACATGTTAGGAGAAATGTCATAAAATCAATCTAAATTGTCTGACAAATGTTATCAAAAAATGAACAGGGTAAAAAAGTACCGAAAGGGCATTAGTTATCCAACTAATGTAACCAAGTCCTCGAGCTCGGTCAATCTTTGGTCGTAGGAATAGGGTGATTCTCCCATCACCCTATTTGGCTTTCTAATCAACCCACCGCAAATTGATTAGTAGCGACTCCTTTTTGTAAACCATTTGCATGTCAAAATTTAAACCTTAAGTCGCGGTATAATATGGGCTTGGAAGAGCCCGAGTTAAATCCTGAATTTAGACTTAGCACGTACCAAGCGACCCCTCGTTTTTTGAGCATGTTCAACAAAATCCCGGGAGGTCGATCGTGACAGACTGGCGTCTCCACTGGGAAGTTTTTATTTTAAAGTGGACTTAAGCCAAATTTTGCCCTGCTTAAAAATAATTTTTGTTTGGCAACAAGGACTCCAGGTATGATCCTAATATTAAAGTGTTATTTGTTCTTGCAGGTTCAAATTGATTGTTTATAAATTGTTGTGCATACTTTAATGGTTTAGCACTACACTGTTGCACACTCAACCATGCTGCCGGACTTGGGCCGCAATAGGACATTTTAGGATGGTGTTAAGAAAGATACGATCTCAAACGCGAGCCCGTGATGTAGAGGTTGCCTTTCTTTTCCCCGAAATTCATTTCTAAAAATCGTAAAGAAATATCTTTAGCCGCTATTCACATGACTATAAAATATTTCTTTCGATTTGGCCAAAGTTAAAAGGACTTGACACCAATGCGAGACTGCGACGGTCAGGCACCCTTTTAATTCCATTTTGTTGAACTAGTCTAAAATAGAAATTAAGCCTCACTCTTCATGTGCATGTCGTTGTGATTAACATGGTTCAAGGAAAGATATATATTTTATCCCTCCTTATTTTATTATGCAGTCTACTTACTTATTTGATTTGTTACTATCAGGCCATTTGTCGATTGCAATCTATACACGATGGGAAGAGCTGATGTCCAATTCGTTCCCACTCCAAACAAAAAACTTTTAGCATGGTAGGACCAACTCGACCAGAATGGCCAATAGTATATCAAAGCAAGAATCGGTCGCCTACTCCACTGCTCAAAATCAACATCCATTCTGGCCTGATACAAGCACTAGCACATTTCCGGTACCCACAGACATCTACTTTCATATTTGGTAAGTTTGAAATGACCCCGACTCTGGAAGAGTATAATATTGCCATCAGGAAACCTTTGGGATTTGAGCTCGTCAAACCACTTTTAGGCGTGTCCCATCTGCCCGAATTATCTCAATTTTTGCAAACCAAGAGCGATACCGTGAAAAGAGTCATTAAAGCTCATTATAATGCATGCCCATGGTTCTTTCTAAATGAATAGTTTGAAAGCCAACTTATGAGTCAAAAAGCCAAGATCTTTATCCTTGCTTTTATCGGGTGCGTCCTTTTCTCCCATCGTAGAAATTCAATAAACCCCTCGATTGCGTATGTGGCCAAACAAATTTGCACCTGCTTGAGTTATGTTAATTCGGTTTTGACAGAAATATTTTTGTCTTTAAACCATTTTAAACAAAATGATGATAAAATCATGCGGGCCGCCCCAAAAATTTTGCAAATCTGGTTTTTATCCCATTTGAGAGGATTCAGGCACCTTATGCAACTTTTTGAGATCGATGACCTCGTGCATCCGATACAAAGATTTGAGGTCCTAAAAAATCATTCACCTAATAAGGATTACGCCACCTGGATAAATTTTTTGAAAGACCCCGATCCCAAGGTATTCTTATGGTATATTAAATGGTTCCATGAGGGTTAGGCTCGTTATGCCCACCGATTCCACGATCCCGTTCCGTTGCTTGGTTTATCAAGCATCACCTCATACTACCCATACCAGGTAGCCCGCCAATACAGGGCCCTCCAGGAATTCCCGCCGCCCCTCAAAACAGACATGTTTCGAGTTCGTTTCACCCGATCAAACTACAATTACGCTGACAAAATTCGTGCCATCCAGGAGATATGGACTGAATGCCATCCTGAAAATATCCCGGTGCCTAGGCTATTGAAGGGACAGGAAAAAGTGCACGATGCCTCTTTGTTCTACATTTCACATCACCAAATCCCGGCAAATCTACAGCCAAAGGTCTCGGATGTAACCAACAAGCCCAATCGCCAATCACAAATTGATCAACTTGAAAAGATCGTGGCGACGAAGGATACGGTTATTGTGGAACTCGTCCGTGAAAATAAGCGACTCCGAGAGACTGAAGCTTCCCTATTATTTATAGAATGAGCATTCAGAAAGAGCGTCCTTTTTATTAAAAGCCCATGTATTTTATTTTTTTTCCTAGCATTGATGTTTAGGGGGTTTGATTTTCTTCTTTAAAAGTATTTTTAGGTTATAATATTGTTAATATAACTCAGATCGTTTTTATTCTTTATTTTTTTTTTTTGCGACTTCATGACACCACCGCAGCCATTGGCCTAATGGTATCCGGGTATGAAGCCGAACGGTCCGAGGCGACCGGGGTTCAAACCCTGGGGACGCCACCTGTAATGTTAATATTAATAAAAACCTTTTTTCTCATTTTTTTTTCTTCACAAATAAATTAAATATGCAATAATACCATGATTAGGTTATGAAATGATTATTTATTAGACATTATACTCATTCATTTCAACATTTTCACAGGTAGTTACAAAAAAAATGGTCGAAGAAAACGCGCACCTCGATAATATGGAAAGCGAAATGAAAATGGTTTTCAACGCGCTGGAAAACCTCACCAAGTAGATAGAATCCATCAATGGCAAGCTCATGCCTGCGCTCGCAGCAATTGAGGTGATGTTACCACCACCGTCCACTGGAAAAGATAGCTTCCTCCAGCGATAGTAAAATGCCCTTGCTAGAAGACGATCCGCTTCCCCTGGCTGTCGAAAAGCTGAACCTGAAAGCGCCCCGGTGACAAAGCATGACAAACACCTTGCAAAAGTTGAGAAGATGCTGAAACAGCTATAAGACCCGCAGCATGCTGTCCCACTTGACTTGTCTATATATAAAAAGGTTAAAGTACCAAAAAATCCAAAATGCCAGAGTTCGATAAGTATGATGGCACTTCATGCCCTAGACACCATTTGCACATATATCATGTGCAGATGACTCAGTACATAGATAATGAACCCCTCATGAATCATACATTTCAGGCAAGTCTAACGGGGCTAGCCTTGATATGGTATATGTCAAAAGACGTTGATGCTTTTAAATCTTGGGGTGATGCCGCCAATGCATTCCTCAAGCAGTATCAGTTCAATCTTGATGTCACCTTTACTCGAGACGATATGGAATGCACCGAAAAGAAGAAGAGTGAATCATTCAAAGAGTATGCCACTAGATAGAGAAACTTGGCCGCCCAGGTTACCCCATAAATCACTGATTATGAACAAGTGAAGTTGTTGATTAAGTCCCTTTCATAAGAGTACAGGCACCGCCTAATTGGTGCCGCTGCTAAATCTTTTAATCGTCTTGTTCCTGTAGGCGAACGAATTGAAATGGGATTGCGCGACGGACAGTTCACAGATCCCGCTTTCGCAAATAAGAAACTCAACACACGAAAAGAAAAGAAATCCCTGACGGATTCAAACATTGCATACACCCAGACTGTTCATCATCCTCAGACAGTACAAGTGAGTAATGAACAGCAGCCAACCTCAAATCACCAACCTCCAAAGCGATATAATGAAAGGCAATTCACTCTATTGCCCGGTTCCCCTTCTCAAATCTTGGTCATACTCCAAAAGAAAAACCTGCTGTCTACTGAGCCAAAACGTCCCAACGCAAAAAGCTTCTCGAATTACGACCCGTCCAAGAAGTGTGACTATCACATGGGCGAGATAGGATATTCGACGGACGACTGCTAATCCCTCAAACACCGAATCCAAAATCTGCTTGATACCAAAGCTTTTTCGTTCCAGACATCCAAGCCAAATGTTCAAAACAACCCACTATCCAAACACGAAAACAGAGTTAATGCTATATTCACTTTCGACCCTTGTCGAATTAAGAGTGAAAGGGTGTATATTGTTGACATCTATAATGCTATAGTGACAGCGGGGTATTATCTTACTGGTGAAGTATTACCTTTGTCTTTAATGAAAGAAAGGGTTGTCAGCACAGCAAAAGTAGATTTGATTGTGCATGCCAAGCACACCAGTATGGTGGCCACTATATCCGAGATCATCATCAATTGGGACGAAGAACTTTCAGCCCTGAATGCTGAAACAAGTACATCTAGCCCCACGCTTCTAAATAAACCTTCGTCCGATAACCCAGATGAGGAGAAGGAGCTGACGATTAAGGTACCCATTATCGAAGGGCACATAGTAATAGAAATACCTCAACCTTACCAGTACGAGAATGACAAAACAGTCCAATAGACCTATGAGTTGGATGTCAACCTAATTACTAGGTTAGGACGAACGTATGCTCAAACCGATGTGTAGCCTTCGAAGCCTGTCACTGACGAAGCCAAAGAATTCCTGGCCATTGTCAAAGCCAGTGAATACAATGTGGTAGATCAGTTACGCAAATTGCCTGCCCAAATTTCTTTGTTGGAACTACTTCAAACGTCCATGAAACATCAGGAGTCCCTAATGAAAGTACTCAGCGAAGTAAACGTCCCAGAGTCAATTGAACATGACAAGTTTGAAGCATTTGTGGGGTCCATCCTTTTGAAGGATCAGATAACATTCTCAGAAGAGGAGTTTCCCGTTGAAGGAATGGGGCATACCAAGGGTCTCCACATCTCCATCAAATGTAGAAACGCCCATGTAGCTCGAGTTCTTATAGACAATGGGTTAGTGTTGAACATCTGCCCGCTGGCAACCTTGCACCACCTCAATGTGGACACATCCAAACTCCGTGCTTCCAAAACGTCAGTCTGGGCATTTGATGGAATGAAGAAGGACGTCGTGGGTGAGATCGACCTTGATGTTCAGATCGGCCCAACAGTATTCAGCATTCTGTTTTAGGTAATGGACATCCCCACTGTATTCAGCTTTCTGCTGGGCCATCCCTGAATTCATTCCGCTGGAGCCGTACCGTCAAGCCTTCACCAAAATGTGAAATTTATGGTCTAAGGGAAGCTAATCTCAATCCTTGGGGAGGAGGACCATCAAATCTATCAAGAAACCGACATCCCATATGTTGAGCCAAGTGATAAAGTGGGATCTAACTATCAGTCCATTGAGCTCGTGTCAACCGTGCACGGGCATCAAGAAACTTCTCCCCCTGCCCCTGATATGTCAAAAGCCTCGATCATGGTAGAGAAGATTATGGTTGGAAATGGCTCAAGGACTATGCAGAAGAGGCCGGGGCATCCTAGAGCCTATTCAGGCCGCCAGGAATCATCGTACAGCTAGCCTAGGGTATTGTGGAGGAAACCCACATGTCAACAAGGAGCACGCGAAGGGTTAAACTGGCTTACTATTTTCCTATATTCGGGAGACTTTCCCATCACCTGCTAAATTATTGCAGGATGAAAAAATTTATCTTTACCTCTCAAGAAAATCAGGTGAAAGGTTCAAGCAGCCTGCCGAATGTTCAAGTCACCCAAGCTCCTCGGCTTTTCCTGTAAATGTTGTTGTTGACCAACATCAGAACCCAGACAAGCTACCCATTGAAGAAGATTGTGGACGAGAAGAAACGGTAGATAATGTGGTCACCCTATTTGACCACATCTTCATAGGGGCCATACACGAAGACTCGACCTCAGAAACGAGTACCTATCCACTTGATTTGTTTGCACGTTTGCGACATCAGTTAGGCGAGCTACAGGATTTACTGACATCCTTAATGGATACTATTCGCCAAATCTCGAACATGTCACCACCGTCGTCCGATCAGGAGTAGGTAACTCAAGAAAATGGATCTAGAGGAAACTCACCGTCAAAAGTCCTTCCTGACATGATTTGGCGAGACATCCAACTCTTACAGTAGCAGGGCAATGTACAATGATACTCGCTAGTTCCTAAATCTATGGAGGTGATATTCCCTATCATTTTGCGGAAAAGACCTAATCGCAAGGAGACCAAAACACCATACTCTTGAATACTTCATCAACTATGACTCCTCCAAGTCCTGTGATTATCATTCGGGAGAGCTCGAGCACTCGCTGGATGATTGCGATACTTTGAAAAATAGAGTTCAAGACCTATTGGATGCCAAGGCATTCACTTTTCGTGCTCCATGGCTGTGTCATGGTGAAGATGATCTTTTGGTTGTACCTAGCCTTCGCACCATTGTTCCTGAGCTTTCTGATGCGGCGCGCAAGGGAAATGCGATTATGGATACCCTTGGCCAACCTAGTGGTAAGTTCGATTATTACGTTAACTGCCAGTTGCCATCAAGCTTTTATGAAGACCAGCAGAATAGCATTCCTAGCGGATGGGACGACATGGAAAAGCTAACACCATTAAAAAGAGGAGCTGAGGAGCTGGATTCTTGGAATGATACTTTCAAGAATTTTTTTGTCAGTGCAATAGACGAAGGACCAGTGGAGGGAATGGACGCAGGCCTGCTTGAGTAGAGTTCCTCTCCTCCCTTTTGCATGAATTCCTGGAAAATTGGCTATCCTTGTGTTTTGTTTGTTTTGTTGTCATTTCTGTTGGAAGAAATGTCTTTTTTGAATTCGCCCCCTCTTTGGAGGTTGTAAATCCATGTATTGTAAATAAATAATGTTTTGAGGGCATGAGGTAGTATCCCAAACCGGCCCGTTGATGATAACCAGCCACGAAAAGGAAGGTATTCTGAAGCCCGAGCTATCTCATGCTTCCTCGTTTCTAAGACTTTTCGAAAATCAAGGACACTTTTACTATTTCTTCAAAAAATGTTTTAAGAGGAAAAGGATAATGAAAAATCCATATCCCTATTTATTTTTCTAATCAATTTAGCCTGTGTTCCAGGCGTGATCTTGCAACTTGCGAGGGAGTTAGTACGATCTAGCCCAATGATGTAGATACTCACAGTAGCGATTCAGACGATTTAAGTGATGACCCCACTAAGATCCGAAGAAGTTGGGAGCAGTATGAACAATTCAAGCCCCTTACAACCGACGACATTGTTACCATCAATTTGAGCGGTACTGAAGATCCAAAGGAAGTCAAGATTATAGCCAACCTTCCCGAAGAGAATGCCATGCGTATAGTTGCTCTTCTCAAGGATTATCAAGACGTCTCCGCATGGTCTTATTCTGATATGCCAGGAGTAGACCCTCAGATTGTTAAGCACAGTTTGCCTACCAATCTCGAGATACCTCCTAAGAGGCAAAGGTTATGAAGGACCAAACCCAAGTTGTCGAAAAAGATCGAAGAAGAAGTGATAAAGCTGTTGAAAGCAGGGTTCATCGAGGTTTCGCAATACCCTGATTGGGTAGCAAACATCGTGCCAGTGAAGAAAAAGGATGGTCGAATTCGAGTCTGTGTCGATTACCGCGGCTTGAATAAGGCCAGTCCAAAAGACGATTTTCCACTCCCCCACATAGATGTCCTTGTGGATAGCACTGCTGGATTCGAATTATTTTCTTTTATGGATGGATTCTCCAAGTACAACCAAATAAAGATGAATGAGGAAGACAAGGAGAAGACGGCATTCATCACTCCATGGGGGACTTTTCATTATAGGGTTATGCCTTTTGGTTTAAAGAATGCCAGTGCAACATATTAACATGCTATGGTCACTCTCTTTCATGACCCGATGCACAAAGAAATTGAAGTGTATTTCGATGACATGATTGCCAAGACTAGATGCGGAGAAGACCATATTGAAGCTTTGAAAAAGCTATTCGACCAGTTGCGCAAATTCAAATTACGCCTGAACCCTACAAAGTGCATGTTCGAGGCGACCTCTGCCAAGTTACTCGGATTCATCGTGAGTAGCAAAGGGATCGAAGTCGACCCCTCAAAAGTCAAAGTAATATGTAAACTGCAACCCTCGTCCATAGTGAGAGAGGTCAGAAGCTTTTTGGGAAGGTTAAATTACATTGCTCGGTTCATCTCTCAACTCTCTGAGACTGCACGACCTTTCTTCAAACTTCTCAAGAAGGACGCCCAGATTAATTAGGATAAGGATTACCAAGAAGCATTTGAAAAGCTGAAGCAGCATTTGGTGAATCCCCTGGTACTAGTTCCATCAGTCCCAAGGCATCCTTTAACTCTTTATTTAACGATTCATAGCAAATCGTTAAGAGCCCTGTTGGCCCAGAGCCACCATGATGATGGAAAAGAACAAGCCATCTATTATCTGAGTAAGAAATTCACCATTTCGGAACAAAATTATTCCGAATTAGAAAAATCTTGCGTCGCATTGGTATGGGTGTTACATAGGCTCCGACAATATACTCTGCACCACCAGACATTCCTTGTAACTAAAAATGATCTTATTCGGTATTTGCTTAACTGACCGGCATTAGTGGGAAGGTTAGCCAAATGACAAATTCTGATTTCATAATTTGACATCCAAATATCATCACAAAAATCGGTGAAGGGACGAGTGATCGCTAATATGTTAGCTGAATGCCCTGAGGAAACACATGAAGATAATCTTCTAGATGATCGTATTTTATCAACGGAGGAACACACGTGGACTATGTTTTTCGACGGAGCAGTAAACCCGTCTAGCTCTGGCATTGGGGTAGTCTTGATATCCCTAGATGGGCAGCATTATCCAGTAGCCGCGAAACTGGTATTTCCTTGCACCAATAACATTGCCGAGTATGAAGCATGTATTTTCGGTTTACAAGCAGCAATTGATATAAAAATAGCTAAACTAAAAGTGTTCGGCAATTCTGCCTTAATCATACTCCAGACTATGGATACTAAACTAGTGCCCTATCATGACTATTTGGAAGAATTGGTTTCAACGTTCGACGAAATCTCGTTTGAATACCTATCTAGATCTCATAACCAATTCGCCGATGCACTGGCTACACTATCATCCATATTACAAGTTACAAATGGCTTGAAAATAGAACCTCTGAAGATTGAAGTCCTGACCAGACCAGCCCATTGCATGATCGTGACCAAAGAACCCGATAGTAAACCATGGTATTACAATATCATGAATTACATTAAGGAATAGCAGTTCCCCAAAATGAGTAGCCCTGCAGATAGAAGATACATAATGAAGATGGCAACGAAGTTCTTTGTCAAGGGTGAGAACTTGTACAAGAGGTCCTATGACTTTGTTTTGTTAAGATGCTTGGACGCGACCGAAGCAACACACATCATGCAGAAGTTGCACGAAGGAGCATGCGGCCCGCACATGAATGGACACATGTTAGCCAGGAAAATAACAAGATTGGGTTATTACTGACTTTCCTTAGAAAGTGATTGCATCCGACATGTTCAAAATTGTTATCGTTGTCAGATCCATAGAAATAAGATAAATGCCCCTCCAACTGAATTACACCAGTTGTCTGAGTCATGGCCATTTTCAATGTGGGGCATTGATGTGATCGGTCCAATTAATCCGAAAAAGTCAAATAGACATCGCTTCATCTTGGTCGCAATTGATTATTTTTCCAAGTGGATCGAGACCGCGACATATATCAATGTTACCACTCGGAATGTGATGAAATTCATCAAGAAAGATATAATCACCCGTTATGGCGTCCCTGAAGCCATCGTTACAAATAACGAGACAAATCTGAATAACAAGTTTGTTGATGATTTACTAAGTGAATTCAAAATCCGTTATCTGAATTCATCTCCTTATCGCCCCCAAATTAATGGAGCTGTAGAGGCTACCAACAAAAACATCAAGAAGATCTTAGCCAAAACTGCTGAGAACTACCAAAATTGGCATGAAAGATTGCCTTTTACATTAATGGCATACCGAACGTCAATTCGAATATCTACCGGGGTAACCCCTTTTTCATTGGTGTATGGCATAAAAGCAGTCCTGCCTGTTGAGGTAGAAATTCCCTCGCTACGAGTATTGTCCCAAGTGAAACTGTCTGATGCAGAGTGGAAGCAGCAAAAACTAGAGCAGCTAAATATGATCGACGAAAAGCGGTTGAAGGCACTTTGTTACGGGCAATGCTATCAGCAAAGGGTAGCCAAATCATTCAACCGAAAAGTACGCCCAAGACACTTTGAAGTAGGCGATCTTCTACTAAGGAAAGTACTACCACTACCTCCCGAGCTCAGAGGTAAGTTCGCTCCAAACTACATTGGTTCCTATGTTGTGAAAAAGACACTCCCCGGAAGGGCTCTAATTCTGACTGAGATGGATGGACACCAATTCTCCAACCCAGTCAACTCTGATGCAATGAAAAAGTACTATCCTTGAAACAACTTCTATGTTCCTATTGATAACAAGGGAATTAGTAGAAAAGTTATTGATAATGACACTCTTGCGGTAAGTCTAACTGGAAAGGACTTCGCATAGGACAAAGTAATATCAAAGCTGATCATGGCAACCACGGAAGTATCAATGGTAGCCATGCCCACATTTGTCAAAGACCTTTAAAATAGAGATTAGCTTTGCTGTGAAGCGTCCTATGCAAGCAATTGCGCATGTCCTGTGTAGTCAGGAATCGGAGCATCCACGAGAAACTCCTCAACATGCTGGAACCACATTGACACAGCATACACTGACAATAGAACCCTTTATTCAAAAACACCCCTAATTATAGAGGATTTCATTCGAGCTTCGAGACCAAAAGTATGGAAAAGCAGACTGAGACAGAGAAGACTGAACAAAGTAAAGAGAAGAAAAGGCTCTGCTAGCTTTGAAGGCAAAATGGAAGAAGGGTAATTTGTATCGTTCTCAATTTACCCTCAATCCTCTCATTTCTAACATGAGTTCATGTTTTCATCAGAGGAGAATTACCAACATCCAAGAGAACTCAAAGAGTTGTCAATCTAGTCTCAAATGAAGGGAATCACGAAGGGTAATGTTGTATCGTTCCCAATTTCTATCCCTCAAAGAGCTATTCATTAACATGGTCTTTCTTACCTCACAGGTTTCCCTTGCCATCACAGTATGGGTAAGTATCTCCTTCCTTAGAAACTTTTCACATGAGAGTAGAAAGAAACAAGAAGGAAGAAACGTGTCAAAATAAATAAATGCTTAACCTTCTTCCAAGTGCATGACATATCTTTTGAGAAGAACTTTGCAGGGTAATTTCACCTGTTTAATTCACCAATTCACTGTGAAAATCTTAACAATTCGACGAATGGTATCAAACTGCTCAGATGTCTTGAACACGAGGTGTCGGGATGATGAGAGGCAATCCCCAGTTTATACACATTCTCACGTACCAAACCCTTGCAAGATGAGCGAAAAGGTTTCATTTCTACAAGGTAAAAAGATTTCTCGCATAAGGTACGATAACCAAAGTGATGAGAGGCAATTCATTTTTCTGCTCCGTATACTACCATTGATCCTTTGCTTGACTATTTTTGAGCCCACATACTCAAAGATTCATTTTAAATCACCCCTATTAAGAACCACCCCCACATTAGGGTAGTTTGAGGTAAATCAGCATCACAGGAAGGATTCAAACTCAGAGGGAGCAAAAAAAGCGTCCCTCCCTTTCAATCACCACCCCATGGCTTCAGCCTCGTCATTTTCATGGATTCGGTGGTCCTCGATAAGGTCCTCCAAGACAAGCACACTATCGACGGCAAGACGGTCGAGGCTAAGAGGACTTTGTCAAGAGAGAAGCAACAAAATAAAGCCTATCCAAAATGCCAATATCTCATTGATAACAGTAATGTTTTCACTTAGGAGCTAAGCAAGACAAGAAGGATGAGGAGTTTGTAATATCTAAAATTTCCTATGGTTATCAGCCACGGTAGCTTGCACAAGGTGAAAAAGATGAATAGAAATTTTCTTGTTCTCACTTGCATTAATCTTTAAGTGTTATTATTGCATATGAACTCTCGCGATAATTTAAGTGCCCTAGGATAAGGAAGAACAATTCTTTTTCTATCACATACATTTTTATCCCTTGCTAGCCCAATTGAGCTAGCAATTTCATTTCGTACGAACCCAATTGGTGATCATCCGTCCACACCGAAGCAAGGCAAACCACAGTTTGAGCAATCAAGGTCCAAAGTACCGAATGAAGATGAAGACTCAAAGAGCCTAATAATATTGTTCTATTCAAATTTGTTTAGGATAGCCCTGACAATACCAAAAGAACAGCAAAAATGCTGAAAACTAGGAGCATGAAAAGCAATGTGCCTGGTAAAAGCAATGCAATGCCCATGAATAAAAGAAACAAAGAAAAAGAAAAGGGAGAAGAAGAAAAACAATGAAAAAGATGAAGAGAAATGAGTCTCTAATTTCTAGGTGACTGCTGTGAAACACAATGAAGTTTTAGCTGAGGAGGTCTCCGAGAGTAATGAAAATGCTCTCAAATACATTAAAGTTGTTAAATGGCGTAGAATAGACGACCCCAAAGGGTTTAAACTTGAGTTCTTTTTCGACACAAATCTCCACTTTAAGAACTTTGTCTTAACAAAGATCTGTCGTGATGGATAAAGACGAACCTATTCTGGAAAAAGCAATTGAGACAAAAATCGAATGGTATCCAAGAAAATGCTTGACGTTGAAGCTCCTTAAGAAAAAACTGTTCAAGAAGTCAAAGCACGTGATTACTCGGAAGATTTTCCAAAAGGATTATTACAGTGCAGAAAAAGAGTGGTGACAATGCCAAGATGATCACCAATTCTCACCCTTACATACATTTTTTAGCCCAACGATCATTTCGTTCCTCAACCTGTGAACCAAGCCCACGTTACATCCCTCGTAAAGTTTCTTCTGACTAGGACATTTGGATTAACGTGGAATTTCAAATGTTTATAAATAACACTCGAGGAAGTGCGAGCAAGATTACTTCTATTTCATTTTATAGGGTTCTTGACTTGTAAACCTAGAGATGATTGCAGAATAGTTTCTTTCCTGGCCTTGACTTGAACAGTCACCTTTGTTAAGCCATTGACCAAGCCAGCATTACGACCCTGAAAAAAACCTCTCAGATTGGCAGTGTCGTACCATTTGTAAGAAATCTCATACCCCTGTTGATGTGATAACGGTCAAGTTTAGTGTTTTTGATGTTATCACCTCAATGGATAAGGCAAACAACCATTTTCAATGAGAGCGAGTGTAAAGTCATTTCTAACTGAAGGTCTCTCGTTCAGCATTTTGAGAAGTCCACCTTGGGAGTGAAAATTGTCTTGATTGACCCTTGATAGATGTTTGGTGACGCAAAGATGGCAAAATCACCTTGCGTAAATACATATTCTAGAATAGTCTAACTTATCTATCCCTTATGAAGGCATGCATGTTGGTGCTAAATCATCTTTAACAGTTCAGATTTTTAATCCCTAGTGATGGGATACGAAAATTCGAGCGCTGGGGAAGCTCTCATCGTCACCCTAAGAGAGATTCCCTGGAAAAGGTCGGTTATTCAGCAGATGATGTATCAAACCTCTGGGTAAGAAACATCAGGTATTTCATCAGATTTCTTTTCAAATTACCCGGAAGGGTGTTCCTTTAAAAAGGAAAAGCATCTTGACTTGCGATCAAGATATTTCATACGATATTCTAGAATAGCACTAGTTGTCTATTTCTTTGATGAATGCGTATGTGTGTATAGGATTGTGCCCAAGTAAAGTACATTCTACCCTTGCCCGATTCCAAAATTATGAATTCTTTTCAAACTACCCAGGGAGTCAATCAGGCGTTGCTTTGATAATGAAATGCATCTTGACTTGCAGTCAAGATATTTCATATGATATTCTAGAATAGCCTTAATTGTCTATTTCTCCAATGAATACATATGTCTTTGCACAAATCTAACTTGTCTGAGAGGAGACATACCCTTAAAAGGCAAATCATTTAATCCTTGGGCGAGGACCCCTAGGTACTCATTGTTTGAGTCTTTCCAAGACCTACTGGCGAAAACCCATTAGGCAAATCGTCAAATCCTCTAGCGAGGACCCTCAGGTGCTCATTGTTTGAGTCTTTCCAAAACCTGCTGGCGAGGGAACCCACCAGGCAAATCATTAAATCCTCCGGCAAGAACCCCTAGGTACCCCTTGAATATTGGATCGATCCTCTATTCACCAAAGCTGTTAGGAGCCCCAGTTCGACGACCAAAGGTAGGTTCGGGTCCGCGACAAATGAAATTCAGCTGGCGACCGAAAATAGGTTCGGGTCCTGTGCAAGTGATTTCACCTTAGTCACGGCAACCGAAGGTAGGTTCGGGTCCGTGACAAATGAAATCCAGCTGGCGATTGAAGATAGGTTCGGGTCCTATGCAAGCAATTTCACCTCAGTCACGGCAATCGAAGATAGGTTCAGGTCCACGACAAATGAAATCCAGCTGGCGACCGAAGATAAGTTCGGGTCCTGTGCAACCGATTTCACCCCAGTCACAGCAACTGAAGGTAGGTTCAGGCCCTCGACAAACGAAATCCAACTAGCGACCGAAGATAGGTTCGGGTCCTATGCAAGCAATTTCTCCCAGTCGAGGCAACAGAAGAAAGGTTCAGGTCCTCAACAAACGAGATCCAGTCAAGGTAACCGAAGATAGGTTCGGGTCCTAAGCAAGCGATTTCCCCCAGTCAAGGCTACCGAAGAAAAGTTCGGGTCTTAGACAAACAATTTCCCTCGTCAAGGCAATCGAAGATAGGTTCGAGTCCTAAATGAAGGAAATTCAGTCGAGGCGACTAAAGATAGGTTCGAGTCCTCGACACCTGATACCAATTATCTAGAATTACTTTACCCTTCGACAAGGTAAATAGCCCCAGGTATGCTTTTATTTGTTTTAGCACATATCATCTTACCGCATAAAAAATAGGACTCGCAGTTTCACCAAAAATAGCATTCATTAAGTATGCATGGGCCAAATTTCAGTGTCATTTTGTCTTTGAACGTAACCTCTGTGAACTCAACCTCTACGAACTTACCTTCAAAGAGGAGCAGCTATTGATACCTATCTTTTAATTTGCCCAAAAATTAATTGCACAAAATTTAGGAATTAATTTTCTTTAATTCCTAAAAAAAATATTTCTATTTAAATGCATTGCATATAGAAATTAGGCATATTTCTATTAATAGGGTCTATTATAGTGTTTAAAAAAAATCGAAAAAAAAAATCGAGCTAGGCTGGGTCAGGGCCGGGTCGACCCGGCCCATGTTTTTTTCTTTCTTTTTTCCCCCGGTCCAGCCCGGCCTTTTCCCTTCCTTCCTTTCCCCTTGCGCGGCAGGGGCCAGCCCGGCCCAGCCCAGCTTCCTTTTCCTTCTTCCTCCACCCACACCTGTCATTTTCCTTCCCCTATTCGACTCTGCCCCAGCTGCAGAGCGGCGAACGGCCGAGCGTGGCCGCGCTGTCGCTATCACGCCAGAGGAGAGCAAAGGGGGTACGCCAATGGGACTGGCCTTAATGGCCAGTCCTGCCCGCCCTGAAAACCCAGTTGCCCCCCCTCCCCGTTTTTCCTCTCCTCTCCCCTGCCCCTCTACTCTGCCTTTGCACTGCCCACCTGCACCGGCCTAATGGCCGCGAAAGTCGCGGGATGGCTTAGGCTGGTGCAAGCCATCATCAGCTAGCGTCAGCGGGGGCCCCCGTCGTCGTCGTCTTTAAAAGCCGGAGAGGGAGAGTGAGAGAAGGTCGGCCAAAGAAATAGAGAGAGAAACACAAAGAGAGAGAGAGAGAGAGAGAGAGAGAGAGAGAGAGAGAGAGAGAGAGAGAGAGAGAGAGAGAGAGAGAAATAGAGAGAGAATAGAGAGAAAGAAGACGAGTCGAGGCCACGCCGGAGCCAGGAGAGGACTCGCCGCCCCGCCGTCACTTGCCAGACCAATCAGAAAACCCCCTCGACGCGCCGTCGACTGGTGAGTATCCCCCGGCAAACCCATCTCTTTTTTCCCTTGTTTTCCAGCACAGTCGGGCAAGGACTTGCGCCGGCCGTGTCGCGCGATTCCCAGCCCATGCCGTCGCCGGTCTCGACTCCCCCTCTCCCTCAGGACCGAACCGAGGCAGTCGGAACCAACCTAGTCGTCGGAGGAGGTTGGATTCGACCATTTTTTACCGTGCCCGCCAGGTGTTCGACGGATTGCCCCAGAGAAATCAAGTTCGGTTTAATCACTGGCCGGCGAACCGACGATCGAATGGCGACCCTGGCGATCTGCAACGTCGGTGGTGGCCCCAGGGGCCGTTTCTGGGGGCGGCGCCGGTCTGGGTCAGCCAGCAAACGGCCAATTTTGGCCTCGCCGGCATCCCTTCCCTGCGAGTTTGCAAATTCAGGTCGAATCTGTTGACTCGGGTCAGTTTCGACCAACCCAGATCAGCCAACCCAACCCAGGTCAATGCCCGGTCGGATCCGACCAACCCGAATCCGGCGATCCAACCTGGATTAATATTATATTATTATATTATTTATTTTTAAAAAAAATTAATTTTAAAAAAAAATTAATTAAAAAATTTAAATTTTTTTCTTTTCTTCCACTGTATATATATATTCCAAAAAAATATTTTTTTTTTTAAATTTTTTTATGTGGTTTATCTTATTGTTTTAATTTATCGTTGTTTTATTATGCATGTTATTTCTAATTGCATAAGTCGCTTGTTTTAATTACATAAGCCTATAGGTTAGTGTACTGTTGTAATCATGCATATCTTTAGTTAAATTTTAATTGCATAAACTGTTGTATTTTGAATGTCATCTAACTTAGTTAGGGTTAGAACCTTAGGCTGCATATCTACTTTGACTGCATATCACCTTTGACTATGTACTCGTTTGATCACCTCACATGTTAGAAGAAAGGTCCTAAAATCAATCCAAATTGCCTGATAAATGTTTTCAAAAAATGAACAAGGTAAAAGGTACCGAAAGGGCATTAGTTATCCAACTAATGTAACCAAGTCCCCGAGCTCGGTCAATCTCTGGTTCGTAGGAATAGGGTGATTCTCCCATCACCCTATTTGGGTTTCTAATTGACCCACCTCAAATCGATTAGTGGCGACTCCTTTTTGTAAACCACTTGCATGTCAAAATCTAAACTTTAAATCGCGATATGGTATGGGCTTAGGAGAACCCGAGTTAAGTCATGAATTTAAACTCAGTACATACCAGGCGACCCCCTCGTTTTTTGAGCATGTTCAACAAAATCCCAGGAGGTCAGTAGCGACAATCACAAATAGATTAGTGGCGACTCAAACACGAAAATGTTTGCATGTTAAGAACTTAAAACCTAAGTCGCGAATTGACAACTCTTGAGAGAGCCCAAGTTAGGCTTAAACTTAATAATCCATTAGCCGAATCTCTTGGTAGTGCACCGTGGGAGGATAGGTCGCAACAATCTCTATAATCACAGTGCGAAGAAATGATAGAAAAAACAAAGAATTAAAGAAATAAGATATGTTTTCAAGTATCAAAGTTTATAATTAATTCTATATGTTTTGAAGTTTGATTTTAAGCCACTAAGTATTTTCCCCGAGAAGAAAAAAACCTCAACCCGTTCAACCAGTGCAAGAGTCCCACTTTCTTTTTATTGATATCCACAAACTATCTTTCTTAAAAGTTAATTTTGACAAAAGCACTTAATGACATGCCCTAATCGTAATTATCCGCTTATACAATATTGCGGTCATTTTTAAGATTATAAGTTTTTTCTAAAATCACAAAAAGCACCATCATTTTTTTTAAGGTTAATACAACAAAAAACCCCAAATTAACTTATGACAAATTTATCCACTTAGGCGGGCGTTATCCTCTCAAAAGAGATTGCAGGGAAAAGTGTTAGAAAAGTCTTAAACCTATTGTATTGATGTTAATTTAGTCATAAACTTTTTAATGGTGCTAATTTAGTCATAAACCTTTTGATGTAGTATCAATTCAGTTCTTCCGACTAATTTTGACCGGATATTGTTGACCTGGATGCCGACTGGCCTACTTGGCACGGCCAGCACTAACGTAGATAACTTTTAATAATATTTTAATTTTTTTTCGAATTTTTTTTTATTTTTTTTCTTTTCTTTCTTTTTATTCTTTTTCCTCCCTTCACTTCTTCCTCCAACCAATCGTTGTAGTCCGGCGAGGTCGACCTCACCAGAGGCCGCGACCTTCGACCTGTAGCCTACGTGGCACAATCTTGCTAGCCTTGCGCGAGGCCGCCCTCGTGGTTATCCGGCAAGGCCCAGCCTCTAGCCGGCTGGAGGAAGAAGGAAAAGGAGAAAAAAATATTAAAATATTATTAAAATTTGTCCACGTTAGTGCAGGCTAGGCTGGCTGGCATCCATGTCAGCAATATCCAGCCAAAATTAGCCGGAATAACTAAATTGGCATTACATTAAAAGGTTTTGGACTAAATTAGGATCATTAAAAGGTGTATAATTAAATTAGCACCAATGCAATATGTTTAGAACTTTTATAACACTTTTCCTAGAGATTGCACTTGAATAATTACGTCATGAATGACAACAACTTACCCTGAAACCACCCCGTGGAGTGATTCTTATTTTTTCATCGGTTTTGACTTAAAGAACATATTAAATACTTTATTTTCGTCTTCTTTTGCTTCACATGAACACTTGGAATTGGGAAATTTGTAAAGTCAAGTGCAGATTCTAATTTTATTTGTTCATCTCGCAAATTTGCGTGCTGAACACTTTGGTCAGATAAGAAGAAAATTTAATAAATTTCAAAGGTAAGACAAACGGGACGAGATCGATTAAATAAAGTCGAACGGGGAAAACTTGTGGGTCAAAAAATACCCAAACACATGCATTCTATGTCCGTTTCAAATAAGCATAAGCGTGGCAAAGCCAGTCTTAAATCTTGATTAAATTTTGTCGAAACATTCTCTTCCACCGACGTGATATATAATAGCATCAATGCTAAATTTAACCTCCATACAAGAAAGTCCGTCTTATATAAACTGAACTATTAGAAGAAGTTTATCTCTATTGTATTGCACTTTTGACCGCTAAACATCCCGCTTATTCCCCTTTTTGCTTCACGTATCAAGAGCGATCCACGCTCCATTTAACCTAGCTATGGACTTCAAGGGTTTTAAAACAGTAACCGGAGAATCAAATCTTGAATCATCTACTACAAATTTTGCGGATCGTAGGCTTATTGATAGAAAGATTAATGAATTTATATTTAGTCCATCATCTGGGAGAATGTTATTTTCGCGAATGGTGATAGACTTTTGGCATGTATATGTAGCGATAATTTGTGTATGGCGTCAATAACGATTTTCTCTTAGTCAAATTTACATGTCGATGTCGTAACTATTAGCACTTTGTGATAATTATCATTTCTGTCGACTGTGCAAAAATAAAACTCGAAAGGACATTTACTGAAAGTTGCCAATAAAGAAAAGACATACCAAGCCTCGTCTTGTGTAAACAATTCTGACCACAATGACTAATTTTCTAGGACGCTGTGGACGTACAACCAAAGAATACGTCAAGGGCGAGACGAGAGACATTATTCTTTGACCACCGACTCAAACCAGAATAATTAGAAAATATTTCCCAATGAAAAATATTTTAATAATTTATAACCTTCTATGCTTAAACAATTTTATTGATGATAAATGTATTTATCGTTAATTTTTTTATAACCGATATAAGTAAATATTTTTATGAAAACATCATCTAAATCGTTAATTCTCGGCAAAAAACATATACACGTGCTAGATTTTTTAATTATTGGCTTACTAACTTAATTGACCGCTTACTCTTTACCACGTAATTTAGCAAATACATTAGTATACAAGTCTAAGTATTTAAACATTACTTTGCAAATTCTTTTTGATTAATACGAGTCTCATTTGAGTTACTTATATATATATATATATATATATATATATATATATATATATTATGACACAATATATATTTTTTGTCTTTAACACTTTTTTTATCCTTTTATTTCTCCCAATACGTGTCCTCTCAGCTTGGGAAACTTTGAGACGAAAGAGTCAAGTCTGGATTCAGATCTTAGTGCAACCATATACGTGTCCACAGCTGGTCATGATTCACGATGGTCAACTAAAATGTCAATTTCGATAAATTTCAAAGCACGTAAAGGGTATACGAGGTCAACTAAATAAAAAGGGTTAAAACTTAGAGTTGAGAAAATCACTGAACCCAAACATACTCCTCCATGGAATTTCTTGGAAACATATGTTAGTAATTAAACACCTCCAAATGCAAGCATTCTGACCAAAAAAAAACTCGTCTATTAAAGATGTTTATTATATTTACAATAACAACAATTATGTTGTTTAAGCCGAAAGAGATCCATGGGATATTCGTGCAATTTTCAGGCAAGGGATGTTATTCCAAAATCAAATGTAGTTAATAACGCTTTATTTGTAATACATAGATGAAGACTATATGGTATGTAATTCATAAAGATGGATATCGTTATTTTCTTTGACGCGGCATTGTTATTATAGAATCTAAAAAATCTACTATCACACTTTTACATAAACTGTATAACAAATCAGGAAAGCTTGCATTCTAAATTATAGCAATTTGAATTACCAGATTTTTAAAAGAAATATTGTTAATCGTTGAACTTTATTACAACTCCAATATTCGCTATTGGAAAGAAAAAAAACTAAGATGTTGTGACAAGCATACTCGATCGGATGTACACCTTGGAGTCTCGTGTCTGCCTCCACATTAACTTGGGTTTGACCACAAGGTCCAGGGTCCAAGCTTGGGTTATTAAGTCCTGAATTTGAGCCGATCCTCAAGGTTCCAAGTTTGAGTATAGGGACCGACGTTTGCAGTGGTTCGTGAGTCTGGCCTTGGAGAGTATCAGTCGAATGCTGCAGTCTCGGTTCTCGTTGTTGGGAACATTAGACATACAGCTTAGGTTTATAAATTAGTGCCAGAATCCTAAATTGCGATGCATGATCATATATTTTTCATTTTGGAAATTAAATAACTATTAATTTAATTTTAATTTGATATAAACAAAATTTAGTATATAGAGACATTGACAATTATTGTTGGCGATGATACTTTCGTACTAGTATTTTTTTCTTTCTCATGACGGTGGAAACATAAAAACCGAAAATCAATTGGACATACTGAAATTTGTCGTGTGTGAACAATTGTGCATATGATTACATCCTTCCCGTGCGTGGTGGACATGACACAGCAAACGAGTACGTCGAAGACGAGACATCAGTTGTTCCATGACCGACCAAATCAAATTCTTATTGATGATTCTTCTTCTTCTTCTTCTATTTCCCTCTCTTTATAACCAGCAAATTCAAATCTAAATTTCTTCTCCGACTTTGGCAGTCAATAATCAAACACCCGTGTCCAACAATTTAATCGGAAGTATCGAAGAAACACACAGAAACTCTAAGCTGGCGTTTGCATATAAATACGAGAGATATCTCTTACAAGACATGGCATCCTTCATCGTCCATTTCGTTAAAGCTAGTGAAAAATCGTCCCAAGACCCAAAAAAGCAGACAAAAAAAACCAGGAATATAGCTACAAGATGAGGAAGTTCCTGAGAGTTGGTGTGACTTTGTCATTTTTGGTGGTAACATTAGTGCAACCAAATGAGGCATGTAGGGTTCTAATTAAGGGCAAAGAGGAAGCGTGGGCTAACGATAAGCCCAGCGTTCTTGTTCTCCAAACCCTGCAAAAGGGCACGGTGCCGTCTCCCGGAAATCCAATAGGCTACACTCCAAGCAGCCCTAGATCCGCTGGTGACACCACCAACACAAGGGCCTTCAAGCGGAAAGAGGAAGTGTGGGCTAATGATAAGAAGACGAGCGTTCTTATTCTCCAAACCCTGGGAAAGGGTCCAGTGCCCCCTCCCAGAAATCCGAAAGGCCGCACTCCAGGCACCCCTAAACGCTCCGCCGACACCACCAACACAAGGGCCTTCAAGGGGAAAGAGGAAGTGTGGGCTAATGATAAGACGAGCATTCTTGTTCTCCAAACCCTAGGAAAGGGTCCGGTGCCCCCTCCTGGAAATGCGAAAGGCCACACTCCAGGCACCCCTAAAAGCCCGACCGACACCACCAACACAAGGGCCTTCAAGGGGAAAGAGGAAGTGTGGGCTAATGATAAGACGAGCATTCTTGTTCTCCAAACCCTGGGAAAGGGTCCGGTGCCCCCTCCCGGAAATCCAAAAGGCCACACTCCAAGCACCCCTAAACGCCCCACCGACACCACCAACACAAGGGCCTTCAAGGGGAAAGAGGCAGTGTGGGCTAATGATAAGACGAGCGTTCTTGTTCTCCAAACCCTAGGAAAGGGTCCGGTGCCCTCTCCCGGAAATCCGAAAGGCCACACTCCAGGCACCCCTAAACGCCCCGCTAACACCGCCGACACCACCAACACCAGAGCCTTCGCCGGTTGAGCCATGGCCCCTTTACCTGTCATTAATACGGTCGCATTCCTAAGTCATGGCATAACTGCCGATCGCATATAGTTGGAGCTCATCAAAGGACACTTATCAATGGGAATGTATGTGTTGTGGAGATTAGATGCCAAGAGCCCAATGCGTAGATTCAAATATTGAGGTTCAATGGAACCACTAATAAAGCCGATTTGGCATGAATAAATTGTATTAATTTTCCGATGGTTAATTTCCATCTGTTGTGTAGATTATGTAACTTGGTGGAACATGTCTTGTTTCATTCAATCCTCCAAGTCTTATAAATTTCTTAGCAAATTTGTTATTAGTTACGTTCTTTCAACAAATTGCGAAGCATCCAATAAGAAGCTTTTCAATTTCGACGTCCCAACGTCTTATCAATGTGGCAACTTTGGTTCCCTATCCCAACTCTTACATTTGTTTTTTTTTTTTTTTGGTAAGGACAATTCTTACATTTGTTTTCTTGCGTTATTTTTCTAAATTAGAGAGGCGTGGATTAGTCATTAAATGTTCGATCACATATTATAATAAGAATTTCATATGAAACAAAAGATCTGGGGCTAATTGTTAGAATAACATTATTGTGAAATGTTATATATAAGAAAAGATTTGGTATTATTTAATGAAATTTTCATTGTTGCTAAGTCAAGTGTCGATGTCCAAGTAAATTGCAAGTGAAGTTCATGTCCAAGGTATTCTATTTTTCAGTTTAGTTGTCAAACCAACAAAATTATGTCTGTCCAAGAACTAAAGACTAAACTCAAAGAAATAACGCATTAGTTGTGAATCTCTACAATCGCAGTGCGAAGAAATGGTAGAAAAGCAAAGGAATAAAGAAATAAGATGTGTTTTCAAGTATCAAAGTTTAGAATTGATACTATATGCTTTGAAATTTGATTTTAAGTCACTAAGTATTTTCCCCAAGAAGAAAAAAACCTCAACCCGTTCAACCTGTGCAAGAGTACCCACACTTTTTTTTTTAACTGATATCCACAAACTATCTTTTTTAAATAGAACAAGTCAGTTTTGAATAGAAGGCCTTGTTAAAAATCCCAAACCATTGTTTATACATAAATATAAAACTACGTGTTAATAAACCTGGCTTTTGAATAAATTAATCGTAATCTCACGAAATTCTATATGATATTAGAGCTATATATTTCATAAAGACCTTAGATTTGTGTTTCAGATAGTAATTTAAATTCTAAATCATCGGTTTCTTCTTGAACCATATAACACGTGCTTAACCTTACGGTGTCGGCTATTATTGGGCTGATGTTGCATGGTTTATAAATCGTGTATACTAAGATCATCTAACTTTAACCATGTTGGTCTCAATGTGGAGTCCACACGAGCGTGGTTCCATATGGGGGCATAGTCCACGCGGTCTATCGACCATACAATTTATTTTTCTGGCTTAATGGCTAAGGTGAGGACTTTTGTGTATGGATTAGGTGCACAATACCAATTCGTCCTCCCACCATCGAGTGCAAACAATTTCATATTTGGGCCGCGCCAGCTGCGCTGGCTTGAACTTGCGTGTTACATGATCCACGAAGTTTTTTTATCTAGTGTTTCATTGGTTCAAGGTTTACCCACTTAGGCTGGCGTTATGCTCCCAAACGAGATTGCACTTGAATAATTACGTCGTGAACAACAAGAACTTTCCCCTGAAACCGCCCCGTGGAGCGATTCTTATTTTTTCAACGGTTTTGACTTAAAGAACATAGTAAATACTTTACTTTCTTCTTCTTTCTGCTTCAAATGACCACTTGGAATTAGGAAATTTGTAAAGTCAAGTCCAGATTCAGTTTTTTACTTTGTTCATCTCGCAAATGTGCGTGTTAAACACTTTGGTCAGATAAGAAGAAAATTATATAAATTTCAAAGGTAAGACAAATAGGATGACATCGATTTGAATAAAGTCGAACTGGGAAAACTTGTGGGTCGACAAATACCCAAACACAAGCATTTTATGTCCGTTTCAAAGAAGACATAAGCGTGGCAAAGCCGGTCTTTCATCTTGATCACATTTATTGAAACATTCTCTTCCACCGACGTGATATATAATAGCGTCAATGCTAAATTAAACCTCCATACAAGAAAGTCCGTCTTATTATAACTGCATTATTAGAAGAAGTTTTTCTCTATTGGATCGCACTTTTGACCACTAACGTCCCGCTCATTCCTGTTTTTTCTTCACGTATCAAGAGCGATCCACGCTCCATACAACCTAGCTATGGACTTCAAGGGTTTAAAAACAGTAACCGGAGAATCAAATCTTGAATCATCTACTGCGAATTTTACGGATTGGAGACTTAGTCATAGAAAGATTAATGAATTTATATTTAGTCCACCATCTGGGAGAAATGTTATCTTTGCATGTTGATGTCCTAACTATTAGCACTTTGTGGTAATTATCATTTCTGTTCACTGTGCAAAATTAAAACTCGAAAATTAATTGGACATTTACTAAAAGTTGCCAATATAGAGAAAAGACGTACCAAACGTCATCTTATGTAAACAATTATGACCGTGATGAATAAATTTCGAGGACCCCGCGGGCATAATACAACAAAAGAGTACGTCAAGGACGAGACACGAGATATTATTCTTGGACGACCGATACAAACCAGAATAATTAGAAAATATTTTCCAATGAAATTTTTTTTTAATAATCTATAATCTTCTATTCTTAAACAGTTTCGTTGATGATGAATACTTTTTTCGATAATTCATTTTATAAGGGATATAAATAATTATGTTTACAAAAAACCTTTTTTAAATAATTAATTTTCTGCAAAACAAATGCACACGAGAAATTTTTAATTGGTGCTTATATTGGCTTACTAACTTAAATGATGCTTACTCTTTACCACGTAATTGAGCAATAGGAGTCTTGGTTTTTTAGCATTACTTTGCTAACACTTATTGATTAATACTTGTTCTTCTTCCTCTCTTTAACCAGTGAAGTCAACCCAAATCTAATCTGATCATAAGAATCGAAGAAACACACACAAACTATAAGCTTATCGATGTATATAAGTAGAATCGACGTATCTCCTCAGACAAGACATCCTTCATTGTACTTTTTGTCGTGTTAGACACAAACCGTACCTAAACAAGCAAAAAAAGATGAAGAAGTTGCTAACTTCAAAAGCAGCAGTTGGTGTGGTTATTTTTCCATTGTTGGTGGGAACAATGGTGCAACCAAACCAGGCACGCAGGGTTCTGATTATGGGCAAAGAGGAAGGTTGGGATAATGATAAGCCAAGTGTTCCTGTTGTCCAAGTCCTGCAAAAGGGTCCAGTCCCAACTCCCGGAAATCCAGGCGGCCACACTCCAGGCGCCGACACCACCAACACCCGGGCCTTCACAGGTCATGCCGTGGCTCCTCCGCGTGGTTACTTCGATGCGTTCCTAAGTCCAGCGTGGCTGCTGATCGCAAATAGTTGGAGCTTATCGAAGGACACTTATATCCAGGGCAATGTATGTGTTAGCACCAATAATATAGTCATATGCACGAATAAATTGTCTTTAACCTTCGGATGGTTGATTCCCATCTACTGTGTAGAATATGTAATTAGCATGGTGAAAACATGTTCAATTTGTTTGATTTAGTACTTCGTCTTATAAATTTCTTAGCAACTATGTTGTCCATCAACGCCCAATTGTCTAATTATCAATGCGGCAGATTTGTTTTATTGAATGACAATGGAGCCAATTCCATGCAAAAGAAAATGCCACTGTTCCAAAGGGGTTGAGTTGATTAATCTAGAAAGATTTTAATAGAAATGTAAAGTATAGCTTTCTCGAAAATCGGGAAAAACTCTTTATTTTGTACACTAGTCATCATGTATGAGATAGAAATTTCCTGAGCGGGATAGAAATATCACATACATTGAATATATATCTAAAAGTAAAACCAGATAAAAGGCATCTTTAGAAGAATAATTACATTAGTCTTTAATCTTAGAAATAGAAAAATAAAAAATTACCTACTATGTGGCTGTTTTCATAATCATTATCTGTATACATTTATGTTAAAAAAATTTGTATGATCTTTGTCAACTTGTTTTGAAAAATGAAACTAATAGATGAAAGTATCATTTAATATCAAATACTTGAACACTCCCCTTCACACATAGATTGGACTTTGGCCTAAAATTAAAGCGTGAATATATATAATAGGAGAGATAAGTAGAGGCATACAAATATTGAAATTGAGGATGTTTTTGTATTGATACTATGTAAAATTTTGTACAATCACTGCCTATTTGTTCTAAAAGCTTAAACTATTAACTTAATGTAAAGTTTAATATTTTTTAAATATATTAAACTGACAACCGCAAAATCCCAACCTTGCATCAATAGACATCAATTTTTGAAATAAAATGCCTTCCAAAGGTACGTGATCTCGAGAGCATTTGGCTTTTTGCCTAACTATGAAATGATGCTTCTGTCTGAAAACTCATAACTTTTAGATTAGTTAATAGTAGTCCGACAATTTTCTATGTGATGTCAGAGCTATGTAGATCAAAGAGTCCTCTACGATTAGTATAGTAATTTGACCTCTATAATCAATTGTTTCTTCTAATTGGACCGTGCAAATAACATGTCCAATTTGTCTCTCTTGAACAAACAAGGACTTTCCGGGAACGAGCATCCCGTGGAGTGATTCTTATTTACTCCAAACGGTTTTAGTTTAAAGAACACTTCGATGCTTTTACTTTCATCTCATTGCTTGTTTTGCAAAAACACGTTAAGACCCAAATAGATTTCCTCCTCGTCTTTTTCCGTCATCAGTTACGTAAAACATGAGGTGGGAAATTATGCGTGTTGAACACATTTTGTCACGATCGACTGGGTGGTCAAATGAGAAGTAAGTTTGCAAGGTCAAAGGCGAGACCAAGCGGATGAGATGAATTGAATAAAGTGGAAAGAAACCCAGAAATGAGGACAGATGCGCCATGCATCGAGCGTTAAGGTCAAGACTTGGTGAGTATTCTATTATTCACCTACGATGTTCTCTTTTTATTTAATTTCTCAACTAGTAACAAATATTACAATAAAAAACGAGTAAAAGAATTCAATTTCGAAAATATTTGTTACACCGGTTATAATGCCATGTGGCAATAATCAGATTTAAAAGTCAATTGCCTTTTGTATGTCTAGCCGTATGTATTTATGTTTGTTTTGTCTAGGATGATTACACCGTATTGTTTTCTTTAAATAGTACATAGATCGTATCGCACATTATTTCTAGCTTCATCGTGGACTCAATGTGTACAGTGGGCAAATTCTAAGCTCCCGTGGTCCACTCCGCGTATTTTTATCAGTGGTCCATCCCAGCCCTTTGCTTTACAAGAAGAAATGATGGTCGTAACATCAAGATAATGTCATGTAATTGGGAGCAGACCGCACTTTTTCTACTTCTCCTATAGCTTAGCCATTCCATTTATTGTTGATTTGATCAATTTATCATTTATGGGACCCATCACTTCTGGCAATTCCTTTTTTTTTTATTATTATTTGGTCAACTCTTTTTATTTTGTTCCTTCTTTTTCTCCTCTCACTTTCCTTTTTATTCTTTCTTTCCACGTCTCTCGCTTGTCTTTTTGTTTTCTCTCGTGCAAGTCGTTCTTTTCTTTCAACGCCTCCCATTCCTCCTCTTCCTTCTTTTTCTTCCGCAAACCCCGTCGTCCCATTGTTCTTTGTTCATTATCTATGATGTTAACCCCGTCGTTTTCCACACTTTCGCTGCACCAATATTGGGCTCACCTTTGACCACCCCTACGAGCCCCTTTTCTCTATACGTGGGCTCTTTTTGCACCATGGAAGGTAATATTGAGAAGCGCTGCTTCTCTCTCTTCCCTTTTTTATATTTTTTTTGTCCTCTTCTTGCACATATGAGAGAATAGAGAAAGAAAAAGGTGTCTCCATCATGTGTAGGCATAAAAGTCGAGGGTAATAGGCGACATGCTTAAGCTTTGAATTTCAGGTGAAATTGCAGAAAAGTAAAGCAATCTACTCATAGACAACAAACAAAACCTCCAATTAACATGGAAATCAAAACCACCCAGAATAAAGAGAAAGAACATACCAAAAAAACAACGCGTGACAAAAAATAAAATTCGAGCAACTACACAATTATTCACAAACACCGTTTGATGCACGCTATGCTCCATGCTCTAAACGCAGGAGTGAAACACAAGATCAAGCGTTTCCATGAGCCAAAACTCAAATTCACTTCTAAGAAAAAAATACCAAGAAATACTCAATAGTGACCGGAATGAGCATGATTTGAGACCATTAAAACCAAACAGGAAAAAAACAGTTTTCGTCAGAAGCAAATGAGAAGGGTGCAAATTGTTGAAGTAAGCAGTTCTTTTCGGATTGTAGATACAATAGATAATTGTGGAAGAAGAAGAAGAAGATCGATTAGAAGGCATAGAAAGAAGATAATAGAGAGAACAGAGATACAAGTGGGAGGCGTGGAAAGAAAGAAAGGAAAAAAAAAAAGAGAGTGGGACCGTAATGAATAAAAGAGTTCACCAAATAATAAAAAAATGGCCATATTGACAAAAACACGGTCCATTGGGAACTTATTTCAATTTATATGTATATCTAGAAAAGAAAAAGTTACAAACAATTGATATTTGAAAATGATTTTATTAATGAGTGTCTCGGGGGCACCTGTTAAGCAATCAATCGTATCATGCATAATCAATGCTTTGGAAATTGCATTAGTCAAAAAAAAAATTTAGGCTGCATTTGATAGTCCGAATTTGTATTTGGATAAGATAAAAATTTCTCCTATCCAATGTTTAATGACGTATTGCGCACCGAACAAACCTGGATAGATCCATATAAAATGACGGATAAGAAATCCAGAGTAGGGGATGAGATAAATCCAGATTGGATAAAAATAATTTGAAAACAACTTAACAACTTCGGCTCCTCAACATCACACGCAGCCCCTCCACCGGTGCCGTCTCTGTCGTTCCTCTGCCCCTTACTCCCCCTCCGAGGCCACCCTCCTCGAGCCCATTAAGGGTGTCCCTTACAATCTCTCCGTCTTCACTTTGTCAATTCCCTGCTTATCCCTTACGGCTTTGATCTCATGGCCTCCAATAATCTGCTCTCGCTTATCTCCTGTCTATTTACTCGTTACCATTTGTCTACCATTTATTTCTCAAATAGGTTTTGTATCAATTTGTGGTTGTCTGGAAGATGTTGAAGGAGGTTTGGCTATTATCGAGCTGATATCGTATGGTTTATAGATAATGGAAACGAAGACCATCCGACCTGTCATCATGTTAGTTTCCTTGTGGAGCCCACATGAGCAATGGGACATGAGGGCTTGGTTCGTATGATCGATACATAATCCCTGGGGTTATTCGTCAATTGTTTCGTCGGTTCGAGGTTTACCTACAAAGGCGCGTTTTATCTTCATAAAAAAAAGGTTGTATTTGAATACATACATTAGGAACAAAGAAGAACTTTCCATGAAACCATCGTGTGGAGTATTTCTTATTTTGTCGACGGTTTTAACTTAAAAAACACATGTCAAATATTTCATTTTCGTCTTCTTTCCCAAGAACGCATGGAATAATTTTTTTTCCTTTCATTTTCAACAAACCACTAGATACATAAATAATTTTTCATCCGAATATTGAATCACACTTTCATCTAAAAATTCGTAACTTTGAGACTAGTTTATGGTAGTCCCACAATTTTCGATGTGATATCGGAGCCATGTAGATCATAGAGTCCCTTGCAATTATGGTAGTGATTTGGACCCGATAATCGCTTGTTTCTTCTAATTGGACCATACAAATAACTTGTCCAATTTCTCTGTCATGAACAAACAAGGACTTCCAACGCATGGGCATCCCGTGGAGTGATTCTTAGTTTTTTCAACGGTTTTGATTTAAAGAACATTTGAATCCTTTTATTTTCATCTCATTTCTTGTTTTCCAAGAGCATGTCAAGACCCAAATAGATTTCCCTCTCGTTATTTCCTGCCAGCTACCATCAATTACGTAAATATTTGAATTGGAAAATTATGCGTGCTGAACACATTTTGTCACGACGGACGGTGGTCAAACAAGAAGTAATTTAATAAATTCAGAGGTAAGACAAAGAGGATGAGGGCAGTGTGGGGCACAGGGCTGAAAACCGAGCCTTAATCACATGGGTAGAAACATTCTCTTCCACAGATGCTGTATATAGTGTTAATACTATATTAAAACCCAGAATTTTAGTCCTCCATCTTATATCATTCGTAAGATTTGATCATTGATATTTTCTTTTGCGCAATCAAGTCCTCAAGCTATCTTTATTTATGCAATCAAGTCCTATTAACCATTAAAAATGATGATGTGGCAATTTTAACACGACGAGACATAGGAAAAAGTACCAAAAAAGTTATAAACCTATTGCATTTGTACCAATTCAATCCTAAATCTTTTAATTTGAACAATTTAGTCCTAAACATTTTCGTATTGGTACCAATTCAGTCTATCCGATCGATTTAAGCTGGAAATTATTGACGTGGATGCCGGTAATCCTATGTGACAATGTCGGCGCTGACGTGAACAAATTTTATAATAAATTTTTCAGATTTTTTATTCTTTTTTCTTTTTTCTTTTTTCAAAAACGTTGGCCGGCGAGGTTGCCGGCTGACCGTCGCCGGCCACAAGCGAGGGCTGGCAACCCTCACCCAGATCCAGGCAAGGGCATCGCAACCCTCACTCGTGGTGGGCAAGGGCAACAATGCCCTTGCCAACCAACAAACGATGGTTTCAACTCTCACCTGGATTTGAGCGACGGCTCGACGCCCTCACCTATGGCTAGCAATGGTCGGCCGATGACCTCGCGGAGCAACAGTTTTTGAAAAATGAAAAAAGAAAAGAAAAGAGAAAAAAAAACATTGAAAAAATATGAAAATTTTATTATAACATTATAAAATTTGTCCACATGAGCGCCGGCGGTGCCACATAAGACTGCCGACGTCCACATCAGCGATTCCGGCCTAAATTGACTTAATAGACTAATTGATATCAATGCAAAAAAGTTTAGAACTAAATTGATTTAATTGAAAGGTTTATGACTAAATTAGTATCGATACAATAGGTTTGGGACTTTTTTAGTACGTTTCCCCGAGACATAAACGGCATGGCAATATTTCTATTTCGAGAATGCTTATCAGAAGCTTGTAAAAACAAGCACAAAAGGGGATAGAGACAATGAACCCGTTTGTCGATGAATACGTTGTTTTCTTCTCTCTTTTCTTTTTTTTTTTTTTTTTTTGATAAGTTAAAGGGTAGCACTAGCAACCCTGTTTGATGTTGCATAAGAGTCTCACACCCGCTACAGAACGTTTAATTTGAATCGAAACTACTTTGCACCACTCACGACCCAAAAGTCCGAGGTTGGCAAGTCCGTTACTATAGTTTCACCATGACGTTAACAAGAAGAAAATCTCTTTACATGATGTATTGTCGTAGTTAGAAAAAGTAGCATGAGGTACTTAGAGAATCGATCACGACATAAATCAAAAAACAATTTCCTCCAATCAGATAAGGAGAAAAACGATGACTCTTTGTTGATGTTGCCGGCTAAGGAAAAGGTTTGTTTTCCGGAGCAAGTGCAAGTATTGTGTTATTGGCCTAATGAGCTACTTCAATTTTCTGATGTCTCGGAATTCTTGCGATTTACAATTTTTGGATAGCTTGCAATTTGGTTAATTCTTTATTGGTTTTACTCCTCTTTTCTATGTATATGTGTATGCAGTGCTCATAGGGATTGAACCCCAGACTTGGTACTCTCCGGCTCCAACCCCCCTCCCCCCAAATCTCTTTATTGGAAGGGCCGCATGCATGTTGCAATTTGGTAATTCATCAGCAGTCTTTTTACGCGGTGGAATATTTCTACAAATGATTATCTTAGTTGTTAGAAATAGATTTGAAAAAAATTACTTGATATGATATTTTCCAATTACTTTACTCTATGAAAATCAATTTCCCTAAATAATAGATCAATTATTCTGACGATTATCACCAGGTCTTTTCTTATAGATAACATTTCATAATAATATTATTCTAGCGATTAGTTCCAGATATTTTCTTACATATGACATTTTATAATGGCGTATAATCGAATATTTTAGGACAAATCTAAGCCTCTCTAAATAAGGAAATAACTCAAGAAAACAAATGGGAGAATCGAAAGATAGCAAAAAGAATATTTTATGAACACATCATAATTTTTTTCCACAATCAAATTCATGTTATTATAATTAATTTTATGTTATCTTATAGCCTATATGTGAACTTCAATTTCAGATTTAAAATTTAAACAAAAACTCGTGCAACGCACGAGGAAGCAAATTAGTTCAGAGTAAAGCCAAGTATGCTGAGACTAATCTATAAATTTAGTAAATTATGTGTAGTGACAAATCGAAAAAATGCATTTAATCAAGTGAGTCATTCAAACCTAATAAAAGCTTTTTATGCCAATTAACAAACCGAATTTGTTACCAAGTGAGTCATGGCTAAGTTTAATGTTGCGTAATATTTCTGTCTCACGCATGAAATTTCTATTTCAGAACGTCACCGAAGAACAAAATTGCCAAGAAATTTTTAAGACATAGAGGAATAAATCAAACAACACATGTTTCACCAAGTTAAATACTCTACACAATAGATGGAAATTAACCATCGAAAATGTTAAACACTTTATTCGTGCAAAACGGATATCTTATCTACTACAAATCTAGGAATTTAATTTCCACAAGCAATCCCAATGATAAATGTCCTTTGGTGAGCTCCAACTATTTGCGATCGGTAACTATGCTGGACACGACCGGACTAACCACACGAGGAGGGGCCATGCCTCGGCCAGCGAAGGCCCTAGTGTTGGTGGTGTCGGCGGCAGGTACAGGTTGGCCTGGAGTGTGGGAAATAGGATTTCCGGGAGTGTGTGGCGGAGCCTTGTCCAGGATTTGGAGAACAAGAACGCTTGGCTGATCGTCGGCCCACGCTTCCTCTTTGCCCTTAACTAGAACCCTGCATGCCTCGTTTCGTTGCACTAATGTTCCCACCAAAAATAGCAAAATCGCACCAACTGTCAGGAACTTCTTCATCTTTATGCTATGTTCCCGACTTTTCTTATTCTGCTTTTTCGGGTCTTGGCACAATTTGTCGCTAGTTTTAACAAAATGTATGACGAAGGATGCCTTGTCATGTGAGAGATATCTCTCGTATTTATATGCAAAAGCCAGCTTATAGTCCTATGTATTTCTTCGATTCTTCTGATTAAATTGTTGGACACGGGGTTTTGATCTTTGACTGCCACAGTTGGAGAAGAAATTTGAATTTGACTTCATTGGTTAAACAGAGAGGGGATATATAGAAGTAGAAGAAGCATTTGTAAGAATTTGAAATGGTCGGTCGTGGAACAAATGTCGCGTCCTTGACGTACTCGTTTGTTGTATCATGTCCCCAACGTCCGAGAATGATGTCATCATGCACGATTGCTTACACGATGAATTTCAGTATGTCCAACTATTTTTCGGACCTTATATTTCCACCAGTAAAATGTCGACATGGTGTCCACACACATTTCATATGAACTCTGAGAAATCTTCACTCATTGCATAAGTGAAAATGTTCACCACATACATGTCAATTTCCTGTAGGTAACTACGTACATGGCAAAAAACAAAAGGAAAAGTAAGAAGATAACGACTCCGTTACTCTCAAATGAGTGCAGACATACCTCCATCGTTCATATAACCCTGGAAATTGGATAACTTATCTATCCAGTTTCAATAGGCACTTTACTTGAAGCGTTAAATAAATCTCACCCGAGCGGGATTTCCTTCGGCAATTAAAGGCACGAATAATAACCATTATATTTCTCTTTTCTTTTTTTTTTTTCTGCTCCAGGAAATAGATTTGGATAACGCAATTTTATTTTCCTATTTCTGAAACAAATTTCTACTCCAAAAATAGGTTTGGAACAAAAATCAGAAGTAAATTTTTATACTTTTTTTATTTCTGGAACAGAAATGAGAAATAAAAACTCTTCTCATCGCTCGCTCTCGCTACTATCCGGCCGCCCATCTGCCGCCCACCGTCGCCGCCGGTTACCTCCCACCGTCGTCAGTTGCCTCTCACCACTATCGTTTGCCACTGCCCACCGGTGGCCGCCTCCCACCGCCGCCCGCTGTCTACCGTCCTTCAGCGCAACCCGACGCTAGCCACCTCCTGCCGCAACCTGACGGCAGCTGTCTCCCACCGCCGTCCTCTGCTGCCCACTTGGGACGAAGAAATTTTATGCCGTTATCAAACGAATTTCTATTTCAAAAATAGAAATTTTGTGTCATTATTAAACGCATATTTTGGTTTAGAAACTCGTCTATGGAATAAAAATAGAAAAACCTATTTCTTGCTAGAAATTGATTTATGGAATAAAATGATTATCATTTGTGCCCTAAATCCCACTCCAATAAAACATCAAATTTTCAAAATCAAGAGAAAAAAAATGGAAGAAAATCACAGGTAAACTTAATTGATATCTTCATAAACTCGTTATTGGTGATACGTGAAGAGGGTTCGGACACAGGATTTCTTAGTTGGATCCGGATCCACACGAACCGAATCGATCTTAGCCGTTTTCACAACATAAATCTCGAGTAAGTCTCACATAGGTGTTCTCACAATCTAACAGTTGTCATCATATTCGATGCGTGTGGACTTGGGTCTAGAAAAAAGAAATTTGAGAAAGGGAGAGGCACTTGGGCAAAAGAGAAAATGGGGGGTCAATCTTTTGGATTATAGAAGGGGGAATTGGAAATGGAAATGGAGTGTACGAGGGGGGTCAGAGTCTGGCCTTTCTTTGTCTGGGTTTTATGTTTGGGTTAATATCATAAAAAATTTTAAACTAGCACATTTACGATAAATTTACCGTCCTTTAATTTTCGTTAAATTAGATTAGTATTACGAAATACCATAAACAGAAGCACCTATGATAAATGGACGGTAAATCCCAAAATCGGTATACCCATCAACTATCAAATATCGTCCAACTTGACAATTTGACAGTAAAATTTAACGGAAATTAACGGAGGGTAAATTTATCACAGATGTACCAATTTAAAGTTTTTTATGATCAAAAAATTAATTTTGGATAAATTTATCATAAATGTACCGGTTTATAGTTTTTTTGTAGAATTAATCTTTTATATTTTGTTGTTTGAATTTTAATCATGTTTTTTAGGGGCAGGAAATTTTATTATATTTTTTTTTGGTCGGAGGGGCAGGAAATTGAGTTGTCAACATCCTTGTCTCCTTTTTCCTCGCAATGATCCAACCGCCTCGACGATGGGTGCAAAAAACACGGGATGGAGTTTCATACCTGACAGGGTCTCCCTACACGTGCCTCACCAGCATAGTTGACCTCGTACGCGCTTTGACCAGCTGTGAAATTTCATCAAAATTGACTTTGCATCTGACCCTCGCGAGTCACGACCAGCGTTTGGACACGTACGACTCCCACTTTTCCGTTTCCGATGTGCTACAGGGGCAGCACGAGGATAGAAAAAGGTTTTAAAGACATAAATTATGAAGCGTGTCATTTCTCCCTTCTTCTTCTTTTTGTCATTAAGGTCGCACTTCAATTAACCAGAAAACAAGTCTATGTTCAGAGACAAAGCATCAGTGCATGAAATGGCCCACGGGGCCGAAGGAGGGAAGGAAACCTAATTAGAAGGAAGACCGAAGCTTGGCCGGGACTTGGCGGCCCAGTCTGCGGCCCGGTTTGCATCTCGTGAGCAGTGGGACAATTTGAAGGTCATTTCTCTTTTTGCCAACAAGAGAAGGCAGTAATTTAGCAGATCTCTACACGTTTGGCAGAGTTGTTCAGTTCTTGATATTTGCTGCTACGACTACATTTGAAAATTTCTGTAGTTCACATGAGGCTCTGCATGGTAGCCAAGTACAAAGTTCTATGCTTGAGGTGGGGTATAATTAGTTCTTGAATGTAGATGTTTTCTAGAGTTCACAGATCTTTTTTCTCGTATTTGTTCCCACGAAGATATTTGAAAGAATGCGTAAGTGGCCAAAACCTGATGGCAAAGAAAGTTATCGTTCTCATTATATCTAGATAACTTGTTAATAACTTACTGACATGTCTATAAAATCACCAACTTTTTTCAATAGTTCACAGATTATCAAATTTTCTTATCTCTTACTTAGTTTTATTTGTCATTCTTGCAAATATCTTAAATTTACCAACTCTTAGGCGAATTTACTAATCTTTATTCGAGTGACTAAATTACCAGCTACTCATAGGTTACAAACTGTCATTTGAGTTATTTGGAGAATTGTCCAATTAGTCCTAAATTTTTTGTATGGATGTCAATTCAGTCCAAAACTTTTTTAATTTTATCAATTTAGTTATAAACCTTTACACGAAATACTAATGTAGTCTTTGTTGACACCTAAATTTCGATTGACCATTTAATAATAATTTGCATAGAAAATTAGGGATTAAATTTTAACCCCCAAAACAAAAATATTAAAATTGCATAGTATATAGTTTAAATTCATATAAGTTAGTTGCATTTCGTATCGAATCGGCGGTGGCGAGAAAGCTAAAAATTCATCACATAAACCGAACTCGAGCACTCAACTCACTCAAAGGATTGAGGGCCGAAATTCACAAGTTTAAAAGACTTTGGTTATTTTAATTTGAGTTTAAATCAGCCCAAATTAATTTAGCCCATTTAGAATTAAAATAAAATTAAATAATAAAGCCTTAGTTTAAGCCCATTAGGATTAGGAAGCCCGGTTAATTAATCTAGGGTTGCGATATAAATATGTCGTTATGCGTAATAATCAGTGGGGGTCTCATAATTTTCAAGAAGACAATCTTTGAGAGTACGAGAGATACACGTGAGCAAGAACAACAGCAAGGAGTAAGAGAGCGTCGCCTCACCGCCGCGCCCGCGCCATCCCGCCGTCCTTGCCACTGATGCCCTTGCGCCGACGAGGCCCTGCCACTGTTGCTTTCTTCGACGACACTACAGCAAGTGCCCCAACGTTCCTGCCATCGCCTGTATAAGGAGTTGCTTCTTCTCGTGAAGGCTGCGCTTCCACCTCTAAGGGACGCAAACCAGAAAATTCACTTACGAACAGAGAGAGACTCTTGGGTGCATGCCAAGAATAAAAAGAGATCTTGAAGCGGTGGAAAGGAGATCAAGTTTTTGGTGATTTTAGAGTGCAAGCTAATAGTGGAGAGTATAAAAGGGAGGGCAAGCACAATACCCATTCACATACAGTTTTTTCGTCGAGAACCGTGAATCACCGCGAGTCCATGTTGACCCTTCTCGGTCGAGCTCCTTCTTTGACAACGAAGAAGCACTTATTGTTTTGCAAGTTTTCAAGACCCTGTTGCTCGATCCGTGATCTACACCGATGGCCCTCACCACCGCGAGCATCACATTGCAAACATACCACCGGCTGTCGAGCGTCACTGCTAGTCACCACCACCGTTCGTCGTCCCCATTATCGTTGGCGCATCCGCCGTCAATCACCCGACATCGGTCACCGTCCCAATCCGCAAGCCCGAGTTCAAATTTGGAATTATCCGCCAATTAGGTAAGATTATCCAAAAATTTCTTTTAAATATTTAATTTCTTAGTTTTCGGGTGTTTGAATATTTCATGAATATTTTGGTAGATAGCTAGATATCTTAGGATAATGTTTGTTTTATCCGCAATATTCGAAAACATTCAAAATTAGGAATTTTTCCTAATTTGACAATGTATCTAGACGACTATCCGACATTATCCCTAAGGTACGATACGCGACGATACGGAAAATCGTTATCTTATCCATAATTACTTGGATACGATAATATATTTTATTTTCTTTCCAAATTTGAACAATCAGTTTTCCGCCGATATCTATAACCCTATAGATATGACCGTTAGTTTGATTTCTTTGCCTAATTTGAATTTGATAAGAAGAATCTTGCGGATTGCGTAGATTGTTTGAACGTGGTTATTGTCTTTGTTTAATTGTTTTCCTTTTAAATAAAGAAAATCCAAAAATATGTTAGATAGGATTTAAATTAGAAATTTTGCATGCTTAGAGAATCTTAAATATATCCAAAAGAATAAGATAATTATTTGATTTAAATTGAGATTTAGGATAGCATATTTCCTAGTTTAAATTAAAGATTGTTTTAATCTTAGTGGATTATTTGGGATATTTAATGATTTCGAATTTTAATAAAAATCCCAAAAAAAAGGAATCATTTTAGGATAGATCAAATCATTTTCTCTAGGATAGATTGCATGTTAATTTGAGTAATTTTTAATTTCGAATTTCATTGGAAATTACCAAAAATAAATCATTTGTCCGTCATTAGAATTATGTCACGTCGTCACATGGCATATAGTTTGCATGTTGGGCTGCATTAAACGCATGTTAATTTTTGCACGTCATTACATATAGGTTAGCTTTCATTTAAATAAGTGAAAATCCAAAAATAATTGAGTGAACTGCTTGTTAATTAGAAATCATATTAGGATTGTTGATGTGACTTTCTAGTTAACAATGCAGATGCTTACATTGCTTCGAGGTAAGTAATTCTCTAAATCTTGCAATTTATTCAATGTTTTGATTATTGAGTGTTACTTTGATGGTTTGCGCACCCGTATGATCACCTCACATGCTAGTGATTAAGTTAAAATGAATCCAAACTGTCTGCCAAAACTTTTTTTTTGAAAAGAAAAGGTATCGAAAGGACCTTAAACTAAATCTAGCGTAACCAAGTCCCCGAGCTTAGAATCTCTGGTTCGTAGAAATAAAACATATTCATATGTTTTATTTAGGTTTCTAATTGACCTACCACAAATAGATTAGTGGCGACTCCAAGCATGAAAACATTTGCACGTTAAGAACTTAAATCCTAAATTGCGAATTGGTAGGGCTTAGGAGGGCTCGAGTTAAGTTTAGTCTTAATAATCTATTAGCTTGAGAAATTTTAGGTTGCGATAGCTTGGCGACTCCGCTGAGAACTTGAGTTAAAACTCTTAGTAGACTTGGGCCGGTTCTCTTTTCAAAAAAATATTTTTGCTTGCCAGCGAGGATCCCAAGTACGTCCCTAACATTTTAGGTGTTAAATGTTTTTGCAGAATTGAAGGTATAAGGGGAGGCGTTATTGTTAACCTTTGTTTTACGGGGAGGTGTTTGGATGAAAGGTTTATTTTATGCACGAAGCGCTGAATGATATAATCTGATGTGCATGCCTTACATTTACACTACACCGCACACACTACCCACTGACGGACCTGGGCGACACAGGTTTAGAATGGTACTGAGACAGTGAACACCCCAACCACACTCGCGTAATACGGGTTGCCCTCATTGGTCCCAAAAGTTCTTTCACGGTGTCATTGAGTTCCCACCACAGTTGCACCATTTGCATCCCAAGTCGGCTTCTTGACTAAGCCAGAGTCAAGGGAATCCTAGCCTAATCACTATCATGATTGGTTTAGTCCGGTAATCCTCGGGACTCCACTTTACAAGCCAAAGTCTAGATAAAAATCGAGCCTCACATTTCATGTGCATGTCTATGTGATTGCCATGGTCTTACTTAGTAAAGTAAGTCTTCTGAACTTTTATCTTATAGTTTACTTATTTTCTCATTTTTTTTTTTGGGTTGGTCCATGATGGGTTTAGATCGGTTTTCAATTCGAAAGTAATAATCATTGAGTCCTTTGAAAATAAAAACGAAAGAAAGCTTTTTGGAGAATTTATTTTCAATCTATGTCTTCATCTTCTTGGGTGTGTCATAGGTCATCATTTCTATAACCAAAAAAAATCGCAAAAAAAAAATACTTTAGAGAATTTGTTTTCAGTTCATAGTTTCTAGGGAATCTTAATTTTTGATTTTCCTAGTTTTATGATTAGGGATTTCGATGCGTCTATTTCCTAGGTTATGTTTAGAGTGTTATTTATATTTCTTTGCTTAGAGTACTTTTCCATAAAGTCTCATTCATATATAAGTATTCTTATGAATAAATGAAGAATGAAAAAAACTAGAAAGCGCGTCATGGACTAACATTGTCTTAACCATATGCTTATTTAGTTCATTTCTCTTGAATTAGGTGACTACGGATCATCCACAGTTATCGATCCATCGTTCGAGCCTCGCCAAGGGGCAACCTCGTCGAGTTCCTTCGTTGTTGCTCCTCCACCACTGTGAGCTCACCGCCAAATATAAACCGCAGCTCCATCCACCACTTGCCGTTTTAGCGGCAATTGCAGCTTCTCTGCATAAACGCCGTCCTTGTCTTTGTTTCTCAGAGCCCCATACGTCGGCCAGCCGCCAAGCCGAAACACCCCTAGCTGTGAGCCACCACCACAAGGAAATTGATACTCAAGCTACGTGATTATGGATAGTTGACCACCAGACGTTTCCGCCTGGCCATGAGAGAAAGTGCTCAGAGTTAAGTGCTGAACCGCCTCGCTAATATCGAGAAGGACCTAAAGCAGGCCTCTAGCATTCTCCAACAACTCTCGAGGCAAATGGCGTATCTATCGAACTGCTTGAAACAACTCACCATGACCCGTCCCTTTCCTCAAGAGCCAAGGGTGATGATTCAAACAAAACCCTTTAGCACCGACTCGAATGACAAAGCAGTAGTACCTGATAGTACTATTGAGTTCCCTGATCCTAGGGAGTTGAGCACCTTGCATCCAAAGTTCGTAAAGCATGAATAAGGTGATCGGGATCCACTCGTTCCAATATCGCGGCCCCAGCAAAGCAAAACTCAACTACTCCCTGGATGTTAAGACAGCCCACCAAGACACCCGTTCTTTAATCGACGACAATGCACTAGAAGACAATTCACTCCTCTCCCCGGGTCTCTATCCCAAGTATTGACGATCCTCCAGAAAAAGGGCTTGCTTTCCACTAAGCCGAAGCGGCTTAATCCTAAGCAATTCTCCAACTACGACCCATCCAAAAAGTGTGACTATCGCTTGGGAGAAGACAATCACTTCATTGATGATTGCTATGTTCTAAAGCACAAGGTTCAGGATCTCTTAGATACTGGGGTATTCACATTTCATGCTTCGTGGCTCTATCAAGGCCGAAACGATCTTCTCATAGTTCCAAACATCCGGACTACACCCCCGAGTCCTGCAAGAATGATACATGAAGAGAAGGAGGTGATCGACACTTTGGAGCAACCGAACAGCAAGTTTGATTATTCTGTGAAATACTCGGCTCCCCCCGAGCTTCTATGTTGACCCTTGTAACATTGTCCTAGATGGATGGGGAGGTATGGATAATCCAACACCTCTAATGACAGAAGATCATGATGTTGCAATGGAGGGAATCACTGCCCCGTTCGATAATTTCTTTATTGGAACTATTAAGAAAAGACCGTTGGATGGAATGGGCACTGGCCTGCAAGAGTAACATCTTTACTTTTTTTTGCACACTCTCCTGCGTGGGAATTTTTACTACTTTCTAGGACTTGCCCTGTCTCGGGAGCTACTTTTTAGGATTTTTCACTTCTAGGACTCACCATTGCAATTTCCATTCAATAAATGTAATTCATTTGGTGATAATCAATGAAATTACAAATTATTTTCATTTTTTAGGGCACGTTGAGGTATATCAAACCAGCCCGGTGATGATATCCAACCAATAAAAAAAATATATAGTCCAAGGAGAATTTTGAGGCTTGGGCTTCTTTATGCTCTCTCGTGTTAAAACCTTTTTGAAAAAAAAATTCCAAAAATTTTAAAAATAAAAAGAAAAATAAAGTAAAAAATACATGGTTTAGCCTTGTTTATCCTTCTGAACCCCCTACTTTATATTTTAGGGGCAATCTTGTGACACGTGAGGGTATGGGAACGGTCCAATCTGATGAATTATGTGCCGTCGAGCCTGATCTTGATGACACCGATGAACTCGAAGATTCCTCGGACCTTTAGAGCGATCTAGAGCGACATAAAAAATCCAAAATTCTCACATCAGACCAAATTGTCATTATTAACCTAAGTGATTCAGGGAAGCCTAAAGAGGTGAAAATAGGGGCAACCCTTCCCAAAAGTGAAGCAAAGCACCTAGTTCAACTGCTGAAGGATTACCATGATATCTTTGCCTGGTCGTACGCCGATATGCCGGGTTTAGACCCCTTCTATTGTGGAACACGGTTTGCCTACTAATCCAAGCATGCTGCCCAAGAAACAGAGGCTACGGAAAACCAAGCCTGAGCTTTCGAAGAAAATAGAAGAAAAGGTCATGAAGCTCTTGAAAGTAGGACTCATCAAAGTTACCCAATACCCCAGCTGGGTGGCCAACATCATGCCAGTCATGAAGAAGGATGGCCAAGTTCGGATTTGCATCGATTATCGCAACCTAAACGAGGCCAGCCCTAAAGACGACTTCCCATTACCACACATAGACATTCTAGTAGACAGTACTGCTAAATTCGAGCTATTTTCCTTCATAGATGGTTTCTCGGGTTATAATCAGATAAGAATGAAAGATGGCGATAAAGAAAAAACAACGTTCATTACCCCTCGGGGGACATTCCACTACAAGGTCATGCCCTTCGGCCTTAAAAATGTCGGGGCAACCTTATCAACGGGCAACGGTGACGCTTTTCCATGACATAATGCATAAAGAGATCGAGATCTATGTCAATGATATGATTGCCAAGTCTCGACCCGGAGAGAGTCATATTAATACCCTGAAGAAGTTGTTCGACAAACTCCGTGAGTTTAAACTCCGTCTCAACCCAACGAAATGCACATTCAGAGCAACTTCGGGCAAATTACTTGGGTTCATAGTAAGCAGTAAGGGCATTGAAGTCAATTCCTCCAAAATGAAGGCTATATGTGAGCTACAACTCCCATCGACCATGAAAGAAGTGTGGAGCCTCCTGGATAGATTGAACTACATAGCCTGTTTTATTTCTTAGCTCTCTGAAACTGCTAAGCCATTCTTCAAACTTCTAAATAAGAATGCTCAAGTGGAATGAGACGATGATTGTCGGGAAGCGTTTAACAAACTAAAGCGGTATTTAATGAAACCACCAGTGTTAGTTCCACCAATACCAGGCTAGCCTTTGATCCTTTACCTCACGATTCATAGCGAGTCTCTAGGTGCGATGCTAGCCCAGAAAAATCCTGAAGATAGAAAAGAGCGAGCCATTTATTACTTAAGTAAGAAGTTTACCGCCTCAAAGTTGAATTATCTTGAAGCCGAGAAGACTTGCGCTGCACTAGTATAGGTGCTCCATAGGCTGCGACAATATACATTGCATCACCAGACTTTGCTTATGACTGAGAATAATTCCATCAAATATTTTCTTGATTAACCGGCTTTAGTAGGAAAGTTAGCCAAATGGAAGATTTTAATTTCAGAATTTGATGTCCGGACGATGCCACAAAAGTCAGTTAAAGGATGAGTAATTGCTGATGTGTTAGCCGAATATCCTGGAATCCCTAATAATGATGGATATTCTCTAGAAGATCGCATTTTGGTAATAAATAAAGACGCATGGACCATGTTTTTCGATGGAGCCGTAAACTTGGTTGGTTCTAGCACTAGGGCAGTTTTAATATCCCCAGATGGACAATATTATCCAGCAGCAGCAAAGTTGGTGTTCCCCTGTATTAACAACATAGTCGAGTACGAAGCTTGCATCCTTGGACTCCAAGTAGCGGTTGAAATGGGGATAACCAAGTTGAAAGTATCTGGTGATTCCGCTCTGATTATTTTTTAAACTATAAGAGAGTGGAAGACAAGAGACACCAAACTAATACTGTACCATGAAAACCTCGAAGAAATCAAAGAGGAATTCGAGGATATCTCTTTTGAGTACTTGTCGAGATCCCACAATCAGTTCGCTGATGCGCTAGCTACGTTATCATCTATGCTGCAAGTGACTGGTGGATTAGAGGTAGAACCCTTGAAGATCGAAGTCTTGACAAAACCGACCTACTGTATGGTTGTAACTGAAGAACTTGACGAAAAGCCATGGTATTACGATATCATAAATTACATCCACAGACAAGAATTTCCTGAGGGAAGTCCCGGCTGACAGGAAATACATAATGAGAATGGCTTCAAAATTCTTTGTCAGTGGTGAAAAGCTATACAAAAGATCCTATAATTCGATCTTGCTGAGGTGTGTGGATGCAGCAGAAGCTACCAAAATCATTCAAGAAGTACACGAAGGGATATGTGATCCACACATGAATGATCACATGTTAGCTAAGAAGATCATGAGGTTGGGTTATTATTGGCCCAGTCTTGAAAGTAACTGCATCCAATATGTTCGAAGATGTCATCGCTGTCAGGTTCATGGGGATAAAATAAATGTTCCCCCGACATAATTACATCAGTTGTCCAAGCCACGGCCCTTTTCAATGTGGGGCATCAATGTGATTGGCCCAATTAATCCCAAGGCATCAAATGGACACCAATTTATCTTGGTCGCGATTGATTATTTCTCCAAATGGATTGAGGCGGTATCTTATGCAAACATCACTGCAAGGAATGTTGTAAGATTCATCCGACAAGACATAGTCGCTCGTTATGATATCCTCAAGGCTATTGTCACTGAGAATGAGACAAATTTGAACAACATGTTCATAGATCAGTTGTTCAATGAGTTCAAAATCCAGCACCTGAATTTATCTCCTTATCGTCCACAGATGAATGAAGCAATTGAAGCCGCTAACAAAAACATCAAGAAGATCCTGGCCAAAACAGTAGAAAACTATCGTAACTGGCGAGAAAGGTTGCCATTTGCATTAATGGCGTATCAGACTTCGATCAGAACCTCTGTCGGGGCAATCCCTTTTTCCTTAGTGTATGGCATGAAAGCAGTCCTACCCGTCGAAGTAGAGATCCCTTCCTTGTGAGTCTTATCTCAGGTGGAGTTGTCCGAGGCGGAATGGATGCGACAAAAGCATGAGCAGTTGAACCTAATTGATGAGAAGCGATTAAAAGCTATTTGCCACCGTCAAACATATCTACAGAGGATAACTAGATCCTTCAACCAAAAAGTGCGTCCAAGACACTTCGAGATAAATGATCTAGTCCTAAGGAAGGTATTGCCAGTCTTTCCTGTTCCTAGGGATAAATTTGCCCCAAACTACATCGGTCCATATGTGGTTAAAAAGGTGCTCCCTGGAAGTGCCCTAATTCTCGTAGAAATGGACGGTCGTGAGTTTTCCACGCCTGTTAATTCTGATGCTGTGAAGATGTATTATCCCCGATAAGATTTAACATTTTTGTAGCAAAAGTTTTCAAGTATTTGGTTTTATATTCTAAATTACAAACATTTCACTGATGAATAAACGGTTTCATTCAATTTCAAGTTAAAATGTGTGCATTAGCTTTAAATTTTGCTTGGTTATTTTGTCAGTCTACAATATTGATTTCAAAAGGGAAATCTATTTGAACAATCTGATAACTCATGTAGAATGAATTGAATGTGTTGAATGAGATACATCAAGATGATGAAAGACAAGCCATATCCTATATACAGTCTCATGTACTAATCCTCAGTGAGTTGAGTGGAAAAATTCCATGTCTGCAAGGTAAATGGTTATCTCGCAAAAGGTACAACAACCGAAATGACGAAAGGCAGTTCATTTCTCTATCCTAAACACTATAGGTCATCCATTGTTTTGCCACTTTGAGCCTAAACACTTTAAGAAATTCTTTCAAATTACCCTTGTCAAGAACCACCTCACATCGAGGCAAATTGGAGGTAAGTCTACATTATAAGGTGAAAAATGAATAGAGATTGTCTTGCTCTCACTTACATCAATATTTGAGTATTGCTTTTTCAGATGAATTTACATGAAGTCCAAGTGCCTTAGGATGATGAAGAGCATTTCTTTCTCTATCCTATACACACTTTATCTTTTGCTAAGCCCAATTGAGCCTACAATTTTATTTCACATGGACCCGGTTGGTGATCATCCCTCACACTAGGGCAAGACAAAAGTCATCATTGTTCAAGCAGTGTATTCGGAGCGTCAATAAAAGATGAAGATCCTTGAGAGTCCAAATGTTGAGTAATTTGGTAAAAACAAGCCAAAGTGTGATTTGCCAATATATGCATTGTAGACAGTGTATGTCAAAAGTAAAAAAAAAAAAACAAGGAAGGGCAAGAAAAAGCAGTGTGCCTGGTAAAAGCAAGGCCAATGCCCTAAAAAAAAGTCGGAAAAAAATGGAGATCTTTAGAGAAAAAATGTCAAGATATGACATGTCAAAATCATGAATCTCAGTAGAGTAGTAGTTCTACAAGTCTCAAAGGAATCAAGTGACGAACTTTCGAAGCCAATGGAGCATTTACCGAGAAGACAATCCCTGGTAAAGGAGAAGACTGGTGACAATGCTGAGATGATCACCAACTTATTTATCCCAATTATACACATTTTGTGCCTAATGATCCATTCATTTCTCAACCTATAAGACTAGCCTACATTACGTCCATTGCAAAGTCTCTTCAAATTATGGCACTTGAACTAACGTAGAGTTTCAGATGTTTATAAGCCTAGCTCGAAGAAGTGCGAACAAGTCCATTTCTATCTCATTTTACAGGATTCTTGACTTGTAAATTCGGAGACAATTGCAGAGTATTTTCTTTCAATAGCCTCAACTCGAAGAGTCCCCTTTTGCTAAACTATTAACCAAGCCCACGTTATAGTCCTGACAAAGACCTCTTAGATTGGTAAGGTCGTACCGCTTACGAGAATACTCAGACCACATGATAAATGTGAGATAAAGTGATTCTCATAAAATAGCCACTTTCGATGAGGATAAGAGAAAGCCCTTTTGGACCGAAAACCCCTAATTCGACATTTTCAAGATATCTGCTTGTGAATCCGGATTGTCTTGTCATAAATTCCCCAGTGAAGCTCGGTAATGCAGGCAGATTCATGAATTATGTTTTCTTTGCCCATGCGCATGTGTTATTTTAACATTTTCTCAGGTAAAAATAGGTGCAATGCAATTAGCTATGTCATTTTTATAACATAAGAAGAATTCAGATACGTCTGCTAATTATTTTTCATCGTTTCTCTTTTCGTGTTCACTCAGTGGAATAGGAGACATGATCTCTCTCATATGTTCACCAAGTGAAATAGATGACATATCTCTTTGTGTTGTCCAGTGGAATAGACAGCACACTCCATTTCATGTTTGCCCAATGGAACAGGTGATATAGTTTCTCATCTCGTGTCCACCCAGTGGAATAGGTGGCACAACTAACCCCATGCTCACCCACTGGAACATGTGACATGATCCTTTTCGTGATTACCTAGTGGTATAAGCAACACGTCCCTTTTAATTCTTGCTTTATATCATGCGTTATTTCACTTATGTAGGAAACTATAAGTAACAGATAGGCAATCATGTACCTTGAGAACCTTACTTCCAGTAGACTAGAAGTTTGGAGATCAAGGAAGTTCATAGCATTATAAAGCTTTTTCCTTACTTGGGCATTTTTTGTGCAATCTGTATTTAAGGCTCTTTCACCGCTCTTCATGAAGTAAGAAACCTTAACATACGTTCCTTATTGTTTGCACATCACGCATCACTACATTTGAAAAATTAGAATTAAAACCCCCACCAAAAAAAAAAAGGAAGAAAATAATCATTCATCATTTTGCATGGTTTAAATTTAGGTTTCAGTCTTCGAGCAAAACCTCTGCGAGCCTCCATTCAAAGAGGGGCAACTGTTGACACCTAAATTTTGATCGACCATTTAATAATAATTTGCATAGAAAATTAGGAATTAAATTTTAACCCCTAAACAAAAATATTAAAATTGTATAGTATATTATTTAAATTCATATAGGTTAGTTGCATTCCGCATCAAACCGATGGTGGTGAGAAAGCTGAAAATTCATCGCATAAACCGAGCTCGAGCACTCGGCTCACTCAAGGGATTGGGGGCCGAAATTCACAAGTCTAAAAGGCTTTGGTTATTTTAATTTGAGCTTAAATCAGCTCGAATTAATTTAGCCCATTTAGAATTAAAACAAAATTAAATAATAAAGCCTAAGTTTAAGCCCATTAGGACTAGGAAGCCCGGTTAATTAACCTAGAATTGCGATATAAATATGTCGTTATGCGTCATAGTCAGTGGGGGTCTCATAATTTTCAAGAAGACAATCTTTAAGAGTACGAGAGATACACGTGAGCAAGAACAACAGCAAGGAGTAAGAGAGCGTCGCCTCACCACCACGCCCACGCCATCTCGCCGTCCCTGCCGCTGCTGCCCTTGCGCCGACGAGGCCCTACCACTGTTGCTTTCTTCGACGACACTACAGCAAGTGCCCCGACGTTCCTGCCATCGCCTGTATAAGGAGTTGCTTCTTCTCGTGAAGGCTGTGCTTCCACCTCTAAGGGACGCAAACCAGAAAATTCACTTACAAACAGAGAGAGACTCTTGGGTGCATGCCAAGAATAAAAAAAGATCTTAAAGCGGTGGAAAGGAGATCAAGTTTTTGGTGATTTTAGAGTGCAAGCTAATAGTGGAGAGTATAAAAGGGAGGGCAAGCACAATACCCATTCACATACAGTTTTTTCGTCGAGAACCGTGAATCACCGCGAGTCCATGTTGACCCTTCTCGGTCGAGCTCCTTCTTTGACAACGAAGAAGCACTTACTGTTTTGCAAGTTTTCAAGACCCTGTTGCTCGATCCGTGATCTACACCGATGGCCCTCACCACCGCGAGCATCACATTGCAAACATACCACCGGCTGTCGAGCGTCACTGCTAGTCACCACCACCGTTCGTCGTCCCCATTATCGTTGGCGCATCCGCCGTCAATCACCCGACATCGGTCACCGTCCCAATCCGCAAGCCCGAGTTCAAATTTGGAATTATCCGCCAATTAGGTAAGATTATCCAAATATTTCTTTTAAATATTTAATTTCTTAGTTTTCGGGTGTTTGAATATTTCATGAATATTTTGGTAGATAGCTAGATATCTTAGGATAATGTTTGTTTTATCCGCAATATTCGAAAACATTCAAAATTAGGAATTTTTCCTAATTTGACAATGTATCTAGACGACTATCCGACATTATCCCTAAGGTACGATACGCGACGATACGGAAAATCGTTATCTTATCCATAATCACTTGGATACGATAATATATTTTATTTGCTTTCCAAATTTGAATAATCAGTTTTCCGTCGATATCTATAACCCTATAGATATGACCGTTAGTTTGATTTCTTTGCCTAATTTGAATTTGATAAGAAGAATCTTGCGGATTGCGTAGATTGTTTGAACGTGGTTGTTGTCTTTGTTTAATTGTTTTCCTTTTAAATAAAGAAAATCCAAAAATATGTTAGATAGGATTTAAATTAGAAATTTTGCATGCTTAGAGAATCTTAAATATATCCAAAAGAATAAGATAATTATTTGATTTAAATTGGGATTTAGGGTAGCATATTTCCTAGTTTAAATTAAAGATTGTTTTAATCTTAGTGGATTATTTGGGATATTTAATGATTTCGAATTTTAATAAAAATCCCAAAAAAGGAATCACTTTAGGATAGATCAAATCATTTTCTCTAGGATAGATTGCATGTTAATTTGAGTAATTTTTAATTCTGAATTTCATTTGAAATTACCAAAAATAAATCATTTGTCCGTCATTGGAATTATGTCACGTTGTCACATGACATATAGTTTGCACGTTAGGCTGCATTAATCGCATGTTAATTTTTGCACGTTATTACATATAGGTTAGCTTTCATTTAAATAAGTGAAAATCCAAAAAAATGTTGAGTGAACTGCTTGTTAATTAGAAATCATATTAGAATTGTTGATGTGATTTTCTAGCTAACAATACAGATGCTTACGTTGCTTCGAGGTAAGTAATTCTCTAAGTTTTGCAATTTATTTAATGTTTTGATTATTTGGTGATACTTTGATGGTTTGCGCATCCGTATGATCACCTTACATGCTAGTAACTAAGTTAAAATGAATCTAAACTGTCTACCAAAACATTTTTTTGAAAAAAAAAGGTACCGAAAGGGCATTAGACTAAATCTAACGTAACTAAGTCTCCGACCTTAGAATCTCTAGTTCGTAAAAATAAAACATATCCATATGTTTTATTTAGATTTCTAATCGACCTATCATAAATAGATTAGTGGCGACTCCAAGCATGAAAACATTTGCATGTTAAGAACTTAAATCTTAAGTTGCGAATTGATAAGGGTTGGAAGGGTTCGAGTTAAGTTTAGTCTTAATAATCCATTAGCCTGAGAAATTTTAGGTCGCGACAATCTTTCTGGTCAATTTTTGCCGTGAATTGCTCACGTGACGGTGTGCCACATCTTCTCAGTCGGTAAATTAAAAAAAGAAGAAGGAAATCACTGTTTCCAAGTCTTCTCAGTTGGTAAATTAAAAAAAATGTAGTTAAATAAATTTAAAGGAAATTCGTAATGCGAAACTAGTTGATAACTTGACGGAAAAAGATTTGATAAATCACTTAACTAAAAGTTAGTAATTTCATATAAGAGTCAGTAAATTTAAGGCGTAATTAGGAAATGTTAATTTTTTGTAAAAATAGAAAAAATGATAATTTAAAGAAAAATAAACTTGGTAAGTAATAAAATGAGAGGTGATAACCTAAAACTAGTTGGCAACTTAATAAAAAAAATTGGTAAGTTGGGTACTTTCAAAGAAAAATAGTAAATTTAAGGCATTGTTATGAATGAAAAAAATGTATGTAAATGATTAGAAAATTTGCAAATTTAAAAAATAAATAAACATTGATAAGTAACCCAAATGAAAATCGGTAACCTAAAAGTGTTAAGTAGTAATTTCATGGACAGAAAATTGGTGAGCCGCACTAATTTAGGTTGGTAATCTCTAGAAAGAGTTGAGACCCAAAAAATCTCCAGAAAGAATTGTAGAAGTATTGGGTTGCAAATCAATCCAAATAAATTTGTTAACGCGATAGAAAAGTAAATAATTAAAAAAAAAAAACTTTAGTAAGTAAACCAAATGAGAGTTGTGACCCAAAAATAGTTGGTAAGTTAATCTAACAAAAGTTAGAAAATCACTTTAACATGCAGAAAGGAAAAAAAAAAAAAGAAAAGAAAGATGATCAGTTAATACAAAAATTGATAATCTACAATTATAGAAAATGTTGGTAATTTCATAAAAGTGTAGGTATGTTACCAACAAGTTACCCGAAAAAAATGTCTTTTTTACCAACTGTTTTTTACACTTACCAATACTTATCGAAATTTACCACTACAAAAAAGAAATTATCTTTTTGGCCACAGAACCATAGAATTATGTTGGTTCCCAACTTTTATTAATTAGCTAAAACGATTCAAGGCCGACAAATTTTGACACAAATTAATTCGTTTGAATACTATAATACGGCAAACCAAAAGGTGACACACATTGGCACGAGTTTGATATGCATAAGCTCTTATAGCATATAATAAAATTTTAATGTTCTTCAGTGACACGAGTGCAACAGCCAATTATGACATGTGAACACAAATTAATCTTCCTTACAAAATCCTAGAGTCACTCGGGAAGTACTTATTAATTTATCAAAGGCAAAAGTTGTTGTCCCGTAGAATTTCTAAAGCTTAATCCTTGGTATCATTTCATCAACATGGGTTTTTCATTCATCCAAAATTGACAAAACAATGAAGAGCAAAATTGCCAACAAAATTGGGCAGTTGCTTTCTGCCTTTTGCACTTATAAGAAATTGCTAACGAATTTATTAGGCTTGGAAAACATGTATCCCCAAGTTATACATTTTACAACAGGTGGAAATTATCCATCCAAAAAAATTATAAAGAAATAAAGATTAACTCTTTTGTGCTCGTAAACTGTGTATTGATTCCTTTCAATCTCTCTACTGACAACTGCTCAATTCCCTTCACAAGCATCCTTTCCATGTAACACCAACTATTTACGATCAGCAGCAACAGCAGATCGATGGATACGATCAGCAGAATGACGCGGAGGCACGCCCATGGCTGATCGACCCGCGAAGGCCTTGGTGCTGGTGGTGCTAGCGGGGGTATTGCTTCCAGGAGTGTAGCCACCGCCGTTCCCAGGGCTCGGGGTCGCACCCGCTTGCAAGATCTGGAGAACACTTAGACTAGGCTCCTTATCATTAGCTGGTGTTCCTTCGCGGCCCTTAATCAGAACCCGGCACGCCTCACCTGGTCGCATTGATGTTCCCATCAAAAACAGCAAAATCATCACGCCAACTGCTACTTTTGAAGTTAGGATGTTCTTCATCCTTGGCTGATTTCTAATAATTTCCGGTGATCTTCTTTTCTTGGTTGTTGCAAGTTGTGTGTATATGTGGGTACGATGAAGATAATTTGTCTGAGGATGTGTAGTATTTATATTGTAAACCACCAGCAATTGCCTTGATGCTTCTTGCTTTGATTCTTCTTCTCTTGATCAAAATTGTTGAACGGACCTGAACTTTTTGAATTTTGGACTGCCACGGTTGGAGAACCAGCTTTGGAATTTGACTTCAATGGATATAGAGAGGGAAAACGAAAAAGAAGAAAACTTTGAATTGGCCGTCAAGGAAGACAATTTAACCGTAAGTTGTTACAGTCGACTACAATGGATTTTTTTTTCTTTTTTTTGGTAAGGGACTACAATGGATGGTAAATTGCGGTAATTTCAAAAAAAAAACAATGCCAACTTAACATTGAGTGACAATTCTAACCCGAACTTTTTTTGTTTCAATAAAAAGCATCAACTTTTACTCAAGTCCAAATCCGCCTCACATAATATAAATTTGCAAATTGTTTAGGCCATATTTGTGACTTAAATGAAAATTTGTGATTTTTTATAAGACAAAAAAAAAAAGTTCGAGTCTAAATTGTCACTCAAGGTAAGTTGGTGCTTTTTTTTTTTTTTTTGGAATTAAGCCATGTTAAATTTGATAAAGCAAAAAAAAAATCTTAATAAGTTCCACGGTCTCCTTAATACTTTAAATTTTGGGATATTTTTATATTAAATGACTATAATTCTAGCTCTTCTGTAATATTAGGCCATCTAATTACCATTCCATCCAAATTGTAAGAGATTTCCATATATATCCAGACAAAAAGTCAATTCTCTTACTTAATTCTCCGGAATGTCTGCTTCTTCCTCCAACTCCTTTGCATTGATTCGATGTAGTCATCTTACTTTTTCTTGTGGTCAAAGATATTAAATCTAATAATTTGATAATATGAAACTTGCAATGTCACCTATTGGACCGGGAAAATAACTTACATTGCTTCCATATGATTGGCGCAGACATGGCTATACAACAAAATGGAAATTTAAAAATAAAAGACCCGCGTGTTTGGACCGGAAGCGTACCAAGCGCAGTACGCGTGGTGATGGCATGTGAAGTGTCCGTGTTGAATAACTAGTTAAGAAACATCTCTGTTAGTAGTGTAGTTGACGCAGAACGAACAAAAAAATGTTAAGAAAATACTCACAAGGCTCGAAAGACTATATTTAAGAGTTTTGCGTAAAACAAAGGGAAGGCAATTTAAGTGATCATCAGTTGCGTAAAACTTAAATCGGGAAATATGCATGTTGAACCCATTTTGTCAAGACCCACGGTGGTCAAACACGAACTAATTTCATGAATTCAAACGGAAGACAAAGAGGATGAGTTTGAATGAATAAAGTGCGACAAATGCCCAGACATGAAGATTCCTTGTCCATTTCAAAGACGGCAATGTGGGGTTACAAACAAAGTTAATGTCTCGATCACATTTGTAGATACATTCTCTTCCACCGACGCTATGTAAACCCTAAATTAAACCTAGAATTATAGTTCTCTATCTTATATCATCCGTCAAATGCGGTCCTTTATATCTTCCTTTTTGCAATCAAGCCCTCAAGCTATCTCTAATTATGTAATCAAGTTCTCCTGTTAATTGCCGCCAAGAGTGTCGACATCCAAATCTTGGCTATCTTAGTTAGTTATTTATCACAATAAAAATTAGGGATCGAACTCAATCCCTAAACAAAGATATTAATATTGCGTTGCACTTAAACATTGAGGCATTATGCACTTTATTGTTTCATACTTAATAAACTTCATCGACTCGGTCACGGATTGCATTCGAATTGGCCCGGCATGATAGATGGGCTTGAACTCAGGCCCCAAATTCATTTGAAACTCTAAGACCAAGCCCATTTGATTCAAGTCCTATTGGACTTCGGCTAGCCCGTACTTCAATGGACCTTGACCGAATTCCACACGTGCCTTGCATGTGATTAGGGAACTGGGTTTTGATGAAGCTTGATGGGCAGCAACGCAAATTTGTTTTGAAAAATTGGGTGAACATGAAGGTAAGAAAACTGGCCACCATTAGCACTGGGGAAAGAATTACTGGTCAAAATTCACTTATGGGAGTTCCCTGGGCATGTTCACCGTTCACGGCAAAGGAAGATTTCAATATGGCTCTTATGTTTGGCAAACGTTTCAGCAAACAAAAAGCATTGTGGGCACACTAAAAAAAGGTGGAATGCAGCAGATTATTTCTTGACATAACACAAAGCTAGTTGCCAAATTTGAAAAGGTCGAATGAGAGAAGAATGGAAACAGGAGAGAAAAGTTATCTTTCTTTGCAAAAATTCAGCAAGATTCAAAGCAATATTCTGCATGATTCACGGCCAAACGGAGACAAGCAGATCGCGTATATGAGAAATCTAGCAGACACAGCAAGATTCAATGCAATATTTTGGCCATTAGTGTATTAGGGTTTGATTGCATATTCATGCATACTCACGCATTTCACATGGTTTTGCATATATCCTTTTGAGTTGAAATTTGTAGAATCCTTGTTTCAATGGGCGATAGTGAAGCTTTACTTTTGCTGGCTAAGTGTATGCGGGTTCCTTAATATGCTCAAGGTAATTTATTTACTGCTTTGATTATTGAGTCTTGCGTTATTGTTTGCGCATCCCCATGATTATCTTTCACATATTAGTGGTTTAGGATTAAAACCGATCTAAACATTTTCGAAATAAAAGAGAAAATATACCTAAAGAGTGTTAAATTAATCTAGCATAATCAAGTTTCAATATCCATGAATCTATGGTTCTTAGAAGAAAAATGTACTTCGCATTTTACTTAGTTGTCTAATCAATCCATAACTGCGGCTCCAAAAGATAAGTTTAACAATGAGGTTATATTGAGTATCGAATTGCGATTGGTATAAACGTAGGAGATTCCCCGCTGGGCATAGGCACCATCTCTTTTGAGTGTAATTGTTCGTGCCCACTTAGTAATTAATTAGTCTTCCCAAGTGGTTTGCGACAAAAATTAACCATTGAAACTGCTGACTTACAATTTTAATACGATGAGACTTAGATGGCATGGCTATTTTCCTATTTCGAAAATGCTTTATGTAGACTTTATTGTTAATAAGAATAATCGATGTATCAGAAGCTTGTAAAAGGAAGTAAACAAAGGGAAAGAGACAGGAGGGTTGATACTCAGGAAGGGGTGACGATCACATAGTTGTCAACGTCTGGGAGCTTAGCGTAGTCTTCAATGTTTCGCAGGTCACGTATGGCTAGCTCATCCTCTAGATTTTAAAGCTGCTCGTCCATATTTCAAGTCTCGTTATCATCTATCACTACTTTGCTTTTTCGTTTTGATGAGTTAAAAGGGCGTTGCTAGTGAGCTCTTTGCACGTTTATCAAGTCTTATCCTCGTTACAAAATATTCAATTTGAATCATAACTACTCCGCATCCCCCATAATTCGAAGATCTGAAATTAGTGAGCCTATTACTGTTATCCCACCAAGATGTTAACAGTTTGGAAATCTTTTCACACTAAATATGTCGCAATTTGGCAACTTAACAAAAATTATTCAAAACTTCACTTATTACATACCTCGAACTGATGAGTTCTATGCATGGCTTAGAGCTCGGTGAATTGCTAAGAGTATTGTACCGGTATCGAGCTCCCCCAAAAGTCTGTCTAATGCTTGGGATTTTGTCCGTGGTTTGGTTTCCATTTTACATAGGTCATATTTTCTTATATCTCTAGTTGGAGGATATGTCCCCTCATCATACTGGCAGTTTATAAGCTTATGGACCCACTCACTTAAAAACTTAATTGAATACAAATGTGGGACAAAGTTTATGTTGATAATGCACTAATCAAAGACAGTTTCCTCAGACGAAGAAAAACAATGGCCCTTTTTTTATACATTGCCGGCTAAGGGGAAGCTTTCTTTTTGGGGGCACGTGGTTTTCTTGTCCTGTGCCTTATGTTCTTCAAATTACAACACAATAAAGATAATCAAGTTCAATGTCGATAGTTCATGTCATATAAAAATGTTTATACCTTCGCTAAATCATTGTATAAGAAAGATACTTTGATTGTTTAAGTAAGGTTTAATATTACGAAAAACCCCAAACTAATATATCTGTGACAAATTTACCACAAATTAATTTATTGACCATAAAAAATCACAAACTGGTACACATATGATAAATTTACCCCAAACTAATATTTTGACCTCAAAAAACCTCAAATTGGTACACTTGTGATAAATTTACCCTCCATTAAATTGGATTAATATCACAAAAAATTACAAATTAGTGAATCTATGACAAACGGAGGGGTAAAACCCCAAACTGGTATATCCATTAATTGCCACGTGTCATCCAATTCAGCAATTTGACGGTGAAATTTACTGAAACTAATAAAGAGTAAATTTGTCATATGCATATCAATTTGGGGTTTTTCATGGTATTAACTCTTTAGGTAACTATTGCTTCTCAATGTGTTCAATAATCTTTAATATAAAAAAAAGCTTTATGTGTTTAAATCTTTTCGCTGACTAGTAATCCGATATGCAATAGTAGTGACAATTTTTTATATGGATAACTTTTCACTTTCCTTTGTAACGTTCAGTAAAGGAAAGTATCGGAAACTGTTTGGTCAGTAACTTTCACGTATGTGTGATATTCATGTCATTGGTGATTTTCATATACATGAAACTAACTTGCATTACTCTTAGTAACTTTTATGAGGTTAATAATTTTCATAAACTCTTGACATTCACATGTAATTAATAATTTTCATGTATATCGAAATAACTTTTGATACGCCAGGTAGTTTTAATATTGGGAAGTAACTAATTGAATGTAGTTTGTATGTTTAAAACGTTTCATTTACTGGTAATATTCTTATGGCATTAGTAATTTCCGTGCACATAAGTAATTTTTATGCACATTGGGCGTCAATGTTGGAAAACTATTGATTGGACGCTTCCCAATTTGTTGATAGAACGTCACTGAATAAGAAGATTGCTAAGAAATTTATAAGACTTACACGATTAAATTGAACAAGACATGTTTCACCAAGTTACATACTCAACACAATAATAAATGGAAATTGATCATCGGAACTCTTATGCAATTTATTCGTGTGAAATGACTATATCATCGGTTTCTATGAACCTCTATACTTGGAGCTACTTATTGGTCTCTAGGAATTTCATTGCCACAACACAGACATTCCTACTGATAAGTATTCTTTGGTGACCTCCAACAATTTGCGATTGGCAGCTACGCTGAACTTAGGAATGTGACAGGAGAAACCACACGCGGAGTGGCCACGGCTCGGCCAGCGAAGGCCCTGGTGTTGGTGGTGTTTGCAGCGAGTTTAGGGCCGCCTGGAGTGTAGCCTCCAGGATTTCCGGGAGGGCGCTCCGGAGCCTTTTCCAGGTTTTGGAGAACAAGGACATTTTCCCCTTTGCCCTTAATTAGAACCCTGCATGAATCATTTGGTTGCACTAATGTTCCCACCAAAAATAGCAAAATCACACCAACTCTCAGGAACTTCTTCATCTTTTAGCTATATTACTGACTTTTTATCTGCTTTTTTGGACTAGTCTTGACAAAAAGTATGGGTGGTGTCTCTCGTATTTATATGCAAACACCAGCTTATAGTTTTAGGTGTTTCCTCGATTTTTCTGATTAAATTGTTGGACACGGGATTTTGATTTTTGACTGCCGCAGTTAGAGAAGCAATTTGGATTTGACTTCAATGGTTTAAAAGAGAGGGAATAGAAGAAGAAGAAGAAGAAGAAGAAGAAGAAGAAGAAGAAGAAGAAGAAGAAGAAGAAGAAGAAGAAGAAGAAGAAGAAGAAGAAGAAGAAGAAGAAGAAGAAGAAGCGTTAATAAGAATTTGACTTGGTCGGTCGTAGAACAGCTACTGTCTCGTCGTTGTATCATGTCCACCTCCATAGAAGAAGCGTCCACCATAGAAGAAGCGTTAATAAGAATTTGACTTGGTCGGTCGTAGAACAGCTACTGTCTCGTCCTTGACTTACTTGTCGTTGTATCATGTCCACCACGTCCCATGCACCATTGTTTCCACACGACAAATTTCAGTATGTCCAATTAATTTCCGGTTATATACTTCCACCAATTTGATGCCCACACACACATATTTCATTTCAAAGGCGCCTTAATTGAAGCGTTAAATAAATCTCACTTGAGTGTGGTTTGCGTCCGCGAGTAACAGACTCAAGTGGGGTTTGTTTCAAAAAAGGAAAAATAAAAACTAAAACCTCAAAATTTCAAAATTATGAGAAAAATTGGAACAGAATTACAAGCAGAAAGTATCATCGAAAAATTAATTGTCAATTTCTCAATCCATTAAATTTTATCGATATTAAAATCATATTAAACAAATAGATATCTGACTTTCAAAATAAAAATATATCTGAATGTGCATCACAATTTGGGAGTATGGCACTAGAGTTTAGACATGAGCTATATGTCTCAAGCTCTCGACAGCCAGACATGAAAATGTGGCAAGGGGACTCTCCAAGGCCTAACACGTACCCACCACAAATCTATGTCCTACACGCAAGACGCGGAACCTTGGGGATCGGCTCAACTTGGCACTTAGAACTCGAGAGATCGGCAGATAGATATGGGATTCTGATGCTTGGACCTTGGTCCTTGCAGCCGAACCTAAGTTAATGTGGGGGCAGACATGCGACTCCGAGGCCTAGATCCAGACTAGTATGCTTGTGTCATGGACCGCGATTCTCTCGTACTTTCATATCCTTATAAATGGTACTCGAGGTTATTAGGTGAAGAATGAGTGATGCGGAAGGGATCAATACAACTGAATTGTTGAAGTGATGTCAGGACGGTTGGTGCTAAGAGTTCTAGGATGGAATAAGTATACTCTTAAGAACTCTGAAGGCAGAATTAGCCTCCCGTGCACAAATTGGTCGAGAGCTGATGCCACTCTCCTGATGAGATCATGACAAGTCAAAACCAATTGTGGTACCTAAAGTATTATGCGTGTATCGCTTGATGAACTAGACGCTCAAGTTATGTTAGATGGTAAAATCTGATATGAGAAAGTTATTCGTTGTATCATTCTTTAAGATAACTAGGGAACGAGGGTTAGCCTGGTGTAAACGACCTATTAAGCACCGCACGAGCTATTCCATAGCCAAGAAACTCTCGGCCTGTGGCAAATGGGATTAGAGCAGCATCCCTGCAATGGGTGAGTAAGTCGAAGAAAACTTGTGGTCTACTTGATCCTACGAGGGTAAAAAGTGAATTGCCGAGGCCAAAGATGCTCGGACAAAATGCGGCATTGGTCCTTGCAGCCGAACCTAAGTTAATGTGAGGCAGACATGAGACTCTAAGGCCTAGATCTAAATTAGTATGCTTGTCTAAATATATTTAATCATTTTTTGGTAAGGAACGTTGAAATAGTAAAAAAAGTTCAATAACTATGGATAACACTTTTTAAAAAAATCTTGTAATTAAGTATTGCTGTAGTTTAGTATGCAAGCTTTTCTCATTTGTTATACAATTAATCTAAAAATGTGATTGTAGCTTTTTGATGCTACAGTCATAATGCTGAAAGTTTTTTTTATAGTTTAAGGAAATTAACGATATACATCCTTGCGAATTGCTTACCATGTAATCTTCATCTATAAAATACTAATAAAGAGTTATACGAGACACTTACTTTTAGAATAATATCCATCGCCCGAAAATTGCAGTTGAATATCCCATAAGACTTTTTTGGCTTGTATAATGTTCTTGGACTTATTTCATTAAATGTAATAAGCATCTCTGATCCACAGTTTCGGTTGCCAATCTTTCACAAGTTGCAATCTTTGGTCATAGTTGCACCATCACTAGTGGAGAGTAATGGTAATATCATGTAATTTGTTAAGTATTATCGTAACATTTTTTAGTTCGTTCGGTGTGAACTACACCTATTAACAGAGATGCATCTTAATTAGTTATTCAACATGAACACTTTGCGTGACATAACCACGTGGCACTTTACTTCTGTTGGTCCGCTTCCTGTCCAAACACACAAGTACTTTATTTTTAATTTCCAATTAGCTGTATAGCCATGCTTGTGCTAATAACAGGGAAGCAATGTAGGTAAAATTTTTCAAGGTACAAAAGGTGACATTGCGACATTAGATTTTATCTTTTGAACAAAAGAAAAGGTTAGATGCCTACACTAAATCAATCCAAAGGAGTTCGACGAGGAAGCAGAAAATCCGGAAAATTAAGTTAAGAGAATTGACTTCATGTCTAGATATATATTGAAATCTTACACACGAGAAGCAGAATACATCGAAACAAATAAAAGAAAATGATGTTGAAATACATGGAATAACATGGAATGTGTCCACACATTTGATTCGATTAACACTGGTGAATATAAGCCTTGTCCCCACCACACCATGTGTTCCGGACAAATGGATCCTAAACTGGTTGGTGATTACCTATTCCTTACACAAGTTCTTGCACATAGCAACAGTGAGGTCCGCATATAGTAAGTACAATGAGAAACCCTAGCTGCCAACCAGTATTAAACTCAGTCATGACAGTATTAGTCCGAGATAATCTCGATATGTTATCATTTGGACGTAGCGTCACTCCTCATCTCGTTCCTGTATTTGAGATATTAGCATGAAGACTTTGTCATGAACGGACATGCGCGCAAACGTACAGTTTGAATGATAACGCTTGCAAAAGTTTATATCTTAGACCTGGGTGACGGTGAATCAAGAATAGAAATTCCTAGATGGAATGCTTCGGAGCAAACGGGTATTCGTATGCTGCTATGCCGCTGTTCCTCTTTTTGCTTGTTGAGAAATTCCTTTTTCCTGGTCCGCGATGTAGATGCTATGTGTCGTGTGGAATACTTGAGTTCTTGGATAGGATACTAAGAAAAACAAATGTTGACTTTCTCAAAGATGGGCATAGCTACAATGTGTGGAATTCCAATTCAAGTCAAGTCCCTCGTTCCAACGAAATGTAACAAATACGCAATAGAGACGACGTCCATCTCCATACAATATTCAAGAGCATTGTCTCTACGATCAGGGTCAGCGAATTTGAATGACGCGAGTCCAAAACAACAAGCCCCAGTCTGACAACATGGAGCTTTCCAAAACGTATGGTCCTACAATTATACCTAAGAAAAGGGGAATTGCAAATAGTGTGGAATTCCCATTCAAGTCCAAAAGTCACATTCAAACATATGTACCAATTACGCACAATAGCAACAAATGCTCATCTAGGCAATCTCAATATTCAGGAACATGTCTCAACATTCAGCATAAAAGAACCGGAATGACTAGTTCAAATAAAAAGATTTTCCTTAATCTTGTTGTCATTTTGCTCATGATGGAAACAAAGAGTTCATGAATAGACCCAGCGTGCAGTGTCGGGCACGGACAACATGTGTGCTCCTGTCTGTGCAGTATGAAAACTTTGTGGGTTATTGGCCGGCGTTGACTTATGCTTCACCAACGTATAATTTGGTACTTCGATCATTTTTTCTTTTTCTTCGGTCACTGGTCACGAGATTCGTGAGTTTTAAAAGTTAATGGGGAGTCCATTCAAACTTAAACCGCTCGATTCGACCACACAGGTTCATTAAGTAAACAGAAGAAAGGGTTAATTGCTATTTTGTTTCTGGTCAACATGAGAGTATTTCAGCGGTATGAATGTTGTTTGAGCAGCTAGCAAAAGAGACGGCAATGCGGCAATTGATTAAGAAAGGGACTCTATTTACGTACGCATTGGTTAAGCATGGATGCGACGATTAAGCAAGTTAATTCCTGCGGTTTTGATGAAAGCGACCGAGTGTCACATTGTAGCCAGTACAATGCATTTGTATGAGGACTCCATTTGTATGTCCCTTGTTCCCGGTTATTGTTTAATTATATAGATTTTTATGATCATTGATCTTAAATTCATTTAGTGTTATATTTTGAGACTCTGTAGATTTCTAATTGGAGATATACAATACATAAGATTTGAACATACAGTCGAGTTTGCAAACTTGAGATTGTTCATTATATATGAAACATAAGGCTAGCGTTTATTGCAAAATACTATGGCGAGTTGCAAGTACAAGACGGTAACTGCGCATTTGGAATATACGAAACTCCGCACCAAGTTTAGAACGGATTTGTTTATCACAAACACATAAGAGCTTATCACGGCTGAGGTTAAACTTTTTAAAAGGTTCAGCAATGTGAAACTGTTTTCATGATCAGATTTGGCTGCATTTCATACCATCAAAACTTACCAGGTGATTCAACTTCTGTGAGGATGATCCAATTCTATGAACTCGAATAGGAGGATCTAGCATCATCCATGAAGAATTTGGGTAGATTGGCTGAAATATACTAAAGAATAAATAACTGATATATGTAAACATCTGATAATGCTAGTGCTTTTCATAATATTAAGTACGTTTTTCTCTAATCCCCTTCTATACTATCTATAGTTATGATTTCAATGATGTTAACAATTCAAAAGTTTTAAAGATAAAAAAAGAAAAATTTCCTTGATTATAGCTTATACCATCTGGCCTCAATTAACTTCCACTCGCACCCTCTTATTTCAAAATTACTGCAGTTTGTTTAAGATTTTGCACTTTCTGATTACTTTGATATTTTCTAATTCTGCATCGAAGTTAGATCCCTTTATAAAGATCGATAAATTCATATAAGAATTTTTAAATTTAAAAGTTGATAAAAAAGACAGCTAAAATTTGATTAAAGATAAGATATCGATAACTTGTAAGCCATCAAAACAAATTAGTAAAATTCATGAAAGTGTTGATAAATTACCAGCAAATTATTGAAAGATCAAATGATCGTTAATTTTTTTCTGCCACTTATAAAGCTCTCTTATAATTTTACCGATACGAAAAAAATAGTCCATAGAGTTGCATCGTCCTTACGAACGACATAGAATAACCGTTTCTCCTGCCACAGGCCTCTACTATAGAATTGTCCTTGTTCCCGACTTTTCATAATTAGCTACAGCGATATAGGGTGGCAATTTTTGCACAGATTAATACATTTAAACCCTATTATATGGCAAATCCAAAATTGACACGCATTGACATGAATTTACTATATACGTAAGTTAACACGATAAATAAAAATTTAATGTTTGTCAATGATAGGGGTACAACATCGAGTTATGACACATGAACACAACTTAATCCTCCATACTAAATCCTTGAGTCACTTAGGAAGTGCATATCTTAATTTATCACACGCAAAAGTTGTGTCCCATTGAATTTCTCTAGCTTAATTCTTGGTACACACCAAGAAATATACTTGGCGCAACATTTGCTTTGTTACCATTTCAACAACACTCGGGTTTTTCATCAATCCCAAATTCATGAAACAATGAAGAACGAAACTGCTAACAAACTCGGGTTGTGACTTCGAGCCTTTATCACTAAGAAAAAACTGCTAACAAATTCATTAGGCTTAAAGGATTAAATCGAACTAATTAAGCACGTTTACAAAGTTAAACATTCCACAACAGATGGAAATTATCCATCCGAAAAATTAAAAAAAAAAAAGGAAAAATAGAATTATTCGTTTGTGCTTCTAGACTGTGTAATGGTTCTTCTTCAATCTTTTTAGCTTGCAACTACTCAATTCCCTTCACAAGCGTCCTTTTCATGGAGAACCAACTATTTACGAGCAGTAGCGACACCAGATCCAGAAACACGATCGGAAGAACCACGTGAAGGCACGCCCACAGCTGATCGGCCCGCAAAGGTCTTGGTGCCAATGGTGCTAGTGGTGGCGCTGCTTTTGGGAGTGTAGCCGCCGCAGTTCCCAGTGCACGGGGTCGGACCCTTTTGCAGGGTCTGGAGAACAATTAGACTCGGCTCCTTATTACCAGCCCGTGCTCCTTCATTCCCTTTAATCAGAAGCCGGCACGCCTCACTCGGTCGCATTGATGTTCCCATCAAGAACAGCAAAACCATCACACCAGCGGCTACTTTTGAAGATAGGATCTTCTTCATCCTTGGCTGGTTTCCAACAATCTATAACTTTCTCCTGTTTTGGTTGCTGCAAGTTGTGTGTCTATTTACTTTGTGTGTGTAATGAAGAGAATGTGTCCGAGGAGGCATCGTTTTTATATTGTGCCATTGCCCAGCTACCAGCAATTGCTTCGTTTCTTCTTCTCTTGATCAGACCTGTTGAACGGGCATGGGATTGTTGAATTCTTGATTGCCACGGTTATGGAGAACCAGATATGGAATTTGACTTCACTGGTTATAGAGAAAGAAGAAGAAGGATTTGAATTGGTCGTCAAGGAAGACAAGTTTTCATTAAATGAATATAGTTCTAGGTTTTCTGTAATATTTGGCCACAATCTAATTACCATTCCATCCAAATTTTATATATATATAATTTGTGAAATTCCAATTCTAGTCAAGTCTCTCGTTTCAACGAAATGTAACAAATACGCAACAAAACTGACGTTCATCTCAATACAATATACACGAGCATTGTCTCTACATTCAGAATTAAAGAATTTGAATAACGCAAGTTCAGATAAACGAAGCCCCAAGCCGACCAAATCGAAGCTTTCCAAAACATGTGGTCTGACAATCATACCTAAGAAAACGGGCATTTCAAATATTGCGGAATTCCAATTCAAGCCCGAAAGTCTCATTCAAACCTATGTAGCACAAACGCCCAAAAAAAGCAAACGCTCATCTGAGTAGTCACCAATATAGAGGAACATGTCTCAATATTCAGCACCAAAGAACCTGAATGACAAGTCCCAACCCAAAGGCTTCCCAAAAATCTTGTCGACGCGTTGCTCATGGTGGAAACGAAGGGTTCATGTATCGACCCAGCAGGGCTAGCATGCAGTGTTGGGCACGGACAACACGTAATGTTCTTAGAAGCTGCCTCATGTTTTGCTTGTGTGCTCGTCTTCTGCAGTATGAAAACTCTTTGGTTTATTGGCCCGCGTTAACTTACGCTTCGCCATACTATGTTTTCTTTTTTCTTCGGTCACCGGTCACAAGAATCGTGGGTTTTGAAATTTAATGGTGACTCAATTCAAACTTTTAAAGCACTCGATTCGTCCACACAGGATCACTAAGTATAAATTAAAAAATAAAAAATAAAAAAGAGGGTCAATTACTGATTTGTTCTGTTTAACGTGGTGAAATTTTCTAATCAAGAAAGCCGATACCCGAACCCTATATTTATTACTATTAAATTGTCTTTGTTTCCTTGATAATCCCAAAGTGGTACAGTAAGTATACATAATTACCATTAGGATTTGAAACAGTTTTGGGGATTTTTTAAGTTGCCTTTACTATATAAAATACTATGGCAGGTTGTGGGTACGGGAACTGACTATTTTTAGTGAGGCAGGTTTGGGATATTATTATTAAAAACTATAATGGGTTTGGGACGGGTAACGAAAGTAGTAAAAAAAAGTTTACTGGGAGGGATTTGGCATGCCATCCCGTCCCGCTTCTATCCAATTTTTTTTTTTTTTTTGTGAATTTTAGCTTCATTAATGTTTACACTCACGGTTTGACAACAGTTCCCAACAGTACAGTTTTATCATATTTAGTCACTCAAACGAGGATTGGTAACCCAAAATGAGTTGATAATTTAATCGAAAAGAATATACATGTCACTCAGATAAAAATTGGTAAATTCATAGAAGAGGTTCCAAATTGAAGCGTAGAGAAGGAAGACAACTAAAATTTAGTATAAGATAAGAAGTATCGATAATTTTTCTAAACTGTAAAAAAGAGTAAATAAAATACAAGAAAGCATCGTAAATTATCAATAAATTGTCGACAAATCAGATTGACCGGTGTGGTCACATCGTCCTTATGAACGACACGGAATGACTAATTCTCCTAGCGCAGGCCTCTACTCGGCGCAAAACAACGACAGAACAATAAAAAGAATATCAAAAAAAATAGCAGCCAATGTCGTTTCCTCCTTGTTCCACGTTACTCGACTTGACCTCTTTAATCCTAATATTCAAACCAATAGAAAAGAACTTAATGAATTATAATCACATTGTATCAAGAAGGTTTCTCCTCAGGTGACGCGCTCGTCATGTGCATGAAACATATAAATACTCGTATTCAATTCTTGCCTTTGACCCATTCATTTTTGTCACAATTTTCTAATCATCTCAAGCACAGAAAGTCAACATTCAAAACACGCCCCGAAAGAATGACCCCCGTTCGAATCAAATTCCTAAGTCCTTGAACAACGACATCATCTGTTGACCCACTAAAAACAATGAAGTTCCTGAGGGCAATTCTAGTTGCCTATTCTCGTGCTTCTGCTGCCGAGGTCTGAACCCAATGAAGCGTGCAGATTGCTCCACCAAAGAGAGGCCGCCTTGCACGCAAACCAGGAACTTCACGGGCCACGACGCAGCGGCTCCTCCGGTTCGTCATGCCAATGACAGAGATGGTTTGACCTGGCCCGGTCGCGGATCAGAAATGGACAGAGTATTGATCTACAAGGACTTCAAGTTGCAACACTAACGATTTTTTCATTGGAAATCTCTCTCTCTCTCTCTCTCTCTCTCTCTCTCTCTCTCTCTCTCTCTCTCTCTCTATATATATATATAGATATATACATTTGTAGAGAAAATATCTTCCTAAATATTTCTAGATAATACTAGATTTGGCCAATCTATTAGCCACATATTCCTATTCAATATATCTTAAAAGAAAACATACAGATATTTAAGGGGTAACGTAGAAAATCTATAATTCTTGGAGAAGAGAGTAAGTGCAATTCTCCGTACGCAATTTTCGCTCGTGCTTCATCATCAGCTGCCCTGTTCTCCCCCTCGGTCCAAGAAGATGCTTTTTGGTTCATGACCACGGATCACGATCACATAGCATTCATATACACACCTTGTACTCGATCCAGCTAGTGTTTAATCATCACATTTTGATAGCCTCATCATGAATAATGCATCCCGTTCGAGCTGATTTTGCAGTCTTTATGCCCCTATTATGCTTTGTGGGAAAGGTTTTGCTGTGGCCGGGTTGCGTGTGCGTAAGCACTTCAATTTGGTCGTCCTACGTGCCAACAAAGTTCTTAAGTTATGCCCTGAATTTAAACTCTCTCTCTCTCTCGAACCAGTTGGCTCTGTATTCGCCGACTGAGGAGCTAGAGAGATTTTTTTCTATATTAGTAGATTTATGAAAGAATTGGCAAACGTAAAAAAAAAAATTGTTAGAAAAAACAATTGCGGGTCACCAAATCTTTCGGTAATTTAATAGAAACTTACCGACACTTTTGTAAAAGTATCAACCTCTAAACCGTTTGCAAATTACACACTTCCTTTCAATTTTACCAACTTCTTATTTGCATTTCAAATTTATCTATATGTTTCAAATTTACAAACTCTTATATCATTTTTACCGATATATGTTTGAGTTATTTATCAACTTTTTTTTATTAAAATCCAAAATATTTTTTAAGTTACCGACTCTCCTTTTAATTACCTATAAAATTTTATTTATTTATCTATAATTTATCAAACTTTGTTATTTTTACCAATTTTAATTTACTTTCCTTACAAGTGCCCAAATTAATCAATAATTATAGAACTTCACTAACTTTTATGTGCATAATACCTGCTTATCTCCCAATAAGCTATCAAATAAAATTAGTTTACTTACTCTCTTTTAAGTTTCATACTGGCGATTCTTTTCTTGTTTCTTGTTTAATACTGATCAACTATTATTTCTCTTCCTTATCAACTTGTTAAATTTACTGGCTCTTTTTAGAAATTACCAATCTTAATAAGAGTTAATATCAACTTTTGTCCGATTAAGTTACCAACTAGTTTAGCATTACCAATTCTTTTTTGAGTTATTTACCGATATTTTTTAGGTTTTTTTTTTAAATTAACATCTTCTCTTATTTCTGAAAAATGATACTTTTCTTATCATTAAAAAAATTTTATTTACTTCTTTTACAAATGCCTAATCAAATTTGCGAACGATCATATAAATGTTACCGACCTCCACGAGAGCGTGAAAAATTTGGATTAGTCATGGGTTACTTTTAATAGAGAAGAAAGCCAAAACTTGCATCAACATGAAAACTGAGCTAGGCCTGTGGAAAGAATATCCAAGGAAACCTAAAAACATGTGTTCACCCATTTAGTTTAGGGTAAAAACAACAACACTATAAATGCCAAAAGTTATGTACGGCGCTCACTTTGGTGCCAAAAGTTTTCGCCGGATCACTTAAGTGCTAAATCGAAGAAAAAACGATCACTCAAGTACCAACAGCAAGAAATTCCAGCCAAAATTAATATATGACTTTTTATTAAAAAAAAAGCGACGTGGCATATTTTTTAAAACGCAATCCACGTGGACGTGAAAAACGATATCATTTTTCCGTTCGACGTGGCTCCAATAAATGAAATGACATTGCATATAGCGTCTGGCCAAAATGACATCCCAGAAAGTGGATGAAAATGAGGGTGTCGCTTCCTATTACCGCATATGAACAAACTACTAACCATCGCTTGCTTGCTCGCCCGCCATCTCTCGGTCGTCATCGCCCGTCTAACATCACTCGCTCGCCGTCGCTCGCCGTCACTCACCTACCGTCTCTGTAACTCTCACTCACTCAGGTTTGTCATCTTCTCTCCTTGAGGCTTCGACGGCAAAATTAAGGCAACAAGGACAAGATTAGGGATTTAGTGTTTGCTTTGATGGGACAAATGTGAGCCACTCTAGAGGCTCTTAACCTTCATTTGCAAGATTGAACTAGTAATTTTGGGGGCAAACTGAAATAGGTGCTCAAATTGGCCGGTTAGGGTTTTCAAATTGGAGTTCTCTTTCATTTTGAGGATTTGGGGTGTTCTTGTTGGGGGGAAATCCGTTGAACGACGTCGTTTTTTTTGTTGACATGCTAACTGGACCTCTAGCAACCCATGTCGGCTTCAGAAATTAATAATTAAAAAAAAGGCCACGTCAGATTTCCGATCAATCATATGGAAGTTGGCATTTAAGTGATCATTTTTCAAAAAATTTGGCACTTAAGTGATTCAAAAAAAATTTTTGGCACCAAAGTGAGCGTCGTATATAACTTTTGGCAGTTATAGTGCCCTTCTCCCGTTTAGGGTATAGAGCATACAATATAAATAATTAAAATCATTTAAAATATTTCAATATGAGCCCAAGTTAAACTTAGATCTGTTTCATAATTTTATATAATTTAAAATATTTATTTATTTTGAAAAGGAAGTAAAATGTAAAATTAGAAAGTACAGTTCGTTAGCACTTCCAAACAAGCTAGACTTACAAGAGGAGAATATTTAATGATTTTTAGGGCTCGAGTTCGTGACCGTTATTTAAAACTGTGTTAATCTCACTCCAATTACTTCGTAAATTTCACTTTCCTGATTTAGACTCTAGGGTGATCATTGATGGATAGACGTGAATCCTCATCAAAACAGGAAACAAGCAACTTAAAAGGAGAAGAAACTTGAGATTGCGTCAAATCTAATTGCCTAATTAGAATCGTACAAGGTTTTAGTTCAACATAAGTGTAAAATATTTCTATAAATATACACAATATGAATTCACTCTTCAAGCATTGATCAAGTTTCGAGCAGTTTCTTCTTCTTCTTCTTCTTCAATCTCTTCAATCATTATTAATATACTTCCTTGCTTTTGCCTCGAGCAATCGAAGACCGAAAGATTCGAGAAACACGATTTTCTCGCAATCAAAATTGAGTCGCTTCACCATTGTCTGCGAACTATGGAGATCGAATCCTTCCATGTTCTTCCTAATGATGTGGTGGTGGAGATTCTTGCTTCTGTCGCCGCCAACTCCATGGACGATTTCTTCAACGCGAAAATAAGGTATCAGTTAATCTTCCCCTTCAACAAAATACTCTCTAACATGCGATTGATTGATTAAAGAAATAATGATTGTAGAGAATTTAATTTTCTAGCAAAAAAATTGTAGAGAATTTAATAATCTGGGGCTCACTAGGTTTCTTATAATAGTATGGGGCCAATGTTTTACTTTTTCCTATTTTACTCATCTCTGAATCATACATGAGAGAGAAATTCTAATACAATAGTACATAGCGCTTTTGTAGTTGTATGTTGTGATGTTATTCATCCAATCAAGCGTCCTTGCTAGATAGATGACTTTATCTAACAAAGATTTTTAAACTCGATGTTAGCCATACAAACTTGATCATATGGTTTCAAAGTTACTGGGAATCCGACGTTAGAAGATATGATATAGTGTCAACTGTGGAGTACAAAGAACCATTGCAATTGTTATACTAGCATTAGAATTTATGATAATATGCTCATATATTAACTGTACAAATGAAATATGTTGTTCCTATGATATCGTTGCAAATGACGTCAAATCATTACTAGCGCCATAAATTAATCTTCTATTTTGCCGTAAACAATTCCTTTCCCCGGTAGCATGCCTGATTCATATTAGGACCTAGATAATTAGATCTTATTCTTGTCATTTTTTCTCCCCGGCAGTTGTGAATTTCTTAATGAATTAGCCGAAGAAGACTACGTATACCGACAAATATCACTCGACAAGATTTCGAAGATATTGTGGTGGCATCCCCAAGAAGCCAACGCCTTCATTCAGAGATGCATCAAATGTGACAATTTGGAAGCCTTGTACACGCAAGGACTGGTACGTGTTTAATTACATGATTTATCTCTCTAATTTATTCTCTATAATTTCATTCAAAGCTAGAAATTAACTGTTTGTGATTTGTGAATGTTGTAGTATGAGTATACAAGTTTCGTGAAGGTGGAGTTAGGAATGGAGCGACTAAAGAGGGCTGCGGAGATCGGGCACCTTGGCTCCAATGTCGTTGGGCTCCTCCTCATCGGCAAGGGCAACAAGTTTAAGAAGGAAGGAGTTCGGCTGCTAAGAAAAGTTTATATGAGCGGGTAAGTGGTGGAATGCCACAAGAAGTACCTTGATGTCGTGTGTAACATGTGGTGGAACAACGCGACGATCTTCAGAGGAGAGCCTCCTCACTACGACTGCCTAATGCAGAATGAGCACTGTGAGAGGAGAGGATGGGTGCGCGACATCAACCATTACGACAACACGGAATGCAAACAATGCATCTACCGAGCGGAGACAGAGATCATCTACAAGTATTGCAAACGCCCGTGATCATGAGAGGTTTTCTTTTGCCGAACGCAACCTAGTTTCACAAGATGAGAGAGAAGCCAAATTGAAGCGTGGAATCATCGAAAATTTTGTAGACATATCGACGAAGATCCTCTGTTCCCAAGATGAAAATCACTCATTTCGTTGCCATTTGGATCAAGAACAGAAGTTTTGTCTGTGCCACCACTATAAAGGAAGAAATTGTGCACGCACGTGAAGAAATTTCTTGGAGAGATTTCAGACGACGCCACTGGGTCTTCACATAATTGTGACTCTCCAAAGTTTTAAATAATAAAAAGAAGGATCTTTCTTAAATTTTTCATCGATTATTACCTTATACCGTCTCCTCTAGCCTCAATTACCACTGCCACCCTTCCGTTTCAAAAGTCTGAAGTTTGTCTTCCAATTTGCACGTTCTGGTTTCTTTGATTATTATAATTTTGCATTGAAGTTTGATTTCCGTGAGTGATATGAAGTTCCTTTTCGAATTTCAAGATGGAAAGTATAGGATTTTTACTTTATTATAGCTCTCACTCACAGTCTGTCACTGGTCCCTAGCAATTTGAGTTGGTAACGCAAAATTTAATAGTAACTTGAGATCTATATTTTCTAAAAAGAGTTTGTAGGGATAGTAAGTAACACAAATAGAAGTTGATAACTCAATCAAAAATCTGATAAATGCTTCAAACATAAGTAAGTAACTTAAAAGAGATTTGGTAAACCCAAACCAGTGGGTAATCTAATGGGAGAAAAATTGATAAATCACACAAATAAAGTTCAGTAAATTTACATAAATGTTCTTGAATTTAAGTTGTTTGTAAGAGAGGCAAATAAAAGTGTTGCTAAATGATAACAAAAGTTGATGAATTAGAAAAGTACCAAACAAACTTTGATAAATAACTCAAATAAGAGTTGACAATCCAAAATTAGTCGGTAATTTAATCAGAAAAAATAGGTAAGTCACTCAAATAAAGATCAATAGAGTTGGTAAGTTTAAGCATCGCAAGTCAACGACATCGTATCAAGAAATTTGCAAGCCTCTACTTGGCGCAAAACGACAGAACTAGCAAAGACTTTCAAAATTAGCAGATAACGATGTCTTCTTGCGCCACGTTCCTTGGCATCGACCTCTGTAATCGTAATTCTCAAACCAATAGAAAAGAACTTACGAAATGTAATTACATCGTATCAAGAACCGCTCCCCAGGTGACGCATTCTTGTCAGCGTGTGTGCACGAAACGTACGAATACTAATGCACGATTCTTGCATTTGACCAGTTCATCCTTTCAGAAATTTCTATTTCTCTCGAGCACAGATAGTCAACGTTCAGAAACACGTCTCGAAAGAAGATTTGAAGTCAGACGTGGCTGATATGGCCTACAAATACCGACACATAGGCACAAACCCTAATCAAATTCCAACGTCCTCGACGACAGTATCAAATCAATCGATCCCCTAGAAACAATGAAGTTCGCGAGAGCAATTCTAGTGGCCGTTCTTGTGCTTTTGCTGCTACGATTCGAACCCAATGAAGCCTGCAGATCGCTCCACCAAAGAGATGAATATCAAAATCATGACCCCCATCGCTTGTTCAGCGTATTGCAAAAGGGCCCGGTCCGTCCTCCCGGGAATGGGTGCGGCTACACCCCAAGCAGAGGAGGGGCGCCTTGCACGCAGACCACGAACTTCGCAGGCCACGCCACGGTGGCTCCTCCAGCCGGTCATGCCAGTGACAAAGAGATGGTTCGATCCGGCGTGGCCATGGATAGGAAGAAGTGAACGAGCATTATTAATCCACAAGGACTTCAAGTTGCAACACTGACGATTTTTACATTGGAAATCTTCCCTCATTCTTTCATTTCTCTCTGCTTCTCCATCGTTTAACGGATGAAATTGCGGATGTTTTTTTTTCCTGTGGGTGTGAAAAGTGAAATTTACGCTTGTGAAACAATAAAGGGAAAAATATTGTACACCCTATTGAAATTTTGACGCAACGATTAACTGTAAAGAGATATATTAACATTATACAATTTTCACTAGTGCTTCATCATCAGCTGTCCTATTCTCTCTCCCGATCCACGAAGATGCATTTTGGTTGATGAGCGCGAACCACGGTCTGGGAGCAGTCAAATGTACACCTTGTGCTAGATCCGTACAATGTTTAATCATCACATTTTGATAGCCTCATCATCAACGATTTATCACCTTACAGCTGATTTTGCATTCTTTAAGCCCCAATTATTCGAGGGACGAAGGTTTCGCTATGGTGGGCGACATAAGCACGACAATTAGGACATGGCTGTCATTAACTCTCTTTTATCATCCAAAGGTCATCCTACATGTCAAGGAATTTCTTGTGTTCAAATAATTAAATGTTAAATCACATTTTTATTTAACAACTTAAATCGAATATGGTTTTGCAATGGCCTGACTTTGAGGATATATATATAGAGAGAGAGAGAGAGAGGGAGAGAGAGAGAAACAAACAAAAAGTGGAAGTTGATGAGGAGGAAGAGACAACCGAACACAATGTCGATAGAGTCGCCGGGGGTGCGGTGCTGGCAGTGCGATTTTTACGGACAATGTTCAAGCGACTGTGCTAACCATGCTGCAACAAAACCCCTATCGTTGATCAGTCATTACTTAGATCTTATTCCATGTTTTCTAGTCGTCTTCTACTCTAGTACGATTCTGCTGTTCCATTAAATTATACATATCATTTTCCTATGCTGGTAGATTTTCGAAGGAGTTAGTAAGCATTAAAAAAGAATGGTAGTAAAAATTATTGTAGGTCACTAGATTTTTCGGTAACCTCTATTTGTTTATTTTCCAACGCCTGAAACTTACATACTGTTATATGAACTTGCCAATTGTTATTTATGTGACTTGCTAACTTTTAAATGGAAAAATTATCCAAAAAGTCATAAACCTATTATACAATGGCTAATTTAATTTTAAACATTTCAATAGTGCCAATTTTGTCTAAAAATTTTTAACTGTTTGCCAATTTAGTCCTAAACTTTTTTGGAATTTGTCAATCTAGTCATTTCGGCCAATTATTAAAATAATAATTTTATGACTAAATTGACAAAACTTTGAAAGGTTTAGGATTAAATTAACATAATTGAAAGGTTTAGGACTAAATCGGAAAACCGTCAAAGGGTTTAGGACTAAATTGGCCACCGTGCAATTGGTTTAGGAGTTTTTGGACAATTATTCCCATTTTGGTTATTGGCAAAAATTTGTTCAACTAGGGATAAATATACTAGAAATCATAAATTTGTCACGAAAGTGTAAATGAGTCATAAAACTTCCAAAATCAAGTCCTAAAGCTTGTAACGAAAATATAATTGGATCCTAAAACTTTTGAAAAGTGTAATCAACTCTTAAACCTTGTCGAGTTGATGTAATCATATCCTTCCATTAACTCTAAATAACTTTTTTTTCAGTCTATTCTACTCTAACTCTCAACTTACTATTAAACTTTTGCCCTGCCTTTTGCAGGGCGTGAAAGTTGAAACTCACATTTAAACTACACATCCCCACCCCTAGCTCCCCTGAAAAGGTAGGGATTCGAGCTCCCCACCTCCCCCTTCCCAAACCCCAACGTTTAACTTTAAATAACTTGACAAACGAAAAATGCGAACAAGTTTTAAGAATTGATTGCACCAACTTACAAGTTTTAGGACTTAATTACATTTTTTGAAAATTTTAAAACTAAGTATACTTTCTGACAAGTTTTAAGACTTGATTGCACTTTCTGAAAGTATTAAAACTCAATTGCATTTTCGTAACAAATTTTAAGACTTTTAATACACCTATCCCTTTAATTTAACGACATTTGTTATTTTTACAAACTTTTATTTATCTCTGCATCCATCGCCCACTTCCTTTTGCACGCAATCGATGCTCCAATTGTATTAGAAAAGCACCGATGCTGCTACTATGATACGGAACGCAAGCCTGCGACATGATCCAAATATTACCTCTTGCAAGCCAACGCTAAATTTACTCTATTATTGTCTTTGGCCATGGCAAGTCACTGCTAATCGGGTAACCAAAAGAAGATATAGGAATTAGAGAGAAGAAACAGAGCACGGCTAATTTCATGCACTAGCAGCCGCAGTCCCCATGGTAATGACTGCTCCAAACTTGGTTCGCAGAAGATCAGAACAATGACTGTTGGCACACAAACGCCGCTTCACATATCACAACACGTGAATCACAACATGTGGCCCAAGCATATCGAGTATGGAAGAAATGACGCAAATGCAAATCAGTGCTTACTTTGTGCATCAAACTTGACAATCCGAAGGTAACTAGCTAACACTGTGAAGAATAGAAGGAAAGTAAAAGTTAACAAGCTGACAATGACCGAGTCCAGAGGTTCAAACACTACAATTGAAGTCGTCCTTTATTCTTCCGCATCAACATACTGTAGGCACATTAGCACAACACTCTGTCACATCTCCACCTTAACAAGCTTGTCCAACAATTTATATATGAATACAAACAATTACATGTCAAGAAATATATCTAAATTTACTAGTCAACAACCTACATCACTCAAATATCTCACAAACGAATCCAGGGCAGGTGGCGAGATTCACCTCACGCATGGATTTAAGAACTTGAGATTACTTTGAAAGAGCAGCCACAAGCTTCTCTTTCAGTTGCTCGGCGCCGCCAACTTGAGTCCTGATGGAGAATGTATGCATCACTTCGTTACCATCCTTCATGGAGACATCACATTCTGAAGCAACCTGATGATTTCTCAAAGTTTTTATGACTTCGGAAGCTGGATGAGCATCCAAGGGACAACTCACTGTCACAACTGCATCCTCATGTCTCATCTGAACATCAAAATCAGGCACTAGCTGCGGTTTACACTTATTGTTAACCATATCCTGCTCAGTTTCAAGGACCTTGATTTTCCTCTGGAGATCATTGATATATGTAATGGCATCACCGAGGAGCGATGCCTTGTCCATCTTGGAGATGTTGGGAACGACAGCTCTCAATGCATAAAACCGCTGATTAAGCTTCTCTCGCCTCTGGCGTTCTGCCTCCACATGATTGAGCGGCTCTTCTCTCCCATTAGCAGGCTTCCTTCCTCTTTTCCGTGGCTTTCGGTCATCAGCATGGTGAGATGACTCATCCTTGTGTTGCTCCAAGCCAGAAATTCTTGTCTGAGGACTGAAACCCCCAATGACAATTTGGTTTGGATGCGAAAACAGTTTTCCCTCATTGTCGCTAGGATATCCATTTGATGTACCCCCATGATATTGATTCGAATCAACCCTCTGTGCTTCAAACGTTTCTGAATTGAACATGGAATCATCTTCCACCTTGGGGGAGAAGTTGATGGTCACTGATTGAGATTTTACACCGCCTAAAGTCAGTTCCTGCCCAAAAATTTTCGGAAGCACCTTCATTTTGTTAGAAGCAGGACCTCCCAACAATGTCCTCACCATCTCTACAATATTTTGTTCTTCTGGAATTGCTTTGACCGAACCAAGCTCCACAACACCATTCTTCAAAGGCACAAATGCCACCGTCTGAAAGCTGGCTGACTTTGCAAGGAATGACCTCGACTGATAATGATCCAAACAAGTCGGTGCATCCGAAGCCCAAATTACTCTATTGGACTTCAAAGATCCCATAGGACCATACGCAGAATCGGACTGAAAAGAAAAGTACATTGAGGACAGATAAAGCATCTCTACATCTGAGACTCCATCTAACCTTGCAGCAAAATTATCATCCGCAGACCCACCAAAACTGCTATGAAGCTTCTGCAACACCAACTTGTTCAGTTCCTCCTTTTTCTCAACTCTATCTGATTTGACATTTTGGTGGGAGCTTCCATCTTCAGCTGTGCCAACCTTTGGGTCACGGCAATGTCCGTCGCCCCAAATTAAGGCGATTCCGCCAGTTCGTAAGCTTGCAGCGCGCCAGAAAACAGCATAATTCCAGTTAGACCCCTCTACAATCTGAGCTAGCCCTTGTTGCACACCCAAATCACCAGGCAACATAACATCAGACACAGCATTTCCAGAAGATATCAAAAGCTCGCACGCCTCGCTACCCACCACAGACTCAACCACCACCTTGTCATCTTCGTTAGCCCAAAACTTCTCACCCATTTTCTGCTTCCACATCTATCAAAAAACGAAAATCCTAACCCCTCCAAGTAGAACAGACAATCGACTAATCGAAACCTCTAGCGAAACACCATCCGACAAATCGCGAAGCCCCAAGGCATCTCGAACAGCATCAACAAAAGCTAAGACTTGAAGAGCCTCAAATCTGCCGACTCAGCAGAAGCATCTCGCAGTTACTGGGTGAAGGTCCATACGCCATTAGAATACCATGTAACACTAATCAAGCAGGAATACCCCAAACCCTCAATTTCTAATCCAATTCTAAGGACACCCGGAAACCCAGATCTTCAAAGAATCCACAGAGATCGACGAGATCTCGAATCACGAGCATAGCAAGAGAGGACGACCCAGTACAGCAAAAACCAGGCTCACACGCAGCAACACGTTAGACCCATCGCAGCAGCCACCCCCAGAAGAGCAGCAATAAAGCGAAGTCCTACTCCGAAAAAGAAAAGCAGAGAACAAGTTCTAGACTTCTAATCGAGAAAAGGAGGAGTCGAAACCATCCCTCAGCGTGGCGATACCGAGTGTACCTGCCGAGCTCGGAGGAGGCTCCGCCGTTGATCTTCGAGGCGCTTGGGTGCCCACCCGAACGGACAACACGGGAGTCAAAAGAGAGATTCTTGAATTCGTGCTCCTGGGCCACAATCAATTTTCACTGGGAAACGTTTCCAAGTCCGGCCACCCTTTTGTCCCCACCCAAGAAACTTTCCCAATCCTTAAACCAGGGGCTCCTCTCCTGCTCCCTTGCGCAAAAGCCTTGTTGTGATGTCGTTTGTCTTTTCTCGATATAAAAGCATTTACCGCAACGCGATGATAAAATCCACGACGCACACCAATCACGTGCTCATCGAACGGGGGGCCCGGTACGGACGTGGAGCGCGCGATTAACATTCGCCGCCCGACGAGCGAGACCCATGTTTCGAATTGGTTTTGGCAACCGGGATCGTTCGACGAAAGCATTGGCATCCCGAACCCGAAGGCTTCTCGAGCCGAATCTCGGCCTCTCTGAAGCCAGTGGCTCAAAGCAGCCATGACCCACATGGTTGCGTCGCAAAGCTCGCCTCAAAATTGGACATGTTTGTATTGTTTTGTGTTTCATGACCAGCACCGGCGACGCAAGAAGGTGCAAGAGATTTTATGGAAATGACTACACGTGTTGGCTTCGATTGGTATAACGTTGTGCGTTTCGTGGGGCCCAGCCCGTTAGAATCCGAGGTTTGGGCCTTTATATGATGGATTTGTTTCTCTCTTCTTTTTCTTTTTTCTTTTTTTTTTGGTTTATGTAATCTAATCTTTCTTGCAATAAAATATCCGGGCTCGATTTTGATTATTGTTGTGCAAGGTGAAGTATCAGTATAGGGATTAGTTTTAGTTTCTACTAGTAATAAACTTGCGCTTCCATATTACGAATTCTTCTTTTACAGTTTTCTCATAACGATAAGAATCGTCAAAATCGATATGTTGTTGTTCTCTTAGAAAAACGGACTTTTTTTTTCGTATAGCTAGAGTTTTGAAAAAATTAGTACGTGCCAAAAGCTCCTTGGTAGAAAGAGCTACGGGTCAACAAATTTCCCTTATACTTTAATGACACTTCTATAAAGTTAATATTTCATTTTGAGAGTTTATAAATTATGAATTTTTCTTTTTTTGTACTAATGCCTTAATTTATCAACTCTTACATGAGTGAATCAATTTTTATTTGAATGACTTACCGTCTGCTTATATGTGAAATGTAATCTTTTGTCTATATTAGCAAGATGAGTAGATATATATTAGGTATAGTCTCTCTCTTAGATTTTTTTAAAGAAACTTATCTACTACGTGGAACGTCGCTAAAAAAATTCGAAACACCGCTTATCTATATCGATATTCTATACTCTCTCTCTCCCCTCTACTCACGTCCCTCGCCACATAGCCACCACCGAACGCTGTCTCCATGACTCTCTCTGGTGGCTCCTAGAGTTGGGGCTCGACTTTCGACGAGCTTAGTGGCTGACGATCCCCACAAGGTCACCACCACGGCAACCTCAATCCAAGAGTCGAGGCCGCGGATGCCAGTGGCGTCGACCTCAATTTGGAGTCGGTGTCTTACAAAAGGAGGGCAATTTTGAATCTCTTCGCTCATAGGATTTGTGTACGAGGATGCCGAATGATGTTTTTGGAAAGAGAAGGGGAGGAAAATGGTATCGAAGTGGAAACTGAGGACGATATTTTGGTATTTTATGGTTTGTTTGGGTCTTCCCTTTGTAATTATAAGAAGGAGACGTGTTCTTATTTTTCGCTCGTGATAAGTAGCTTTCAATACGGGACCAAAACACGTCCCATCGATGTTGTTTTCGACAGGTAGGTCGGTGATTGGAGGCTGAAGTTCCGGAATTACGTAACATGCGATGCTCTATGCCTTTACGTGGTAAGCCACGCATCTTAGGCTTCGATATCATTAAAGTTGAGGGATGGCAACTGGTTTTCGCCGGCCCCACTTCGTGTCGCCCCACATTTATGTTGAACTTAGATTGTGATTTTAAAAAAAAAAAACCCTTATTCAAATTTGGTGCCGCGTGCTCTTTTTAATCCCTTGAAAAGGCAAGAGCATGATTTGTCGCTTAGTAGGCTAATAAAGGAATGATGATAAGAACTTAGTTGTTAAACCGTACAATTAAGTTTGGTATTTAAAACGGTTAAGGCGTGAAATAAGGTGCGGGTCAAGGGTTGAAGATGATCTCCTCGATAACTTGAGGGTCGTGACTACCTCATAAATATAAGGATGGGCAATTTTATGTAACTATTTTCTTGATGAGTAAAGTAAACAAGAAAGAAAGAGAGAGGCCAAGCATCCAACAACTACAACAACCACACAGAAAACTCGAGCAGCAACCAGAGTTCAACTAATGGGAAGGACATATTAGCCGATATGTGGAACTTGAGTGACCTTCCCATGCCTATCGACCCAGACCCAAACCCAAACCCTATCGCACCTGAAGTCCCTCGTCACCGGTGTCCCCTCCAGGTATACCCAGGCTCTAACGTTGTGGTTCTCTCTCTCTACAATCTCCGCCGCAACCTTCCCGGTTCGTCCGATGAGCTCCGGCCACGTGCTTTTGCCTACAATAATTTGTTTTGGGAGGGAACTAGGATGAAAATACCAGAAAGTCGGAGCAATTATTTATAGAAAAGCCAAGAATATAGACATGAAACCGTGAACGACTTAGTGAGCCATGCCAAGGCGTCCTTCCAATCAATCTGTTTTGGTAATCTTGAGAATGATAATTTAAGATTGTGGTTATCGATATTAAGGATGTTACCTGGACAGTGATATGTGGATTCCTCCATTCTGGATATGTGCTTTAGAAGGCTAATTACTTTACGAGTGTTGACACCTAAATTTTGGCACACCATTTAGTGATTAATTGCATAAAAAATTAGGGATTAAATTTTAACTCCTAAACAAAAATATCAAAATCGCATAGCATATAGTTTAGGATCATATAGTTTAATTGCATTTCACATTGGACCGGCGGTGGCAAATAAGCTGAAAATCCATCGTATAAATCGAGCTCGAGCGTCGAGTGAAACTTGGCTTACTCAAGGGATTGGGGGCCGAAACTCACAAGTCTAAAAGGCTTTGGTTATCTTAATTTGAGCTTAAATCAGTCCAAATTAATTTAGCCTATTTGAAATTAAAATAAAACTAAATGATAAAGCCTAAATCTAAGCCTATTAGGATTAGGAAGCCCGATCAATTAACCTAAAGTTGCAATATAAATATGTAATTATACCCTTCAATGAAGAGGGGGCTCTCATAATTTCGGAGATCAGAATTTTTAGAGAGAGCAAGAAGCCACACAATGGACATTGAACATTGACGGCCACAATTGAAGAGAAAGGGAGAGAGTGTGTTCGGAGAAGAGCAAAGTGCACTGGCGGTACTCTCTCCCTTTGGGTGTTCTCATGGCGGCCCTCGGCATCCATCCAACATCTAACTCCTTTGTCTCTCTCTCTGGAGGATTACCATCGTTCATCCACAGAGTGTACGGCCGGAGACAATACCACCAAAATAAAAGTCATGAGAGGGAGCCAAGTGGTGGAAGTTGGGTGAAGAAGGACTTTGACCACCGTTCAAAAGAGGAGCACGTTCTGTGCATTATATGAAGACTCCAAAAAGGCACATCTCCACTGCGAAGCCACCCCTCCAGTTTGCCGCCAGCCTTGCTCGACTCTGCTGCTCCATCAATGTTGCTGTTTTTTTTATCCCGAGCGACGCAGCTGCTACGTTTCATCTCGCGTCAATACTGCCCCTGTCCTGCACAAGCTCCTATTCGGCACAGTATATCGCTCTGTTTTGCAGGTTTATCACTGAGAGCTCCACATCGCAAGTCTACACCGAGAAGCCACCACCGCGAGCGACGCCGTCATCGCCGGTCTGTTTGCCGCCGGTCATCAGATCCGAAATCCCGATCCGCGTGATTCAAATTTAGAAAGTAATCCGCAAACCACGTAAAAATCTATATCCGGTATATTTTTAAAATATTTAGATTCCTAGTTCAGATATTTTGAATATTCCGTGAATATTGCGTGAATTGCTAGATATCTTAAGATAATGTGTGTTATATCCGCAATATTCGAAAACACCCAAAATTAGGAATTACTCTTAATTTGGCAACGTATCCAGACGACTATCTGACCTTATCCCTAAGGAACGATACGCGGCAATACGGAAAATCATTATCTTATCCATAATCACTTGGATACGATAATATATTTTATTTGTTTTCCAAATTTGAACAACCAACTTTCCGTCGATATCTATAACCCTATAGATATGACCGCTAGTTTGATTTATTTGCTTAATTTGAATTTAATAGGAAGAATCTTGCGGATTGCATGGATTGTTTGAACGTGGTTGTTATCTTCGTTTAATCGTTCTCCTTTTAAATAAAGAAAATCCAAACATATGTTAATTAGGATTTAAATTAGAAATTTTGCATGCTTAGAGAATCTTAAATATATCCAAAAGAATAAGATAATTATTTGATTTAAATTGGGATTTAGGGTAGCATATTTCCTAGTTTAAATTAAAGATTGTTTTAATCTTAGTGGATTATTTAGGATATTTAATAATTTCGAATTTTAATAAAAATCCCAAAAAAAGGAATCACTTTAAGATAGATCAAATCATTTTCTCTAGGATAGGTTGCATGTTAATTTGAGTAATTTTTTATTCCGAATTTTATGTGGAAAATACCAAAAAATGCGTCGTTTTCCGTCATTAGAATTATGTCACATCGTCGCATGTTATATAGTTTGCATGTTAAGTTTCATTAATCGCATGTTAATTTTTGCACGTCATTACATATAAATTAGTTTTCATTTAAATAAGTGAAAATCCAAAAATATTGAGTGAACCGCTTGTTAATTAGAAATCATATTTGGATTGTTGATGTGATTTTCTAGCTAACAATGCATATGATTACATTGTTTCGAGGTAAGTAATTCTCTCAATCTTGCAATTTATTTAATGTTTTGATTATTGAGTGTTACTTTGGTGGTTTGCGCACTCGCATAAACACCTCATACGTTAGTAATTAGATAATAAAATGGATCCAGACTGCCTGCATAAATATTTTTAAAAGAAAAAGCACCGAAATGGCGTTAGACTAGATCTAGCATAACCAAGTCCCCGAGCTTAGAATCTCTGGTTCGTAAGAATAAAACATATCTCCCTATGTTTTATTTAGATTTCTAATCGACTTACCATAAATAGATTAATGGCGACTCCGAGCATGAAAATATTTGCACGTTAAGAACTTAAATCCTAAGTTGCGAATTAGTTGGGCTTGGAAGGGCCCGAGTTAAGTTTAGTCTTAATAATTCATTAGCCTGAGAAAAATTTAGATCGTGACGACGAGCGAAAATGACAGGTGCATTATATGGGCGCAAGCACCCTCTTCATTTTTCTCGGTGTCAATTTGCTAAGAGAGAGAGAGAGAGAGGTGGCATCACTAGATGACTCCTTGGGAAAACTTACAGGATGATCTGTTACTATGCTAGTCAACTACGTGGACGAGAGGTATCCAAGGCACAACAGGCCAAGGAGGTGGCCAAGACGACCGAACAAGCCTTCACGTTTTTAAGGGTCTAGAGTTTAGTGAGTACTCTAAATTGTCGTTGACGTTGTTGTCGGTAATGTACAACTTGTATTCTGGAGAATTCTTGAAATGAATGGGGTAGATGGTGGATGAAAAGATTGGATCTCCATTGTTAGATCAATGGGAAATCTACAATTGTAATTGGAAGGGCTCAAATGTATATGGGCCCCTTCCTTTCCATTTGTATCATCACCTATCCAACATTATAATTTATAAGAAGTAACGGAGCATTCTCCACATAACATTCTCCACTCAAACACTTCTCTCTCTCCTCAGTTTTCTCTACCATTCGAGATGGCCAAGTGAGCAAGCGAGCAATATATAAAGAGGAAGTCCTGCCTTTTTGAAGCCATAAGCTCAGAACCAAAAGCAACTATCTCGTGTTTGAGGCATATGGACTCTTGGCCGGGAAAAAAAGGGGTATTGTCCCTTGAGCTAGGTGAATTGAAGCCTCTAAGAACTTGCCCATTCGACAAACAGATCTTTAGAGTGATTAGGCTCCAATACACGGGCGGGCTTAGATCTTGTTAGGCAAATTAGGGTTAGAGCCCCCCTTAAAACTTCAGATATTCGAATAGAGCAATTGATCGATTTGGTTTCTGATGGTTGTCGAGCAGAGTTCAAATAATTTTCGAGCAGTTCAATTGAGCTACTAGAACTTTAAACCTCACGTTATATGACACCCGCTTATCATATCTACCGTTCGAGGATCCATGTGCAGAAAGCTCACAGATGTATAGGCGGCTAGTCCGACAAAAAGAATTGTTGCTTCTCCTTAGTGGCGGGAGTGGATCCATGCACTGCCATCGCCCAAGCCCTTCACCGCACCGCCATCGCGGACTAGCAGACCGCGACATCAGACCTCGGATCCGGGGTTCGGGCCGCCCTTTGGTGCAGCGGTTGATATCCCGGTGGCCATGGCAACGAGCGAGAGAGGGCACTAACCTGATGGCAGCCGGCGGTTGAGAGAGGTTGGGAGATGCAGCGGACAAACATAACCCAAGGAAAGAGAGGCCGGACAGTGAGAGAGTCGTTATTGCATGGACCCGATGAATGTGAGCCCGCTGCACATGCGACGTGGGGTTGTGTGGACTCACGTGGCGCTCACTTCATCTAATTATGCGCGAGATGGGTTCACATCTCCGGGATCGTTCCATAATTTAGTGACAACAATAGCCAAGGAAGGATATTTGTTTCTATACATGCCGTGACACATGGTACTGACATGTGAAGTACGGGGTTTTTCTATTCAAGCTCGGGCTAATTTAAAAAAAAAATTACAAACTTTAAGTCAAGTGATAATTTTAACTTTAATTTTTTTTTGTTTCATAAGAAAAAATCAATTTTAAGTCGAGTAATAATTTTAGCTCAAAAAAAGATATATTTGTTAGATGCCGAAGGACCACGTACGATATTTTCTCGGTTGACATTCAAAGCTTTGAATGGAGGACCATAAAAGTCAAAAGTATATGTACGACCTTTTTCAGAAATTCCAATATATATGTGTAAAAAAGGATTGATAACCACTAGTAACGATACGGGGAAGAAGACATGGATTATGGATAGGCAAAATGATCAGGAAAACAAATAAATGAATATCAATGTGGATGGATAGCCTTGATTGTCACGTTTTTTGCATGGAAGATTACTTTTTTCGACCTTTTTTCATAAATTCGCACCCTCATTTCATATTTGCTCGTAAGATTATGTTCACGCATATCATCATGTAAGATTATGCATCACGTACGATTCTATGAACACCATGCAAAAGAAAAATTACCTCAAGTGATTTGACAAAATTACTTATTCTTAAACAGTTGAGGGGTAGATGATAATCATTTTGTTTCTCTATTTTTTTATTTTTTTGTTCCCAAGAATAAGTTTGAAATAGAAATATGTTTGAATGCAATTTCATTTTTTCTATTTTTGGAACAAATTTTTAGTTCAAAAAAAGGTTTGGAACAGAAATGCGAAATAAAATCTTTTACTTTTCTATTTCTAGAACAAATAGATAAATAAGAACTCTTCTCATCACTCATCCCGGCCTCCAATAGTTTGTCACATGCGACTGCCGCCTGCCAACTGCTGGCTGTCGCCACCCCTCATGATTACTACCGGCCTTTGCCGCAAGCTGGCCGCCGCCAGCCACTCACTGCCTCCCGCCACTCGTTGATGAATTGAAAAAAGCATAAGAGGGAAAAATTTTGTATTATTATCAAACGAATCTCTATTTTGGGAAGATAAATTTTGTATCGATATCAAACGCATATCTCTATTTAGAAACTCATCCAAAGAATAGAAAATTCTATTTTTAGCCAGAAACTATTCCTTGAACAAAATGGTTATTATTCACGCCCTAAATGGGCACGCACCATAAGTATGTGCAACAATTTTCTTTAGAAAAGCCTAATGCATTAATATTAAAAATCACTGAGAAAAAAATAAAATAAACATGATTTTATTGAATATTTCTTCATAGAAAAGTTTTTCAGAGAGAGAGAGAGAGGGCATATAGATTGGTTAGAAAGTTCTATAAGAAGTAGGGTTGAGATATCTATTCCAATTCCAATTGAAGGGTCGCGTGCTTGTAGGAATTTTCAATGTTCGTCCTTATTCTTTGTTTAGTCACAAAAACTAGTCGTCACATGATTTTTCAACAAAAAGTTATTTTCTTTCGTCACATCTTGATTCAAAGTCGTATGGGAATGTCAAATTTAAACCAGCTATTAATCGGTAATCCGTACAGTTAATCCGTAAAAGTTTGCCCAATTTGATTGAAATCCTTGTTTTGTTTTTAATTGAAATCCTCATTAAGATAAATGACATCGTATGCAAGTCTTTGAATCAATATGATGTATCGATAAAAAAAAAATCAAGGGAAAATTCCAATTAAGGACCCCAAGTGGGGTCAAATTCTCAAAAAAAGACCCAAAGTAAATATTGTGTAAAATAAGGGGTCTGAAGTGATTAATCTCAAATAAGGACCTGAAGTGCCCAAAAAATCTCAAATAAGGATCTGGGTCCCCAGCCGGCCAAAATATCTGCTAGCCGGAGAAAAAAGTTACTGTTCCGGCATCGGAACAGTAACTTTTTAATTTTTTTTGTTTTTCTTTTCCTTTTTTTTATTTTCCTTTTCATTTTCCTTTTTTTTTCTTTTCTTCATTCGTTGGCTATAGCCGAAGCCGGCGGAGGTCGCCGGCCTCAGGCGAGGTGGCCCTCGCCGGCATCGGGCGAGGGCAGCTCTCGCCTGGGCTGGGCGAGGCCGCCCTCGCCAGTTGCAGGCGAGGGCAGCCTCGCCTGAGGCCAGCGACCTCCGCCGGCCTTGGCTATGGCCAGCGGAGGAAGAAAAAAAAAACAAAAGGAAAAGGAAAATTAAAAAAAACAAAAAAGGAAAAACAAAAAAAAATTAAAAAGTTACTGTTCTAATGTCGGAACAGTAACTTTTTTCGCCGACCAGCAGTTATTTTAGCCGGCCGGGGACCCAGGTCCTTATTTGAGATTTTTTGGGTACCTCGAGTCCTTATTTGAGACTGATTAAGCATCTTAGGCCCTTATTTGACACAATATTTACTTTAGACCTTTTTTTGAGAATTTGACCCCACTTGGGCTCCTTAATTGGAATTTTCCCAAAAATCAATATCATGTGAAGTTCCCGATGATACTATAACTTCTATAGGTTTCTCAAAAAATTTCTAAAATACTTCAGCCATAAAATGGCTAGTTAAAACTGCGGTTAAATTATTTAAATTGATCTCTTTTTTCTTGAAGAAAATATTGTAAGTTTTTTCATTATCTTCAAATATGTGATTTTTAATCATACAACTTATTAGCAAATTCCATTAAAAGTCATAAAAGTTTATATATGCGATTTTTTTGGGGAAGAAAATATTGCAATTTATATTTGTCGGATAATTAATTATATAGATAATCATCGAAATAATGGTTACGTTTAGAAGAAAATATACAACAGTTTCTTGAAATTTCATCCTTTCTTGTTCTTGATGAAATGCAAACCGCTTATTATAATGAGTTCATACCATATTTACTAACTTACTTTCTGTCTGGTTCCGCGTGTTTCATAATTAGGAGCACTAGCATTTCTATATACGATCTTAACTTTTAAAAATCTTCTACTGAAATTTCCTTATAACATAGGTTTTTAAATAAATTTCAAAAGTTTGGATGAATTTCAAGCGCACACAATTTTAGTTTTTCCCCGATGTCATAATTAAAAGTCTAAAAATATATTGACATAAATTGAAAAGGGGATATATGCACTGAAAGTCTTAAAACTTATCATGAAAATATAATTAAATCTTAAAACTTATAAAAAAATGCAATCGAGTCCTAAAACTTGTCGAATTAATTTAATCAAGTCATAAAGTTAACTCCGTTCAACTTGTCTAATGAAAAATGCTGACGTGTCTTATTTTATTATTTTCTCAAGACACGTGGCGATGATATGGTGCCCACTAAGCTCCAAGTCAGAAAAAAAAAAAATACAACCTAAATTAGATAAACAAAATAAACCCACCTATGACGGCTTGGCAAGGCCCCTGTCGATGGCCACTGCCACAGTCACCGGGAAGGGCCAGCAATGGCCTATAGGCCCAAAATTGGGGGAGGGCACGACCCTTGCTCCAGATCTGAGCGAGGGTTGTTGTCCTCGCCTAAGGCCGATGAGGCCTCACCTGGGGTGGGTAACGCTTGCCCAACCCTAATCCTAGGCGAGGGCTGATAGCCCTTGCTTAAATCAGGGGCGAGGGTTGCTGAACTTCAGGAAGGCCCAGGTGACCTCCATCGACGATTCTCGGCGACTTTGGTGGCAGCCACTAGCGAGGGCTCCACGGCCGTTGATTGTGAGTTTAGTTTTTTTTTTAGCATTTTTTTCATCTAATTTAGTTTATAGTATTTTTTCGGACGTAGCGCCCACCAAGCACCACATCATCACCACGTATCTCAAAAAGTAAGAAAAATAAGGCACATCGGCTTTTTCTTTTAACCCAGTTAAAGGAGTTAATGGAATGACTTGATTGAACCAACTTGATAAATTTTAGAACTTGATTGCATTTTTTATAAGTTTTACGACTCAATTGTACCTTCATGACAAGTTTAAGAACATCTACTGCACATGCATTGCTTTTTCCAATTTTGAAAAATAAAAGGCCCACGAGAGCCCAAGTCCCTCCAAGGAACTTGCAAATAAAAGGGCTTTGGGCCTTTTGGGTGCGTTCGGTAATAATTTTATTTTCGTAAATAATTTCTGAGCATTTGAAGGTATTTGGTAATGATCCAAAATTTCTATTCCTGGAATAAAAAAAGAACAGAAATGCGTTTGGTAACTGCACAAAATTTCTTTTTATTAATAATATTTTAAAATTTTTAATATTTCTTTTTTTTCTTTTCCTTGTTTCTTCTTCCCCTTCCTTGGCCCATGGTCACCTATCACCGGCCACAGGCTAGGGAAAAAGAAGAACCGGCCACAGGCCAGGAAGGAAAGAAGAAAAAGAAAAAAAAATTCTCTTCTATTTATGATTCTTGTTCCCATAATCAAGAATCAGTTTTTTTTCATTTTTTATTTTGTTTCAAAACTTATTCTGGAAATAAGTTTGTGCCTGGGAACAAAAAATTTATCAAACGAATTCTTGTTCTTTTTTTTTTTCACGGGAAAAATAAAATAAAATCAATCACTGTTTGGCCGATTACAAAACAGAACCTTTATATCCCTCTCTCCAACATATGCGAACTTGCAAATCAAGATACGTGACTTTCTAAATAGGGTTAATATCACGAAAAACCCTAAACCGGTACACTTGTGACAATTTTACCCCAAACTATTTTTTTGACCATAAAAAACCTAAAACTGGTACATTTGTGACAAATATACCCTGAACTATTTTTTTGACCACGAAAAATCCCAAACTGGTATATATGTGACAATTTTACCCCGAACTAATTTTTTAATAATATTTTTTATTTTTCGAATATTTTTATTTTTTCTTTACCTTTTTTTTTTTTCTCTTCAACTCTAGCCGATCGCCGGACCAGCGACCGGCCAGAGGCGGAAGTTGGCGAGGCCGACCCTGCCGGCCTCTGGCGAGGCTTAGCCTCACAGTTACCTGGCGAGGCTGACCTCGCCCGAGCCTCGCCAGGCAACGGCGAGGTCGAGCCCTGCCGTTGCAGGGCGAGGTCGGCCTCGCCCGGCAACGACGAGGCCGAGCCCCGCTGGATCTGGCGAGGCCGACCTCGCCCAACGTCGACGAGGCTGACCTCGCCCTGCAACGGCGGGGCCGAGCTCTCGCCAGGCAACGGCGAGGTGCTCGACCTCATTGTTGCCTGGCGAGGCCGACCTCGCCCTGCAATGGCGGGGCCGAGCCCTTGCCAGATCCAGCGAGGTCGAGCCTCGCCAACGGCCAGCGGGGCCGACCTCGCCGGCTTCCGCCTCTGGCCGGTCCAGCGACCGGCCAAAGTTGAAGAGAAACAAAAAAAGTAAAGAAAAAATAAAAAAAATTCGAAAAGTAAAAAATAATATTAAAAAATTAGCTCGTGGTAAAATTGTCACATGTATATCAGTTTGGGGTTTTTTGTGGTAAAAAAAAATAGTTCATGGTATATTTATCACAAGTGTACCAGTTTGGAGTTTTTTATGATCAAAAAAATAATTTGAGATAAAATTATCACAAGTGTACAAATTTAAGATTTTTCGTCGTATTAATCATTTTAAATACGGCATGCATTACTGAAGTACAAGGAAAGAGCATCTAAATCAATCGAATCAATGGGTACGTGTCAAATCGTAAATTCGCTAGTCAATTGATAAATTCGCTTACGACTCACGTGATTACTATTACACTCGGACACGCATCGAAGAGACCTTTAATCGAATGGAACCACGTGATCCGAATTGAGCATCTACTGACTTCGCGGACCATTGTGTGAAAAGTCCTGCTCGTCTAATAAATCAATCCGCGCACTCCAGCTTTCGTAAGCAGTGATCTCATAGGACGATTTCTCGCGTAAATCGATCCTTTTGCCTTACCGACCAAGCAAAGATGTGATTGGATAGCAGATGCTTTGCATGTGGCGGTCAGCACATCTCGTATTATCCTTTGCCTCTAATATTGATGACGTGTGTACCTGCGTCGCCTGCTCCAAAGATTCAGTCAATAGTACCTCCTTGGACACCAAAGGATTAATCGAAACACTCACATGGGTGAAGCTAGATTGGATGCTTACACGTGCCTTCTACTTTTAAATTCCGATTTTCCGTGAATTATGTAGGTTACCATTTCGACTTTTATTAAAAGAAAAATCATTTTTGGATTTTAGGGGGAAACCCGTAGTAAAAGTAAAAAAGTAAGTAATGAGTAATTGCACTGTTAAATGGAAGTTACGTAATTAAATATCAAATATTTAGTCTTGGATGCTAAGTGAATTCAAAAGAATGACATAGGCTATACCAAGATTGAGATTTAAGATTTATGTACAAATTGATAGAATATATTTTTATCGAATATCGAATACGACTCATTTTTTTTTTTTTCACATCTGCTCGTAGTTTGTAGCATTGTGAATCTAAGTTTGCTTGTCCAGGGCTATGGCGCGGCGCACGAGGGCCGTCAAGCAAGCACACGCGCAATACTTTGAGTCTGATCTTCAATTAGAGCTAATGAAAATGACTATGTTTCTTTGGGTCATTATTAGAACTTCATAGAGGTATCCCTGTTAATTGTTATAAGTAGCCCACTACATGTTTGTGAAAATTCCTCAAAGAAATTTTACTTGTATCCGTGCTTTGTTTTTTGGGCCTTATCATTCGAACTGTTTCATCCCCTGGTGCAGATTATGTGAAATGGAATTATGTTTTTTGTTTTTCACTGGAATTATGTAGAACACATATCAGTATTTTTAATTTGGTGGGATTTCATTGGTAATACTATTTTAGTGCTTAATCTTTGAATGGTGAGCAGTTTAGATTAACAATCGTAAGATTAATGTTAAATTTAGAAAATCGTCCAAATTAAGGTTATATCCCTCCGTCGATCGGGATCGAGGTAGGTCGCCGGGGATCACGATTCATGCCCGGTGATGCAGTCAACTTTATCCGGCGAGACGGCTTTTAACTGCATCAACTGCCATCCAAAGTCCCACACACTAATGTTCCGTTCGTTTGGCGGAAAATATTGTATTTTTGGAAAATATTTTCTCGGAAGTCATTTTACTGGAAAATGTTTTCCCAGAACATAATTTTCCGGTGTTCGGCAACCAATATGAAAAAATTTCGGAAAATATTTTTTGCCGGTGGTGGCAGCGGCGACCGGCGGCAGCGGCGGCGGGCGACGGTGGCAGATGAGCGGCGACCGATGAGCGGCGGCGGGCGATCGGCGACGGCGGCAGCTGGTGATCGGCGACGGTCAGCGACAGGCAGCGGCGGCGGCCGACGACCGGAGGGGGGAAGAAGGAGTTTGGCGAAAAATGATTTCTGCTTTTTAGAAGCGGAAGTCATTTTTCATAGACTTAGGCTATTTTGTGACGGAGAGAAGGAAAATGTTTTTCCACGGAAAACGTTTTCCGCCCCCCGAACACCGGAAAACTCGGAAAATATTTTCCGTGAGAATATTTTCCGCCAAACGAACAGAGCCTAAATGTACGCGAATTGAACCCGTAGAAGTAGAAACCATTACTTGCTGATGACGTCTACAATGAGGAAACCTCTTTCGAGATTCCTAGTCCCACGCATGTCCAAAAACGTTGGACTTTCGTCAAATTCAAAAGAAAGATCGATTTTCTCAATTCCACAAGGTCGGGAAGAAGTTTCTAAATGAAAAAGATTTTGTTTGGAAAATATATATTATTGTAATTTTCACAGAAAAAAAATCAATTTTAAAAATACAAAACGCATCCATCTTTATGTAACGTAAAAGGAACTATTCGCATGCGAGTTTACTTTTGGTGTTGGGCATTATATATATTTATCCGTGATCCCACATCGTTTACGTATAACATGTTGTGCTAATTAATAAGTCTTGTTCCAATTATTACGGCAAAATTTATAATTGCACTACTGAGCCGTGATCAAAACAAATCATATCGTGCTAATAATAGAGTTAGGTTCGAAGTAGAGAGACAATAGACACATCTCAAATCACTTAAAAGTCGAGAAGTGCTTTTGCTTTTTGAGTTAGGATTCGAATAATAATCATTTCGTTTATTTATTTATTTATTTTTGTTTCCGAGAACATGTTTGAAACAACAATTCTTTTAGTAAGATAATTTTATTTTTTTATTTTCAGGATAAATTTTTAGTCCAGAAATAGATTTGAAATAGAAATGAGAAATTAAAATTTTCTACTTTTTAATTTCTAGAATAGAAACAGAAATGACAATTATTTTTTATTGCTTGCCCTTGCCGCCGCTTGCCCGTTGACCGTCCGCCTTCGTCTGCTGGCCGTTCGTCGACACCTACCCGCCACCGTTTGCCGCCTGCCGACACTGCTTGCTGCCCGCCTGCTATCGTCAGTCCCCCGCCGAAAATAGAAATTTTAAAATAACCTATCAAATAAATTTTTATTAAGGAGATAAAAATTTCGTATCGTTATCAAACGATACTGTTTTGGAGAATATTTCTAGCTATAAATAAGACTGAAAAGGAGAAATTTTATCATTCTTGCTAGCTTAAAGACGAGGAACAGTACATCTATTTTCAGAGAAGTGCCAACAGCGAGCAAATTCCAAGTCGTAACTCGACAAATAGTAAGCATGAAGAAAGTTGTACTCCACAAATAACATAATTGGACGCCCCAAAACGAAAAAAACGATAATACAATTGGAACCTTTGACTTTTTGGCAAATACGATGGAATCATTTGCCTCCGAAAGTGTGAACATATGACTGAGACATTGGGTACGCCTTAAAATCAAAATATAATCATAAATGATTATAAATATCCCACCCACCCACTCGTTTCAACCTCTGCCAGCACGTGAAATCCTAAATCCCCGCAAAAGATCTCAGAGCCCAACCACTACTCGCACACCATGATCGCCTCCGCCTTCTCAGCCATGCCGTGCTTTGATCTCTTCTCTTCCCTTTCTCACTTCATCCTCTTCCCGTCACTCCTCATCGTTATCAGCGTCGTCTTCTCCTTCTTCTTCAAATCGCCGCCGCCGCCGTCCTCGAAGAACTTCCCGAGAGTCTACCCTATCGTCGGCTCCCACTTCTCGCTTCTCGCGAACAGAAAACGGCTGATCGACTGGACCGCCGACCTGGTCCGGAACTCCCCGTCGGCGACCTACGTCTTCCACCGCCCCCTCGGCGACCGCCGGGTCTTCACCGGCAATCCCGCCAACGTCCAGCACATCCTCAAGACCCACTTCGCCAAGTACGAGAAGGGCGATGTCTTCAAGACGACCCTCCGGGACGTCCTCGGCGATGGAATCTTCAATAGCGATGGCGAGTCCTGGAAGATCCAGAGACAGGTATCCAGCCACGAGTTCAACACCCGGTCGCTGCGGAAGTTCGTCGAGACCGTCGTCGACGCGGAGCTGAACGAGCGGCTCGTGCCTCTCTTGGCTTCCGCCGCCAAGAGCAGGTCAGTGATAGACATGCAGGACATCCTCCAGAGGTTCGCCTTCGACAACATATGCAAGATCGCGTTCGGGTTTGATGCCAAGTATCTGTCGCCATCGCTTCCTCAGCCGAGAGTAAGTACTGTCCTGATTGATTTTACTAAATTACAGATATAAAAGATGTGTAGCTTAGGGTGAGCCTTACCAAACAACACAAATTTCTGTCAATCCCATCACTCATAGAGCGAGTTATTCGACATTCGACAGGCGAAGTTCGCAGAAGCGTTTGAAGACGCAGTGAGAATAAGCAGCGAGAGGTTTCAAAAGTTCTTCTCCGCGACTTGGAGGATCAAGCGTTTCTTCAACATAGGATCCGAGAAGCGCCTCCGGGTCGCCATCTCTGAAGTCCGTGAGTTTGCGAAGAAAATCGTGAGCGAAAAGAAGAGAGAGCTGAGCGAGAAGGCGTCGCCTGAGTCGGCCGCCGATGACCTTCTGTCGCGGTTTTTGAGCTCAGGTCACTCCGATGAGGACTTTGTCATCGACATCGTCATCAGCTTCATTCTTGCCGGCCGGGACACCACATCGGCGGCTCTCACGTGGTACTTCTGGCTGCTCCACAAGAACCCGGAGGTGGAGGCCAAAGTCCGAGGTGAGATCATGGAGAAGTCCGATGCACATGCGGCAGGGTACGATGATGTGAAGGAGATGGTGTACACGCACGCATCGCTGTGTGAGAGCATGCGGTTTTACCCGCCGGTGCCGGCCGACACGAAGGAGGCGGTGAGCGACGACGTCTTGGAGGACGGCACGGTGGTGAAGAAGGGGATGAGGGTGACATACCATCCGTATGCGATGGGGAGGCTGGAGCAGCTGTGGGGAAAGGACTGGCCGGAGTTCAGGCCGGAGCGGTGGCTTAGGGCGGCAGAGGACGGCGGTGAGAAGTGGGTGTTCGTCAATAGGGACGCGTTCTCGTACCCGGTCTTCCAGGCGGGGCCGAGGGTTTGTCTGGGGAAGGAAATGGCGTTCCTGCAGATGAAGAGGGTGGTGGCTGAGGTGCTGCGGCGGTTCAGGGTGGTGCCCGCGGCGGAGGAAGGGGAGGAGCCGTTGTTCATTTCGTACCTGAGCTCGAAGATGAAGGGTGGGTTCCCGGTGAGGATTGAGGAGAGAGAGTGAAAGGGGTAGTCAACCCTTGGAAACTATTTTCTCTTTATTCTTCCTTTAATCAATATTCTATATGAGTTTGGAAGCGCAATTTTCCATTTTTTTGGGAGCTAAGCAAGGGAATTGGGTGTGTAATAAATTTTCCTTTATTATCTTTGTATCTATTTTCATACGTATTCTGATATCAATATTGATAGATGATCCGCTGCTTGTTTTGACCTTGAATAATGTTCTATACTATGAACGTATGATCCGGCGCAATTGCATTGGATATTTAAACAATTTCACCATGTGATAGTTCAAACCTGTCTATCGAAATTACAATAAATATCGTGCATCCGCCATTCAGCATCTTAATTTTATAATATGGCATTGTGGTAATTATCTTGTTTTATGTCATGAATCCGTAACGAATTGACCCATTCTACATTGGTTGGATGCCAAAGGGAATAGTCAAGGTAACCATGCAAGATTGTGAATCTGTTTTTATACGAGCTTATAGTTACTGAACTGAATATCCATCCCTGAAAAAACGGAGAGGATAAAACTCGTAAAAAGAAAATTAAGAGTGAAAACTAACAATTAAAAATGATTTTCATGAAAGAATAAATGCACCATAAATTATATTTTTTGGATAATATCTGAGCGCTGGGCCTGTTATTATCACGTGAAGTACATTGATAAGTGTGTATGAGTTAAGAGCACGATATATATTGGGAAGTTGTCATAAACAGTGTTTGTACTCTTCTTCCCCATTAATTAGGACTTTCAATTTTGAGTTGGACCAATTTGGTCTGACTGGCATCTGAAGTAGCATTCCAACTGGGTTATTGGACCCGTGTTTACTAATTTGACTGTACACAGCACCCTACATCAGCAAAAATTGAAAAAAAATTGAAAAGTCGGGAAAAATTAAAAAAGAGAAAAAACTACCGAAAATTCTAAATTATGAATACCGTGACACATTTACTATGAATTTTATCTCGTGATATCAAAAATCTCAAACTATACTCATTGTGACACATTTATTTTAAAAAAATTTTATGATATAAAAAAGTCAAAATTTCAACCCCTATGACATATTGACCCTCCTTCATAATTCCGTCAAATGATTTTTTTTTAGATGTTTTTATTTCATTTAAGCTCTGTGGCCGCCATGTCAATATTTTTTGCCTTTCATCGTCCATGTAAGCTTATTTCTAATGGTCCTCGTTGACAGAAGGATAATATGTCGCGCGAGTACAAATTTGAAATTTTTGGCATCATAAAAAGAAATTTATGGCAAATATGTCACGATGAGCATAATTTGAATATTTTGTGATTTTTCTTAATTAAAAAACAACATATCAAACAAAAAAAAAGTAACACAGTTTCAAGTTTATTTCTTGATTGTCGATTGGCTATCGAAATATCGATTTACAAGTTTATTATCGATTTCGAGACTCTCTATCAATAACCCAGTGAATGGAGGTTGTTCTTATCAATTTCTATCGTTGTTTAGTGATCTCCTACGATAACTATTCGGCTTCCAAGGATGGTGCACGAATTTGGAAGAGTCAAAGATATAGTTTCTATATTTTTAAATGCAATTCTAGTTTTTAGGTGTTTTAATGCATTTTCTATTTTCTAGGACTTTATTGTTATAGGCTCTAACAACATATTAAGCACTGTCATGACGCGAATATGACATTTATCACCATCAAAAGCCAACGGTGACAATTTAATCCGTCATTATAGGGTACCCTACGATGAGGTAATAATGGTCGTCACTATAGAATACCTACGGCCGTGGAACATATTTTGTCACCACAGGCAACCTATGGCGATGAACTCTCATTCCGTTGAAAGTCTGGCATTTGTGGAGACAAAAAAGAAGAATTTTGTAGCCATTGCTAGAAGCTATGGCCATAGAACGTTGAATTTGTGTTGCGTTATTGATGCACTTAGATTGGCGAACTTGAAATGGGCTGAAATTTGGTCGGCTGTGTAGAAATGGGCCGTTGATCAATACTCACCGCTTCGCCATGATCAACGTCATTTTTTTTGCGTTTCAGAGTTGTTTAGGTTTTCAGCTTTGGGTTTTAGGCAGTTTTTGTTATTTTAATGGCGTTTTCGTAATTTTCGCGTTTCCTAATGTCATTAGGTTTATGGTTTCATTTTAAGGAGAATTTTGGATATTTTTTATAATCACACCTAAGAGGACGAATTGTTCATCTATCAAATATTCCTGTTCAATCAATTTTCTATCCCGATTCGGCATCATTTGGTATCAAAACACAAGTTGCTTGAATCAATGGCTGAATGGAATAGCATTGGTCGTGGATGGTCGGCTCGTGGTAGTCGGGGGTGTAGAGTCGTTCATGAAGCAGACAAACAACCGCGTCTAAGAAATATGCGAGACGTAGAAATTGAAGAACAGAGAAGGCAAATACAAGATTTGGAGCGATAACTTGCAGAGGCGAGGTTGGATGTTCAATCCAAAGAAAAAGCGGAATCTGAGGATCCATCCAATGATGAAGGGGAGGACGTCAACCATTTCAAGGTTATGAACTAGGAAGGGAATCGAGAAGTACGACCTAGAAATCAGCCCTTTTTTTCATAATTTCGAGATGAAGAATGAGATTCCTGAGTTTCATAGTCAGGCTCATCCTGATGAGTTTATTGACTAGTTACATACAATAGAGAGGATCTTTGATATTAGGGATCTGATTGAAGAGTAGAAAGTTAAATTAGTGGCTATTAAGGCACAAAAACATGCCTCGATATGGTGGGAACATGTGAAAAGGTAGCATGCTAGAGAGGGGAAATCAAAAGTGAACCATTGGGACAGGGTGAAGAAATTATTGCAAAAGAAATTTTTACCTGCTCGTTATAGACATGAGGCGTTTATTGAGTATCACAACGTTAAGCAGCGAGATTTAACGGTTGAGCAATATACCGAGGAGTTTGATTGATTGCAAAAGCGTTATGATATGGCTGAGGAAGACGAGCAAATAATTGCTCGATATTTGGCAGGGTTGCGGTATGAAATTTATGATGTTGTCCAATTACAGCAATATTGGACCTATAAAGATGTGTGCAGGTTTGCCTTGAAGGTGGAAGGTCGGTGTAAAAAGAAGAACATGGGTTCCAAATTTCAGAATCGATGGTCGGGCAAAGAATCCCGAGGAAAAACGGCAACATTTGCAACCAATTTGACACCAGCCACAGTTAAGATTGCAAGTTCTAAACCTACATCCAAGGAGGGGCAGAGTAGTGTTGGAACAAGCAGCGGTGGAGCTGCAGCCAAGCGATGTTTCAAGTGTCAGGGACTCGGGCATTTTGCTGCTGATTGTCCTAACCGACAGATTGTGACGCTTGTTGATAATCCAATCTTTGATGAAGGTCCAGTCTATGATGAATCTGAAGGCAAACAAGAGGATGCGGATGTAGAACAGGAAGGGATTATCTATGCTGATTCTGGTGAGTCCCCAGTCGTTAGAAGAATCTTAAATGTTGTTGTGGCAGACAATGAATCATGGCTTAGACATGATATTTTTCATACTAAGTGCACTAGTGAAGGAAAAGTATGCAGCGTGATAATAGATTCGGGGGGGGGGGGGGGGAGCTATGACAATGTGGTGGCCACTATTATGGCGGAGAAGTTGGGGTTGAAAACAGAATATCATCCTCAACCATACAAGTTGTCGTGGCTTAGGAAAGAAAACGAGGTGAAGGTAAGCAAGAGGTGTCTTGTGCAATTTTTTATTGCGAAAAATTACATTGATGAGGTGTAGTGTGATGTGGTCCCAATGGATGCTTGTCATATTCTATTGGGGAGGCCATGGTAGTTTGACAGAAAGACACAGCATGATAGCTTCAGAAACACCTACACCTTCAAGAAGGATGGCCATACCATTACCATAGGTCCTTCAGATTTGAGAAAGGATGTGAAGAATAATCTACCGTCCATATCAAAATTTCATGAAGAGACAATGAACGCACCTGAGCTTTTTGTTATTATGGTGATAGAGCGAAATTCTGACAATCTTGAAATTCCTACCCAAGTTCTGCCTTTGCTTGAGGAGTTTTCTGGTATGTCACCTAGGTTGCTACCCATGAGAGACGTTCAACATTGTATTAATTTCATCCTAGGAGCTGTTATTCCCCATAAGGTAGTTTACAGAATGAGTCTTAAGGAACATGAGGAGCTGTAGAGACAAGTGTAGAAGCTGTTAGAGAAAGGCGCAATAAGAGAAAGCACCCTGTGCAATGCTGGTCTTGTTGGTTCCTAAGAAAGATGGGTCGTAAAGGATGTGTATAGATAGCAGAGCTGTCAACAAAATCACAATCAAGTATCAATTTCCTATCCCACGATTTGATGATTTGATTGATCAGTTACATGGAGCAACTATTTTTTCGAAAATAGACTTGATGAGTGGTTATCATCATATTAGGATGCGATCCGGAAATGAGTGGAAGATGGCGTTTAAGACTAGAGATAGTCTGTATGAATGGATGCTGATGCCCTTCGGGTTGTCCAACGTGCTGAGCATTTTTATGAGGCTGATAAATCGGGTTTTTTGTCCTTTTATTGGCCAATTTGTTGTCATTTATTTCGATGATATTTTAGTTTTTAGTGCTTCGATTGAGCAACACTTGCAGCACTTGAGAAGAGTATTTGAGACCTCAAGGGAGCAGAAATTGTATGCCAACATCAAGAAGTGTCACTTTTTAACTGATCATGAGACCTTTTTGGGTTATATTGTGTCGAATGAAGGCATTCATATGGATCCAGTTAAGGTTGAAGCCATTACGAATTGGGAGGTTCCAAAGAATATTCATGAGGTACATAGCTTTCATGGGCTAATGCCCTTTTATAGGAGGTTTATTTGAGATTTCAGCACTATTATTGCGCCTCTTACGAATTGTCTTAAGGGAGGCAGATTTGCGTGGACCAAAGAGGCAGACGCTGCGTTTTAGTTGTTGAAGAAAAAGGTGAATGAAGCCCCAGTTTTAGTGCTTCCAGATTTTGGTGAGGTTTTTGATGTGCATTGTGATGCCTCAAGCATTGATATTGGGGGCGTCCTAAGCCAAAAAAATAAACCTATGACGTTCTATAGCGAGAAGTTGAATGAAGCGAAGAGAAGATAATCGACTTGTGACAAGGAGTTTTATGCCACAGTAAGGAGCTTAGAGCATTGGAGGCACTATTTTATCTCGAAAGAATTTATTTTGTATTTTGATCATGAAGCCTTGAAGTACATTAATGGGCAACATAAGTTGAATGCTAGGTATGCAAAGTGAGTGGAGTTTCTTCAGGTTTTTAGTTTTACCATTAAACATACGACAGGAGCGCTGAATAAAGTAGTAGATGCATTGAGCAGAAGACATTATCTATTGTCTATGATGCAGGTGAGAGTTTTGGGGTTTGATTCTTTTAAGAATTTGTATGTTGATGATCCTTTTTTTGGGGATATTTGGAGTGAGTACAAAATAGGGCTCTTTCAACAGTTTCTGGTTGTGGGGGGTTTTCTTTTCAAAGGCAATAGCCTGTGTATTCCTCAATGTTTTTTGAAGGAATCCATTATTATTGAGTGTCATGCATGAGATCTAGCTAGGCATTTTGGAGTGGATAAGACGATGGCCTTGTTGTGTAAGCACTTTTATTGGTCTCGAATGGAGCGTGACGTGACTCGATTTGTAGAGAGGTGTAGAGTATGTCATGTGGCAAAACCCAGAGGTACCGATGCTGGTTTATATATGCATTTACCTGTTCCTGATTCTCCCTAGGAGAATGTTAGTCTTGATTTCGTCTTGGGATTGCCAAGAACACAACGGAATAAGGATTCCATAATGATGGTTGTCGATAGATTTTCGAAGATAGCTCACTTTATTCCTTGTAACGAGACCTTTGATGCTTCACAGGTTGCTCGATTATTTTTGCAAAAGATTATTAAGTTACATGGACTTCCCAAGTCCATAACTTCATATTGTGATGTGAAGTTTGTAAGTCACTTTTGGGGCACTCTTTGGAGGCACATGGGGACCAGATTGCAGTTTAATTCCTCTCACCACTCCTAGACTGATGGGCAAACCGAAGTTGTCAATCGAAACTTAGGGAACTTGCTGTGAAGTTTGGTTGGAGATAGCCCACGACAATGGGACTTGGTGTTACCTTAGGCTGAATTTGCCTACAATAGGTCATAGAATCAAACTACAGGCAAGAGTCCTTTTGAGATAGTCCGTGGGCATAATCAAATTACTCCTCTAGATCTCACACCATTGCCAGTTCACAAGCAATTCAGTTCAGACACAGATGAGCATGCCAAGCAGATCAAAGAGCTACATTTGTAGATCCATAATCAGATCAACAAGCAAAACATGAAGTATAAATAGCGAGCGGATAGGCACAGGAAAAGAGTCATTTTCAAATAGGGTGATCTAGTGTGGATTCACCTTAAAAAAGAGTATTTTCCAGCTAATAGGTTTGGCAAATTGCAATCTAGAGCTGAAGAACCATTCAGAGTTCTTGAGTGAATTAATGACAATGCTTATAAGATTGAGCTGCCGGGCGAGTACAATGTATCCGAGACTTTTAATGTAGTGGATTTATCACCTTACTATGCAAATGAGGAAGAACCTAAGGCAAATAATATCAATGAAGATGAAGCTGAAGTAGATTCGAGGGTGAATCTTTTTCCTAGCAGGGAAAGATGATGCACTTAGATTGGTGAACTTGGAATGGGCTGAAATTTGGTAAACTATGTGGAAACGGGCCGCTGATCAATACTCACCTCTTTACTTTGATCGACGTCATTTTTCTTGCGTTTTGGAGTTGTTTAGATAGCTTTTCAAGCTTTTGGATTTTAGGCAGTTTTCGTTATTTTAATGTATTTTGATGACATTTTCGTAATTTTCGCATTTCCTATTGTAATTAGGTTTAACAACATATAAAAGTGTGTTTAGGGTTTTGTTTTATGGAGAATTTTGGATTTTTTTTATAATCACACCTAAGAGGACGAATTGTTCCTCTATCAAATATTCCTGTTTAGTCAATTTTCTATCACGATTCGGCACCGGTTATCCTAGTGAGAAGGGGTTATCGTGACGGAGGCTCGGCGATGAAGATTCCCCTCACCATGGCTTTTGGCAATGAAATATACTGATAGTTGGCGACATTGTTGTAGGCCAGATTTTTTCTAGTGGCACCCACCATAAAATGAAACTAATCTCGTGATCAGACCATTTACCCCAAATTTAGCTCACGTCTTTCTCCATCACTCAATCCAAACGGTACCTCGTAGACCTGAGGCTAATATCTATCAACTTAAAATTGGTTTTCGGGTTATTTTTAGCTATGTTCTAGAAGCTTTACGAGCTTTTATATGTTCTAGAAGGAGAGGGCAAAATAAAATAAAAACGGAGATTGGTTGGCAATATAGAGAATGGTAGTTATTCACGTGTTTGAATTAAATACGTCACATTCCGCATCGTCTCTTTCTGTCGATGATATAAACAAGATCGCGTCATTCCGGACGTCAATCTTTTCGGGTCTTCCTTGCCGTGAAGCAGAACTATCCAATTCAATTTTCTTGGTGTGTAAGCTTCAACCAAATTGTATAGGGCCGCCTCTTGCGAAAAGTTATGGAAGGAAGAAAACCATTATAAAAGGAAGGAGTTAGAAAAACTCCAAGGCCGCGTTTGATCGATCGGATAAAAATAATGATAGGATATGTTTTATCCTATCCTGTGTTTGGTGGTAATTCAAGATAGGATAAGGTTGGATATAAACCGGATATAACTCGGATAAAAAAATTCGAGATGAAGAGGGATAGACCTGGATAGAATTTCTAATACTTATTTTTCTAGAAACCCTACGCTTCACTCGCTGTCATCTTCATTCCCACACCTTGTGCACTTTCACCAAAAAAATTTCTCGGCTTTTTTCCTTCACCAACTCTTCCGGACCCGTGAATAGCTAAAAATAAAATAAAAGTATCCTATCCGACTTTAAATCCGTAGTCCACCAAGCAGTGGACATGATATGAAGAAATCCAATGATTTCTTATCTTATCGTATCCAGTCCTATCCTATTTAGAAATCCAAACGACCAAACAAAGCCCAAGGCTACTCAATAGGATATGATTGAAATTGGGTACATAAGGACTTTACATGATGGAAACCGTCGGTGTTTTTATACTTTTTACACAAACAGTCGTAAAAGAAAGCTCTCGCATATTAATGGAATGAATGTAGTTTGTCAAAATTAGAAATTCTATTAGTGTCATGCCCAAATTCTGCTCGCATAACGAATTTTTTATACCATTAGTGTACCACATAAAAGTTGATATTTTGTGACCGACCGACGTGCTATCCCCACCTCCAATTAACGCCAAGATCGGACGAACCGGTTCCAACTAGGGATTGACACCGCCAACTACCTGATTGATTTCGATTCGATTCCAATATCAACATGATATGTTTCAGATTTCAAAAACCGAAAATCAATTATGACAACTTAGATTCTACCTATTTTGGAACCACTCACTCCTTACAAATTTCATGTTTGGAACTTACCCACCCTGAAACATGGAGCCTACCTATTGTGGAACCACTCACCCCGAAGTTGCACACCTTTCATACTTGTCTCGCGGAAGTTCTTGCATTTTGGGGATGAAGCTTACTTGTCCTACAATATCAAGACTCACAATCGCTTCCCTAACTAAATGATGTGTTCTGTAGCTTTTGTTGGCATCCAATCTATCTCCAACTTGCTGAATGTCGACACATCGGGCAGACTTTTTAGGGACATGGATTGTTTGATCTCCACCTCCTTCAAATAATTCAATTTTTTCAACCGGCTCTCGACACTCCATAATAATGTAGCTGAAGATGCCTTAGTACTTTCATCTTTTATGTATAGTTACTTTTATGGACAAAATTTTTTTTCGTTGCTGTTACTTCCATTTTGCTCCACTAAGGGATGAATTGGACACTTCCCAATTATTTTATATTTTCTGTTTGTTTTGTACTGTTCTTGTCATTTTGGTGTACCTGCTCTGTCTCAGTTTTATATAGTGAGATGTTCTAGTAAATTTTGTCCTTTTAATAAATTAAAAAATGAAAAAAAAAATTGGCCAGATTACGAGGAGACCCTGGAGCAAGATCGAACTGACAAGGTCGGTTCCATAGTAGGTTCTTAAGTTTACAAAGCATGCTCCAGGTCAACCTCTCTCTCTCTCTCCGCCAAGCTCAAACTTGGGATTGTGGTGTTGAACTCGACGCCATGGCGAAACATGACCCTAGTTGTAGTGTCGAGCTCTAAGCCACGTGCGCACGACCCCAATCCCGACATAGAGTTCCATGCCATGGCAAAACATGACCCTACTATGTTTTGGATTATAATAAAATCAATTATTATAAATTATTATAGGATTTATTTCTTCAAAATTTTATGATTTTATAATATGCTGTTACTTTCGTAACAGCACAAATACCGTTACGTTATTAAAGCCCTTTTCAAAACATAGGGAATAGGAAAATCAAACACTACCCCCGAAAATATAGGCCTCTCTGTCTCTCTGCCCCTACCATCGATTGGGATGAGGTAGGTCGCCGGGGATCGCGATGCACAGCCGGTGATGCAGTCAACTTTATCCGGCGAGTCGTCTTTTAACTGTTTTAACCGCCATGCAAAGTACACATAATAAATGCACACGAATGGAACCATAGAAACCATTACTTGCTGATGACGCCTACAATGAGGAAGCCTCTTTTGAGATTTCTTAGTCCGATGGATGTCTTGCGTAGGCTTCGCGGCAACATCCCAGGTCGTGCAGCTGTCGCTTTTGACCAAGTCAAAAGAAAGATTGATTTTCTCAACTCACGAGGTCGGGACGAAGTTTCTAAATGAAAAAGATTTTGTTTGGAAAAAATATATTAATGTATTTTTAATAGGAAAAAATCTTGCAATTTTTTCTTTGCAGGGTCAATTTTAAAAGTACAATACTCGTATCCATCTTCATGTAATGTAAAAAGAACTATTCGCATGCGAATTTATTTATGATATTAGGCATAAGATATATTTAACTCTGATCTCACATTGTATACTTATAATATGTTGTGCTATTTGATAAGCCTTGTTCCAATTATTCCGGTGAAATTTATAATTGCACCACTGGGTTGTGATCAAATGAAATCACATCGTGCTAATAATAGAGTTAGGTTCGAAGTCGAGAGGCATAAATACATCTCTAATCGCATAAAAGTCAAGAAGTACTTTTGCTTTTTGGGTTAAAGACTAGAAATAGTACATTGAAAGCAAGCAAATTCCAAGTTATACTCCGCAAATGGTAAACGTGAAGGACGCTCATTCATTACGTTTTTGGAGATAGAATAATTGGAACCTTGGCTATCAACAAATACGGTGGAAACATTTGCCACCGAATGTGTGAACATGAGAAAACATTGGGTACAACTTAAAATCAAAATATATTCATAAGGTTATAAATATCCCGCCCACTCATTTCAATCTCTGCCAGCACATGAATTCCTGAAACCCCACGAAAGATCTCGGAGCCCAACCCCCACTCGCACACCATGATCTCCTCCTCCTTCTCAACCATGTCGTGCTTTGATCTCTTTTCTTCACTTTCTCACTTCATCCTCTTCCCATCACTCTTCATCGTTATCAGCGTCGTCTTCTTCTTCTTCAAATCGCCGCAGCCATCCTCGAAGAACCTCCCGAGAGTCTACCCTATCTTCGGCTCCTACTTCTCGTTTTTCGCCAACATCAAACGGCGGATCGACTGGACCGCCGACCTGGTCCGGAACTCCCCGTCGGCGACCTACATCTTCCACCGCCCCCTCGGCCACCGCCAGGTCTTCACCGGCAATCCTGCGAACGTCCAGCACATCCTTAAGACCCACTTCGCCAACTACGAGAAGGGCGGGGTCTTCAAGAAGACCCTCCGGGACGTCCTCGGCGATGGAATCTTCAATAGCGATGGAGAGTCCTGGAAGATCCAGAGGCAGGTCTCCAGCCACGAGTTCAACACCCGGTCGCTGCGGAAGTTCATCGAGACCGTCGTCGATGCGGAGGTGAACGAGCGGCTCGTGCCTCTCTTGGCGTCCGCTGCCAAGAGCAGGTCAGTGATAGACATGCAGGACATCCTCCAGAGGTTCGCCTTCGACAACATATGCAAGATCGCGTTCGGGTTTGATGCCAAGTATCTGTCGCCATCGCTTCCTCAGCCGAGAGTAAGTATCGTCCAGACTCATTTAACTAAATTACAGATTTAAAAGATGTGTAGTTTAGGGTGAGCCTTACCAAACAACACACATTTCTGTCAATCACATCACTCATAGAACGAGTTATTCGTCATTCGACAGGCGAAGTTCGCAGAAGCGTTTGAAGACGCAGCGAGAATAAGCAGCGAGAGGTTTCAAGTGCTATTCTCTGTAACTTGGAGGATCAAACGTTTCTTCAACATAGGATCCGAGAAGCACCTCCGGGTCGCAATCTCCGAAGTTCGTGAGTTTGCGAAACAAATCGTCAGCGAAAAGAAGAGAAAGCTGAGCGAGAAGTCGTCGCCCGAGTCAGCTGCCGATGACCTCCTGTCACGGTTCTTGAGCTCAGGTCACTCCGATGAGGACTTTGTCATTGACATCGTCATCAGCTTCATACTTGCTGGCCGGGACACCACATCGGCGGCTCTCACGTGGTACTTCTGGCTGCTCCACAAGAACCCGGAGGTGGAGGCCAAAGTCTGGGCAGAGATCATGGAGAAGTCCGATGCACATGCCGCAGGGTACGATGATGTGAAGGAGATGGTGTACACGCACGCATCACTGTGTGAGAGCATGCGGTTTTACCCGCCGGTGCCGCTTGACACGAAGGAGGCGGTGAGCGACGACGTCTTGGAGGACGGCACGGTGGTGAAGAAGGGGATGTGGGTGACGTACCATCCGTACGCGATGGGGAGGCTGGAGCAACTGTGGGGAAAGGACTGGCCGGAGTTCAGGCCGGAGCGGTGGCTTAGGGCGGCAGAGGACGGCGGGGAGAAGTGGACATTCGTCAATAGGGACGCGTTCTCGTACCCGGTCTTCCAGGCGGGGCCGAGGGTTTGTCTGGGGAAGGAAATGGCGTTCCTGCAGATGAAGAGGGTGGTGGCCGGGGTGCTGCGGCGGTTCAAGGTGGTGCCCGCGGCGGAGGAAGGGGAGGAGCCGTTGTTCATTTCGTACCTGAGCTCGAAGATGAAGGGTGGGTTCCCGGTGACGATTGAGGAGAGAGAGTGAAGCGGATAGTCAAACCTTGGATTCTATATGATTTTGGAAGCGTAATTTCCTTTTATTAACTTTGTATTTATTTTCATACGTTTGAAGTATTCCAATATCAATATCAATAGATGATCCGCTTGTGCAAGTAATGTATATATTATTGTTTTGACCTTGAACAATATTCTATACTGTGAATGTATGATGTGGCACGATTACATTGGATATTTAAAACAATTTCACCATGCGGTGGTTCAAACTTGTCTAACAAAATTACAATACATTTCGTGCATCCATCATTCAGCATATTAATCTTATAATATGGCATTGCGGTAATTATCTTGTTTTATGTAATGAATCCGTAATGATTTGACCCATTCTACATTAATCGGATGCCAAAAGGAAGAATCAAAGTAATCATCCCCACAAAAAAAAGAGAGGATAAAACTCAGTAGAAGGAAAACTAAGAATTTAGTACTGCGGGTAGAGATGAGATAGGGTAGATTTGAGATTGTGCTTTTGTCTTGTGCCAACATGAATGGGGTGTGCCTCTTCTTGGCTATACAAATTAGAGCAATGTTAAACATATCAAATTTTATGTCGGAAACAAAATTTAGTATGCTTTTAGAAGTATACATAGCATTTTTTTTACCAATTAATTCAACACAAACTCCATGTCCTGTAATAATCCCAGATACATTAATGGTCCGTTTGTTTGAAAAAAAACTATTTTCAGGAATTTATTTTCCGATTGTTCGATATTTGGATAATGGAAAAAAATTTTCATGGACTAAAAACAACTAGCCTAAATCAGGGAAAAATGACTTCCTTTTTTGACATGAAAGATATTGTTTTTCCTAATTCACCAAACAAATGAAAACTAACAATTAAAAATGATTTTCACGAAAAATATTTTCCTTTCTCGTGAATTTTTTAGGGAAATAAATGCACCATAAATCGTATTTTTTTGGATGGTATGTGAGTGATGAATTGGTCAACGGAAAATTTATTTAATTTGATTGGGCCTATTATTATCACGTGAAGTACATAGACACTTTTTTTTTTGCTAAAAGAAGTACATAGATACTCGTGTATGAGTAAAGAGCATCACATATATTATTTGTTTAATTTGATTGGACCTATTATTATCACGTGCAGTACATAGATAGGTGTGTTTGAGTTGAGAGTATAATATATATCGGGACGCTGTCATAATTAGTGTTTGTACTCTTCTTCGATAATAGTTTGGACCTTCAATTTCGATTTTGACCAATCTGGTGTGATTGGCCTCTGAAGTAGTTATCCAACTCTGCCATTTAACCCGTATGTAGTAATGTGACTGTACACATCACCCTACATCAGTAAAGATTGAAAAAAAAAAATTAAAAGTCAGAAAAAATTAATGAAGATCAGATTCATTGGCAAAGGGGGTCGCTGGCCGCCTCTCTCTATCTCCAACTTTTGGTTTTCTTTTAAAATTCTTGTATAATCTTTTGTTTTAATCTTTTTTTCATGTTCAACTTTTTTGCTATCTTGCATAAATCTTAGCAATGTGGACATGATGTGTACACCATATCGACAAAAAAACGTACGTTCCAAGGCTAAGTCGATCGTTACGTCAAAAGCCAATCATATCAACCTGACTTGAAAAATTATGGAAAATTGTCCTCATAAGTTCCTAAACTTTAATTTAATGTGCAGTACCGTACTTGAACTTTTAATTTGTTAAATTTAGTCCTTAATGTACAATCTAGTCTATAGATTATAGAAAATGTTTAATGTCATCCTACTGTGATTATGCCGATGTTTCTTCCAATCCATTAAGTCTAAATGGTAAACAGTAAAAGAAAAATTGCACGTAAATTATCCAAATAAGATATCCATCTCAAATTGAGATATATAATCCATGTCATTAAATAAGGATGGACATCTTAACGGCATAGTTTTCTTTTTCCTTTTTAAAAGTAGATAGATAAAAAGATTAACATTTTGACTCATAATTTTATTACTCCTCTAACTAAGCATTTAATGATCCATATTATTAATAACGTCTAATTTGTTGTTTGAGCAAACGAAATGATGGTATTAAACATTTATCAACAATTCATGGATTACATTAAACATATTAAAAGTATATGGATGACATTCACATTGGGTCAAAATTCAAAAACCGTTCATATCATTTTCCCAAAGATTATTAGTCCCATTAAAAGAGCACAAACTAAACATTTATTTTAGATTAAAAAAGGCATTTTATATATTAATCTGTAGGATCAGATCGAACATTAAAGACAATTATATACATATTAATTCTTACAACATCTAGCGTGATTTTGATTGTTTATATAATAAAATATGAACAATCTTGTATTGGATAATCCATTTGGATATTAGCATGCATTCTAATTGATTTATGAAGTTAAGTGCCGAATTTCATAAGTTAAGAAAAGTGTTTTCTAATCATTAAAATCATATAATAGAATAGAATATAATAATAGTTAGTGCATTGGTGCCCGTATATTTCATGCTATAATGGAAACCTTTTGCCTTCTCCTTGGTTACTTCCAATCATCAAAACGCTTCTTCGACACTCTCACTTCACTGCCCTCTACCGCGCCATGTGTTGTATAAATGACGCGAAAGCTAATTGGATCATTGTAATTAAATCGAGAAGGAGAGAAACTATCAGAGAAATAATAAAGAACGCAAGAAATTTAAGTGGTTTGTTCTTAGCGCTGATATCTACTCGGCGAGAGGAGCCAATCACAATAATCTACTATTCAATTAGAAGTTACAAAGTTACAATTACTTACAAGCTCAAATATTTTTCAGCTCTAAATTACACTCTAACCCACAGTGTTTAGCCTCATGTAATTGTTCAATAACATGAATCATGGAGAATTATCACGAAGCTTGAAACACTCGCCTCTCCAAGAAGAAAAAACCCGAATGATTCTCTGGCTTAATAGCATATTCGGACAATAGAGCTTCACGAAGATGGCCCGACTTCTATCTTCTTTCGTTGGCCGGGCATGCGTGTGTGCGCGTGCGAGAGAGACAGAGATGACTATAAGCAAAGCAACTGTTTGGGATAAGGAGGCGGACATATTCAGAGGACAACTCCAAGACCTCACATGTTGGGAAGCGCGAGAAGGCAGAAAGCATCCCTTCAGCAGTGAAACATCATTCAAAGGATGGGATCACGTGTGGCATTCAAGAGGGAATTTCCTTTCATCTTTTCTTTCTTCATAGAATTGGTCGTAAAGAAAGGGGAGAGGTGGATTGAAAATTGTTAAAACTTATCACACACGCGTAAAATTAAGCCCTAAAACTTTTAAAAAATATAATCAACTCATTAAACTTGTCATGCCGATTCAATCCGGTCCTTCTTGTTAACTCCGTTCAACTAGATCCACGAAAAATACTGACGTGTCTTATTTTATTTATTTCTTAAGACACGTGGCGCCCACCAAGTGCCACGTCAGAAATAATATTCAAAAATTTTTAAAAATGCAAAATAAATTAGATTAAAAAGATAAAAAAGCTAAAAGTTAAAAAAATGCAAAATGCAAATGAAAAACCACAAACTAAATCCCATCGCAAGCCTTGGCTGATGGTCGCTGCCACTAGAAAGGGCCAACATTGGTTGCCAGAGCCTCACCAACCTCGAGCGAGCACCTATTAGCTAAGGTTTGGGGGAGGGTGTGACCCTCACTCTAGATTTGAGTGAGGGTCGCTAGGGATCCCCAGATCTAGGGCTAGGGTCGCTCCCTCCCCTAAATCTAGGCTAGCATGCCCTCACTAGGACCAACAAGGGTCGTCAGGCTTCAATAGGCCTAGGTGACCTCTATTGGCCCTTCCTAGTGACAGCGGCGGAGGCTACCAGTAAGGGCTTATTTATTTATACTTGGTTTGTAAAAAAAAATTATCCTTTTTAATTTATTTAATCTAATTCATGGATTGGAAAAAGAAAATGATAAAAAAAATGCCATGTATGAGACAAAAATTAATTTAAAAAATGCCGTGTAAGCATTCTCCATTTGTCAAGTTGAACAGAGTTAATGGAAGAACTTAATTATACCAGCTTGATAAATTTTAGGACTTGATTATATTTTTGACAATTTTAAGACTCAATTGTGCTTTTGTAACAAGTTTTAGAATCTCCATTGCACTTATCCTAGAAGAAATTATGATCAACTTTGATGATTTTTTCTAATAAATGCCACATAGTGAAAACTGTTCATACATTATGGACTGCTCTACATCCTTTAATTCAGGTGAGTAGGGAATGTTGGGCTGAAGTAGTAAATATGGCATATTACCTGATTAATCAATCTCCATCACCTTACTATTGACACCATACATTTATAGGAGTTTTTCACGCGATAGTGGATGATGGAGATTGATTAATTAGGTAACATGTCATATTTACTACTTCAACCCAACATTTCTTACCCACCTATGCATGCAAAATCATGCACCCAGCTTGCTCTTGATTGTGGTGTTGGATTGTGTGATGTCTTGCCATCTCTTCTTTCTTACAAAACTTGGTAAAATATTTGCCATAGAACTTGATGGTGTTATCGGTTTTTTGGCATTTGATTTGTTTATCCGACTGCTTCTTAATTAGTGTCTTAAACTTCTTGAACCGATCAGGCACCTTAGATTTGTGCTTTATAAAGTGTACCCATACATTCCTTAAATAATCATTGACAAAAATTAGCGTATATCGGACACCTCTTTTTAAAGAAACTGAAGACGGACCTCAAATGTTTGCATATATATATATATATTCATCATTGTTTGGATGAATGCATAGCTTTACTAAATTTTATCTACCGTTGCTTCCAAAAAATGTAGTGCTCACATGGGTTCAGTTTCTTTGTATTTTGACCCTTCAATAACCCCTTTTCACTTAGCATCATTGAACCTACCTCACTTATGTGTCCTAACCGTATATGTTATAGCTAAGTTAAGTTTGAGTATAACGCGTTTGATGAAACTATAACAGTTTCCATCACTTTTTCTCTCAATAGATGATAAAAGAGAATTTACATTCTCCCATTTCATTACCGTTATGACACTTTAGGAGAACTTCAGCACTCTACTTTAAGCTATGTCTACTTACACTCGCTGTCATCAAGTGTCCCACAAGAAATAAGGTTTATCTTGAGCTCCGATATATGCCTCAAGTTTATCATTGTATATTCTATTCCATCATGCATCCGAATTCGAATTGTCCCTATCCCTACCACCTTGCAGGCCATGTTATTCCTCATCAAAACTTTCACATGTGTCAGATCTGTGCTCGTTTAACCTTATTAGTCTAGACAACGATGGTGTTGGGAACATCGAACTTAGGTGCATGATCCCAAGGGCAAAGGCCTAGCAACAAATGAGGATCTTAGTGTGTGCTCGTTAGTGAAAATGAATTTGATGATCAGTTGCCGATTTTGCTTTGAAGAAATCATGGACTTGTTACTCTAGACAACAATGGTGTTGGGAACACCGAACTTAGGTGCACAATCCCAAAAGGCAAAACCCTAGCAATAAATGAAGATCTCAGTGTGTGCTTATTAGCGAAAATGAATTCGATGATTAGCCGCCAATTTTGATTTGAAGAAATCACAGATTTGTTTTTTGAGTGGAGTAGGTAGCCCCTAACCTTATTCTATAATACATCTTTTTATCTTAAGTTTATTTTGTTTTGAAGTTGTTTGGGATTTATTTTAATTTATAGTTGGACTGCGTTATTTTTCTCTTTTTTTCGAAATGAATGAAATGTTACTTTGACAAATAAAAAACATGATACATTTTGGAATGAAGGGGGTGGAACTTTTGAAGAGCAATTGTCGATTTTGTACTACTATCATGGGGAAACATGTTTCCTCGTCTAGGACCTAATGGACCATTTAATGTTGGATATTTATCTCTCTCTCTCTCAGGTGCGTTTCAGTAATACAAATTTTTTCCATATTACTCCTTATCTGTTAATTTCATTGAATGGGTTAGGCTATCTCTTTTCATCGTGACAAATAAGAAGTTCAAGAGTATTTATTGACATCAAAGTGCTTCCAATTTCAAATTGGGAAAATCACCAAAACAGTTATAAACCTATTGTAATTGTGTCAATTTAGTCTATCCATCCAATTTTAGCCAGCAATCGCGAACACGGACGCCAGCTATCCTACGTTACGTGGCTGGCGCTAACGTGAACATTTTTAAATAATTTTTCATTTTTTTTATTGTAGTATAAAAACTTGTAAATCGCACCAAATGATGACATTGAACATTTAGACACAGTTGATGGACTACATTGAATATTTAGAAATAGTTCGAGGATCATATTGAATAAATTAAAAGTACGATATGATATTGCACATTGGGCAGAAATTTAGGGATTATTGTGCGCATTTGTTTCGCGAAAAACGAGCGATAGAAAATACTTTCCAAATCACTCATTTTCTCACAAAACAAACAAGAGTGTTAATGTGCCCCGCCGCGCCGCCCCCAAAATAATAGAATAGTAAACATGCCGAATGCTATCGACCAAAAAAACATGCCGGATGCTGATTTGTTACGTTTTCGAAACAGGATCATGCCATCGGAGCCTTGACTTGAACGAAACGTGGTGGAAGCATTTGCCTATGAAAGTGTGAATATGGCATATGCACGAGCGAATATGCGGTGCTCCTTAAATTATACGACAATCAGATGCAGGGCAATGAAATCCTTAAAACCAACGAAACCAATCACAGCCCAATCGCCACATACACAACGATCTCCTCCTCCTAAGTCCTCAACCATCATGTCGTGCTTTGATCTCTTTTCTTCACTTTCTCACTTCGTCATCATCTTCCCATCGCTCTTCATCATTATCAGCGTCTTCTTCTTCTTCAAATTGCCGCCGCCGCCGCTGCCGTCCTCCTCGAAGAACCTCCCGAGAGTCTACCCTATCGTGGGTTCCTACTTCTCGTTGCTCGCCAACTGGAAAAGGCGGATCGACTGGAGCGCCGACCTCATCCGGAACTCCCCCTCGGCGACCTACCTCTTCCACCGCCCCCTTGGCCACCGCCAGGTCATCACCGGCAACCCCGCGAACGTCCAGCACATCCTTAAGACCCACTTCGCCAACTACGAGAAGGCGGGGTCCTCAAGATGACCTTCCGGGACATCCTCGGCGACGGGATCTTCAATGTCGACGGCGAGTCCTGGAAGTTCCAGAGGCAGGTCTCCAGCCATGAGTTCAACACCCGGTCGCTACGGAAGTTTGTTGAGACCGTCGTCGATGCTGAGCTGAACGAACGCCTCCTGCCGCTCCTGGTTTTCGCGGCCAAGAGCAGGGCGGTGATAGACATGCAGGACGTGCTCCAGAGATTCGCCTTTGACAACATATGCAAGATCGCGTTCGGGTACGATGCCGAGTATCTATCGCCGTCGCTTCCTCAGCCGAGAGTAAGTATTTCCCAGACTCATTTCACTATATTACAGATATAAAAGATGTGAGCTTTAGCGTGAGTCTCGCCAAACAACATCACTCGTGAATGAATTATTTGATATTGGGAGAATTATCAAAAAGGTCTTCGATATATTTCAATTGTACCAATTTAATTCTGAACATTATTTTTCAATTGAGTCATAAATCTTTTGCATTTATACTAATTTAGTCTATCCAATTAATTTTGATTGGAAATCGCTGACATGGATACCGGCCGTCCTATATGGCGTGGTTGACCTTGGCTTGGATAATTTTTAATAATATTTTAATAATATTTCGATTTTTTTCTTTTTCTTTTCTTCCCTTCTTCTTTTGGACGATCGCCGGACCTTGCCAAAGGCGGGCGAGGTCAACCTTGTTGCTCGTAGGCCGGCTAGAGGAAGAAGGAAAGAAAAAAAGAAAGAGAAAGAAGAGAAAAAAAAAGGAAAAAGAAAAAAGAAATAGAAATAAAAAAAAAAATTCTTAAAAATTATCCACATCGCCACGTAAGACAGCCAGCGTCTATGTTAGCAATTTCTTATCAAAATTAGCTGGATGAACTCAATTGGTATTAATGCAAAAGATTTATAACTTAATTGATAAAAAAATGGTTCAGAACTAAATTGGTACAGTTATATTATGTTTATGAATTTTTTGGTAATTTCCCTTTGATATTTGAGAGGAAAATTTCGCGGAAGCGTTTGAAGACCCGGTGAAAATAAGCATCGAGAGGTTTCTCGAGTTGTTCTCAGTGATCTGGAGGATCAAGCGTTTCTTCAACGTCGGATCCGAGAAGCGCCTCCGGGTCGCGATCTCTAAAGTCCATGAGTTTGCGAAGAAAATCGTGAGGGAAAAGAAGCGAGAGCTGAGCGAAAAGTCGTCGGCCGCCGAGGACCTCCTATCGCGGTTCTTGAGCTCGGGCCATTCCGACGAGGACTTTGTGGTCGACATCGTTATTAGCTTCATACTCGCCGGCCGGGACACCACATCGGCGGCGCTTACGTGCTATTTCTGGCTGCTCCACAAGAACCCAGAGGTGGAGGCCAAAGTCCGAGGTGGGATCATGCAAACATCCAATGCACACTCGACAGGGTACGACGACGTGAAAGAGATGGTGTACACGCACGCATCGCTGTGTGAGAGCATGCGGATTTACCCACCGGTGCCGCTCGACACGAAGGAGGCGGTGAGGGACGACGTCTTGGAGGACGGCACGGTGGTGAAGAAAGGGACGAGGGTGACATACCATCCGTACGCGATGGGGAGGTTGGAGGAGCTGCGGGGAAAGGACTGGCCTGAGTTCAAGCCGGAGCGTTGGCTAAAGGCGGCGGAGGACGGCGGTGAGAAGTGGGTGCTCGTCGGGAGGGACCCGTTCTCGTACCCGGTCTTCCAGGCAGGGCCGAGGGTTTGTCTGGGGAAGGAAATGGCGTTCCTGCAGATGAAGAGGGTGGTGGCCGGGGTACTACAACGGTTCAAAGTGGTGCCGGCGGCGAAGGAAGGGGCCGAGCCGTTGTTCGATTCGTACTTGACCTCGAAGATGCAGGGTGGGTTCCCGGTGAGGATTGAGATGAGAGAGTGAAAGGGAAAATATGAAGCAATGTTAAAGATATCAAACTTTTATTATATTTTCTTTATAAAATGACGTGGCCTCATATATTTATACTTTCTTATTTAGTAACTAAAAAATTAGGCCCAATGAATTCGCTTCATTCGCTGGTAAGAGAAATGATTAGGTAATAATCTTTATTCTCCTGTGAGGATATCCGTATGTTCAAGACAAAAAAAATAAATAACAAATAATTATAAATTATTGTGGAATTCACTTATTCAAGAATTTTTGACCCATAACATGCTGTTACTCTCACAATGATCCAAAGACTGTTATGCTAACAAAACTAGAGGTGAGCATTCGTCCAGGGTTAATCCTCGACCAACCCTAGACCGGCCCAACTCGGCGAGTCCTGGTTCGGTTCCCAGAGGGAAAGGGCTGGTCCTTAATCCTGGAACCCCTGGACCCTGCACAGTACAAATTGGTCTTTAGTCCTTAGACTTTAGAGTTGGTCCAATCGTGTATATATTATATATAATATACTATATATTTTTGTCCACTTTAAACCCTACCCTAGCACCTTCCCCTATGTTCTTTCTTATGTGGTTCTGCTATGTAAAATTGTAAATTAGAAAGTAGAAACCCACTTAACCCAGCCCTAATTTGATCCAAAAAATAAAATAATAGAAACGCTCTTCCTTGCCTTGCTTTGTTTCCTCCCCGCTCACCTGGGAAACCCTCCTCCTTGCCTCGCTCTGTTCGCTTGTCGCTCACCTCATAGGTGTTAAATCATGTCCTCACTTTGCTTTGTTTGTCATTCATTTGACTAGATAAACATGGTTTTGGTTGTTGCGCATATGTGTCCTAAGTGATAAATGTGAGGGCATTGGCAATTACTAATTACACTCTAGTATATAAGTGAACTTGATGAATTTAAAAAACATGTCAACTGAAAGTAGAGGGATATTATGAAATGAGTTCGATGATGGAATCGCCAAGCTATGGATGTGAGGAAGACTTAAAAGAGTCGACCAAGGTATCTACTAACAAGCCTCCTCTTTGTAAGAAGCGAAAAATAGATAAATCCATTGCGTGGGATAATTTTTTGAGAATTATAGATGAGAAGACAAAAAAAAAAGTATGGTAAAGTGCATTTATGATTTGTATTACGTATTTTGAACTTCTTATGAATTGATTATATTTCATGTGTTCCTGTTGCTTTTAGCAAATGGAGATTTATGTTGTTATATATTAGATTTATGTTTGATATGTACGGGTACTCATAGTTTGGTTACTCAATATCGTATTGTTAATGGATATGAAATTTGAAAGAGTATGTCTGTGCTTTCAAGGAATACAAAAAATGAAACAAAAAAATAATCGGTTGGTCCTGGGTGGACCTTAGAATTGGACTAGACCTATAGGGTCGGTTCGATCCTTGATCCCCGACTCAATAGGGTTGGTCTTTGATCCCAAAAATTAGGAACCAACATTGTGCTGGTTGGTTCCAGGATTATGTGTTGGATCGGTTCAACTCAGATCATACTCACCCCTAAGCAAAATCCTATCGTTTGGGAAAATTTAGTGTGCTATCTTTAGTATGTATGACATTTTTTTAACCAATGAATCCAACACAAACTGCAACATACACTAATCCCTACTGCATTAAATCGTGTTTTTTAGATGCTATATGAGTATTGAATTAGGCAGCGGAAATTTTGGATGATTGATCTGGCCTTTTATATTTGCATGAAGTACATATATAAATGCGCATGAGTTAAAGAGTGGGAATAATTACACAAATAATTTTTGAATTTTGGCCTAATGTGCAAAATCGCTTCCGAACTTTCAATTTATTCAATGAAGTTCATGAACTTTAACCTAATATGCAATGTAGTATCTGAACTTAGTCCAAATGTTATCCTTCCATTAAAATTCAAGGATAATATTGAGTCTTAGAACTAAATTGAACATGTATCAAGAGTGCATGAACAATATTAAACAAATTAAAAGTTCAAGAATGATATTGCATATTAGGCTAAAGTTTAATAACGATATTGAATAAATTAAAATTTTAAATACGACTTTGCACGTTGAGCAAAAGTTTGGTGTCATTTTTTTAAGAACATGATATATCTTGACATTGTCATGATTAGTGTTTGTACTCCAAACTATAAGAATTCGAACCTTGACTTTTAATTTGGGCCAATTTGGTTTGGTTGGCATTTGACGTGGTAAGGGAAAATCACACAAATAATCTCTGAATTTTGGCTCAACGTGTAATGTGTTTCCTAAATTTTTAATTTGTTCAATATAGTATTTGAACTTTAACCCAATATTCAATATAATTCATGAACTTTTAATTTGTTCAGTGCGGTCTTTATAGTTCTGATACATGTTTAATGTAATCCTTAAATTACATGAAAATATTCAATATGATTCATAAATTTTTAATTTGTCCAATGCGGTTCATCATGAACTAATTAAAGGACTATATTGAATATTTTCTTATAGTTTAGAAACTTAATAGAGCACGTACTAAAAGTTCAGGGATAATATATCATATTGTATATTGTATTAAAGTTCATGAATTATATTAAATAAATTAAAAATTTAGAAATCACGTCGGATCAAAGTTTACGAATTGTTTATGTTATTTTTCCATAATAATAGTAGGATAGAATAGAATAGGAAAATAATAGTAAGTGCATGAGTGCACGTACATTTCAAGCAATGGTGGGAAACTTTTTACCCCACGTATCTTTTGGTAACTTCCAATCATCATCAAGCGCTTCTTCCCCCACACTTCACACTGACACTAACTGCCGCCACTGTCGCCATCGTCCCCCTCCTCCCTCGCTCTCCCCGCAACTCCCGCTGCACTGCTAGCACAACGACGCCCCCTCCAACCCTCCCGAGCCCACCCGCCCTCGCGGCGCTCCGGCCGTCGCCGCTGCCCGCCGGTCCCGGAGCGGCGGCGGCTCAGGGAAGTATCCTCCGGGGAGATGGCCCCCAACGACGGAGCCGCGGCGGCGGTCGCGGCCGACGCCCTGGCCCCGCCGAAGAAGAAGGCGGCGTTCTCTCGGAGCTGGGTGCTGCTGGACCGCGAGGGGCGGGGCAGCTTGCTGGACGTGGACAAGTACGAGATCATGCGCCGGGTGGGGATCCACGCCCGAGATCTTCGCATGCTCGATCCGATGCTGTCGTACCCTTCCAAGATCCTAGGCAGAGAGAAGCTGATCGTCCTCAATCTGGAGGTAATTCGTCTGCTCGGCGATGTGTCCGCCGCCTTGTCCGCTTGAGTAGTTCTCTCTGGAGCTGCGGTCGCTGATTCGCCTGCGCTTTCCTTGTGTTGTTTCTTCTTGTTTGATCTGGAGTTGCAGCACATTAAAGCCATCGTCACTGCAGAGGAGGTACTTCCGTTGTTTTCAGTTTCCGTGAATGGGAACGATTCAGGTCTGTTTTGGGGAGATTCACTTTGTTTTGGTGAGGAACTGCTTGCTGGTTTTGTATAGGTGCTGCTTAGAGATCCATTAGATGAGAATGTCATTCCAATCGTCGTGGAACTCGAGAGGCGGTTGCCCGGAATCGGTCAGTTCCAAGGTGAAGAGGACGATCAGCAAGAAGCGAACAATGACGCAGACGTCGGGGAGCAAAATGGTAGCATGTTGCTATTTTTAGCAGATGATGCTCTTTGATATTTCTCCAATAATTAAACGACGATGAGAGAGGATAAAGAGTGTTTGCTAATCACCGGCGTTTGATTAGTTCGGTGATAGCTTTGTCTTTGTGATATTTGCCAGAGGAGAAATTTCTTGATTGAGATGCTGGTGATTTTGCTATACTGTGCAGAATTTCCTTTCGAATTCCGGGCATTAGAAGTTGCATTGGAGGCTATCTGTAGTTTCCTTGATGCGCGCACAAGAGAACTGGAGACTGATGCTTATCCAGCTTTAGACGAGTTGACTTCAAAGGCGAGCCTTTCTTTAATTCTGTTTGTCTGCTTATTTTCTGGGAATTGACGAAAGAATAAATTTGTCGTTCGAGGGGGTCTTGTACTATGACGTCTGCCTGGAGTATGCATGCAGAAAGCTTGCTTTTCCTTTCCTTTTTTTCATTATATGGGTAGAGCAGCTCAAATATTCGGTCCATGTTCCTTTTTATTTCTTTGTCTGTTAATACAAATAAGGTTTGCAGATTAGCAGTCGCAATTTGGATCGAGTGCGAAAATTGAAGAGTTCTATGACAAGGTTGACCAATCGTGTTCAGAAGGTATTGAAATTAGTGCATACATGTTCGGGTTTGTAAGGTACTTCCAATTACCAAACAGTCTTATTCAGGGAAAGGCTTATAGACTGTTTGTTCTCAATCCTGGCTGCATTGTCAAAGCGCTTCACAAGGATATATAAGTTCAGTATTCCTGTTAAATGATAGATAGTTAACTGTGATGGGTCGTCTTTTCATTGGATCGGAGTATCGATACTAATAACCCATATGTCCCTTCCCACTTGATAAATTTGCATTACTGATTGTTTTCATCAACCTAGTTTCTTCTTTGTCAGACTTAAGTCAATTGTTTCTGCTTGTGGTGACTTTCTTAGTATTATGCCTGACACAGATCTCAACAAATTTAATCGGTGGTCTGCTACCACTCTTGTGACAGGGTGAACATACTTTTTGTTCTTGCTGTTAGAGAGGCATTTATAAATTCTGGAATGAAGGGTGCATTTTTTGAGAGTAAACTGTAGGTTTTGTACTGCTATCACAAGGAAATATATTACCTGGCCTAGGACCTAATGGACCTTTTAATTTTGGATATTCAACTACTTTCTCTCTCTCTCTCTCTCTCTCTCTCTCCGTGAGATGAATGGCATTTTGTTCCTAGTAATACAAAATTTTTGGAGATGACTATGGGTTAGGCTATCTCTTTTCATCGTAATAAACAGGAAACTCGAGAAAATTTTCTGACATCTAGTGCTTTGAATTTCGAGCCTCTTATACTTTCTTGATATGCTGCTTACACAATCACAACTTCTTATACCTTTCTTTTCTGCTTCTGTAGTCTCTTAATGACTCTGCATATTTGTCCTTCTCACTTATCGGCCTGAACTTTGTTAGATTCAAGATTAATACAAAACAAGTAGCTTTACTGGATAAATGATTGTATGATACTCTATCCTCCCAATAAAAGATCCTGTCTTTTATCCAAGACAAGAAATCTAGTAGTAATATCAGAAAACCAAGTTGTACTATTTGCTGTGCTCGCAGCACTCAGTAAAAGATCCTGTCTTTTCCACAATAGAATTGATGAAGAGGATTTTTTTGTTGTTGCATCGGTAGCGCCCCATGCTTTTGAAATCACTAATGAAAACAAAACTGTAGATTCTACAAAAAGAAAAACAGAACTCTAGAGAATCAAGTTCGTGGGAATCAATATAACAATGAAATCAAAGGTTTGGTTTTGCTTCGGAGATTAGAAATCAACCCTTGCTTATTAAGGAGGGAACATCAGCTGCATAAGTTAGCCGCCATTAGAGTTACAAGGATTCCCCGGCAAATTAAGCATTGTAGGCATGGAAAATGCCACACCCTCATGCTCTATAAGCAGAATGGATGTTTTGTGACAGAGTAGCACTGACGTTGCTTATCACAGAGGAATATATCAATTTTTTTTACTTTTTATTGCTGCTTATGAAGATATCTCATCTAGTAAGCTTCCCACACTACATCTCGTGCCTCAAATGCCAGTTTAGCTGTCCATAGCTCCCATTTATTTGAATAATGCTCTCCCTGCAGAACCATTTAGCTGTATAGGACATGGCATTTCTAAATTATTTATTTGGGGCATTGATGGGTTTGGAATGATGAATTTTCTCTTACAGTACTTTGCATGGGGGATTGCAAATGGATTTGGCTTTGACAATATCCCTGCTTGGCTGCACAGAACCTTGCCTTAGATTGTTTTCTTGAATTCAAGTAGCATCGCGCTTGCTGACTTTTCTATCTGCAATTTTGGTCTGATCTCTCTATAGTTCTTAACTATCCATGACATATAGGAAATTTTGGTCTGATCTCTCTATCTAACTAGATTGCAGTGGAAAAATTTTAAGTGCAAATCATCTGCTCAACTATGATACTACCTGCAATTAATGTACGGTGCGTTTGATGCGGTCCATCTCCATCTTCATTGATATTGTTCAATGCTCTGTTCTTCCATTTAATATTATGGTGTGTTTTCAATGCCCGTGTCTTTTATGCATTGAGCTGAGATGATCATCTACGCTTTCAATCAAACCATGAACGTATTCATTACATTATCATTTATTGCAGAAAATTATTTGTCTGATGATTCCAGTTCCAGTGTTATTAACAGCCAATACTCAGTTAAATAAGACCTAATTTCAAGTGATATTGGTGTCCAGGTGAGAGATGAACTGGAAGAACTTCTTGACGACGACGACGACATGGCAGACCTTTATTTGTCAAGGAAACTCGCTGCGGCATCTTCTCCTGTCAGCGGGTCTGGAGCTCCAGATTGGTTCTTTGCCTCTCCTACAACTGGCTCAAAGTTATCCAGAACAAGTAGGGCCAGTGCAGCAACAGCTCATGAGGAAAATGATGTTGAGGAACTCGAAATGTTGCTGGAGGTCAGATAAATTCAATCAACGGTCTCATTTAGCTCATTGAGAGTCCCTAAGTGATATTGATGCTTTTCTGCAGGCATATTTCATGCAAATTGATGGCACTTTAAACAAATTGTCAACGGTACGCATCTTCATTGATATCCTTGCACCAGTTCTTTGTTTCATCATTTTGCCTAACAAATTTTCTTAGAGCAATTTAATGAAAATTTCTTTAGAATTATCTCAGTAGACTAAACTGTACCATTCCTGGAAGCTGATTCTATTTATTCTCTCTCAGTTGCGTGAATACATCGATGATACTGAGGATTACATCAATATTCAGGTAACCTTTTGGAGAATTGCGAACCGTATCCTCAACTATGTAACATGTAATTCAAACTATTCTTCTCTTTGGTTACTGAACATTGTTAGAATACGTAGTGGTGACTAGTGACATTTCGATCTGCTTTTTGTCTTTTTTCAGCTTGATAATCATCGGAACCAGCTTATACAGGTAGGATTCGCTAGATACGCGAAACTCCACTAGGTATTCTTGAAATCGACCTCCGTTGGCACCTTTGTTATCAACCAAATAAATCTCCATTGCAAGAAGATTTTATGTTTTTTTTTTTTGGTAAGAACAAGAAGATTTTATGTTTTTTTTTTTTTTTGGTAAAGGTAAGAGTAAGAAGATTTTATGTTTATCGCTAAAGTATACTATATTTGAACTGGCCATAGCTAGAGCTCTTCCTCAGTTCAGGAACTCTGTGCTTGTCTGCGTATTCTCTGGTAGCGGCGATATTCGGCATGAATCTTCAATACACGTGGAGAGAAGGTCATGGTTACATCTTCAAATGGGTACGCAAATCTCATCCGATCACCTTCTCTAAGAAAGCCTGATTCTTAAGTTTTGTAAAACAGGCGCAAAACGCGATGGAAGGTTTTTTTATTCATGTTAATGCTCACTGGGGGAAAACTCTCAGGTGGTCATTGTCGCTGGAGTTGTGTGCGGATCCATTTTCCTATCTATAATCTCCTACGCTCGGCGCAAGGGTCTGGTTGGTTCTTGAAGCGGTATGATTCATTCGGGAGCAATCCAATCCGATGAGCCAGCTCCAGGACATCATGTGGACGACATCACCCGCCCTATTCTGTGTCCCACAAGTTGTACCCAAGACTTGTGTCCCCATCGTGCCGGAACGACGTCGACGAGACGCACGGCTGAGATGGGATGGACGCATATCTCTGGGTCCATTTGTTTCACCCTTCCCTACTTGGGGTAAGAAATCAGAAGCCATGTTGAGTAGTCCAAAGTAGCAAGTGGGGTCAGGTCTAGTGAAGAGAAGAGTCGTCGACGTTGTACAGTTTTTTGTACGCGGGGATTACCTGTTGTAATGGAATTGATATTCTGCCCTCGAATATCCGAGGTTAGGTGATGACGCGCTAGTTTTAAAGGAAAAGTAACGTAGTGAAATACGCCTGGCCCGCCCGCATTTTACTGAATTTTGCTAACCCTTTCTGAAGAAAATGTGAAGTGGCCCTGGTTTTCCCCCCGTCGGCCGTAGGCCATTCCATTCGCTAATCGGCACGTGCCGATTAATGAAAATGTGAAAAGTGGAATAACTTTGACACGATGACGATCAATGAGCAGGATGGTTTGTAGCTGATGTGTAAAATCAAGACTGCCCAATATCTTTCCTCCATTTTGACCCGCTTAGGCCGCAAAATCTAATCTTTTTGTAGGCCTAAAAACGGACAACGGCTATGTAACGGTAATTTAATAGAATTATTCATTTTTTTTTATAGCACATTGACTTCTATTCACGTACCTTTCTTATTTTTAAATTTATTCTGCTTCACGAGGGTGGAGACGTACATTTATGTAATTGTTTTTTTTCCTTTTTAATTGGTGAAAAATATATGCAGCATCAGGGTAAAATTATTCAAAAGGTCTTAAATATATTGCACTTTTTTTTACCTTTTAAATTATAATTGAGTCCTAAATCTTTTCGTATTTTATCAATTTAGTTCATCCGAACAATTTTAGCTAGAATCGCTGATATGGACACGAGTCATCCTACATGTCTCAACCAGCACTGACATAAATGCTTTTTTAATAATTTTTTGATTTCTTTATTAATTTTTTCCCCTTTTTTTTATTTTCTTCTCTTTTCCTTTTTTACTTTTTTCTTTTCTTTTCTTCTTTTCTTTTTTATACTCCACCAGCCTCAAGCGAGGGCAACCCTTATCAAGGGCCAACGAGGGCGGCCCTCCCCAGATCGAAAGAGGGTTTGCCCGCGCCTGAGGCCAGTGACGCGACCTTTGCCAACCGTCGACACGACCTCCGATGGCCGTCGATAAGGCGAGGTGATGGCCAGTGGAGAGAAAAAAAGAAAGAAAAAGAAATGAAGAGAAAACGATAAAAGAAAAAAAGAAAAAAAGTAGAGAAAGAAAAGAAGAAAAGGAAAAAAATAAATAAATAATCAAAAAATTATTGAAATATTAAAAAAAATTTAACATCAGTGTGAGTTGTGTCACGCAAGAGGTCCAGTATCCACGCCAGTCGTCAAAATTGGCCCGATGAATTCAATTGATAAAATTTGAAAAATTTTTAGGATTCAATTAACATAATTAAAATGTTTCGGACTGAAATAGCAAAAGGGAAATAGATTTAATACTTTCCCGACGATTTTCGTAGGGCGCGGTACTCTCCGTACGTTACCGCAACGTTCCCGGTTGTTGCAAAGTGCCACGTGACCACGTTGCTCTCCGGTTCGACCGGGTCCTGGGGGCGCCGGTTTTCAGCCTCGGCCCCCCTTTCTCGCTCTCTTTCTTTTCGCTCTCCGAACTGGGACCCCAACAAGACTTCCCGTTCGCGTTCGCGAGAAATTCAAAGCCAACGAAAAAGAGAGAGAGTTGCGTTCTTCCATTGCAACCCTTCACAAGTCAAAACCATACGAAGGAGTCTCCCCGCTCCCCCGCCGTCCCACGGTTTCCCCCCAACGCCGGGAGATGGTGTCGCAACCGTCGACGCCTCCGCATGTCACGGCCGGTGACCGTGAAGAAGAAGAAGAAGCAGCAGCAGCAGCAGGAGAAGCGGCGGCGGCGGCGGAGGGGGGAGGAAGGGGCACGTGGAAGCACGCCGCCTTCCATGTGGCCACCACCATCGCTACTCCCGCTGCTTACGCTCCTCTGCCCTTCGCTCTCGCCTCTCTCGGCTGGCCTCTCGGTAACTCTCTCTATATATCTCTCTCTCTCTCTCTCTCAGGTTCTATGTTTTGTATGCTTTTTCTGGCTTTTGTTGTTTGGTGTTTGACGAAGACAAATGAATAAATGGCGATATTATTCGATTTGGGCTGTGGAATCTCTGTGTTTGTCTGGACGCTGACGACGACCGAAGTTGGCGCGAATACTAATAGCACCTGTTCAATGTTTCCAAATTCAGCAAGAAGTACCTGTTTGATCTGCGGATTTGGTGAATATATCAAATTTGATTTGTTTGATCCCCTCCCTTTTTGGGTCTTCAGGGACGGAACAGTACAAGAAGTGAAGTGTGTTCCATCTTTGTTTATTATCTATGATGTTGTTTACCACTGATGGCTTGGACGCCTTTTAAGCGAAATGCCTCTGACCTTCAAAACCATTGACTACACACTACACGAGAAACGCAACACTTAAGAAATTTTGATTATCTTGTTGCTTGACTCTCTTCCCCATCATCGTGGTCGTCGTCGTCGTCATCATCATCAAGTTACTTGAGATGTTAAATTTGGGCTGTTGCTGGTTTCAGGTGTTAGTAGCCTGGTTGGAGCGACCCTGGCCACATGGTACTCCAGTCTATTGATCGCGTCTCTCTGGAGATGGAATGGGAAGAAGCAGGTCTCGTACCGTCATCTCGCCCAGAGCATATTCGGTTCGTGTTACTGTCTGCTCTATCAGTTTTGTCTTCGTTAAATGTTGGTGTTTAGCGGGTAAAATCCCGTTGATTAACCATGACTCCCCTGTTGTTTGGGTTTTGGAGTAGTCCTTTTTTAACCATTCTTTCCAGGCATAGCTTGCACAGGGGTGTCATCTTTTCGGAAAGTAGTCTTTAAGCTCATCTTATTGGCTCTTTCAGTGGATACATTGCCATGTCTATTTATAGAAAGCTTAATCTGTATTGGTTGCAGCAAACTTGTCTAACTGACTGCAATAAAATAGTTTTTTATTTTAGCTTAATGCAATAATTCGGTGAATAGGTAATCAGTGCCTCATTATGTGACTAATCAAGAAGCTTTACCTTAGGATCGTGTTCTTCTTAGTCTGACTAGATTTATCTCAAAAATCATCAGCGAGCACCTGAAATGCTGCCGCAAGCTAAATACAGGTTTGTTGCGGTACAGTTTATGGCTAAGAGGAGAAATGGAATTTGAACATCTAACTTCAACACTTGAGCGATCACATGAATTCCTCTAGATGCACTCAAATTTCGGACATTACTGTAGAACTTGGGAGTTATTTTGCTGCTGAGGCATAATAACATGAAGGTTCGTCTTGAAAGATCCAGAGATTCCAAAGACAAATTATTTTCCATTCATCGCCACGTAAACAGCGCTTGCAACTGGAGATGTCTTGTTTTCTTCCCTTTTCACTTGTTTGTTCGACTTATTCTTTCTTCTTATTTTTATAGGTTCCTGGGGTTATTGGTCTATTGCATTTTTTCAGCAGGTCGCTTCATTGGGGAACAACATCGCCATTCAAATTGCTGCCGGCAGTAGTCTTAAGGTTAGACTGGCTTTCCTACCCTTGCTGTGGAAAACATGAATACCTCGTCTGTCATCAGGCATCAGTTTTTCTCTTTCTTCCTTCTGACATTCTCCTTCCTTCTGTGTGTTGTCTTCCAAGGCGATCTATAAATACTATCAAAAGGACGGGACTCTGAAATTGCAGCATTTCATTGTTTTCTTCGGAGCCTTTGAGCTTCTCCTGTCCCAGCTCCCCGACATCCACTCTTTGAGATGGGTCAACGCAATATGCACATTCTGCACGATTGGTTTTGCTGGCACAACAATTGGTGTGACAATCTACAACGGTACTTTGAAGTCGCAGCAATCACTCTATATTACTCTCTTTCAGAAACTCAACTGTCACATCATTGCATCCTTAGGTTGAGATTACTGGTTGCCATTCAGGGAAAGAAATCAATCGGGAAACGGTCAGTTACAGTCTGCAAGGAAGCTCCTCGTCAAAAGTGTTTAAAGCCTTCAATGCACTCGGTGCAATAGCATTCTCATTCGGGGATGCAATGCTTCCAGAAATACAGGTAGAGCTTCTTGGACATATCGTGTGGTACATTAACCGAGCCTCCTCTTTTCCTTCTGTTTTCTTAGTTCCATTTTCAAATGCGCTTTTTAGTCAAGCCTTGAAATGCTTTTGCTCTCGATTGGAGAAGTCGAGATTTAAATTGAGCCATCCCCTCATCAGCATACCGTGAGAGAACCTGCAAGAAGGAACATGTACAAAGGCGTGTCGGCAGCATACACCATAATCTTATTAAGCTACTGGCAGTTGGCCTTCTGCGGGTACTGGGCTTTTGGATCAGATGTGGAGCCTTATATCTTGGCTTCTCTGACAAATCCGGATTGGACAATCATCATGGCTAATATTTTTGCCGTGATTCAAATAGCAGGATGCTTTCAGGTAGGCCCATGTATTTTTACGAATTGATAGTCAATGTTTGTGATTTTCTGTTGATTTGAAAACTAAGAATTCTCTGTACATAATAGAGACCTCTGTGATTGTGAAGCAACAACTGAAAAAGGCATTAATCATATCTTCTTAATGACCCTCACTGTATTGTGGCCAGTCATTAGAGGGTTATGCTAGATTTTGGAACTACCTTTATTAGCACTGTTTTCTTTGGAAGGATGCCAAAGAAAGGTCTTGCTGCTGCATTAGAAGTAGGACATGGAATTTTATATCCTATCTTTTCACGAAGATAAAAAAAAACTGTAGTCTTTCTGTTACGTAATTTTCACTTAGAAGGAAGCCTCATGGTTCTCTCTGCACAGAACAGGAGATGAAGAAGATCATGTAGCTGTATGTAGTCAACCATTTCTGTAGGATGGTTTAAATGACTATTAGAGGATCAATGACCATTAAATGAGAAATCCTGTAAATATTAGGACAAGTAGATGGATGCGAGCACAAATGGACCTCGGACATCTCGATAGTAAATGTCGGAATGTCGATCCTTTGTTTCATACTTCATGAATGCCATGACCAGTGCAACCAACTCACGTGAAACTCATAGGTTACGCTTCTTTTTGTTCCTAGTTCATTCCTAAAACATGTAATTTCACTTCCTGTAATTACTTTTTGTACTTATGTGGGGCTTGTCAAAGTCAGTGTTAATTTGCCATTTCGAAATTCCTTGTATGCTGATCTGATTCACATAATTGAAGACGAAAACTCCTAGGCAAGTACAGTCTTCCTAGTGATATTGATAAGTTCCTGCATACAGATATATTGCAGGCCAACATACGCATACTTCGAGGACAGAATGCTTCATGACAAGCACGCCTCCCCTTTCCCGTTCCGTGATCGCCTCATCCGTCTGATTCTGACCTCCATTTACATGGCCGTGATTACTCTCGTCGCCGCTGCAATGCCATTCTTCGGAGATTTTGTGTCCATCTGTGGTGCGGTTGGCTTTACACCGCTTGACTTTGTGTTCCCCGCCATTGCATTTCTAAAGGCTGGAAGAATGCCCAAAAACTTGAAACTGCGCACTTTCATTCGAGTCTTCAACTTGGCCGTAGCGACATGGTTCTCCGTCGTCGCCGTCTTGGGCTGCATTGGTGCGGTAAGGTTCATTACAGAAGATATCAAGACGTACGAGTTCTTTCACGATATGTAACTCGAAGTGAAATATATAGAAGCATCACACACATTGACTTAGAAAATTTCATCATTGAAAGTGAAATATAATCCATTTATGGAGGAATCTATACCATCGACATTCCATTTATGGTGCTACTAGTCCTTTTCGATTTGCGTGAGCCATATTGATTTCTAAACTTAGATTCCTTTCGTAAATTTCATCGATGATCACTAAAATCACGAGGTATTTGTAATATGATCTCTGAACTTTGATTTTAGTCATCTATTAACTTCTGTGGAGGGTTGCCGACCCTCTGTCTAGTTGCCTACGGAGCATTATCGGCCCTTTGCCATCGTCGAGGCTCGGGTGACCCTGCTCAGCATTGCAAAGGGTCATGTCATCCGCCGCCAGCAGAGGACCGACAACCCTCTGCCCTCGATGACGGCCCTCCACCCACTTTTTTCTTTCATTTAATATTTTTTAAAATATTTTTTTCATGTATTGTTGTTAGGGCTGAAATGGCATCAGGGTGGACGCCATGTCAAGACCACGTGTTCGCCGTATCAATGTTCGGTTCAAGTAATTGATCAGGTTCCGACGGAAGTGCATCAATTGCCAAAAAGTGGAAAATTCGATTCAGTGATTGAAATTAAAGTTTAATAACGGTCGAATTGCAAAATACCACCTAAGTTTAATGACTATTGATGAAATCTGATCTAACTTCTCTCGTTTTTCATCTCACCTAATTTTTCGAATTTCTAACGCCTCGTTTCTTCAAAGGCTATCATGAAGAGTCACTAAACTTTTTTTTTTTCGGGTATCTAATATGGTTCTTGAATTTTTTTTTTTTTTGAGTTGAGCTCTACGTTGCCCTTCTTCCATAAACACGACTGACTAAAATTGTTGATGCGATGATTAAACACCTTTATTATCCAAATTGGCATCCGGCATCTCCAATTAGACGGTCCAGATATTTCCACGTCCTCCATGGCCTCTCCAACCTTGCCATCGTAGCCGCCCATACTCCTCCCTCCCAGCTCTGCTGTGAAATAACGCGAAAAATAATGGACGTTGTCATTCAAGTCTAATGCAAGATGAAAATATTAAATAAAGATCACCAAAAATTTACGTGATTCAGCTCGAGGGTCGATGCTTGTTCCACGGAGGAGCCAATCGCTTATGAATCCATAGAACACAGAATTTACAATCGCTTAAGTGTTTCCCAACTCTATATTACACACAAAGCAAGACCAGCAATATTATATTACAATCTCTCGCAAAGAACTCACTCAAAAAAATGAGAAAGCCTTACCACTGTCTTGTTTGATTTTTTTATTTTGTTCATTTTTTTTTCCCTTTTCTCTTCCTTGGCCTGTCGCCAGCGATCGGCCACATGCGAGGGATGAGCTCGCTGGCCGGTCACCACAGTGGAGCCTCGCAGGCCTAGGGCAAACTTGCCCCTCACCTGGGACCCGAGCTCAAGCGTCGAGGACCTGAGCAAAAAGAAAAAGAAAGAAAAGACAAAATTAATAAAAATAAAAATATATATTTTAAAAGATATATTTTTATTAGAACAAATATTTCAATAACTAAGGACCCAAGCTTGAGCGCCGAAGACCTGAGCGCAGCCTTTATGCACCTGGGCTCAGGTGCCGAGTCATCGAGCATGAGCACCAAGACTTCAGGCTCATCCTAGATGGACCTGGATGTAAGCACTAGGGATCCGGGTGTCGAAGACCTAGTCCAGAACGCTGGGACTCAAGAACCAACGTTGAGGTTCCAGTGTCCAAGCGTGGAATTTTGGGTCTAAGTACCGATATCTAGTCATATTTTGAAAAATATTTTCCAAGTTTTTCAAAGAGGAAATTATTTTTCTGAATCTAAGCATAGGTTTTCCATTAATGGGGAAAATATTTTTTATTGACTCATTTTCTTAAACAAACTAAACACCGGAAAATGAGTAAAATATTTTTTAGGAAAATATTTTCCGCAAAACAAACGAAGCCTTGAATTATGATATCACTCAAATTAGGATATTGCTTAAACTATAAAACATACTTGGATCGGGTTTTCTTTAAGCACTCAAATTTGAGACATATTGACAACTCCGTCTCTCTCCAATTAAATCAAATCCGAAGCGAATGAAATTGCGCCTTTTCCACCGACAAATTCGGGTGTGCGTGTGGTGTGGAGAGGGAGCAATTCAATTATGTGGCGGAGGGGAACCCATATCGATTGAAAGCTTCGTGATGACCCTGGATATTTCATTTGCTGATTAAAACAAATTCATGAAAGCACAAATATCAATTGCAAGCTAAATGCTTAGGATGCGCAAAATGCATAGAGAGAAAACAAAAAAACGTTGACTCGATTCATCATTGATGTCGATCTTGGCAACCCAAACACTTGATATAAGTTATACTTGTAGCATCCCTTCTCAGATGAAATACTGTTTAAAAATTCTTAAATGTATTGTTTGATCACTAATTCAGTCTTAAATTTTCAAATTTCGTCAATAGTTCTAAATATTTTGACAATTTTCCAACATAATCCATCCTGGTATAATCAGCGATAGTTATCCTACGTGGCTTCCAACATAATCCATCAAAATTTCATCAATAGTTCTAAACCTTTTAACAATTTTCCAACATAATCCATCTTGGTATGACACTATAATCAGCGATAGTTATCCTACGTGGCTTCCAACATAATCCATCCAAATTTCGTCAATAGTTCTAAACCTTTTGACAATTTTCCAACACAATCCATCCTGGTATGACGCTATAATCAGCGATAGTTTTTCCAACATAATCCATCCTGGTATGACGCTATAATCAGCGATAGTTATCCTACGTGACACGATGGGCAGATAACGTGGATGATCTAAAATTAAACAACGTTTTTTTTTGTCCTTTTTTACTCTCTTTTTTTTTTATCTACCTTTCATTATCTTTCTCCGCTAGCCACCAAAGCCTCGATGAAGGTTGCCAAGTAGAGGCAAGGGTCATGCTTGCCCAAATCTAAGTGAGGCTCGCAGGCCAAAGGCGAGGATTACGGCCCTCGCCGCCACATTATCGTTTTTCATCAAACCGCTCATTTGTTTGAATTACCGGAGAATGACCGTATTAAATTGATGAATGGTCAACCTTACTAGGTTGGCCATCTGTGGGTTGTCCTCTGCCATCTCCTCCTTGTAGGGGTGTGCAAAACAGACTGTCTAGACTGAGAACCGCTCGGATCTGATCGGACTGACCGGTTTGGTCCGGTTCTCGAAAGTGTCGGTCCGGTTTCAGGTTTCTAAAAGTGGAACTGGTGTCCAGGCAATCCAATTCCTAGTTTCAAGGAGAAACCGAACGGATTACATATACTTTTTTTATTTCTTCAAAAAAAATGTAAACTAAACCCACATACAATGCTTTCCCTTTATAATCACACCACAATGACTCTTCTCTCACGCTTCCATCAATATGTTAAGATTTGTTATTCTCTCTCATTGTGGTGAGAAAAAATTTAAAAAGTGACCGGTTTCATTGGATTGATTCCCAGTTCTCCGAATTGGGAACTGGTCCTCCCAGTTAAGTTCCCGATTCCGCCTTAAAATTGGATTAAATCAAGAACTGACCACTTCTACCTCCTTGTAACCCACATTCTCCTCTAACAAGTTATTCTTCAAGTGTGATGCCTTAGTACATCACCGTGCTACATGTGTTTATTCCTATATATATTTATATATTATTACTATCTTTATTATTAGTTTTTTTTTAAAAGACATGCGAAAACATCATAGTATAAATACAAATCATGCCACAAAACATCAACCTTCAGTTAACATGTACATGCACCTTCATGATAGCATTGATCACAATATATAAATGCAAACATCCAAAATATAAGGAAAATTTGTTCCAAAATCCTAACTTATTGTACAACGGCTAATTCAATCATAAACTTTTTCATTTGGCCAATTTAGTGCTGAACTTTTTGATAGTCCTCCAAGCTAATTTTGACTAGAAACCATTGACGTGGCTATTCAATTAGTACTGGCCATCCTACGTGACATAATCGGTGCTAACTTAGATGGTCTTTGCAAAATTTTTCAAATTTTTCATTTTTTTTCATTTTTTCCTTTTCTGTTCTTTTTTTTTTTTTCCCTATTTCCCTCCACTGGTTGCCGAGGCTTCTACCATGGCTGGCAAGGGTCACCTACCAAAGGCGAGCGTCACAATGCCCTTGTGAGCCTAGATTTGGCAAGGGCATTGTAGCCATTGCCAGATTTGGAAGAGGGTATGTGAGCCTTCCTGATTGCCGGTGAGGGCTATGATGCCCTCGCCTATGGCCGATGAGGGTTGGCGAGGGTGTCCCGGTCCTTGCTTGTGGCCAATGGAGGTAAATAGATAAAAGAAGAAGAACAACTTGAGAAATTTTAAAAAATTGAAAAAATTGTCTACATGAGCATTTGTCATCAGCCATGCTGTATAGGACAGCAAACATCTACGTTAGTAATTGCAGAACCAAAATTGGCCGAAATGATTATATTGTCATATCGTTAGAAGGTTTAAGATTAGATTGGTCAAATTAAAAAAAATGTAAGATTGAATTGACTGTCATACATTACGTTTAAGATCTTTTGTATAGCTATTCCCAAAATAAAACATTGTACGTTATATCACTCCTAAGGATAAATTGGGGTAAACCTAACACCATTATATACATACTATAATCTAATCCAAAGCCTGCCTATACAATATTCAAACAACCACGTCCAAAACTTCATGCTCCATCACGTCATCCCTATCATCAAAACCAGACAGACCATCAAACCCTCTCAGAGATCCACCAACTTATCAGTAATATAACCTTACCAGGTGATAAAACGATAATGAATAAGTTGTTGTAACCCTATGTCGACCCAAATTGTAGAGCTATACTTAATACACCAATGCGAATCTGAGTATAGGTACATATTGATAGTCACACTCGAAAGATAGTATTATCCCAAATCTCATCACATGAGGTGGGTCTATCACTACATATTTATAAAATAAAATAGGTGAGCCAGAGCCAATAAATGAAATTTCTAGATCTAATATAGGAGATCACATTTCCACTCGATTTGATATCATATACAACAGCATGATTTAAAACCGACTTAAAAATATTTGCATGGGTTATATTAGCTTTCTAACATGATATGCAAATGAAAATAGCTTGCCAATGTGACAGAAAATTAGTCATTCAAATGTAAGCAAATAAAATATTATTTCATGACACGCAATTACTACATATCAGCTCAGTAACATACACAGTGAGTATCTAGAGCTACTCGTCTTTGGCCAAGAGTTGTCTTAAACTAACGAGACATTGTGACCCCCAACTCATGAAGGATGAAATCATAAGCTCATCTAGACATGCCTCAGTGTATCCATCACGGATGTCCTTTATATCAACGAGGATAAATACACCACGTAAACCCTCATTATGATAGTTATCTCATAATCGACTACTCTAGAAATCATATATAATGTATGATAGTCACGGATCCATCGCATGTAAGAATCAATGGAGCTCATGTCCCTTCAACCAACCCTATAGAGATCAATCTTAGATGGTAGAACATTTATCTTTTTGCAAAGTCTTATACACAAACTCATATAGAGGGGTTCGCTCTCTGGCGAATAGACTGCAGCTTAGAAGTTAGGTACATAGCATGATTCACACACAATTCATTATTCCATAACAAATGTCATGCACATTTCAATAACCACAGTTGCACATAATAACAAATTAATCTCTTACCATTTCTGGTGTAAACAATAGCATAATTACGTGCTTTTTAACATACAAACCTTCATCCTCTGAACACCATGCCATCATCACTTAATATGGAACTTGCGCAAAATTTATATCTCATTTTGATGAATCTAACCTTAGATAACCATTTTTTATAACTTTAGTTACTCATAATTTTCTTTTCTAAGAGTGCGCCTTAATTAAAGTCACCTTAATCATCAAAATTAAAACAAATTTCCTATAATTCAAGATTTCCATTATTACATAATCACCCTAATAAATTTTCTTATTTAACAATTCTTTCTCATAACTTTCAATCTTTTTTTAATCAATCTATATTGAATAAATTAAATACCTAATGCATTCGTTTGTTATCTAAGACATATGTATATTTTATTTACACTATAAACATGCTATAGATTTTGGAAAATTATCAAAACGCTTACTTTTAAATTAATTATGTAATTAAGTCCAATTTTATCTAGTTAGATAAATTATCAAAACGCTATAGATTTCCATTATTACATAATCACCCTAATTAATTATGTAATATTACATAATTATCTAGGGGCAAAGCCTTATAAACTCACCAAGATCTCACTCCTTAAGTAATGTGGAATAAGAGCAATGCTCCCCCTTGCCATCCTAGAAGCCTGCCGGAAGCCGATCTTTGTCTAGGTCCTCGGACCTCGGCAACCACTTCTCGCCCTCGTCGGACCGGGTCATTACAGATACAGTCATGCCACGTTTACCTCAAACTAATTTTGTATCACAAAAACTCATAAACTAGTGCACTCGTTCAACAATGATTACAAACCGGTGTACTTGTGCCACATTTACCCCAAAATTAATTTTAATATCATAAAAAATCCCAAACTGATACACCCATGTAGCATTTATCCCAAACTACTGCATCGGTGCCACGCTTACCCCAAAAAAATCCCAAATTTGCCACAATTTGGGGTAAAAGTGGCATATATATATATATCAGTTTCGGGGTAAATATGGCACTTGTATACCCATTTGAGATTTTTCGTGACACAAAAATTAATGTAAGGTAAATGTGGCACATGTGTAATAGTTTGGGAGTTTCTGTGGCACAAAAATTAGTTTGGCATAAATATGGCATAGGTTTACCAGTTTGTTTTGCGGTATTAATCAAATTTAACGGAAACTAACGAAAAGTAAATTTATCACAAATGTACAAATTTTGGATTTTTGGTCGTAAAAAAATTAGCGATTGGTACATTTGTCACAAGCGTACTAATTTGGGGTTTTTGGTAGTCTAAAATTTAATTTTTAGTAAATTCGTCATATGTATATCAGTTTAGGGTTTTTAGTTGTATTAACTCTTATTAGTAAAAGTTGTTGTATGCAAAGGAAATCTCAGCATAGTGAATTTTAACTTTGAAAATCACACAACATGCATTCTAGAGCATATCACTCATCACTGGTAATTACTATGACGATAAGTTTTTCACCATCATTTCATATGATCAACCCAGATATCAATATCTATTAATTTAAACATGGCAACCGATCACAAGCCATGGCCAATAAAGGTTGGCCTCGCTTGGGCGAGAATCACCCTCATCGGGTTGCACCTGGGGTAAGGGCGAGCGCTAGCAAGGGGCGAGACACCCCTCACCAGAGAGGATAGCCATGTAGGACGATGTGGAAATCATTAAAAAAAGAGTTCACGTTAACACCGGCCGTGCCACATTGGACAGTCAGCGCCCACGTTAGTAATTTTCAACTTAAATTAGCCGGATGGACTAAATTGGTGCAAATATGAAAATGTTTATAATTAAATTGGTCCAATTGAAATGTTTAAGACTGAATTAATACCAATGCAATAGGTTTATAGCTTCTTTTATACTTTTCCCTAATAGAAATTTCACAAATATTATCCAAAAATTTAGGTAAATTATTTATTAGTTTTACATCCTAAATATTATCAACTAATGTAGATGCTTAAACTAAATTGGAAAATTCGACCAAAAAAAAAACTTAATTGGAAAGTGTACATTTTTTCTTGATCGTGCAATTTGTCGTATTGAACTAAAGAGAGAGAGTCGACATAGCGTCCTGACTTATCAAATATTGAACGAGATTTCTCCTCGAATAGGAAAGTCTCGATCCATGACGATTGGCATCAGAGCAAATTTTCCAAACCCTCTAGTTAGATGCCATAATAAGATCCAGCATGTTTCCATCCGAAAGCTGAGCCCTAGTTGATTTGCTAAGATCAAAAGAGGATACCGGGATTATACGTGATTTCAACTATGTGGTTGACGTCCTTGATAGAGCGGAAACAAAGATTTTACTTTGACCAATGCAGATTGCATACTTAAGTCTCTAGAGTATTTTGGAGAGATCAATATACTGAAAATTCTAAAATTTATCACGAAAGTGCAATTTAGTTTTTAAACTTTCAAAAAATATAATCAAGTCCTAAAATTTATCGCGAAAATACAATAAAATTCTAAAACTTTTAAAAAGTGTAACCAAGTCATAAATCTTGTCACAAAAGTGTAATCAAATCTTAAAATTTGTTAAATTTGTCCAATTGTCAATTGCACTTTTAAAAATTTTAAAACTCAATTGTATTTTTTTTTGACAAATTTTAGAATTTACTAATATTTTTTGAAAGTTTTAAAATTTAATTATATTTTTGTAATGAGTTTTACGATTTCCAATACACTTATTCCTATTTTTGAGCCATTGAATATAACCACAGTAACTTGGTGATTACTCTGCAACCTCTCGTCAATATCTTACCAAGAAAAATCACAAAGAGAAGCACTTTTGTCTAGTGAGTAGAACAACTCTTGAGTCTATTGTGTTCAAAAGGGGGAATTGCCAAAAAAAAGTCCTGACCTAGTGCACTTGTGCCAATTTAGCAATAAACCTTTGAATTTGGCTAATTTAGTCCTAAACCATTCGTCAATTTAGTCTTTCCAACAATTTTGATTAGTCCTACGTGAGATAATCGGCCGACCGACGTTGACGGGAAATTTTTTTGTGATTTTTTTATATTTAATATTTTCTTTTTCCTTTCCTTTTTTTATTTCGTTTTTTTTTCTTCTTCCTTTGTTCGTTGCCAGGCCTCGACAATGGCTAGCGATCGGCCATAGTCGATGACCAACAAGGGTCGTCCTTGACGAATCTGGCAAGGTGACCTTTGTTGAATCTGGCAAAGCAAGCCTCGCCCAATGCTGGCGAGGGCAACCCTCGGCGATTGTCACTTGTGGCTAGTCATCAGCAATCGTCGAGGTCTGACGACCGGCTAAGGAAGAAAGAAAAGAAAAAGGAAATAAAAATATAAAAAAACAACCCATCTAGCAAAACTAAAAAACAAGAAAACAAAATTTCATTTTCGATGAATTCTTCGTTCTCCAAGTTGCACAATCATGTCTCCCATTAAATTTTACGACCATTGATGCGCAACAAATTATAAAATGTTCTTTCCTCTCTTACTTCATTAAATCAGTTTTGTTTATTTTTGGCTTTCCATATTTTTCAAATTCAGAGAAATGTGTTGTCGGGTGTGTTTGGTGAAAGGATAATGGCACAAATTGGCCCAATATGTGGTTTATGAATTTTTAATTTATTTAATGTGATACCTATACTTTTAATAGAAGTTTAACTTAGTCTCTAAATTGTATGAAAAATGTTTAATGTTGCCCTTCCATACAGTTGAAGTTTATGAACAAGATTGAACATTTCATAAAGTTCAAGGAATAAATTGAACTTGTACAAAAAAATTAGGGACCGCATTAAACAAAATAAAAATTTTGAGACGACATTATACATTAGACTAAAATTCAAGAACCACATTAAACAAATTTAAAGTTCATAGATCATATTATACATTGAGCCAAAGTTCAAAGATCATATCTGTCATTTACCATTGATAAACGCAAAGATCCCTTCGGTGTAAAATTTTTCAATTGAAGTAACATCTGAAAAGGGAGAGAATTGTTCAAAAAGTCTTCAACCTATTGTGCAACTGCTAATTTAAGTGTAAACTTTCTAATTGGGAAAATAACGCAATGTTCTCTCAATGTTGGTCTAATATGGCAATTTGCACACGGACTATTAATTCGTTCAATTCGATCCTTGAACTATTAATAAATATTCAAGTTAGTTCCTAATCTATATGAAAATTTTCAATGTCGTCCTTTCGTTTTTCAAGTCAAGGAAATTTGCTGATGTGGCTTCCAATCTGTTATGTTTGAACATTGGACAAAAAAAAAGTTACATGTGCATTATCCATGTAAGATATTCGTATCAAATTCGGATACAATAATGTACGCCATCAAATTATGATAAACATGTTAACACCATAATTTTCTTCCTTGTTTAATGAAAATGGATAGTAATATGGATATGTTGATGAGAAATCCAACTCATATGATAATCCATATCATCAATTAACATTTTATCATTTGAGAAAACGAAAAGAACTGCATTGAACATTTAACGGTAATTCATAGACCACATTAAATAATTTAAAAGTCCAAAGACCATATTACACATTAGGTCAAAGTTCATAGACCATTTGTGTCATTGTCTTATTTCCAATTTGGCGAATGCAATCCTAAACATTTCGAAGAGTTTTCGGTGTAGTCCATTTGGCCATTTAGGTTGGAAATCACTTCCAATTTAGCACAGTCGTCCTAGGTGACATAGCTGGCTGCTGATGCGAATGATGTTTATCTCGTTTTGTAATTTTAAAAATTTTCTTTTATTTTTCCTTTTCTTATCCTTCTTTTCTTTCATTTTTCGTTTTTTTTTCCTATTACATCGTTTATCTTCTTCCTCCGCCAATCGCCAAGGCCTTGGTGATGGCTAGCGAAGGTGCCGAACATAGGTAAGGACTTGGATGCCCTCGCTTGGTATGGGCAAGGACCGCACTCTACGAACAAAGAGGAGATGGCAGAGTACGGCTCATAGACGGCCAAGTTAGTGAGGTTGATGGTATGTTAGCTTGATTTTGGTCATTCTCCGGTAATTCAAATAAGTGGTGTTTGCTAATAGGCATGCGGCTCTACTGATAAAGAAATTGAGGGTGGGAACGTTAGTATTACAGGTGCAAGATCCGACTCCCGTGTTCTGTAAGAGGCAGAACAAAAATTAGAGAAAAAGATAAAAGTTAGAGATATGGCGTGTGACGAAAAACGAGAATGTGGGGTACGAGTAGGAGATGGCGAAGGACAACTCACAGTTGGCCAAGCCGGTGAGGTCGATTGTTCAATTCGATTTGGTCATTCTCTAGTAATTCAAACAAATTTAAAGTTTGAGGAAAAACGGCATCATTATGGACATTGGTTCACACTTGAGTTAACCTTAACATCCACTTCGGAGAAAGAAAATAACAAAAAACAAGCTGCATCAGTTCTGTTAGCCAATTTGGAAGAAGCTAACAAAGGGAGACTTGATTACATCAATTCAGTAAGTTTTAAGACTTAATTGCACCTTTTGAAAATTATAATACTCAATTGCATAGCACGACAAATATCCCTAAACATAATGATAATTTACTATGGTTAGGAGACAATCTTTTCTCTTCTAAATCCGAATTCCAAATCAAAGTCAAATATTACATTAATCCATCATTTTTATAATTTACGACAATCGAAGTTCTTACTTGCAATAACCTGGGCTCGGAACGTAGTGCAGGGATGACCCTAGAAACTACAATGTGACCATAGTTCAGCAAAATTTTTGGAGTTGCCTAGATGAGGCTCATGTGGTGTCTTACCTATTCAAACATGGATTTGGAAGACAATTTTTATGCTGGCGGACTATTAGGACATCAGCGGTTCTTAAGAGTTTGAAAATCATTGGCGAAACTATCACGAGGAAGCCAACTCCTCCCTACATAATGTGGGCAAGCTTTGTAGGTCCAAGCCTATCGTCATCTCTCCTCTCTTCTTACATGGTTCATCAGCTTTGGCTGTTTTTTGTCGTCGTTTGAAGGTTGAATTGTATATGCGCAGACCAAGATCCGTTCAATGACAACTCCCCGAGGTGCCCTTTCATGAATCATGACCATTCTTTCGACTATAATCTGCGAGTCACCTTAAACGCCTGTGACATCGAAATCAAAATCTTACAAGCGTATCAGATACTAAACAGGTCAAATCAACTTATGCTTATGCTTTACAAGCACAAAACATGCGGTTAAACCACTTGAGCTTAAGTGACCATCATCCGTTAAGCTGAGTTCTCTGTGTTGACTGCATCAGCCAGCCAAACAGGTACTTGACTCAAGAGACTGAAGGGAAATTGAGACATGGATCGTTGATCGAATTATGAACTTTGGCTTGAGATGATGTTTGGTTTTGTCAACCGGCCTCTACATCAAAAGAAAAGGACAAGAAGTTGGCGGTTGATGCTTCGAGTGGTTCCATATGATATGAATTGTGGCGCCCATATATTCGCATAACCGGTACACGAATGGATCAAAAGAGCGACATCAGCTTACTATATTGCGAATTGATTGCTTAACTCAGTCAACTTATGTCGGGAGTGATCCATGCTTTACATGTGCTATCCACGACTGACGTTTTTCCTTGACTTTGCCGATTGCCCTTCATGCAAGACAATCTTGAAAAGCCATCTGCGGATGAATTAGATGAGCAGGTGTCGGAGTCTGGTCTAATTTCAATTACTGCACTTAGTTCTCCTGCTACAATGATGGTTCACAAATTTCTCCATCCTTGATGGGTATGCCATTTGGGATTGTTGCTCTTTATTGTAGCTTTTCTTCTCAAAGTAGGGATTCATTCTGAAGCAATCTTCAAGTTGGTTTGAGATGGTAATCAAGTTGGGTCTCATACTATGGTCCACTTGGGAGCGGGTGTTCTGGTTCTAGGCTAGCGAAAAGCAATTTCATCCTCGCAACAGAGATGGCTGTGCTATCTGCCATGTTGCGTACAGATGCCAATTCCTCTGTGCAAGTTTTTGATCTGTGCAACAGCTGCGAGGGTGAAGATTTGGTTGATCTGAGAGAACCAGAAGCGAAGCTATAATACTATGTTGCTTATTCACTCGCCAAAGATTGGGAAAAAGCCCAACATAAATGCCACATCGATTTGTTCTTTGGTCACGAGTTTCTTCGACAACAATTTCAATTCGGTAGCACGAAAGATGAACGAATCTGAGGATGAATCGCGGGGTTGTAAAAGGTAGGTTCGCACACAATCTTGGTGCGAGAGGCTTGACCGTTTTGTTCTACAAATCCCATATCATTCTTTTACCACCTCATGGTTAAGAATGCAATAAGAGGTAAACTCTGAAAGAGGGCTGGACTTTGGAAGTTGTGAATGCCACGTGCTTTTGTGAATGTAAGTTCGATCGAGTCTGGCGGATCGATGCATATTGAGAAGCTCATATTTCTAGTTTTGTAGGCACAATGGAAGCATAGGAGTTGTAGACAGGGCAGAGAGTGCAAGCGAGGGGCGTTGAATTTACCATTGAGCTGTATGCAGCACTATTTGCCTTGCCACATTTGGCTATGAACATATCATTAGTTTAACCTTCTTTCACAAACTAAGAGATGAATTTTCACTGGTTAGGCATAAGTATGTGATTTGTTGGGGAAAAAAAAAATATTCTAGATGGCAAGTTAGATACCTAATGCAATGCAATGCGTGTCGCAAAAGTCGGGAAGCATGTTCAAGTTGAGCGTCGTTCGAGCGAGCAGTTCCCCGGGCAAATCCCCACGGATTCGCCCGATTCTCGATGCAATAGATCCCCTTGTTTATCTTCTTTCGCCCGACCCCTCGAAACCCCGGATCCTCCCAGGGCATTCCCCGCGGGCCGCCCGAGACCGCGACGAGATCGCGACAAACCCTAACGCCGACCATCGTGCATTCGGGATGGCATATCTCCCTCCCGCCTCGCCCGAACCGCGCGTGAAAACACTCGTTAGAGAGCTCACATAACGCCCTACAAGATGCAAAAAACCGCATCGAAATCCATGGAGCCCAGCTCGAGCAATGCCCGGATGAATCGAGCTGAAAAGCACACCCTTCCCCAACCAAAAGTTGCAAACCCAGCTCTCCCATCGCCTCCCCAACCCCCCCTCAGCCCATTTTTCCCTTCATGGGATCCCCTTCCCCCACGCATGCAGCCTCCGCGCCGCGACCACAGCCGTCGAGATGATCCGATCGGAGGGCCTACATTCAAACTCCAGGATGGCCCCGATCCGTGTGAGGGTCCTGTCGTCCAATCAGGGCGCGCCGTTTGGATTTATTCTCTCGCGTCCGGGACTATTTAAATTCTCCCCATTTCCCCTCTTCGTCTCTCAACGAAATTACCCGCAGAGACGCGAGAGCGAGCGCGCACGCACACACACACTCCCTCCCTCCTCCGACGATCGCAGATCCGATTCCTCTCTCCTTCTCCTCCGCAAATCCCGGCGCTCCTCGTTGCCGTCGCCGTTGCCGTCGCCGTCGCCTTCCTCTGTTTCGGCCGGCGGAACCCTAAATCCTTCCAAAATTCGGATAAAATCTCTAGGCTCGCTGATGGCGACCGAGGAGCCGTTGCCGGCGGTGGAGCCAGCCCCCGAGCCGGCCAGCCCGGAGGCCGCCGGCGAGAACCCGGCGCCCAAGGCCGGGAAGTCGAAGAAGGCCAAGGAGCCCAAGGCCAAGAAGCCCGCCGCCCCGAGGAAGCCCCGCAGTCCTCCCTCCCACCCCCCCTACGAAGAGGTAACGCCCCCCCGGTTTCCCCCGTTCCGCCATATCCCATCGGGAGCTTTCCGCCCCGTGTGGTTTCTCTAGCTCTTCGGGATGATCTCTGATGTCGTTTTCATTTTCCGTTTGCGGTTTTTTCGGGTGTCGTCTGGTGTGCAGATGATCAAGGACGCGATCGTGACTTTGAAGGAGAAGTCCGGCTCGAGCCAGTACGCCATCTCCAAGTTCAACGAGGAGAAGCACAAGCAGCTCCCGCCCAACTTCAGGAAGCTGCTGCTCTTCCATTTGAAGAAGCTCGTCAGCTCCGGCAAGATCACGAAGGTCAAGGGCTCGTTCAAGCTCCCACCCGGGAGATCGTCGTCGGCTCCGGCGTCGGCGCCGGCGGCGGCTCCCAAGCCGGCCGCCGCGGCTAAGAAGCCGTCGAAGCCGAAGGCTGCAGCGAAGCCGAAACCCAAGGCGAAGGCCGGCGCTAAGCCCAAGGAGACGACGAAGTCGGCCAAGCCTGCTGCGAAGGCCACGGCCAAGCCGAAGGCGGCTGCCAAGCCGAAGCCTAAGGCCCCCGCGGCGGCTAAGCCCAAGGCTTCCGCCGCAGCTGCCAAGACGAAGGCGGCGGGGGCCAAGGCCAAGCCCAAGGCCGCGGCTGCCAAGCCGAAGCCGGCTGCCCCGAAGGCTAAGGCCGCGGCGAAGCCGAAACCCAAGGAGAAGCCGGCGAAAGCTTTGAGGACCTCGACGAGGACCTCTCCGGGGAAGAAGGCGGCGCCTCCCAAGAAGGCCCCGGCGGCAAAGAAAACGTCGGCGAAGAGCGTCAAGCCGAAGAGCGTCAAGTCGCCCACGAGGAAGCCTTCGGCGCGGAAGGCGAAGAAGTGATGATGGGAACGCCGTAGAGAGAGAGAGAGACAGAGAGACAGAGAGTGAGATAGGAATGCTTTGTCTAGGGGTTAGTTCCGGTAAATTTCGATAGGAACTCGTTGGTATTGTATTGTGAAGACTCTTGGGAAATACATAGAGCATCGGAAATTTTCCTTTCGTTTTCTTTCTGTCCCTTCGCTTCTTCTTCTCTTCAGGTTTTCTTTGCGTTGGTTCTCTGTAAGTTTTCTTGTGGGTTTTCTTGGGGAGCAGCGTTTTCTTAGATTTGTACTTCCAAGTTGGTTGAATAGATCACGAGGCGGATGATATTCCGTCAAATCATGGCTTGAATCCTTCCTTTCTCTCTGCACTAATTCTAACGTTTTCTTCACCATGATCTCTCTCTCTCTCTCTCTCACAGAGTAATTACTGCGATCATCGCGTGAGATCCAAATCCGATTGGAGCTCGGTTGGGGTCTGCAAATGGGTCGGTGTGCGAATCGCTCGCTCGAGGATGGCGTCCTCGCCATTGGCCTCCTATGTAAGTTCGTTCTGTTGAATGATTTCGGCTTCTGCGTTGATCTTGGGATTGCTCGAGAAGGCCATCCTCTATGAACTTTTTGTTATGCTCTTGGGGTGGAACGATCTCGTATGTGGATTACATTCATACGGTGAGTGAGTTACCCAGAGAGAGAGGTCTTCTTGGTCTCTTTTGCATCATCCATGTTTTGTATTTTGTGGGTTTGAGATTCTCGAGCATTGTTTCAGAACAGGACAGGATTCAAATCTTGAAAATTTCGGAGGTATAGAATGGGCCAACTTGAGCTCTATCCAGGAGAATCCGTCCCGTCCTATCCCTTAACCTGGGCTGACGTTTTCTGAGGTTCACATGTAACAGAAAAAATAAAATGGGGGATTTGTCTTCGAGTGTGATTTTCCTAGGTTCAGCAGATAATGGTGTTGAGCAATGCCCTTCTTTAGGGATATTATCTTGCTCGCTTGTTCTTTTGGACAAATTCCTGGAGAAGTTGCACTTAGCATATTAGAAGAGGATCAATTTAGAATTGGAACATGAGGGATAAAAAGAAAACACTTTTGGGACTCAAGAAAGACATCAGCATCCTTATTGATGGCACATTCCAAGGACCAGAAGTTGTAGCAGTCTAACAATATACTGCGGTGCATGGGTTGGGTCATGATGCAACGCCTGCCTCTATGTTGAGATTATGGTTCGACGCTAATGAAGCCAACGAGGATTTCAGATCTTTAAAATTGGTTTCGATATCTTGCACCAATTGCAATGGCTCTCTACCGTATGATGAACTGGTGTCAAGTCTTTGTAGTCTTTCAGCTCAATTAGTACTTTGGATTGTGATGGCCCCCAACATATCTAAATGGAAATGGGCAAATTGCAAATCTAGTTTCTTTCTAACTTGCTCCGGGGGAGAGAAATTTTGATGCTGGAACTCTAGTTTCTTCTCACGACCGCTCTTAGGAGAAAAATGACTTCTGGATATAATGAATGTTGGCCATGCTTCCGAAAAAAGGTCGACTAGGCAAAAGCTTGATATTACCGAGATTCCCTGGTAGGCTTCCTTGTTTTGATTTAATCCTCGGGGCATTGTCTGGTGAAGATTAACGGGTGAGTTTTGCCGGGAGAGCTTCGGGTGGAACCGGAAGAAACAAGGTTTCCCAGTCCCTAAGAACATGATAACGGCAAGAAAACTAGTAATGAAGCATTCAGGTGGCGTCCGAAGTTAATTTGGCGAGCGAACCTTGGCTGAGAGTTCATGTTTAGGCCCTGTTTGGTGCGTAAACAAAATATATATATTTCTGCTTTCATTTGTCAAAATCTCACTGTAAACTTGTTTGGCAAGCATTCTCCTAAAATGTTCTCAATCACTTTGACGAAGCAGACAAAGCATTGAATCAAAGACGATCACGATGGGATACACTATGCTCGCCCATCATGCCTCATCTGAAGCTTCGACATGGATGCTTCTCTTTACGTGTGAAAAACCAGCTTGCATTAAGGACGTTTTTCCGTTTCTGCACCCAACCTACATTCAGGCAGAGCTTGAAGAGGCTGATTCCCAATCCAGTTTGGGATCGTGCAGTTTCCCAGTCTTCACCCACCATCAATTTGATTTTGGGCAAAAGACAAGCTTGAAGAAGCTCTGAGGCTTCTAAGAGCTTGGTGAAGCTGCAAAACTCTGGCCAACTTTGAACTTTTCTTTTCATTCCATTCAGATCCTTTCACAAGCTTCACAAATTTTATGAGCACCAAAAGAAAAAGAAAAAGGGCTTCACGGTTTCGAACGTAGTTAAAAAACAAATGAGAATGCCCTTTATGTTCAGTTCATATTTATCAAATCTATTCCCATACAATTTTATGTCATGTTGCAGTAAGCAAACATGGTTTCAAAAAATTTGCATTCCAGTTTAAAAGTTTAATGTACACGAACCAAATGCATTTTCGAGAAAACAGAAAACTATTGAAAAATCTTTGCGAATCAAACACCCCTCAGGATACTGTATTTTTCTTTCCTTGAATTTCTGCAGAATGTCTAATATGTTTTTACCCCTTCCATGATAATAAACGCTTCCGTTCCTGTCTTTCGTGAAATGGAGATTTTATGACAAAGTTCCTTTCGAATTTTGATGATGATTGTTGCGGGTCAAGCACAACATTATCTCAGTGATGGAATAAACGTGATTTGCTCTTGCTTAGTAGTGGCTGAAATGTTGAGAGATGTGATATTGTTTGGGTTTGTCGCTCCATAAGCATTTAATCTATGTGAATTTTATGCTTTGGCTATTGAGGTTTTGTATTCTTGCCATTTTGAGAGCATGCAAACTTATACTGATTGTTGAAAATTGTACCAATCCCACATGATGAACACATTTTTCTAAACAAATTACCACAAAATAGGATGTATCGGCTCTCTTTAGCACTCTTTAGTTATGACTGCCAAGTGCTGCTTGTATGCGTTTATAGTTGCAATAAAATTCAGATGCTTAAATTTACATACAAGCTCCATCTACTCCACAAAGTTCCTGTGCTTCTGATCAGAATAACAAAAGTCTGATCGATGTGTGAAGCTGAGTTGTAAATTCTAGTATGAAGCTGCTGTTCCTGCGTTGTGAATCAGTCACTTCGATCTCTCAACTTTCTGGATTGAATACTTCAGCTCCTGCTGTATGTTTATCCTTGAAGGTGACAATACGATGTCTTTCCAAACTGAACCGGCCTCACAAGCCGGGTTTGGTCGTCTGTAGAGCTCGTTTATGGAGTCTGCCTCTTCATTCAATCTTCTCACCATTTCCAAACAGCTTATTTCCTCTGGATCGACCAACAATGTCTTGTCTCTGTCTTTCCATCCTATTAACTTGACAAAAAGAGAAAACACACAAGCTCACATGAATCCAGGAGTTTGTATAGGTAAGAGAAAAACATTTGGAGTCTTTGCTGTTTTGGCCATGAACTTAATGTTGAGATGAAGTTGTTACACTACAAGAAGGTTAAGCTATTTTGTATGAACAGGTCACTTAGGCTATAGGTATCCACACCTTCGGTTAGCCTTTGCTTGGTTTGTTTCAATAAATATTCGAGTCTACATCATATTCCTATTGAGCTACTGTCCAATTGTCTAAATGATCTCACGATGATTTTTCACTTTCATAACCATTATCGCTTGATTTAAGAGAGGCCACAGAGAGAGAAATTGATAGAGAAGGATGTATAGAAGTACCTTTGGTGGGCCTTCTAGAGCATTAGTGCAGTATAGCCTAGCATTGTCGACTAGTTGACAGTAAGTCAAAAATGCAGTTGCAAATCTTTTGTGCGATCTTAACTGAGATTTCACCCTCACGGCTCTTCTGCACATGATTGCTCTCCTGGAAACACCCGAAATCCATATCTTAGTATTGTGAATGTCGTGAACCTACTCCCATCAAAGAAGAAACCTAAGATTAACCATAAAGCTATACTGTATTCTGCAATACCTTATTCCTCTGATAACTGCCAAATAAGCATCACAAACAACTCCAACTAGCTCTATCCTGTATGGTTTTCTCTTCTTTCCCCCAATTTGTTCCTGTTCTTCTTCCTCAATCCGTTCCCAGTAGTTTTCAGTCACTGTCCCATCTTCTCCTTTCCGATAGCCAACACCCATGCGATAACGATGGCGGTGGACATTTCTGGCCATTGTTATTGTCTGCACAACAAATGGCACCCAGGAAAGCGTGCCATCCATGATCACATCTCGTCCTTCATTTAGTGCTGTGACGAGTAATGATGATGCGGCATCTGTAGATGATTGGTGCACCTGTTTAATCAAATCCTTATCTTCAATTAGATACTCAACAGTATTGTTCTCTCAAATATCGAAATGCTACTCAGGGACTACCACACAAACCAAGAACCTCTACCGACTAGTTCTTTTCAGGTGAGCAGGAAAAAGCATTCAAACTAATATGAAATTAACGAAAGTCAGCTGAAATTTGTATAGACATAAAAGACCTGTCAATGGAATATTAAAAATTATCAATGTGGTTCTTCTGGACATACACTGGAGGAAGTAAGAACATGGAAGTGAGAGAGGTTTTCAACTTTCTTTTTAACTTTCTTTTTTAGTGTCTAATTTTTTTTCCAAAGGGAGATTGGACAAGTAAATTTTGTAGGTCTGTATTTAGTTCTGTGACTATCCTTCTTCAGCTTTTTCACAAGAAGGGCGTTGAGTCCCCAATTCTCATGCCACATGTCTATGCATGCACGCATATGAGAGAGAGAGAGAGAGAGAGAGAGAGAGTTGTAATTCATGTCTCACTAGTTCAGCAGTTTGCAGCATGTCAACGTGACCTCTGGAGCTAAGAGCTCTGTAAATAACATCAGATTCTTTGAAGGCATCTGCCTCGATGATTACTGCATTCCCTGCCGCTCCTGCCCAGAATGGCCTGTGCATAAGTCACCCGGCGGAGTCACTGTAAGTGGTCATACTATATACAAATTTGCATGTTTAGTTTTCGCCGAAGCTACTCAAGAGATGCATTCTCGATCTTAGATGGGGTAAAAAGAAGAGTGCTTGCGAACAACTGATCTCAACATTTTGTGAGAAGAATAAATTTGTCAGATAAAACTTTTGTGGTCATATGACTGCAAGGAAGTCTAAAATCTTTATTTTCCAAGTAATTTATTGGAAAAACTTAGCAGCATTAGTTTATCTAGGATACTTGTATCCCCCTTTAATCTGTTCTGTATTGCATTTTGGGGGGAAAAAGAAACAAGTAGAAACAAGCAAAAATTACTATGTTTTATGGTTTTAAAAATGAGACCTGGACATTGATGGAGAAAATATTGAAACATAGTACTTATCTGTACTTAAAGCAGGAAAGGATATTCATAAGCTTATTGCTTGTGAAATTACCTCGGATAACAGGAAACTAAATAATTGCTTTTCTTCAGAATCTGATTTATCTAATCAAAAGGCAATAAAACGAACTTTTTATCTGGAAGTAATTGATAAGAGAAGAACATAATCTGATGCAGAGATGTCCTAGAAGAAGAACTTATAGTGGACTTTACTCTTGCAGAATATCCTTCAGAACAGTGCTCTTTCCTGCTCCCATCCCACCACCCATGAAGAGGAGGACCGGACTCCGATCACAGTGAGCCACCGGAGCCATTACATCGGTGCACTCTGAGTCATCATTTGATGCCCTGATTGCCTTCATTTCCTCCACTAATGTTGTGAAAACTCTAGCCACTTTCAGGTTTTTGGTCACAGTCTCGAATCTTTGTTGTCTGCATTTCATATGATATGAAGGAAACATTAAATGGAATCACCTTTACAGGAAGAAAGCCATTTTTGACAAATTCCTCTCTTTTGCAGAACCTTATAAGAACACTGGCTGTGCCAAATCTTTTGCAAACGATCTTATTTCACCATTCCTCCATCTCTTTTCTCACCCGAGTTGATCATATTTGCTTCAGGTGATGCAATACGATCTTACCGTTCATGATCGTCTCCATCACGGAAAGGAACAAAACGTGAAATGCATTATCTGTTTTTTTTTTCCCTTTTGGAGCAGTTTCTAGGCTAAATTTGCTTATTGCCAAATGGTTTTCAAGTATAGTGATTAACAGTTCTTTGCAGCTCTTGCATCGCAAAATGACTAGATTTCCAATAGCGAACTTTCTTTGGTATTCAAAATTCTCCTAGATGATTGATCACAAACTTTAACTGTTCTCCCATTGGGATACCTGCTCATATGCACTAACATTTTCTTCGAGGTAATTCTTATACCATTCAATTGTTAGAGTAAGCAAATAAGTACCAGAACCAATAGTGATGTCATTACATGCCGAATTTATCGATATGAGCACTAGAGGCCTACCTAGTTGCCTTCATGACAATGTCCTTTAACTTCCTCTTCGGCTCGGCATCTAAACTTAAGACCTGAAAGAGTGCAATCCAAAAGAGACTCGTGCCATATTTCAACATACATACACTGCTATACAAATTCATAGCGGAAATTAACTTCGTTCATCTATTTAACTACATGTGGTTGTGGCGCACGGCGCATTGCCTTTTCAACATACCTGACTGATCATAATCTCAGCGTGGCTCCAGTGGAATGCAAAGTAGCTGAGGATGCACCTCTCGAACTCTTCCACAAGCTTCACAAAGAGCGAATCCGCATCTGGTTCGTCTGAGAAGAAAGTGTAGATGTCATCCTCGAAACCTTCACACTTCGTGATATATTGAGCAGCCAATTTGCATAACTGTGGGCATTCTCTTCTGTCGCTGAATCCCATTTGCCTCGCTGCAGGCATATTGAAGAGCGTTTTAGTTTCGATAGAAGGTATATGAGATGGAAACGATTGATCACAAGGTAATCGATATCAATCCATCGCATGTTGACTTTGCATCTTTCAAATCAAGCAGGATTCTAGAAGATTTCAATTAGCATTGCTCGCGGAAATAACTTTTGTTGCGTTTAAGTTCGTATCAATCTATAAGGGACTGCCAGAGAATTTTGGATCATAGAATTACCTACATAATGGGAGAACTTTTCAAGCTTGACGACCCGGCCAGAGTCTGACAACCGCAGGCGTGGGGCTATCTTCCGGTCCCTCAGCCGCCGTAGCTGGTAACGCATGGCCGCGGCGATGATCAACCCTATGGAGGACGCCACCATGATCTGTGAGAAGGTGGGTCTGCCATTGTAGTCTGTGACAGAGAAGAACGCGAACGATGAGAATGTGTCGAATCGAGGGATGTAGATGTTGTGAAATGCAATGAAGCTTGTGATTGATCCTTAACCTCGCTGCATGTTTTGAGTACCCAGAGACGAGGCGATTGAGAATTGGCTTGGTTCTTGTATTATGAAGGACAGAGAGAGAGAGAGAGAGAGAGAGAGAGAGAGAGAGAGAATGGACATTTGTATGTTTATATAAGCAGCAGGTTTTTTCATTGTAATGAGCTGTTTTGGGACCGGGGGAGACCCATCTAAAAACGGAAACTTGGGGGAGGCCATGCAGGTGACAAGGTGGCACGTTGTGAAAGAGATGTGGTGAAAATCATACGTGCATGAGTTTGACATTGCCATGTCGTGCTTGGACACAAGAAAGTGTGTTCTCGCCAAGTGCTCTTGCAAAGCATCACGTAATTCTCGATTGATCAGATGTTGGAAAGGACAAAAGCAAGATACCTTATCGTATTCTTTGGAGATGAAAAACACGTCCGAGTTATTCAGTTGAGTGGCCTTTACACATTCCTATCAATTGCCCTTGTATTTCTATCTCTACAACATGCCAATTTTCTTTACAAATCTGCTCATCTCCGTTTATTTTGCAAGAAAATGAATAATTTTTAAAATATTTTCTTAAAAAAATCATTTGAAATAATTAGTCATTGATAAATATTTTCTTTTTCTACAACAATTTATGTCTAAATATTTTTATAGACGATGAATATATTCTTATTCATTTATTTTTATATGCGGTATAAGTGATCGTTTTTTAAGAAAATATTTTTTAAAAATCATTTATTTTTCATAAAACAAAAACAGCTTAAATCTTAAATCCTCATGCCTGACTAAAAAATTCAAAACCAATTAAAAACCAACCACCTAAAGCTAAAGTAAGATTCTAAATTGAGTTTGCAAGGAAGGACAATTTGATCTTGGGAAATTTTCAATTTAGTACTCAAAGTGGGGTCATTTTCTCAAAAAGGGGTTTAAAGTGGACAAAGTGTTAAATAGAAGTTCGAAGTGTTCAATTAGTCTCAAATAGGGCCCGAAGTGCCTAATTAGTTTGGGCCTGGGTTTGCCGGCTAGTTAAATGTTCACCGGCTAGCAAGCACGTCACTGTTCTAGCGATCGGAACATGAACAATTTCGTCTTTTACTCTTTTTTTTTTCTCTTTTCCTTTTCCTTTTCTTCTTCTTCTTTTTTTTTTTTTCTTTTTTCCTTCCGCCGACCACAATCGGAGCTGGCAGAGGCCGCCCTTGCCCGACGCTAACAAGGGCCAACCCTGGGTTTCCCTCGCTTGGGTTAGGCAGGTGAGGGTCGACTCTCGCGCGCCCAGCCCAAGTGAGGGTGGCCCTCGCTCAACACCGGCAAGGGCCGCCCTCACTTGGGCTGGGCGGGCGAGGGCGACCCTCTCGCCCTTGCCCGCCCAGCCCAGGCGAGGGCAGCCTCCGCCTGAGGCTAGCCACCTCCACCGATCCCGGTTGTAGCTGATGGAAGAAAAAGAAAAAAAAAGAAGAAGAAGAGAAGGAAAAGGAAAAGAGAAAAAAAAAAGAGAGTAAATGACGAAATTACCTTTGTTCCAATTGCCGAAACGGTGATGTGCTTGCTGGTTGGTGAGCATTTGACCGGCTTGCGAACCCAAGCCTTTAGTTGAGACTAATTGGACACTTTAAACTCTTATTTGAGACTGATTAAGCAATTTAGGCCCTTGTTTGACACTTGTCCACTTTGAACCCCCTTTTAAGAAAATGACCCAACTTTAAGTACAAAATTGAAATTGTCCCTTTGATCTTTTCAAAGAAAGGTTAGTTGTAGTATTTTATTATTTTTTTGCTTTTCTCACTTCCTTTTTTTCTGTTTAAGCTTAAAATTAGCCTTCATGAACGAGTTATGCCCAAGCATGATTACTTTATATTCTTTGTAACTTAAAATAAAATTACAATTCTAGCTAGGAGGACAAATAAATACTTGATTGCAATCAACGGAATGACTTAATTGGATCAATTTGATAAGTTTTAAAATTTGATTGCACTTTTTAAAAATTTTGTAAATTAATTGTACTTTTACGATAATATTTATGATTTAATTATATATTTTGAAAATTTTAATACTTAATTATAATTTTACGATAATTTCACAACTTCCACATCCGCTTTGGAACCATGATTGCAGTTCAATTGGGTCAGGCTCTGCAACACTGTCATCCCAACTTAAAATTTGCCTTCGCGAAGTCTTCGTCGCTGACCAGCCATGGCCTCCAGGGCTCTGCGTTCTTCTTCTTCATCCGCTGTTTCTGCTGCTTCGGAAGGTAAGCTCTCCTCTCTCTTTACATACCCACGTCGGCAATGTCCCCGAACTCGCCATCCCCCGCAAGAACCCGCCGTTCAAATCTCGCCTCCGCCACCAAAATCCAAACTTTCAGACACCCAGGAAGATCAAGCTCGACTCGCCCTTTTCCTCGGAAAGAAGTGTAAATCAGGGGATTTCACCGTGGACGAAGCGCTCCGCCATTTCGACCGCATGATCTCTATGCAGCCCTCCCCTCCCACCTCGTCGTTTCGCTTGTTGTTGGGTGCACTAGCTAAGGAGAGCCATTACTCTGCTGTGATTTCGCTTGGCGCAAAGCTGGAATCTGCCGGGTTGTTGGCTGATTACGTTGTGCTCAACATTTTGTTGAATTGCTTCTGCAACGCGAGGCGGGTCGCTGACGGTTTCGCGGTTTTGGGGGCCATTTTTCGGAGAGGTCATTGCCCGAATACTGTCAGTTACACTCAGTTGGTGAAGGGGTTGTGCTTAGAGCATAAAATTGGCGAGGCGGTTGGCTTGTTTATGAAGATGTTTCGCTCGGGTCGCAGGCCGAATATTGTTACTTATGGCACGTTGATTAGTGGGTTATGTAGGAGTGGTAATACGAGTGTGGCGTTCAAGTTACATCAAGACATGGTGAGTAGCAATGGCAAGTATAGTGTCCTCTGCAAGCCTAATCTAGTTAGTTATAGCGCCATCATCGATGGACTTTGCAAAGATGGGTTGTTAGAAGATGCTAGAAAACTTTTCTTGGAGATGAAACATAGTGGTATTTCGCCAGATGTAATTGTTTACAGCTCTCTGATACATGGTTTGTGTAGCATCGGACAGTACAAGGAAGCCAATGTTCTGCTTAATGAGATGGTAGATAAGAAAATCCCACCTAACACAATTACGTTTAATTCATTGATAGAAGTTCTTTGCCGAGAGGGAAAGTTGAAAGAAGCAGAAAATGTGCACAAAGTGATGATTGAAAGTGGTGTTGAACCTGACATGTTTACGTATAACACGATAATGTGTGGCCTGTGTTTTGCTGGCAAGATTGATGAGGCAAGGGAACTGCTCGTTCAAGTGGTGAGTAAAGGTTGTCTAATTGATGCAGTCAGCTACAATGTGCTGATCAATGGGTATTTCAATCAGGGAAGTACTGAAGAAGCTATAAGTACATACAAGGAGATGATTGATGAAGGAGTTAAGCCAACGGTTGTCACCTTTAATACATTGATGAAGGGTTTCTTCCAGAGAGGTAGGGTTGGTGATGCACGGAATTTGTTTAGAGAAATGAAACATCATGAAGTGGAACCTAATACAACCACGTTTACGATATTTATTGACGGACTTTGCAAAAATAATTGCCTCTCCGAGGCATTAGATTTGTTTCATTCTCAAGATCCCAACATAAAGCTAAGTGTACAGACCTTCAATTCCCTTATTGATGGGTTGTGTAGAGCAGGGGATCTTGAAGCTGCGTGGGACTTATTCCACAGGTTACAAACGGATGGGTTAGGACCAACCGTTGTATCATACTCTATCATGATAAATGGACTCTGCCAACAAGGTCAATTTGAAGAGGCAAATGAGTTATTTCTGAAAATGGAAGCCAATGGTTGTGCTCCAAATGTCATCACATTCAACACACTGATGCATGGTTTTTGTCAAAATAATGAGATCATCAAGGTGATTGAGCTGCTTAAGAAAATGGCAGAGAGAAGTATTTTACCAGATGACTTTACGACATCTGTGGTGGTTGACATGCTATCAAAGGATGAAAATTATAAGGAGTATCTCAATTTACTTCCTACATTTTCTGCTTGAAAGCTATTGGAAGAAGACACTTTTCAGTCATTGGGATGCTTTTTCCATAAGGACCGCAATGCAGCCATCAAGATGTTGATCCTGACCTTGTTCTCGTTGGTGGTTGGTAAGTAAAATTCTCTGTGGTTCTCAAGAAGCAAATTTGCATTGTGGTTTTGATGGGTCATTTACTGGTTACAATTGGTAGAGGTTTTTTATACAGATGAATGCAAGTGAAGAAGCATATGCCACATCACTTGCATGCCATTCATAAATAATAAATATATCTATGGCCACTTGATAAGTGTTTCGTGTTTCCTTTTGTAGAAGAACAGACGGGAGTCAACTGTGGTAGGATTTCTAGTTTGCGCCAACATCTCATTTCATTTGATTGGAAGAGTAGACAAATTACTTGAAATGAATCATGAGATGCGCATCTTCTCTTTTTGATAGTTTTCTATGGGCTAACTTTTTGGACTTACCCTAGACGTAAAAATACATGTCAAGATTATATGACGCTTCCTTGTGAAGACGCAATCTTATCTGGATCCACTGGCAGGGGGATTTTGCTATGAAGTCAGATGCTAAGCATATTGAGACTGCTTTCTAAATAATGTGGCAAGCTGGATACTTTAACAAGCTGGCTATATTCAAGCACCAAATCAAATCTGGCTTATCACTTTCTGAATCAATTTGGTAAACTAGTCCAAGTATCTCTACCGTTATTTGAATGTATTAAACTAGCTTAAATACTCACTGACAGTTTACTATATTACTTCTATAAACCAATTTTGTAAAATCTCTGGCATTATTCTTATGAATAAAGGTTGTGAATGTGTCCTAAGAGTTCCCTTTAATAATATTTGTTAGGAATTTTATGAGCTCTATGAATTCACATTTCACAACGCTTTGCTCTCTTTAGTCTAACTTTTTTCTTTGGAAGAATTCCACAAATGACAGGTGATGAATTCTTATCAAATGATGGACACATTACACAGATTACAGGTGAATTTCTGCTCTATACAACTTAGACCTCAAGCTCAAAGTAAAGTTCTAACTCAACCAGATGAGTCAATAGCAAGAACAAGAAACAATAGTTTGTAATATGGCAGATAAAATGGAGCATTGAAGTATTTGGTACTGTGATGTTTTTCCTTTTTCTTATTTGCTTTTCAATGCTTATGACATTTTTCATCATTAAATTTGTAGTATTCTCGTAGTTTTTGATTCCTCATACAATCTTCTGTAAAAACAGGAAAACTGGATTTTCTGGTCAAAAAGCATTTGGAATCTACCTTCTGGTATGCGCATTGTTGAAAACTAGGGAAGACCAACCAGCCAATGGGGAATGAAGTGGGTGTGTTAGGTGAGTTTTTGCGGACCATTGCTAGAAACTTGGATTTAGCAACCATAAGTTTCTTGAAGTGGGGACGAGTACCTAAAAATATGAAGTTGAGGTAGTTTGACACCCTGATTAAATGTAATATGTCGTTTTATTCTTATTATTGCGACAAGTAAAGGTCTGATTGTTGCATGGTACATTTTGGACTTTCTTTTGCAGTCTTAGTTTGATGTCCTTAATATCAGTGCTCAAGGAAATGGGTTAAGAAATCACTTGGCACAATGGAGGAACTATAAGAGCAATTAGGAGGCACACTCTTTTGATAGCATGAGGTTATTGTCATATCATTTAACCCAAGTTACAGCAGTTACAGCTAGTGTGAGTAAAGACCCATGGGCAAGCCTTGTCATCTTCAAGGGTCAGGGCAACGTATTGAACTTTCAAGTGTAAGTTTTGAAGTATAATAGTAAGCATTAAAACTGTCTTCATCCTGCTGCTTGTAATTCTCTTAAATTGGAGAAGTTTAGCAAGAAACAAAAAAATTAGGTCTAATGGAAAAACTGGCCATACTTCGGGAAAGGTAAGCTATGCTAGGATTATTCTTGGAAAGGTATCATAGCAATGATTAATGCCCTAGGATTACCTTTGGAAAGGTATTAGGCTGAAAATGCAATTGTTTGTCTTATCTAAAAGGTAAAAAACCATCAAAAACCCCAAACTATATCACCTGTGACACATTTACCCTGAACTTTTTTTTGTGGTACCAAAAACCCCAAATTATGCTATTTGTAACACATTTACCCTATTGTACTTTAGTTCATGAGCATTTTCGTCTTTTTTGCTTTTTCTTTTCCTTTCTAACGAGGGCCGCCTTCACCGGCGTCGGGCAAGGGCGGCTCTCGCCCGGGCGAGCGAGAGCGGCTCTCGCCCAACTCCGGCGAGGGCGACCCTCACCGGCATCGGGCGAGGGTTGCCCTCACTGGAATCAGGCGAGGGCCGCCCTCGCTTACCTAGGCGAGGCAACCCTCGCCCGATGCCGGTGAGGGTCACCCTCGCCGGAATTGGGCGAGGGCCGCCCTCGCTTGCCCAGGCAAGGGCCGCCCTCGTTCGCCTAGGCGAGGCGACCCTCACCTGACTCGAGTGAGGGTGACCCTCGCCGGTGTCGGGCGAGGGCTGCCCTCGCTTGAGTCGGGCGAGGGTAGCCTCGCCTGGGTGAGCGAGGGCGGCCCTCGCCCAACTCCGGCGAGGGCGACCCTTGCCCGACACTGGCAAGGGTCGCCCGACGCTAGCGAGGGTCGCCTTCGCCTGAGTTGGGCGAGGGCTGCTCTTGCTCGCCTAGGGAAGGCGACCTTCGCCCAATGCCGGCGAGGGCCGCCCTGGCCGGATCTGGCGAGGGCCGCCCTTGCTCGACGCCGGCGAGGGTCGCCCTCGCCCGACACTGGCGAGGGCCGCCCTCCCTGAAAAGGAAAAAAAAAAAAAAGAGAAGCAAAAAAGACGAAAATGCCCATTGACTAAAGTACAATAGGGTAAATGTGTCACAAATAGCATAGTTTGGGGTTTTTGGTGTCATAAAAAAAATTAAGGGTAAATGTGTTACAGATGGCATAGTTTGGGGTTTTTGGTGGTTTTTTCCCTATCTAAAATAATTGTGCAAATAGATTTGTGTTTCTATCAATGGAATGCAAACTACAATAAGTCTTTCTCTGATTTTTTTTATAGGTACAAATGAAGGATATATTGGAGCTGTATTCTGACTAAACAAAAGAAGATATTGTTACCTTAGCTTAGGATGAGAAAAACCTGGGTTATGTTTGATATTAGTCCTTGTCCTTTAGATTTTTCAGCCTCTTACATAAAAGTATTTAGCAAACTCGAACTCAAAGACATAGAAGTTTTAAAGAGTTTATCAATTGGAGGATCAACAAATAATCATACAAACTCGGATCAGATGAAGAGGATGGTTCATGCGCTGCAGATGATAAGTCGTGGTAATCCAGCTGACTTGGACTTGGCTCATTGTCCACTACGCAGGTAATATTTGACTTGGGTCATTGGATTCATTGTATTCTAGAATTTGACATAAAGCTGCAAAAGATACAGATTAGATGCGAGTGTGTTTCGAATGGGCATATGGGGGATGTGGGTTTAATGTTGTGGTGTTTACTAGGGAAAATTTAAAAAATCCCCCAAAAGTGAGCCCCCAGTTTCCCAAAGCCCCCCCTGGTAGCCACGGCTCCAAGTCTACCACTGAGCAGGTCATCGAGTGCCACCGCAACCTCCACTCTATCACTGCCATCACTGGTAAACCGGAGCTTTCAATGATTTTCGCGCTTATTAACTCTAGTTGCAAAGAAATTGATAACAAAAGTAAATTTCATTGATTGTGATAACCGTTGATGGTGATGATCAGGTGCGATGTTGGAAATCAAAGCCGAGATGGCTTGGGTGCTGGTCAAGTGCGGCACAAAGCGGGTGCTCCCCAGTTGGATCCTCAAAGCCGTTAAGACAGCCGGTGCTTGCATCATCTCTGAGTGTCCTGATTGCTAAACTCCGTTCACGACTGCTTGCACTTTCTCTGCACCAACGAATTGAAATTGTGAAATTTATAGATTATGGTCTGATGGGACGTGCGGGTTTCAGACATTTTGGGACAAAAGTACTTCTGTTAAGGGCTGGACACGTGACTCGCATGAGATTGCCTTTCGGCCAATATTCTGGCTACCAATTAGCTGGGAACGGGGGGTGGAGGGGTCATCTGACACGATGCAGCTAACTTCAGGGGTTTTTCTGGGAAACAAGTCCCATTCTGGGAGGAACTTTGAGAAAACGGGCTCACTTCAGGATGCTATTAATTGACTTTCATGAAGTGTTTGAATTGAGATTCGGTTAACAATGGCGTTGTCCTTTTTGTTGTGCATTATACTTGTTTCTGCTGCTAAACATCCAACTTACATCTGACAAAAGTGCCTAATTATGTTGTAGGAAATTGGTAAAGGAGGTTCGCTTGGTACCGATATGCGGTCACTAACCTCTAGTTTTGAGATAGTATCTCGCTCCGGTGAAAAAGGTGGAACGCTGCACCATCTAATCTTTGAGCATATACGTAGATTCTGAATTCAAGCTGCTAGTACGACTTTTGCGGGTGGAAGTACTTGGGGGAATCGACAGGGTCCAATATTAGATGTTCGCCTTTCCTGTGCATGTTCTTCCTTTGTGCATCGAAATGTTGAACCTGGTTACAATTGACTAGTGTTCTTAGAATTAGTAGCTCCCTCCCTCCCTCCCCATGGTGGTTGTTCTTGTTAAGCTATCGACAAACCAACTTCATGGAGTAACTTTTCCTGAAGTCCACAGCATTGGAAGATCTATCGGGGCAAATTGCAATTACCTTTATCATGACCTTTCTCCAACATTGTCCTCCTCACCAATATATTGAGCAAAAGCCATTCTCGCCAATATCCTGAAAAATCACCTCGTTAAAGAATTTTATTAATTCGATCGGCTTTAATGATAATGTCCTGACATCTATGAGCTGACGAATATGCTGATACTTTCAGCTCAATGTGCTTTGTCCTCGAATGAAATACCGAATTCATTGCAAGAAAATAATACCGTGACTAAAAGAACGCTGCTAACAATCTGATCCTCATGGAGATGACAAATACTGCATGATATTGATTGTGCGCTTTGTCGAGGGTGGTTTAAATCTCAATTCGTTATTGTTTAGTATCATAGGATGAAAGTTCATTTTTTTCAGTACCAAGAGTTCGCCGATGTTGATTTACAGACTTGTACATGTCACATAAATAACGAGTATTTGGACCATAGGTTAAGTTTAACATGGAAATTGTGACGACAATTCTTAAACAGTTGTAAAGAATGATAAAAACGTAGAACATTGTCCCAAAAACAAACGCAGATGCTAAAAATCGAACACTCTCTAGTTGATTGTCCTCAAGCAACCTTAAAGTCACCGCCTAGTTGCCTGCATCTTAACACATATCCCAACTGACTTTTTCGCAGTTCCGCCCCTGCTCTCTGAGTCTAAAGCTAAATTGTAAATAACTCTAGCCAAATTGATCGAAGTCAACCCCTCTACCATTATCCGAATCGAATGAGCCAAGAATTTTTTTATAGCACATTCCTCCTTTGGCTGTTACATGTGACACGATGTTAAGAAGATATTTCCTTCTTTCCATATTCTAAAATATTTGCTATGGTTTACACAGCCTAGCCATGTCATAGAGAAAAAAGAACATAAGTAAATTTGAAATCAACTGCTTTTACCATGTCTTCGGTCAAAATGTTGACGACATCATCATAAATCCGTACTCTACTACATTGAGCAGAATTTTTGGGACATTCCTGTACAATAAAATCTTTACCCATCAACCGAAGCAAGTCATGCATTTGCAAGTTCTCATCCTCATATTTTGTCAATGGCCTCTCCATGATAATATCTATTCCTATGATTGTATCAAAATCACAGCCGTCAAGAACTTCCTTCATTAATTTATACTTTCCCCTTTAAAGAAACAAGCAATGTAGAAGAAAATCTCCTTCTCATTTTCCCTCAATCATCAAAGCTTGTCTTGGGAACTCGATTGATGGTTTGTTTTGGATTTCTGGCAAGTTTATCCGGTGTACTTTTCCATGCGGCCTCCCCTCTCACATAAGAAGGAGCCTAACACCTCGAGTGCTAGTGGATGGCTGTTAGAACGGCACTTCTATAAGATCCCTGCTTATTCAACCTTTTTACCAATTGGAAAGGCATGCTGACCAAAAAGCTCTTGTGCCTGGCTGTCTCCTACAGCTTTTAACTTCATACACCCGTTTTATGCCGTGAGAAGTGAGCAAATGTTTTTTTTTTTTTCTCTTATTGTGACAATGATTCTACTTTCTTTGCCAAACCAATTGCATTCTCCCGCTAACGCTTTTAATTGATCTAACCGATCCACATCATCTAGAACAGGAGAACTTTTTTACAGCAAAGTCTTTCTTGCATCAGAGTAATTCCCCCATCGACACTATACGCCATCAAATTTTTATGCAATAGGATCTCAGATAGTAGTTTTTTCTTGTAAAGGAACTAGATCATTGCATTTGTTCCAAGTTTCTCTAACTCGGTGCTAGAAAACTCGAACCTGCAAAGTGTCTCCATATAGCATTATGTACGGCTTTTGCGATTGTTGTCCTCCCTATGTTTTAGGTCTCTGTATGCTTCTCGTACCAACATCTCATCTGACTCCATTTCAGAGGTGAGGATGTCCGCAACAACTTCCTCGGTCATCTCTATGCCTACCTACTGTGCAGGTTCTTCGAAGAATATTTCCGAGTCATAGAAAGAATCCGAAACTACCTGCTAGATAATAAGCTCCTTTTATCACCCGTAAATTCCGGAGGCAAAATTTTGTCAATGAACCGAGACAATGAAGGCATGCAGAAAGAACCTGTACAGTAGGTAGTACTGCCATTGACTGTCCAACCGCTCCCCTGCACTAGCTAAACTGCTCGATGGACAGAGAGAATAAGCAAAAATTCTTAGGTTTTCCGGTGTTTTGGGATGTGAGTTCAATGCATCATCGTTTTAACTTTGATGGGTTCCATGCGGCACTCACACTATCATTGGGCTAAGGTGTAGAAACATAAAGAATTCTAAAAATTTTTCTGTAATTTCTGTATTTCTCCTTATGTGTAAAAGGTTATAAGTACCTATATATACAAAGAAAAGAATCAACTCTAATTGATCCACAAAACAGGGGATATACATAGAAATAGGAAATATACATAGAAAGAGCATAAAACAATAAGAAGTTTTCTATTTTGGCTCTAGAAGATAGCTCATACTAACACTCCCCTTTAAGCGGGTGAAAAGATGTCTTTGATACTCAGCTTGACAAGTGAGCTGTGAAAAGCTCAATTTGACAAGGCTTTCGTAAAAACATCTGTCAACTGATTTTCAAATCTAACGAATGGAAACTTTATCACCTTAACATCTAAGTTTTGCCTGACAAAATGCCTATCCACCTCAACATGCTTAGTACGGTCATGTTGAACTAGATTGTGAAAAATTTCTATCGCAGCTTCATTATCACAAAATAGTCTCATCTTGGATTTAGATGAGAAACCAAGTTCTGTTATCAACATTTTTAGCCATAATAGCTCGCGTAGACCTTTAGCTACCCCTCGGAATTTTGCTTCAGCACTTGACGAGGCTACAACCTTCTGCTTCTTGCTCCTCCATGTTACCAAGTTTCCTCCTACAAACATAAAATAGCCTGATGTAGATCTCCTATCAGAGATACTACCTGCCCAATCCGCATCCGTAAATCCTTCTACCTCAAGGTGATTGTTCTTTGCAAAGAACAATCCTTTTCCTGGAGCTGACGTCAAGTAACGTAGAATTCGAACCACAGTATTCATATGTTTTTTACTCGGAGCATGCATAAATTGGCTTACAACCCCTACAGCATATGCAATATCAGGATGAGTGTGTGACAAATAAATTCGTCTCCCCACTAACTTTTGGTATCTATCCTTATTGGTAGGCACCTGATCAGGAAACTCTTCGAGTTTATGATTTTGAATTATAAGAGTGTCGGCAGGCTTACACTCTAACATTCCAACCTCAGCTAATAAATCTAACACATATTTTCGCTGAGACAAGAAAATACCTTTCTTTGACCTAGCTACTTTAATTGCCAAAAAATATTTTAGGCCTCCCAAATTTTTCATCTCAAATTCATTGGCTAACCGCCCTTGAAGGTCTGCAATTTCTTCAAGATCATCCCCTGTAATGATCATATCATCCACGTATATAATCAATGCCGTCACTTTGTCCTGTCTACGCTTTAAGAATAATGTATGATCAGAATTACTTTAAGTGTATCCATACCTCTTCATCGCTGAGCTAAACCGACGAAACCACACGTGGGGTGATTGCTTTAACCCATATAATGATCGCTGAAGTTTGCACACCACATTTGACTGATCAACACACGCATACCCAAGTGAGACTTCCATATAGATTTCTTCATCTAGATCTCCGTGAAGAATCGCGTTTTTCACATCAAATTGGTGCAAAGGCCAGTCCAAGTTCGCAGCAAGTGATATCAAAACCCGTACGGTATTCAACTTTGCAACTGGAAAGAATGTTGCTTGGTAGTCCACATCATAGGTCTGGGTATATCCCTTTGCTATCAGTCGTGCCTTGTACCTCTCAACTAACCCATCTGTTGTGTATTTGACAGTGAAGACTCACTTGCACCCCACTACCTTCTTCTCCTTCGGCAACTCTACCAATCTCCAGGTCTTATTTTTCTGCAAGGCTTCCATCTCCTCTTTCATTGCTTGAACCCACTTGGGATCCCTCAAGGCTTCTTGTACTCCACTAGGAACTTGAATTGCGGAAACATTGGCCACAAACGCCTTCAAGTGTTCCGACAATCTCTTTGTCGAAACATAATTGATAATCGGGTACTTTGACCTTCATTCCTCTACATCTGGTGAGTACCTATTAGGAGCCTTGCCTCGATTGTGTCTATTGGGCAATTTATAACCAATAACCTTATCAGTATTAACAAGAGAATTACGTGTAATAGGAGAACTTACCTCAGGAGTATCCTCAAGAGAATGGTCGGGTACTAAAGAGGGGATATTTTGAGGAAGAGAAGACTGCTCTTGAGGTTGTTCTTGTGCCTCTTGTACCAAAGTAGTCTATTGGTCATCTTCATTATGAAGTTGCTACCATGAGTTAGATGCATTGCTAATCCCTGCCATCAAACCACCTTCCCACCAATTTACCTTTTCACCATGGATCTCCCTTTGAAAGGTACAATTGATGGCAGGAAAGAAGAGTTCAAATTCAATAAATGTAAACGTTCATGGTCATGTGAGTTTTCTTTGTGTCCGGATTGTAGCAGCGATATCCCTTCTGGTGGGTTCCATAGCCAAGAAAAACACACTTGACAGCACATGGGTCGAGCTTTGTTCGCTGATTTTCATGCAGATGGACGTAGGCCACACACCCAAACACCTTGAGAGGTAAAGTCAAGACCGAAAGAAGTGAGGCATGCATCGAAAGTGCCTGAAGCGGGGTCTGGAATGCCAATACGCGGGAGGGCATGCGATTCATTAGATGCACGGCAGTAACCACAGCCGCATCCCAAAACCGATTCGGAACCTACCCACCCACTAGAAGTGCCCTCGCTATCTCCAGGATATTATGGTTTTTCCATTCGGCAACACTATTTTGCTGGGGTGTCTGAGTGCAAGAGGTCTCATGAATTAATCCATGGTCTTAAAAATATTCTGTGAGGTGTTGGTTAATATATTCGCCGCCGTTGTCACTGCGAACGATATGGATTTGAGCTCCAAATTGAGTCATGACCATGCGGTGAAATATATGAAAGATTGTCCCTACTTCATCTTTATGTTTCATTAAATATAACCAGGTTATCCTTGTACAGTCATCCACAAAAGTTACAAACCAACGAATGCTAGACATAGTGACAATTGGTGAAGCACCCCACACATCTGAATATATTAATGAAAAAAGAGTTGGGCTCTTATTAAAACTCAATGGAAAAGAAGCACGATGGCTCTTTGCCAAGATGCAGGTCTCACAATGAAATTCAGAATCTGATAAACTACTGAACAAATCTGAAAATAATTTCTTTAAATACCCAAAAAAAGGGTGTTCTAAGCGACAATGCCATAACCAAATTTCTTTCTCCTTAGCAGTAGACTGATTGCGGGTATAATATTCTCAGCTTTCAGTAAAGTCATCAACAAAGTACAGTCCCTCCCTCTTAGTACCATGTCCAATAATCTCTTTGATGAGGATATCCTGAAATAAACAAAAGGAAGGATACATAATAACGCTGCAATTCAATTCAGCAGTGATTTGTCTAACAGAGAGCAGTCGGTTAGATAAAGATGGCACTAGCAAAGTATGAGATAATGATAAAGATGGGGAAAGTTCAACACTACCAGCCCCCAACACAGGAAAACGACGACCATTGGCATTATATATATGTTGTCTTCTCGGAGCGATGTGGTGCAAAAGATCATCAGGATGGAATGTTATGTGATCAGTAGCGCTTGAATCAACAATCCACCCATCTTTACCTCCTGCTTGAGAAGTATTGACAAGCACAAACACATTGTTACCTGTAGGATTGGAATTGGGTGCAATGGTGGAGTTTACCTGCGGCACCAAAGATAACAACGAATCACCTATGGCCAAGGAAGCTTTCCTCTACCTGTCGGATTGTCAGTCTTCCTTTTTGCCTGCAATTCTTTCCACCACTCAGGATAGCCATGTAACTTGAAACAGGTCTCATTTGTATGTCGAGAATTCCCGTAGTGAGTGCAACCCCCTACAGCTAGCGGTTGTGACTTAGCTCTCGGACCAGAGATAGAGCGCCCTCCCCAAGTGGAGTAGAACCAGGAACCATTTGTAAAGTAGCATGTCCGAAGCCGAATTCTAGAAATTTTGAGCCTGTTTTGCTGCCATGCGACACCATAGCAGCAATAGTGGGAGTCTGTGGGTGTGCCATCATAATAGCTTGGCGCACATCTTCTCTTCTTACTCGTGCATAGGCTTGTTCAACCGTAGGAAATGGTTGCATCTGCAATACATCAGCCCTAACCTTGTCGAGGCGATCATCCAAGCCATTCAAAAACAAATAAACACGATCTTCCTGAACTAAAGTGTTGTATATGTCAATATCTTGAGCGCAGGTCATAGGATTAGGCCAGTGAAAAACAATTTCTCGCCAAAGTCCTTGCAGGTCATTATAATATTTTTCAATAGGTCCACCTGCCTGCTTCAATCGGGTCAATTGTCGCTTTAAATCATACACCTGGGAGATGTCGACGCCATCAAAGAATGTTGTAGCCACCGCATGCCAAACCGCTTTTGCGGTGGGGTATCGGATGAAGTTGCCAATAGTGCAGGATCCATGGAATTGATAAGCTAGCCCTTCACAATTAAATCGTCAGTCTTCCACTTTCGGAAGCCAAGATCATTCGGAGAGGGTTGGGGAAGAACCCCAGTAATATATCCCAACTTGTTTTTGCTAGAGATATACATCTCGACAACTTGGGACCAAAGACCATAGTTGCTTCCATCTAACTTGACAGCAATCGAGGGAGCCGGAGTCCAACATGAGATTGTGGAACATATTAGGATAAGACCTGGGTCAAACGCTCAATAAGAGCATCGGTATTCAAAGATCCCTCTTGTGCTACCAAGGAAAGAACATTGCCAGTCGGGTTTGTGTCTGCCATAGGGTGATATAGCACGGTTGCGGTGATCTTCAAGAAATCTGGTTGAAGCAGCGACGAAGGATGCGGCAATGGAGTTTGATTGATCGGATTCAGTATAGAGTCTTTTGATCGGTGGCTCTGATACCATATAAAAACATAAAGAATTCTAAAAAATTTTCTATAATTTCTGTATTTCTCCTTATGTTTAAGAGGCTATAAGTACATATATATATATATATAGAAAAAAAATCGATCCTAATTAACTCACAAAACAGGGGATATACATAGAAATAAGAAATATACATAGAAAGAGTATAAAACAATAAGAAGTTTCATATTTTGGCTCTAGAAAATAGCTCATGCTAACACAAGGAATATTGGGCTCACGTCAGCATGGTGCATCAAAGAATGCCTCGAGAATAAGATGGAAAAAACAAAGAAGAGAAAGAGAGTAAGAGATATGGTTGGAAATAGCCGTTTTACATGCTAGGGAAAATGACATAGACAGTCATAGAACTCTGACCCAATATGCAATCTAATTCCTAAACTTTTAATTTATTCAATATAATTCATGAACTTTAGTCTAATGTTCAATGTGGTCCCTAAACTTTTAATTTATTCAATTTGTTCCTAATACGACATTTAATATTTTCATATTATTTGGAAATTAAATTGAACATGTACCAAAAGTTCAAGGATCACATTGAATATTAGACTACAGTTTATGAACATTGAACAAATTAAAAATTTAAGGATCAAATTACACATTTGGCCAAAGTTCAGGGTAGGGGTGTAAATGGTTCGGTTCAGTTCGGTTTTTCAAGAAAATCGAACCGAACCAAACCATTAAGGGTGCTCCCTTGAATCAAACCGAATTTGAACTAAACCGAATTGGAACCAAACCGAAAAATCGATTTGGTTCGGATTAGTTTTTGGTTTCAAGTTCATTAAGCAAAGAGAGAGAGAAGAGAGGAGAGAGAAGGGGAGAGAGAGAAGGCAAAATAGCCCTAAACCGAAGTGTTTATTTTAGTTCGGTTCAATCCAAACCGATCTAAACCGAACCTAAATAAACAGAACCGAAAAAAAAATTGCTTTATTTTGATGATCCGAACCGAAACCGAAACCGAACCGAAATGTACGAAATTTTCGGTTCAATTCGGTTTGGTTCGGTTCGTATCGCGGTTCGATTTTTCAGTTCGGTTTTGACACTCCTAGTTCAGGGACTGTTTGTGTCATTATCCCTACAGACTACTATTTGAAGAATACTTACAGATGCAACTTGCTGGCTCTGCTCACTCTATCATAAACGAATAAACCCCTCTATGCTCATCTTTCTTTAAATTGTATAATCTTCTCATAAATTTTACAAAAAGAGTTAAAGTAGTTGTTTAAAATTTTGGTAAAACTTAATACTCTCCAAATCTGCGCTAAACTCGTATATAAGATTATCAATTGATTTGACACAATTAGTTCATTTAATTAAGTTACAACGATTGAGTTCGAGCTAAATATAATGAACATGGACATAATATCTTTGTTAATCATGGAAACAGTTGACAAAAATATAAATTAATATAGACTGATAGCTAAAAATATTATTTTTAAGGCTATATTTTATAAAGATGGTAGCGTTTGATTTATTACAAATGTCATATGTAATGTATTAATAGTTGGAAAGATAGAATGAGAAAATGGTCGTGGCAGCCGAAACAACTAAGAAAGAAAAATGAATGAGTGTACAATAGCGTCTTAATTAAAAAAATGTCACAAAGATAAATACAAAGGCTAGTTAAGACATATTGCTACCTCAGCCTGTCACGTTTGCACGTTTCAACAAAACTATGGTCGAAATTGTCCCTCAAGTTAGTGCCATTTCATGCGACATTTGCAAGTTTGGGCCAAAGTTATTTCCCCCCGGCCTCAAAGGTTTACGTTTTTAGAGATAATGACACAAATCGTCCTTAAATTTTGACCTAATGTACAATATGGTTCTTATAATCCCCGAATTCTAATTTAATGTGCAATGTGATCCTCGAATTTCTAATTTATTTAATGTCATTCTTGAACTTTTTTTTGTATATGTTCAATTTAGTCAACGAATCATATGAAAATTTTTAATATATTTTTTTCATTAATTCAAATTCAAAGACTATATTGAATATTTTAATATAATTTAGGGATCATATTGAACATATATCAAAAGTTTTTTGATCATATTGAATATTAGGTTAAAATTCATAAACTATGTTAAATAAATTAAAATTTTAAAAATTAAATTACACGTTAAGTCAAAATTCGGGAATTCACGTTTTTACGCAAAACTCAAAATATCGGGGCTTCTTTTATTCATGAAAGAAAAACCCGTCTGAGCGACGATGAGTTGAACAGGATTACCGAGAGGCCTCCGCTTCCTTCGTTCAACGGTGATGGCTTCCAGGACCCTGTCTTCCTCATCTTCTTCTTCGTCCTCTTCGTCAGCTGCAAAAGGTAAACTTTCCTCTCTCTTCGCACACCCACTCAGAAGTTCTTCCCAAATTCTCAAACTTCCTCGCGAGCTCGCCGCCGGAGCCTCGCCGCCGCCCCCGAAGCCCGCGCTTTCCGCCGGCGCAGAGGCCCGAGCTCGGCTCATCGCTTTCGTCGAGAAGAGGTGTAAGACGGGGGACTTCGCCGTGGACGAAGCGCTCCGCCACTTCGATCGCATGATCTCTGTCCGACCCGCTCCTCCCACTTGGTCGTTTCGCGTGTTGTTGGGCGCCTTAGCTAAGAAGAAGCATTACTCTGCAGTGATTTCTCTTCGCAGGAAGCTGGAACTTACTGGGCTCCTGTCTGATTGCTTTGTGCTGAATATCTTGTTGAACTGCTTCTGCAATGAGAGGCGGGTGAACGATGCTTTCGCGGTCTTGGGGTCGATTTTTCGCCGAGGCCATTGCCCCACTGTAGTCACTTACAATCAATTGGTGAAGGGATTGTGCTTGAAACATAAAATCAGCGAAGGGGTCGCCTTGTTTAAGAAAATGGCGCGTCTGGGTTGCCGGCCGAACGTTGTTACTTTCGGCATTTTGATTAGTGGGTTATGTCAGACCGGCAATACGAGCATGGCACTCGAGTTGCTTGAAGAAATGCTGACTAGCAATGGTGAACATAGCGTTGTATGCAAGCCGAATATAGTTTGCTATGGTGCTATTATCGATGGACTTTGCAAAGACGGGTTGCTAGAAGAGGCCAGCAAACTTTGCATGGAGATGAAAGGTGGTGGTATTTCACCAAATTTGGTCGTTTACAACTCGCTGATATGTGGCTTGTGCTGCATGGGACGATACAAGGAAGCCACGGATTTGCTTAACGAGATGGAGGATCAAAGAATCGAACCTGATATAATTACATTTAATTCTCTGTTGAATGTTCTCTACAAGCAGCGGAAGTTTGCAGAAGCCGAAAACATGCTCAAATTGATGATTGAGAGGGGTGTGGTTCCTAGTATTGTTACCTATAACACGATAATGGATGGCTTGTGCTCAGCAGGTAAGATTGATGAGGCAAGGGAACTGCTTGCTCATGTGTTGAATAAGGGTTGTCTAGTTACCACGGTTAGCTACAATGTGCTGATCAATGGGTATTGCAATCAAGGTAGTATGGAAGAAGCCATGAATGTGTATAAGAAGATGATTGATAATGGAGTTAAGCCAACAAAAGTTACTTTTGGCAGTTTAATGCTTGGTTTTTTCCGCAAAGGTAGGGTCCTCGATGCGCGGGAATTGTTTAGTGAAATGAAACGTCATGAAGTGGAACCCGATTCATTCACATTCAACATACTTTTGGATGGACTATGCAAGAATAATTTGCTTTCAGATGCATTGGATTTTTTTCATTCCAAAGATTGCAATGGAAAGGCAAATGTTGCAACCTTCAATTGCCTCATTGATGGGTTGTGCAAAGCAGGGAATCTGAAATCTGCACGGGACTTATTCCACATGTTGCAGCAGGATGGGTTAGCACCAGATGTTGTAACATACTCTATCATGATTAATGGGCTCTGCCGACAAGGTCAACTTGAAGAGGCAAATGAGCTTTTTGTGAAAATGGAAGACAATGGCTGTGCTCCAAATGTCGTCACATTCAACACATTAATGCATGCTTTTTGTCAAAAGCATGAGGCGCTGAAGGTGATTGAGCTGCTTAAGAAAATGGCGGGAAAAAATTTAGTACCGGATGCAACCACAGCATCCATAGTATTTGACTTGCTTTCAAAGGATAGAAATTATCACGAGTATCTGACTTTACTTCCAGCATTCCCTTCGTGAAAGTACGTGGGAGAAGACACTGTTCGGTCATTGGCATGCTTTTTACAGAAGGACTGCAGCGGACAAGACCAGCATCATCCTGCGATTGTGATTTTTGGCAGACGGTAAGTCAAATTGTCTGCTGTACTCAACTAGCTTTGGCATTGTGGTCTTCGTAGGTCATGTAGGGATTACAATCGATACAGGTTTTTGATACAATTGAATGCATGTGAAGAAGCATGTGGCACATCCCTTGGCATGCCCGTCCATAAATAATTGCTTTGTGTTTGGCCACTCGATCAAGTCTTATGCTTTTTACCTTTATAGAGGAGCAGACGGGATCAATTGTGCACTCCAGTTGTGTAGTTGTAGGAATGCCTCTTGGAGCTCCGCACCGCTGGGTCTCATGTGGTGCATTCGGAAATGGAAAGAACACACCAAAAGATTTTTGGAGTCCATAGTTGGAAGCTGTTGTTTCCAGAAGGTAAGAGAATGGTCATAAGATTCTCTGCGGTGGTGAGCTAGAGTGGAGTTGGAGAAAGCGCTCTGCACTGTTGCAGTAAAAGGAGTGATGAACTGGGGGAAAAGTCCAAAACGATTCTACCAAGGAACTGGCACAGCTGGAGTTCTTAATGTCGAAAAATGCTGGGCTTAATGTACGTTAGCAAAGAAGAGTAATGCGTTCAAGAAGTTTGCGCCAGTCTTGTTATTCAATTGTTACTGGAACTGTATGCTCATGTTGCTCGTTCGAGAGTCCGCAACTTCAGATTTTCCTCGAGTCTGTGCATCTTACGTTTACCTTGGCACTCGATTCATCAAGGCTTTATCCTTCCTAACAATAAGATCCATATGATGACTTGGGTGGAATGTATCAGCTTTGTTGCTATCAATGTGGTTTGTGCTTCTTCCTGCTGGTGGGGCTAGTTGACTGTGCAATCGCATCTTATTTCCAATAAAAGACTTCCCCTGCCGTGGATGTAGAAGTTTTAGAAGGCCGGAAATGATAACCTGAAGTCGAGTAACAAGACTCTTCGCGGTTTATATTTCGAAGCTTTACTGTTTTTGTTTTGTGATTAACGGCACAAGAAATTTATTAGTAAACAAGACCCTTCAAATGAATTGACTACTTCTGTGTCTAATCATCCCAGTTCTATTACTGATATATCACCAAGCATCGCTTCCATGGTCTTGAGCAAGAATTCTCTTTAAGATGCTATGCTTCTATTTGATCCTTGGACTAAAATCTATAGGTTCCCTGCCATGATACATATTCCAAACTGCAAATAATTGAAAACGCAAGGATTAAACATAGGAAGAATTGGCTTCCCTGATATCCTAGAAAAGTGACATCGAACTTTGATTAATTTGATATGCCTAAATCATAACAGAAAACGTCGAAATTTTCATTCCCATGCCTGCTTTTAGTCCTGAGTCCTGTGGCGGCAAAAAGGATTCATTTCCCTATCAAATTATGAAATTGTGATAACTTGAAGATGAAGTTCAATGTAAAAACAGGAAGCCCTGTCCACGTCATTTCTAATCTTAGCCTTGAAAGAAGTTGGCCGTCAATAATTCAAGAATGGTGAAGCAGTTGTGTGTTACAACTGCCCGAGACCCTCTAAGAAGGGATGCCTAGCAGTAAAGCAGCTATTGAGACCCCCAAAAAGAAAACAGCACAAGAATCAGCAACAAAAGCTCAAACTCAAGCACCGATTTTTACCAACTTAAGTGAAAACTAGGGCTTCCCCAAAAATGGCCCAGGCAGACTTCATCTCAGGAGTCCCTCTAATGATGTTTCACCTTTCACCTTGAGGCCTAGCTTCCTGTTCAGTAGCAACATGCATCCGCTCAAGCTTAATCTGGACATGATGGACCATGGAGCTGAAATATTAATGCAATCATCCGATCAAAATGTAACTGAACTCTTCAACCGTGCAGGCTCAAGCTCAGACAGCAATTCAGAGACCACTTTTCGCAAGGGTACCCGATTCCCCTGACCACTCTTCCCGTTGATGACCATCTCTGAAAGAATGCTAATTTCACAAGAATCCAGTTTCTCACCAAGAACTAACTTCCAAAATTTGTCGTCTTCATTGAGATTTGAAGCTTTCATCAGTTCTATAGCCTGATCTAATTTTGCCACGTTCCTGCCTGCGCCACAACCCATAGCCGTTGCAGCACCAACTGCATTCGCAAGTGCTAATGTGTTGACCAAGGGAATATTATGGATGAAACCGTAGGCGATAGCAGCTACAAAACTATCTCCACAACCAACAGTGTCGACGACATTCACCTTACACCACAAGTTAAAACCGGATTAAAAATCAAATATGGAACAACTGAAAATGAGAACTTGACAAGCAGAAAAAATTGGATGCCAAGACTGTTAGCCATCATGAAACTTAAAGAAGTGTTAGCCAACAGATAATTCTAAGATTTTGCGTTATAGAATCAATCTTGAAATAGAAAAAAACAATCAGAGACTCCTAACAAAGTTTAGTAACATCAATACGGCTACCTAATAAACCAATTTTGGTGCAGACAACAGACCCTGTTGACGAGTGAAATTTGAAACTCCATTCTTCTTGTAAAAAGGAAGCTCTCAGTTGCTTGGACAGTAACAGCGAATAATTCTTAAATAAACAGTCCCCTTAATTTTCCCATCCATAAAGATATACCACTGCTCGCAATGTCAACTTGCATGGTATTAGGCTGACCATTCAACATCCAATTCCAAAAGGACTCAGTTATCCGATGAAGGTAAAAGAATAAGACTGTTTTTCACACTCGAGGCATGAGCATCATCATGATATTTCTTTTCTGTTTTTCACATGGGAGATTCTTATCCAGGTCATATCCCACTTATATCCAACCTTATCCTGTCTAGCAACCGAACACAGAATAGGACCGATCGTGACTTTTATCCTGGTCACCAAGCGTAGCTGTACTGATTAAGGAGAATAAGTCCCCCACAAGCACACTTGAACATGGAAATTATTACTAGAATTTGATTATGGCCCTTGGGCAGGTTAAACTGCCGAGTGCACATATAAAGCCCCGAGTTTGGCATACCTCTACACAGTAAGCAGGGCCCAATCATGCAATCATTCTTGGGTCAAGTCCAACTAAACCAGACACTGTTTAGGATTGAGCATAAGATCCTCTGCTTGTGAGATAATATTAGTAGAAGAATGAGGATGACATACAAGAGTGCGTTACCGCTAGTATTTACAAACCTTGAATGCAGGTGCACAAGATATACTTGATCCCGTGATGATGATGGAACCTCTAGCGCCCATTTTAATGACTACCCACTTCATACGTATACCTTGCTTTAGCAACTCCTGTCCAGCTAGAATCGGATCATTTATTCCAGTGAGTGACTCAGCCTGAATCCAAACGATTGAATAACAGAAAATCTATTAGAAAAGAGAGAAGTACTGACTAGAGATGGGCAGGATAGAAAGAGAGCAGATCCAATATATCATGACAAGGTAAACATGTAAACAGAGTTCCGAGACATTATTACAAAATGATAGGTTCAACTTCTCTCTTGCACAATCAATTGCCTGCACCCATCATTAGATCCACCCCCAATATAATAAGCACACAAGAAACAAAGGTACTCGGTCAACCAAGCATTACAATTCAAAGGAAGAAATTCCTAAGCAATAAATGCTTCTAAAAAAAACTGGACAAGCAATACATGCAAACTTGTAATTCGTTACGTGCTATGCTTCCCGATGACAGATACAAACGCAATTACGATATTTCTGCATTTGCTTTTCAAAGAAATTGCACGTATTTGCATGTTATTTATATATACATTAGAGACCATTCCAACGAATAACTCTTTCAAACTTGGGAAAAAAAAAAGGATCATGTCAGACGTCTTTGCCAACCATGCAGAAAATTCTAAATAACACAAGGTAAGACAAGAAAACTGCATGTTGAATTGCATCTGGTGGAAATTTAGCTGCAGCAACAGTGACAGTGACAGTGACTCACTACGAGATAATGAAAACTAGTGGATAATTAACGAGCTTAGTTGGGTAAAACCAAAAATTTCAGCATGTTGAAGAAAGGTTATTTGGACACAAGAGAGGATTGACCAAGCAAACCAGTGAAAGTTTTGCGAGCTAAGGTAAACAAGTGGAGATGATTAAAGCTCCAGAACTATACACACTGAAAGCCATGTGGCTTTGAAAGAGTAAGGAGGGTAATGCTTCATCAAAGCACCTAAATTACCTGCCACTAAGAAACATATGTTTCTCAAAGGAGAAAAATTGCTAGACTTTCTGAATGGGCTTTTTAGTGCCCACTTGAGGGTACAAGAAATAGGCATTAGTGATAAGAAACTTGGCAAGGCTACAAGATTATCGCATTATTAAAAATTCCCAAACAACAGAATAGAGTTCCAAGAATAGTACTCGTGATAATTGAAAGAATATTTCAAGGAAAGAGTTGAACCTCATCAGAAGTAAGAAGAAGAACATCACTCATCTGCAGGATCTTTCTAAGTGCCTTCCGTTCTTCTGGTGTTCCTTTGGAAAGGCTCTTTCCTCGTGGTCCGGGATCAAAAAAAATTGATGTACCAACCTCAACAGAATAATCTAAAGCTGAGGTTATTAAATCAGGGGGCAGTTCATCAAAGCCATAACCATTGCAGAATAAGATCTTTGACTGCGTAATAGCAAGCTTTACTTCAGCAGATAGTTCATTCAACCAACTGAATGCAGGTTCCTTTTTGAAATCAGCTCGACTAGTAAAAGAACAGACAATATCAGAAATATTCTTGACAAATATGTACTGTAGGGTTGAAAAATGATAGTGACAAAAATGTTCAACAATTCCAATAAAGATAAAATACAAGCAATACTTTTAGTAAGTCTACCTGCAAAAACCATGTCTTTGTAATGGATCCACGAGAACCCAGCATAAAAGTGTTTCATACGAGGCACTGGAGTTGTTCACATCGGCATCTTCATTCATACCAACCATACGAATGCCCTCATCATGAAGGACATCTATGAGGAACTTCCCATAAATTTCGTCACCCACATGACCAATTGCAGTACAGTTGAGCCCCAATCTTGCTGCTGCTATAGCAGTATTGCAGTTGCCTCCAGCTTCCCAGTACCGCTATGCACGAAAGCACAAACAAATAACAATGGGAATTGCAAAAATACATATACTCAACAGCGTTTCCTGACTACATCATCTGCAGGAACAAATAAACAACAATCATGAACAACTTGATTGGCTCCTTCTCCTCATAGTGCATGAGGGATTAGCAAGTTTTCTTGTTCTACCGTGCACAGTTATTGGACCCACATAACAAAGTCCTATCAATCTATCACATCCCGCTCAGAATATTGAGGCACCCTAGCAGAGCAGTATCTAAAGACCGGGGTCAACTGTTCAGCGCTCAAAAGCAGAGTACCCTACAGTTTTAAGATCAGTTAGCTTTGAGAATCTATCTACCTTTGACATCAGTACAACGTCCAACAACAGGTTCCGTCTTACCTACACAGCGGGAGCGTCCAGAATTCTAGAGGATGCGATTGCTATTCGGTCTTATTCAAAACCGAATGGAGCTGAAGGCTCTTTCGTACATATCAACAAGCGATCTATCTTTTCAAAGTGGCCACGGGAAGGAAACGACCAAAACTGTCTCAGCCAATTCTCATTTAACTTGCATCTCAAACAGCAAAATTCCAAATTTTGTCCAAGTCATGGAAAAATTGGATCTACCATTAGGCTCAGTGTACGTCCAAACGAGACATGCGACCAAGATCTCAAGCCAAAGTAAACTGAAAAAGTCGCCACCAGTTCGCACAGAAACTGCATTTAAGTTCCTCAACTGACCTTATCGGGCGGCGAAGCAGACAGCTCTTCCATATAAGCCTTCCTCTCCTCCTTGGACGGCGGGGGCAGAGCGGGGACGTTGAGGACGATGTCGACGCAGAGATTCCCGAGCGTGGCGACATCGACGTCCCTCGCCGCAATGCCCCGCACCTTCCCCTCGCTCAGGCAGCAGCCGCCGCGGCCGGCGGTCACGAAGCCGGGCGGAGCCGAGCGGCGGAGCCCCCCGGCGCCGCCGCCGCCGCCGCCGCCGCCGTCCCCGCAGCTGAAGGAGGAGGGAGCGCAGCGGTGGTGCCACCGGGCGTGGAGAGACGGGGTCGGCGGAATCGGGGGCCCGAGTGGAGGGTTTTCGGATAAGGTCACATGGAAGTGGAGCGGGCGTTTCGGCGAGATTGCGAAGCGATGCATTCAGAGAAAGAGAGAGAGAGAGAGAGAGAGAGAGAGGGGAAAGCGGAACAAGAACAAGAACAAGAATTCGCAGGAAGCCCGCACGGACGGAGACTGTTCTGCAACTGTTTTTATTTAGTAATGTGGAAAATGAAAAATAGAAATAATAATAATAGTAGTAGTAATAATGATAATAATGAAAAGAAATTTGGGGGAAATGGAATCGAGTGAAGGGGAAGAGAGATTCTTCGGGTCAACAACTTGACCCTTCCCAACCGCCCTTTTCCCATTTATGCTTCGCGGATTGGATTCACAGGATCTTTCCCTCCTCCTCCTTCTTCTTCTTTTTCAAATGGATTTGCCTTTCTATTTATGCCCATTTTGTGGTGGATTTCTTTGGCTAAGTGACACTTGCTGAACGCTTCATTTCTTCCAGCTTGATTAAAATACGCTTCTGCTATAATTATGTCTTGTTCTCCAGTTGTATTACTGCGATTCCTTCTTTAAAGAAAAAAAAAAAAGGAACGATACCAGAGATACAGAGATCGATCTGCCGAACGAGGGCGGCTGATGCTTTTTGAGCATTTGCCAGAATGGGCTCGATCGTCGGCTGTGGGGAACAACTTCGTTGGAAGTCCTTAAAAAATTGGGGCGCGAGATGTCTTAAATATTCTAATCGATGCAGGTGAGCCCCGAATCGGTTTACAAAAGGGAAGCGAGCCAGTCGATAATTCTTCACTCTTTTCATACTACTGTGCAGTCAGCTATCGACCATCATGTAAGCAATTTTTTAGAGGAAGAATTCAATTGAACTTTTTTCGAAAAGATTCGGGATTTAACCACATAAATTGAAGTATCGAGGATTTATTTGGGCTCCTCACACAAAATTCAGGATTTTAAATGCACTTTGCTGTTTTTCCATGATTGCATGGGGGTAACTTTCGGCCCTTCCACTAAATACATCTTCGGTGGGACAATTATGAATGTCGCTTGCAAAGATTTCCTTTCCTTCTCCATCGATTTGTACGACACATAAATGAATCAAGATACAGAGGAATTTGACTGAGCAATTCTAGTTAATGTATCCATTCGCATGGATTTTTCTTGTTAAGCGGCGAAACGACGCCGTAGCCAACTCCTTTAAAGCGGACTTTCGATCCATGGAATTGAGTGATGGTACAAGTCTGATGAATCTCTACCGTTTGATTAAATTATGGGAGGGGAACACACAATCTGCCTTGCTGATTCCTTAAGGTCGCTCAAGGAGATGGACATGCCGAGGTGCACGAGTGCTGGTCTCGGCAATATCTTGCCACTAAACCAAACAAAAAAGATTCATAACAAGTTAATAGACTAACTGCTAAAGTGATGAACTGTATAATTTATATTTGTAAGTCACTGATAAAAAGGTTTTATTAGTGATTGATATGTTTATATTTGCTCTTGGAACATGTAAAATTACTTATCGTTTTTGAAAATGGTCACTATAAAATATTGACATTCTCAACTTTAAAAGATTTGGCCAAACTCGAAATGAGCTTAGGCGGCCCGTCAAGGCGCATGGGCCCCCACCAGCATGGGCTACATGAGATGTCGAGCCTTGTCTAGCCCGACACGATTCTAGCAAAGCCCTACTAAAAAATGGGTCGTGTCAACTCGCCTCGACTCTTTTAAAATGAGTCACCTCAATTTGTATATGAAATTTCTTATATATCAATATGGGTTGGGTAAGGTACGGGTTGGGTAAAAAATGAGTCAATGAAATTGTATTGCATGGGAATTGCTCAATTTGGATCAAATCATTTTCGATCCGATTCAAAACCGACTTAATCCATTCATTTGACATATCTAAATTTTACATGTGTAAACTTCTTTGGTTTAATTCGACCCAAAGAAAAAAAATAAGTTTCATTTAAAGTTTAATCCAAATTAAAGATATATCCACGGATTGCCCACGCGATCTCATGAGCAAATCCTGTCCAGCCAAACAAAAAAGGAGAGATGAAATCCAAATTGAATTCGAGCTCTAGAGGCCAGTCAAACATATCATACACACATACATACATACATATATATATATGCGCATAAACATTTAAAAATAAAAAAAATATTAAAAAAAAAACAATTCAAATATCAAAATTTATATTCCTCCATAGCCATTACTAGCCAACCACCGCACGAATGGCCGCTTCCATCGCCACCCCGAAGCTTACCGCCACCTTCTCCGCCGCGCCGTCCCTCCAAACCCTCCGCCGGAAGCTCTCGACCCCTCTCTCCCGCTCCCTCTCTCTCCTGCCCCCTTCGGCTCCGCGGACCCTCGACCTCGACCTCGGCCTCGGCTCCCACACCAAGCCCCGGCCCCGCCGCCACCGGCTGTCCGTCGAGGCCGCCGAGCCCGACAACGGGGCCGAGACCGCCCGCCACTACGACTTCGATCTCTTTACCGTCGGCGCCGGGAGCGGCGGCGTCCGTGCCTCCCGCTTCGCCGCCAATTTCGGCGCCTCCGTCGCCGTCTGCGAGCTCCCGTTCTCCACCATCTCCTCCGAGACCGCCGGAGGCGTCGGCGGAACGTAAGCTGAAATTCGCGGGACCTCTGTGGCTTCTCTTTGCTAGTTCTTTTTTTCATTCTGAGCGAATTTGTTCTGGCTGGCCAAGTGTGTGATGTTACTTGATGCTTCTGAGTTTTAGCTGGCGGATGTTGTTTTTGCGTCAATTGTAACGTTGTCTAGAAGAATATGCTCTGCTGAGTGTTGTTTTGTTCCAAAGTTTGAATTTTGTTCTCTTTGTTGTTTGTTGAAAGAATTGGGTTCCTACTTCCTAGTTAGTATGTAAGTTTGCAGCGTCATTATGCAATCGCTTATTCAATTTTGAGCTTAACCATATCTGCTTTTCCATTGCCTCCAATACGTTTATGTTAACTACAGAAGTCAATTCCTGTTTTCGTTTGATGTTCAAATGTCCTCAATCCTTACTGGAATTGGATCAATCTCTACCTGGGAGTGTCATCCCAAGATGTGGGGTGATAAAGGAGAGAGCAAATTTTTGCATGCCAAAGCTTAAGTGCTTTGACAAGGTTTGCTTGAACTGGTAATGTTTGTCATTTCATCAGTTAGCATCCAAATTGTTGGACCATAGTTGATTTACAATAGCGGGGAAGTTTGGCAAAGGCCTTGTGGAGAAATTCTAGCAACCTATCCTAATCTTCTCTCACGAAAGCATATCTCCTTATCCCATGAATACTGCCCTGTTGACTGACCCAAACATAGGAGGGATAACAATTGCTCTTTACTTATAATCAGGAACACGGCCCGGGAGTCTAGTCTATGCAGCTTTCAGTAGACCACTGTATGTGTTGTGACGTTCTTGATTATGTTTAATCTAGAATTGAATGGATCCTTTGGTCCACAAACAAAGACTTCTTGGCAGTCATCATTAGCTGCATGAATGTCCTCATCGACAGGGTTGTCAATCGTGAGTTTTCTTTCTTTACTTCTTCTTAATCATTTTTTCAATGCAGATGCGTACTTCGAGGTTGTGTACCTAAGAAGTTACTTGTTTATGCATCCAAATATTCTCATGAATTCGAAGAGAGTCATGGATTTGGATGGACGTATGATGCTGAGCCTAGGCATGATTGGAGCACCTTAATGGCTAACAAAAATGCTGAGTTGCAACGACTCACAGGTATCTATAAGAATATACTAGGAAATGCCGGCGTCACTCTAATTGAAGGCCGTGGAAAGGTGGGTTTATGTACCTCTTTGTAATCGATGTTCTAGTGTCCAGTATTGTCCCTTCCAGGGGTTTATGCTTATGCAATGGAATTGGACAGATTGTGGACCCTCACACAATTGATGTGGATGGAAAGCTCTATTCAGCTAGGCATATACTAGTTTCAGTGGGGGGACGCCCTTTTATTCCCAAAATTCCTGGCAAAGAGTATGCAATTGACTCAGATGCAGCCCTTGATCTGCCCTCAAAACCCGAGAAAGTCGCAATTATTGGGGGTGGCTACATTGCTCTTGAATTTGCTGGTATCTTCAATGGGTTGTCTAGTGATGTCCACGTATTTATACGGCAAAAGAAGGTTTTGAGAGGGTTTGATGAAGAGGTGATATGTTGTTGACTCAAATAGTAATACATTACCATTATGCTTACGGATATATGTATGTCATACAAACATATGTTCTTCATTGCTGCAGGTCAGGGATTTTGTGGCTGAGCAGATGTCCCTACGAGGAATTGAGTTCCACACTGAGGAGTCACCTCAAGCCATCCAAAAGTTGCCTGATGGTTCACTGTCCCTTAAGACCAATAAAGGAACAATAGAAGGTTTTTCACATATTATGTTTGCTACAGGACGACGGCCTAATACAAAGGTCTGCAATTCCTTGATTCCATTAAATGGACTGTTTCTTTAAACATGATAGAAACATTCAATGAAATAACAGTATTTGAATGAATACTGTGAGGTGCAGAATTTAGGATTAGAGACAGTTGGAGTAAAGATGACCAAGAATGGAGCTATAGAGGTAGTTTTCTCAGTGCTCTTTGCCTCCTCCTTCTGTTAGTTGTTACATATAATTTCTTCCATTTTTCTAGGTCAATGAATTTTCCCAAACATCAGTTCCGTCCATCTGGGCGGTAGGGGATGTTACTGACAGAATTAACTTGACCCCAGTCGCTTTGATGGAGGGAGGGGCATTGGCAAAGACTCTATTTTTGAATGAGCCAACAAAGCCCGATTACAGGTACTGATATTGTACTATTTTGGAATCGATGGATCCTCATCAATTTTTCCCGCTGGATAACCCACGCATTCAATTAGAAAACCTGCCTGAACTGTTGGAGTTCCAGAGCACAGGGGAATGGGTCAATGTAGAATCATGCATGTACTATTCAATATCCAATTTCTCCAATTTCTGTAAGGTTTTGTTCGGAGAGAGATAAAGTAAAGACAGGGGAGTGGAACGAAGCCCCTTTTTTCTGGATCCATCTCACTCAATAATCTCTCCTGACTGGAGTCATTCTCTTCCGAGGAACCCTACCTTCTCTAATCCTTTCGACACTTGCAATTAATTGAGATATCTGTCCTTTCTGTGTATAATTAATCAGTTTTAGTTTTGGTAGTATACATATGCAAATGATTGTAATGACAGTGGTGTTGCAGCCATTAAATCAGTTGGGCGAGAGGAAGTTCTGCAATTCAACACAAGAATCAACACGTAATTTCACTTGTTCATTGATTCAAGTTAGAAAATGTTTGACACGCTGTTGAACCAACACAATAGATTTTAAAATAGTTGTTTGGACTACTGTGAACCTAGCCCTGCCTCTTCAAAGACCTTGAAGTTGCAACTTCTGTATTGCTTTGGTCTTCTGCAGTGGCAATTGACTATCCCTAGTTTATATTAATCTCTCAAGAACTAGTTCTCCTTTATGCAATTTGATTATGCGAGACCTTGATTAACTATCCTCAGTTTATATTTCCCTCAGTGTAGGCATTTGATACTCTAATTTACTAAGCAATTTGGAGGAGAGTACAACAAATATTGGAAAATATTGGCATGACCTTTTATATGTTTTGTTCCCTGTGTTTGACTGATCTATTCTCTTGGTATGTTTCAGCAAAGAGGTGATGTTACTTAATTAACTGGTTTTATGGGCTTGTGAATCTGTGAAATTTAAGAATGTGAATAATTAACTGATTTTAGGCATTTTGTCTTGGCATCAACTGGTGCTGCCGGAGATCTAGGGATCATGTCAACTTTTATGGCAGAATGTTGCATTTTAATCGGTGTATAAGCTGGGGTTGCTCCTTTCAAGATATATTAATTAGGTCATCTGATGTTCGTAAATGTACTTTTACTTTTTTATTCTTTATAGAGCTGTTCCATCTGCTGTGTTCTCGCAGCCGCCAATTGGACAAGTCGGTCTCACTGAAGAACAGGTGATAGAATAATTTTCACCATAGTGCAAGGCATTACGTATAATTAATTAATAGTTCAAGAATGTTGCAGGCTATTCAAGAGTACGGTGACATTGACATATTCACAGCAAATTTCAGGCCTTTGAAGGCAACTCTATCTGGGCTCCCTGACCGTGTTTTTATGAAGCTCATTGTCTGTGCAAAAACAAACAGAGTCCTTGGGTTGCATATGTGCGGGGAAGGTTCTCCAGAAACTGTACAGGTAAAATGTCTTCAACCAACTAACTTTGCTTAATTAAGTATTGGAACTTGCAGTTTTTTTAATCATTTTGAAGTTTTCAATTCCAGGGTTTTGCTGTTGCTGTGAAAGCTGGTTTGACCAAAGCAGACTTCGATGCCACAGTGGGCATTCACCCAACTTCTGCTGAGGAATTTGTTACGATGAGGACACCCACTCGGAAGATACGGAGGGGTCCTTCATCAGAGGTACAACACGAGCCTGAGCCTTGTGGTTCTTGATTCAACTATATCATTCATCTAATCGCAACGACAGAATATTTGGGAACTGGTATAAGTTCAAAATAAGAAAATGCTAGCTGTATTCAGTGGCCTATTCTAATACCTTAATATCATTTCCCATGTGTGCTGCTGTGGCTGCTCAGGAAATCACTGTCAAGTCCTCAAGCGTTTAATACCTGCATATAGCAAAATATATGGAAATTAAAACAGCAGCTCACTGATTTTACAATTACTCTCCAAGATAAAATTGATTCAAGGATTCTGGTGTAGTAATGAGACTTGTCTAGCTGATCCACAAGGTGACTTATTGGTCCAAATTACCAACCTATGTATATCCGCAGCCTTACATGATTGACATCAAGTTGGGTTCTGAAGTCCCATTTACTTGAGTTTTTGAATGTTGTTTTGATTTCTCCAGTATGACATAATGACATCTTTACCTGATTGCCCACTTGGCAGGGAAAGGACTCTGATGCTAAAGCTGCAGCGGGGGTTTGGCATGTATAGGACTATTGGCATAGCCAACAACAGAGTGGTCTCCTTTTAATGGTATGAGCAATCTCTTTAAACTTAAGTACTTGTCAAAAATTTTAGTATGATCATGCTAATGGTCATCCTACTATGAGGGTTGGAAGTGTGCAGAAGTGGCGTAACATATATTTATTGATTTAACTTTAGCTGTTGTCATTAAGGCAGCTTTTATTGAGCAAGCATTGGTTCAGAACACTGCTTTCCCTGCAATAATTTAAGTTTACCTTTAGCATGGCGAGGCTGATTAGACAGTTTACAAAGTGTCTAAAAGGTCTAAAATCTCGAGCATGGGCTTATTTGAACTGCAAAGTATCTCGATTAGCAGTCTGCATATCATTTCCCAGAAAGGTAGTGTAGAATAACTTGCAACGTATTTGACTTTTTGCTTACGTCAGCTGTTCGATGATGTGATAGGTTGCATTCTTGACTATGGACCGGTAATATGCCGCTTTGCATGGGAGCGTTGCGGTCGCTTGATAGAGGCCGGAATTGTTTCTTGTATATGAAGGGATATGTGGGAGGACAAGTTGAAAGCCAGGTTCTAAGGACCAGCGCAAATCTTGTGGCATAAAATGTTGTTACTGTGCAGTGATCAATGTGGTGCTGGTGATTGTGAAATAAACAGGAGGGCCAAAGAGCTATGATATGGATCTTCTATACGGTCATTCTCTTTGTTTTATTTTATTCTCGCCTTGCTTGTTTATCACTCTTTAGTCATGTATGAAATATAGCAAAGGAAGAGGTAATTGGTACAGTGGTAACATTCAGTTAGATTTGATTGATTGTTACGAGCTTTCTTTTTTCTCTTTTTTTTCTTGGAGGAGTTTCTATGAGTGACCAAACGGTAGATTCTGGCGTTTAGCTCTATTGCTTTCCCTTTTCCTGACATTATGATGTCTATTGCTTTGATGAAAGTATGTCTGGATAGTTTTTTTTTTTTTTTGGTAAGGATGTCTGGTCATGGTATTAACCCTAATTTTTTTTCCTGGTTGTAATTCATCTGGATGTCTGGATAGTTGATATACAGATGAATTACAACCAGGAAAAAAATTAGGGTTAATACCATGAAAAACCCTAAATTAGTACACTTGTAACAATTTTACCCTAAATTATTTTTTTTTACCATAAAAAATTCTAAATTGGTACACTTGTGACAAATATACCTTGAACTATTTTTTTGACCACCAAAAATCCGAAACTGGTATACATGTGATAATTTTACCCTAAATTAATTTTTTAATATTATTTTTTATTTTTTGAATTTTTTTTATTTTTTCTTTACCTTTTTTTTGTTCTCTTCAACTCTGGTAGGACTGACGACCGGTCAAAGGCGGAAGCCGGCGAGGTTGGCCCCATTAGCTGCTGGTGAGGCTCGACCTCGCCAGATCCAACGAAGCTCAGCCTCGCTGTTACCAGGGAGGCCGAGCCTTGCCGAATCTAGCGAGGCTCGACCTCGCCGTTGCCTAGCGAGGCCGACCTCACCCGACGTCGGCAATGCCAACCTCGCCTTGCAACGGTGAGGCCGACCTCGCCCTACAACGGCAGGGCCAAACTCTCGCCAGATCCGATGAGGCTCGACCTCACCGTTGCAAGGTGAGGTCGGCCTCGCCCAACGCCAGTGAGGCCGACCTCGCCTTGCAACGGTGGGGCTGAGCCTTCGCCAAATCCGGCGAGGCCGACCTCACCCAACGCCGGCGAGGCCCTCGCCGGCTTCCGCCTCTGACCGACGACCGACCAGAATTGAAGAAAAAGAAAAAGATAAAGAAAAAATAAAGAAATTCGAAAAATAAAAATAATATTAAAAAATTAGTTTGGGGTAAAATTATCACATATATACTAGTTTGGGGTTTTTTGTGGTCAAAAAAATAGTTCAGGGTATATTTGTCACAAGTGTACCAGTTTGGGGTTTTTTATGATAAAAAAAATAGTTTGGGATAAAATTGTCACAAGTGTACCAGTTTAGGGTTTTTCGTGGTATTAACCCAAAAAATTATTAAAATGTGAAAAGAGCCGGGAATAACCTCGAAATAAAACTTATGGTGCATTTGTTTCGTGAATAATAGATGTAAAAAATTATCGTTTGTATCACTAACAAAAATGAATTAATTACGAAAATGTTTATACATAAATTATTGCCAATAATAAAAATATTTTTATTGACTAAATATTTCAAGTGATATAAACGATCATGTTTTGAAAGATATTTTTAAAATTATTTATTTTTCGCAAGATTAACTGATCATTAGGACGTGTTCATTTCAAGTGAAGATATATTAGAAAAATGCTTTAGAACAATTTACCGATCTTTAAAACAATAATCGTAATTTTTTATTATTTTCTTTTGCTTTTGTCCCTGAACTTTGATTCACTATCCAATATTGTTCTTGAACTTTTAATTTGCTTAATGTGATCCATAAATTTTTGTTCAATGTGCTGGTCGGAATTTTTAATTTGTTTAATGTAATCTCCAGACTTTTGGTACATGTTCAAGTTAGTTTATGGACTATATGAAAATGTTTAATATCATCTTTCCATTAATTTAAGTTTAGAGACAACATTGAATATCTTCATATAGTGTAAAGACTAAATTGAACATGTATTAAAAGTTCATGGATCAAATTGAACAAATTGAAAGTTTAGAGATGACATCACATTAAATTAAAGTTTAAGGATCACATTGAGCAAATTAAAAGTTCAGGGACCACATGCATTGAGCCTAAGTTCATTTACCATTTGTATGATTTTCCCTTACTTCATTGATTTTTATTATATGTACCTGTTAAATATAACCGATTTGAACTAGCAATTGCTATTAAGGATCATTAATTTCGTTAGCTATTTTGATAGTTAATAAACACCACAAAACATCTTCTCGAGCTGTGTTTTCAGCAGAATCATATCCAACAAAACAATTTATTTTCTAGAAAAAACGATTTATCAGGAAAATATTTTTCGCCAACAACGAGTTTTCTGTTAAACATACGGACTCCTAGTAGAAACGAGCTAAAGTCGACTGAAAAGACATAAAGACGAAAATGGGTGTGAGCAGAAAGACTCGAAGGAAATTGCTCATGGCTTCCTGGAGGGAAGATGACAGACCAGAGGAAATTGCTGCGTGGCTTCCTGAAAGAGAAGAAGACACGCCAAAAATGGGTCTATTTTCACCATAGTCCCAAGCAAACACCATGTCGTTGTAGTACCCAGTTTGATCGGTAACGTGTTCGTTTCACCGTAGGCAGACATGGAATGCAGTACACCACAATTTATGCGATTACTTAACCACACTTCGTTATCGGATTACGACGACAGATGTTCGGCTGCTGGTAACCCGAGACACGGTACCCCGAGGCATTGCGGAAGAGGTTGTTGACTGCTGCAGATTTTTTGTGTGGTCCACACACGGTGTGGGGGCGTGTTCGGGGCCGAGGGAGGGCGGTGACATGTACCTGTCCCACGAGAAAAAACTAATTCACATAAAAATCTTGCAATGTGATTGATTAGTTCACGATAATATGGCGAATATTAATGCCGTGGAGGCGCTTGTTAAGTAATCAATAATGAAGACTTCACCGTTTCCAATACATTGACATCCCTCGTATTATTTGTATAATCTACACTTTTAAAATTAAATTATTCCATAAAGGTTATGCTTAACTAGTGCACAGGACTCACCCATGAACACTGCCATTTATCATTTAATGAGTTTATCTGATCATCTTCTAAAAGTTGTATGATATGGGCAAGGCGAGTCTGCTTGTAGAAGAACAACAGACAACTAGCCAACCTTCACACTACTAAATAAGAGGCCACCAAGACATCTCTTTCTCCATCATGGATTACTTCACTCAATGCAGGTATTAACTTTCCTACTTCTCATCTCTCGGCCAATACTAAATCATGCAAGTTTTCATTCACATTCCATGGAAGATGGACGAGAATTACTCGATGCTCTTGTAGTATTTACTCAGGTCAAAGCAGCCAACAAATGACACGATTTGAACAAAATACCAATAAAAAACGGTGCTATTGAATTGCGAGTTACGTGCAAACTAGTGTTTCTCCATCCCTTTTACATGTCTGAGTTTTGCTTTCTTGCTATGCAGCCTATGAAGCATATTTAGATTGGACAGGATGAGAATGGCCAGTTCAAAGAGCTTCATCATAGTAGCATTATACTCGTGGCTGTGTTCAAGCTTCTACTCATTCGAGGCTAATTCCTCAGAGGGGTTGTTGAGAATTAGTTTGAAGAAGCGGACACTTGATTTTGACAGTGTAAATGCTGCTAGAATTAGCAGAGCAGGAGACCATTATTACCTTAGAGAAAAGGGATATACAAGAAGGAATCAAATGGACCCGAGAGCAGAAATAATATATCTGAAGAATTATCTCGACACCCAATATTATGGAGAGATCGGTATCGGCACGCCACCGCAGAAATTCATGGTCGTCTTTGACACCGGAAGCTCCAATGTTTGGGTGCCATCTTCAAAATGCCTATTTTCTGTAAGTGACCGAGTCAATATACATCTACGTTTTTAATGTTTGTCCTATGGGGCTAGTTATGAAGTACGTAAACCAGTTACCTCTTTGCAGATTAATTGCTATTGGCATTCCAGATACAGCGCGAGACTGTCGAGTACTTACACCAAGATTGGTAACAGAATTGTTCATCGCAAGACTTTCATCATATCATCAGAATTTAAAACAATTAATTGTGGTTTGTAAGAATTTGCATCTGCGAATTCACTTCTGGTTGTTTCTGATTCGGTTTCTTTCCGTGTTCTTATTATTCTAGGAATACCATGTAAGATCCACTACAGCTCTGGTTCAATTTCCGGAGTCTTTAGCCTAGATAATGTCAAAGTTGGGGATATTATCGTCGAAGATCAAGTGTGTTTTGTGTCTGCTTTCAACTGTTCCATCAAATCTAGATTTATTCTAGTAACTTCTTCAATATGTACTTTCTCATCCTTCAGGAGTTCGTTGAGGCTAAGAAGGAGGGGTTTTTAGGTTTCTTAGCTGCTCAATTCGACGGGATACTCGGGCTTGGATTTCAAGATATTGCTGTTGGTGGAACTACACCATTGTGGTACCTTTATGCGTTTATCAGAGTGTTCTATCAATGAGAAGCTTTTCCTAACGGTGCATTCTACATGTTGGTTATTATACTGCTTGCAGGTATAATATGGTGCAACAAGGTCACGTTCCTCAGCAAATATTCTCAGTCTGGTTTAATCGAGACCCTGCATCAACTCTCGGTGGCGAGATTGTCTTTGGCGGTCTAGATTGGAGGCACTTCAGGGGCGAACATTTTTACGTCCCACTTACTGAACCGGGTTATTGGCAGGTCCAGGGGGATGCGATTTTGACGTTTATGTTATTAGTAAATATCGACTCTTTTAATGACTCTCCTTACCCAAAGATTTTGCACCTGACTTTGTCTGCAAAATCTCCAGATTAATGTGGGCGACATTCTTGTAGCCGGCAATTCAACAGGTAATAACTTATCGTGCTTTGAGTTTGCGTTTCCACTGTCAATAGAGACATGCTTGTTTTGTTTATCTCCGAATTGCTGATTTATGATCCAAAAGCACTCGTAACATCCAGTCATGTTGATTTCAGGATTGTGTGACCTTGGTTGTGAAGCCATTTTGGACACGGGAACATCGTTTCTTGCTGGTCCAACTGTAGCATTCCCTTCCGAATTTTTCCTTTTCAAGATCGATATTTTGTGTTCGTTTTTTCCTTCCTATAATTGCTATTCGATGCCATTTTACGAGTTTCCTATCACAGAGGACCATCGCTCAAATTAATCATGCGATCGGAGCGGTAGGAATTGTGAGCTTTGAATGTCAAACTGTCGCCTTCAATTATGGAAATCGAATATGGGAATATCTGATGTCAGGGGTTTGTGTTTCTCCCTATGTCTTGGTGATTGATTCATGTCCTCCTTCATAGATAAACAAAAAACCTCAAATCCTTAACTTGCCGTTCATGCAGCTCAACCCGGAAACAATATGCGTGGACATCGGACTGTGTTTGTACAATGGATCCCAGCATTTTAGGTACAAAATTTGTCTAGATTCCAACCTTTCACAAACTTTCTTCTGGTCTGAGAAACCAGTTTTGACTATTGCAGCACACGAATGGATAAGACGTTCAACAATGGCACTGAAAAGGGTTCTTCGGTCAATGAGACCGCTCTATGTACTTTCTGCGAGATGATCGCCTTTTGGATTCAAATGCAGCTCAAGCAGCAGAAAACAAAGGATAGAGTTTTCAAATACGTAAACGAGGTGATATTCCGTGAAAGATATCTGTTTCTGTGATGAACAACATTGGAGTTAAACAAGCTGAAGCAAGAATTCTTTGCTTTTTTTTTCTTCACATGTTGAAGCTGTGCGAGAAGTTGCCAAACCCAATGGGGAAATCCTTCATCAACTGCGATAACATCGAGAACATGCCACACGTTTCGTTCGTCATCGGCAATAAGTCCTTCCCGCTTTCTCCTCAACAAGTAAGAAATCCTCGTACTCGAGCATTCCTCAATCCCTCTCTACGCTCGAATTTCATACTCTTTAACGACCACGAGGATCAGTGGCTACAAAATAATTACTTCTCATCTCATCTCACATGAGCTGTCACACAAATTTCGCTGCAGCACTTGTGCCTTCAAAGTTAATTTCGCTCAAATCTTCGAGGTTCTCCTTTAGGAACTCCTGATCGAACAATGGTTTCATTAGGACACTGACCATTTCCTTTTCCTTTTGGGAGCAACTACGCAGTATACTCTCAGAGTCGGAGAAAGCTGCTCGATGATCTGTGTAAGCGGATTCGTTCCTCTGGACGTCCCAAAAGGTCCTCTCTGGTAGGCCATTCTGTCAATAAAGCACGACTCTATGAGTTTGATTTTTAAGCTTAGGCCTTCCTAAAAACCGTTCTCCTGCATGGGCAACCTCACATTTTGCGCATCAGATGCTTCCAAAAGATTTAGTAGTCTCGGACATGTCTCTGTGCAATATGGTATGAAAGTAAAATGACTGCATAATCTCAGGATTCTCGGGGACATGTTCATGGGAGCATACCACACGGTTTTCGACTTTGGCAATCTCAAGATCGGATTCGCGAAAGCGGCCTAGAAATCTCCGACGAATGGCGAGCCTGTGCTTCACCAATGTTGAATAATGTTGTGGCGTGTGATATTTCTAAATCAGCATGCATGGAAGTGAAAGTGAGAGACACTCTTGTCCTTGTATAAATGCTAGTATTTCATGAACTGTCTTGTACAAATTGTCAAAGCGCAAGCGCGCAGATCGTGGTGTTTTGTCTCAGCACGGCAGTTTGTATCATTTCCGGATGTCATATTTCAATGATAAAAGGCCTAAATTTCCTGTGAAATTTAGAAAAAAAGAATAAGAAAATTAAAAAATTATAATTGTGTTGCACCAGCCGAGAATCGAACCCGGGTATGTACCGTGGCAGGGTACTATTATACCACTCGACTACTGGTACTGTAATTTTTTCGTCTGATGTGAAGAAATTATATATATATTTTGTAAAAGGAATCTTAGCTTACAAAGATATCGAGACTAATTAACGTGACGAATCGTCTCTTTGATCTTTGCTGGAGGATTAGACCACTAGCAGCTCCCTGCTTAATTGATACGCACAAAACGTAAAGACATTACGGCCTAATTTCATTGACCGATTACCAAAATCCTCCTTTCCGACGACGAACTGATGGTCAAATCATCAAATGTTTATCGAATTCCCCATTTCTTGCTTTTTGGGAAAAATGTCAAAAAAATCTTAAATCTATTATGCTGGTGTCAATTTAGTCTTATACTTTTTTATATAGTGTCAATTCAATCTTTCAGCTAATTTTGGCCAGATATTATTGATGTGGACGTCGACTAGCCCATATAGCATCACCGACGTTGACACAAATGATTTTTAATAATATTTTAATAATTTCAATTTTTTATTTTTTTTATTTTTTTTCTTTCTTCTTCCTTTTGCTGGTGATCATCCATCGGCCACAGGCAATGGCCGAGCGAGCCAGGCGAGGCCCTACGAGGGTTGACTTCACCAAATCTGGCCTAGGCGAGGCCAACCAACCCTCGTCGGTCGTAGCCTCTAACCGGTTGTCAAAGGCTTGGCAACCGGTAGAGGAAGAAGAGGGGAAATAAAAAGAAACAAAAAATTGAAAAATATCAAAAAAATTATTCAAATTTGACCACGTTAGCGCTGGCCATGCCACAAAAGACGGTTGGCGTTTTGCATTAGCGAATTCTAACAAAAATTGATAGGATGGACTCAATTAGCAAAATATGAAAAAATTTAGAACTCTCTTGGCAAAATCGAAAAATTTAGGACTGAACTAGTAAAAGTACGACTTTTTGAATAATTTTCCCTCTTAAAAACGAAAACATAAAAATACAAAGAAAATCAAGTATAAATGAACATAAAAAGTTAATAAAAGCAAACCAATTGTGTATATTGAGAACCTCTATAGTTACGAGATAAGTCAAGTTCAATCGGTCCGATCAAAGGCAAATTATCTACACCTAAATCTCAAGTTCTATTTACATGCTATTTCGCATGCAAATTTTTGTACCGAGTTCACGTAACAATTTTTCCCGTAGAGCCATGCAAGCTCATTATAATGTAGTTGAAGGATCACTCTTGTGAAGCTCCGCAGCTCGCAAACCATAAGCGAATAGGGCCCGGCTAATTTCTAATACCTGTCCTTGCTAGCATTCTTACTGATAAATTATGGGTCTTGTGTAATGTAGAATATCAACCACCTTATGAGAAAACCGATCGATGCACCCGCGTTGTCCGACCCGAAAACGATCCTTTGCCCATGTAGTTTCATTCGTAATAGTGCATCCGATGCCACGGCTCAGGGTTCAATCACCTAACGTTTAAGAATCTGGTTTGATATCTGGTGCGGTTTAAAAGCACCCTTGGAAACTTTTGATGTTGGTGAGATTGTGTTTACCAAATCCATATCTCCATACACGAGTCCGAAAACTTTTTTTTGAGGTGATTTTGATTTACACACGCCATCGCAAGATATTGGACAGATTAGATGAATTCATGAAGAGTTGGTTGCACGCTCCAATATCAAGGGGCGATAATCTGGCTTCTCCCGTGTCTAAGTGGATAGAGAGAGCTTTGAGACATCGTCTCCGAGATCTAATGCTCGGCCGAACGATTCAGCCTATCCCGATAGAAGGAACGTGCACCTGTGCCTGGACTTGATCTCCAGCGCCGTCTTGGCCCTGCAGGTGATAATCTAGCTTCACAACGTTGTTTATCATCATATGCAAGTCACCATTTATTATTAGTAGCACCATTGGATACCATCAGGAAGGTGGGATCCAAGTTCTCTACTTCTGGCAAGTGATATCAGTTCGACGTCGCCATCGCTTCATTTGACTTGTTTTCAATATTCCTCCTTTAATGTCATCTCTATTTTCCAGAAATCTCCTTTTTGGTCAGCTGCCTATATTGGTAGTGTTTGGTTCGGAATTTGGAATGGGCTTTCGGCCTCAAAAGCCCATTGGCCAAATGCTGAACCCAAATTTTCTATCCCTAAACTACCCTCACTTATTTTGCCTTATTCCGATTTTGCCCCTCGTATATACTGTTCATCTTTTTCATGAGGTGGCCGGCGAGGCAGCCGGCGCCGGATTGGGCCAGCAAGAGGCCGGGCGACCCTTGGTGAGGGTCGCGGGACCCAGGCGGCCGCTTGGGTTGCGCGACCTCAGGCAACTGCCGGCGGCCATCGCTTGAGGTCAGGCGACCCTCGACGAGGGTCGCAGGACCCAAGCGGCCGCCTGAGTCGCGTGATCCAGGTGGCCGGGGCCTAAGGTCACGGGAAAAAGGTGACGGTTGCCTGAGCCGTGCGACCCAGGCAGTCCCCTAAGGTCGCGTGACCCAAGCGCTGGCCTCCTGAGTCCCGCAACCCTCGCCGAGGATCACCTGGCCTCGGGCGACAGCCGCCGACGCCAGATCTGGCCCACCGGCAATCGCCTGACCTCGAGCGACGGTTGTTGGCGCCAAATCTAGCTCGCCAACGTAGGCTCCGGCGAAGGGTAAGTTAGGTTTTTTTATTCCCAAAGCCCTTTTGCAAAAAAGATTTATCAAACACTACTTGGTCCAAAGTAGTTTTATAAAGAATTTTTTACCAAATGCCATTTGTATTTTCTCAATGGGTTTTAGCTTAAAAGTATTTGTATTCCCCCAAGTAGCATTTTCAAAGTTGAACCAAACGCACCCATTGACTGTTCTCCATAAATTTTTCCCTTTTCTCATAAGATTCTTGGATCCTCTTGTTGACAAGGTTACGTCTTCATCTCAGTCTTCATCCTCGTTTGAGTTATCAGCTTTCGAGGCAATTAACTACTGCTTTATATGCTGTGCTTATCATTTTCCAGCTCAACTTCATTTGCCAATGGAGTGTCAAACAGCTCATCCGTTGATACTCACCGTGACTGCCTTGTTGACTTCCATTATCGCCGTCGAGCTGAAAATATTTGCCAGAAGTAGAGAACCTAGACCCACCTTCCTGATGATATACAATGGTGCAAATAATAATAAATGGTGAATTGCATATGATGATTAACAACGTTGTAAATGTTTGTTTTATGTGTTTGAGTCATTTGGACGTTTGAGATTCCATTTAGGAAAAATTTCAAATCAGTACTCAAAGCGGTATCATTTTCTCAAAAAAGGATCCAAAATGGACATAATATCAAATAAGGGCCTGAAGTACTCAATCAGTCTCAAATAGAGGACCGAAGTGCCCAATTAGTCTTAAGTAAGGGCTTGGGTTCGCCGGCCGGTCAAATGTTCATCAGTCGGCAAGCAAGTCACTGTTCCGATGATCGAAACAAGGGCAATTTTGTCTTTCACTTTTTAACTTTTTTATTTCTTTTCTCATTTTTTTTTGTTTTTTTTTCCTTTTCCTTTTCTTCTTCTTTTTTTTTCTTTTCCCTCCGCCGGCCCCAAAACCCAAGCCCTTACTTGAAACTAATTGGGCACTTTAGGCCCCTATTTAAGACTAATTGAGCATTATTGAGCATTTCAAGTCCGACACTGTATTCACTTTGTATTCCTTTTTTTGAAAATGACCCCACTTTTGGTATTGATTTGAAATTTTCTCTTCCATTTATGCAATGAAATCGAGCTTGATTTCATTAGCCTACAAAGCCAGTTCATCTTCCCTCTAAGTCTCTATGTACTATCTTCTGTCCAACTTCCACAAGCAAAAGCCCAATTTTGTTTTTGCTTTTTACGAACTTTTTATTGTCGTTTCTCTTTACCCAAAAACTTTTTATTGTCGTTTCTGTTCGAAACAAAGATTAGCTCACTATATAATCCCAAAGAAGAAGAAGAGGAAGAAGAAGGTATCTTCAAACAGTGAGTTTTGTCTTCTTTTTAAGACTGCTCCTTCTGATCGACCATGTTATGCATTAGTTTTAGTCCCATGTTCTTACTTTTATATTTGCTTAATTCTTCCCTGCAATTCTTTCTTTCTTCGTGAATGTATCTGGAAATCAGAGAATTGAATGGTCACTGAGAAATTTGGAAGCTTTTTGAGTTCCCAACCTGCAATGTATAATTCACTTGTGATCACTTTTAAAGAAACGCATGGTATTTAATGTACCCACATTTTAATTTGAACTTCTGAATGTGTTTTTCTAAAGTTTTACTTTAGTTTTCACTCAAAAGAATTTGGTGAAAATCACTAAAGATGGTTATACTCATGAATCATTCAATATCTGCCATCTGATGGGTTTTCTGTTTGTGCGTAGGCCATTCCAAATTGCATTGAGGACCGTATTTAGTTGCGACAATGAGCAACTCCTTTCTTCCATCTTTAAAATCTGAGCTTTTCGACATTAGTAAACAAGAATTCTTAGATTCATATTACTGTAGTTGATCTATATGCATCACAAAGTTTGCTCCTTTATTTGATTGCAACCAATGAAGGATCAAGACTTCGTGGCCAGTTTCAGTTGAAGTTTTCGTTTTGATTAGTTTTTACCGGATATAAATTGTTTGCAACGCTTGTTTGTTGATCTTCAGGAAACGAGTTTCGGATGCCGAATGTGGAACTGTCTACCCTGGTGGACAGCAAAATGTATGTCTTTTTTTTGTCGTTTACCTGAAACAAAGAAGAAGATCGAGGAGAACTGACTATATACTTAAATTTTTTACCTTATGGTATACTTTTGATGACAGGAACATGCACAGCAATGGTGGATTCTATTTGCAGTCCAAAGCATTCAATGATGACTACTGGTTAGGAGGTGAAGATAAAGTGGCTATTCCTGCTCATCCCCTTAATGATCTTCAAGCAGGTTTGAAGTTTTTTTTTGGTGAAAAAAATTTTTAATATATGCTATGAAATTAAGGACAAGTCAAGAGATATCATATCGAGCTACACGCGCCACAAAATTTATCTTTTCTTTCTATGACTCCATTGTGCATCTAAGAAGGGATTAATGAATTTACCTTTTGAATTTGACAGGTTATGAGTACGTCACACCAAGCTATGCTACAACAATCCAGCAGCCAAGAAAGAAGCTTTTGGTTCCACAAACTCCAAGTGTATGCTATTTATCTCTTTGGTTATTTTGATTTAAGAAAGAATTAGTGGTCAATTATAGCTCAGGAATTTGAAAGGTTAATGTAGTTTTAGTTGATTTTGGCATCGATTGTATGTTCGAGACAGAGTGGTTCAGCGTTTTGACCTGCGATCTGTCTCCAGGATTTGCAAAACAATCACAATGCAAGGAAGCACCACTTAGAGGGAAAAGGGTTTGTACCCGAAGAGGGCTTTAGCGCATCGCTGCTCAAAAGCATGCCTTTGAACGAGTGGATTAAGAACAAGAGGAAAAGAACCTTGTCTCGTGAAGAACTTCATAAAGTCAAAAATGGCTAGGTTGAGGGTCCACGATGCAGGGTATTTTCTTTCCTTTTAGAAAAAGCCCATCAAACATAAGAAAATAGTATGGCTATACCAACCAATTAGTATAGTTCACCAAAGAAATACCAATGTCAACTCAACTAGTTGTTTCTCGGGCATCAAGTGATTTATCAGTTAAATTTGCAGATGCAAGTTCCCGTAAAGAGAAGTGAAAAGATAGGTGACAAAATTACAGCTCTACAAAAGCTGGTGTCTCCATGGAGCAAGGTCAGTTTGCATCCCATTGAGATAATTAGCAACTCCTAAAAGATGCGCAATCTTTGATTATTAGCTCCTAAATGTTAATTGCTTTCCTTCACGTTAACAAAAACATTTCAGACTGACGCTGCGTCAGTACTCCAAGAAGCTTCCCTATATATCAAGCTCCTTCAAGAACAAATTCAGGTGATGGATGATCTTCATCTACTTTGTCCGAGCAATAAATGATCCAAAGACTCAAAAATCAGAGAATGGAAAAGAGACCGACCTTTTCATCTTGTTTCGATCCCTATTTATCTAGTCCTGTTTCAGATTATGCACATCCATGAACTTCAAGTGAAAGCTGAATTTACCCGAAAAAGTCACTGATGATACTACCTCATTTCATTTGTGTTGCTTATAGAACCTTTTTCCAAATGCTAAGGGTGCGAATGATAACCATTCTACTTCAGAAATCAAATTTTTGCAAAAAATTGATTTCTGGAATTCTTGGCAGAAATTGATTTTTAGAAGAGAAATCTGTTTGGTAAAACATGACTAATTCTGCTTCAGAAATTGATTTTTGAAACAGAAATCTATTTTTATTTTTTTATTTTTTTGGGCACCTCAAAAAAAATAAATTTCACTCAAAGTGGATGTGTAAAGGTACTCAAAGTCATCTTGTGAAGTTTTGAAATTTTTGATTTTTTGATTTTTTTTTACACCTCAAAAAAAATTAAATTTCACTCAAAGTGAGTGCCAAAGGTATTCTAAGTCATTTTGTGAAGTTTTGAAATTTTTTTATATTTTTATTTTTTTGGGCACCTCGAAAAAATTAAATTTCACTCAAAGTGGGTGCCCAAAGGTATTCTAAGTCATTTTATGAAGTTTTGAAATTTTTTTATATTTTTATTTTTTTGGGCACCTCGAAAAAATTAAATTTCACTCAAAGTGGGTGCCCAAAGGTATTCTAAGTCATTTTATAAAGTTTTGAAATTTTTTATATTTTTATTTTTTTCGGCATCTCGAAAAAATTAAATTTTACTCATAGTTGGTGCCCAAAGGTATTCTAAGCCATTTTGTGAAGTTTTAAAATTTTTTATTTTTTTTATTTTTTTTTGGTACCTCAAAAAAATTAAATTTCACTCAAAGTGAATGTCCAAAGGTATTCTAAGTCATTTTGTGAAGTTTTGAAATTTTTGATTTTTTTGATTTTTTTTGGACACCTAAAAAAATTAAATCTCACTTAAAGTAAGTGCCCAAAGGTATTCTAAGCAATTTTGTAAAGTTTTGAAAGTTTTAATTTTTTTATATTTTTTGAAAAAAAATTACCAAATTTCCTATTTTCCCGAAATCTAACTTTTTTATTTTCTGGAAATTTTTATGAATTTTTCTAGAATTTTTCAATTTTTATGCATTTTCTAAAAAAAATTAGTGAGAAAAAGAGAGAAAATAGGGAGAATGCATTCTGGAAGACATAAGTTACAAAAAGTAGTTTCTCTTTTTCTTGCCCAAAACTCATTATAAAATCAAAATTGGATTTTGAAATCAAGAATGCATTTTTGAATCAAGTATTTTTAACAAATACATTTTTATTCCAAAATGCAAAAATTGCTCCAGAATGCATTCCGGAAATTTTTTAACGTACTCATTTCTGTTCCGAAATCCATTCTGGAGCAGAATTTTTGCTACATAATGGATTCTATGCGCACCCTAAGCAGCTCATCTAGTAGCATTAGAGCACTCCAACCACAGGTATCATTCACTAATTTTTCTCTAATATATTATAGAGCTTTAATCTCATTTGCTAGTTTCACAAATGTTATGTATGTACAACATTTTTTCCTGTTTCCGCAGGGAAAGTTATTTGAAAAAACTTTTGAGCACTCGAGAGATTTTCTTCTCAAATTCTCTTTAATCTGATTGTGGTGCTTTTCTCACAGCCGTGCATTGGTGTAGAATTGAACGGGGAAGGGAAACTTGATTTGCAAAGTAGAGGACTCTGCTCATCATCGATTCAGAAAATGTCGAGAGAGATCCTAGCTGAATCTCATAGTCATACAATTTATTAAGGAAGTTGGTGAAATTGTTATTACTGGACTCGTCATACAAATTTTTTTAAGAGCTGAATAAGTATCACCCGCAGGAGATACAGTTGAGAGAGAAAAATAGAACAGGCTTTTGATTGGTCAAAGAATCTTGATTTACTCTAGAGAGGATGAGAACTAGTTGAAGAGCTCACTAGGTGCCTTCTTAACTCATTGAGGCTTAGAGATATTTTACGAGGATGCATCTTTATTTGGTGATTGATTAAGCTTTTATTGTTTGCTCTGTGTGGGTGTGTGTCTCTCTCTCACAGCGCGCGCGCACACATATCAAAAGAAGAAACAATGATACAAGGAATGAATAACATCTGAATCTCAGATCAACGCCCAGACACATCTTATGTCAAAATAGGGTCACAAACAGCAAAGAGACAGCTTTTAGATTTAGCATTCCAAAATGTCCGACATGAGATGAACCTACAGATAAAGCTATATCAATCTTCATCATGAAGAACGCATCTCTTGTCACCGAACATGATTTATTAAGGGTTGAATTGGCTCTAGGTCAAAAAGTTTATGACTATTTTGGCACCATTAAAAAGTTTATGACTAATTTGGTATCAATGCAATAGGTTTAGGACTTTTCTGACACTTTTCCCTATTGTATGATGAGTATGAGCCAAAGAGCTAGCTATGGAATTCATAGCCTGCGCAGTGACCTCATGTGGATAAAGAGCATCATTGAACGTGCCAGGCATCGCTGGGCACACTGCCTTGAGTATTTGAAGTTTGATTTCTTCCTGTCTGTTATAGAATGAGTGAATTCATCTCCAACAGCCTGCACATGACTTTTCTGCCACCATTTACACACAGCAGCGACACTGTGCGATTTCTTCAGGATCTATCACTCTACTAAATATTCTCTCTCGAACCTTTCACTCTGGTATGCCTCCATGTCCACGTCTCTGCTGTGAACTGAAAGTGGAAGTCCTGGTCAATCCCCACAACCAGGTAAGTCATCAACAGCCGGACAATTCAGTTTAGACTTAACGGGTGCGTGGTATGTTCATCTGAAAGATTCATACGTCTTGCTTTTGTTCCTTTTTTCTCTCCACCACCGAGTATATTGTCTTCCGTGAAGATCTCTCTCTCGCTCGCTCAGTTAGAGTATATTGCAGAAAATGAACCTGAACGTTTCATTTGAAGATATTATCTGCTTCCTGTTTCCTAGGAATCTTGCTTTCTTTTATGCTGGCAAAAAGAATTGGACTCGAGACAATCTGTTTCTATTTTTATGTATAACTCGGAAATCAGCAAATATGACTAACTTCTCTGAGACCTTCTGTATCAATGCAGTGTGAGATTCTACGTCCACATGCTGCAGGGCAAGATCTAATTGTTCTCTTTTCAGTACATAAGGTCCTTGGAACCCCTAAGATTTTGCACTTTTGACCAAACTAGAAAATTAGATGTGAACAAATCTTCTCTTTTTAGTGAAGAAAAGTAAAAGTTCTTCTGTTAGTAAAGAAAAAAGGAAATTCCATTGATATGTTACTCTGCTTGAAAGATACTCTGCTGAAGAAAAGAGACCTGGAAGTTCATTTTGAAGATGAGTTGTTCTGTCTAGTCCTTGATTTCCTGGAAAAAATGAGCTTACCTTATCTTGTCTAGAAAATTTAGAAACTGGAAGGAAGTGGGGCTTGTTTTCCCAATTCCAATGTCATTGCCCAATGAGCAACCGCCACTATTAGCGACAATAAAGAAAAGGCAAATTGTACTAGTTCAAGTAAAAAGCATACGCAAGAGAGGAAATTCAATAGGCTTGCAATGTGCTGCCAAAGAACAACTAGCGACGTTGGACTGACAAGATCACTGCATCCGCCGCCTCGTCTTTGTATGTTGCTCCATATTCAGTAACAACTCCAAAGTCCGAACAACTAAAGTTGGAACTTCATGTTGGTTTCCGCACATTCTTACTGAGTGTTTGTCTTTCTCTAATTGTGCAGATGATTTTTTTTAGGTTGTCTCTTCAAATTCTTGAATCTAATCACTCCATTTCTGAAAATTCTACAATAATTGTTTCTTTCCTTCCTTTTTCTTTTCTCTAAGACAATTTGCTTAAATTGTTCCATGAAACATGCACTAAAACAAATGTAACAGACAAAAAAGTGACGAGAAGATCGGTTGTTGTAGGGCGACGCGATGCGCGCATTTACTTGCTAATTAATTAATGAAAGCAGATTCAAAAGCTTGAGACTTTCCCCCATTTCAAGGATGCAAACCGGAAGGTCTTATCATTTGTGCAAATGCGATAACCTAATAACAATCATCACGAACTTGACTTCTGCAGACACTGACCTCGATCAGAATAGGCTGCATCTCCTCAAAAGTTGTATCGCGGTCAATAAGCCACGGAGAAGAGCTATGTAAGAGCTTGCAGAGTATATGCAAATTCCATAACAGCGATGGAAGATATCTTCACCTCTAACAAGGGAAGCACGAATTCCTCAAGCTTCTATGTACTGCTAACACCTAACACGGTAGCCAACCGGCTCCTGTGTGGAAGTATCAATTGGGAGTGAAAACAAACCCCACATTGACCGAAGCTACGTACGAGAGTGATACAAACTGACTGCTCCCCAGTTTCAGAAGAAGGAACAGAAGGAAATCAGGCGAAGACAGCAATTTCTCAGCACATCCATGAAGATTTAGAATCCTACAATGTTGAACCACCTAAACGTCCAGAAGTTGGCATTCATTCTTCGAAGGAGAAATGCTTTCAGCTAATGCTGAGAACCATGGCAAACTAGAGATAGACCCTAGTGGGAGTACAGGGCTGTCGAAAAGCTTTCATACTGTTGAGGAATAAGATGCATTGCTGGCTAGGATTTTGTCAACAAGCTTTTCTTATGATAATGTCTCAGAGAACCAAGAGAAAATACCATATCCTGAATCTCCAATGCACGGCCCTTAGAACAGGTACATCAAGACGGTGGATAGAACACCACCAAAAGACGATGTTTTGGTGGACAAGAACATTGTAAACGATGAAGCTGTAAAAGATGACTCGATCATGTTATTGGCCTCAGGATCAGAAACCAAAGAAGTGATGCTGAGTTCACCGGAGTTCCACAACAGTGATGAATTAGTTGCCAAAGATGATGTTGCTCAAGAAGAGAGACGAGCGACGGAGAAAGGATTCAAAAGAAAGACCTTTGCAAAAAGGCTTGAATCGCTTGCAATTGCGACCACCATTGAGTTTCCAGCGGGAATGGCTTCCTGCGAGGGGCAAGTCTACTCTCCTAGAGCCTGCACAACTCCTAAGTTCAGCACCTATTCTTTGCCAAAGTCTGAGAATCTCTGCGAGGCCAGCAAGGAGGTCTTCACCGAGGAATTGGTGATCGCCTTTGAGGAGCACATGCAAGAACTAGAGGCAGAAGAAACTATTCCCAAAACGAATTGCAGAGAAATTGGAACGGGAAGGTGCCAAGGAGAATCTAGATGAAGTTGCTACAACCTAGATAGGACGATTTTTTGTGTGGATTTGGATAATGAGCAAAGTGTATGGTCCAAGTCTGAGGAGAATTCAGGATTGTATCTCAGAGTTCGTGCCCTCGGCCCCTCACATTGTAAGATACATTGAAGTGAGAAATATATCTGAAAATGAAAAACAAAAAAAGGAGTTCAAGCACACTCTTGTTGTGGGTGAAAAGCGCTGTTTCTTCATCCAACTAAAGCTATAGGTCCATGAACACGAATGTTTCACAACTCCCATCTCAGCTAAATATCCAAGAGGACACTTACAGGTACATATGGTCGTGCAATCAACATATGGTCGCGCAATCACTAACATGATTGTTTGAAAGTATGTTTCAATGATGACTGCCTCATCACTAAACAAAGTTACTCATACTACTAGAAAAAACTGAAAATGACATTTGTCCTTCAGTAGCAGCGACGGACATATGAGCTAGCAGTTCACCGAGGGCCATAATCATTCAGTAGATCAATTTCACAAGAACATAAGACTACTATAGGTAAAGAAGATTCATGAAAGTAATATTCAGAACAAGACCCTTAACAGACAGTTTCCACACGACTCAATCCGAAGTTCAAGTAGATTGCCAGTGTACTGAAGAGCCAAAAAGTGTAAAGCTCACAAACAGCAATAATCAAAGCTGAAATAGTTCTGCAAATACAGAGAAAAACTTCAGACACTACTGTTGGGTCTAAATTCAACATAATCTAGATTCTAAAGCTTGCATATCAGCATTTTTCAATTGCCTACAAGTTTTTCAGTCATCGTGTAGGTTCAATTGCCTACACGCACGTTAACATGGCAGGACCTAATTTTTTAACCCACGAATACTTCTGTGTCCATGCCCTGGTTTCCTCACATCAGCTTCTCTGTTGTTTTTAAATGTGAGCAATTTCAGTGACAAGAGGGTCGTCTGGGCAGGGGTCAGTGAGAAGAGAGCAGACTGAAAGGATAAACAATACCAAAGGCCACCAAAACAGAGGAAGTGAGAATTCTCAGTGTCATCTCAATAAGTTACCAAAGGGAGTGAAGCAATCATCATCCATAGCCTCAATTAATTGAGAAACCTTCACCAAACCAACAAATCCTTCAACACAAAGGAGGAATATCCAGGCACTTCATTCTAGGATGGCGATTCTTAATTTTGAATCTCACGCTCGATTGTAATGGTGCAACTTGTACAACAAAACTCTTCCAGCAGCATTTCCTACAGCCAAGAAACCTCCTCCTGGGCTGAAATCCACACTGCGAGGGTAATCCAGCGTCCTATTTTGCAGAGGAAAGTTAGAGAATACACTAAAGGATGGGACGTGTATCAACTTCAAACTGTTCTTCTTCATGCCAGAACAGATAGCCAATATTTGGGCATCATTATTAAATTTCAAGAGATCCACTTTAGTTGTTAGATTCTCAATGGCTTTGATTGGCTTTCTCTTACCACCCAAAAACTCGTGTCTGTTGTAAACATTCACGATACCGCTATCTGAACCCGCAGCAAACAATGCTCCATCGGGAGAAGTGCAAAGTGCCGTGCCATTGATACAGCCCTCATCCACAGCCTTATGGAAACAAGTTCGTGTTCTTAAATCCCAGTGATAGACCTGCCCATCACCACCTGAGCTCAGCAATTCCTGCCCATTATTAGCAAAAGCTAGGGAGCGAGCAGTTCCGTTCATCTTCAATGTTCCAATCAACTCCTTTGTCCTGGATGAAACTAGCAAGATATAGCCCTCGTTGCCTACAAATGCAATTGTACTAGAATCAGGAGAAACCTCAAAGACTTCCAGGCTCTTCTCTTCCCTTCCGACAAGGGGACCTATTTTATCGACCTTTGCTTTCACCAAGTCAAAAGTATAAAAGAACTTTCTCCTTCCTGATACAATGACCTGAGATCCATCAGGTGTGAAGGATGCTTTTCTGATAGGGCAATCATCAAGAAAGATGCTCTGTATTTTTGTGTTCCGTTTGCCATCAATTTGAAAAAATCTAATCCTTCGATCTAGTCCGGCAGCGACCAGCAACTGAGCATTCCGATGAAATTGAACCGAATTAATCGGACCGTTTGATGGATCCTCGGCATTTGCATCCACAAGCCTCGAATACTCAAGAAGTCCAGGCAAAAGTTTTGCACCCCTCTTCACCACTAGGTCTTCATCGGTTCGAAGAATGTTGCCCAGTGGTTCAGCATCCTTGTGTCTCCCGGCAAGAACAACCCCGTTTTCTTCTTCATCAGATGATTCGTCATCATAGGAGCTATGTTTCTTATCAAGTTGGGCCCACTCAGTCCCAGGATTTAGCTTAACGTGTTGAGCCCTTAATCTTGATACATACTCGGAACCAGATATAGTACTTTCATTCTCTTCCTTCCTCAGTTTTCTCAATCTGTTAACAGTAGCTATGTTAATATTTGCCTTTTCCTCTTCCTCATCCACCCAAACAGGTTTTTTTAGCTTCATCTCCTCTTCATCATTCATATAATCTGAGGACTCAGAGTCCTCCTCATAAACGGAAAGTTGACTATTTGCAGTACGGTCAGTGAAGAATAAAGCAGGACTGTTCCGGGCCTCGATCGGGACTTCTTCCCTGTCCTCCTTCCCAAACTCAACAGGCGCATAGAGGGATCCGAACAAAAAGTTCTCGAGCTTTTTCATTTCCTTCTGCTCTTCAATTTCAACATGACCATCCTTCCCTTTCTTCCTCTTCTTCGTCGTCCTTGAGATATCGGCATCCGAGTCTCTTCCTTCATCGTTCACCCTTTTCTCTTTCAACACCGCAGACTCATGGTTTTCATCACTTTTTTTTTTGTTTTTTATCTTAGAAGCAACATTCTGAGATATCAAACTCATCTTTCCCAACAAAACGAAATGACCGCTACTGCAAGAACAAACAGAGCATTAGATGACAGCTCGACAACAGCACCATCAATAAAAAATGCAACTCGTGATGATCCTTTAGATCAACCGGGTTCAGTTGAATCGCATCTCCGTCGAAAAATAAAATACATCACTCCCCTACTACCAAGCCCGCAATCCCAACATCAGCGAACTAACAAGAAAATAACCGACTCTGAATCCCACAGATGATTCATCAGAATCGAAGCCTGCAGGATTTTGAGGTTCACTGTTCAGGGTTTCGACGCCTATAGCTGCTGCTGCCTATACAATGTCGCTGTAGTTTCCAAACAAGAGAGGAATGCAAGCAACCATCCAGAACTGGGAAGCAGAACTCCCACATCACCAGACGGATTCCACAAAACCAAAACAAGTCATCTGCTACTACATTCAAAAGGCTAACTTTCGCATACCAGCAACCAAACAAAAAAAAAAAAAGACACGAGGAGCTTCCACCGCTCACAATTCCAGAAAACGACATCAATGGTAGCATCGAACCGAACGCTAAACGCTACAACCGTGTGCATAAATCCGATAATCCAGTAACGCTTCGGTCCGAACCATAAGTTCAAACGCAAAACCAGATTTTCGGGTCACATCACTCGTATATGGAACGGAGAGAGAGAGAGAGAGAGGAGCTCACTGTCGCGGGTTTCTTTCGCGGTCCAGACGACGAAGCAAGCTGGATAGGGAGAGGCCTCAATCAGCCTTTGGACGATCGAGATCGGCGGCGGTTGCCGTCGATCGCCTCGGCCGCTCCGGCGTGCGATGGTGCGGCGGCTGGCGGCGGCGGAAGTTTCAGGGGAGAGAGAGAGAGACAGGACACCACGGAGATGGCGGGTGCACAGCGACGTAAGAGAGATGGAAAAATTTCTTAAATCTCATCTAAAACCCTAATTGACAAAATAAGAGGGGCAAATATTAAGGGTATTCCAGTAATTAGACCTCCATGATAAGACATGGGAGATCAACCCATTTTCACTGGCAAAAGGACACCAGAAGCACCACAACTTATGTACGGAGATCATTTTGAAGTCATAACTTTTTTTCGGAACACTTTAGTGCCAACTTTTTTGAAAAACGATCATTTTAGTATTAATGCTAACGTGGCTCATTGGAAATCCGATATGGCGTTGACATGGCTTGCCGGAGAGGTCCATGGCTCGCCGGAGAAGTCCAATCAGTATTAAAAACAAAAAACGACGTTGTTTAGCCCATTAACGTGTACTTTTTTAGAAATTTTTTTTTAATTATATCGAAAAAAAAAAAAAAACGTTGAGCGAGGGCCGGATCCGGGGAGGCGAGACCTTGTTGTCGCGACCCAGGTGACGGCAAGGTCTCGCCTTGCTGGATCTAGCCCTCGCTAGGTCTCGGCGAGGGTCGCCGGGCCCTGCGACGGCAAGGTCTCGCCTCGCCGAATCCGGCCCTCACCAATCACTCCGCTCACCGCCGCCGGCCCTTCCTCGCCGTTGATGCAACGTTTTTTTTTTAATCAAAAAATTAAAAAATTCGAAAAAAGCCATTTAATTTTCATGTGTGCAAGTTAGACCATTTTTTTTAATATAAATGCCAGGTCAGCTTTTTGGCCGGAATTTTGGCCAGAGTCACTAAAATGATCTATTTTCCTCTGACTTGGCATCAAAGTAATTCGAAAAAAAATTATGTCACCAAAGCGATCTTCGTACACAAGTTATGGCACTTTTTGTGTCATTTTGCCCATTTTCACTAAACATATTGTAATGTCAAATGGTGTCACCAAATTTATTTACTTTTCTTCTCATTCTAGCTTTTTCTATTTTTATGGATATCCCTTGTTTTGTTTTTTTTTTTATTATGGGTATATCGTGTATATTGAAGGCACTTTTTTTTTTTGAAATTTTGCGAACGAAGAAGTTTGCTCGAAAAGAGATATTTCCCCCAAAAAAAATGAAAAGCTTAGTTCTTCTTTAAGTTTTAGAGAAAATTTATGGATTAATCGTCAAATAGAATCCAGAAAAATTTCGACATAAACAACTTTTTACACAATCACCATGTTGTTATTTTTTTTTCTTTTTGCTATGCATATAACCATCAAACTGATCAAAAACAACAAAGCAAAAAGCCTCTTAAAGATCTTTCATAACAGAATCACACTTACATCCCCCAACATAAAATTTTAAGAGATGAAATTTAATTATTTCAAGGCTTTGCATGAAATAAATCTTTTCTTTTCAAAATGCAAGTTGTGGCTCCAATTTTTTTTTACTTTCTTTTTCTATACTTATGTAGGATCCACTTGCCATAATTAATAATATCACATATTTTGTTTATATTTATTGTGGATATCTTGTACATGTTAAAGCCATTATTTTTTTTTTTTTGTATTTCACTTACCTAGAAATTAGCTCAAAGAGAGAAATTTCCCAAAAAAATTGATTGTTAAGCAAATTTATCAATTAATTGTCAAGTAGAATCTAGAAAGATTTCGACATGAACAAATTTTTACACAATCACCATGTTTATCAATTTTTACTTTTGTTGTGCATATCACCATCAAGCTCTTTTTTAGAAGTTGTCTTTTATATACATGTACACATAATGGGATGATCAAATAAAACAAAAAAAATCGCAGTTACATTCTTGACGTGAAACTTTGAAAATTGCAAATTTTATTCAATTAAAGTTTTGCAGAAAATAAGAAATTTTTCAAAATGAAAGTGAAATTTCATTCAACTTGGATCGACAAAAATAAGTATCATTCGTGGAGTTTTTTTCAAAAAAGAATCATAATTTACGTTCTTGCATCTATCCCAAAAATTACTTTTAGAGCATAGAAATGAATTTTGCGATAACATGAAATCCGACGTACCGAGATTATTTTCGACTGATGAATTTCTTTTATCCTTAAGTGTTTTCACATAACTTACTTATTTAAACCCCAATTTACAAAATCGCGCTATCAATTTTTCGATAGCAACTCCACATGTGATGGAATCCACGAGGAACTTCCTTGAAACTCGAGAGTATTAGAAAATGAATATAGCTGGTTCCAAAGATATTCCAAAGATATGTTCACTCATGCATACATATTCTAATACTCTCGAGGAACCAACCCCCGCCACATGGCCGTAAATTAATCAAAACCCACATCCGATTCAACTCAGCTCATCTCCGCCATGGCCGCTTCTCTCTCCTCCGTCGCTCTCTCCTTCCAAACACCAAGTTGCCAACATGACCACCGTGCCGTCATCCCCCAGAAGCCTCTCCTCAGATGCTCTCTAAAGGCTGCAGAATTGCCGGACCCTCTTCACATTTGCCGGGTCTTGTCCAGGGTGCCGAGCGACCCTCTACCGCTTGTCGTCGTCGATGGCGGCGAGGACAAGGGCCGCCTCGAAAGAGAGAGGTTTGGCGGGTTGGTGGATCTAGACGGCGATGGGGGAGCGAGGCCGGCTGCCCAGGATCCCGAGGGGCGGTTATCCGACGTGTGGCGCGAGATCCACGGCCAGGACGACTGGGCGGGCATGCTCGACCCCATGGACCCGCTCCTGAGATCGGAGCTCATCCGGTACGGCGAGATGGCGCAGGCGTGCTACGACGCGTTCGACTTCGACCCCTTCTCCAAGTACTGCGGAAGCTGCAGGTCGAGTTGATTTCGACAGATATATATATATATATATATATATATATATATATATATATATATATATATATATATATATATATTTCTGCGTTGCCATTGATTTCATCTGCGTCTATTCCTAGAATGATAAGCGGAACATGACTGGTATAATTTCTCCGGCAGGTACGCGAAGCAGGAGTTTTTCGAGCGCTTGGACATGAAGGGCCACGTCGGGTACGACGTCACGCGGTACCTGTACGCGACGTCCAACATAAACCTGCCCAACTTCTTCAAGAAGTCGCGGTGGCCCAAGGTGTGGAGCAAGCACGCGAACTGGATCGGGTACGTGGCAGTCTCGGACGAAGAGACCACGCGGCGGCTGGGGAGGCGGGACGTAGCGGTCGCCTGGAGGGGGACGGTCACGAGGCTCGAGTGGGTGGCGGACCTGATGGACTACCTCGTGCCGGTGAGCTCGCAGAAGGTGCCGTGCCCGGACCCGGGGGTGAAGGCCGAGTCCGGTTTCTTGAGCCTGTACACGGACAAGGAGGACGACTGCAAGTTCACCAAGTACTCGGCTAGGGAACAAATCCTGACGGAAGTGAAGCGCCTGATCGAGAAGTACCCCGACGACGAGCTCAGCATCACCATGACGGGCCACAGCCTGGGGAGCGCACTGGCCATACTGAGCGCGTACGACGTCGCCGAGACGGGCATCAATGTGATGCGGGACAGCCGGGCCGTCCCGGTGTGCGTGTTCTCCTTCGCAGGGCCCCGGGTCGGGAACGCGCGGTTCAAGGAGAGGGCGGAGGCGCTCGGGGCGAAGGTGCTGAGGGTGGTGAACGCGCGCGATTTCGTGCCCAAGTCGCCGGGCCTGGTGTTCAACGAGCGGTCCCCGCGGGCGGTGATGAGGCTCGCGGCCGGGCTGCCGTGGAGCTACTCCCATGTGGGGGTGGAGCTGGAGCTGGACCACGAGCGCTCGCCCTTCCTCAAGCCGACCAGCGACCCCGCCTGCGCCCACAACCTGGAGGCTCACCTCCATCTGCTCGACGGGTACGTCGACTCCCTTGCCTCGGATAACTCCCGTCCGATTTGACTAACGGACGTTGCGTAAACAAAACACTTTCTTAGCATGATTGAGGATTCCACGTAAATCGAAACGGGGTCAAGGATCGTCTAGTCAAGTTCTACTAGTTGGGTTTGATTAAATGATAGTTTCTAACTAAGACTAAAAAGTTCGCTTTCATCCAACTCGGTGTGATCAATACTATATGATCAATAATAAATTAAGACAAAATCCGAGTCAATCAAACATATTACGAGGGCCACCATCCGATGGTTGTTTGTCATTGTCTTACAGGTGGAGGCGATAATGATATTATTAATCACGACAGGTTTAGCTCATCAAATTATAGCCAAACTAGTAGAAGAAAATTTTTGGAGGATCTCTTTGGTCATCGATCGAATCTGCCAAGAAAGTGTGACGGTCTCCCGTTGAAATCATTCGCCCGTATGAATTAATTTTCATGTATTATTCTAAATTTTGCGATGCGTGCATTTTTAAGTTTTTCTATCTAGAAACGTTCGTAACATGTCGACATCTATACGTAAATTCACAAATTATTTTTTATAATTTTTTTTGGAATTTGTACAATTTTTCAAAATTTGGCTAGAAAGAAAAACGATTCCTTTTCATTTTTTATGAGTTTGGTTCTTAAAAACAGTCGAAATACTGTGCATATCATCATCCTACCTTGGCAGATACTTGTTTAACATTAATGCTGATGTACGGAACAAAGTTTTTTATTATTATTATTATGAGTGTCACACGTTTGACTTACATGTGCTCAAGCAAGCAAATCGCGGTAGAGGCATAAAAAATTACTAAGCATGGTCCTCGTGACATGTACTTCCACAATAATCAATAATACATTAAAAGTGTCCTCAAAGAAAAATAATTAATCAATTAATTAACAAAGAGGTTACATATAAGATATGTTATGGACATCGAACACAAGTTTCGTATCGCGAAGCTGACACCGATTACTTGTGCATGTCTCGAAAAAACGTCATATTATTCATGCATTCAACGACGTCGCCAATGATTGAATATTAAAATGAGAAATTCGAAGGAAATCATTTCCGCGATGGTTCGAGAAACTCATATCGCAATGCTTCTTCGCATGGCGCTCGCAATTGCTTTTGTCTCCCTTAGAAGGAAGGCCCCGACGATGTCGCATTATTACCATCTATGTCTTAAATTATGATTAGAGATGCAATTTTGGGAATTCACTAATTAAATGCCTTTTTTAATTAATAATGTTTACTGATGATGAGATTTCAGGTACCACGGAAAAGGGCAGAGGTTCGTGCTAGCGAGCGGGAGAGATCCGGCGCTGGTGAACAAGGACGCCGACTTCCTGAAGGACCACCACCTGGTCCCGCCTTTCTGGAGGCAGGACCACAACAAGGGCCTGATCCGGAACCACGACGGCCGTTGGATGCAGCCCGAGCGCCCCAAGCCGGAGGATCACCCCGCTTACATGGACCATCGTGTGGAGCAGCTGGGCCTCCAATAAATGGTCACGCTTGATCGAAATAGAAGTGAAAATGTCGCACGCCAATTATGGAGTTTTTAAACGGATGGATCGTGTCGAGTTTGGAATGCCGGATATACAAAGCCCGAATCAAATTGACCCGTTTAACTCATATTTACCTATTTTCGTGTAATGCAGTAAGAGCGACCCGTGCGCTAGTCAATTCACGGCAAATCCATAGACATCCATATGAAAAACTCTTTTATAACATACTTTTTCTCAAAGAAAAGTAACAATAAAAATAATATATCCGAAAAATTTTAGAAAGTACGCAGGATTAGATATAAATTTCAAGAAGTTAGAAGTGGCGGCAAGGTGGTCGCTCGGTTGCAACTACTGAACAGTCGCATCGCCCAACTCTCTCCCTCTCTCTCGTACTTGAAATAATTAGTCGATTAAGAACAATTTTATTATTGACAATAATTTATATCTAAATATTTTCATGAACGATGGAAATATTTTTCATTCGTTTGTTTTTTAAACAATACAAGTGATTGTGTTTAGGAAAATATTGTTCAAATCATTCATTTTCAACGAAACAAAATGAATCAATATTTTTTTTTATGGTTAAAAGTGGGTGGAAAATGGATTTGTTCTAGACCAATTAACACCCAAGTGAGACCAGGCTTCTATGTTTTAGACCAAGTTCAATCTATGTAATGGAAGATTTTGTAACTATATGCAACCCAACCCAACCCAACATATTTGAATTAAAAAGTGGTTATAGCGTCCATATTGCCACTTCTAACACATCACCAGGATTGAGACACTATCCATTCATTTGTGAAGAATTGGTGGAGAACACTTGGTAAATGTAAGTACGAAAGGTCATGCATGTAAAGCCCCAATTGAAAGAGGGGCATCAAAAGGTCACTCTTGTCAATGAAGTAACTATAAAAGTCGTAATACATATTTACCTGACTAATTTCCTCCTCATCAACCCCTGCAGTCCTAAGCAGGACCTTAAAAAGACTCAAGAAAAAAATATGGGAAAGAGACTCCCCGATATGATGGAGGCTCGTTCTCATGTTCTCTCCGTATTCCCTCCCTTCAGAAAAGAAAAAGATTTGAACAGAATATGGGGCCTCTTAGGTGGCGAAGGTAAACATAACATCAACTTCAGTTAGTTATCTTCGGGTAGATAAATATAGTAACCCTTACGTCTGGGATGATAAGAGAGGAAGTCTCGACTTCCTGCAAGTCTGTTTGTGTTTTGCACAAGTCTATCAACCAACTGACAGACCTGTACCCCAGTTTGACAAGCTTGTATTCGCATAGTTGATTGGAGCATTAGGAGATTTTTAATTTGGAAACTTTCGAATTCAACCATATTTTTTTCTCTTTTTTTTTTAGACTTTCTTTGATATTCTTTTTCTCCTTAATGAAAATAAAAAAATGACTCCATGGAAACTTTCGGGAGATTAGGAAAAGAAATTGGTATTGCAATAGGGTAAAAGAACAAAAAAACACCGCCCGAAGCTCCGGCAAAAAATTAAAAGAAAAGAGAATTCAGTTGACAAAATATGATTCGTATTAAGATGCGTTTGTATCACTGAAAATTTCACGACAAAGAAAAATGATTTAGTGAAAACAAACTTAGAGATCTTAGGCAACACAGGCTATTTTGGTTTAGTCTTGTACCTTCCATCACTTAATTTCCCAAGCATGCATAATCTTCTGTTTTGAAATTCTAAAATATCGTCAAAGCACTAATTTGGTGCTGCCATTAATTAACAAAACCGTTTTCTCGTACTCCATTTGCGGGTGAACGAGTGTTTGCAAATGAATATCAATGTTCATGCAAAATTTAAGCATATGATTTGAGAAAATGACATGGCACGACAATATTCGTTGTACAGACCTTTAGTATAACAGTCATCATCGGGTTAATTTTCTTTTTTTGTCAGAATCATTTGATTAATTTTATTATGTCAAAACCTAAAAATTAAATTTCCTAAAAAATCAGCGCCGTCCATCTCAACTCCTTCCATCCTGCTCACCTTCCTTGCAGAGCTTGGCGCTCTGGCCGCGATCCTCACCTCGCTCGTGCCGCTACGCTTCTCGCTCTGCAAATCTCGCAAGCAACAGCAATGGAGGTCTCTCCCATCGCCGCCGTCTCCAAGGCGCATCTCTCGTCGCCTTCCTCAGGTCCTCCTGGATCGCGTGTATTTCTCATTTCGGTCTCGTTCGCGATCGCCGTAGTTCTTTTACCGCCACCGGCCCCCTTCTGTCGCGCATCATCGTCTTCCTTAGAAGCAGTCTTGTTCCCGTTTGAATCCGCTTGGAATTGGCGATTCTAGAACCCAGTAACGCGATCGAATGTAGTTTCTTGAACAGGCTACAGATTCGGAGGTGACGAATCGCGAAAACGATCGGGTTAAGCGTGAATTTTGCGTACCCTCAACTTGACCGATTACCCTTTTGTGGCGGGTTTAAGTTAAGCGTGTGTATGGAACCTGATTGGGGAATTACAGGTAACGAGTGCTTGGAACCGTGGTTAAAGAGAGGATGAGGTTGATCAGTACCTCACTCTGCCGCGGAAGAACGGAAATGAGGCGGCCGGTCAGGTCCAAGAACAGAAATTGCTCGAGTTTTGCTCGGCTGTTGTTGAATTCGGTATTATGGGGTCTCGTCGGTTTGGTCACTTATGTTCTTGCTATGTGCACCAAGTCTTGAGTTCATGAAAATAATTAAGGTGTCATGAGAGCGCGAATTTGATCTGTTAGTGTTCAGCAAGTATTTTGTATTGCATCCCTTTGTGAATTTGCTAATCCATCTTCAACGAACTTCCCATTGATTCCAGATACATTTACGCATGGAAGGATAAGATTTGCCAAACGGCCGCAAGTTCTGGTTTCTTCAACATCTGGAAGGAGCGCAAAGACTTTAGATGGTCGAGACGGTTCATCTATTCAAAAGCATCGTTGCGTAAAGGTCTGATTGATTACTGACCCACAGTTGCTATAACTGATTCTCTCTTTCAAAATCTTTCCACTTTTGTTGATGTGATGAGATGATCATATTTTCTCTTCCACCCACCTTACCCCCCTGCCCATTGGAAGTTGTAGGTTTTCTGCAGCCAGAAGAAAGAAATTCCTACCGTGTCAGCCGGGTATCTTCTTTTTGAAGGCTATCCATTTACTTATTCTGAAAGCATGCACCACTCTATATCACAGTAGAAAGTGGCTTCTGTTTTGCACTGCTGTTTTAAGTTGCCATATAAGTGATTCATGTATAGTCATGCTTAATTTTTCTGCTTCAGATTTTAGATGCATTTAATGCTTCTTGCTTTGTTTTTCATTGCAGAGCATCATGTGTGTATATACCATAGTAGAAAAAGGAAAATGTGAAGAGTTCTCCTAGGGCACTTGTTTAGGGTCATCAATTGTGCTTTGAAAATGTTAAAGAGTTCCCCCAGGGCACTTGTTTAGGATGTATCTGAACTTATATTGTTAAGGGCAATATCCTAGCGATGAAAAACTTTTAGGATAATCACAAAAGCATAATCTCTACTTTCCCCTTAATTAAACTTTGCACTCTCTAATTTCAAAACTTATATTTGTCACCTTCTGTTCAAGATTTACATTTTATGCCATGAAATCTCAAGGGAAAAATAGGGAAAACCACATATTATTTTGACGAAGGGTAAAGTGTGTAGCCTATAGCTTCATGTAAAATGAGTATTGACTTCACATGGTCTAAATGTCTTGTCCATGTCTAAGCAATTAATTTGATGTCAAAACGTGTAACTAATGTCGCTAGGTTCTACTAACAGCCAGCCAACGACGTAGTTCTCTTCACTTAGTAGCATTAGTTGGTGATTTTCACTGTATGGATTTGATTGGTTTTATTTCCCTTGTATCCTTCTACTTTCACTTTTTTAGATTTTATTGGAAGTATGTTGTTCCTGTTCCTTTGCACTATGTTTCTGAAGAAAAGATTGTGAAGAAGCAATTGAAAAGGAAGTGGTATCAGATGGATTGGAAATAGAGGAAGATAAAGCATATCTTCTCGCCTGTCTGTATGGGTGGAATGTCAGAGAAGGAAAATGAAACTAAACTACTAACATAACATTTATGGTGCCATTTAGTTTCATTTTAAAGTGTTCTTTGAGAAATTCGATTAAATTGCGTCTTTTTCTCTTTTTCTGTCCAAAGTTGGAGGGATTAAAATTCGCCCCACAGAAACATTTTACCCCCAAAATCAACTCCCGCAACTTCTTCTCCTCTTTCTAAATGGTGGAAAATCACTTTCGACCCTTTTAAGCCTTCCTCAAATTTCTTCTACCTATAATCCACCCTTCCCAAGCAAAGAACCAATTTTCATATCTTGTTTATCTATTTCAACTGCTACGGAAAAGCTTGATTGCTGATTACTTTATACTTGCTAGGTGCATGGATGATGTATATGATGCTTTGGCTAAACGCCTAGTCCCTACAGCAGCAGTTGCATCAAATCCTAATTCAAAGTAAGTTGAAGCTATTTGAACTGCGTAAAAACTTGCATAATTTATTACATTTTGTTCGTTGTTGGGTACAGTATAAATACCAATTGCTCAAGCCCTCATAATGATGTATATCGATCTCACTCGATCTGGTCATATTCAAGCTCTTCTTAACTTCCACCGCATTTCTCTTTTTGTACGTAATTATTCTATATGAAACACCATGGATTTACCCAAGTAGAACCTAGATCAATTTTGAGCGAACAAGTCTAGAGCTGCAAGGATACTTGATGATATCCCGATAAATAATGACAAGATGACTTTTATCCATGGATATAATGGACTGAGCTGTTTAAAGAGCGTCTCTTTCGCCATGTCAGGAACCTATTGTTCTTGAGGTTGAATCATTTTGTGGCTGAACACTGGCTACAGAAAGTCAATGTTTTTGTTAGAATTACTGCTGAGACTGGAGCTTCACCATCCCTGGAACCTTTCCTTCTCGATCTTAAATCATTTTGTGGCTGAACACTGCCTACAAGGAAAGTCAATGTTTTTGTCTGAATACTGCTGAGGTTGGAGCTTGCATGGTTTTCCTCATTATTAGTCAATCACTTCTGCATTGATGACCCCTCCCTCTCGTGTGCATCCTCTCATCCCTTTCTTGCTCGAACTAAGGGCAGGCGACTAATCCTGATAAATGTCCATGATCATCATTTATACAAGACCAAATTCGAACCTAGACACAATGGTTTATGATGTTCATCTACCATTTCCTTCAATGAATTTAATAACTTGAAAACTATGCTTTTAAAAAAAAAGAGAAATTCATGGGACACTTCCACTGGACTGAGTGCATAGCTTTGTATAAAGTTTTTATCATACCTGACCATGTCGATCATGCTTGTTCCAAATTTTGTGGAATAACTTAATTCAAGTATTGCAGGTATATTTTGGGTTTGGCTGGTCCTCCTGGTGCTGGAAAGTCCACTCTAGCATCAGAGGTAGTACAAAGAGTGAATTACTTATGGCCTCAAAAGGCTGCTTCCTTTGATTCCCAAGTGGAACCAGTGGATGTTGCATTAGTCCTTCCCATGGATGGCTTCCATTTGTATCGCTCTGAGCTAGATGCTATGGAGGTGAATGTTTTCTTTTTCTCTGTGATCTGCATGTGTAATTTTCCTATTTGAGAGGAATGATCGTTGTGGTCTTTTAGAAATCGTAACTTTCATAGATCGATAGAATTCTTTCTAATGGTTTGCTGTAAGATCCTGTCACAAAGCAATTTCTGGTGATGTGGTCGTAATTTAGGGGGTGGAACCTGCTGCATGGATTTTCTACCCGTCCCCGAACAAAAGTTGTAGTTGTTCTCATAAGTTAACCCTGTTCTTAAGTACAGGAGTTAAGCTGCCTGCATTTGTTTGATTAGGACTTTGAATGAGATGCTGGGTTTTGCATTTTGTGTTAGAGTTCGTTACCTTTTTTCCTCTTCTTAAATGAGAAGCGTCAACATGTAGCGGAAGATGTATAGAAAAGTTCAGCGATCACCTCTAGATGGAGGCAAGTCGAGCCTTTTGGTATTTTATAAGAAGCTAAAGTCCGGTAACCCCTTGTGCAAGTTTATGTACTAGTGATCTAACCCCACTCCAGCTATTCATCGGACCCTGCCCATTTACAGATTCTTTTAAGTGGTTTACTTAACCAACAGGTCTAAAGAGTCAAGCTAGCTTGCCCAATGATGAGCAAGCTAGAGGGTCCTATTGGCTGTCTATTCCACGTAAGCAATAAAACTTGAAAAGCCTCTTCCGAGCCGGTTGCATCTACGTTTGTGAAAGGAAAGAAGTGAAAAGGGGAATAAATATGAGAAATTGCTTTTGAAAATGTACATAATAGAGCAAATCCAGTAAGATGATGATGCACATGGCGGGTACGGGGAAAGACCTACTGTTAAAGTTATTCTGTGGATTGTGATGTATGAGCAACATTAGAAATACAACCAGTAGAGATAAAAAGCGAAAGTAGAAAAGGAAGTCAGAAATTGCTATTAGCAATCCTTAACTGGACAAGCATCAACCTCAATGCATGTATAAAGACTATGGCCCGTTTGGTGACAGTGATGGAATAGAATTTAATGTGATAGTTATTATGTTGTAATGTGGTAGAGATGTAAATCATGTAATAACTGTTACATTGTTTGGTTTAAGTAATATAATACCTGTTACACTGCATGGTTTCAGGAATGACATGAAAAATGGGGGGAAGAACCTTAGACTTTCCAAAATACCCTTAAAATCGGATTTAGAGGCAACATAATTATTATCACTTCAATAGTCCATCATTATTATTCTTGAGTTTAATATTCCATATGTATTGTTAGATGTATAATTTATTGTGTGCGATATTTGATTTTATTTTTGAGAATTTATTATTGATTAAAAACTAACGCTAAGCACATAACATATGATTATATTAAAGTACATATTAGATTATGGTAATTATCACTTTAATGATGAGTTGAATACCCTATATATTATTAAGATGCTGCAGTTTACTTTAAATATTTATCTATTATTTAATAATTAATTTATGATTATCATTTGTATTTAATTACATAATATGTGATTATACTAAGATAAAAATTATTCATTACATAATTAGTAGTATGATTGAAATATTTATTATAGGATATTTTGAGCATTGATTACTACAATTAGCAATCTAGATAATCTTTATATTATGAATAATATAATATATAATTTTGAAAATTAGATAATTGTACCTCATAGCGGGCGACTAACATATATCATATTATGATTAATTATTGATATTATAAATAATTTTCTATTGTCAAGTTAATGTGATTATTATTGCATCAATTATTCACTTATTATTTGATATGTTATACGTTAATCATATAATATTTGAATATGTAAAAAAATCATTGTATTTGGCGTTACCATTTTAGGAACAATATAAAGAAATTTAGTTATATTATGATTAGTATCTAAACTTGGTAGATTGAGTGGAAGAAAAGAGGTAGGGGTATTTTGAGAATAGCTATAAGAGACAGGTTGTTATAACTATTAGACAGAGGGGCCATGGAATAGCTGTAATATTATTCCTACAAGGAAATGCTACAATAGGCAGTCAATCTTTAATAGACCTGCAATGTAATAGTCATCACTGCAACTAATCGTGCATTAATTAGAAGATACACATGCAATGCAGTTTGATGGTACTTAATTATCCCGCTTTCAAGTTAGCCCCTTTTCTCTTAATGCAATATTTTGATGAATGTTTCCTACAACCTTTTGTTACACTCCGACGAGGACCATGGAAATACGTATTGTCTATTTTACCTATCATCCTGTGCATACCTCAACTCTGAACATTACTGATCCAATTTTTTGGTTTGTTGTTTGGATATTAGGACCCGGAGGAAGCGCATGCAAGAAGAGGAGGTGAGACTTTTGTAATTGTACTACCCTATTTGGGGACTTCTCCAATGTAACTTACAGAGCCTTTGTGTGATGTTTCAGCACCATGGACATTCAACCCTGAGCTGCTGCTTGCTTGTCTCAAAAACCTGAGGGATCAGGTGATTTGAGTTGTAAATTGCATCTACCAATGTATTTTTCTTTTTGTAAAATTTTCCATCCATATTCCACGAATTAGCTGCCCACTCCTCATTTGGCTTTTTAACCTAGTGTTGGCTCTTTCTGATTGTTTATGATGCTGAACAAAAAGTGTTTTTTAAAAGAACGAAAAAGAATAACCCGAGAAAACTGCTTGCTGTTTAAACTTTGTTGCTAAATTCTTGTTAATGTCTGAATTGAAATGCTTGAGATAGCAAGCCTTAATTTTGGTTTTTTTTTTTTTTTTTTGGGGGGGGGGGGGGGGGGGGGGTTGGAACCGCAAGGAGGTGTTTACAAGTTATTCCTTGCCATTAACGTGTTCTGTTTCTTTGCATCTATTTCAAGGGATCAGTTTATGCGCCATCCTTTGATCACTGCATTGGAGATCCAATAGAAGATGATATCTTTGTGAGCCTTCAGTAAGTAGTTGTTATATCTTCGCTATCAATTCATCTAGCTTTTGATATATAGATAATGAAATAAAATGAAGTAGGCAATCTTATTATGGTGCATAACAATTTATTGATATAGAAGGTTGCTAATTGTTTAATGGTGTGTAGTAGGGTCATGATTATGTTTCTAATTGTTTTAAACTAATAGATGGAAAACAATGCATTGAAACTCTATTAAAAAGCTTTGGTCAACTCCTAATAAACTTCTTTTTCGCTCTGTTGATTGTGAGACAAACCAAGAAGAACAGTTATCTCCTCTTCTTCTGTGCAGATTTCAAACTCATATTGTCTTTGTCTCAAGATGTCTCTAATTTTTCCATATGTTAGCATCACTTTTGTGAGAGATTGCGAATCTCTCTAAGTGTGTGCCAAAAAATGTTTAGAGAGGATTGTACGCTGGAATTGTTGGCTAGTCTTTTAATAAAAGATTGCATATGTTCCAAATGTCGGATTGCGAGAAATATAGTGTGCTACCCTGGTAAAGCAACTTCCATGTTTGTGGAAATTAGTGTATGTGGTTCAAGGGTAACACTCACCTGTTATGCAGGCACAAAGTGGTTATTGTTGAAGGCAATTATTTGTTGTTGGAAGAAGGGGTTTGGGAGGATCTGTCATCCTTTTTTGATGAGAAGTGGTATAACTTTCGGTTTTGCAGCCTTTCAGGCCCTTTATGAGATTGTGCACACTCTCACATTGAATTCAAGTCGAAGGCACCCATACTTATTTTATGCTCAGTTATAACGTTCTTATTTGGGAGATATGCCCGCCCACATGGTTCTTTGGTCCAGACAACCCTTGTGAAAGTCTAGTAGCTTTAGTCATATTTTGCATGATATGGCAAGATTTTAGGAACACAACAGAGTGGGATAGGGGACATAATGTTTGGTTAGATTGTTGCTCAAATCACTTGAGCTCTCTATGGATAGAGCATATATGCACTCATAAAACGTTAACCATCTTATTCAATATCTACCTATCAACTGATTCCTGATAAGCTTAAAATAATTCAGAAAAATGTGGCAAATATGCATCGTACACATTTTTGGTCTAAATCACAAAGCACAATTAAACATCACAAATCTATCAATGTGCAAAGTGTCTACAAATGCTGCATGTTTGATGGCATCTGTATACCTTCTTTCCTCTCTACCATAACAGCTATAAAGAATATCATGTCATGAGGTAGGAATTTCCATGAGTGAAGTTCATTATTCATCTTTTGCAATCTTTGCTCGTAATACTGACCTGAAAAACTAATATCATGGAGTAGCTATGATGTTGGTGCATACTTATAAAACACCAGGGTCTAATCCTTTGCCATTTGAACTCTGGTCCGGTTACATTAGAATGATCCACTTGCAGTCTTGCATTAGTGTGCGTATTTTTAGATGGTTATTATTGCTGCTTTGTTTGTGAATTGAGATCTCGTCTATGGATGCACTAGTTCAATTGACAGGCAGCTGATGAATAGCATCTTAGGAGAGAAGTTTAATGTTTGCAACTACTTTGTGATCTCATAATGTTATTTAAGCATTGTAATGCTTTCTGCGCAAGGTTTGTTGACGTTGACATTGACAAAGCCATGCAAAGAGTTCTAAAGAGGCATATTTCCACAGGTGGTTGCTTCTTCCAGAGTTCCAGTTGTTTTTTTTTGGTTATATATCTCTGTTGATTTCTTCTTTGATTGATCACTAACGGGAGAATTAGATTAGATATTGACATACTTTGGCTTTCTTTTATTTGCAGGAAAGGCTCCGGATGTTGCTAGATGGCGGGTATGCTGGTCTTCTCTTCTTCCAACTGAATAAATCCCTTAACCTCTTCATCATCCATTGGTTGAACGCTGAAAGTCATTTTGCAGATAGAATACAATGATCGACCCAATGCGGAACTTATAATGAAGTCAAAGAAGAATGCCGATTTGATAATCAAATCAATTGACTTCCAAATGTGAATTCTCTGTGTCTGCTTTTTCAAGGAATAAGAATCCCAAGGTCGGTCAGATTTCCAAACCCTTGGGATTTAAGTGATCTAGACCTAATGCCTAAGCTCTCTATTGAGTAATAATAAAGATAATACTGTGGTCCAGATGAAAGGATGCAACTAGTGCTTTTCTGGTGAATGCAGTCAGAAAAAGTCAATCAACTGAACTGTACAAAGCAGTCAGAGAGAGCATATCTAAAGTTTAGTTTAAGGAATTAACTCATAAATGGGCCAGAATATCGTATGTTTCCGGGGAGCGCACGAGAAGGATTAAACTTTGTTGACGCCATTAAGATGTATATGCGATCCATCAGGCAGTGTTACTGCACGATGAATTTTCAGTCTGTTTCGATGTTAATGAATGATGTTTGCAAATGTTTTAATTTGCTGTCCGTGCAGTCAAAACACTGTTCTGCTTGAGCCTTTTTTTGGGTCTAATTTGTATAGCGATTGGGCAATCTGTAAGGTTTGATATGGAGAGGGTTTGAACATTAACTACTTGGGATGTATAGCAAGAAAAAGAATAGACTTGTTGATTTCTTGTGGATGGTGAGCCAATTTAGGGCATCTGGGATGGGAGCTGAGTGCAATCTCTATCATCATTAGGTGTATGAAAACCACGTTGTCGGATGCGATGCATCTATGCCTGTGGTCCAGTGGCTGAGATAGATGTAAGGATAAGTGCAGCTGTCAAAATCTTCCGAACATGCTTTTTTTATCTTTAAAAAGGAATCAGCAAATTAGATTTTTACAAGTTTCTGGAGTTGTTGCAGCGTGTCTGATGATGTTTCGATTTTGGAATATAACTGATTCAAAGTGTCCTCGTCCCAACGACTTACATGAATATTCTGTTAAAAAAAATTGAAGTACTTAAAAAAAAAAAAAACTTACCTTATAGAATGAAAAAACGCAGAAAAGGGGAAGAGAACTAGAAAAAGGAGAAGAAGAGAGAGGAAGGGCATGGATGGAGGGCAAGGCTATTGCAGCCGCCACCGCTGCTGCCGGTTGCCTCGAGCGGGGGCAGACGGGGCTTTGCTTGGGTTGCCCAATGCAATCTCCACCTGAGAGTGACTCGGGTTTCGGAGATTGACTAGGTTGCTGGCTAGGGCTGTTCCACCTTCGTCGTACCTGGAGTTGATCTTACATGAGAATGACCCAAGTTAAGGGGGACTCGCTGTCGCCTAAGTTGCGTGATCCAAGGCAAGCTTGAGCTCAACTAGGCTAGATATTCGAATAGCTTGAGCTAAAATTTTAATACTAGATCGAGCTTGAGTAAAGTGTTGAGCATTAGATTTGCCAGTCGAGTTCGAGCTTGACACTTAATCGGCACAACTCGATTCAATTCCACCCTTACTTTTTTTGTTTACTCTTTTGCATTCATATACTTTATTTGTTTTGATATTTAAATGACTTCTTTGACTTTATGTATTAGTTGGTGGATGGATACCTTACGTGCTACCCCATGTGGTCAGAGATCGATCGTGACTGTGGCCGAAGTCAATGGCAAGAGCACATTGAAGAGGGTTCCAAAATGTAATTTTCCAAAGAAAGTGAACTGTGAAGAACAAATTGTGGTGTACGTAAATGACTGTTTACACGCGAGTTACGCTCAAGCATCCTATAAGAACTTGCGCTATTGTTCAATAAATTAATTGCTTTTGTGTTTTTCGATAACCATTATGATCCGAACAAGTAATTAAAAGATTTCCAACGCTGTGCATATAGACTTTTACATCAAAAAAATGCCGTGCTTGGTGATCCCGATTTTCAGATAGGATAAAATAGGATGAGAAATCATCTAGGACAATTAGGACAATCGTGCCGAAGATAGCAACAATGATTGAATGATCGCTGTTCACATCTACAGAGAGAGACAGAGAGAGAGAGAGAGAGAGAGAGAGAGAGAGAGTCATTAAGAATGGTGACCACACTATGATGGTTGCATTCTTCTTCTCCTCTCTTTTGGGCATTCATAATTTGAAGTGATCCGGATTTTCAAAAAAATTTTATGCTTGGTGATTCGGATCTTCAGATTGGATAGAATAAGATGAGAAATCATTTAGTGTGGAATGGTGACCATACTATGATGGTTGTATTCTTCTTCTCCTGTCTTCTGGACATTCGTAATTTGAAGTGATCCGGATTTTTAACGAAAAGTTATGTTTGGAGATTCAGATTTTCAGATCGGATAGAATAGGATGAGAAATCATCTAGGACGATCGTGGAAGACCGAAGATAGCAGGAATGGTTGAGCGATCATTGTTCGCGTCACAGTAGAGAGAGAAGAGGGAGAGGGTCATTAAGAATGGTGACCACACCCTGATGGTTGCATTCTTCTTCTCCTCTCTCCTAGACATACGTAATTTGAAGTGTTGGTTTGCTACTTTTATTTTCTTCTATATATGCAGAGGAATTCTTATCTAAACCCATCAGTTGATATTACTTACATCTGCCTAACCCTACAAATGATGGTGAGTTCGTTTTACCGAAATATTCATGCTGAAAGAAAATACTTTCCATAAAATATTTTCAAGGAAAGCAGATAGTTTTTATTTATTTGGTGGTATGCCTAAAAGCGTATTGAACTTTATGATAAAAGGTGAAGAGGCTTCTGAGCATTTCTGATAGGGGACTCGTCATGTTTGGGAAACCGATTTCCTTTATCTAGGGAATTCGTTTACCTGAATTTAAGTATGGGTGTTTTCTTTGACCCTAAAAGTTTTTCTTGACGAAGTATTCTCCACGAACCAAACACGCCAAAGTCCGAAGAACTAATTCGGAGAAAACTGTTTTTAGTGAAACAAATGCACGCTATCCCAAACTGATAAGTAAATCAACCTTAATTGTCTAATCACCTTGTATGTGTTGACGGGAGGATTATCACATCCAATAGGATTAATTGTGCGCTCAAAGAGTCCCGAATGCCATATCAAAAAGTATAAAAAGAACACTCTCCTCTTTCCTGTCATCCATTCTTTTCCCAGCTATGTCAATACTATAGTACCTCTAGGGGGAGAGACAGGCAAGTGCTAATCAATAATTACGATCATGTGGATCGTAAAAAGGGCAAGCAATGTAGGGTGCATTTTGCCCGGTTTTGCGAAAGATCTTCGGGGCCTCAAAATCCATATTGAACAAATGCAAATGGCGTTCGACAATTTTTTTTTGGAGTTATGGTGAAATACTGCATTTCCAAAGACCTTAGCCCAAGATAGATACGGAGATACTTTGAAATGGTGCATTTCCAGAATAAAAATAGAATTTTATTTTTTCCAATTTTAGCCTTACTATACTTTCATAATTACGAAAATGTCCTCGAAAATCCTAACGTTACTGGTGAAGGCTTTAGCCACCAGCGTGTAGCTGGTGAGCCGTTGGTGTACGAATGGCGAGCGACCACCACCCTCACATGAGGTCTCCCATTTAGCTCATTGGCGGTTGGCCGCCGTCCCATTTAGCTCACTGGCGGTTGGCCGCCGTCCCATTTAGCTCTCTGGTGGCTAAGTTTCGCCGAAAAGGCTTGCGAATTTAAAAATAAAAAAAAGAACTAGTAAAATTGTAAAAATCCTTTACAGAGTGTAGTTTTTTCCAAACAGCATTTAAGTCAAAGTTGCTTCTCAATGTAATTTTTAAATTACACTTTACCAAATACTATTTACAATTTGAAAAACCCCTTTCACCTAAAGTCTTGCATTTTCCAAACAACTTTCTCTCAAAGCCAAACCAAACGTAACAATAACATGGGAATTGCCAGCTACATCCTAGCCATTTGTGACTCACAACCCTTGATGTCTTCATAACAAGGGACCATTGGGTCCATAGTCATCGGTCAAATTTGTGATAATGTTCATTCACTAACTCTCTAATTGGCACATAGAAATAGATATTCCCCCTCTAAAATTTAAATCTTTTTTTCCTGGTCTTGGATTAAGTATGACCATAAATTTTGTCAAATAAAAAATATAATTCTTGAGAACCAAAAGAAAAACAGAAATTGAGTATGAGTAAATGCCCCAATAAAAGAGCACATGCTGATGTTCCCTCCTCCAACATGCCATCAAACATGTTCCCAGCTCTGTACCGTCCACAGCTAATTTCTATCCCACAAATTCAATTTATTAAAACCCAACATCAAATAAAGAATCTTGAAACTAACCACTAATACATTTAAAATAATTAAAATAATTAATCGGCAAAAGGAGAAATCATGGGAAACAAAGCACACTAGCTACAACAAAGCACGGTACATAGGTACATGTTATTGCTAGGCTAGCGCCACACAACATAGGTTTTACACTACGACAAAGCAAAGACAAAATCTGAGTCTTTGGACATACGAAAGAGTCATAAGTTTTTAGGGTTCATATTTGATGAAATTCGAAAACATATAACTCCAACTTTAACGTAATCACAAGACAACATAATGCAAAAAACACATTCAAATCACCACCTGCTCAATCCATCTGTGCTGTCTTTCAACCACCAGATCAAAGGAGCAGGCTGTGTCTCATCCACACTTTCTTTAGCTTCCGCTCTTGCTTTTTTCCATGGCTCTTGGAGCTGAATATTGCCGCCAAAAAAACCCAACCAAAAGAAAAAGAACATTCACACCAAATGACATAAATAGATATAAAGAAACAAAGAAATAGTGGTGCCTATATCGGTCAAATTGAATGCTCAACCGTTTATTATAAAACGACGCTACTTATCGTTTACATCCTAATTCTTAACGTAGAATTAAATGCTCCATAAATTGATAGAAAGATACTAACCGAGCCCAACTGCCTCGGTCCCTTTCATTATGCGGAGGCGCTTGCAAGATTCAACAAACATTCTGTAAAAGCCAAATGAAAAAATGGGTTCGTGAGTCTTTCATAAAATAAAAATGAGTTTGTGAAAAATGGAAAATGCTTACTCCCAGGGAACGTCCCCAACGAGCATCCAGTCACCATCTTTATCCTCATAGGTGGGAACGTAGTCAGAGCCATTCAGAAGATCCTTCAGCTTGCTCTCGCTCGTCAAATCCTTCACTCCTTGGGATTCACATCTTCCTTCAAACCAACCCATGAAAACACCACTTCCAATATTAAAACATTGGATCTCACGTTTAGCACTAGCATCGACATGAACATTTACACACCAATTACAATAGGAATTTTACATGGGTACTCAAAGATACTTTGTCAATGTATGTCTACAACCATTCAAATTGAATCCATGTATGTCAATCTTGATGAAATAAATATTAAACTATTCTGGTTTAGGATCAATTTCTCCGATGATCAATCGCATACTGACATGCATGCGAGTTTTGTTACCCCATCTTCTAGGTAAGCAGATTTCTGGCGGTAAAAAAATCGGAATGAGACATTTGAAGAATGCTAGGAAAGGTGAAGTAAGGGTTGTTTCGAAATTATGCAGCTAATGTACTTTCATGTCATTTTTCTTTGGGTGACAAGTGAGATTTTGTGCTGGCTTTTTGCTAAATTTTAGTTTAGGGTATTGAAGAATTATAGGCTTGGTGTTTCTGGAAGCAAATGTATAAGAAGAAACCCTTTTGAAAATGAATGTAATAATGAAATTTAATTGAGGATAATTAAGTACCGATGGTGAAGGAGCTGAACATCTTGCACAAGGCCTCAGACAGCTCTTGGTAGGTCCTGTACATCTTCAAGTCCACCTTACGCAGGTACGGCGCCCCGTCCATGCTCACCTTCACAAAGGAGGCTGCGCCACCGCCGCTCGCGTCCTCGGTGCTGCTCTTCTGCGCCGCCACCAGGTTCTTGCGGAACGATCGGACTGGTGGCCAACCCACCACCTGGGCCCTTGAAAGAGCGTGTGTACATGGTTTATTGTTATGAATGGATTTTCATCACAAGAAACAGTAAAATGGAATTCATGACTTGCTTGTACTTTCTCTGGAGCACTGTGCGATGTCAATCAGGAAGCGTGCATGACTGTGCAAGAAGATAGACATGGCTTCCCTCGTCTACAGTTATGTTGTAGTAAGGAAGAGATTTTTCAACAAGTTCTACCATTCTAGCGCTTCAATAATTTAAATAATGGGAACGGATAAATACTAAATTATCTGTATTTTATGCTTTTCAAATTTTACTATATGCTTAGTTACTGATCGAGAGACCAAATTTTGATCATGATTGAGATCTATATAACCTCACACTCTCTCTCTTTTATTACATCTTCATTCCCAAAAACTGAGAAATCCACTATTATCACTCGCAAACCTCCCCCAAAAATTTTAGAAAGAAAGGAAAAGAAAGAAGAAGAAGCAACACCGAGAGAGGAAAAGAAAAGCAGAAGCAAATCAAAGGGAAAGGAGAGACCAACACTCTTGAAAAGCCCTTGACACCAAAGGCAAAAAAGGAAAGAGCAAATGAAATCATGGTACATAAAGTAGATAATTTAACTTTAAGGAAATCACTAACTTAGCTGGAGGCTTGACAGGAATATCAGAAGTGGCGCAAGGCAAGAGGGTCTTCTTGTCCAGCTTGTTGGGCAACGAGTTGGTCTGGTCATTTGGATCAGAGCCTGATGATGATGGTGGTGGTGGTGGTGAACAGGAAGAGGAGAGATTGAGGTTGAGCTTCAAGTCCACCTCAGTCTCGGCATAGCCTCTCTTCCTTGCCCCCACCACCACTTGGTAATCTGGTCCTTGATCAGATCCGGATCCTCCTCCATTGTTGCCACCAGGCAACCCCAGCCTCAGCTCTGTCTCTCTCTCCTCTGCTTCTGCTTCTTCATGCTTCTTCTTTTGATCTCTCTCTTCGTTCTGCATCAGCTTCCCGCCCATCTTCAGTCCCACTTCCATCATTTCTCCTCTCTCTCTCGCTTTCTCTCTCTCTATGTGGTGCTTATATGGGTGCAGTTGCTCGGTGTTTCTTTTTTTATTGGTTGGTGTGCATGGTACCATGTGGACCGATACAATCTGAATCATTATTATGTAAGGATTGAAGTCTACGTGATCAACGGTCCAAATGAGTTTAATCCACGTGGTTTGTACCAGTATGCTTAAATTATTTTTATATGACTTATAAGCGTGAGCGTAAATGGCTCATGAAATACCTTGTAAACTCTATGAACCGGTTAAATCCAAATCTTTGACATATGCCGATATCGATCTAGAATTTGTATGCAGTTAGTAGGATTGGAATGGTTGAGCTAGAAATTTTCTGACACCCTTATCAATTGTGCTAATTTTCGGAGTTAATCTAGTGAATTGATATACTAAAATATCTTGATAGCCTATTATTGATGTCGAGGATAAATATGATCCACTTGTACAAAGAGGTTTATCGTCTACCATATCACTCAATGTATCGATATAGTAGAACGGTCTCAATATATCCAAAATTACTAAATGTGTGTTGTAGAGTGTTCATTGTAATAAATCATTCTAATTGTAAATTTATCAAATAACGAGATTAGAATTCGACTTTACAAGAAAAGAATTTTATCTTTAAAAGTGCTCCGAAACTTACTAGTTCTACAATCAAATTTTTTTTTTGTTCAAATGCAATTAAAGTTCAAATGACGAATTTTATACCTTTTTAATTAAAACAGGGTTATTGCACAAACAATGGATACTAATTAAGGCTTCGTTTGTTTCGCGGAAAATGTGAAACTTCTAGAAATTTTTTTTCGGAAAATCATTTTTAGGAAAATGATAATATTTTTTTATATTTCACTGAAACTTGAAAATAAACTGGAAAATATTTTTCATCTTTTGGTAAGGAAAATCTCATTTGGTACGAAATTGTTGAAATGAATGCCAACCGTTCTACGTGACACAGCCGTGCTGACGTAGACAAATTTTGTGAATTTTTAATAATTTTTATATTTTCTTTTCTTTTTCATTCTTCCTCCATCAGATATTAAGCCTTGGCGATGGCCAGAGAAGGAATAAGGAAAAAGAAAAAGAAAGAAAAATAAAATAAAAAAATTACTAAGAAATTGTAAAACTTATCTATGTTAATGCTAGTCATGTCACGTAAAATGGCCAATGTCCATATCAATAATTTTCGGGCCTAGCATCTCGGACATCGATGTCTAAGGAAAATGATTTTCGATTTTTGAAAGAAGAATCATTTTCCTGAATTATTAACCCTTTATTATATTTTCCGTGAGCATTTTCAATGTACACGACTTTTAGGAGGTAAAAGTGTATTTTCATCTAATTTTTTAGAGAGATCTCTCTTTTTCCCTTGATTTCTTTAACAAAAGTCCAAAAAATAAAGAAAATGGAGAAAAATAAATATACATAAGAAAGGAAACACAATTAAGTAAAGTTGAGAAAACCCAAATTACAAAAATCGGATATTCATTGTGTATTTGTAAGTGGTTAATTATGCAAAAAAAAAAGATTGGCATAGAAAAGATTTACAAAATTGTCGTTTAAATTTCGGTTAATCATTTCCTTTTATGAGTTGAGGACATTATATCTTTTTTTAATTGTTTTATATATATTATTGTCAATCAATCCTTTCTTACATTAATTAACCCTTTACATATATATAATGGGCAAGCAATTTTTGTCATCTGACATTTTTATCATTAAGGTCTTTCCCTTTTCATCTTCAATTTTTTCGTTCTTTTCCTTAAAATATTTTATTTAGTTCTGTTAAAATGGCTATATATTTATCAAATTTAAAACACTTTTATTTTTTTTTATAGTATCATTGGTATTTATATACTATTGGTATTTTAATTAACTAATTTTTTTCGCATTTTGTATTTTTTTCATATTTTACTGCACTTAAGGGTAAATTAGAGATTTTGTTATTGAGGTCTTTTCCCTTTTTATATTTAATATTTTTCATTCCTTTCCAATGGCTATATATATTTATAACAGTTAAATAGTTTTTTTCTTTTTTTTTTGGATAGTATCATTGATAATTATTATTTATACTAATTAGTATTTTAATTAACATAGTTTTCTTGTATTTTGTATTTTTTTCATATTTTTCTGCACTTATGGGTAAATTAGAGATCTCTGTTAATAAATGAGATAAAAATATATTTTTACCATTTAATTTACATTACATGTGCTGATAGAAAAAATAACAGAGAGTTAACGGCTGTAACAGAATAAAAGTTAATCGGAGTATCGTATAACAATTGAAGATTAAAGAACAAACATATCCTACTCCCAAAAAAGTTCAAGGGGAGTTTTATATAATATCCCCCTTTTTCTTTGTTCTTTTTAGCAAAAACTTTCTAGTTACTACCAATAATTTATAAAAGTAGAATTAGCAAGATTCAGCTTGCTCGTGCACTTTAACCAGATGAGTTATTAATAGTTCTTTTTCCCTTTTAAAAAGATTAATTTTAAACCAGACGCTATAGATATCAAACAGGTCTTTTGTTTTTGAGTCAACGTAGAAAAGAATATCGATGAAATATGATTAACAAAAGCCATGACTCGACCCGATCTCTTGGCAACTCTTAGCCAAGGTGGATTGTCTTGTGAAAATATAATGGGACTATTTCGATTTTGCCACTAGCTAATGTAATATACTCGAGCTAAAATCACTAGAAAACCTTAAAAATCAATGTTACCTTTTTATAGTGGAGACGAAAATGCATAAACTTTTGAACTCTTGTATTTATTGCATGAAATTTTATCTTGCTTTATTAGAACATTACCATAATCTCATTAAAAAAAATATCCCTTTTGCTAATATATTGGCTGTGGCTACTTATGGCCACTAATTTCTTGAAAAATAATAGCAAAAGTAACTTGTAATATATATCTCAAAAAAAATTGATTATCAATTCCAAAAGCTCCCGCTCGCACTCTCACCGACACCCATCAAGCACACCAACCCGGCCTCCATTGTTCCTCATCGCAAGGACCCAAATCAAAACCTAAGTTTTGATAAGTGGCTCGAGGCTAAAGAGCGGTCAATTTGATTAAATTCCTCAATTTCATGAATTAATTCCTCGTATTTAATGTTCATATGGTCCATGGTGGGAACAATCAATCACCACAGATGCTCATGTTTACGTACATCCATACAACCATGGCAGCTGATCATGGTGGTACGTACCTAACCTAACTTCTCATCCATTTTATTTAATGTTAGGGTTTGACCGCTCACTGATTTCGAGCCAAGGAATTTGAGGCCATGTTATGCTGTCCCGAAGCATCTGTCGATCAATAATTTGAGCTATGTGGTCCATGTGACGATTCCATTTGCAGGAACTTAGAGGCTATGTATAACAAATGTTTTCCAAATCCAAGTACAGAGCTGCTGATTCATGATCGGCAGAAGTTAGATTATTGAGAACCAAGCTAATTAGAAAGGCTTCCAAACAAATTAAAAGAAATTAATTTGAAATTTTCTGTATTGGGTCCCAAATGAACTTTCGATTCAAAGGACTCTTTACCGAACTAATTTACAAGTGACAGAGACTGAACACTTGTACGTACAGTCGGCGGATGTCGACATTAAGCACTTCATCGGGACACACACACACGCATATATATTTTCTTTACGATTAGGATTTATATTACAAAAACGGATGAAATCTTTTAGGTTTTATTTTGTTCATTTTTCATTGATTTATGACGTTTACATGCTCACTTTCTAGTATGCGTAAGAGAGCCGGTAATTTTGCAAATAAAATTTACGTTTACATGCTCAGTTTCTAGATTATTGATTTATGACTTGGACCTCACTTTCTAGTATACGTGAGGTCCAAGTCATGGGATTCTCGATAAAATGGGTTTTACCCATCCACAAGAGAAAAGGAGAATATAAGGGCACGCTTACAGAATTGAAAAGATGAAGAATATTTTCATTATCCACGAGACGAGGATAATTATATATAAATTGTTATCGATAATGAAGATATTTTTCATTAAAAATATTTCGTTTGTTTTGCAAAAATAAATAATTTTGAAAGCATTTTTCTTAAAAATGAATGCTCATATCTTTTGGAATAATAAATCAATGAAAAAAATACAAAAAATATTTTTATTACCGATTTTTTTTAATTTATTTGCTTTTATAAATGAGAAATTAAAAAGTAAAAGGAAGGGGGTTGGAAATGCGTGGGGAACCGCGGGTGGGCAATAGCATGTGGCGAGATTCACTCGATCGGGCCTTCCGTAAGAGCGGGGGACCCCACATGTGGACTTGGTGGTATTGGCCCATGTGCGCCGCTGCAGGGCGTCCCACTTTTCAACTAAAAATACCGAAATTCTATTTTATGCACCAATTTCATGAAAATCACGAATTATCGAATTTGAAAAATCGTCCAAAAAAGAGTTTTCGACTTGTTGTTTCAGCAGCCGTTTCAGTCCTAAACATTTCAATCTAGCTAATTTAGTTCCAGAGCCTTTGGAAGACTCGTCAATGCAGTTCTTCTAGTCAGTTCTGACTGGAAATTGCTAACGTGAGATCCAGCCGTCGTCAGTTGTCTCGATTCGGTCCTCCCCGATTGCCCAAGTAGGACAGCCGGTGTCCACATCAGAGATTTCCGATCAAAATTGGTTCAAACGACTTCATCAGTAAATCATCAAAAGATTTTGGGATTAAACTGGCCAAATTGAAAATTTTAAGATTAAATTGGACACTGTATAATAGATTTAGGATTTTTTGGACAATTATCCCGTCAAATTACACATCCCACTTTTATGCAATTTTTAATTCTCATATTCATTTCGTCCATAATACAAGAGAATCTCTGTGTCTCCCTGTCGACCCCCATCTATCACGATCTCCTAAGTATAATAAATGACCATAAGATTAAGTAATGCCATATTATACAATTAAACATTACACTAATGTAATTAATTCTTTTTTTCCCTTCTTTTCCCTTTTTTTTTCTTTGGTGAAAAATAATGATGCAATGATTATCCATCAATTGAGGCACGTTACTTTATTCACTGGGTCGGTGATCATTACTACTTAAAGATACACAACAACACAAATCATTAAGAACAGGAGTAGAACAAGAATCATTGTAAAGGGTCAGTTTGTTCCAAGTGGGTTCTGGTATTATAGCCCCTCCTCTTAAAAGAAGTTGGTCAAACTCAAAGAGGAATCTTGATGTTCTAGAACCTCTACAAACTAATCTAAAAGTTAATAGGTTGTTAGAATGAATGAATAATTCAAAATTCATATCTTGTAATTCTCTCAAATGTATATAAATATGGGATTGGCCTAAGATCAAAGGGCCAAAAGGATTGTAAAGAGAAGGTAAATGAGGATATTGTCAGCTCAACTAAAAGCGACTATTGGATCGAGGTTTTGGTTAATATTTAAGTATTCTAACGAGATGGTGATGGTGTTGACCGTGATCGATTAAAAATAAGGCAGAGGAGCATCTCCGAGCAACGGTGATAACTCATTTCCATGATGCCCAACTCATCAATCATGCATTTTGAAACTTTGCTCAATGCGACTAAATAATGTGATTGGCGGTATTATGCTACATTCGCCGGTAGGAAACTGTGTATTGGACGACGTCAATTTGTTCAGCTGTGTAAAATTGATATGTGGATTTTTCTATAAATTAATATTTCAAATAATTAAAAAATTTCGAATTGTCATTGTTATATGATGTAAGGTCATTTTATATATAACTAACAATATTATTATAATATCGAGGGAAATTAACAAAAATATTTTAAGGAAGTACTTTGTAGGTAGAGTTACAAAAAGAAATGTTAAGTTTTCAACAATTACTAACTCACAATGCTAGAACTTATTGATGAGCATCCTGAATTTGCAATTTGCAGTTTGCACTCTTAAGAATTTTGGAGCAAAAAAAAAAGAGACCCATTCGTGTACATCCTTCAGACAAGATGAGGACGCAAATCATGAGCATTTGAAACTCCAGGGTGTAAAATGTGGGTTTTCAAAACATCGAGATATCTTCACACGAAGCTTCAAAAAATAAGAATTTAGAATGTAATAGAATGAAAAAGTCGGGTCGAATTAGTAAATAGCCCCCAACATTCACACAATTATTAAAATTGAACTCGGATCCCTACCGAATGTCAAGTTCCACGTGAATCCATCAAATTTAGCAGGCAGCCCGAATTCATTTTAGTACGCGCACGAAAGTGGGACTCCGAGTGACATGTCGAGCATTTTTGCTCATCATGCACGGTCCTCGTCGTGATCATCGACACTGTCCATAGACAAGAAAAACGAGGACCAAGCGGGGGACGACGATAATGGCGGGGGGAGAAGCTCTTGGGGTCTTGGCATCTTCCTTTGCCCAACTACCTTCTTGCTAAGCCAGAACGGGGCCAACATACACCGTCGTCACGCTCGCATTTAACACCTCACACGGGTACCCGATAAGTTTGGGAAGTACTGATCATTTAATGTTTGCACCTCCCCCGTTCCCTTCCAATTTTTATCTTTTAGCTCGTCATGTTTCTACTTTACCATGAGGGCTATTGGACTTGCACCTCCATTCGCTGTCGTATCCTGTGCGGCGGGCGCATCCCGGCTCCGCCTTCCTCTCTCTCTCTCTCTCTCTGGTGAATTGTGTAGTGATGGACTCGACCCGGGGCTTGTCGACCATGTGTGACCTTCAGCCGCCCTAGATCGATGGTCCATTCTTAGAGTGGTGCTAGGAGGGAGGGAGTAGTAGCCGGCGGCACCGAGGTGGCCAAAACCTTATTACATTATATCGAGACAAAAGACGATATGTACAAATACAAATCTTTTCAAGATCAATTCCCTTGTTTGGCCACCTACTAGAGATTCGACTTGCATCTTATCTGATCCTCATTGGGTACTTCACGAAATCAGTGACCGCATCTCAAAATGAAAAGGGTTTATTTTAGAATTCGTTGTCCAGCAAAATCCAGTGCATGCCGAAACATGATTAGGTTAGACTGGACTGGCGAATGGACAGAGATCGACATTATATGGAGACTTATAACTGGAGTGTAGGTGATAGAATCTCTCGCACGTTCCTCCAGTAGCTCAAGCTGATCCCGCGGAGTGGTCTGAGGGGGAGACAAAGGCTAGGAGGGACCCTACATGTCATCGTTTGGTCTATACAAGGGAAAACGTGGGTGACTAGGATGAGCGTGTGTTGTGCTGGGCAAAAGAAAGATTTTGGTCTCTTGTGCAGCTATGGTGCGTTCAGCCCTTTGATCTGTCCAATTCCTCTTTCATTCTCTTGGATGCAAGAATGGTGAGCGCGTCGGTGTGGGCGAGTGCATTGAGTTATTAGTTGCATTTGTGGCACCTTTTTGGTGGGCACAGGAGGATGGGATTCCAAGACTTGTTTGTGTTGGTTTTATTGGGACCTTCGAAGGGGCAGTGGCACTTGCAAGAATGAGGAGTTTGCTTTATTGGCATAGAAATCAATCCTTGTATTGACATTACAGAAGAGAGAATAATTCAAGAGCAAGAGGGAAAAATTGCACTAGACCGACCTTGTGCACGTGCTTTGCTTCATGGGAAGAGGAAAGCTTTGATGCGTTTGTTCAATCGAGTGCCTCGACTTTTTGTTTTCAATATCCAATACCCGAGTTTTCTGAAAATTAGATTGATGTGAGGCTCTAGATATGTTGACCGCCGTGTCACGTGGTTTTTTTTTTTTTGGTGAGCTGGATCGTATACTTGGAAAACACTACAGTAACTTTCGACTTTTAATATCTAGCTAGACTTCGCTATGACTATTACCAAGACAAGACTTGGTAACGAGTATATAATAACACCTATTGTGCATACATTGTAAGAGAGTAGAATATATCATTAAAAGGTTTTCAATGGGTATGAAAAGTGGTCTTTCCTCACGACGTCACTTAATCAATGGGTGCCTTGAATCTAAAGAAGACTCATTAACAAAATCCTTTGTTGTTATGTCACGGAAATCGAGTGAATTCATATGGTTCCGATGCTACTACAATTACGTTATAATGAAAGGGTTTGATTCCATGAGCTTGTGGGGGAGAAAGTTTTCATTCTCTTTCTCTTTTGCAATTGAGATAGAGAGCTCTTGCCGGTCACCTCCAAAGCAAAGGCCGTTAAAGTATCACACATCGCATGTTTATGAATATACGACATTTTTCTATCAATAAATTTGAACCCTTTTTTTTAGGACTTTCTAATATGGTATCAAGACTTATCAGCCAATACGAAGTTTTCGATGATAATAAATAGGATTAATACCACAAAAAATTCCAAACCGATACATCTGTGATAAATTTACCCCAAATTATTTTTTTGATCACAAAAAACCCTAAACCGATACACTTGTGACAATTTTACCCCGCACTATTTTTTTGACCATAAAAAACCCCATACTGGTCTATTCGTGACAATTTTACCCCAAAACTAATTTTTTGGCCACCAAAAATCCTAAACTGGTACACCTGTGACAAATTTACCCTCCGTTAGTTTCCGTTAAATTTTACAGTCAAATTGTTAAATTTAATGACACGTGGCAATTGACATATGTACCTGTTTTGGGTTTTACCCCTTTGTTTGTCACGAGTTTATCAATTTGTGATTTTTTTTATATTAATATAATTTAAAAGACACTAACATAGGGTAAATTTGTCATAAGGGTACCAGTTTGGAGTTTTTAGTAGTTAAAAAATTAGTTCGGGGGTAAAATTGTCACAGGTGTACCAGTGTAGAGTTTTTTGTGGTCAAAGAAATAGTTTGGGTTAAAATTGTCGCAAGTGTACCGGTTTAAGGTTTTTTGTGATCAAAAAATAGTTCGGAATAAATTTGTCACAAGTGTACCAGTTTGGGGTTTTTTGTGGTCAAAAAAATAGTTCGGGATAAAATTGTCACAGGTGTACCAGTTTAAAGTTTTTCGTGATATTAACCCAAATAAATAAGGCCTTCAACAAATCATATAGATATCTTCTTTTCTTTCATGTATAGTCTTAATTTTCGTTGTAGTTCCGCTTTTCATATGATAATATTCTCGTTTAATGTCATGGCAACCGGGCCCATAACAACCTTTACCATGGCTTTTCCTAGTGTTGAGTCCACCTAATATTTCTAGGATGCGACAATTCTCTAAACATAGTCACATTTTTACCCTTCTCACTCAAAGGAGTCGTTGCACGCTATCGACATAAATGAACCCATCACACAACAATCGTGAGATCACGTGAGTCCCAAATCGAGATCAATCGGCGTGTCTGCGACTCCAAGTGCGTACGATCAATCTCCTTTTTGCTTGGCCCGAAAGAAGCCGGTGCAACAGTGGACGGATCCAAAATTTGCCCAATCAGAGCGCACGAGAATGCAGAGTCAAGTAAGAAAATAGAATCGAATCCAAAGTCAAGATGATTGAATTTTCGGATCCCCACACTCTCTAGGTTATTTAGACCGACAGCATGTCGATTCTAGCATTAATTATCAAAAATATCATTATCATTATTATTATTGTAGTTAAAAAAGAAATGTACTAAGGCGCCTACCGAAATATTAATCGCGCAAAGATTTATTCGCCCCCATCCAATCAGGGACACCCACGTGGGGCGGCCCCCGCCGCCAGCCCACACCGCACATGCCCTTTGCTCTCCCTCCCCCGACCAGATCCGACGCCCCTCGTCCCGCCCCGCACCCCTCAAACCCCATCGCAGCCGTCCGGCGCCGGTCCACCCGTATTCAATTCCGTCGGCTCCGCCTGTCCCCCCGCTGTCCCCTCCATGGACGGCACCGCGCCCGAACGCTGCCCCTCCATCCACCGGCAGCGCGATCTGTCCACCCGTCCCCACCGCCCCCTCCGCCACGGAGAAAAGATTCTTTCCCTTGGCGCGCCCCCGAGCAAAACAGTAATTATCGTCATCGCAGGAGTTGGGTCAACGCGATGACGTGGCGCGTCCGGATTGGAGGGGTCGGGTCGGGTCGGGCTCGTCTTTCGGGGGTCGTGTGGTGGAGTGGTGAGGTTCGTTCGGGGCACGGAGACGAGGGGAGAAGCGAGTAATGACCTCGAGACGGAGATCCATATCATCGATCATCGACTCCAGGCCTTTCCTATTTATACTTTGCATGAACAGACACCCCTCGTGCATCGAGCAGAAGGCAAGGGACTCATCAAGAACTCAGTGGGGGTGGTGTTTGAAGTTGGGGGGTTCTTCGTTCTCCAGCTTCATCGTCCGTAGCTTTTCGAGACGCATCGCGTCGCGGTCGAGCCGAGCGATATATATCGGGCAGATCGGGATGGAGAGGTCTAAGAACAGCGGGTATGGCGAGTGTGATCAGGCCAACCTGAAGGCCACTGAGCTGAGGCTAGGGCTTCCCGGGACCGAGGAGGAACCGCCGTTGAAGCTGGAGTCTCCCGCTTTCAATAGCAAGAAGAGGGCTTTAGCAGATGATGAGGGATCAGCCTCCAAGGGCAATCCCGGCTCCGGTGTCCCTCCCCCTTCAAAGTAAGCTCTACACGCATCATCTATACGTTCGACACTTAAAGATTTTGGTACGATATTTGAAACTTTGGCAAGATCGGTGATAGCGTTCGGTGTGTGTGGCTATTTTGCAGGGCGCCGATAGTTGGGTGGCCGCCTGTCCGGTCGTACAGGAAGAACATGGCGGCGACGAAGAAAGCCGAGGCAGCTGAGGGTGTCGCAGGGGCTGGCTACGTGAAGGTGAGCATGGACGGTGCTCCTTACCTCAGGAAGGTCGATCTCAAGACGTACAAGAGCTACCAGGACCTCATGGAATCTTTGGAAAATATGTTCAACATCGCCTTTGGTAAGAACCGCATATACATTTCGACATATATGCAGTAGACTTTTCATTTTTTTAAATTTGGTTACGATCTTACGATGTTCTAAATAAATTCGGTTATATATCGTTGTATTTCACAGGTGATTGCTCGGACAAGGGGTCTGATTATTCGCCCACCTATGAAGACAAAGATGGGGACTGGATGCTTGTTGGGGATGTTCCCTGGAAGTAAGTATTTTCTTTACATATCATCCTACCCTTTGTTCAATTGTTTCTTTTTTTAGGGTTTGGCATGGCTATTATGCTTATCAGAATGACAATATTGACTCATTTGAACTCTTCTTCAATTTGATGATGCAGTATGTTTACGTCCACGTGCAAGCGACTCAGAATCATGAGAGGTGGACCCAGAAGCAAGACATACATAACATAGCCATTGAAGCTTCTGTCGATTGTTTTCAAGGTTGCTGTTTAGATGACGCACGGAGAAGACATTAATAACTAGCTGAAACCAGGGAAGACCGAACCCAAAAGAGCGATTGTGGGCCGCGGAGATCTGAAACTGCCGTGCAATGGTTTCAGTCCACTTCGGCTTTTACAGATTTATTTTTACAAAGACACGTGTACAAGCTCTTGAGATTTGCAAACTGTACAAACATAGGGTACAGACGCACAGATCTAGTCAGATTCTTCTTGTCCAAATTTTCTTCTCAATAAAAGGAGAAAAAGCACTTTTCTAGACCGGAAAACTTCCGTTTATCTTGCATACTCCGCAGAGTGCAAAAGACATTCCTTAAAAAACGACTTAGACTTGTGCAATTATCGACGACCGTCCTTGCCAACTTGGTTTCCAATTGAAACTCCATATATTTTTTTTCCCTATGCTTGATGCGGCACGATTGTCCTTTTATTAAGATACGAATGTAAGAAAAGTTGAGTGCAAAATAAAATTGATTCAAAGTTTGGAACGATAGACCGCACGCTTAATTCAACCGTTGTGCACATGGCCAATGAATATAATTACTTCCGCAATTCAACCGTTGTGCACATAACCAATAAATATAATCACTTTCGCAATACGGAATGATGATGATTGTGCCAAAGTAATCATCGATCACGACATGTTCAGGTGCTTGCATATTGAAAAGTCGATTTAGTTTGCTCACTTTTACTCGAGTATTGTCCTATGTACGAAAAGTTGTTGGCGAGTTTCGTCAATCAATCTCTGTCGATCGACTCTTTCACCAATTCTTCGCAGCAAAATTGATTCCTTTGTTCTAGAACCCAATTTATCATAATTTAACAAGAGCAGTAACTCAAATTAAGTAGTCTGTTTTTATCTTTGACTCGCTATCTTTTGCTTCTCTCCAAATTTCTCTCTTTTCTTTTGCCCGGATGCATTTTCCATATGCAGATCAGCCCGTTTTCCATATCGGTCCCATCTACTATCTCCAAGTACGAGATGACAACACATGAGCACTCTATTTGTGCTCATCCAACCCCAAATCAAATCCTTTCAGCCATCTCTAGAAACCTTTTCCTTTCTCTTTCTTCCTTCTCTACCCCACGCCTCAGCCTCTAGGTTTTTTGCTTTACCATACCGACTCTACTGAAATATATATATATATATGAAAAAAACCCTCGACGCTCTGTCCTTGTTTTTCATTTTTCTGTCCTTGTTTGCACGTACAAAAATTTAGAGGACTCGAAAAATTACAAGACAATTCTCAAAAGGCTTTTGATTTGTAGAAAACTAAAACTAGAGTTACTTTTCAAAAACCAACGAGTCTCCACTCTCTCAAGACAAAACACAGGAAGATCCGACTTGGAGTAATGGACAATAAGGAGCAGTTGTACTCTACAGTCAGGTAGCAGCGTCGACGTTCTTGCTCCTAAACACGATGACCATTTCCACTCGATATCTATCAATCAAATGTGAACTATGAAGTAAAGATAAACAAAATCGAAGCTCTTAAACCCTTACGGATCTCTCTCTCTCTACTCTCTCTGCTCCTCCGCCGATGATCCCGGTGCCGCTGCTGACCTCCACTGCACTGGCGCCGCCGACGCCAACATAGGCCGTCGGCCTCTCTCTCTCTTTCTCCACACAATAGAAAAGAGACTTGTGTGCTTTGGATTTTTGAATGTGATATTGTTACCTATGCATGTTAATTTTGTGGGAATTTGACATAATGGTCTCTGAATTTTGGCTTAATATACAATACGATTACTAAACTTTTAATTTGTACAATATAGTTCCCGAACTTTGGCCTAATGTGCAATATCGTCCCTGAACTTTTAAATTATTCAATATGGTCTCTAAACTTTTTGTGCATGTTCAATTTAATCCATGGACAGCTATATGACAATTTTCAATGTTATCACTGAACTTGAATTATCGGAAGGATAATATCGAGCATTTTCATATAATTCGGAGACTAAATTGAACATATACCAAAAATTCAGGGACCGCATTGCACATTAGGGTAAAGTTCAAAGACTATAGTAAACAAACCAAAACTTCATGGATCATATTGCGCATTGAGTTAAAGTTCGGGACCTCTTCGTGTCATCATCCCTGATTTTGTTTGTCGCATGACATTCCAATAGCAACACAAAAACACCCGACCCATAAGGAAGAAGAAAAAAAAAAAGGGACCGAAGTCCAGATCCGATGGGCCGGACTTGACCCGAAACCGGCCCAATTGAGAAAGCCCGTTTTGCTCTCTCTCTCACTCTCATCGGAGACCTCGCGACATTTTCGGCGTCAGCTCGAGCAACAATCCCCCGTCCTTTCTCTCTCTCTCGCTTCGTCGTCGTCGTCTTCGCTCGGCGCGGTGACTGGAAGCTTCCTCCGACAATGCTCGCTCGCCTGGCCACGAAGCGCCTCCATGAGATCCGCCAGGTCCTCCTCCGTCAATCCCCTCAGGTTCCTCCTCCTCCCGATTCCCTTTCCCGTCTTTTCTTCTAGACGAAATCCCTCCCGATTCCGCCGCTGATCGATGTTCCGTTCTCCGTCACTGTGGTTTCTCGTCAGGTTTCTCGGCCGTTCTCGACTGCTCTGAACTACGTGAGTTGATGACCGACGTGTTTTTTGAGGTTTTCTTTTCCTTTTTCTTTGTGTTTGTTTGAGTCGATTCGGTGAGCGGTTGGGACTGTGGGGCTGATGAGTCGGGATGTTTTTCGGGCGCGTGATGCAGCACCTCGATTCGCCGGATAACAATCCGGACCTGCCGTGGGAGTTCTCGGATGCCAATAAGAAGAAGGTAGCTCCGATTACCTTCAGCTTGTGGATTGTCCCGATCAATTCCCTTGCTTCTTTGTGTTAGACCGGATGAAGTTAGTGTGCAGGTGGACCCAACTTGAGTTCCTGTTCCTTTTGCTATATTTTTTATCAGTCTTTTTTAGTATGGGAGTGGGCTGTTAGATAATATGGTTTAAAATCTTCATTACTTTGGTCAAATCTTGAAGAAATGAGAGGAATTTCCTGTTGGGGGAGAATGGAGCGAGTCTTATCGTAACATCAGAGATTTAGGATACATTGTTTCGTGTGGCCGTGTTGGGGTTCCCGGTCCTTGAGCTATGGGCTTATTGAAGACTTCATATGCATATTGGCATGAGGTGCCAATAATGCATGGAACCTGCAATTCGCTACTTCTACTAGATTCTGCGTCCGGTTGTATCTTGTGGGTACCTCTGACACGAAATTCTAAGTTCCATGTGCTTGACATATATGACCTAATTTATGCTTAGAACTGTCGAACTTCTGGCAATAAGCTTTAATAGGACAAGTGGTGATTCTTGGACTATGTGGAAAATAGAATGCATTAGCGTCCTTTATACTAGTCTTTGTTGTACTGCATCTTCGTGGGAAAGCCATTGCGATACAACGTCAAGTGTGAAAGTTTGCAACCTTGAATCTTCCTCTGATGCTTCTGTTTATAACTGATTATTCAGAAAAAAAGACGGCATTATATAACTGGATGAATGTAATTGGAGGGGCTTTGCTCCTTATGCCTTCTCTGTTGATGCAATTCCTATAGGCCTATGTCATCATACGTAGTTCATTGGTGTTTCCATTTGAAATTTGGGGAGGCAAGGGAGTTGGAGCATTTTTGTGCTGCCCGCGTAATTATTTAGGCCTAACAATAAGAATGAAGAACTGTGTACTTTTCCACTAGTTTCCATTTCAAAGCAAGTGCCATTGTAGATCTTCTTTTGCGACATAGAGATGTTAATATTGCCAGCTATAGCATTGCCTTTCTCCAATTACCATTTGGATTGGCTCACCCAATAATCTTGATGGATGTTGAGCCTTTTTCTTTTCTGAGGTTCGTTTCTTGCTAATAATTATTCCTTGAATGGCCATAAATGATTCGTAACTTGTAATGATCCATTGGGATGCCATCAATATATCTTTATATTCATTTTCTTAGATTCTTCGCTGATTGGAGTCCAAAATTCGCCCATGCATCTGTAGGTTAAGGAGATATTGTCTCACTACCCATCTAATTACAAGCAATCAGCAGTTATCCCTCTGCTTGATCTTGCACAACAGCAGCATGGAGGGTGGCTTCCAGTTTCAGCAATGAATGCGGTATGCTATCATTGATTCACAAAATGTCTACATACATGTATTCTTTATGATTTTCACCTAAAGGAGAGTCAATTTGGTCGCTCTTTTGAGAGGTAAGACTATATTTGACATCGTGTCATGTGTATGTGTCTGCTAATATCCCTAGAGTGATGAGTTCAATCTATCAGAAATAAAAAATCCCTAAAGTGATGAGTTCATGAGATGTGTCTTTATGCACATAGCTTTCTTTTACACCTGTATCTTTTTTTTGTGATACGATCTTGAGATTTTTTTTTCACGCTTCTCTTTTTTTATACCATGATCTTGAGATTCTTGTTTTCATGATCATGGTAAGCTAAAGACATCAGTAGGATTTGTAATACAAGTATCAAGATTGTAGAATTCAAACCATGATGTTTCTTTTTCTCTTAGATTTTAGACTGTCATGCATTGAATGTTGTGTTATACAATCTAGTTGGAACAAGAGGTGAAAGGCAATCACCACGGGAAGCAAATATCACATTCCAGTTCTGTATTTTACTGAAAATTCTGGGTTCTGCTTGTCAAACTTGAAGGTCATGTGCTTAGATGCATAATAGGACGCCATCTTACTTATTTTCAACTATGTTTATTATTTAACTTGTTTTTTTTTTGGCCGTGGAGGTAAAGTTCAAAGTTTGGAAGTTTCTCAAGTAAAAGTAAGGGCTCATATTTCTTCAAAAAGTAATCCATGAAGTTAACTCCTCCAAGTCCAGTCCCTTTTGATGATATGGACTTGGCAGAATGTTCGAACTTTTTTTTCTCAAACTCAATTTTGGAAAATGTTGATTATGTTGTATATACTTTTTTTGAATGTCAATTATTGTCAGGACTATATGCTTCTGTAAAATCCATAAATCTTAATGTCCGTTAATCATTTGTTTATGCGTGTGTCGCTACATTGGTAGTTTGTTTGGTGCGTCTCCTGTTGTCTGGTCTATGGGTGTTTAGATGATTCATACCAGATCTGGATAGCCACCATCTAATTTAATTTATACCCTTACACATAAAAAGGTTTAAAAATAGCACAGTTTCCTTGATGTGCCTTGATCAATAAGCGTACACATTGGTGAAGCATAGTAATGAAGATTACAAGTTCACCCAGAATTTGAAGATCTCTAAACAATCAAGTTGCAACTATCAATAGTCAGTACAGTTCAACCCATGATATTTTAGGATGTTTTTGGGCTGGCAAGGATCCACAAAAGAATGCCTATCCGTTGTAAAAAGAAAAGCTGTGCTGGCTTGTTTAACATTCTTGTGTATATGTTTTGAAGTCTTAGCAGTTAGCAAGGATGTACTAACTATCAAGGCAGTTTCTCTTATACAAACATGTGCTTGTCAGTAGAAGTAACTACGAGTTCCCCTTTGTTTTTCCTTGTATTTGTTGATCTTTCCGGTTCTCATTTCATTTTTGTGATGTGTACCTTTGGGCCTCAATCTCGTTGGCCAAAGATTAGGTTGTAAAATTTTTGAACTGATGTGTGTTGTGCTATTGCTTAGTTGACATTCATGCTGTAGCCTACCGCATTAAGTTGTTTGACTAAGTCAAGAGAAGTGCTTGAAGGAAATGTTTTTCTGAGAAGAAGGAAACTGCTTTTATGCTTTTAGCTCTGTCACGTGGAAAGGTATTTGATGTTTAGTTGTCTAGTATGCCAAAATCTCTTGCTGGAAGCATCTTCTTGAGTATGAATAGTTGAACACTGCATCTGTTTATGGCATACATAACCTGAAGCAAGAATTTTTCCTATATACACAGTGGAGTAAGTGTACAACTGCACTGAGAAAAGGCATAAACCTCTTTATACAGCATCTGTGGGGTCTTCTGTGTTTCCAGTAGAAGTAGCAAACAAGTACCCAACTTGTTTCTGCCAATATAAAAAAAGAAGAAGAAAAAATGCTAACATTCACACACACCAGTGCTCAAGTCACTTGCGAGAGAGGGTCATGAGATCCTACCGATCCCTGCTTATTTCCAAAAGCTTGCATAGTGTTCTTTATTGTGCTTAGTTGCCTTATCTCATCCTTGCTCTCTAACCCCTAAAATTTTATGTGCCCCGGTGTTTGGTTCAGCATATACGAACTTTAGCTATCAAGTCTCTCTCTTGTTATGCAGTTACTTGACAGTCTTGGCCACGTCTAATCATACAGATTTAATGCTTTAATGCTCATGGAAAAACATGATTTATGTTTGATTACGTACCTATGAAAATTATACTGGTCAGATAAGTTTATTATGAATATGTTTTATTGGTTCAGGTTGCTAAGGTCATAGAAGTTGCTCCTATCCGTGTGTATGAAGTTGCAACCTTTTATTCAATGTTTAACCGGACAAAGGTGAGAAGCAAAATCCATGTGTGCCCTTGAAATCACAACTCACCAATACATCATCTTATTTTACGCTGTTGTAGGTGGGCAAGTACCACCTGTTGGTCTGTGGCACGACCCCTTGCATGATTCGTGGCTCACGTGAAATTGAATCAGCCTTACTGAAACATTTGGGAGTGAAGCGCAATGGCAAGTCTTATGCAATGCCGTGATATTCTACTAAATATAGCAAACAATCATTTATTTGATGCCATAATAATATCAAGAAACCAACAACTTCCCTGTTTTCTTGATGCGCAGAAGTGACCAAGGATGGTTTATTCTCTGTTGGGGAAATGGAATGCATGGTCAGTATATGTTTACTTCTTTACTGATTTCACCTGTATCTTATGGAGAATTATATATAAGTCTGGTATCAGTTTTCTATTCAAAGAATAGCGCTCTCACCAGCTTGTATTTTTCTTGATGAGTTATGTTGCTTATATGCAGTTGAAGATTAAAAGAATAAATTGTTTGATTTGCTTTTTGGGCAGGGTTGTTGTGTTAATGCTCCCATGATAACTGTTGCTGATTACTCTAACGGATCGGAAGGATATACTTACAATTATTATGTAGGTCCACTGTAGTTTTCATTTGCTCAAGTAATTTGAACGCTTGAGCAAGTGTTCCTCATGTTACCACTTTGTTATATCGCATTTTGCAGGAAGACGTCACTCCTGAGCGCGTGGTTGAGATAGTCGAGCTGTTGAGAAGAGGGGAGAAGCTACCGGTAAGAGATTCACTTTTTTCTTTAACTTGCTCTTAGGTTCTGCATCTTGTCTACCTTTGTATGGTTATAGTGGAATAATTTACCAATGGCGTGTCCCTGGATATTCTAATCTCTCATTTGTTTTTTTTTTTGTCACAGCCGGGCACTCAAAATCCGAAGCGCATCAAGTGTGGACCAGAAGGAGGGAACACGACTTTGTCAAGCGAGCCAAAACCTCCTCCGTGCCGGGACCTTGATGCATGCTAAATCTGCTGCAATTTGTTCTCTCAACAATAATGCAAGGCCAAAATGTTGTTAGGGCCCCTTTGTTCCCCTCGTTGATTTTGCTTTACTCTCATGAGTGTATGGCGCACCAGAACTGTTTCCGGTTTACGTATTATTTCATGGAGTCGCATCTCCTTCCGAGATAGTACTGTTTTGCTGATGTGAGATGATAGAAGGACGGTAATTTCCTTTCGGACTTGCTTTCCACATGCTCGACATACGAAGGCGATCCCCAATTACGCTCGACATTGCGAATCGGCAATATATGTAGCCTCGGTGGAAGATGTTGACGTAAAAGCCACATTATCCAGCACCAAAGGGAAAGAACATTGTTCATTTAAGGGGGGAAAATTATCAAAACAGTTATAAATCTATTATAATTGTTTCAATTAGTTCTAAATCTATTATAATTTTTATATCTTTTTCTTTTTGTGTCAATTTAGTTCTCAATTTTTTGCATTTATGTCAAGTCTACTCGCTCAGCCAGTTTTGGTAGACCGGTGATGACAAGGATGCTAGCCGTTCGGCCAACGATGATGTGGTAATTTTAAAATATATTTTTATTTTTTCTTCTCTTTTCCTTTTCTTTCTTTTCTTTCCTTTTTTTTTTGTCCATCCATCTTCAATCTCTAGCCAATCATCGGTCCAGTGATTAGCCAAAGGTGAGAACTAGCAAGGTCAGCCCTGCCAATCGTCAAGCTCAATCTCGTTAGTGGCTGGCGAGGCTCGACCTCCCTTGTGACGGCGAGGCTCGAACTCGCCGACTAGCGAGGTCAGCCTTGCTAGTGGCTAGAAAAGAAAAAATAAAAAATAATTCTAAAGAAATGCAAATCAATTTACAATAGCATGATCAAAGGAGGTTTATAGGATACGAGCATCTTCTCCTTTTCACATACATTCGATTCTTCTTTCTTGCCTAGGGAAAAAGAGTTGCCATTTCCTTGGAAACGTTTTCTACCTTTGCATTTCACATTGAAGTCCATCAAAGGTAGCCCAACATGTGGACTTGTCATATATCTTAGTAATCTAATCATCCCACACAAGAAACTATCCCAACGATCCACTTATTCAAAACAGAAAGCCTTTTTGCGAGACGTAAGGTACTGCACAAACGCATCTAAATTCAAATCCATATGTGGCCGCAAACTTACAACACAAATCATCACAAAATCACCCCATGTGTGCGTCCACCTTAATACATGGTCTAGAGACAGAATCGTGATCTATGATGATGCACCTAATCATGAGTTTTTAACATAGTAATGTCCCGTGTCTGTACATCCTTTTAACGGGCCAAGGCAGCCAGATTCCATAAAGTTTAAATGTTCCCTCCAGCCTACTAGATGCTCTACACAAAAGCCTTAGTTCCCAGTCTCACCAAATAGTATCCACCGCACAAAAATTGATGGCCCACGTCACACAGATGAGTTGAAAGGATATCGATATCACAATCTGGTTGAATTTCATCTTGCAGAGTTAGAAAGTGAAAAGCATCATAATTACATTATATAAAGGGAGAACTATTTTTCCAGCTCTTGAGGATATGATTATCAGCCTTCAGTCCTCTGGTCAATCAGAGTTAGTGTTGCCCCCGCGCAATCATGAATCAGAGGAAGTGTCTAAAGCTCCGTATATTGAAATATAGAGAAGTAAAGTTGGGTCCTCCAGTCTACCGAACACTCTATTGTTGAATCTTTCCAGTACCGGATTGAAGATTTGATTGTACCTTGCTCTGAAAATGAGCTTCCAGCCTGCACGTCAAGTAAATCACTTCATCTGACATAAAGGTTGACGAAAAACATAGAAAAAGAGGACTGTAGTAGTTTACCTTGTTGCACATTTGTAGTATATCGTCTCTGGGGAATTGTAGGTGCGTGCATTTAAAAACATCCTTTTGACATCTGCAATGAACATCTCGAGTGTAACATAATATTGCTCTGAATCAACCCTCTTGCTCATTGTCTTTAAATCTGCAAAACCACGATAATTTGTGAAACTATTGCGGCTCAATAAGTATATGCATGAACAATTTTCATATGCCGCAGTGGAGAGCACGAGGAAAATACTTGAATTTGCACTTCCCATGAAAGTTTGACAGCATTATGTCTAAGCTGAATTTTCTTAAATCTGATGAAATGGCAGGCTGGCAGAACCTTGCTCTAGCAGCTGCGGATGTTGGACTAATTCCAGTTAGGTCCAACCCATAAACTAAACTACAATTGCATAAGGGAAAAAATTCATGACAAATTTGTGAGGCTAGAACTACCCTGCCCGGACAAGATTGGATCTTAGGCGATTTCCTCTACCCAGTTCTTCAGCATAGACAACACCCCTCTGGGAACCCCAATCCCGGATGCACATCCTAGGTCAGGTGCTTTAGTGATGGGGATTGTCAAGGTGCGCTGTGTAGATAACAGAGCATGGAAACAAACATTGCAGCCTCAAATGATGATCCATCATGGCAGAGGGCAAAGTAGCCACTGCTACCATGCCCCTGCCCACTTGTTTCTCGAAAAGAGATGGGAAAGCGGCTCAATACATCTAGCTTCGTTCAAGCAATGGATTCTGGCCAATTGACTTTGCCACTAACTTTGCAATAACGAGCAAAATGGGCAAGTTGCTTGAACAGAAAAATCAATAATTGCCCAGCTTATCATCATTGAAGCTATCTAGCAGGACAATTGCAAGAGGAAGAAAAACGAACACCTCAATGTAATGTAGAAGAGTGGAAAAGGAAAAGCAAGAGGAATTATACTTAAAAGTCTAGCCCAAGGTCTAGTATAGGATTGACTAATAGTAAGTAAAATCCCGGGCATTGTCATTATGTTGAATTACGCTGCAGGTGGTTTGACTACTATAACACTTGAGACAATTTTATTTCTTTTTCATGAAAACAAGCTTTTTTTTCCTGGATTCGACTAGTGGTAACACTTCACATCAGCCTAGACAACACTTTGGTGCTATATTTAGCCTCCTAGACAACATGTTCCAACACATGTTGCAACAAAAAACCAAAGAGCTGTACCCCACATGTACCACATTTGTAGCCAGTGTAATACCATGCTCCTCTACTCATAACTCGACCTTTAGTGTACTGTGCATCATGCTTCAGGTAACTCTGCGCCCCTAAAACTATATATGCTTTGTGTATGAACTGGCAGAACAGACCAGGAATATGACTCAGCCCTGCCAAAAAGCTAATGCATGCATTTGGGCAACCGGACAAGAAGCAGTTCCAATCTATGCACCATAAAAAGAATGAACACAAATATCATGACGTCTATCGCCATGCACTACTGTTACGTGAAGGCTAATTGCTTAGCGAGTATCCAGTTCCATCCTGCTCACAAGTGAATAGAATTGGCGAGACATCCCCATCAAATGCAATTCCGGCGTCTCATACACTATAAGCAGTAGTAGAATTCTCAATTTTAGCTTATGCATGCCATCATGAGCATACAAGAGATTGTATGTATGGACATTAAATGCAAGTTCAGGTAAGGAAATACATTTATCAAAACATAAGTTAATAGCTTATCCAGGTTCTCACCCATAGGATCTTTAATTATGTCATAGTAATCTGGGACCTCACGAGCATCAACCGGTTCCTTGAATGGCCAGGCATCAACATGGTCATGCATTGCCTGTTTTTCATAAGATATGTTAAAGATAACTACAACACCAACACCACCAGCAAGGCAAGATGATGGTCGATGAGATTTATGAAATATGCACACTGACAGCTGACCAGTTTACAGAGTGGTGCCATGAAGCAAACTGATAGAAAAAACAAAGAAAGCTCACTACTTGCCTTCAGAAGTTGGCGCATAAAGAAAGTCAACCGCTTTTGATCACTCAATCCTCTAAACCTAGAATGGCCCCACTGATCAGGTGTCCACCCGGCCTCCCCTAGAATCAGATGCACCACAAAATTAGTATCCCGAAATGCTCATCTAACAATCTGAGCATAAAACATCTTCAAAAAAATGACTCAAGCTGAATAAATCATCGAATGAATAAATAAATTAAGCATCTTTGTCGACTGATGTTGTATATGGTAATAATCAAAGTGAACATCAAACAGAAATCTTCTACAAGGCAGTTCACTGTTCAGCATGTGGAATTTGGTAAAAAGAGTATTTAATTTCATCCATGACAGTATGGCACTAGTAAACTCGTATGAATATTTGGTGGGAGAGGCTCTCGCATTCAGGAGTTTCTGTAATTCTTCTTCCACTGCTAATTCATTCATTTCCTAAACCACGTGTATACGGGAGTTTCTTTAATTCCTTAAACCTCTCTTACTTTAAAATCCATATTCTCATTTACAGTGACCAAACAGATTTTGAGATGGCCGTAAAGGGGAATAAAAATATAGTTTTAGAAGTTTATTACTAAACACCTGGCTGTACCCATGATAATGGGAAAAAGCAAACGATTCCCCATTATAGATATCATCTTATTATAGGAAAAAAATTGACATGCCAAATTACATCAGGTGAGAACTATTGAATCTCATCAAGACAAACAGTACCAAAACATATAATGCAAGTCATTCAAGTTTTCAGCTCATGAACCAACCTACCACGTCAAAAATGATTGATGAAAATGAAAGGATGATAAGTGTGAGGAAATGAGCCAACTGGAAAGTCATTAAAAACTCAAGGAACTCACTCAAGCCAGCGATTTCCTCAACTTTGATGGATTTTTGGGGAACCCCTGCATCTTTCTAAGGAAAGAACTTTTTTTATCAGAATCAAGTTCAGAAAGATATACAATGCACAAAAATTTTAGCCGAACTAAGAGAACAAAAGAAAAGATGCAGACACTAGGAAAAGGCTTTATCACTATCAACCTGGATACTATGAAACAAGGAAGGAAAGCAAAGAAAGTGAATTAAGACTTCCAATTTAAAGTGACCAGACTAGCCATGATAGGCGTGATTACTTTCCAAAGCTGGATACTTGACTACTAGAGATGGGAAGCAGCTACAGGATTTGGTTTTTAAAGATTCATCTGATTGCAACTGCAATCACTATGTTGCAGTTTCATGTTAAAACTCCTCCACCTCATACATCTAAGGTATCGAGAATCTTCTTTTCCATGCTTAGAAGTTTATCGAAGAAAGTGAATACATTGAGCATTATGGGGAAATCATAACTCATAAGTTCATAACGGGGAGTATCATGGTTTTACAATTGAAAGAACATAGCTCTCATGCATTAATCAAAGTAACACAGAAACTTGAAATGGTGAAATTGCTTTATAACTCTATCAATTACCTAATAGCACTATTGATGCATCTTCACGTTTAAGGTACGATAACATGGTACTTAAAAGAGTAGAAGTGATTTCACTTTATACCTTCTGTAAATCGATCCCCTGGTAGACAATATGACAATTAGAGAGTTCCCTTATCTTTTCATCAATCGCCTACCAAAAACAACAGTATAATAACATGATCAACCTACCAATTTAAGAGTCATAAGCAGCTTCTTGCAGTAATATAAGATCCGGACTTCAGACGGTATCTAAATCAAATGAAGAAAATCTGGACTGACAATGTTAACATGTCAAGGCAATGAAAAGTAAGACCAAATTTCCTAGCAGGTTGCTAGAAGAAAGTAAGAAAAGTTTCACATGACTGCAAATGATATATTGAAGCCATGCACAGGCCCCAGTGATGTGATATCATTCTTTACCAACTACAGTACTCACAGAATTTGGAAGTATACAAAAAGTGAGAACTTTCTCTCATGTACAGTCAGTTCTCATATTTAATGTCACCGTTAAGCAGGGACAGCCTGAACAGACATGTATCTGAGGATGTCAAGTTCAAAACTGAAGGAGAATGTGATTACTGCCATGTGTAAATCAAGAAAATGAGCAACTTGGATTATTGGTTTGTGAGGAATGCACAAGCATGGAAACGATAGCCTTTGAGAAAAGATGGGTGGTATGGAAGGACTTGAAGAGAAGATGAATCGGAACTGCAGAGGGAGTGGAACTCACTCTAACAAAACTACAATGCTCTTGTTTCAGACAGGAGAATGCGAAGAGGTACACATCATTTCTCTTTGAAGCTAAGTGGTGAAGGCTAGTGTTGTCCAGTTGTCTTTTTTCCATTCATTTCCCTAAACAATATCATAAGGAAAGATGCCTTTGTTTAGCAAGCACGCAAATTGAACAGTTTGATGCTCAATAACTCAGATTGCTTCAAATAAATGGCTTTTGCAGATGGAATATGCAACAACTCACCCTTTACTCATCCTAATTGTATGTCCACGTGAGTGCGTGAGAGAGAGAGAGAAAGAGAGAGAGAAGGTTGCAGTTATATGAATACAAACACTTCAATTAATGAGCCTCAGATACAATATACAGCATTTAACCAATATTTGATTCATGATATATGCAGCAATTTCATGGGGAAGTTAGTACTGAATGAATATTCTTATCACTAAAATACCCCTCAGATCATGAATGGTGCAAAAATAGTTAAAAGAAGCCTCATCTATACTGTCAAGCTTTCACATAATAATTGACCCTTAGAATCTTCTTACAAATTTGTTGAGATGTTCAATTTCCTGGATATGACAATTTATCTAGGTAAGCAACAAATTTGGGATTATGCAGACCATATCTTCTATCATACAACTAAACCAACTTATCCGGGCTGCAATTATCTCCTGAAGAGATACTTCTCTGAGCTATTTGAGTTTCAACCGGAATGCAGTTGCTCTTCCCCCTAACAAGTCCTGGAAAGAATAAATGTCATAAACGGAGCAAACAAAATTTTACCTGCCTTTGACGGCGAATCATGGTTGATAAATCTGTATAAGGAAGTTTGGGATCAATTTTGCATTCCATAAGAATTCCCCCGTCATAATCTTTAATATACCTGCAACACCAGCAGAAGACAAACTAAACAATTGCCCACCACTTTTTTCTCTTATTGAATTTATGGCATGTTTGGACCTAGGTTCTGAAACTCCTGTAAATAATTGAGAAAATAGTGAGATGTGAAAGTCATAAAGACACAAAACATGGCAATAGTTAGAAAATTTCATATGTGATGATACTACAACACACACGTGTGAGCACACTTCTTTTTCTTCCTTCAAATATTCCTATCCGCATTTGTTGAAGTGGAGGGATGTAGATTGCACATTTATGAGCATGGATGGTAAACAAGGACAGAAGAGATGAAAATGATTAAATAAAAACTTTTGCATCTGAAATATATGTGTGCCCAGTTAAAAACAATGCAATAAATGATTTCCAAACTTCAATTAATCTAGAGGGTATGAAGTATCACCCGTGCCATCGATCTTTATCCAGGTATATCTTTTTCGTGAAACCCTGCAGATGTAAAAAAAACACTTCCATCAGCTATAAAACAAATTATGAATACCTGTAGTACCAGAACATCAATTTAATTTGCAAACAATCTGAAGCATGTTGACAAGAATTAACAAAAACAAAGCATCATATGTAACAGAAATCAAACTACCATGGTCAACGGCTTCTATAATGATACATAGCAGCATAAAACACAAATCATGCAAAAGAGAATGAACCAATCAAGATGAAGGTCGTCACGATCTTAGCACAGTGGCAATACATCTGTTGCTAAGTCCACCATCCTAAGACACAAGGAAGACAATCTTTTACTGCATATGTAATAGGTATGGATAAGTCCTGCCAATGACCGCTGCTCAGTTCATTGGCTTGCAACACCTATGTTAAACTGGAAGTAAAGTGCAGAGAACCTCTCAACGGAGTAGAAATTCGTCAAAAAAAATCTCAATACATCTGCTGCTAAGTCCAACATCCAAAGAGACAACGAAGACAATCTCTTACTGCATGTGTAAATGTAATAGGCATGGATAATTGCTGCCAAGGACTGCTATGCAGCTCATTGGCTTGCAATACCTACTTTAAGGATTTGTTTACTCAATTTCAATGCCTTAAAGCAACTACACCCCATTTTCCATATTAAAAATTGAGAAATTGAGGACGAATATCGTGATGACTGATGCGTATTCTCTGTGTTGGATAGTTGACAAAGAGTTGGTTTTATCCATTTAATTGACTGGGTTACAATCTACAACAACTGAGAGGTGGTCAGCGAGATTTGGGCATAAAAATATGTTATATGTGTGAGAATGAGGAAAGAAACAGAAAAGATACGAGTTCAACAGATTAGCAGTAGAAATTCCTGAAATAAGGTAGATGGATTCAAACATCAAATGATGATCGTACCTTAAGCATGCTTTTACAGATTATTTAGCACCTTTATTTCTTCTCAAGCAATTACTTTCATCAAGGGAAAAAAGCAAGTCACAAGTGCCAGAAAAAATTGGGATCTGTGCCGGCTCACAGATAAAACTCACCACAATGATCTTAAAAAAGTTGAGCATGTGTGTCTGGAAGTCCATCTCCATTCTTTTCACCAATTTAACCCACCAAACACTTGTATATGAACATAGCACTCATTTTCTGAAAGAAAGACGGACCACAACCACTCTTTCATACATAAACTTAGTTCATTCCCTTTTTCTTCTCTCTTATACATAAAATAATAAATAGGACATCCACATATATCACAAAGCAAAAACCAGTAAGTGCCATTTGAACAATTTTGTAAATAAAGCACAAATCATAGGACACGGGTCAGAAACTAAACCTGCTTGATGAAGTAACCAACAGCGTTATTGTCAGCATAGGTCAGAAAATGAGTTAGCCCATCAGCGTCACGAGCGTGCTGTTTTAAGTGATTCATCAGCCTTGTGCCATAACCTTTTACTTGTTCATCAGCCGTAATTGCACAAAAAGCTATCTCACCGAACTTTTGGCTGTGAGATAGTTGAGGAAAAGATAGTTTTAGTCTCAAGAATCACATCGTGCAGCCAAATCGGATATATAAGTTGCCACCAGTTAAAAGAAAGGGAGAATGAGAGAATAAATCACTACTCAAAAGAAGGCACCATTATTAATTCCTCGGTTTTCATTATCTCCATGGTTCACTTGAAAGTACATTTGGCCTGGTTGTTTCTGGATTGGAGGATTTTAAAACGTGGTGGGTTCCATTCCATGAATAGCCAGAATTATAAGAAATGGTCAACTTAATTCTAAAGGTTTGCAAAACATGTCAAAACCATTCTTGTTTCTTCTAAGCCCAACCACGATTTCTATCAAAATGGTAATGGAGAATTCTAAGGATAATGTCAAGAAAGTATCACCAAGATACAAAGTATTTCACTTAATGTTCTAATCATTTAGGTCCATTTAGGCACCCATAAGTCCAAATGCTCTGAAAAGAAAAGGGTATTGCAAGAGAACAAACACTATCACATGAATGATTGCTCATTTACAAGCTATGCATTCAACAATGCATCTTACTTAAGTGATATTGTTATCCTAGGCTTTGCTAACTCCAGAACATGTATATACAACAACAGAAGATCAACAGGCTAAATTGACTATTAAATAATAGCAACAAAATTAAGGAGAGTCAAGTGAAGAAAGAAGAGCACTGCAGAATGAAAAGGAACATCACCTGGCATATGGGCGGTAAGTGATACCACCAACAACTAGATTCCGTCTGATAACCATTACTGACTTGTGGCTTCTGCAAATGCAATATGAGTATGATCACTTAAAGAGAGGATTAGTATATTTCCCAAAAGAATCTTGCGAGACCCATAGGTATTACTGCCTTAGTGCCTTGAACATCGAGCAATTAGATAAGTAAAGCTATAGATGGCACTAAAACTGCATTCTGGAGCAAATTTCAGCCATGAATAACCGAAGACAAAAGATCATGCTCATACTGACATTAGTTTCTTTAAACATTTCCTTCAGATAAGGAAAGAAGTTTTTACATGGTCCATCTGCCATTGAAATAAAAATGAAAGAGTTTGATCGCAAGATGAAATTATGTGAAACAAAGGAATGCCTATATGTAAAGAACATCAAACCTGCTCAGTGACTCCAAAGATACAAAGTCTGACACAGAGATGGACCTTGTTCTACAGTACTATTTTCAAAATAACCTGTGCCCGTGGCTATACATTTATGCCTTGTTGTGGTGGTTTATGGTGTGACCTCACTAAACTGCTAAGAGTGAGTCCCCTCATGCTTCCTTTCATTTGTTTAATGCTAAATTCCAATCCTATTAACCAAAAATGGAATAGCCAAAGGGCAATGCCTTTTCCCTTTAGTTAAGAGCTCTAGTCCGGAATGTATTTTTCTTTGATATGTGAAAACATTCGTAGTTGTAATGTAGGAAAAAACCTTTTTTTATTTAATCTGATTCCAGTATCTTATTTTCTTCTACTTCTCTTTCGGCCTTTGTAATGATTGGATTCTCGTGAATACCTTGCAATACATAACACTTGCCCCACTCAATTTTAGATATTTATGTGGAAAGCTTCTTTAAATACAAAGAATGAGGGTATAACATGTCAAGTCATGGTAATACCTGTCCATAACAAGACGCACGATGTACTCCTTTGGCATATTAGGAAGTTGCCTGGCAAAGATATTCTTCAATCCTATTAACCTGAGAACCAAGAGAAACATTGAAGGAGTGGGATAAGACATGCTATAATTAAATATTTACACAAGAACCTGATATCCAAGGAAGTTAATGAACGCTTTGTTTTCTCGAAAGTTAAGACAAAGGGGAAGGGCAAACGCAATTTTTCACCGTTGTTGCACAAACTTTGTATCTGTAAATTAGGGGGAAAAGAAGGTCTTCGCCTACAGTGGAACACTAAAGCGACCCTCCCTGGGTGTTAAAACATTTAATAAATGAAAAGATTTAGTACCAAACCATATGCCGATCGACACCATCATTTGAAAGGCACGCAAACTTGAGTGTTCCTGCTTCTTCCTGCGAAATTTAGATAAGCCCTCGCTCAGAAATGAAGCTGCAAAGATGGCCGTTCTCTATGACACCATGCGACGGTTTCTAGAGAGACCTTTTATCATGAAACGATCCTTGATCGTAAGGAATCTCCAACAAAAAGGAACACTCACCACTTTATCTAGACACCAGAGCCATCATCCTTTAGGTCACACGGTTAAAAAAGAAATCAACATAATTCAGCGTTCACTAGCAATGTCCGAGATGCTTGTAGATAGTTGTCATTCTTTGCTCATATGATTGGACCGGCACTTTTAGAGAGAGAGAGAGAGAGAGAGAAGGATTTGACTCTCTTGAGAATGAACAATCAAAATGTCCCTGCAATAAGTACACCTAAGCTCTTCATTGGATGTACCTACACCTAAAGGTTTTTGGAGGGCAAGTGACTCGAGGGTTTTAATAGCGCTAGAAGCAACTCTTCAGGGTCGCCCTGAAACGTTTAAATTCAAACCGAATAACCAAATTCTAATGCTTCGAAACTTCATCTAATTACTTTCAACTCTCCACCAAGGAAAATGAAACTACCACGAACGTTACCTCTCTTTTCAAGTTCTCTTCTCTAGCACTGTAAGCCCCGCTCGTCTGTATATTCTCGGTGAATATCTTCACAGCATCCTCCTTCGGCACAATTCCGGTGCCCGAACCGGCGCCGGAGGCAGCAGCTGGCCCCAGAGCTCCCACACCGGCACCATTACCACCGTCCTTGGCGGAGTCCTCCTTCTCGACCTTGACCGTCGCATTGCTCTCGGCCTTGATCTTCGTGTTCCGAGCCGCGGCCGAGCCCGCGTTCTCGAGCCGGGCCGCGGTGAACGTGCGGAGGGAGGACCCGCCGTCGTTGTCGCCGTCGAACTCCTCCTCCTCCTCGTCGGAATCGTCGTCGGAGTCGTCGCCGGCCCCTCCGCCGCGGGCGGAGATGCTCTCGAGGTCGTCGTTGGAGGTCAGGGCGCCGTCGCGGGTGTCGGCGGAGATCGAGGAGGGAGGGAAGGGCGGGGCGTGGTCGTCGGCAGCGGAGGCGGCGTTGGCGCTGGCGTTGGCGGCGGAGAGCTTCCGCTTGAGGTGGATCGAGGAGGTGGCGGAGGCGGAGGCGGCGGAGTGGGAGGGGGAAGGGGTTTGGGAGCCGCGCGATCGGTTCTGCGCGGCGAGGTGCGAGGAGTGACTGTCCATTTGAATCTTGTTGACTCTCTCTCTCTCTCTCTCTCGAGTTGGCTCCGGCGAACTCGGTGGCGAGTTCGCGACTCACTGAGCTCCGGTGAATTTAGCGGACGTCGAGGTTTTTATCAGGTTGTTTTGGGCGCAGAGAGAGAGAGAGAGAGGGGAAGAAGGAGATGTGCCGTAATGAATTGAGAACAGAGTCTCCTCCAAACGAAACGAAAACGGCAACCGACTTTTTGGTTTTTATTTAAACGTAAAAATATATAGAAATTTATTAAATGAGTCGGATTTATTGCTATTATTTATTGGTTTAATCAAAATATAAGAAAAATCCATTACAAATTAGGGGTGACAAGTGGAATTAGGAACCACCCACCAAAAGCCGATTTCACAAAATTGAAATTGAAAACCACCCACTAATTTATAGATCCAATCGAAAAGTAAATCATCGATTCAATCCGATTCTCAGGTAGATCCATTGAACTGGCCAAAAGCGGCAAAGAAAGGATAGGAAGCGGAGGAGGAGGAGGGGAAGGGCAGGCACGGGTCGTTAGGTGAGATGGAGCAGTGGTGGGAGAGGGGCAAGACAAGGGGTGAGGATGAATATGGTGACAATGAGGTGAAGCTAGAACGGAGGCATGGTGGTAGAGGGCGAGGGGAGAGCAAGAGGTGGGAAAAGTGCGGGCACGAGTCGTCAGGCGGCGTGGAGCATGGGCGGCAGAGGGCGAGACAAAGGGACGAGGATGAAGTACGATGACAACTCGGTGGAGTGGGGGCGGGGGGTGAGGGTGAGGGGAGAGAGGGATAGCAAGAAGTGGGGAGAAGATTTTCATCTCTCTGGAGAGAGAGAGAGAGAGCATATTTCGGGGAGTGTGAGAGTTTGTAGGAACGTGAAAAAACATGATGTGGGGTGGACGAGAGTGAGAGAGAGACTAAGTTTAGGGTTTTTGAATTTTTAACATAAAAAATGAAAAATATGTATAATATTTATATACTGATCCAATCTGGGTAAATGGTTCCACATGCGTCAAACCAAAAACCTGATCAATACTCACAAGTTAAAATAAATAGGAAAATCAGACAAAAAAAAAAGTAAATTAGGAATACAAAACTGAGCTGATCCTTATAGGAATTATTGGTTTCTGGCTGGTTCCGTGCTGTTCCAATTCTTTGCATACGTCTATATAATTGAGTATGGATGAAAGGCATTTAAATTGTTCTAAAGGTGCGCGAGGAAATTGTTCTTGGTCCATAGTTATTTCATCACTACCTAAATATGCATGAATAAATTGATGAATTTATCTCGTTTGACATAACATATACTTGAAATTTGTGTTCTCTTGTCCCTTTCTCCAATTATTTACAACTGAATCTGTCATGTTTGAATCCTGTGAGATGTGAATTGAGTGTTCAAACATCAACCGCATTACATGTCATCCTTCTTGTATGGTCTATTCATGTGATTGTACGGGGGTAGAAAAGTTTGATGTATATCATGAGGATTTTTTGTCTTTTACAGTAGATAACCATTACAAAAGTTGACTTCATACATACATACACACACATATATATGTGCGCACGTGCGAATGTAAATAATTTTCTTATTATGTTAGCAATTTGATTTAGTTATTTGATTGATGTTCTTATTTAGGATTCAATGTGGTACTATTTATATGAATACATAATGCATTTTCTAGAAGTTACCACTAAAATTGATGCAACTAACAATATACTATATTGTTTGATCGAGATTTTTAAGGGATTACTCTATGAATCAATACGTGAATGATGCAGCAAGGATGTGCCTGTTCGACCCCGGTTTTCTCTTGGGCTGGGCCCAAAAAGGATCCGAATCAATTCGTAAATTACAAACACACGGCCCAAGAAGCTCGGGCTAGGTTTAATTGGAATCATGGGCCCAGCCCATTCGTACAAGGGATGGCAAAACCGTCATTCGGACGAACTCGCAGGGAGCGTTCGGTAAAATCAGAACCGGGAGGGGGGCGGGGGTGTAAAAATTTTTCAAAAATTCGCGAAAATGGGTTTTTTCCCACCCAAACTGACCCGCCAAGCCCGGTTTCGCCCCGATTCAAAAAACTCGTCAAAAAGCTTCCAGAGAACGCATTCCCTCCTTCCATCTGCTCATTTTTCCTTCTCACCATATCGCCCTTTCGCCTTCCGCTCTCCGGCGAGCCTCCCCCGGTTCAGATCTCTCCTCCTCCGGCGCTCTCCGGTCAGATCTCTTCTTCGCTCTTGGTTGGTCCGCGTACTCGCAGCTCAAAGCTTCAAAATTCCGTCAATCACCCACGTCTTTCTTGCATCTGCCTTCCGCGTTTGTTTCTCTTTTTTCGAAAATGGCGTTCGACCGGTTTTAGCTCTCCGCTTTTTTGTCTTTCCCCACTTGGGGAGCTCGTCCATTTGAGAGATCTTCGAGGCTATCCGTTCAAGGATGCTCATGATTTCGAAATTTCGTTTGATCCTTTGGTTTTTTTTTCCTTGGTCAAAATTTGATCTTTTGGTTCGAGTGGCAATGAGATTGAAGGGAATTTCGCGTTTTCGTTCTTCTTTTTCCTCGTGGGCAGAGAACATGGCGGGGAAAGGTGGAAAGGGGCTTGTAGCTGCCAAGACCACGGCGGCCGCGAACAAGGACAAGGACAAGGACAAGAAGCGTCCCATCTCTCGCTCATCTCGTGCTGGTATTCAGGTAAATTTCTCCCTTTTTGTATAAAAAAAATCATGTTTTTGGATCTTCCTTGATAGTGGTTAGTAGTTTTTGTTGGTTTTCTGTAATAAGTGGTGGAGCATCAGACTTTATGTACGTTAGTGGGAAAAGGTCGAAGCTTTTACAGAATTGAAGGGGCCCCATTAGCGCGGTAATGAGGGATGATTAAAAGTGTTTGATTCTTTAGATTTCTCATAAGCGCACCCTTGTCCAATCTTTTATGAGATAAAGTTGGGAACTTGGGTGTTGGGGAGTGTTCGATTCGCGCAAACAGCCTTAGAGTTTACATGTGGTTGATGAATTACAGAGTTTTTTGAACTTCAGGATATCTTGATTTGCATGGTGGGTGGAAATCCACGGGACCACGAGCCTAGGTGATGAGTTTTCATCTAGTAATGGACTGGGTTGTAGCAATATTAGTGTATATGTTATCTTGAGTATGTTCATACTCTGATTAGGTAGAAATTGTTTCAGGCGGGTGATGTTTACTCGTTTTATCTTTTAGGAGATCTACTGGAAGATTGCATTGTTAGAGCATTTTTTTTTTCCTCTCTTTATGCTTTTGATTGCTGAGCTGGCAAAATGTGTGAAGCTAGGTAGTAATCATTCATCTGATTCGGTTTATTTCACTGCTTAATGCTACTTAAGCATGTTGGAACTGTTTATAATTTGTCTCATAATTAGGGGATGGATGTGAAAGAAAAGGATCTTGAAGAGATGAAAGAGTTGCTTGGCCACTATGTCTCGCAACTATGCTCAACATGATTCACTAGAAAGTAATAGAGGTTTTCTCTTAAGTATTGACAGTGGTATAGTACCATCTTAAAAGGTTTGGTCCTACTTGCATTTCATTGTAGCTGCAATTGAGAATCATTTCATGCATAATACTGATAGAATGCCTTTTGATGTCTTAGAAGAGCTAATAATTATAATCTCCCCTTTTGCTCTCACCATAAATATGCACGTTGATTGCAATTAACCTTCTTGGTCGGGTAACCTGTTCTGGGGTTTGTTTGCTTGAGATCAGTTTCCTGTGGGTCGGATTCACCGGCACCTCAAGACAAGGATCTCCGCAAACGGCCGTGTTGGGGCGACAGCGGCCGTGTACTTGGCATCCATTCTGGAGTACCTGACAGCTGAGGTGCTTGAGCTTGCGGGCAATGCAAGCAAAGACCTGAAGGTGAAGAGGATAACCCCGCGGCATCTACAGCTGGCCATCCGGGGGGATGAAGAGCTCGACACTCTCATCAAGGGAACCATTGCGGGAGGCGGCGTCATCCCTCACATCCACAAGTCCCTGATCAACAAAACCACCAAGGATTGAATTGGAACTAAAATCCCCATCATCATCAACATCAACATCATCTTCTCTTAACTGGGTTTTATCTGCTTCTTGTTCTGATATGTGGATTATGTGTAGCTTTAGTTTTAGACGAGGTCCTTGGTGCTTTTAATAGCTAGGTTTATGTCAGAATGATGTTTAATTTGTGATACTGGTAATCGTTCGATGTTTGTTATTCTCAACAAGCCGACCCCATCCGTGTTCAGTGTCTTCATTAGTTGTATCAACTCAAGACGGTCTCTAACTTTGCCGACTGTTTAGGTAACGCCTGTTCTTCTGTCTCTGCACATTAAGTAGCACAGCAATGAACTTCGTCCTTTTATCCCCTAGTGTTGGATTGGGCCATTATGTTTCTGCTGTCGTATCTCAATTTACATGATTTGGAGGAAGGGAATGGAAGGGAAGATCGATGGGTAAATGACCACATATAGTTCATCAATAAGCTTTTTATAACATGTTTGCAGTTGAGTCAGCCAAGAGCCTACCATTACACCTCACGAGACCGAGATACCCAAATGGTTTCATGTTTATTTTTTTTACCGAAAGTATAAAGCTTAGTTTTAGGCTAAACTCGATGGAAAAATGAACATGGAAATAGATGGTACGAATGTGGGATCTTCATGTGGTGGCAACAGCTGGCGAGTTACCTGTCTAGGAGATACGCCTCTCGTCTTGTCGTAGAGATCATGTCGCACGAGTGTCATTTTATTCTGCTAACAGCAATTTGGGAGGTCATTTCATGATTATATAAATGCATCACGCACCATGTTTACAAGATGGGTATGTAATAAAATTGGTTTTTTTTTCTTAAAAAACTCTCAACCTCAGGTATAATCCCGATTTTATCTTGAACTTTTCTCTAATATAAACAATCATAGTTTTCATCATAAATCTCAAATCTACCTCACCTTCAAAAATTGCTACTAGTTTCCTCAAAATTAAAAATTAGGATTAGTTAAAGTTTCATTATCAGAACCCGCATCTACTAGTGTTGGATTTTGGATAGTGGGAAGATTTGAGATTATATTCAAATTTTGTGATTTTTTTATAAAAAAAAAGAGTCGGGGCAAAATCGAAGTTAGATTTAAAGTTGGAGGGTTTTTTAGGGAATTATGCCTAAAATAGGTTTAATGTCCATATCTCCCTTCCCTAATGTTAAATTAATTTTTTTCTTCCTGTTTTCTAGATACGGAAATTAAATGCCCAATCATTTTGGCGGACCGCCTAATTTCGAGTTTCTTCACTGATTTTATCACGGCAACGCGCCAAACGTGACCTAGAGGGCTTTCTATTTCCCATGTAAACTTGGAGCACATGATGACAAAACGGAACCTGATCCTCGTTTCAATAATTAGATGCCGAAATGCAGAAGAATTCCATTGGTCTTGTCCTTCGACGAACCTTAGATAGCAAATAGCAAAGTCTGTCTTTAAGGAATCTTTTCCAGCCAACCATGATGTCTCTCCGAGAAATAACCAGAAAAGATACCGACCATAGCCATGCAATTAAGCATTGCTTTAAACAAAGTTTTTTGCCAGAACAGGCGTTCTTGAAGTTGATTTTTTCCTAAGGAGCAAATTTGGGTTTAATTTGTTTCGAATGGTTAAGCATTGGTTCGATCATGATCGTGTGTACACACATTCAAAACGATAATGTCGCGAACGGAATCAACAAGAATATGTGACATGCATATTTTGGTGAGACTCGATGCAAGTCTCATCGTTTCTAGATACGTGATTGATTTGATCGAATAATAAAAGCACTCGAAAAGGAAAATAAACGTGTAGATGCTCAATTAATTAGTGGATTCTCTGCATAATCTACCGCAGTGATTTTATATTTAACCTATTCATGCCCCATATTTTATATGCTTAAGATGAGCTCTTGTTGTAGTTTAGAAAGTTGTAATCCCTTTTGTTATTCCTTTTTAAACATAACTCATATTTGTGCATAATAAAAGAGTCTGTATGGACATCATGTAAATGTAATATTGGATTTATTTTCATATATCTCATAATATTATAATATTACTTATAATATTTCTCATGTATAATAAAACGTAATGATTCATCATATACAAAAAAAACTATGTAATATGAGCGACCAAGCACAATAAACAGTAACATGAGATGGCCAGCTTGCATTATCAAAAAGCAGCTATAGCTTATGACGCGCATATATTCGCATTTCTTTTAGAAAAATTGCCAATTTTAAACTAATTATACAGATGCTAATTCAATTGTAAACTTTCCAATTGAATCTTAAACCTTTTCATGAAATTTCAATATAATTCTTCCAGTCAATTGTCGCCAAAAATTGCTTGCGACGGTCCAATTATTGCTAGCCATCCTACATGGCACAACGTCATGTTAGCAAGTTCCGGCGAAAATTGGATAGAAATACCACATTGAAATTTCACGCAAAAGTTTAAGATTCAGTTGGCAAAATTGAAGAGTGTATAATTAAATTAACATCCGTATAATATGTTTAGGACTAATTGGACAAATTGTATTTTCATTTCCACGATGATTGGCTTATGCATAATTGATTCCAAAATATGTTCCATAATTAAAAAAACAAATGAGTCCTTCAATGCGGCAGAAAATGACGACTCTCCGGACTCCTATCGAATGAAGTCGGCGTATATAATGACAAAAATACTTTCATCTCATTAAAGTCTAAGGGAAAAGGTTGATTTTCAAATTGGAACATATTCCCTATTTTGTAGACTCTTTCAATGACAAAGATTAAATTTGGAGGCAACTTCATTGTATAAATTCAAGAGTAAGTCAAGTCCTGTCGAGTTGATATTTACATACGTGCAAAGTAATTTCAAAGGTCGAAACTCTATATGTGCTCAATTTGACTCAATCGAGCTCAAAGCTCGATGTTTCAAGTTTGAGCTTGATACCATAGACAATAGATACGTTCGATCAAGATCGATAGTTGATAAATGTATTTTCTGTGTACACAGTTACTTTGAACTTTAGGAAATGAGATTAATTTCAAAAATTAGTCTTTTATGTTATAAAGCAAAATTTGGAGTAGGGTTTAAATCTTGAACTTTTGTCTAAAAGTCCTTATACAATATGAAGTTGAATATATTGATTTAATGATTAGAAATCTTAATTATGAATTGTTTCATAAGTGATACTATCTATCATTTTTAGGAAAATGTATTCGAAATTATTCATTTTGTGCGAAACAAATGGCTCCTTAATCCTCTAACTTTCATTATTTATATACATTCTGAATAGGGGTTGTAGAGAGAGTTTTTACTTCAGTTCAAGCACCACTACCCTCTTGCGGATGGCCAACCCCAACAAGAGTTGCAACGGGCACCCTTCATGGTGTGCCTTGAAGTCACCATAGCAAGGATCACGACGAACCCGCCGTGTTTGAAAGGGGCGGGTATGCCCCTGGCTTCTCTTTATCTCTCTAGATCTGGCAAGGGTTGTCGGACCCTCATTTGACACGATGGAGGATGTTAGACCCTCAACCCGTATCCAACAAGGAGTGGTTAGTCTTTATTAAAACGAGTTCAATAGAAGATAAAAAGTACCTATCTTGCTCAAGAGGAGTCGGTAACATCATGCAGGGGTCCATGGCAACTGGTCAAAAACTGCGTGTTAGGCTGGAATTCACGTAACCTTTTAATATGACGAATTGGTTGCTCTAGGAACTGCTGTGATGACAGTTTCGGGTACAATAGATCCCTCATGTTCATCGTCACCAACCATAGAACATTCTTAATAAATGAATAAAATGAATAGCTTAAGTGAAAAGACACCTCCTGATCTTCTCTCTCTCTCTCTCTCTCTCTCTCTCTCTCTCTCTCTCGGGCAGGAAGAGGTCCTTTTCTTTGCTATAAAAACAGCCCATTTCGCAAGAACAAAAAGTTACATTTCAGATACCAACAATTCCTCGCATTCACAAGAAAAACAAAGAAGAAACGAAAGCATCTTTCGTGGGTTCTGTGGATGCTACGGGGGAGAATCTAACGCTCGCAAAACTCCAAAACTCCACCCGCCAGTCCTGAAAGTTCAGTTTCTGTCTAATCCGGACTTTGGTATATGTACATATATAAAACCACCCTGTCCATGCACAAACATCACGCACAAGGCCCTTGTCATCTTCCCTTGTTCTCCATCTCTCAGCGTGGTAGCCAGTCATGGAAGCAAGGCTCCTTCATCAGAGCATGAGCCCTTTTATGCCAGCCCATGATCGCCCTCGCTGCCGACGCACTAAAAAGCCTCTGTGTTCTCCGGTTCTTGCTGTCTTGACGAGCCCCGCCGGGAAAATAGCGGAAGTCGTGGAGAAGGCGACGACAACGATAAGGCCAGAAGAAGATGCCATTGTTACTAAGTACAAAGACAACTGGTTCGATCTCGTGGCCACTAATCATCTCTCTCGAAGCGTTCAAGCAGCTATAGGTTGGTATTTCGGATAGAAATATATATATATATATATGTATCGGGTGAAAATAAAACTTTTCGTTTTCAGTTCATGAGGGAACGATGAAGGGATGAAAGCGTTGTGATACGAGCAAAAAATGTACTGATTGCTTTTTGCAGGTATTAGGAACAAAAAGAACGGGTATGAGGGCTTGGTGGAGGCGGCCTCAGCCACGTACCGGAGCTTCAATCCGACGGAGCAGCGCGAACTCGTCATCTCAGCTCTCGAAAGAGCCTTCCCGAGGCCAATCCTGAATATGGCAAGTTCACGTCGCTTGTGTTTTATCTCCTTTTGTTTTCTTGTGCTACCTATTTGCTTTCTTCTCAAAAGATTAAACAAGTAAAAACAAAAAAAAAAAAAAAATGCAGAGACAAGCCGAATGACCGCATCATATTACATGAAACTCAACGATGAAAGCAAACTCTTGTAGATGCATATGCTACGCATATAAGCTACCTGAACTACACATGCACTATTATTAAGAAGTCACCAAGTTAAATTCTGGGTTTTGTATCACTGAAAGATGCCGCCACGGTGAGATCCTTTGGTGCCCCAGATATAACGCCACCTTGAGTACGTACGACATAACGAAAAGGAACAAAAATTACCTTATTTTATTAGTTTCGATGGGTACCCCAATTAGTCATATCTGTATTTTTCTCCTTAACCATTCTTCTTTCTTGGTATAATCGAGTGCGCAGATAAGGACATTGCTGCCTCAGTCTAAATTCACCAGGGAATACTTTGCTGCCTTCACCACTGTGTTTTTCTCTTGGTTGGTCGGAAAATGCGAGGTAAGGGAAGTCATCGTTAATAATTTTTTATTATTAATTTATGACTTACGATCAAGTTATCTATTGCTGCCGTCTTTATTCTCCTTTTTTTTTTTTTTAAATCTTTGTTCATTTTATGGGGCTACAAAGAGTAAGGACACACGTCGTTATGGAAGATACAGTAGCACTTTCCAATTTTAACATCATGCAGTCCCAAATCAAGGGTCAGAAGGTGCAGTTAACATTGAGTTTTGGTTTGTCAATGAAGCTAGCTGTACTAAATTGATCAATGAAAGATTTAGTCCTTGAGATCATTAGTAATTTAGTACATGTTGAATGTGGAATACCCGTACTAATAGAGGATATGATGTATGAGTCAAATTTCAAGATACAGCATGCATTTTCGCTACCTTGGTGTTAACATTCGGATGGGGGAGACAATTCGAACGATTCATAATTGAGATCCATCACTCAAATGAGTCACCAGCTTATGTGATAGTTTTCATTTTGGAAGCTTGGTGGCATAAGAGCATGGACAGAATCACTAATCAAATAGGAGGGTCAATACTGACCGGGAAATAGTGATTTAAGTAGAGGAATTTGTGAAACCACAAGTCCCATATTGGATGGAAGAGTTCTTTTAAGTGATTCTTAAATGTGATCCACCCCCTATGGACTTATCACGAGTTCTCTTAAGTGATTCTTAAATATGATCCACCCCTATGGACTTATCACCTGGCTAAGCACCATTCGCATGACCCATGGAGCGAGAACATGGTGGTCATAGATCCACATTGGCGATCGAGAGAGATGCACGATTCGACTCTTCTCTCCGGAGCCTCTCCCGATTCGCGGGAGATGGCATCAATTTGCACGAAGCAAAATGTTTCACCAACCCTAGGACCTGTATTGATTTAGATTCCCCCTAAAAGTTATAAGCCTATTCATTTTGATTATGCACACCTTAGGCATTAGAAAGGAAAGTACACAATTTGCAAACCACCGTTTATTTTATGTGCCTTGCCCCCTGTCGCTGGTCAGCCAAATGAATTCTGCCATGAACGGTAGCAACAATCATAGATCCACACCTTTTTGACTGCATGAAGTGGCCGACCCAGCAACATAAAATTTTGGCCAAGAAAGTTTTCAACGCTTCGAACTTTATTTCCTGCCACTGAGTAACTTATGGTGTTTTCCTATAGTTTGTCCTCATTAACAACAAGGAATTAATGAGGCAAAGTGCATGAATATGGAGTACCACCTTGGACGCCTCTCTTTGAAGCCGCAAATTCTTTTCACATTGCTCGCTGTTTGTCAGGCATCTCCCTTGCAAGTCCTCCATTCTTGCATGACAACCATACACTCCTAGAGATAAAAATAAGGCATGAATGAGACTTTGCGAACTTAATTCTTCAGAGAGAGAGAGAGAGAGAGAGAGAGAGAAAGGAAGAAGAAGAAGAAGAAGAAGAAGAAGAAGAAGAAGAGGAAGACACAGAAATCTCTGGATGTTTCTAAAAGTGAGAGTAGAGTAGGAGTGACCCGGTTGCTTCATGTCTAGGCCATGAACCTGATCAACCTAAGTTAAGAGTGGCCACTGGCCATCGTCACTCAAATGTAAATTCATTAAATTTTGAGCGTCTAGAGGTGGATGAGTTTGAAGAAGCATATAAAAACTCGCCACAAGAAATCGATGCGCGTGGGGGGGGGGGGTGGTGGTGGTGGATGGGGGGGCAGGTATGAAGCATTTTGGAATGATATATGAGTTTAAATCTGGTGTAAAAAGTTGTTTCCATGTGTGTGCTTTACCTAAATCATGTTTTGAATTCTACATCAGGCTGTTAAATGTTTTGCCTCAGAGGAAGCAAATACTTTAGAAATATCTGATCCATCAGTGAAGTGTATGCGTGTAGGGTCCTCATTGACGCATTTGAGAGTGCAACATATAGGTAAACAGCACTCAAGTATGGAAATGAAAAATTAAATCAGGACGGAATTAAAGTGCTTATGTGATGAGTCTTTATTCAGTGCGAATTTACACATGGAAACATGCAGCTAATCCAAGAGAAAGCATTTGGCATAAAAATAATGATTTATGTATCATGTCAGGAGGCGGCAATCTCATCATTTTCATATTGAAATCAGGTGAGAGAATCAGAGCTCGATGGAAGAAGAGAAAAGAATGTCGTCCACATAAAGAAGTGCAGGTGAAATTCTACTTTCACCCTTCAATATCTACTTCTGCAGAGATTTACGCTGACTCGTTATAGCAATTAGCAACACGAGACAAACTTGAGCATTAAAATAATCTGCTCCCATGATTGTGCCTCACAGACACTATGTTCTAATCACGATGATGGCCCGAATCATCTCCGTCGTAACCCACTAATCATATCCATTGTCAGAATCATGCAAACTTTGCATAAGCCTTACATCACCCAATTGAGAAAAGAAAAAAGAGGAAAGAATTTCACCGTTCTTTACCTGGCAGGTTTTTGGAAGAAACCAACTGTGTGGGCATGTGCCTTAATCTCTGCAAAATGCCTTGCCAAACATTAATCAAAGACTCCCTAGGAGTGCCAGTCAACATGGTGCCAAGTAAGTTTTTCTTTCTAGATCGGCACAATTGAACAAAACAGGATGTGATTGTGTTCAGTTTACAATGTTCTGCCCAAAAGCAGTTAATTTTAAGCGCATGCCTACCTGTGTTAAACAAAGGCTGCCTAAACATTCCTAGTAGATGAAGCCGTTGCATTTTCTCAGCTGATGAATAGAACTCACAAGAGAGTTTCCATGACAGATAGAAAACGGTTTGAGCACATATACACATTGTGGTCATATTTTTTTTTCATGGATGGAAGGCTTAACCGCCTATCATCCATACTGAGGTCCACAATTACTAGTAGCACACTGACATCATATCCCCCGAAGAAAATCAGCACAAGGGAACATACTCTAGTACCATTTAATTAAAAAATTGCCATCAGACTACTGCATTAGTAAACAAATGAGGAAAAGACATCATAATATGAAGAGAACAGTACCTGCACTACAATGTGGGAGGCCATGGTATCATGTCATTGGAGGGTCCCATATATGAACCACTCAGGGTGCAAAAACTTCAGGTATAGCCATCCCATCTCAGGTACATAGAAATTAAATCAAGGGATCAATTCTTGGATCTTTGCCTGTGAGTTTAATATGTAAAATGATAAATTCGTGCAGTGAAATCCACTACGTTAATTTAAAGGCACTGAAACTCGTGTAATTCCATGAAGCCAATCATTCGTAGCCTGTCTTGTCAATGTTACAGCTCCACCTAAATTTCCTCAATATGGTAAAGAAAAGAAATCAAAGACTTCTAATTTCCATGAGCCAATCAATTATCATTAAGTGTAGAGTTATTTATACATAGTGATTTGGAGAAAACCACGGGCAAAAAGTAGCAGAACGTTGATGAGCATATATGTTGACATATGCACCCGTGTGCGCATGTGTGGATATGTTTATTCTTGACTGGTGCTGATAATAGAATACAACTTAATTTGCAGATTTTGATGACATGAGTTGCCAGATGGTATTTGGGCAAGATCCGCCAGCGATAAGTGATGATCCAGCATTTAAACAGCCATGCTTTAAATTATGTAATGACTCAAAACAATAACTCACTTCTCTAGGAATATTCAACACCAAATGAACAAATGCATGGAGACACACTAGTTTCCTCGTTCTTCTTACTGTGAAAACAGACTCGTAAAATAGGTACATTTAAGAATGCAGGTTCTAACCTTGAGCATATTAATCATGCAGGCAAGGCAAAGCAAAAGCACAGTGAAAAATGCACCAGTTGATGCAGAGAGACAGAGAAGGGGAATGATGGACAGTTCCATTACCAAACTTGGACCCAAATAATTCTTTGTAGTGGATATACAAAGGCCTAGCCACGAATTTATTTTCCCTTTTAGTCGTTCGTTATATTTATTACCCAAGAAATTATATATCCAAATATGTCAAGATATGCCTATCACCATGTTTATAGAGGTATACTCTTGAAGTGTAAAAGCTATTTCAGTAAGGCACTCATTACCAAGCTGCAAAGCAATACAGTCCAGGTTTCTTCATCAATCATACTAACCAAGTTTAAGGACATGCAGGAGATATTCAAGTGGAGTCAGCCGCAAACACGGTGGATCAACAACTTCCACTGGTCATCATAATGAGACTCTATTGAGCAAATTTGATGTAGCAATAGTTACATCAAAGTTTTTTAACTGTAGAAATGATAGCTTATAAAATGATTTTTCCTGCCGAGTTCCAAATTTCATCAAATCTCCAGGAGAAAAGAATTAAAAACTTAATTCCGAACAGTAATAGTTCAACATTCTCCTCCTGAGTATGTTGCACGCAGCCTATCTTCATTCCCAGCAATAACTGGAGCCAGATAAATTGTTTTTTATTATGGTAACAAAGCAAAACGAGAAAGTGAAAAGAAAACTCGACTAAAGATGAGACCTTTTCTTTCTCAGCATTAACAGAAAATATGAGAAAGGCACCTGAGAATTGAAATTCACCATAGGAGCGAGTTTGAGTGCTTGGCCATCCTTTGGGAATTTCCATCATCAGATCTTCTCCTGACTCCTAGCTCAGTAAGCATGTTGGTTTACTGACTCTCATTAGCTGTAATAAGTTTCAAAATTTACCGTGTTTACCATGAAATCCAATTTAATCATTTATGTTCCAATAGTAGCCCTCACAATATCATAGGGAATTTCCCTTTTTAGCAAGCAATTGCAAGTTTAAAATCTGTTCTTCTGCATGTACCTGAATTATGAGGTTAATGTTTTGTGGGGCAATTACTTCTTTGCTCTTGACTCTTGTACAAGAGGCTACAGCGGTAAGATAATCATAAAGATTGTGAATAACAAAAACAACATATGATTTCTGGTAAAAAAAGATATGTACGTTGATTAAGCAACCACATTACATAGACGAAGCCAAAAACAGAAAGTAGGTTTTGAATTTGACGGATCCTCAGATATAAGAACATCTGAAAACCAGATCCTCCCACCACTTGGAGACTCGACCCGGTGAAAGACTCAAATATATCCTCCAGAATTTTCTTTGAGTGATTGAATCAAGAACGGACTTGATACTATCATAGCCTGGCTTTCATGATGACTTTTGCTACAAAAACCAATCAGCTTCTTTCTGAAAGCTGAGTGTTTTGACCGAAGAGCTGGTGTAGGGTTCAAGATCAGCAAGTGGACCATCCATGTCTCCCACCTTTCATAAGCTGTGTCAAAAGACCTTGCTAAGATTCTTAAGCAGTCTTTTCTGTCTCAATGAGAGAGTGACCGAGTGATCCAACCCACTTTCAACCACTAACACATTCAGCTGTAAGTGGATCTTTTCAATAATGAGGTTTTGAAACGGTCTTGGATGATTTAACTGTGAAGCAGAAGAAACAGAGGGGGCATGACGTGCACTAGAATTAAAAGATGAGCAGGGAAGATTCATGTTATGAAGATAAAAAAGACATGAGAGTCACACCGTGTGTAGCAGGAAGCAGATTACTATCTAAGACGAATTACCATGTTTAGTCATTCCCTTCACAAAGACATAAACGTTCTTCTCAGATATCAACAACTATGTGGCATCACATCACGCTATTCTGAGTTTGCTAGATACAAACTCTGCCTTCCTCAACAAATGGAATTTTTCCCACTTATCACATTGGAAAATAACTGGAGCGCAAGCCTTGCTGTAGGGGTAAAAAGTTATTCCATAGTGGCCTGAGTTCACAGGTTCAGGTCAGGAAACAGCCTCACTGAGAAACCAGGGGTAAGGCTGCATACATCAACTTCTTCCCAGACCTCACAGTGCGGGGAGCGTTGTGCACTGGGATGCCACCGATCACATTAGAAAATAACTATGAGATTAAAAATTGTTCGAGAAAGGAGTTTAGGGTCACAAATCCATAAACAAATTTCCTTTGGTGCCACACAATTTACTGCAAGTTGCTTCATAGGTCTTCACCACTAATCCCATTCAGCACCTATTTGCTGCTGCTATGCTAAAACATGTGAAAGCACACTGAAGAACAGTTGCCAATTGAGAATTGACTAGGAGCCATGACCACGAGTGACGAGCCACGCATTTTCTCTAGCACTTAAGATTCCCAAAATGTAAATGATGAGTAAAATTTGTCTTATATTTATAGTCAAATAGGAAAACAGCAAGGCCACGATAACTAAAGTTTGTTTTGTCACACGCAATCATCAATCATCAAAGAGATAATGCTACAGTCCCTGAACTTTGGTCTAATGTGCAATTTGATTCTTGAACTTTTAATTTGTTCAATGTAGTCCCTGAACTTTAATCTAATTAATATTCAATTTGGTGCCTGAACTTTTAATATATTCAATATAGTCCCTGGACTTTTAAAACATGTTTAATTTAGTCCTTGAACTATATGAAAATGTTCAATGTAGTGCCCGACCTTAAATTAATGGAAGGACTACGTTGAACATTTTCAAATAATTCAGGGACTAAATTGAACATATTCTAAAAGTTCAGGGACCACATTGATCAAATTAAAAATTCAGGGACCAAATTGAACATTAGGCTAAAATTCAGGAACTATATTGAACAAATTAAAAATTTATGGATCAAATTACACATTGGGTCAAGGTCCAAGGACTATTTGTATTATTTTCCCATCATCAAACCAAGTAATTCTACCAAATATAATTAGAAAACTGTTCATATTCTCGGTTACATTCCTGGGACAAGTTCTGTCCCCCACAATCAAACACTAGTCAAAGATCACTGCAAATCGTCAAACTCCACTTCTACCAGATCTTATTCAGCATGGGTCGACACTCTCGTGGGAATTCACAGGCAAATGACGATTCTGAAGCACGGTGATTTTATAAAATATCTCTTCCTTAACTATCATATCTGTTTATGCAGTCTCAAATTTTTCTCAACCGCCAAAACCAGATAGTGCTATAGGCGAGCAAGACAATTTAAGAAACAAACTTACTAGTGGACCTCGCGCAATCGGGTGCGAAGAAGCCAATGGTCAACTGCGTATTTGCCTCTCTCCCCATGTCACAGGGTTCCAAAGGGTTTCAGATATCCATCACTTCCCTTATCCAGATAAATAATGGGCCTTTCTGTTCTTCCTATTCATCTGACCGCATCAATTTCTAGCTTGATATTCAGAGACCCAGAATCCCTTAAAACAATCTTTTGGGCTACAAAGCGTGTCCAAATTAATGTCGATTCAGGATAGCCTCGGACAGGAGCAACAAATCACCGTGTACCGGAAACCAGAACAAAAACACTTGTGGTTGAAAGCATACGATCATGACTTGTATGTAGAAGCATGCTGTCTGTAATTTAAAGCCGACTGCCTCTATATTGTACAATGAAACCCAAAATGCAGACACCTAACCGTACAGATTATCTTTCAATCCTGTTCCATCCGAAAGAAGCCGAAATGATGATCTTTCCCCCCAGTTTTGGCGGGAAAAGAACTCCGCATCAGTTCAAAAACTCGAGGCTTGCGACCAACCAGGTGCAAGATTTTGGTAAGCACGAAATGGACGGGACAAGATCGAAGGAGACGAGAGGGAATTCGAATGCAACTCGCATTGTCCATGAAGTTACGTGGAGACTCTGCGAGAAAGGAAGGAAATTTGACGAGCAATGCTCGGACGTCCTTAGTCGGCTCGCAAGAACATCGTTTTGGTTGGTGGATGTCCCTGTGCATTTATACATATATCAAAATATTTAATTCTTTCTCATATCTAATTTTTATCGACATTCGATACGTATGTCTCGTTCGTATACTTAATTTGGTAATAAATATCTGATCAATGTACGAGAAGTTACCGGAATTATGTATATTTTGCTAATAAGTACTTAAAAATAGTTTTTCTTTTATGTATATATAAGTTCCATTTGAAATATCTATATGTTATATGTTTACAAATAAATATGGGATAAATGCACTAGAAATCTTAAAACTTACCAAGAAAGTGCAATTGAGTCTTAAAACTTTTAAAAAATGCAATTAAGTTCTAAACTTGTTAACTCGGTGGAATCATGCAATCAAGTCATTCTGTTAATTCCGTCAAATTTGGTTACTAGAAAATATTATTATTGATTATTTTCTCTCTCCTATGTGGTTAAAACAACGTCGTTTTTGTCTAAATCTGATTTTTTAATTAAAAATAAGCAAATTAAAAAAAAACACAAAAAAACAAGGGTCAATACTATGAAAAATTCCAAACCGGTACATCTGTGACAAATTTACCCTTTTTTAGTTTTCATTAAATTTTTTCATCAAATTTCTGAGTTGAATGACACATAGCAGCTAACGGGTATATCAATTTGTGGTTTTACTCTTCTGTTTGTCACAAATGTAACAATTTGTGATTTTTCATGGTATTAATCTAATTTAACGGAAAGTAAATATGTCACAGATGTACAAGTTTTTGGTTTTTTGCTATCAAAGTAAATTTATCACGGAGGTATCAGTTTGGGGTTTTTCGTGATATTAACCCTTTGAAAAGTCAAATCAATATTAAACGCATGAAACTTGTGAAAGGAAAAGAGAAAAGACCTCGATTCTTATTAAACTTATGGTCTAGAGTACATCAAAGTCAACTTTTCCCTCTATTCTCGCTCCTTAAGAATAGGAAAACAGCGAAACAAAAGACCGAACGCAGCCAAATTTATCTCATTCTCATGTCATCGATCGACCTCTTATGATTAAGCCATTTGCAGTTCCCCTCCGGCTTTAGGCACCACCGACGGGAACTCATCGATGCCATGGACCGAATTGTACTTGGAGGACGAGAACTTCTCCCCATCACCCCACAGGGCGTAGGCCTCCTCGCCGTGGATCGCATCATCCCCGGTTTGCAACTCGTCTTCGGCCAGTCTCAGCGGCACGATCTTCCTCACTACCAAACATATCAAGCTCGTCATGATCACATTGATGAAGATCACGTAAACAATGCCCAGAATTTGGATGCCCATCTGCCTTAGCCCTTTGTCAAGGCGGCCCATCTGGACCCCGTAGGCGAGGCCGATGTAGCTCTGCCAGTTTGGGGGGTCTTGGTAGAAGAGGCGGTTCAGCTTGGGCACAGCAAAGAAGCCTGTGAGGATGCCGCCAAGGCTGCCGGCGACGGCATGGGTGTGGAACACAGCCATCGTGTCATCAACCTGCTTTAGGAGCCATATCTTCTTGTGGAGCACCATCATGGTGTACCACGGGATGCTCCCGGACATGATCCCCATTAGGATCGCTGCCCAACCTTGGACGACTCCTGTGTGTGCATGGCAAAAAGAAAGTTTGTTTCTAATTAATGTATGGCAAGTTTCAAGATAATGCTATAAAAAATTCATTAAAGAGTCCGTACCCTTTTTAAATTTGTGCTTCTAATTAAAGCGATATTTTTACATTATACCTGCGGCAGGAGTGATGCAAACCAGGCCGGTGATCATGCCCTGGGTGGCGCCGATCACGGAGGGTTTCCCAAAGAAGAGGATGTCGAGCAAGAGCCATGTCAGCAGGCTCGTGGCCGTGCACACGTGGGTGTTGAGGACGGCCATGGACGCATCGGTGCTGACAGTGTAAGGATCCCCGCCATTGAACCCAGTCCATCCCATCCACAGCAACCCGGCCCCGGCGAGCATGAGGAGGATGTTGTTGGGAGGGAACCTCTCCCTATCCTTGGTCGCCCTTGGCCCTACCTGTGTGGAAAATTTGATAATTTTTGTAAGCATGAGCAGACATAGTCAAGGGATCTTTATGCCTAGGCACCACGCTCTGCCAAGGTTAAATTCGAATCAGATATGTTATTAAGGTCCGTGCAATTCTAATCCTAGCTGTCCTATTTCAGTTGTGGAAAGAGAGGATCATAGACATGGTATTGATATTCATTTACCCAGTAAGCTGCAGTGAAGCCGGCCACACCCGAGGAAAGATGGATCACATAACCACCGGAGTAATCAATAATTCCCTTCTTAGACAGCCAACCACCCGGGGACCATATGCTGTATGCCGTGATCGTGTACGAGAAGGTCAACCAAAGAGGCACAAACAACATCCACGCGTGGAAGTTCATTCGCCCGAGCAACGCCCCGCCGATCAGGATCAGCGTGATCGCGGCAAACACAAACTGGAAATAGACCATGCTCGCGTTGGGGAACTTGTAATGGTTGAAGGTCTGCGCGAGGAGGAACTTCTGGTCGAGCGCGACGTTGGGCATGCCCAGGAAGTGGATGCCCTTGTCCCCGAAGGACATGCGGTAGCCCCACCCGACCCAGCACACGAGCACGCACGCGAAGGCGTACAGCGCCATGAAGGCCGAGTTCACGGCCCACTTCTTCTTCACGATGCTGCCGTACAAGATCACGAGGCCCGGCACGCTCTGCATGCCAACGAGCGTTGCCGCCGTCAGCTGCCAAGCGTTGTCGGCCTTGTTCATCCATTCCGGGCTCCCCTCGTCGGGGATGAGGTTCTCTGGGAGGTTCATACTCTCTCCTCTCTCTTGATTTCAGCCTCCAAACAAAGGGAGTTGATAGGACTGAGGGAGTGATGATTCCATTTGATGGAGGATCTATTCTTTATATATGAGTTAGAATGCGGAGATTGGCGTGGTGAATCGTTTCTAGGCTCAGCTGTTGCACGCCTGGACAATCAATCAAATTTACTTAATTATTCTCTTTTAGGTATTGCAAGTTGTGAAATTCTTGTCAAAGCCCTTTGGACTATGTGTGAATAGTGAACCAAATTGCTTTGCAATGAGGGCAAAATCGTCAAAATTAGTGTTTGCTAGAGACTTCTTGCTGTCGTCTTTGCTTAGTGATGGGGCGGAGAACACCACAGCAACATGTTTGCAATACTGGAATTACCGCCGAAAACAAATGCAATCGGGGAGCTTTGGTGCATTTGAGGACCAAGGGATGATAATTCCCATGGAATGAGGAATCCGATATGTTTAGATTTTTCTGAAGAAATTGAACAGATCAACCTTGGTATGACAATCGATCTACTGTTGCAATTTCGGGGGTGTCGACCATTGTTCTTTTGGCTTCTGCTCTTGGTATCCTGAAGTGACGGGACAAATGACATGGCATTTCCCAAGTCGGGCATGTGTTTGTGAAGTAAGATTCAAGAGCATTGCATTGGTTCTTTACGCTAGAGGGAAACACAACTGAAAGAAGACAAGAAAATTGGCGGACGAGGATTTGGTAATGGTTGTTGGCGTGTTCAACTTGATTCCTGGGCAATGCAGTGTTGATGTCTAGGCTTGGAACAATTCGAATTTATAAGAGTAACGAATCTCAACAAGAATAGAACTTGATAGTAATTTTTTTTGAAGTACATAATTCCAAGAAAATGGACAAAAAAAGGATGGAATTTTGCTGAAAAAGAACTTACTTAGCCAAGTTTTAGGATCAATCATTACGAAAAGCCCGATTACGGGTCGTTGTTTTTACAAGTGCCATTCACATGCCTTTGAACAAAACCCAACATTAGAACGGCCAAATTGTCCTTCCCTTGGAAACTCATTGTAGCATCTTGTTTCGGGTTTAAATGTTTTGGTTTTCGGTTAATCTTGAGTGATTTTGGCAGATATGAGAATTTAAAACTTCGAGGATGGATAATATTGGAAAGAAAATGGCATTTTCGTAGATAAAAATATAAAAATAAACGATGTGAAGGCGCAAAATGATCTTCAAAATGAAATTTTAAGAGAGTAAGTTGTATTTTGAACAGTAAAGGCAGGCAAATAGGCATTGCATAAAAAGTAAAGCATGTTTCTAACCTTATTTTCAAATCTAAAAACGAAGAAACCGTATAATCGTAGCAGTTGCCATCTCAATTGCGCAATTTCTTTAGACCAAAAAAGAACGGCAAAATGATGACTTGAATTTTATTGATCTTTCGCAAATTTTGGAGGTCATTCCCGGCCAATATACTCCAAAATCGAGAGGTTCAATTTCGCCCAAGAGCTTACCCTGCGATTGTCTCTGGCACGTTAACGCTACGCAAGCTATCTTGATGAGATCCCCATGCAAGTTCGATAGGTTTTTTTGTCACTTAGAAAACTAGCATTCAAACCACCACCTAAGATTACCCTAGAAATAGATAAAATCCATTCAGTCATGGCAAATTGCAACATACCCAAATCACCGGCAGCAATCCAAGTCTACTGAAGTTTTATAAGATGCAAATGAGAGGGCCATAGTCTCAGGAAATTCTCAGAAAGATGGCTTCCTAAAAATCAAGCAGCTATGTTCGTGAAGTTTCATTTACCAAGTACATAATATTGAGCGAGTGAGGCCAGCCCCAGCCACTCTCGGTTCATTCCAACAGTTGCAGACATCATGCGAGTCCACCGGACTCAACATGTTGGGTGGAGGTACTCCACAGATCATCAAATCTCTCTGCCGAGAGTGATGATGGCAAAAAGTGGAGAACCCTTTAGTTGATCCCAGAATCAGGACTGGCGTCGCCATAGGAGACCAACCCCCTCCCAGACGGGGAGCTGGATCGAGACCTTACAGGAGATACAGGGGCAGCTTTGCCCTCGCGCTTGTCTGGTACTGCATCAGGGGATCTAGATCCTGAGGAATCGTGGCTTCTCGAGGAGGAGCTTCTTCTGTGTGGAGAATGCTCATCAACTCTGGTCCCAAGTCGCGATTTCAACCTCTCACTCAGCGGCAATCGCCTATCCGCTGGACTGGAACCACGCATTGGGCTCCGACTCCTGCTCCTGCTCTGGTCCCGACCCCGGTAGCGGCCTTTATTACCACCCGGGCTGTGAGACCTACTCCTGCTTCGACTTCTTTTTCGTTGGTATCTACGAGGAGCCGGATAAACATAACATGTGCAGTAAGTACAAATGTTTCATCTATATCCAGTAAAAAAAAGAACACCCCTTCACTTAATTTTTACTATAGAATTAGTCAACATGCAAAAATTGCACTTATTTGTGGCCATAAATTGTTAAAAACGCTGTAATGAAAGATATATTGTTCTTATTTTTTAAAAATGAGATTACGAAAACTCATGTAAAACAGTAAAAGGTAACAAATTTGAGAGTGGAAAAGTGTCTTAAGATGGCAGGGGGATCGATAGAAATGAAAACAGTGGAGAAGTATGTGAAATTTTCCATACAAATGTATCTATTTACTTTATTGATGTAATTTTCCATGAGCAATCAAACTTCATTATACTTACCATGAGGTACTTTTTTTTTTTTTGGTCGGAACCATGAGGTACTTTAGGAAGCAAAGAAAGCAGTTTATTACAAAATCAAAGACCCACTTATTACATCCAATATATTGGTGTTTGTGTGTACCGCATGCGATGCATTTAAAAAGTATCTAAATACGGTACAAAGACGATAATACATGTGGAAGGATAAAATTAAGGGTCTTGCGATGTTAGTAAAATCATTGAAGCGATTAGAACAATCTACAATTGTGCTATACGATGGCTCCAAAAATCATCATCTTTAGAGAATAAGAGAAATAAGCAATTAATATGAAGGAATCACGTATTGTTTTGTTATTCTAATTACTCTTAAGGCAAAAACAAAGTTGGAAATTTAATATATAAATGCACGGTAAGTTTGCAAGAGATTCTCCGCAGCCATTAACGAAGAGTAACACATGCATACAAAAAAGCATGAATTAAAAGTTTTTGGATTGACAAAAAAAAGTTAAAACCAGAAACTGACACTATTAAAATAGGCTCACAATATTTCCACCCCTCAAATAACTTTAGACACGCCCTGAAATTATAATGGTCCAAAATAACCCCCATTGGGATCTCATTAATAGTAAGACTGACGAAAGAGAAAAACATATCATATGGATCAACCAATCTCAGGATTTTCATCCACCTTTCTTAAATGTTCTCCCTTCTCTCTTCTACTGTGTTTTTTACAAGAATTCTTTAAGATTTGAGCACCTTAACAAATTTAATGCTCAGGATTCTAATTTAAAAGAATATTTATAACATTCACACTATGATGTGTCTATGGAAAATTTTATTTACAATCCTTCCCTTAAAATTCAATCTCTAATAATTATGTCATAATCAATGTTAAAGTTGCAAACTTTAAATTTTGGCCAAGATTCTTCCCAAAAAAGAAAGTTTTGTCCAAGATAGGTTATTGGTAGCTTTTTGTGTGGGACAAGAAAGAAAAATTTTGGAATTAATGTACCAATGTTTTCCTATCAATCAGTTTGACTCTTTGTACCCTTGTGCCCTTGAAATTCCTCAAGTTTGGATCTGTTGAAGGTATACATATTATACCTTTAACTGAACAAGTGAAGATTCAATATCATCACGAAAAATCCAAAAATAACATACGCAAGTAGAAGAGACAACATGAAGTTGGGTATAGAATGGAAAGGAAAATAACACAAGGTTGGAAAATAAAATCACATTGTTTTGATTAATATGGGCAGTCTTATATATTGGCATTTTTCAATAAACAATCTCTTTCAACCTTTCCCTCTATGATTTTCACCACTTAGTTCTCTTTAGGTTATTTTTATCAACTTAAAAGGTCAGGGTGCATCGCAACTATTTAGAATGTGGAAATCAAGTGAGCCTCCAAATAACTTGTACTTCAAATTCTTAATATCTAGTAAAAAAGAAAAAGATTTGCACAGGCTTTCTACTCGTAGCATGACCAAAAGTGTATTTCAAAGAAGAGAGAGAACCTTGGAGGGCTCCTGCCTCTTGGGGGGCTTCTATATCTTCTCTGTGGTGAGCGCTCAGAATAACTTCTGTAATTTGAATACCTACATAAGTCCATCAAGCACTAAGCGATAGCGAACAAAAAATTGGCCATACCACTTTTTGAAAAAGTCCAGCTCACCTATCATTCCTCCTGTCATTAAAGTTTCTTCTACCATAATGGTTGGGCCTATAAGTTGAATCTTCTGGAGATGGGGTACGATATCGACGGGCATAGGAGAAACGTTCTGTGAAGCCACGGCCCTTTCTAATGCGCTTCGAATTACCATCTGGCGGAGGGCTTCTCGATGGATTGTGGACACGAATAGAGGAAGAAGGTTCAGAGGCTTTACGCACAGGACTGCTCGATGGACTTCCCTCAGGGAGGTTGTTGGCCAACCTTTTGGGGCTGTCCCGCATGCTTCCGCTGAATTTCAGGAAAACACCCAAAAGTTTGCATCAGTCAGAAAGTGTTGGGCAGCATTCTGAACAATGAAAATACGCCCAAACCTTCTACTAAGAAAAAAGCACATAAGAAAGGCAAGTGCTGAAACCTGGACTTCTTCGAACCATCCAAACGGGGATGATGATCATCATATTTACCAAATATTGCATCAGTACCAAGCCCATTATGCTGAACATCATTCTTTGGCGAATATTCACCTTCTTCATGTGACGAATTGTCCTCAACTTTCTTGATTTCGCGATTCCTTGGTGGTTCTACAGCAAATTTTTCCAAGTCAAAAGCAGCAGAGATCCAATTGGACAAACTCCCAATTAAATCAAAAACACTTTATAAACAAGTGAGGAGATAACTCCGAGAATTGACCTACCTAAATTTTCAGGAGAATTTGCTTCGGCATCTTTTGACTTGCTAATATTTCGAGCAGAGTCACGTCGAGAAGATTTCTTCTTGTCATCTCTACCCCTCCTACTGCTAGAACTTTCACTTTCTGAATCACTTGAACTATCTGAACTCCTGAAAAGAAAAAGGTAAAAAAATGGCCATTCTCAATATGTAGAGAACAAAAAGCAGTTGGGCTGAGTGCCAAAACTTGAATGTAGCAAACAAAAAATTCAAATAAATCCAACCGTTTGGATTTGCGCCTTGATCGTTTGTCATATCTGGCACTCTTTCGTTCCCCACGACTATCCTTCCCTCTTTGCCGACGAAGTTTTTCTCTTTTTGCTGACCTCCTTTTCCTGCGCCTTCCGTCACTCGAGCTTGAATCAGATACCGATGACTCAGAATGCGATTCGGATTCCGACTCCGTGTCCGAGGAATAAGATTCAGAATCGCTGTCAGAGCTCTCAGAGCTGTATGAATCAGATGAAGAGTATCTCCTCCGTTTCCTTGTTCTCTCCTTGTGGGATTTTCTCTGTCGTCTTCTTCCTTGGGATTCAGAGGAGGAATCTATTGCGGATCGTTTCCTTCTCGCTGATCAAAAAAATTCTATTACACATTGGAAATAGGAGAGTCATAATAGTCATCCCACAAAAAGTAGCAAATTGAGGGCAGCACAAAAGCAGAAGTACCTTCTAGTGTTGCAGATTTACTTTTTTCCTCCACAGCAGCATCTTGAATTCTTCTTTCAGAAGTCTCGCCACAGTCCACAATTTTCACTGGTTGGAGGGGTTTTCCATCAGCACTTCCTACCTGTTCAAGTTTCTTCACAACTTCCATTCCCCTCGTAACCTTCCCAAATACAACATGTTTCCTGCCAGGAAAAACATGTATAAGTTGTAAACATCATATTCATATGAAGAACGGTAACATGGCCATGAGTACTACTAACTACTTGGAAAGCACGTTACAATTTTCTTTTAAAAAAGGAAAAATGTACCCATCAAGGTGAGGTTGGCGCTTGAATATTATGAAGAACTGGGACCCATTGGTATTTGGCCCACCATTTGCCATAGAGAGAAGACCAGGTCCATCATGTGCTAGTTTGAAATTCTCATCTGATGTATGAAAAACTTAAATTACTAAAATGGTAGTAAACAAAAAGCAGTCAAGTTGACGGAGAAATATTACCAGCAAACTTCCCTCCATATATACTTTCTCCACCAGTGCCTGCAATCCAAAATGGGTCATCCCTTCTTCTAGTCCGATCATGACTATGTAGTCAAAAAAAGTTTATCCAATCATGAACATTAGGAATTTTTACAAGAAGGGAAGAGTACCATTTCCATTTGAAAAATCACCACCCTGTGATGACAGTGAAGAGGATTAATGAGCTTCCAGTTACACACATCACATAATCAGAGTGCACAAAGTAATTTGAACCTTCAGATCAAAGGATTCTAAGTAACAACTTATCTAGTGACTCTAAAATCACTCATCCAATATAAGATTCAATATTCAAATGGCTATGACAATACTAATAGACACTTAAAATTGGCTAGCACTCTTGGCCAGCTTCCCAGCTTCAACTTTTCTCCAACTCTCATTTGCAAGAAGTTCATGACTTCTAAGACTATCAAGATTGAGGCTTTTACTTAAGGGAAAAAATTAAGAATGTATTAATGATTGCTATCTTCCTACTAAAATCATCATCCATAGCCCACAAACTGGCCTCTTCAGATTTCAGACTTCTAATTATAGCTTCTTTTCCCCAAAAAAAATATGATTATTCTATTTACAGTAATTAGAAGCCATGTAAAAGATAAAGCAAAGGCCAGCAGCCTCCCCCACCTACCAAGGCAGGGAATAGATGCCAAGTGATGCTATTATTGACAGAAAAATGACTGTTAATGTGCATCGAACAATTTTTTTTTCTTCTTCTCTTGGTCTAACAAGTGCATTTGACAATCTTATTTCATCGTTGAACTTCACATTTTTCAAGACCAATTTTAAAGATTTTGCAATCCAATGGACAAGCAACACTCAACCCCTTAGTTTAACAGATTCACATCCTTTCATCTACAATCAGGACCTCATTAAACCTACTAGCACTCTCAAGCCACATAATAAGGCCCATACATCTGAACGAGATGCTTGCATACATTAAGTCATTATACTAACTTGACAAGATTTCTTCAACTCTCAGAGATAAAGGCTCAATAGGCAGTGGACACGACAATTATATGCAGTCAGAAGGTGAAGCAATTAGTAGCAAGCATCTTTGGCAGACTATGACCGGTAATTGTGCCAATTAGACTATGCTTAAAATTTATACATCACAAGAACGACCATGAAAAAATATATATCAATAAAGAAACAAAATAACGGACTTGAGCCATGAACCCTTTAATAATTCGATGAAAGTACGATCCTTTGTAGTGCAGAGGCTTGCCAGTAGTTTTCCCCACTCCTTTCTCTCCTACATTGAATAGAAAATACTATCAACAATCAACGAAATGCCAATGCAACCCTTACTACTTACTCTACACCGAGAGAATGAAAAGAGTGTTCATTTAGTTACACTCATATTAGAGTGGAAGCGAGCAAGAAAATAAAGAGCAAAGCATCATGGAGCTTGCCAATTGATGGCATGACTTCCAAGAACCTCGGTAGTAAAATTGAGCCAAATCAGAGCTTCTAGTTTTCATGCTCTGTTGCATCTAAACATTACATGTCATGTCTTTTAGATATATCTTTCCTGGATCAACTAACCAAGACTCACAATAAGTGCCATACCCTTGTTAAGCGCAATGGGAGAATCGAGAGATCTCTCATTCACCTAAATGAAAACTTTGATAACAGAGACTATGCAACATGGTATCCACATCAAATCCATTTCAAGCCTGGACAGAGAGCCACCATAAAATTCATTCAAAATCAATGATCAGTGATGAGAAATCTAGTTCACTTTCGAACTCTGACTAAAGAAATAATTCGTCCAATGGACAGAAATGGACGACCTAAGCATACTTTCCCATATAATATAAGCCTATTGCATGGAAGAAGAACGCTCACAACTAATGCTAATAGAAGGAGACTCTAACCAATTTCTTTAGAGAAAAATGATGAACAGCATTGCATGTACACAGTACACCATACCAGCATTAATACTTTTGAATCATGACAAACTTAAAGATCAAATGAACCTGTACAGAGTGATCGGAAATTTTCTGCTGTCCTGGGAACAGTGTCAGCAAAGAGCTGCAAGACTCAGAAAAAGGCACAATTGTAAGTGTGCTTCCAATAGACAGCAACAGTCAAGACTTCTTACAGAAAAATGACATTTGACAAAAAAAAAATCTTTTAAATGAACCGACTTCTATTCTAGGTTTACCTCAAAAACAATTCTCTCCACAGGATCCCCTTCAATAGACACATCTAAGAAGACGAGAGGGTTCTTTCTCTTAGTCATGTCCCACGACTTCAAAAATGCTGAAGGAGAGTACAAAAGAGGAAAAGATAGTGAGGTCAATGGTCATTAATAAACCAAGCAAACCAATTTCAAACACACACCTGCAGTCCAAGGTATGAGTACGAGAATGGTATCAAGCATAAACACAAGTATGCTAAGTCTCTACAGACGAAACGCACGAGGATATAAAGGGAAGTTTCCCAGATTAAATTGTCACAGCAATCTCTAATGGGAGATCATAACGTGTCACCCAAAAGCCCAAAACACAAAATGGACTTCGTCTATAAAGAACCCATACAAAACCTTGTCTTTGTCTCTACAAATCCACAAGAATACACTGGAAAGTTTTCGACTTTGAATTGTCACACAGTCGAAGCACATAGGTCGTCCAAAAAAAAAAATCGCATCTTTCGCCAACCCGCAAGTACATACATCACGACCCACAAAGCCCAAAACCCTAATCACTCCACTCTTCGACTCCAAGCCATGGGAAGATGCACATTCGTACAAACAAACTATCGGAATTTTACGAATCAAGAGTTTACAATCGTAAGAGAAGCAACAGATGAACGAAAGTGTAACATCTGAATTAATCTTAAGAGGAGCTGAAGAAAAAAGGATCAAGAATGCGAAACTGAAGAGCGAGAACTACCTTCAAGTGCAGAACTTGGAACTTCTGAGCGAGAGACAAAGGGAGAAGGAGGGAGCGGCCGCAGAATCTCACTTCCAGTTCCGAAATAGAGCTCGGTTTGCCTTTCAGAGAGAGGGAGAGAGTCTAGGGTGTGGCATCCGGCACGCTCTCACGTGTGTCTGAGATTTTATTTTTTTCTCACGCAGGTTTTCTTGTTCTGTCTTACGGTAACAAGGAATCGACAGTAGATTTCAAAGATGGTAAAAGTGTACGTCCTATCTTACAGCTTTAGAATTTTCAGCGAATTTATTCCTTTAATTTATTCAATATAATCCTACATTCAACAAATTAAAAATTTATAAATCACGTTACATATTGAGTTAAAGTTGAAAATAATTTTCAGAAGTAAAAAATACAAAATATAAACTAAATTAAATAAAAAAATAGTTATGAAAAAAAAAAGGTACTCATCGATGGCTGTTACCGCTGCAATTGCCAGTAAAGGCCGGCAAAGGTTGCCTGGGCCTTCTCAAAGCCCAACAAGGGCTTGCAAGCTTGGATCAAGGGGAGGACGCGACCCTCTCTCACCTAAGGTCGGCAAAGCCTTGCTCAGGATTGATCCAAATTAAAAAATTTTATACTTGATTGCATTTTTGCAAATTTTCTGATTTAATTGTACTTTTATGATAATTTTTAGGATTTTTAGTACACATATTGTCAAATTAAAAGTTGAGAAATCACCTAACTCTTGCGTAATGGGCTGTGCCCAAGTATCATCCGCTTCCTGTCAGGTTTGGCACGTTTATTATCGCTTCGGGCGGGGCTTGTGCTCTTGCTTGGTGGGGCTCGACCCGATTCATTTTGTATTTTTCTATAACCAACGTATGACTGATCACTTGCCCAGCAGCTACTGATTAAAGACAAGCTGGGCTGGCACGATTTGGGCCTAAGCAACCCACGGGCCTGACCACGGGTGGCCCATCGCATGCTTTGGGCGGTCTAGGAAACATTATGGCCCGGCCGCACGGCCCATAGTTCTCATGTCCGGGCTTTTCCCGGCCGGGCCCATTTCCTTTGCTCTAGACAAACCGAAACCCCTCAGCTTTAGGGTCCGTAACCGAAACCAATGTCGTCGCCGGACAACCTCGACGACTACTCGCCCTCCGCCACCACCGCCGTCTTCCCCCGCCCCCTCCCTCTCCTCCGGGGGCCCCTGCCCGCCGCTCCGACCGACGAGCCCTCCTCGGGTCCCTTCGTCCTCGCCTTCCGCGGCCTCGATTCTTGGTCCGCCGCCCTCGCGTCCTCCAAGTCCAAGATCCTCAAGCAGTGCGAGGAGGGCGCCAGGATCGGCTGCGCGGTCGCCGCATCGCGGGGCTGCGCGCCCCCGTGGTGGGCCCCGCTCGCCGGCCGGAAGGCCGACCTGAAGCGGAGGGAGGAGTGCGAGGCGCGCGAGATGGAGTCCTGCCTCGTCGCGGCGAAGGAGAAGTGCGCTGGCTTCGCGGTGGACAAGTGCTCGAAGCCGTTCATGGACGCGAGGGTGGCCGTGGTTGGCGAGAGGGATGCGAGCGAGAGGGCGGTGGTGAGGCGGTTGATCTCGCGGGCTTTTTTGGCTGGTAAGAGTGAAAGTGTCGATTTGGGATGGTTTAACGAGTTGGGTTTGGACGATTTGGTGAAATGTGGACGTGGCGGTGTGAGTTATGTGAAGGCTAGTGAACTGGTGGCGAGGACGACTGATTTTAGTGGTACTGATTGAGTTCTTGATCTTGTCGGTTCAATGACGGCATTGGTAGTGCTGGTTGAGATTTCGATTTTGAGTGCTGGAATGTGATTGTGCGGACGTAAGAGATTTCCAGGCGGAACTCGATGTTAAGCTTGTATTGTGGAGACATCAAGAAAGTGCGGTTTGGTTCGGACGAGGGTGTTTGAGGTAATACTAGTTCGATTGCTCAATGACTTGATGAAGATTTGAATATTTCAATTTGTTCAGGCAATGTAAGCTTCGTGTCGATTCGCCGGCTGGCAATGGCATGAGATTTGTAAGTGAAAGAGCGAGAGCTGTCAAGGATCCAATGTCATAATGTATATTGTTCTTCGAATTGCTTATGCACTCAGGGGTGTGGTGGAATAGTTTCCTGATGCTGTTTCATAATAATATTGTCCGGAATTTGCATTTACTAGATAAATTATTGGCTGGGTGTTTAGTGCCTTATGATGTCACAGAGCCATGCTGATTTATGATTTTCTGTTTAAAACTTCCATTTTGACTAACTGGCTTGTTTCCTTTCCATTGCTATTAAAGATTTTTACTGGTTTTGTTTTTCTTTTGGGATTTGTTGACAATTTGGGGGTCTGTGAGAGAGAAAGGCCTGTTACCGGCTGTAGGGAAATGGAAAAGAGGTGTGATGCAAAAGATGTATCCGCCTATAAGCGTCCCAACTTTAACAACAGAGACACCTGAATGTTTTTGGAAAACAGTTTTCTTGGCATGGTCGACATACAAATTGTTTGTCAAACAAAATCAACTTGGTCACATCGTGGCTCACAAAAGAATGTACTATTAAATAGGAAGGTTTTTCTCCCCCAGTGAGAGCTAGTCCTTTTTGGTATCAACTCATAGTTTTACGCACAGTATGTAAGTGTGTGCAAACAGTAAATAGGACTCTCAAGTCTGCATCTGACATTGTGCTAGTTTATATATCTACTACCACCTTTTGATAAGTCATGCTGAGTAGCAAACTCTTTTCTTTGACCGAGACTGATGAGCATTTGACATAAGCTAACAATGCAAGAAAATTCTTGGCAATCACTTATCTATTGTTGTTCTGTCGTTTATGATTGCTCCTTTCATTCGACTTTATTCTGTTGCCTTTGAGATAATTGGTCTAAAGGATTGTCTGATGGAATATGGATCACTAGAAATTGTTTTGCTAATAATATTCTTCTTTCTTATCAACTGCACTCTTCATGGTCATGGACACTCTCCTGGCCTTTAATGCTGGATGATATTACTAACTGATATATAAAGCAATCTTTATTTCCTGAAGTTTAAAGAGCTTTCTTTTCTCTTTATCAATGGATGAATATTCTCGTGGCTGTTTGCTTTGCGCGACTGATTATTACAACTAGAGTCGGTTCTGTTAATATGGTACCTGGGCTGAGGTAAAATATTTACCCACCAAAATAGATTTTTTTATTTTATCTTTCTGTTGAAATTATGTCCTTTTTGTTTTGCATATTTGATATCATTGAGATGAGTCTTAGCCATGAATCGTTGGTTTCCCCTCCTCCACCCGTGTGATGAGTGTCATGAATGGAGATTGCTGTTGGCCTAGCTTATCTGATTGCCAATGAGTTAGTGTCAAGTTTCATTTTAGTTTTTAAGCTCTGGTTCAGTCTTAACTGACGAGTGCTTTTCTTTTAGTGCTGGCTGCAGATCATCCAGATTATCAATGGGCATGAGCCAGAAATGGATCTCCATCTGTAACCGGAGAATTTTCTTGTTGTTACTTGTCCTTAGCCTTTTCTTGGACACCATAGTCTGAAGATTTAAGTGGTCACGCTCGCGGTTTTGGCGCCGGGTAAGCATCGTGATTGCAACTTGTTCCATTCTTTGCATATTACATTCAGTAGTAGCTTTGTTCATCAATAGCTACTGTTCTCAGTGCAATGCCATACTTGGATGGTTAATTTGCTTTTGATAGTTTGACTGATGGTTCTTGAAATCGGATCAGATAGGCTGCTGCTTCAATGGGGCCAATTGTCGATCCACATTTAACTCGACTCTCAGACCGTGCAAGTTCAACTTCAAGATCGTTTACCTTTTGGACGATGGTAGATGTGATAACGATTGATCTATAAAGTTGGTATATTGGACGTGGTGGCAAGTTATTGGATGTTAAATATGATCGACTTGTTTAAAGGCTTAATTATAGTTCGCCATATGATTTAGTATATCCGTAGATCGGTGTAGAATCTTAGGGCGCGTTTTGCAGCCCAGATAAAAGGCCAGATAGGACTGGCGTTGGGCCACACACTTTGGACGGGATAAACCTGGATGGGTTCACATAAAAAACTGGATAAACCATCGTGGCCTTAGGGGTTTGGATGAATTCAATACAGAAATATTGAAAAAGAAAAAGGAGTAAGAACAGAATGAGCCTATGGATTTGTGTCTTATTCACCCAAAAGAGTTGCAGGTTATAACAAATCTCCGCACATTTTTTATGCTATCCTATCTCAGTGTTTATGTGGCGACTAAACTTAGCTTCAGCATAAAATAAATTTCGAGATGCAATTCTCATGGAATCTCTACTTACGACGTTCATCGACTCCGCAATGCTACGAGTAAATGCAGAGATAGCGAAGTTAGATCAAATAGTTGGGCTAGGTTCGTATGCCTGGTCATATGTGCAACTCCTCCATCATCTTCTTAGCGTTTGTGTTTTTGGCGTTTTGGTTTGCTTCTTTGTTACGAGGGTTATTTATCTTTTCATTGGAAATGAATAGGGCGTCAAATTGGCGGGTTGGGTCGAAAATAGTCCGACCTAAATCCATGTATTTGACTTGTTTTGAGTCATTATATGCAATACAAATTTAGTGACCCATATTCATCCCATTCCCACATCACTAAAACACATTAATATCTAAAAACAAGAACTTTTATGCTATGCGTGTAGGGTGTAAAAAATAAAATTTTTAGTAGTTGTATAAGTTTCTAAATAAAATTTTCGACTTGTCTTTGTTGCAAATTTTTCGAGTTTCAAAATGAAGTATCTAACATTTCTTCAAATCAATCACTCTATAAACATTGACATGTAAAATCATGTACTAATTTTCACGAATTTAGAAAGCTCGAAAGATCAAAACAAAATTTAGGGATATATTCATTAAAAGTCATAAAACTTGTCGTAAAAGTGCAATTGAATCCTAAAACTTATAAAAACTGCAAACGAATCTTAAAATTTGTCAAATTAATTCAATCAAGTCTTAAAGTTAACACCGTTAATTTGTCTAACGGAAAATGATGACGTGGTATTTTAAAATAAATTTCTCTCTTCTTTGTGGCATTTATATATTTTTATTCAAATCTTATTTAAAATAAATTAAAAGGCTAAAAAAAAGAAAACAAAACAAAACTGGGAAAAAGAATAAGAGAGAAGCATCTTCGCCGGAGGAGCCGACTGAGGTCGTTGGCCCTGGTTGAGGGTGGCCGGCCCCCACCAGCCCCGGGCGAGGGCCAACCACCCTCGCTAGACCCGAGCGAGGGCACCCAGGTATGGGCTACGCCAGCCCTCGGTTGGGGCCGGCAACCATCGCCTGCCCATATTTGGGTTGAGGGCACCCAGATCTGGGCGACGCCTGGCCTTCGCCTGAGGTCGATGAGCCTTGCTAGCCCCGGGTGAGGGTTAGCAGCCCTCGCTAGGCCTAGGCGAGGGCCAACATTGCCCAAATCTGGGTACCCTCGCCTGGGGCCGGCAAGGACTAGCCACCCTCGCCTAAGGCCCGCGACCTTAACCGACCCTTCTGATGATGGGCAACAGCTGCAACTCCTAACTTAGCCCTATTTTTTTTTTCAATTTTATTTTTTTAAGTAAATTTTAGATTTTTTTTACTTTTTAATTCAAATTATATAAAATTTGAATAAAATAATAATAAATGCCACATAGGAGAGAGAAATTCATTTTAAAATGCCACATCAACATTTTCCGTTAGACAAATTGACGGTATTAACTATAAGACTTGATTGAACCAATTTGACAAGTTTTAGAACTTGATTGTATTTTTTGTAAGTTTTAGGACTTAATTATACTTTCGCAATAAGTTTAGAACTTCTAGTGAACATATCCCAAAAATTTAAGGGTTATGCTTTTCCACTCATAATTTGGCTAAAACACGCCATAACAAAGTGTTTTGACTATTTTACCCAGTGAGTTCCATCTTTCAACTTTCTCAGTATTCTCTTATTATCTTTTTTTTAATCTTCTTTTGTGGGTCCCACATTCCTTCATCTTCACCCTTCTCTCTTTCTCTCTCGTTTTAGTTTCTTTTCTTTAATGTTTGAGATGGTTTTTGTGTCGTTTTTCGTGATGGGTGCCAAATAAATTGATTAAATTTGCAGTGTTTGTTAATTTTAAGTAATTGTGGTAATTTTTCTTGTTATGGGTTTAGGTTAATGAAGTCTAAAAGTGTTTGCTTTTTCTTTTTCTTCTTTCATCTCTTTTTTTTATGTCTAGGAAAAATTAAGTATTGATTCATTCCTTATTTATTGTTAAATCTAATTAAAATTTATGCTTTTGAGAATGATATTTAGTGAGGCTTCTTGGCATTGCTGAGTTTCTCTCCTTTTAGGGATTCTCTTAGTTGAAGATTTTGAAATTTTGTGAGGAAGAGCGGAAAGAGAAAAGCGAGTCTTATCTGACCCTAAAGAGTTTGGCTTTCACCAAGTGAAAAAAGGTTTATCATACCGTTAACTTTTGATGGGGAAATTACCAAAAAAGTCATAAACATTTTATAATTGTACCAATTCAGTCCTAAATCTTTTTTTTTTGCCAATTTAGTCCTAAACATTTTGCAAACCAGCCAATTCAGTCCTTTTGGCCGGTCGGTGCTAACGTGGCTACCGGCCGGCCGACGTAGTGCCGGGCGGCCGACGTGGCACCGGCCAGCGTCCACATGGAAATATTTTAATATTTTTTATTACTTTTGAAATTTTTTTTTTTCCTTCTCCCCCCTAGCCTGTCCGGCCAGGGGGAGACTCGCCGGCAAGGGCCTAGCTCCTGCGAGGCAAGCTGGGCCCTTGTTGCCACCGGGCGAGCTCGCCTAGTTCTAGTGAGGCAAAGCTCACCCAGCCAAGGCGAGCTCCGCCTCACCCAGATCTGGGCGAGCTCGCCTAGTTCCGGCGAGGGCCCAGCTCACCTCGGAGGAGCTGGGCCCTTACCGGCGAGCCTCCCCCTGGTCGGATAGGCTAGGGGAGAGAAGAAAAAAAAAATTCAAAAGTAATAAAAAAATATTAAAATATTGCCATGTGGACGCCGGCCGGCGGCCACGTCAGTCGGCCGGCGGCCAAAAGGATTGAATCGGCTGGTTTGTAAAAAGTTTAGGACTGAATTGGCAAAAAAAAAGGTTTAGGACTGAATTGGCACAATTATAAAAGATTTAGGACTTTTTTGGTAATTTTCCCACTTCTGACAATTGAACTTGCCAATTTCTTTGACCCTGTTAGGATGGAGCATACATTTAATTTTTTGAGTGAATTTTGAGTATTCTTTTCATTGAAAATTTCCCCGAACTGATTTCCATTAACCTCTTTCTTTTCTGCAATCTGTTTGGCAGAATGATTTCAAGATGCACATATTGGTCTAGTTATGGTTCAATCATAGTAAAGAATGAAGGGTTTTTATCCAATAAATTTCAATAGGTTTATTGAAACTTTTTACCACTTTGTTTCTGATTCTTGATAAAGTGGAAAACCAGTTAATGCGCTAAATGGATTTTTGCATATTAGCTAGTAAAGTCTATTGGTAGTGGCACAAAATCTGGTTGAATCCCTCCTCAATATTATATTGTGTTAGTTTTGAATAGAGAAAGGGCTTCCATATGTTGCACAGCCATCAATTAGACCGAGAAAACATCATTCAACTTAGTTCTATGATTTTAAGGAGGTGATTATGGTGGAATTTTCTCTACAAAGAGAGAGAAAGAGAGTAAGTTGCTGAAAAGTGGGATGAAGTGGAAGGAAAGTGGGACCCGCAAAAAAAAAATCAAAATAAGACAGTGAGGGAAAGTTTAAGATGCTTGAAGAACGGGATCCACAATGGGTGAAATGATCAAAACACTTTGTTGGGGAGTGTTTTGCCAAACTATGAGTGAAAAAAGTGTAGCCCAAAATTTAACTATCTTTTCATTTTTGAAAAAAAGAAGAAGATCATAAATAGAAGAAAACTAGGAAATAAGTCGCTCCATCCGAAAAGTCCCAACCTAAACCTGAACACAAGTGAATAGAGAAGCAACCCCCATCTCTCTCTCACCCAAAAGCATAGATTCTTACATGTTTGAACCATCCCCATTCCTCGCTCTCAGCAGCTGAAGTGATGCACCACCAAATCCCATTCCTTCACTCGAAGAAGGAGTGGCCCCATCCTCTCTATGCGGAGGTGGATTAATGATCGGATATCTATCGATGATCACGCTCGGTGCAGTTTCGATCGCCACCGCTTTGTGAGTCTCTCCCCTCCATACACTCTGTAAGAGAAGCTTAGAACTCCGTTAGGCTTCCCTTCCGGATTCTTCACCTGGTAGCTCGCAAACCTAACCACTCCGCCAAATTCGTGAGCGGCACATGGACCTCGCCGATGTGCTTGTCCCCGAACATCACGCCCTCCTGGAATAGATCGACGTGCAAGAAGGCTTGGTCGTGGTCCCAAAGGGAGATCTTCCCCGAGTTTAATCGCAGCTCATGCTTCCACTTGAGATTGCCGTCGCATTCCTTGACGATCGGAGACCGTTGCTGCTAGTTCTGGCCAAGCTTCTCGCTGGAGATGGAGGCTTGCGTGTCTATAGGCAGTGTTGGAGATGCCGAAGATAGGCAATGGAGGTCAGGGATGTGCAAAGGAACCGCGAACTGCCCAGAACAAGACTGGACCAGCCTGGAACCGGCGGTTCCGTAAGGATTGGTCCGGTTCTTGATTCTAATTTACTAAAACAGGTGAGAATTGATTCAGTTCCCGGTTTTAGGAGTGAAACCGCCCATTTGTCTACCTGGACAGGACCGCTAATATATATATATATATATAAGAAAACTTTCGACCAAAAAAAAAAGAAAACATTTTTAAAAAAATAAAAACAATAAAATGTCGAATTTGAAGCTCGACTCTCAACTCCCATCAATTTACTGTCGCGCCTTTAGCCGTTCATCGCCTCTCTTTCTCACTTTCGATCAACTCCACTTGTGTGAAACTTGGTGAGACCGGTTCCTCAGACTCACCTGAGAGCCGGACGGAACCAGCGGTCTAGTTTCCGGGTAGATTCATGGAACCAACGGGCAGTTTTCGGTTCTAATTTTTCGGAACCAATCCTTAGTGGGTGGTTCCCGATTCCATATTGGGAACTACTTATCCGGACCATGCTTTGTGCCCATTTTAATTGTGCTAAATAGGTAAATATGGGTATGAATACTGACGTCCCATGAAATGGATTTTTAATAGATCTAAAGCCCAGCCCACATGTAGTCCCTCTTGGAGCTCGTTTGCTCCTCTCCTCTACCTATCATGACACCACCGATCTACGTCCTTGGTGAGCTCCTCTTTGATCCCAACTGATTGGCGTCGCCGCCACCTCCATTTTCTGAGTAAACAATCAAAGTTTGAATAATGAAAGCATTAGATGGCTTGTGCTCCACTCGGCCCAGACTTGAATTGCAAATTTGTAGTCTTGGGAGGTGCTCTATTCGATAGTCTGGGTGGCCGTTTATTGTGTTGCCTGGGAATTGAATCATGTTTCGCTCTCCCATCCAAAAAATTGTCTAGCATGGTAGTTCTAGAAACATCTCTCTCCTCCACAAGTCATTAGATATACCCAATGCTGTAAGCCCAATATATAATTGAACCATTGGATCTTATGGAATCCATGCGAGGTCCATAAGGCCCAAATCACATACACTAAAACTTTATTATATGAGGCAGATTATAAGTTCCTTCTTTTCGATCCATATCTACAAAATAGGATAGTCACGGGATAGCAAAATGTATCAGATCACGACTTAGAAGTTGAAGATTTTTAGGACTGTAGGTGTGTCTACGTAGGTTTTTGGCTTGACTTTAATTTTGTAATGCACGAATTTTATTTTATTTTTGAAATCAAGAAACTGACAAAATTTCGTAATATATTCATACTCGACAAATGATTTTTTTGCGTACAATGTTTTGAAATTCTAATAATACACTGTCAAGAAGACAGCAACATAGAAAAATAGGAGAGAGCTCAACGATCTTCTCATTTTTCATGTCCTCGATCGTTTCCCCTTTGCTGAGCAGGAAACTGAAAATTGAAAACGTAATCTCATCCTCTTCCTCCCCCAAAGAGAGAACAGAGGGCTGAAAAAAGAGGATGATGGAAGGCAAAATTGAGGTGGCATTTCGGTTGATGGGATGGGATCGAATTGACAGATCCTTGAGGTAAAAAAAACAGGGCCTTTTTCCGTGCGCGTGTTTGTATGGTGGGGACAATTATAAGGCGCGGACGGCCAGATCTCAGGCCGTGATTCGCTGCATTTTTTCGTGATTTTTATAAAAAATAATCGAGTAGCGTATAAAAATTTAGGGATTAATAAAAAATTTCAAATGAGTAAATTTATGATAAATTTATCCAACTTAATTCATTGATCACTAAAAATTTTAAATTGATACACATATGATAAATTTACCTAAAATTATTTTTTTTACTATAAAAAACTTTAAACTAATATATTTATAATAAATTTATTTTCTTTTAAATTGAATTAATATCACGAAAATCAAAAACTGATAAAGATAAAAATCCCAAATTGTCGCATGTTATCAAATTCGGTAATATGATAGTAAAATTTAACGAAAACTATCGAAAAGTAAATTTATTACAGATATATCAGTTTAAAATTTTGGTAATCATAGATATATCAGTTAGGATTTTTCGTGATATTAGTCAAAAACTTAAGGATTTTATGATTAACATGGACACTCTATTTTTTTCCTTTTATTCGATGATCAGAGTGAGAAGAGAGAGAGAGAGCGCTACCCTCCTTCACTATTCACTAGTGAATGCATTGAAATTCTTAAGAAAGAAAAGTCCAACGGAACCCTAATAATTGGAGCTTCCTCAACCCTCGCTAATGATAACAGTCGTCGTCCCCCAAAAGAATGAAAGGGAAAGAAAGCGACTCTTTGATTTGAAATGGGAAAATGACAAAAAATGATATTCGAATTTTAATGTAACGTGTAATGTAACGCTAAATTTTTAATTTATTTAATATAATTTTTAAATTATTTTGCATATATTTAATTTTATTTTCGAATTTTATGAAAATATTCAATATCATTCATGAATTTAAATTAATAAAATAATAATATTCAACATTTTCATCTGACTAAGTCGAGCATGTATTTTTATCAAAAAGTCAAAAATCATATTAAATAAATTAAAAATTTACGGATCACATTATACATCGGGTTAAAGTTTAAAAATCATATCAAATAAATTAAACGTTCGAAAATCGTATTACATATTTATACAAATTTACTAGGACCATTTATATTCTCATCTCATTTGAAATTCAACCGTTCTTCTCTGTTTGGGCAAATGGAAGTCGAATTGAATTTTGAGGGTAGGAATCAGAGGCTACAGCCCTCTCCCCCACCTAACAGCTTTCAGCTGTTCCTGCGTGCCGCGATCACTCATATCACAACCCCTCATAGGCGCAGACGCTAGGGACAGAGAGAGAGAGAGAGAGAGAGAGAGAAAGCGAGCTTTGTGGTTGGGGTTCATCGAATGAGGCGAGCGACGCGTGTGAATGCGCCACCAGGCAGAGGCTCCTCCTCTCAGTCCTCAGCCCCCCGGCACTGCTCGTGCCGCCCTATTCCCACCGCCTGTTCCTTCGCCCCCCCCCCCCACCCTACTTTCATAACTGCTCCTCGCGCGACAAACGTCGCATGTTGAGCTAGCCAGCCTCGTGCCAAACGGCGTGGAGAGAAAAACGCATACTTCATTTAGGATATCCTCTTGCTGTCGCTTGGAAGGTTTTTACCCTTTTTTTTTACAGCTTATTTAAAGAGGATCCAAACAAATAATCGTCCCTCTCTCTCATCGGATTTTCTACGAAGAAACTTAACTTTTCTTTTCGTAACAGAAACGAAATTCACACTTTTGAAATCAAGATTTTCGTTGTGTGCTTCACTTGTATACTTGGGACACGGCACCAGCGGCTGGACCATCAGTTTTTCTGCTGTGAGTATGATCTCACGTTACTCTTGCGGTCTTCGTTCTATCCCAAGGTTGAGTCTCGGAAAGTAGGAGCCGCAGAGAGATTACATAAACATTATCATACTGATTATGGAAACTAAGTTTCGTTTCCCTACTGCGTACCATTTCGTTTTTAAAGTCCACCAAGCCAAAGACCTCAGTTGATCTGTGTTTGTATCTTGATATATTTGAATTACGAACACCCATCTAACCTAAGCCCAGAATAAAAGCTTATGGACTAGTTCGTTTTTATAACCAATTGATTATAATTAATCGATTGGTTGAAAGAACATTCTAATGAACATTGATAGTTCACAAATATGATATAAGTAGACTTTAGTTGAAGCTATGTAGGATCTATAGCTGAATATACTAGAGGACAACACTTAATTCTTTGCAACGCGTGATGATTTTTGTCTGCTATGCATTCAATAATTTCGCGATCTGTGTATTCGTACAGCCTCTCTCTCCATCCATCTATCTCTCTACAGACAGAGGTCGTCGGCCGCCCAAAAGTCATCTGATGCTTCTTTAATTCACTGTTTCACCAGATGGGTTGTGTTTCCTTCTTTGCAGCTTTCTCTTGCCCTATCTTTACTCTCTACAGAAACCCCTATTTTCTCTGTTCTTGGTCTTGGCCCGTGCCTCAAAGCCCCTATAAATTACGGCAGTTTACCACCACCGTAAGGTCATCACTTAATCTTCTTTTTTACCAGTCTTCATCGAGTCCGGATTTTCCTTCAAAGACCTTAGTCGATCTGTGTTTCCCCCTCTTTTCCAGCCTTCATTGAGTCCTCGATCATTTTCCTGCCTTCTTGTTATCTCTCTCTCTCTCTCTCTCTCTCTCTCTCTGTGCAGATTGAGCTCGTTTAGCCTGCTAACATTTGTTGCACAAGCCCTCTTTCTTCATATGAAGGTTGAGAACCTTTGACAGTAATACTCAATGGGTTGCATATTGCATGTAAGGTCTTTCTTGGGTGCCCTCCTCTTTGTTCCTACAGTATGCACATGTACTTTTCTGGCTCCATGTCTCACCCCATTGCATTAGATATTTCTTTGTTCTTGCATGTCCCCATTCGTTAGTAATTAGCTAGCTACTTCAAACCCATCTCAGCCCTTGTTATGTCTTTTTGAGCATATTCTTCAGCTTTAGTAGGAAGCAAATGAAGAGGGGAGAAAGAAGCCTAGTCATGATCATCAATCTCTCTCTCTCTCTCTCTCTCTCTCTCTCTCTCTCTCTCTCTCCTTTTTTTCCTTTTGGTTTTGTCAGTTCGTATCTCTTGGTTGGCTTCTTGAACAGTTTTAGGAGATCACACGTCCACAAGGGAACGAGTGAAGCTGCCAGCATGATCTATCTCCGGCTAACTTGAAACTTCAACAACAAAAAAACAAGAAAAGAAGAGTCGGTTAACCCTAGCTAGGTCATGCTGCGACAGCCTCACTTCTTCCCTTTTCTGGGGACCCTGTATCATTTGATTCTGAACATCCCTCACATCACATCCTAAAGTCCCAAAGTGCCAAAAAGAAAAGTCATGAGAAATCACTGTAAGTGTGTTCCTTTTCTTTAGCCTGCGTTTATCTTCCAATGGTTTGTCTCTGCACGGCATGCTTTTATTGGCTTCTTTTTGTTTTCAAGAGCACGCTTGCCTAACCTTTTACTTTCCTGTCATAGCTCCTTATATTTTATATGTTTGTTATCTAATCATGACGAGCGTTTTCTATGCTCATAAGCTCTTCTCTCAAGCAGATTGAAGTGTTCTTTACATCATTGACTCCAAGAGCTTTTGGGAAAGGGTAAAGAGACGTGCTGTTGACCAATGTGGCTCGAGGCTGAAGCAATTGCCCTTTCTTTTTTTCTCTTTTCCTATGAATGAATGTGGATGTGGCGTTGATGACATAGGTTTATGTTTCATTCATCTTCGATGAAAATGCTAGAATCAGTTTGTGGCCAACTTTGTTCACCAGCGATCTGTATCTGAATGCTCGACGCGTGATAATTTACCAAGTTAGGTAACCGCCCGTAAATATTGGCATCTTCATTATTCAGGGGATGTAATGTTTTCTTTACTTTATTTTGAGATGAGATAAAAGGGTTTTGGTCGGGTGAAAGCAATAGGAGTTTCCCTCACGGGAAAAGTAAATCGTGTTAAGTGGAGGTTAGCGAGACAAAGGGAGGAAATGGTCAAGAACTAATGACCAGTATTTTCTGCGAATCATATTGAACACAAAAACTTGTACATCATGTCTGGCATAAAAGAACATGTATAAAGAAAGATGACTTTGATGTAGAACTTACTTTTTAAATCTATTTAGTAAAGTATATAATGTGAGATAATGGTTCCGACTCTTACTATGATGATGAATATGATCCACTCGGTTAAACTGCGGAGTGGGCAGGCCGAGTAATGATGCAATTGATCCTAATGTTGAGAAATTCTCTTGCTGAATTGCCTCTTCTTGTCAAGGATGAGGCTTTTTGCGCGTATTTTTGGATAATAATCGAATGAAAGGTTCGAATAACCCATTGTATTATGTGTAGGTTTTTTTTTGTTCTTTCCCATTTTTACTTGAGCACAAAATTATAATTTTTAGCAATTATGAAGAAATCGAGTTGGATTAAGCATTTGATTAGCTGGAGACTTGAAAAGGGTAGCACCACCCCAGTCTGTAATTGATGGCGATCGCCTGCCACGTCTCTTTTTATCACAGTAACTTCTGCCGCAATGGATGCGGGGGAGAGACAATTTTCGACACCAATGAACGCATTCGAAAACGACACGAAACTTTACCATACACAAGTTTCATAGCACAATCAACGAAAATATGGTGTTTTCTAATAACACGATTCGACACGATTAGAAAACCCAAGGTCCGCTTTAAGAGCGACCAATGTTGGAAGACGTTTCAATTATACATATTTACTTGATGGGGAAAAGAAACCCTAAAAATGTCTCTTGTCAGAGCTCCAATTATTTGTAACTAAACCTAGGCTGTAGATTTGTTTTGCTTACTAAAACATAGAATATTATTCAAAAAGGAGAATTGCCCCCAACGAAGCACGAGTTTCTCTATGAAGAACAAAGAAGAACGAATTTTTGAATTTGAAGCCAGTAATTTGGGTGTATGATTTGCATGTATCCTGGACATGTCAACGAGTCGGGCCAGAGATGTGCTTTGCACGGCCCATTTGCCTTTGACGGGCCGACGCGGCATGAGGCCCATGCTACTATTAATTATGGCATCATTATCACTAAATGTTGTTATTTTTAATTATCCAATCACAAAGATTTTAAATTAAAATCTTAATTATCATATATATATAATTCATTTTTTAGTAACTACCTTGTATAAATTATAATTACAAAAATATCAAGGCAACCAAATATTACCTAAAGGATATTACGATCTTTAGCTTTACTTATTTACATAATATCTTTTTAATTAATATATTAACTGCAAACATATTCAAATATAATAGGGTAATCATTTCATTGTAATTATTTTTTGAATTAAAAATATCATAATTATTTATGAATGGCAACACTTTTGATTCACAACTTTCGAATTATGGTAACAAAAGAAACTACGCTTTGATAATGGGAAAAGTACCCAAAAAGTCACAAACTTATTGCGTTGGTAATGATTCGGTCCTAAACCTTTCAATTGAACTAATTTAGTCACAAACATTTTCATATTTGTATCAATTGAGTCCATCCAGTCAATTTAGACTGAAAATTGCTGACGTAGACGCTGATCGTCCTATATGGCACAACCATCTCTAACGTGGACATATTTATTTATTTATTTTAATTTTTTTTAATTTTTTCTTCTTCCATGGCCTGTGCCAACGACCAATGAGGGCTGGTCTTGCCTAAATAAGGGTCACCCTCGCGGCTAGGGCGACCCTTGCTCAAGCCATGGACAAAAAAGAAAGAAAAAATTCAAAAAAATTATAAAAAAAAAAGTCCACGTCAACACTAGCGGTGCCATATAGGACATGCGGCTTCCAGTCAGCAATTTCCAATCTAAATTGGCTAAATGAACTCAATTGGTATCGATGTGAAAAGGTTTAGGACAAATTTGATCCAATTGAACCGTGTAGGACTAAATTGGTATCGATACAATACGTTTAGAACTTTTTTTGTATATTTCCCCTCTAACAATATCTCATCGAATGGAATAACAGGTATTCGTTAGGATTCCCAACTTATTCTCCATTCAATTCCAATAAATCAAAAAAAGGAACATAGTCTAGGAATAATTAGTCCCAGCCAACGAAAACTGTTCCATTCCTATTCTTGCTCTATTGCATTCTTACAAAAGGGATAATGACACAGACGGTTCCTAAATTTTGGCTTAATATGTAACATAATCCATGAACTTTTAATTTATTCAATATAATCCCTAAACTTTATATTACCACATTGAACATTTTCATATATTTCAGGGACTACATTGAACATATACCAAAAGTCCGGGAACCACTTGAATAAACTAAAAGTTCAAAGACCACATTGAACATTAATATAAAGTTCATGGACCACACTTAACAAATTAAAAGTTCATAGATTATATTCGAGTATTGTTTGTGTCATCTTCCCTCCACACAAAATAACTAGGGGTGAGCAGTTCCAGATTCTTTTCAGGTTCCACATGGAACCGAGAACCTATCATCGGGTACAGATTCTTCATTTTTTGGAACCTAAAATTTACCCATCAGAACCTGGAACCTATCCTATCACAGGTTTCAGGGTCTAATAGTTCTTTCTTTTTTTTTTTATCAAAACGAAAATGAACGCAACAATACTGAACAAACTTGTCATTTATCAAAGAAAATACAAAAAACTAGTTTTTCTAATATTACGGTTCAAATAAATATAACTAAAATAAGAAGTCATTGTGTGAATTGATACTGGGGATGAGTAGTTTCATGTTTCATATAGGTTCCATCCACGATAATAGGTTCCTTATTTTTGAAACTTGGAACCTATCCTATCACATATTCGAGGATCGATTCCAGAGTCTACCAAGGTTTCACCTATATTATTAATTGAAAATTTGTAGTGAATCATCTCCTTTAATTAGTACCATTTACTTCTATAATTTACTAACCACAACTTATATTTAGACGCACGAAAAATATGAAATATTAACAAGTTATAAAATGAAAGTTCAAAGTAGTGGTTCCAGATTATATTATCATTATCTAACGCCATGAAACACAGCAGAATCATGTGAAGATATAGATAAAAAAAATACAAAAAACTTATTTAGATTTCAAGTTCTATGTTCCACTTACCTAAAACCTGAAATCTACTCGTCGAAAAAAATTCCCCAATTTTTGGAGCCTAGAACCTATCCTGCATACCTTGAAACTTAAAATTTACACTTAGAACCTCGAACCTATAGGTTCCTATTGGTTAGGTTCTTAGATTCCAGAATAGAAACCGGAACCATGCTCACCTCTAAAAACAACTGTTTCATTCCTGCGTGATTCCATTCCGCAAACCAAACGTCGGCTTCAGAGCATGCAAAGATTCTGTCGCTGTGAGTATCCAAAAGATAAACCTGCCGCATGTTAATCTATTCCAAGTTGCGGATTGTTTGACAGCGTTTAAAACTACCTAGTTGAAGCCAAATTGGTGAAAATCTAGTCTTTTTTTGGAATATCAGGATGCTTTTTGAAGTGGGGGTGATTCCGCATGCACGGCATTGGGTTCCATTCCCCTAAACCAACAAACCAGATGAAAACACAGCTTCAATCCAAAAGGGCTTGTTCCTGTCCAAATCCCAACTACTTTTCCCAGAATATTGTTTTGTCTCCTTTATCCTTTATCAAGTAATATTTATGTAACAACCTTTCGCTTTAGCAGAATGAATCTGATTGCTTGTTGATTGTCTAATGCATTGTTTTACATAACTTTTGACCAGCTGCTGACACCCATCAAGATTCAAATTAGCAAGCTTCTGAAAAATGGTATTCCCTCAAATCAAAAGCAATAAAAAAAGACAGAAGATAAAGAATCACACACAATCTAACCAACCTAGCATTAAGGGGACAAAGGTTTAGGTTCATGAGTATCTTCAAGATGCTTGTTGATTACAATTAAGAACGAGAATTTCGAGGTTAGGGGCAACAAATCACATCATGTCGTTACATTTTTGTTGATTATTCATGTCATTTCTCATCATTACCGGAATGTTTTTAATTGATTATAAAGTTTTTTTAATAAAAATGGGTAAAAAGTTGTATCGATTTTGAGCAGACCGTGTGATATTATGTGATGTCTAAGTTCAGGTTTCTCTCAGTAAATTTGCGTTGTGTTCAAGTTAGATTCTCAGTCTTTCTTGTATTGAGACAATAACAGTAATTGGGTTACTTGAGACTTACAACAATCATTTATGGAGAATTGAGCCTCTTCACAACCTCTATCTTTTAAGATTACCTCCGGGAGCTACGCTCTAGTGGTGAGGTCATTGGCCCTGACGCACGTATATGGACTGAGCAGTCTAAGTGTATTTGTACAGATTACTCGGATCATAGATCCGTCCCATGTAAATAAAACAAGTTACAAACAAACCAGCCGACATGTTCGTCTTATTAATAAAATTAAAAAAAAAATCCTAATCCTATCATAAGTTGCAATTCTTTTTCATCAAGTTTTCAACTCAAAACCAATAAAAATAGTAAAATTAGACAATTTTTCCGCACCCAAGCAAAGCAAAAGGAATATCCTATAACTCTATGTTTTAGCAATTGGCAGTGTTTTCCTCCACCCCCGATCAGAATTAACCGATCTCTACTCGATGGGTGATAAACATGGACGTTATCGATGTCTAGCTTAACAGTAAACACACCCAGGTGAGAGAGATTGAGCAACTATAGAGTGGAGGGCCATCTGCATGGTGTTGGTTGGATGGGAAGGAGAAAACTTCAAAATGAAGAATGAAATGCTCAGACCTGTAACTCATCACAACGGACCGCTAAAAACGACAGCTGTGTTCTCCTTTTCATAGTCACTCCATAGTTAACCAATTCTTTTCAGATCCTAAAGTAATCAGACAGCCCTTTTCAGTTCGCACATGTACCTAAAATCACGCCAAAACCTTATCCTTGCCAAGAAAAATATATATTTATATCATCATATGCTCTTCTATGCTCATGCATACACCTGAATTATTTTCTTTATATAGGTGTCCACCTATCACTCTTCTTGTTCATCTCCTCTCCAAGCTAGCGCAGAGTTTTTAGCCACAATATCACCATTCGGCTTGCCGTGAACCTCTCACAGTTAAAGCTGCCAGCATGATCCATGCTCGATTGCGGAGGATGTTTAACCTGAGATTGGATCATGCTGGTTGCTTCAACCGTTGATGGTTTCGCGCTCGGAAAACCAAAACTCATAAACAATGATGATCGCAACTAACGCCGATGAGTATGTCCATAGCGTCCATCTCGCAGTGAGGATGCTATGCATACTCAGGTTTTTCTTTTAGTGAAAAAGGTACGTTTTTCCAATTGGGTACACATTTTTACTTTCTGATTTTTGTGCTTGGTTCTGTCTTTTGCGTTACAGTGAAAACGGTGTCGATACGAAGACAATCTGAAAGATGAAAGGAAGATACTGTACATGCTTGGTGCATTTTAAATATAAGAGGTTGCTGTGGATTCGCCATCCACTTTCTTAAGTATGTAGCAATCCTTTCTTATGAAAACTACTGTTTGGATCATTTTCTTTCTCTCTTTGTTTTCCTTTTGCTAGCCAAAACGAGCCAAAAATGGTTTGGACGAGATTGGAACATTACTCACCCGCTAACATGCCCACTAAGTGAACCTACCACCGCAGCTCGGTCAAACACCTAAATCAAGGCCCGTCCTTTGCAGACTCGCCTAAGTTTCCTGAGATTGCCGATAGTTTAGGAATCGAACCTGTGACCTTTCGCTCACAAAGCAAGTTCCGAAACCAATTGATAATTTGTTAATCATAGCTCCGGACATACTAATATGTGAATTTTGTTTATAAAATAATATTTTTTTTATCTGTGGGTATATTCAACTTGTTGAGTATGTGAATATGTCCCACTTAATAAATACCCGTTTTCCCTCGTTGTTTTGTAAATCAATTCCATATACTAGCCTCAGACGTCCTCATTCATTAATGAATCTGTTCTTTATATTATCCTTTTGGTTTGTTCATTCGGGAATCTAACGGTGGGAATGCTGTGTTGAAAGGTGACAGAATTTTTCATGATCGGAGCCTATCTCAAGATCCCATCTCATGCTTGCTTCTAAAAACTCAGGAGGGAGCTGCAAGAGAGTACGGACTCGGCCAAAGTCTAAACTAAAGTCAAATTCTGACTAAGATCTCAAGGCTTAAATCTGGAACAGAGTTCGACCAAAAAACAAAAAACTGAAACAGAGTACCTCACTGCTGGCCCGAACAGTTTTTTTTTTTTTACGGGATAAGTGTACAAAAAGTCCTAAAACTTATCACGAAAATGTAATTGAATTTTAAAACTTTCAAAGAGTGCAGTCAAATTTTAAAACTTATCACAAAAGTGCAATCAAGTCCTAAACCTTTCAAAAAGTACAATCAACGAAAAGACTTCGTAGAACCAATTAAACAAATTTTAAGATTTGATTGCACTTTTTAAAATTTTATAACTCGATTGCACTTTCATAACAAGTTTTAAGACTTAATTGCACTTTTTCAAAGTTTTAAAATTCAATTGCACTTTGTGACAAGGTTTTGGACGTCTAGCACACTTATACGTATTTTTATTTAATATTTTGCCAGCAAGTTGCAACTGAACGATCCAACTTGGATGCAAATGGCCTATGAATGTGAAAACTGCTTCAGCCCTGAAACTACAATATACAGATTATTGCAAAGTTCACCTAGATTAGCTCGTGATCCATTGCAAAATGGCCTGTTTTGGTTTGCTTCCGTAGGCAGAGTTATTATTTTACAACTTTTTACCAATGCAACCTCATTCTGTATCCTGAATATCTAGGCCATCTTAAGTACTTATTCTGCCGTTTCTTTGGGAGCTCAGATCAGCAATATTTACATCCAAGCTTCATTAGCCCGAAAAAGAACTCATAAATTTTGAACAGCTCCTTCATCCTCATGCCATGATCCTCTCAAATCCTGCTGAAATGCAGAGATAGTGACCTCAACATTGACTTCCACAATGCACGGTTGGGAGGCAATAAGAGATTTCTTCAGCACTGGGAGCTCAAACTCTGCCGAGGTGAGCTTCCATCAGAGAATTTCTCCTGCTCATGAAACGGCGCTAGAGATGTATTCTGTGAATCGGTATTACCAGAAGCAATCAAGATGTGTTTCTGCACAGTATTACCAAAAGTCTCCACAAGAGCAGACCCCATGATTAAAATGGTGATATCTACTAGCATCCCTCACAATGAGTTCTCGTCCAAAGCATTTTGAAACAAGCTTGCAGAAAGTGTGACAATCACCACAAACCCGAAGATTTTTAGTGACTCTAATAGGGGTTTCTCCAGAACTTTCTAGCAGACTGTAAGCAATGGCAAGCCTTTCACTATGTCCATAAAGCATCTGAAGTTTCTCTTCCTCTCCCACATCATGCAAGACAAACCTGGTTTGAGCCACATAAGCACCTTCTTGAGCTAATTTATCAGTAACTTCAGCTAGCTTCCGATAAATCTTATCCAACTGTGGATGAGACTTATCCCCTGCTACAAATGAATGGATCTTGTTCCCAAGCTCAATCCAGCTGCAGCCTGGAGTTTTCTTCAATCCAATTCCCTTCATTCTCATTCTCATTTCTTTAACATCTTTCCATCTACCATTTGCAGCAAGGATATTGGACATCAGAACATAATTTCCAGGTTTGTCTGGATTTAATTCTAGAAGCTTATGCACAGCAATCTCTCCCAGCCTTTTATCTGAGTGAACTCGACAAGCCCCAAGTAGAGAACACCAAACCTCAGCAGTCGGTTCAATCGGCATGCTTTTGATAAATTCATAAGCTTCATCTAAGCTGTTTGCACGGCCAAGAAGGTCGACCAAACAAGCATAGTGCTCGGACCATGGCTCCAACTGATAATCATGTTGCATAGATGTAAAAAATGTTTTCCCTTCATTAATCAACCCAGAATGACTACATGAATAAAGAATGGCCAAAAACGTGATATGATCAGGAACAAGGTTAGTGTCAATCATCCTTTCGAATAACTCAATGGCCACCATTCCACAGCCATGCATTCCGTTTGCATATATCATTGTGGTCCACAGGCTTAAATCTTTTCTGTCAATAGACGAAAACACCTTGCATGCATTTCTTAGGTCCCCACAGCGAGCATACATATCTACTAGAGAGGTTGAAACAGACCCTTCCAAGATGAAGCCTCTCCTAATAATTGATCCGTGAATTTCTTTCCCTTTTTGCAAGAGGGATAAATCAGCAGCTGCTGAGAGTACACTCACAAGTGTAACATAATCAGCTTCAATTCCAGCTTCTTTCATTTCAAGAAAAACTTGCAGAGCTTCCTGAGCTAGCCAATTATGGACATAGCAAGAGATTAGGCTTGTCCAAGATATAATATCCTTGTTTTCAATAAGCTCAAAAGCTTGAGATGCATAATCTGTGTGGTTACACGCTCCATAAGCATCAACAATTCTATTCTGCAGAACAAGATCAGATAGACCTCTTCTTAGCATGAAACTATGAATTTCTTTCACATGGCGAAGAGATTTCGACCCACCACAAGCAAGAAGAATGCTTCCTATCATCATTTTGTCGACATCCATTCCTTCCATCTGGACTTCTCTGAAACACTTCAGAGCGTCCATATGACAATCATTCTGCAAGTAGCCTGCAATAATTGTTGTCCAAGAGATTATGTCCTTCACAGGCATACTACAAAAAACCTTGCCCATGAGCCGTGCCCTACAGCACTTTGCATACATGTCCATAAGTGTATTCCCAACCTGCAGATTGGAATCTAGACCCCTCCGTATGACATAACCATGTCCTGCCCTTCCATGTAACAAATTTGCCAGTCGACCAGATGCCGTAAGAATCCCCATGATAGAAACAGTGTCCTGTTCTTGATTAAAATCCTGCATATCACGGAATAACTGCAATGCCTCGCTGTGCAGACTATTCCGCACAAAACCAGAAAGCATTGAATTCCAAGATACAGAATCTCTGTCCACTAAATTAAAGAATACACGAGCAGCTCTATTCATTTTACCATATCTTGCATACATAGCAATCAAGGCATTGCCTACATGTACATCGATCTCATTACCAGATTTTAAGATGGCAGCATGGACCTCCATGCCAAGCTTTTGGTAGTCCAGATTTTGGCAGGCTTGCAAAGCTACAACCATGGTGTACGTATTCATCACAAGACCATGACCTTTCAGCTCTCTTAAAAGAAACAATGCCTCAAGGGACCTACCACTGGCTGAATATCCGCTGATTATAGAATTCCACAGAGCAAGATCCTCTTTAACAGCAGCGCTGTCGAATAGTTGCCTTGCCCCATCAAGATCATCGCACTTCACATACGTTGCGACCAGCGAATTCACAACAAATAAAACAGAAGCAAACCCACATTTAATAGCAAAGCCGTGAATTTCGGCGCCAGAGCTACGATCTCTAAGCACCGCGCAAGCTTTCAGAACAGAAGGAAAAGTGCAGGAATCAAGAGGCAGACCCGAAACCCGCATATCTCTGTAAACTTCAAGAGAAGCCGCAGGGTCCTCATCAGCCAGATAAGCTCCAATCATGGCATTCCAGGTATATACCGTTCGTTCACGCATTCTATCGAACAACTTCTCCGCACTCCGGCACGAGCCGCACCTCCCATACATAAACACGAGCTTAGTACTCAAAAACACCGGATAGCCGAAATAGCCGGACTTGACCAAATGGGCATGGACCTGTTGCCCCTCCGCAAGAGCCTCAGCCTCCTTCGCGGCACAAAGCTCGAGAACTTGCGAGAAGGCCTCAACTGGGCTGACTTCATTTGCACTTGGGTGAGCTATGAGGCTGCTCAGGGACCTGAAGGCTCCCTTGAGGCAGCCCCGCGCGCAGGCTTCTTTGAAAGGAGGAGGCCGACTTCCGGGTTGTGGACGGATTCTGGGGATCTTCAGAGGAGGCTGTGTCTGGGGTTGCCCCAAAAGAGAGTGGCGCGACGAGGTCGACGAGACGTCGAGACAAGCGCTTGGGATGGACGCCGACGTCTTCATGCTCGGGTACGTGCATGGGGAGGAAGAGAAGGCGCTGCGAACGATGAAGCATGGACGAGCACGAGCTTTCTTGCTCCTGATCGCGTCCCAGTAAACAGGGGTTAGGGGGGAAATTCTTATCTTGGTGGGTCCCGCGTGTTCCGAGAAAGAAGATGTCCAGAGCTGATGGCAGTGCTCGGTTCTGCGGAAAAGCTTTTTCTAGTTTTGAGTTCACCCTTTCGGCAGTTTTTATGGAAATAGTTGTCAAAAAGAAAAGGATAAAGACTTGCTATTTATTAAAGTCATAATCATATCCTGAAGGTTTGTTTTTATATTTTGGAAGAATTCTTAGATGATTTGGATTCATGTGACACCAACGCACCTATAAACCCTTGATATTAGCGGGGACACGTGTGATCTAAAAGGCCCGGTGCACTGGGGACGCAGGCAACCGGTGCATCCAAGATGGTCCCTAGATACGTTTACCTTCAATTATCTTCTGATCGATGGGTTACCAAGGGCAATAGTTTTCGTTATTGATGACAAAGGGCTCATGTCATGTGATTCTTGAGTACTTCGTTGGACAGAACAGTGAAGACAATATTAAGAAGGCAAAGTAAACAGGCCCGTTAAGAGATAATTTATGCATATGTTCATATGGCTCATCAGTCTTCCATAAACGTGATGAAGGGGATTTACGAGGAAAAGAGTGCAAGACGAAAAATAACACTGTAAAGTCAAGTGGGAAAAGAGAAATAGATTCAGCTGTGCACAACAAAATAGAAATGGGGGGCTCGCGACCCCCAATGGTGCTTCTTCGCCAAAATGGAAATTTGAAAAGATTACCGTTAACTAATTTAAGAACTCTCACCAATTCTTTCCAATATGAATGAATTGTCATAAACTGTTACAGGCACACTATCTTTGCTGTACAACACAATGCTCGTTGTCAAAGAACTCATCTATTTACATCGGATAAATCACTCCCCGGATGTTCACCAGCAAAATCAGAAACATCCCATGCCTCACTCAAAAATTGCACCGCGTACCATCGATTCCAGGACCTTACCACATCTCAGGATCGTCCACTCTTTTGCCGATCCATGCTGAGAGGCTTTCTTAAGGCTCAGTTTTGCTCTCTTCAATTGAATGGCAGGTCAGTCCCTTATTCGACACTCTGCAGATCATGTGGACATAAGACTCCACCGGGGGATCGCACTCACCCTAGGAGTATCATCAAAGAATCGATTTGCCACTTGAGGAAAAACGATCAGGAATCGTCCAATTTTTGCACACTACCCCCTATTAAACGAAGATCTCACTATTTCATCAGGTATCGTCCATGACGACAAATGCCCATCGGAATCCCCACTTAACAACTGCTTCAGATCACTGGTGAGGTGGAGGGCAGTTACTGGATGCATATGGAACTTGAGAACTTTGTGCAGCACCAATCTGTACTCTGACGACCTATCACCCATATTAAACCCTCCGGCCCTATAACCCTTCGACTTGCTCTCCTCGGCCTCTAGGTCAGAGCAATGAATCATTTGCCAAACTTTCACAGCCCCGCTTTGATGACCAGTCACGTACCAGTTTGTGTCCAGCCAATCTGAAAACGTGCAACTGGTTACACACAGAATAAAGTCGGATGGCAGTTGTGATGCGTTCACCGAAGCGAGACAATCCCCATTGATACTCCAAACAGCAAGCAGCACTCCCGCCGCTGTTACAATCTCCCCGGTGAGGTCATTTACATAAATTGCCGATACAGCAGTTGGGAACTCAGGTAATTGCCTGACAAAGACCAATGTGCCGAGGTCCCATATAATGACGCTGCAGTCATCTGATCCACTCACGATCAGCATGTATGGTTGGCTGACATAAAGGCAAGTCACCTTGCTTGTGTGAGCGGAAAGTGCCTTCTCCAACTGCAATTGACGTGTAACGCGGGGTCCATCTTTACTTATTCTCCAAACTGAAATTAAGCCATCATCTGCCCCAGTGACTAGAGTTTGACCATCATGACTCGAACTCACACACTGAATTTGGTTGCCACCATGAAGATTCTCATGAGTAGAGAGAAGTCTGTCCTGGTCATAACTCATAAATCTCAAGCTACGGTCCGGGAAACCCCATATAACATATTTGGTGTAAGTTTTGGGTTTAAGCAACGTATTGGCTCCAGCTACCAGAATTTTCTCATTGAGGGTAACAATTTGAGTTATCACATGTGATGTTTTGCGAACTTCGCGGGCAACAAGATGAGCGGAATGCTTTAGCGGATGCAGAGGAAGTTTTCTGTCAACTTTTCTTTTTACATGGGGTTTCAGGAAAAGCTGCTTCGGTGTCTGGCCAAAGTGATTAATTTGTGCTAAGATGGAGGCTTTCATGGCAGGGTCTGTAACTGAGTCAATATCAACACTACCCTCATATGTATAATGGTAGAATACATTAACAGCTTCTTCAGCGGCCTGTCAACAGAGCAGCTGTAAGTATGAGAAACTAAAAACTAACTGAAAGGAACATTTGTATCTAATTCATTTTAGCAGACTATCAAGTCGCATTTCATTTGTATATGATCACTGGTAGCGGAAATAGTAACACAGATTTCACTGCGAAATGAAAGTTCCTGAGACCTACCTTGCCCCGTTGTTTATATCCAAAGATGAGGTCTATCCAGTGGTGCAGGTTTTCTGAAACATAATCAGATTCTAACGCTTCTCTGTGCTTCCTGATGAATTCCCTCACACTTCCATTAGCCCAAGGAGGCAAGACAACATCACCTACCTGAAAGATAACCACCTTATTCTCATAATCACTGGAAAGCAAGAAAAGGGAGTATGTACGCAGTAGAGATCTGGTTTTCTTTTTGACATAGTAGAAACCCACTTGCTCATCTAAAAGGTAAAACAGAAAATGAGGTAATAATCCAATATAGAATCCAAGACAGACCTGCTCTCCAGATTGTTTGAGTCCCAAGTCGAGATTGAAGCGATTTTCCATGAACTCAGGCATGTAAAAGAATTCAGGAATAAGTTCCTTCACATCTGATGTGTTACCTTTCCCAGCAGCACTCAGCCAAGTGTCTTTGATACTATTGAAGAGACGATCTGCATGATCGAATTGGCCACCTTGTAGCTTCTGATTTTCAGCACTGAAAGGTGGCAAACGAAGAAGGTAGAAGAGGACAATTCCAGCACTTGAATAATGAGAACCATAATGAAACTTCGGGACCTCTGGATCATCCCAACTATCATATCTGCAGTAGACAGAGAACACAAATGGATAAGCAGGATTGCACTAGCTCAGCTAGAATAATGCATAATAGTTGCAAAATCTCTAGAGAAGGGCGGTTCGATGGATCTACCTGCATTTCTAAGTAGCTCACGAAAATGTCCTGCAGTCATTTTCAAGCTTCTAAATTGATTCCTAATACCTTTTCTTTTTCCTTTCTTTTCAGCTAGAGAGGGTTCATCTCAAGATGACAAGTTTAGGTGCACATTAAAAGTAACAGAAACTAATGCCTGTTTAAGGGGGCATCAACAGAATATTCTCAAATAAGACAGTTAAAAACAACAACTAAGATCTAAAAGAGACAAAATCCTAAGACACCCCTGAACAGACTTATAGAGTGATCAGTGAGTCGATCAGCATCTAAGAGCAGCCTTAGAGTGTTGTGAAAAATCTAATATTACACTTCCTTTCTGTGTTTACCTTTTCCTAAATTCGTCTTCCCCTTCCAGTGTCTGGCATCCCATTGGTTTGTCAAGCTTACGAAATGTCTTGGGGTTTGAAAAGTCCAGAGTTTCACTCTCATAATCTGCAAGGACCCAGGGGAACACTGGATATTGTGTGAGGTCACTGTATCCACGACCTGCGAGGGTGTTCAGATGCATCAGGTACTGGAAATTGCTAATCTCTCCAGTTTGCCACCTTTTTGAAAAAGACTTAGCCATCAACTTAAAAAGACGGCTGCCCTCGTTACTATCTTGCTTTGCTGATCCTGAAATGGTTGTGTCCAACCTGAGGCAAATGGGAGGGCGATAAGTATCAAGATCAAAAGCTCATGTTATAGAAGTAACAGTTGAAAAACTTCAGAAGTTCAGAATAGACAGCACACTGCATGAAATTCAGATATATGATACGAAACATCTCCCAAGTCTATCTTGGACAATACACAGCATGTCTTCTAAACAATGACAGAACTAAATCCAGAACTGACTAATTTTCTTTTTTTTTTTTTTGGTAAAGACTGACTAATTTTCTTTTGTTATGTCATAAGTCCAAAACCCACTATTATAATCATAATGGACAAAAAAGCATTTAAAACTGAATTTCTGTCCCTTGCGATACACTATCGCGTGCTAGACTGCCAGAGGTAAATCAAATGATATTGACAAAGGAGCATCTAATTTGTAAAAGACATGCTCCAAGCCAACACCAGTTCAAAACTGGAAATGTGTCAACCAATGTATGTGCTCTCTCATGCAGGCAAAAAGATATGCATCTCCTAGATATCCATAGCAAAGATTAAAGTCATGCCAAATGCCAAGAAATAATGACAGAGAACCAATGTTTTTGATGTGGCACCAACAGGAAATAAGAACCATACATGCTGTTTCTTGGTAGATTCATGGCTACCAAATTTTTGAACACCTCTTCCCTTTCCTTTTTGTGAAATACAAGGAGATCATTACATCCATCCATGCTGAATAACTCGATAGCAACAGGACGCAGCTGGTAATCACGCTTCAAAATTTCATGAACACTATGAAGTTTCCACATTCGCCAGGGATGAGGCAGATTACCGCTTGTACAGACCTTCTCCTTCCCCCACGCACCACCATTATAAGCCCATGCTCTTCCACCAACCAAAGCCTTGACAGCAGTGCCCCAAGAAGAAGTGGACTTGGATTGGAAGTCCATCCCACCAGTGACATCCTTCTTTACCCCCAAAGCCTGATCAATGACAGAGAGTTCATCTTCGCATTCTTTTTCACAGATATACCCAGAGTCATCAATATAGAAGTTCTCAATCACATATAAGCACAGTTCACCTATCAGAAATATTCCATCATGTTTATCAAGACCAACAACTCGTTCACAATTATATCTGAATCGTATTTTTTCAAATGGCTCCAAGTAAGGTCTGATTAAGTATTCTCCATTATCATGCAATTCCTTCTCTGACCTATCCTCCATAGTTTTGGCGTCATCAATTTTCGTAGACAAAGATTGCCTTGGAGATCCTAGGTCAGATCTTCCTTGATTGCTCTCTGTAATTGTTGCAGACAGTGCACTGGATTTCGCACCAAACTCAAGGGCTGAATGAAGACTACCTTCATTCAAGCTGCTTGCTCTGTCATCATTCCATCCATTCCTTAGGGAGGCCACATCCTTCACATCATCTGCCTCTTTAATGGAATATTCATGATATAGCTCCCCATCAACATCATTCTTATTTCCACCCTCATTCAACTGGTTAAAAAATGGTTCTGAATCAGTATCAGAAGCACTGGGACCATTGTCATTCTTTGATTTGGCCAGCTCACACTGATTATTAAGAACATTCTGGATGCAATCGATTTTCAAGTGGGACCGCTCCAGCTTTTTGCGCGTTCGATATGGTCCTTCAATGGGACAAAGCTGCCACTCTGGCTCTCCTTCATCGGATGATTTATGCATAGGGAATATGCCTCGTTCATGAACAAGTTGTTGGAGGTGGGCCTCCCACTCACTCTCAGCATGAAGAACCCATCCATACTTATCTTGACGAACAACTCTAAGCTCTGTAGACATCGAATCACGCACCAGTTCCAATGCATATCTCCGTTCATTTATCTGGTCCCAGTGTCTCAAGTCCAGCTTCGACGTTTCCCGATATCTTCTTCCCATCTCCTTCTTACGACGACCATCCATGCCTTTAATTCTTACACCAGGAAATTTCGCTGATCCAGCAATATATTGCACCCACATAATGGCAGCACACTGTTCTAGAACTTTGTTGACAAGCTGCTCTGAACTCTGAAGCCACCCAAAGAATGCCGGTAAGCTTCCTGTCAATAACCTGTCAAAACCACCATGTAGTAAATCCAGGTGCAGTCCTTGATTTTGTTTAGAGACAAGCATGTCTTCTAGTGCAGCCCTGCGATGCACCAATAGATATTTGATGACATCGACTGCCATATTTTGCACATTTCGTCTTTGATCTTGAAGAAGAGAGACCAGATTGACACAGAGACAGCAGTTTAGATCTGTATCTACATTGTTGGGGCAGAAGATGATTTGCCTGTGTGCAACCAACAACTGCAAGACAGTGCAAATATTAATTCCAGAGTCTTCCTGGGCCAAACTCGAAGATAATCCCTTTTTAGACTCAACAAGTAGACCTAAGCGTGAAAGGAGATCATCTTCCCCTATCATGACCAAGAACGATGGTAGGAAACAGTACATTATCATCCGATTTGTATTCTTGAGGATTGAATGAATGTAAGCCTCAAGTTGTCTGCTTCCCCTGCCAATTGATAGGAGACCCTTTCCAGTAGGAGTTGCTTCTTCAATTCGTCCATCTTTATTTGCCAACTGTAACATCGATAACAAGAATTCTAGAGTTTTCCATATAGCAGCAGGCTGTGGAAAAGCACCCATATATACTCGGTCCACAATTATATAGCATAATGAGTCTAAGTTAGATGACCAGCGGATCTTATCAAGCTTCTTGTCATCTTCCTCATCATCACGTACAAGACGTCTTTCAAGGAAAATCATCAGTCTACATAGGCACAGACCTTGAAATGCTAGCATACATTCAGCATCAACATAAAGAGGTACATTTTCGAAAATTGTTTCAACAATCTGGGCTGCTTTGGTCTGCTCAGTCATAAAATCAGATAGAACTTCTGCCATAAAATCTAGAACAGCAGTTGCTCCAGCAGAACAGGGACCACCACCATAACCAGCATCATCAATTTCATAAAGAATCCTTGAAGTAACTGAAAAGAAGGAATTGGCAGTGGTTGAACTGTGAGAACTGGACTTAAATTCAGAAGACATATCAAAATCACTAGCAGAGAGAGAGGATTCCATGGATGGAGTAGCAACAAGAGGACTCTTGGCCTCGTTGTGGCTTGTACTTCCCAACCATGATGTCAATGCAATAACTGGAGATGAAGAGGGAGTCCACGCAATTTTGAAGTTAGATTTCTCGGATAAACTGGGAGAATTAATTGCGGTTGGAGGCGCAGAATCCTGGATATCTACGGAATGAGCATTAGAATCTGCAGTCTTAACATCATGGAAGGTTGGTGCATTTGTACTAGAGGTTGGTGACCCCAGTTCAACAATCTCACCATCAAGGCTTTGAACAGCCTGGTCATCTTTGAGGACTGATCTGCTTGAATCCTGATGGGATGTGGAGATCTTGATTTCAGCACTATTATCAGCTGTATAATTGCAAGGAATAGGTGTTTCCTCAGAACTTGAACTTATTTGGGCTTGAGGGAAGCTTCCGATACTTATGGAGGTTTTAGCTGATTGCTCCTGCTCATGAGGCAAGCTAGAAAATGTATTGTGTGAGCTACTGGTATCGTCACCATCATTTAAGTGTTTCTCTTCGGTCTTAAATGAAAGCTCTTTCGCCATCTTCACTGCATAAGCAGCCCTGCCAGCAGAAAACAAAAGGAATTTTTAGTTCAGTGCAGAAACTGTATCAAATAAGCAAAACCACAGTTGCTTGGTTTCTAGATTTGCAATTAGGAATGTAGTAGAATGTGAGGTAACACAAACCAGTCCTCCTGGCATATCATGCTCAGGAACAAATAAATAAGAAAGGATCTTGAGACTAACCTAACACAAGAAAAGTAAAGGTCAACACAGCTCTCGAGAAATTCTGCTCGTCTACAAACAGCAGAAAATGGAGGACACATTTTTGCAAGGTCAACCATGAATCTCAGAACTGAAGTCGCAGCAGCAGGAGCTGATGCCTCCCCACCCATTAAACGCGCAGCATATGTCTTGTGCATAAGAGCTTCACCTTGAAGCTCTCCAGCCATATCAGCATTTCCCTCGAATAGTTCTGCCACAAGGCCAGTAGCAAACTCCGAGAGGTTGCCAGTTTGATGGGCAAGCATTGATTGCATACTCAACCTATCAAATGTTGACTTGGCCATAGCAATAACAGATTCCATGAGTTCCATAAATTTCAACTCCACAAAACTTCCATCACCAGGTATAAGAGCATGAAAGTCCAGCATACGAACTTCTGGTAATCTCGGATAAACAGGCTTTCCAAACATGAGACAGAACAAAATATAATATATGTCTGGCGAATCATAGAAACTTTGAAGCACCCGTGCCAAACCTTGATAGCCTCCACTTGTACGGAACTTTAGTGCAAATGTGGGAGAAGAAGCGAGACACACACCAAGAAGAGTCATAATCCACCTCATACTTGTTGGATGAACAGCTTCATCTAGAAAGTATGTTATCAATTTAGAGGAGACAGTCTTATGCCATTGTTCCAGCAATTCTTCTGATTTTATAGTCACCTGTAAATCAATAAGCATCTCAAGCAGCATATTCCTAACAATGACATGCTTCCCCATTGACTCTCGCACAATTTGCTGCCGTGGTGTCAATTCAGGAGGATCAAATGTCATAATCACAAATCTAACCACATGCTCTAATTCAGATGACAGAAAACCATCCTCCAGAATGACTCCAAGCAATACAACCAACTTCTCCAAAACTGGCACCTCAACATCACCTCGTTGCAGAGTCACCAGCAAATGCTGGACCAGGTTGATTCGGCGCAAAATAGTGAGGTTATGATTCCGATACCAATGCATTGACACTAGATGCTCAAGAAATCCCAGTAATGCAATTTGAATGGAAACAGGGGCAGCAACCCACAATGTCCAGTCCAACAGCACATGTTCAACCATATCTGCATTGGACAAGACAATGCAATTGGAATTTTCGGGCATATCGGCACTTTCTAACTCTGAGATATGGCTAATTGAATCTTTTTGTGCTGAGAAATCGTCCATATCTCCATGTGACCCAATGGAAGAAACTTCATCGCGGAACTTCGACAGATTTAGATCCTCAAAACTTGCTTCCTGTATAATCGCGGCAGGTGACAAACTGTTTCGAGCAGGTTTCACCTTCTTTGGTTCAGAAAAAGAAGCTTCACATGCAGCTATTTCGAAAAAGATCTCAAGGGATTGCATTTCAAATAATGACATCCTGCGATGCAGAAAGAGAGCTAATAAATGATATCCCCTGCACTTCTGCATGTCTTTTACATTCTGAGGGTTTTGATGAAGTGCACAAGCTAATAAAGTAAGTGCCATATGCAGCATGTCCCGGGTTTCAGCAGCTTCAATAAGGGCCAGAATAACAGTCATACCACCAACAGGACGTATAGCATCACCAATCACACACTGCCTGCAGATATAGATATCTCCATGCAGCCGCCCGAATCGTGGTATACCTACAAAACACCAGCACTAGGAAAATCCAATCAGATGAAGAAAATGGAATCATATACAGTGAATAATCCAAACCTACTATTTCACGTACAAAATGTAAAACCAACACATACCACCTATGGGAGAAGCAGCAGCTGACATAGGGTCGACAAGATTGAGCATCGACAGAGACCCACTAGTTCGAATAGCTTCCGTACAGGTTCCATCGAATGCGAATATTAGCTTCTTCCCAGATAGCTGGAGTGAGAGATTCCCTAACCGGTCTAAATCCCAAACGATCCCACTACGATCTGCCTTGGACTCTCCCTGCTTTGCAGCACCATCAAGCCTCTGGGTACTTGAAGCCAAAGGCAACTCAGCATCTAATGAGTCTAAAATAGCCATACTACCACCACTGCAGGCCTGGTTAGGAACAAATCGCAAAAGTTCTGTGTCTTGGTATAGCCCTCTATAACCTCTACCAAGGATATACATAAAACAGACACAACCAGGTGTGAGCACCTCCTCGAAAAGGTAACAGGAACGCAGTTTCCACGTCAAGTCACAAACCCTTGCATGACTACCAGGGGTCCCAATTGTAACCTGCAAAGACTTCCCAGCCGGAGAAGGGGAATATCCCAGTTTCCCTGTATGCCTAAGTTTCCCATTAAGATATACACATGCAATGCTGGCCTGAAATAGACCAGCAAGAGCATTTGGTTTGCTATGTACAACTGCAAGATGATGCCATCTTCCTTCTTCCAGTTCCAAACCAGAAAAGGATAAAGAGCTAGAGTTGCTTGTGGAAAGGGTTAGGACACCATCCTCCTGAATGTAAAGCTCAGTATAAAAGCTGTTCTCATTGTTAGCAGCACCAACAGAAAATATCCGGAAGATTTGCCTTTCATTCCGCTGCATATTTGAGCCTCGCTTTCTAAAAGGACCAGCTCTTGAAAGTTCCGTTTCTTTTGCCTGAGATTTTAAGAAGTTTTTATACTGAAACCAACAAACAAATGAATAGCCAGCAGCAGGAGGCCATGATCTTTCTCCTAGTGACACCTGAATAGATGCATGCCCAACTTTCTTCATATCCAACTCCACAAACGGTGCCAGTGAAACATCCTCTGAGGCCATATCTTCCAGAAGAATTAACTTTTCCATCATATCAACAAGAATATGACCAGAATTCATCAGTCTCGTCTGGAGAATGTATGTAACAAGCGCTCGGACTTCTGAGGCAGATAACCTGCTTACACAAATTCGCACCCTTTGTTAAACTCAGACATAACATACATCAAGAATACATTTCAGAAAACCTAAAAACTGAATGACGCCCACCTGTATGCCCCGAGAACTTCCACAATCTTCAAAGCATATGAAAGTAAAGGAGATGAGCCCGATATGAACGGATGAATAGTCTCTAACAACAGTTCCACACATCCTAACAAGATAAAAGAGAGGTAAATAGCAAGAAAAGACTGAATATTTTAAAAAAAGCTAAAAATACAGGGTACTACTCGCACCTACAGACGTTAGATTTTCTTGATTAAAGGAGCCAGCACGAGCAAGCTTTTCAATAAGGTTTAGCACTTCCAACTGCACCTTTGGTGTAAAGAGCAACAGCGAACGAATGAGAACTCTGACTGCACCAGCATTGTACACTCGTTTCTCGTTGATGTCCAATATACCAGATGGGGTTACAAAGAGAAAATTCGCAGATTCACTTTCAGTCACCTCAGATGATCTTGCAGTTTCAGAAGTAAAAAATGGCGGCAGCACAATTTCTAGTGCAAGTTCCAGCAACAATTGTATTACTTGCTTCTCACACTCAACACACAGCAAGCTTGATTCTGATAGAAGATCAAAGAAAGTTTGGGACGATATAACCGTATGCAGTTTGATTCTATTGACTGCATTATCACACACTCCTGCTGTCACAACCCGCAACAAATACGTAAAGACCTTGATATAAGTTTTTAAAGAAGGATTTGTGTTTCCTTCTTCACTTCTGAAATCATGAAGCACTGTTAGAAGAAGTGAAAATCCGGTTGCATCACCAAAAACCCTCTGAGCTGATTCATTTGCTCCAAGGATGCGCCACACAGTCCCCATTGTGTCACATTTTGCATCATCTGTCAGTCTGTATTGACTTCCTGAAACACTGGTAACCATTCCACTCTTGAGGACATCAACAACCGCGCTCAGCTCTTCAGAATGAGCCTGCCAGAGATCAAAAGCCAATCATTACTTTACTGATGCCCAACAAAAACAAATAGGTATATAAGAGTGCGGTTTCGATTGTACATGCAAACTATTACAATGATATTGAAAAAGCAATATCATCGATAAAGCTATAAGCAAAGAGATATATATATACATATATATATAAACAGAAATGTATAACAGATAATTGAGAAATAATTGACAAATTGCCCTCATCACCCCATGAGTTTTGCTCCCAGTCAGTCTTGTCAAATTCCCGATGTATGTGCTTTCTTTGAGTGATAAGAAACTATTAAGTAAATCAAACATAAATTCATTGAAAGGACTGGCTAATTGACAATTTACCAAATTTTGTCAAGACCATGGTAGCAAAAGGGAGTTCTTTCTTTTGGGTAAGATGAAAATTTCGACATGAATAAACCATTCATTCCCATCTTCTGTAGCTAACCGTTACTTGCATACCAAAAGAGAAATCCAGTTCTTTTGAGAACCCTTACTTTTGAATACAAGAGCATGCCAACCATTTCACCAAAATGCAGGTGGCTATCATTTTATCTTGAAGACGATTAAAATAGACAAAGAAACAGTAAAGAAAAAAGAAATGATGATGACAAATATGAATGACAGCAAACCTGCGAGATATCTTCAATGACCAAACATGACAGCACCCTGAGGGCCCCCGGACGATGAATATCAGATGCCAGAAAAGGAAGAATGGAGGGCACACCATCCGCAGTACGGAATGCTGCTTGGTTAGTTTCAGCTTTCTTTAGCAGAGACACCAAACAGTCCCATGCAATTGCAATTGTGCCCTCAATGTCAAAAATAGGAAACTTCCCAGAACCAGATTCCAACAATTTTGGTGAAGATATAATGACATCTTTACTGTCCAAATGCTTCTGGAAGCTGCTAGAGCTTGACTTTTTCTCCAGGTTCTTGGTGTTCCCACTATGTTGGTCTGGACCCAGAAGATACTTGTGCTGCTTAAGGTCATCTAGCAGAACTGCCAACACACCTACTTCTCGCAAGACTTTCTTGTATTGTTGATCAAAGGACAAAAGTTTCACAAAGAAGGAAAGAACTGTCTGCTTTAATTCTGGTGTTATTGGCTGCTGCAATAGGCAGCTCAGTGAAAGTAATTCTTGCTCAGGAACACAATTTGCAACTGTTACTGCATACTCAAGAATTTTCAAAATTATCTCCTGAAAAGACGGAGGAAAACCAGCCATGTTTTGGATAAAAAGTGGAACCGTGCGTAATTGTTGACATAACTTGTAGTTTTCCAAATGGCTTGAGAATATTTTAAACATTCTGTTTAGTACTTCCTCCTGTAATTCCCCATTGTCTGCTTTGAGAAAGATTTCCTGCAGTACCTGGATTGCTTCAAGGTCCTTAACTTTATTGTCTCTCACCACATCAGCAACACGGTCAAGAGAGGATGTGCGGCTCCTGTTGTGTGCTGTACTTTTCAAATGAGACGATTTGGGTCCTTTCCCTCCAGAAGATACCATTGCTTCAGTAGGTCCAGTTTGAGCTAGATTAACAAGAACATCTAGTAATCTTGAGAGGGCTGGGGACAGATTTCCCTGTGCAGAATCCTCTTTATTGGCAAGGTCATGTCTATCTAAAAGTGCATGGGAACTGTCCGAAGTATAATCCTTGTCAGAATATGACTTTGCATAGGTTGGCTCAGTACTCCGACCTTTGTGCATGCTAGACATAACCAATGCAAACTGAGCAAGGAAGGGATAGCCATGAGCATTGTGGATATCCTCTCTTAGCCTGATTCCTCCAGCCTCTGTAAGTCAGAGAGTGCATCGAAAATTAGTCAGAAAGCAGTGAACCAAGAGCCAGAACTGAAACAATAAACTAATGCTGCAAATGAAGTAACAGGTCTGTATGACAGTTCTACAGATTCAACTAACAACTCTTGAATCAAAAGATTAATTACGAATAACGTACCAGGTCTGTATGACAGTTCTACACATTCAAGTAACAAGTCCACAATGCCCATCGTGTAAGCAGAATCACCAGAGTCGGGATTGAAATCCTTCACAGCCATCAAGAGAACTTTTATCTGCATGCAAGAAATCATGATACTGGATATAAGCCAGCTAAGACATAATCAAACAGACAACTCAAGAAAGGTTGGGTAATGCATATCAACAATTAGGGATGGAGCCTGAATATGTTGTGGGTGGAGCAATCAGTTAAGGACAGAAGGACCAGTTGATATAGACCCCTCAATAAAGTAGGTCTTGGTCTAATCGAGGAGAAGATATGAGAAGCATTTTAGATGATTTAATCATGTTGATTGAAGACCTCTGAAGGCTCCAGCAAGGTGATCCAACAGGGGAAACAGACACAGGTTGAAAATATAATGGGAAGACCTAGAAGGACGTCAAAGGAGATGATAAAGAAAGATATGGAGTATTTAGAGCTTACAAGCATCTTATACAGAATTGAGCATAATCTCATTATAGGATTCATATAGTCGACCCACTTAGTGAAATAGGGCTTCTTCTTGTTATAGATATTTTATCCCCTCAATTTAGGGAGAGTAAATTGACTACATTAACCCTTGAGATCATGATTTTGTTTGTTTTTTTAAAAAAAAAAATCTAGAGATCATGACTCATTTCTAAATCACGTATGATGGTGAGTTGAGTCTATTAACTGAGAGAATCCAGATCTTATATTCTTATGCTATGTCGGACTATACTAATATGAAAAGGAATCTAAAGAGAAAATTAATAGAATCAACAAAATTGAAACTCAATTTTAAGTTTTGGACTTTCTTTGCTGTGATTTGAACTTCCCAATAATAAGGAGGTTGAGTTTCCAGTCTCAAATTCTTCATAAAGACAACACCAAATAGACTAATGAGGTCAGAAGTATCTACGAAAGTTCTAAAAGTATACATGTACTATAGGCAGATTAAAAATTCACGTGGTGTCAATTCCCCACTAAGAAAAGGGAAATGCCCTCTCTGTCAACGATCAACTCCACTTATAGAAGCATATGGAGTAGGTTCTCCAAATTTTTATATGTTTTCAACAACATGATAAAAGTTGTCATCATTCTCCATTCTTGGAGAACCGCTTAGAAATTGAATTTGTGCTTCACACTCTCCAGTACAGATTATATAATATCATAAGAGTGCACAAGCAACAAGTAGATTGTCATTTAACAGGCGCATTCTTAATATTTTTTCTAAACAATAAAAGAAAACATCCTTTTAGACATCACAATCAAACCAGAAACCAAACTGAATGGGGATTATTTCCAAACGTCCATTTAAGAAACAGGGACTGAAATTCAGGACAAAGAAGGTTGCTCAATAAAAGGTAAGGAGAATGCTACCAATTTTCAGCCAAAAATAAATGAGGAAGAAATGAGTATACCAAATGATGCTTTTGAATATATTTGGCAGTGGATCCATTATCATTGACCAGAAGCAGACCCAGTATCTAGCACAACAAAAAACCATTCATAAGATCAATAATATCGAGAGGGAAAATCTACCATATCATATATATGAGCTTTTTTAAAGTCCTTAACGCGGCAGTGTAGCAGATACACCAGAAATAGTTAAGCAGTTACCTGCATAGCATGTCTATGAAGCTGTAGGCTGTGAAGGGGAAGAAGACCATCCTTAAACTGAGAAAAGACTTTCACAGAACCATTGGCCACCATATGAAAAAGCAACTGTAATGAGTCATCCTCGATCAAACTCTGGGCTGCTGAAGGATGGTTTGCCAATGCTTTCATAATATGCACGACACTTCCCTCTACCTGCAACCACATCCATCTGAGCAGTGCAGGACAAAAAAAATTTCTTTTGAGACATATAAAGGATACATGCAAGCAGCAAACCTTCAAAATACCACCGTTTCAAAGCAAACAAAGGCGGTCGTATAATGCAACTTAAACTCGAATTTTATCACTTTCTTGAGAAAGTCAGATACTTTCTGATTACACTGCAACTTCAGTGAACTGCTTGCGCTAAAGAAGATTCATCTTGGATTCACTGGCCCACCACACAACATAAAAAATAGCCAAAAATTGCTAGAGCATATCAAGATGCATGAATTCCAAATTACATTAAGTGAACATTTGAAGAATTTGTACAGGAAAAAATTTGTGCAATTATAAATATAAACAAATATAACCAGATTACCCTCAGCTAGCAAAAAGAGTAAGAGCTAACAGGCTGATTAGATAACCGACACTACAATAGCGCGTGTACTTGTTCGATATTCCAAATTGACTAGCAACCTTGGTATATATATGTGAAAATTATTTCACCATGTGGCTAACTGAAGCCTAAACAAAATTCTGGCACATAGTACATAGCTTTCTCGCTTCCAATAAATTCCTCATAATCACTGTTAATCTATACATATGTATTCATTATTTACTTTTGACAGAAGCATGTGTTTGGTGTCATCTTGCATTCGCTTAACCTGTTTTTATCATCCAACAATTTATCATCTACTTGTTACACCCCCTAAACAAAATGATAAAAGTGCCATCCCTCACCTAGAAAGTGTTCACCATGAAACTTAGTTTAAGTTAACCACAAATTAGCACCAATCTCCAGCTTGTTTGTATTCATCCAAAAAAAGAGAGCAAATCTGTCAGAGCTCAACACCACCTTTTCTTCCATGCATCCGAAAAATCCACATTACTTTTTTCTTCTGATTTGTGTGTGTATTTAGTCATCTGACCAGGGCAGAGGAGATAAGATGCATCGAATGGAGGAAATAAGATGAACATGAAGCGACACGAGATAAATCATTAATTGAGGTAGTGAAGAATTAAAACCTAGTGGTGAAACCAACATAAGCCAAGTGCGAACACATTTGTTCTAAAAACTGCTATAAGAGAATGATGTGGTTTTTTCCCCTAGCCTTAACGGTATGTGACAATCAGAACAAGAAAAAAGAAGCTGAGTGAAGTCTTCAATCACTTATTTTATTCTATAGGATACATAGAGAATGCAGCATCTGAGCATTCCTCTCATTCTGATAGACTAAATGCATGCATTACTTAACAGCACATACACATTCATCACAGATATCAAATCAAAGCAATTTAAAGTTTGTTTAGCATGAGCAAAATGTGTAGTGAGAGAAACAGTATCAACAATCCTTATTGAGGTCTAATAACTAAGGCCCCGACAAACAAGAAGTTTCATGAGATTACTGTTGCTTAGAACTAATTCACACAAAAGCTGCGTAAGTCGAAATATCCATGACTGCAGGTCACTCTAAACCACACTAGGGAGGGACATATCGAGCAACCATCAAAGTTTGTAACAACTGCACAGCAAGTACATGCACCATTATAAAAGAACAAGAAATGAAAGTAAATTTACCTCAAGCCGCCGGACTTGCCTTAAGTCCTTATCTTGATCCTTTTCGGCTTCTCCAACAATCACCTTCGACCATTCATCAGCTCTATCAGGACCCAAAAGGGCATTGAGAACGTGAATGAGGCAACAAAGGATCCCAGAATCAAGAAGTGATTGTTTGTCGACTGGCTGCAGATAATTCAACAGAAAATGAAAAGAGGAAGGAGAAAGGGTTTATCTTACCTAAACGCTATCTCAAATGCTATGAAAGGAACGAATCAAACTTCACACTTAACATTGCAACATAATTAAGCAGACTGCTTATAGTCTAAAGCAGACATTTAAACTCAACCCCGACTCTGTTGCTACATCTTAGTTGCGCAGAGAAGCTTCAAAAGAAAGAAAAGGAAAAAAAAAAACTGCGCCATACAAGATCAAACAAGGAAGAGCTAGCCATGATCAGAAAAATTTTGAAATGCATCAGTTATGTGAGTAAGAAAATGCAAAAGTGCAAAATAGTTGCAAAAATATGTACCCCAGAAACAAGTACTTCAACTGCAGTTAACAAGTTTGCCCCAGGAGAGATGCTCTCCTGCAAGAAATTACGGGAAAATGGCATTACAACGCTGTAACTTGACATGGGAAAAATCGTTTAAAGGAACAATGAACACGACATTAGGATCCATCTGGCCAACCTGTGTAACATCTGAAAAGAACCTTAAAATGTCTAACACATTCAAGGATCTCATTTTGCTGCTAATTTTCAACTTTTCAATATCCGTGACAAATGCTCTTCCCACAACAAATGAAAAGATGTGTGTTTCAACTAACCTGTCATAAATGTAACAAGCTTGTTACGTGGAGAGGAGGAGTAAGGCAATCATAATACTCAGAACTAGGAATAACATGGAAACAACAGCAGGAAATCACCATAGAAACTATTATACAAGAACAGAAAAAGGAGAATTTGTTTTGAAATGGACATAAATATATTACTGATCATGTTGCCAAAATAACCATCATGTCCCCACAAGCAAAAAGAAAAATAAGATTTTGATGTCCTCAAATAATGCTTCCATGAGATTGTGAAGGAACTTGAAATGTCAGTGAGTTTGGATGAATGCTCGATCAACAATAGTTGACTAACCTAAAACTAAGAATTTCTGACAACATCATAACTGTGACCTCAAAAAGGACCACCAGAGTTTAATTGATTGACAATGAATGCAACCATTCATCAAACCAATTGTGAACATTGATCAACATGACAAGAAAATAAAACAAATCAACCGGCCAAAGTATACCGTCGGGAAAAAAAATAGAAATGTAGGGCAGTGCTGGTTCATACATGGTAACTAACTGTGCTATGTTAGCATGCTGCTTCACTAATCTACAAAAAGCATCTACAGTCAAATTCAATGCTGCTTCTTTCTCCTGTGGCAACAATTGAAAAAAAAAAATTAGCACGATGAAATAATACCGAGGATTGGAATAACAAATTTTCTATAAATAAATAAATAAATAAAGAAACGGCAGAAGAATTTAAAACGATCAAATGACCTTTTCCGAGCTGGATGAGCGGAACTCTTCCCAAAAACTTTTAAAGTCCAATTCCAGCTCATGTTTGTCCCTGTTTTCAAAAGGAAGAACCAACAACAGAAAGGAACGTCATATATAAATCTCATAAACTAACACGATGACCATGCTACAAGTGCAAAAAACTTTAATTTGATAAAGATCCATAAGCACCCCACACAACCAAACGGAACCGCAACCCCCCACCTTTTTTCTTCTAATGCACCAGGAAAAGGGATAACAAACATATTGATGTGATAAGACATCTAGTTAAACCCTGATTTGAAAGGTACACTATTTGCCATTAACCATAAATGAAGAAATCAAGATAAGCAAATCTCAACATCCATCTGAGATTATCAGGTACCACACCGACACAAAACAGTATTTAGCTCGCGGAAATTTAGGGACAACCAAGCAAGTCTCAACAATAGTCACTCGGACAATTAATAGAGATGCAAACTGAAAATTTTAGCAGGTTTCAGAGAGGAAGTCATGGTTTTGGAGCACATTATACATCACAACATGAGGTGTTCATCATCAATCGAGTAACAGGAATAATTGTCTGCAGCTCTTTTGGGGGGGGGGGGTTGTGGGAGAGTTGCCCTGTCAAATCACACGCGTGCGTATCATGTTCTCCTTAATATGACAAATCACCAGACCCACCACGATAGTCTACTCTATTTTCCTGCTTCGAAAGCACTTAAGTTTCGCCGCAGGAGCATGCCTTTTGGCAACTCTAGTAAAGCAAGTATCTCAGTTCATAGTTATCTCATCAATAATCAAAGCATTCATTTACACATACGGCTGGACAAGAACCAAAAACCAGTAGAAGAAAACCACTCTTATGGTGGTCCAATATTTGTGCCAGCCTCGGTCCACCGTCGAGGGCAACTCACTATCAATAGATTTAGGAGACAGTATTGCATTTTCCAATGTCATAAGACAACCTACAATAATCTCTCACTTGACTCCTATTTATAGTTCTAAAGCAAGATGTGTAATCTCCACTATGATGTTACTATATATACAACAGAAATTTCTAATTCCCGCAAGGAAAAGGGTAAAATCAGCAAAGTGGAAAAGGTATAGATGAGCAAACCTATTTTAGCAGATGAAGAGGTTATGTGATACGAAAAACATACAACGGGCCCTTTTTCACTTCACTTAGACAAACAATCAGATACTATTCTTGTATTCCCTCTCGCGAGCTAAACAGACTCTCCCTACCCAAAATGTGTCTGACCACCAAACAACCTCAGGATCCGTTAAAACCACCCCGGCAAGCTAAAGTGAAAAGAACCGCTAGTGATGAAGATGCAGGAGAACAGATCAACAAGGAGACTTCTTTGACCGCGTTAAAGCGATCGAAATCGCTCGAGACAGACGAGCAAAAATGCCGAACGAATGAAGCACGCGAACGGAGTAGCTTACCTCGCAGGAGAGGAAGCATAGTCATAGCGGACGGGAGGGGCGCCGTGGAGATCATTGCGGCCGGCGGACGCCGGGGAGGAAGACGAGGCGGTCGAAGTCGGAGATTGCGTTAACCCGACCTTCTCCTTGATGTCCTTAAGCAATGTAACCCATTTCATTGTCGATCGAACGCCTCCTCCCCAATCACTCGGCTCCCTTCCCCGCTCTTCTCATCCGCCGGGCCAGAAAAACGACCGGATCTCCCCGAACCGCTCGAAATCCCCTCCGATCTCCCGCAAGCTCAGGCGACGGGCCGGAGGAACGATCCCCCAAATTAAGAAAGGGCGGAAAAGTCAAAACCAATGCGGCGCGGAGCCGAAGCTCGGACGCCGGCGTCCGATCGGAAGCGGGATCGGAATCGGCGCGGTGAGATCCGGTTCCCCCCCTCGTCCTCGCCACGGAGCTCGCTGATCCGCGATTCCAGCCGCGGCCCCCGATTTTCTCGAGAAATGTTCCGGCGAGATTTTCTTTTCTTTTTTTTTTGTTTTTCTTTCCCGATTTTCTCGAGAAATGTTCCGTTTTCCCTGAGCCCTAGGAATCAGGAGGCGGGGCGGGGAGCTGAAGGGAAACGCGACTTCCGTTGGAAGACGAGGAGAAAGGAAGGAAGGAGGAAACCATGGACGAGGCAAAATGCAGAGAAGTCCAGCTCTCTCTCTCTCTCTCTCTCTCTACTTTCTCTCTCTTCTCCTCCTCGTTCTTCTTCTTCTTCTTCTGCTTGTTGCGCCTGTTTTCGGACGGCCTTCTCTCCGCGCCTTCGTTTTCTCGCTCTAATATCCAAAGACGACGACGAAGGAGGGGGAGGAAAAAAGGCAATTTTTTAATATTTTTTTTTATATATTCTCTCTCTCTCTCTCTCTAGGGACGGGGAGGAAAATTTGAGAGATGTACGCGCTTTGGCTTGGGGAGGCTCTTAGCTCCTCCGGGTGGGGCCCGCCTGTCGTCCACGTCATCTGCTATCCACCCCCCCACCTCCCCTCGGGCCGCCACGTGGAGTCTCGAGATTGACGGTCAAGGCTCCGGACGTGATCGCCTCTCTCTTTCTTCTTTTCTCCCTGTTTCGCTCTCGGGCTTTGTCTGAGTTTCTTTATGACGTCCTCGAGGGGAGACCGCGGTGGGCGGCGACCGTCCGTCTGGTATAATTATACCGTATAAAAATCATGAGAACTACTGTGGTCCGTGTATTTATATATGCCTGTATTTTGTATTTACGGTGCGTATTTTATAAGCACGTGTTCGAAGCCAGATGAGGCAATTCCGTGAAAACCATCCCGAGTTATTGTGGCCATAAGGATCCAGTGGCCGCAAGCAATTCACCAAAAAGTTATAGTGCCCCTTTTCGTAGGTTGTAGCTGCGTAAGATAGATACGCCCAATAGGATCGAGGTTGGCCGGGGTACAGATTTTTAGTTACCAAACTAGATATGTATACGACAGACCATTTTTTTTTCTTTTGTCCAACAAGAGATTAGATATAAGAGTATTCGTATCCAATCAAATTTGATATCATACCGGCCAAAATCTCTTCGGATTGTCTTCGGTAAAGCAAATTTTTCGTTTTTCAACACTGGTACGCATGACATTAAATACCCAAAAAAATATAAGCGCATCAATACGATGTGAAGCAAATTCTCTTGATCTCGCTTGCATTTGTGCCATCGAAAATGTGTCGGGGATGCTTGTTAGATGAGTCCTTTGCTTTAAGGATCTTTCATTTATTGTGGTTTTTCACTTTGCTTACTTTTCTCGTGACGTGCTACTTGGAGCGTGCATTCAGTTAGTGTTGATGCTTTTGTTTTACTTACTTGGTGACAAAGTAATGCCACGTGGCTTCCCTAAAAGTGAAAAATAAGGGACTATCGTATCTCTAAAATCTTCGAACGTGCTTTTTCAACATTCGCAAACAATGATTTACTTTAAAAAAGCACGGCCCGGCTTCGACCTGATTTTAAATTCAGTATAGTTGTTGAGTATATATATTTGATTAGTCATCGCATGTTGTTTTCTTGCGCCTGGGCTCCGGCGATGATGAGCTCAAGGCTTGATTGTGGCTTCTTCAAAACTCAAGCTTCCGATTGACCAAAATAAAATCTAAAGTCCTCAGTTGAACATCATCCAAAATCTCAAGAAGTGATTATGCACATATCCGAGGATTTACATTGTCATTATCGTTGATCTCAAGCGAAGAATCGCAAGAAGTTCTATCTATACCCATTATTCATGAGGATATCTAGTATGTACTTGACATCTTTAATATATCTGCGAACAATCACATGAATAGATAAAGGGACGTTCGTACGAGCTTATCGCTCCGAAAGACTATTTGGACAATCCTAGTACTTACTTCTTCTCTTCATAGTCATGTATTTGACCGGAGTTCTCATAACACGGGGTAAAAGAACTTTCTGGCTCTTGATATTCAAAAATATGTATACAAAAACCGTCTTATCCGCACGCGTTGAGCATGACTCCACCAACAAAGCGACAAACATGGTCATGGAAGTTAATCTGAGTGGGAGTCGTTAAAATCCAAAGACAAAATCTTCTACATTCAAACTAGCCGCATAATCGTCAAGCTAAACAAACACATCAAGACATGCCTCTCAACCTAATTCCCTAAAAAAACCCTCAATTTTAGGTCCCGTTGTAATTCTGCCCAAACCTTTTTGTCTGAAAAAAGATCCCCAGTTTTCACTATTATCCCAAAGTTGTTTATGCATCCAAAATTTGTCACTAGTTTCTTCGAGACTATCAATATCGAGGCCAATCCAAGTTTCGTTATCAAAACACGATTATCCATTGCCGACATAACTTTCGTATGAACACGGCACCAGTCTCCCGATATTGATAATTTCGAAGAAATAGATAGCTATTTTTAGACGCGCGGGCATATTCGGGATTAGAGAGAAAATCGGGTATTTTTTTTAGACAAAAAATGTTCGGGACAAAATCGAGATCGAACCTAAAGTTTAGGATTTTTCGAGGGAATTGGCCCGATTAAAATTGGGAATCAAGCTCACAATTTCATGTATGTAGTAATAAATAAAAAAAAAAAAAGAAGAGCAATTGCTTTTTACCTGCAAAATTGTCCCCATCTTTCTAGCCCGTCGACCAAGTCTCGTCCATTTATGAATGTCAAACTCGATGCAAACCTCAATTATTAAATTGATGTGGGACGAGACTTCCCACCCTTTCGCTTGGCTGCATGTCACGAGCCGCCTCTGCTCGGTCTTTAATTCAGGGGGAAACCCTCTCTCTCTCTCTCTCTCTCTCTAAAGGGGTTCCAATTTTCCCGCCAATTTAGGGTGTTAGGTCCGGCTGAGAATTGTGGTGCCATGATGGTGCGCCTTAACAATGATTAACGAAACGTGGTAAGCATAAACTAAATATTCCCCCCCGACAAAAAAGGGAAATATATGAATATAAAAAAGAGAAAAGAAGGGGAATTAGGAGCTTCTAGTCATCTCCAACAAGAGGGTGTTAACGGTTCAGCTCAATTTTGATTTTTTGACAAATCTTAACTGAACCGTTTAGTTGTACGCTCGAATGAAATTGAACCTTGAACCGAACCAAATACGAACCGAACCGTATCATTCGAATGAGAAAACTGGATATTACGGTTTATCACAACGATTTTGAGAATGAATGAAAAAGAGCATTTAATTTTCGTTGAAAATTTCTAAGCGAACCAAAATAATTCAAATTTGAAGAAAAAAAGAACGATTATTTTTTCATTATCCAAACCGAAAATGCATTAAATTCGGATTTAGTTCGGTTCCGATTTTCGATTTCGTTTTTCACACCCCTATCTCGTCATCAAAATCATGATGGGCATCCGTTTTCTATAATTAAAACAAGAAGGAGAGGAATCTATAAATATAAATTTTTGCTAATTTGAAGCGGACCTCCTCGTCATGAAAAGAAAAGAATGGGTGGAAATTGAAACTTTCAAAGATTTCTCTTTATACGTGATTACTTTCAAAGATTTCTTTTGCTCGTTGGGTGGAAATCGAAACTAGTTCCTCATAAAAATGTGCTACTATTCGGTCCGTTCTCTTCTTTTTATTCTTGTAAGTAGCCCATAAAGCACGAAAAAGATGAAAAACGAATCCAAAAAAGTGCAATTGTCAACTATACAAATTGTGGGCAGAATTTCGATAAAAAAAATTTGTGGGCAGAATATTTCATTTGCAATTGTCAACCTAAACCGGGGTACTCCTTGGATCCTAGGTAATTAAGGTAGAACCTCATCAAAAAGCAAGAACTGAAGTTCCGACTGGGGCCGCCTCGCATGTCCAGATGTAAACACTTGACAGGTTGATAGGATCGCGTTCATTGTTTTAATGTAATGGTGCTTGCACGCCCAACCCCCCAATCACCCTCTATATATCTTTCCTAAGAGGTGGGAATACTCTTTGTGTGATTGATGTTCGAGGGATACCGACGTCCGCACGAGGCCTCAAACGAAGCAACTTAACCTCTTGCTCGGGATGAAAACTATTCAAATCGTAGGCACAATATTTTATTTGAAATCACAATTTCTAAGGAATTCCAAGGATGACTAGATGAGAGGAAAGTTATATTGACCTTTCGAAATTATTATTTTTTTGTCCATTATTTAGTAACACGTGATTATTTGACGTGATTTCAAACTAGTTTACATGTTTATTATTTACTAGGGGTCGCATTTTTTTGGAAAAGTATAAAAAAAATATAGCCTATTGCATTTGTAGCTATTTGGTCCTAAACATTTTAACCAATTTAATCATAAATATTTTTACATTTGTACCAATCAATTCATCTGGCAAATTTAGATTGGAAATTGTTGACATGGATATTGACCGTCTTATGTGACACGACCAATGCTGACGTGAATATTTTTTAAAAATATTTAAATACTTTGTCAAAATTTTTATTATTTTTTATTTTATTTTCCTTCTTTTATTTATTTTATTTTTTTCTTTTTGCCCTATTACCTTCCTCCAGTCGTTGGCCGACAAGGGTGTCATGGCCCTCGCCCTCACCGACGGCCAGCAACCTCAACTAGGTGGTGGCAGATGGAGGGTAATATGGAAAAAAGGAAAAGAGAAGATAAAAAGGAAATGAAAAAGAAAAGAAAATTTTAACTAAAAAATTTGAAAAAAAATATTTAATTTAAAAATAATATATCCACATTAGCGCCGCTAATGCCATGTAAGACGGGCAGCGTTCACGTTAGTAATTTCCGGCCTAAATTAATCGGATAGATTATATTGATATCAATATGAAAATGTTTTATACTAAATTGATCTAATTGTAAGATTTAGAATTGAATTGATACCAATACAATAGATTTATAATCTTTTTATACTTTTCTCGATTTTTTTTTGTACGTGGTCATCCATATTTTGTCTTTATACCAACCACGGATGGTAAAGTTTCTTTTTTTATTTTTATTCTTTGTCCAATCCGATGTTAAAGTTGAAAAGGGCATCACTGAAAATTAGCTGCGATCACAGCATCAGGTCAATGTACATGTAAAAAACATCGGATGACACTTGGGAATGGGAGAGTAAGTTAGGTGTACAGGGATTCCGACACAATACCTAATAATTAGACAACTTCAAGAGCATGACATGAAATGGAAAATTAAGTAAATCCCAATCAAGTCAAGCCATCCATGTGCATGATCTCGAGTCAAAATCTTAGGCCTGCACGCACTTTTGGACGAACTTTTCTTCTTATCGTTGCGTGTGGATGACCCCTCGAGCTTTGGATCGATTCAATTAGATTCACAAACTCTTTTATAACGTGTAGTACCATTTATGAACACTTGATTTCTCCTATTAGATCTATAATCTTTTAATTCGATGTTTATGTTGTCCTTCCATTAATTAGCCCTAACAATACATGTTGCAATAAACACAATGAAGTAGATACTAACATTGGATCGAAAAATTATACACATGGAGTGATTATGCACGTACTATTCACTTGAAGTGCACTTACTATTTTGGTAATTATATATAAAATATTCTTTAAGATAGTGTGTATACTTATTTGAATTGAAAGGAAAATTCCAAATCCTGCATACTAAAGTGAAGAGGGTTTGGAACTCCATCTTAAAATCCGACTCGGGTTTGAGACGAGTTCTTAGGTTTCGGGGACAAGATTAGTAGTCCCAAACTCGTCCCGGTTGTCATCCCAAAACCAAAACGCGTACCGACACGTGAGATGTGGGTCGGACAATCGCGAGCTGCCTCGAACCAAAGCTGTACACGCTTTTGTAATTCACGAATCCAATTAGCGAATCATGATATGCTAATTGACTTTAGAGAACGAGTTAGGTAAGGACGAGACACGGGCTTGAACGTGAAGGCTCATGAAGCTGTCAAAGCAAGGGGCTCCAGCACGTGTGAACGTGCAAGCCCAGTCCACCGGGGGAGTTTCCATTTAATTTGTCGTAAATCTAGATCGAATACGCACTGATTACGCACAAATCGCAAATTAATGTCAATCTTATTTTATTTTATTGCGAATTGGTATGTACTTGGACTAGACTCGTAGACCACGTGCCGTATTTCCAAATCTACAGTCAATTTTTCTCATAATTAATAAGATGAGGACACATGTATGGCTGTGACGTCAATTAAAGTTGGTTTTTCCATGGCAATGCGAAGCTAATTTACCCCGCATCACATAACGACGCACGACTCCGCTCAACAAAGCAAAATGCCCAATGCCCTTTTTTGATAAATCCGGTGCAGTAAAAAGTCTAATCTAAAAACTTGAATTCGTAGATCGAGCTCAAGCTATAGCAAGATCACCTATACATGAGGAGGATATGCATCGCGCATACAAGCGACGCGAAATACTTTGCTATCATGAATACCCAATTTGTTGCTCAGCGAATAGCAAATGCACGATATTTTAAGAGAGGGATAAACTTGTATTCAAAAGAAAGTCCAACCTCTAGCACATTAAATCATGTTTCCTTAATTTCTTAACGCCGAATTAGAAATTAAATATTTCTAATATTTGGTACACTTAATCCTTCTTATTTCACAAAAAAAACTTAAGCTCGTTTATCTAAATTCATCGAATTAACTTTTTCTTACGTAAGGTGTGTGCTATTTATGTATTTTTGTGTCGAAAAGGCGTGCGCTATTAGATAGGGACATCGTCATTTCTTCTGCGAAATGTGATCTTGAGCGATTTGAATGTAATTAGTTGAATTCCTTTTAAACGAAGTGAATCCAAATCAGGAAAAGAAAATCATACCCCCCCGCCCGTGCCCACTTCATCTATCTCGGAAACATCATTGAGGATATACATCGCTGAGGAGTCTCTCTCGCGGACGAAACCATTTGACCAACCGTTAGCTCTTTAGCTACTTTTCACCAATCCGATCCAATCTCTACGTAGCGTTGGGGTACGTTGAAAGAAACTCAAGTGTCCTAGGTGCAGGAATTTGTGTTACCATATCGTTATAACTAGGCTTACAAACATAACAGGATAGAGAGCAAATGCAAGAAAGAGAATCAAGACATTCGGTTTTATCCTGATTCATCCTTAAACTACAACTAAATTCAATAAAGGATTTAACTATAATTAGTACCCGCACCTCTCTATTGTAACTCTTAATTACAAGAGAAAGAGATTATGTATAGGCGGCATTTATTTATATGCCCAAATACAAACTACCAATAAAATACAGTTTTAGACTATAAAAATCATGTGATCGCCCGATGGACCCTCCGTTCTTCTTATCGATGGGGAGTATGAACTACACCTTAATGCACACATTGTACAACCTTTGGCAACCGCGGAGATGTTAATTTCTCAAATTACGATATTTCAAAGCAAGGTGAGGCAGTTTAGAGCTAGCCGTGAAGTATTGCGGCGTGGGAGAAAAATTGGGCATGTCCCTATGCCCCGTCCCCTTCACTCGGGTCCGTTGAATGCATCGTTGGATATGCACCGAGAAAAGTGCCAAAAAAGTCCTCAACCTTTTGCATTGGTGCCAATTTAGTCCTAAACATTTTTTTGATGCCAATTCAATCTTAAACCTTTTGCATTTATGCCAATTTAGTCATAAATCTTTTGCATTAGTGCCAATTTAGTCTTGAATCTTTTTTTGGTGCCAATTCAGTCCTAAACCTTTTGCATTGGTGCCAATTTAGTCCTAAACATTTTTTTGATGCCAATTCAGTCTTAAACCTTTTGCATTTGTGCCAATTTAGTCATAAATCTTTTGCATTAGTGCCAATTTAGTCTTGAATCTTTTTTTGGTGTCAATTCAGTCCTAAACCTTTTGCATTGGTGCCAATTTAGTCATAAAATCTTTTTTTGGTGCCAATTAAGTTCTAAATATTTTAAATTGGTGCCAATTCAGTCCTAAACCTTTTGTTTTTCCTGCTAATTTAGTCATTTCGGCTAATTTTGATCGGAATTTGCCAACGTGGCAATCGGCCAGAGGAAGGAGAAGACCCAAAAAAAATAAAAATTCAAGAAAATACTAAAATATTATTTAATTTGTCAACGTCAGCGCCACGTCGGTGCCGATGACCGGTCATCGGCCGGCAGGCATCCACGTCGGCAAATTCCGGTCAAAATTGACCGGAAGAACTAAATTGACACAAAAACAAAAAGGTTTAGGACTGAATTGATATCAATTTAAAAGGTTTAGGACTTAATTGGTACAAAAAAAATATTTAGGACTAAATTGGCACCAATGAAAACGGTTCAGGACTAATTGGCACCAGAAAAAGGTTCAGGACTGAATTTGCATTAAAAAAAGGTTTAGAACTAAATTGACACTAATGCAAAAGATTTATGATTTTTTTGGCATTTTTCCCGATACGCACCTCATGTGCTAATTTGCTACGATATGCTTATGCGATGACCCTTTTAATCAACCTCACAAATGAGCGAGTTCAACTGCTCTATCTTCTTCTTCTTTTTATTATGTATCTAGCTGTCAGGAGATGCATCGTGTTATTAACATTCTCGCCATGATGTGGCATGCCAATACAACATCAACCTAATTTCAATATTGAATTTAGGAACTCATATTCACATTGATCCACATCGCGATTAAATATGCAGTAGTTTAAGTAATGCGTACGCACATAAGATGATTCGACGCCCCATAATGTAAAATTCATGTACTCTATCCCAACTTGAAATTAATGAAGTCGGTCCATGTTGATACCGAATCCTTCGATTGTGCTAAAGTTGCGCCCAAGATCGTGACGGCCTAAAGTCAAGCAAATATGCATATATATGACACAAATTGGGACGTGTTAAAAAGATTGAAGATGGGCACTCTTATTTTAACCTGAGTTTAACATCATCTACAGGAAACAATCAATGGCCAAAACCCAACATCTAATGTAACGCAATGGTCCTTCTCGATTTGCAAAACTTAGTATATTAGGCTTAATCCAGAACCAAAATTCCCCCACACGACTGCTCGGGGAATACGTGCATTACTTTGCTTTCCGACCGCAAGCTCTTACTTTTCATGCTTTTGCCAATCCCGCGCCGTTTGACCATGAAAAGTGTAGTAATGCTCACCTGCTTTTGGTATTTTTTTTTATTGCGAAAAAGAAAGGTCAAGCTAAGTACAAACCACGAACTTGTATAATGGAAGAGTTCGAGCTCGTTTATAATTTAATTGAAGTGAGCCAATTGGATTAGATGATTTGACTTGGCGTAGATGAATCTCTCGAGTCTCAAACCAAGTCCCGGTCAAATGTTGATTCGGCATTTCAGATGATTGACTTGGTGTCGATGGAAACTCACGAGTTTCAAACCAAGTCATGGTCAAATGTCGATCCAAACAAGTAACCTTGTCTCGTATAAACCATGGTCCGAAAGGTTAATGTCTTATCCTTTATGTTCTTTTGTTCTCTTAGGCTGCGTTTGGTCGACCGGATAAAATCAGGATAAAATATGTTTTATCCTATCCTGTGTTTGGTGGTGGTCCGGGATAGGATAAGGTCGGATATAGACCGAAAATATTCCGGATAAAAAAATCTGAGGGGGAGGGATAGATCCGAATAGAATTTTTAATTCTTATTTTTCTAGAAACCATATGCTCCACTTGTCGTCATCTTCGTCTCCACACCTTGTGCGCTTTCACCAAAAAAATTTCTCGGTTTTTTTCCTTCACCGACACCTCCGGACCTGTGAATAACAAAACAAAAAAATAAAAATTATCCTATCCGACTTTAAATTTATATTCTACCAAACAGTGGACATGATATGAAAAAATCCCAAGATTTCTTATTCTATCCTATTCAGTCATATCCTATTTAGAAATCTGGACGATCAAACGCAATAACGTCTTGCCCTTGCTAGCCGAAATTTCTGCAAGAAATTGTCAACACAAGTAACCCTGTTGGAAGTAAGAGAAAACCCTTCTTTTTTTCATTTCGTTACAGCATTTAAAAGAAGTTTCTATTCTTAGAAAACATCTTTCTCTGATCTTCATATCGCCTATATAGTGAAGAAAGACACTTCGTACCGTTGTTCATCAGCTACTATAGGCCTAATAGACTTTAGCGAAATTGTTCTTAAACCCATCTTTATTTTTTTGAAAATTTTGTTTTCTGCACTTGAAAAAAGGACTGTGAAAAAAAAATTACTATTGTTGGAATTGGAGGTGATCATTGAATGAATTGGAGGTGATCATTGAATTCGCCCAAACGTAGGAAGTGCATTATATTTATTGGGCTCGGCCAGGCCGGGCCTTGGTCCAAATCCGTTCGTTTACTTTTTGAGCCTCTCGAGATGAATGGCCATCCGATCATGCTAGACAATATCATTTTAAAATAGGGTTATATACGCACAAAGTTTCGAACTCTTGTTCTTTGTCCACTTTCATTTGGATGAGCTTCATGGGGACTGTCACTTCATAATTGAACGAGGATACCCAATATGGTGAACTAGAATTATGATGATTCTGTTGGTGGAAGAAAGAAATTCATTGAGGTAACTCAGAGACTCTCCAAAGTACATGAGGAAGCAATGGGTGTACTTTCTACTAAACATTGCCACCCTAATCGCGGTGGTTGGGGATCCCCTTTAACTGTTGTAAAGGGCCACGCGAGGTGATTATGGATTGAAGGGTCTTGGCATCCCACTGGTCTAGTCGACCAATAACATTCAATCACTTTAACGTCTTTGTCGGTTACAAGCTCATGTTATTCAGCTCAATGAAGCAATTGGATGCATTGACAGTAGCGATTAGTGAACATGGAAGGCTACCCACTTGAAATCATGTGAAAAATCAAAATTTTCACGACGACGGTGATAGGGTCGCAAACGATGGTGACCGCACAAGGCCAGAGCCACCAAGCCATCAGTAGATCAGGGTTGGCCCAATCCCGATCTCGCTCCCTCTCTCTCTCTCTCTCCCTTCTGTCATCAGTTCTCCCTCTCTCTTCCTGTTTGGATTTTCAATTTTTTTGGTGATCTTTCTCTCAATTTTCGTAACGGCAAAAGCAAAAAGAAAGAGAGAAGAAAAAAAAGGTGGGGGCAACTAATTTCTGCTCATTTCGATGCAAGCTTATTTTCGCTTCGACCAAAAAGCATTCCGATGACAAAATGGACACCGTTGGAACCTTTCTTGGGCCTTGTCCGGGCTTTTCTCTAAAAGGCCCGCCAGTTGCTCCCCTGCTTCAGCCGCGATGAACGGAGAAATACGCACAAAATCGCGCGCGGGGGGGCGTGGGGTCTCTCTCTTCCAGCAGGCCTCGAACGAGAAGAAGTGGAGATGGCGAAGGAAGCGGCGGAGTCTCTGCAAATCCGAACCTTCGACGAGCTTCCTTCGGCGACGGGCTTCGCCTCCCAAATCGAGCCGAGCAACGTTCCCGCTGTAAATCCCCTCTCCTCCTCCTGCTCCGACATCCTCTCTCTCTCTCTTAAGCGTTGCTCCTCGAAACTCGCGCTGATCGTCGGCCGTTTCTCCGTTCCCCGTTCCTTTTTGCGTAACGATAGGTGTTCGCCGGATGCGCCAAGGGCTGGGAGGCTCTGCGGAAGTGGGACCCTCGCGACGGAGGCCTCGATTATTTGCAGGTTCGCCTTCCTCGCTCTCTCTGTCGGTTGCCGGTGAAGATTCGTTTCGCGTTCGCCGGAGCTGAATCGGTTTCCGGCGACGTTTCTGTCGCGCGAGGAGGTTGTGTCCTAGTGAACGTGGTCTCGATGTCGTAGGAATTGTGGTTTGGGCTTCTTCTCTGCGTGTGGCTACTTCGAGTATTGCTCTTACGCTTGTTGCTGCTTAGAGAGGAACGGTGTTCCATGCTTTTAGGCCCGTGTAGGAATTTCCTGGCTGCCAGGACTCATGATTTTTGGACTTTGTCATCAAATGTTGCTGTAGGAAAGAGCTGGGCCTTGTACCGTGGAGGCCATGCTGTCGAGATCTGCGCCGTTTTTCTATGGTGATCTAAGGAGCCATGAGAGGGCAAGTCGTTCAATTCTCTACGAAGAACTCGATAGGACATGCAGCTTGGCTTTGATTAATGAAATAATTTGGAGTGATTTCCTGGTACTGTAGGTTCCTTTACCCTTTTCGTCCTTCATTGGATTTTGTAAGCAACACATGGAAAAGAAAGAAGATGATCAATCCCAGTGCATGGAATCCGGAGAAAGGAACTCGGAAGGGTCCGAGCAAGACGACGTAGCTCCTAAACAAATCTATCTAGCACAGGTTGCAGCTTTGTGAGCTTTCAGCTTCTTCTCCTTTTTTTTTTAATGATATTTACTTGTGGTGAAATATCGTCTCTGTGTGCCTTGCTTAAGAGATGATATTTGAATTGATATTCTGTTATAGTTGAGTTTAGGAGCTTTTTGATTTATTGTCGGTGATACAATGGTTGACTTTATCTCCTAAGCTTTGAAAGTTATAGCAGATATCAAATATTTTGGCATGTAATCTGAATCAAACATATACACAAATAGGTACCGATCATGAACGTTGAGAACAAAGGCCGGGCTCAGTTGGGAGTTCTGTTGGAAGACATTCAAATGGTTAGCGTGTATTCTTCTTTTTGGTCATATGCTTTCGGCAACTTCTTTGTGAAATACTCATAGTCCTCGGCATGATATTGGTTTCTTAGTACAGCCTGCCTTTTTGGACAAAAGTTTACTGGCATCCGTCAATCTATGGATGAATATTGCTGAAGCTAGATCAAGTACTCACTATGATCCACATCATAATCTTCTATGCATAGTCAATGGCACCAAAGAAGGTTAGATGCTGTTTTCTCCTGTGTGTAAACCTATCGGTTCTGCTGAAATTGTGGCATTGTGAACGAGTAATCAAACATTAGACTCATGGGATGCAGAAAATATCGATGCATAGGACTGGTTTTTAGAATAATCTCGTTTATCTGTTTTTAATGCAATCTCTTTTTTGGAAATTGCGTTCACTTGTTTTTTCTACTCACTCCTTCCTCTTAATGCCAATGCTTCTCTTATATCTTTGTTCATCGACATCAGATCATGCGTTAAAGTCCATATTTCTGTTCTGTGCTAACAAAAGCTACATGGTTTTCAGTTGTTCTCTGGCCCCCTTCTGCAAGTTCGTTGTTATACCCCATGCCTTTGTACGGAGAGGCCTCAAACCACAGGTATGTATCATGTTGGATCAGTAATAAGCATTTGTAATCGGGATTGGACATTTATTGTCACTCTAACTGGTCAAAATTATTTTTGCCGTCATTTGAGCGGTTTTGCGTTTCGATGTTGATGTTATCTTCATTGTAGCTCTCTAACTTTAGGAAAGCCAGATCTTTCATTACATCCAAGAGCAGAGCACCTGATGGATCACTCGCAGAAGGTCATTCTAAAAGCGGGTGATGCACTATTCATTCCAGAAGGCTGGTAAAGATTTTGACCTGGCCATTGTTATATTTGGAGCATCTAGTTATGTCCTTCTGTTTGATATTGGTCTCCCTGAATTTACCTGATCTTTTTAGTTTAATTTATCCGCATGTATGCAGCCAATCCCTTCTTTTGGTCCATTAATATTGTTGCTGAATCTCACTTGATTATAGTACTATAACTGGTTTGGCCTGTAGCGCGCACAAATTTAAATCAACTGTGGATGGAAATCTCAAGATCTGAAGTGTATTTGAGCCCATTCAAATATCATCACATCCTCTCTCTCTTTCTCTGCCTGGATGTAATAAGTCTATGGCACTTACAACATGTTTGGGTCCATGGATTGGTTATCAGTCTGTGGATTAGCTGTTTCATTCCAGGTCCAATTCCAAATGTTCGTTTGGTCTTTTGGCTGGAAAAAAGCCATGGAACTGCTATTCCTTTCAGCCTGGATTAGCTGAATTTTTCTCTCCAAAGATTTCCTCAAATGAATTTTAGATATTTTGGCCCACATCATACATAGATTCTTAAGCATTACCGTCACCACTGCATTGCCCACTGTCCCCATTGTTTCTCTTCCGATCCAATTTTCTTATTCTGATGTGATACAATTTGCTTCCTATGACTGCTGTCCTGCTTTCCCTCCCCTTTTCGCACTCAACATATCACAAGCCTATTTGTGATTATTCTTCTCTTTTTCGATTCTCTGTCCTCCCTTCTCACAAACATCTCATCCAACACTTTGGAAGTTTTGCGAATAAATAGTTCAGTATCAAGTTATCAACAATGCCTTACCTTTTACGAAGAAGATGATATTTCCTTGATTTTATGAAATGCTTTCTTAATATTAATAAAAAAATTTTGAAATTTCAATTTAAATCTCCATTATACTTCAAACACTCCATCTCTCCTTTTGAAGGTTAATAGCTTCCATAACCTAATTTAGGGGTATGTTGGCTATACAATTAATTACATTAAGGGGCATTTCGTTTCATATGCAGTTCTGAGCTATTCTATCTGCAGTTCATGTGAGACAAAGAAGAGAAAAAAGGGTGATAGGTTTTCCAAGCAGTGAAATATTTCCTACATTCTTGTTTCTCTCTTCCATTGGTCGGGATTTCATTTAGCTGCTTTCTTACGTTTGTCTGTTGTGAAAAGCAGAGGTCCATCTCTTGTATTAGAATATCTCTTAAGAAAATGACAATTCATCACTTAGGAGACATGTGCTTTGTGCCTTTTATCAACCGCAACTATTTATGCTTTTCTGTGCTATTGGTAGTTGTCCAGTTAGTTATTGTCCTTTGTTTGCTTCAGGTTCCACCAGGTCAATAGTGACAATCTGAGCATTGCTGTAAATTTTTGGTGGCAGTCCAACTTATTGCGTAGTATGTCAGAGCACATGGATGCATATTATTTGCGCAGAATACTAAGAAGGTGTATGCTTTTATTTCAGTCTTACATATCAGTAGTGCTTTTTTAACTGTTAAGATACATTTTATTCTGTTTAATTTGCCGTCTGACATGCTTTCCAACATATTTTGTGACTTTCAGATTGACGGATAAAGAAATGGTGCGTATCCTGTGTGCTTTGTTGCTCATCCGACTCCAGTCTGATATATTTAGTTTTACACTGCTTTTGATTACCTGCTGAGGAAAAATCTAATTTTTATATTCCATTTGAAAATTTATTCAGCTTGGTTTAATAAAATCCTTTCCGTTATTTCTTGTCTTCGTTCTTGTTATTATATTATGGTAAAGTCCATCTCCTACTCTGCTACTTCACCCAATTTTTTTAAAAACACTTGAGTGTTGTCTATGAAATTTGAGGGTCATTTATTATCATATTATGCTGCTCTATGAAATTTTTTCTAAGCAGCTAGCTTTACTATCACACTAGGGTCGGCCACCCCCATTCCACTAGCAAGACAAAACACATAACTGGTCTCAAGTCTGGTCATTCATATATGTATAAATTTTATCACAGGACACATTGTAGGTGTTTTTATCCTAGATTACATGAAGGGTCTTGTGGAACTAAATTTTAGCAAGAACCACTTGTTTTCGAGTTTGTTAAATATATCGCAAAGTGGAAATGTTCTTTTGCTTTCTCTCACAATTTCCATGAGAGGTTTGAGTCAGTGATGTGTTGTGTCTCTATATGTGGCTTTAGGACAGGATCTGATGTTGCCAAAGCCTGCTTCTGCGGAATGCAAGGTACATGAAAGTGAGGAAACCCTTAATGGGGATGCAGGTATTATTAGAATCATAGATGAGGCTATCTACTTATAGTATGTGGAATCTATAGTGCATCAAGATGCCTACTACAAATTTCTTAGGATGTCCTCTGCAATACTGCTACCAGATGGGGTTATCCATAATATGGACAAAGGTTTCATGGATGGTGGTATAAAAGGAAAAGAAGTCAAGCTAGAAAGCGCAATATGTCATATGAAACCTTCGGCACTGCAGGCTCTTAATGCTCTGGTTTCTCTAGTGCATGACCGTGTAAATATACCCAATCCAAGTCAGGGGCAACGGCCCTCATGGGGAAATGGTTCCACTGCCTGTGCTGAAGGTGCACCTAAGAATCGTATAATTTTTCACTTGGAAGATGATCCTGTTGCCAATACACTGTGGAACATTGAACCAAGTACTCTTCGGACTATGCTTCTTTATATGGCGGTGAGTACTCCAAGGTTGGGTCAATGTTTGTTGCTAAAACACTGCTTATGGCAAACTGAATTTCCTAGCATTCATGTTACTTTATACTCTTCATTCTTCAATGGACAATTAAATTTTACTTGAAGCATTTTATTTGCTAAACATTCTATAAGTTTCCCATGAAGTTTCTATTAAGAAAAGGGAGCCTTGTTGTGCTATCATTCTGAATGAATAACTACCAACTTCCCTGTCAGCAATTCTCCCTTTTATGGTTTTGTGACTTCAGCTCATGTCCGTCAGGATGTTTGACCAGGAGCTTTCTGAAAAGAATTTATTTCAGAGTCATTCAGCAGTTTTGCTTAGTCATTCAATTATTCTCTTCAGGAAAAATTCCCAAGGACTTTAGAGGCGCTTATGCTGCACTTACTCTCACCAGTGGGTGCAGAGGCCCTAACAAGAAAATTTGATGAGATTGATGCAGAGAGCTCTGAGGAAGATAGGTAGATTGCTCCATCAGAGACATTAACATATTGCGAAGTTCATTTCTTTTTGCTACATCATATTTTCTTTTTTCTGGTTCCAGGAGTAAATTCTACCAGATCATATATGGCGCACTAGATGATCAATTTGCTGCAATGGATGCAATTTTACTTGGGAAAGAGTCTTTTGCCATGCAGGTAATGCTAGGACACTATTGAACTTAATATTTGTATTTTCAATGGGTAACTTATTTTGCCATAAAGTGAGTATGGTCATCTCCCTGCTCATGTATGGGGATGATTTATGATGCATGTGTCACCCAGATATTTTGTGTTCCCGCGTTTGTGTGGTTGAGAGAAGATTTTCTGTCTCATCCTCCTCACCAGCGCCTCCTTTTATCTCCAAAATTAGTTCAGCCTTGTCACATGCTATGAAGGCCCTCACGTGAAATATCTTGCTGTACTGTCATTCTCTGCCATCATTTATCTTTATATTCAGTTCAAGGCATGTTGTGTTTGATGTCACACATGCAAGTCTTGAAGAAAATGCGGAGAATCCACTATTCTTTTCTTCTGATTTTTAGGTTATATTTATAAATCCAAATCATGTTGCTAAGGTGTCTAAGATTACTTTTGCTCGAAGTGATCCATGGAAGGGGAGATTGAGTGGGGTTCTTATCTGTTTGTCGAAAATAGACCGATTAATTTTTTGTAGTCAACTAATGTCAAGCAGATTGCGAAGGTTTATCCTGCACTCTGATGCTGGACCCCATAGATAGAGAGAACGGTGCAGTGGATTTATGCGTTTAAGATGGTGCATGGACAAGCAAGTGCATAAAAGATTCTCTCTCTAAAATGTCCTCTCTTGCTGCTTTAACTAGAGGCTACCAAATACATATTGAAGCTTCCTGGGGATGGTAACATGGGGAATGGATGGAGATACTGGCTTGAAAACATGGATTCAATAAAAATTGTTTTATCAGTTTTTTGACAAAATCATGACAATCATCCTAAATGAGCATGTGTAGGATAGATAGATGTAGTCCAATGGCTAGCCATCGGCTTCCATCACTTTGATTAATCGGCCCGAAATAAAAGGAGAAGAAAGCCCCAATGCGGGCTCTGCCATATGGTTCTGTTGATAGGTTGGTTTGAATACTTCTGATTAAATATCTCTTGCAATGAGTAATTTATAAACAATTGCCTTTGTTCATATTAGTTGAGATGCTTATTATCTTCCCAAAAACTAGTGATTCTCTTTGTTTTGATTTCATCGTTTGATTTTCAGTACTTAGGCAAAAAAAATCAATGGTAGTCCTTGATCTGTAGCTGTTGATCTTTATTAAGATCCTACTTGGATAACCTCTATTGTTTGTTTCGTGAGAAAAAAAAAATCGGTTCCAATGACCACTCTATGACCTGTTTTCTGCCTTAATGGACTCTGAATATCTATGAACTCAATTCATTCTGGTGAGAATGTCCATTTTTTTGTGGTTTTATGTGGCAAATAAATTTGAGTTACTCTCGCCGTGCCTCACTATGTCCTTTGCCTCTTGATGCAATTGCAGGCATTCAGGAATGTTTTAGACAAATATTTGGGGGTGAGCATTGAGGATGGACCAAAATTGTGTGCCCGGTGAAACTTTCAGGGATAGAAGCTTTGTCAAAAAAATTTGCTCAAATTTGCTCTCGGCCTACATCTTGACCATGAAAATTGAAACCTTTTAGCATGACGCCCCGGCAGAGCTATGGAAGGATAGATGCAATTCACCACCAAGGCACCGACTTTGAGAAGCGTCGAGTTCCTCAAGGGTTTGATGAATCGATGTAACACACTGAGATGTCTGTTTGAAATGATTTCTACTTTTAAATTTTAATTTTTACTTCCGACTTTTGCTATTTTGTTTTGTTTTAGCAACAAGATATCTAAGGACAAAGACGATTTCATTCAATTTTTTGTAAGAATAGGGCTTTCTTGGACCGCTACAGCTTGTTCCCCGTTCATGTTCAGCACATTGCGGCCACCATCAGACCGCCATTTCTTATGAAGTCATTATTCCCGGGCGGTTTTAGCAATTGTGCAGAGCAGCTAGCTTCCCAGTAATGCTTCCATGAGAAGGGGAAATCTTGATAGATGAAACTATTAGATGCTTATACTATTGCTTCCTATAGATGCTATCGATGACATATTTATCTGCAAACCCGCCAACAGACTACCAAAAATACCATGACCGTCATCATGTGGACCCAGGTCCATACAAGTATTTGCCATTCCAATACAAAACCTAATGTGAATTATCTAGATACTAGCGATCACGTGCCCTCGTTTCGCACCCAATTTTCAAGTCATTTTGTTGTTGTCGAGCATCTAATTGCTAGAAAAAAAGTATATTATAACTTACTAAGGGCCAAACAGTGAGACAATCCAATGTCCTTGGTCTCTTTGACTGCCACATATGATTTTAAATGGCAATTTGAATGGGATCGGGACAGGCAAATTGGGGATCAAAAACATAATTTTATGGTCAATTTTGAGTCTTTTCAGAGTTCTGGCCAAAATTGTCCAGGACCAAGATTACCATGATTCTTCGGAAGAACGTAAATCGCTATTTTCGACAAAATATCCAAGGACCTGCCTGTGGTGCCAGGGGTCCATAGCCCACGCTCGTAAACATGTAAATCTGTTTATTTTTAGCATCACATTCAACACTTTGATACAAAAGGCAGTTCATGACATTTACAGTTATCTACAATAAAATAGTTTATAATATTGAATACCTCTAAAGATTACTTACTTGCTAAGCAGGCATATAGGAAACCTATTACGATTATCAGCACATTAATCTTTACCATGTTATATATCACCAACGTTATTTGAAAAGACGAAGCTAAGTTTTAAACAGTTATAAAAAAGTCACATGCGATTTCGCATTTTTAACAAATGACATGCAAATCATCAAATTGAATGAACAACGAAATTTGAGAAAAAGATGGAAAGGTAGTATAAAATGGGGGTAATTGTCCGTAGGAGGTATTGCGTTCTTATAATCTTTCACCGTTGGAGTAAAATGCAAAATACTTACAACCGTCCAGACTAAAATCTGTCGGATGGCTAAAATAAGTAGTATTTCAATAAAACGGTAAAAGATTACAAGGGCGTGATGCTTCCTATGGATTACACACTCGCAAAAAGGGGGCATTAGTTCAAACTCAAAAGGCAATTTGCTTCTCTCTTGCCTTTTCTGTTTTTCTTTTACGCATCAGCATCACATTAGGCACACGGTCAAACCTCTCTAAGTTTGGAAAAGTTCAAAGGACTATCATATCAATAAAGTCACAATGTTCATTCTTATGTCAAAGGCCAGAAAAAAAAATGCAGCATGCAATTCCATGGATTTGCCTTTTACATGACAAGCCACATGCGATGACCATGGAGTTGTCACTACCAGATATCATCTTCCATGTCACGACCACAGAATCCATACTTTGCAACATAAAGGCTTAATCAGAGACAGGTAAATTATAGGACTTAATCAGGTAATTCGTCCAAAATCAGCCTTTATGAATAAGATTTTAGCTAAGCAGTGTGTGAAATTAAATCATCGACCTCAATTATCAGTGGTGCTTTGAAATCAACTGTGCGATTCCATTTCTTCAATCTCGCAGCTAAACCGTGATTTCTTCTGAAGATCTACATCAAGTGGAGGGCAGAACTGATTACACGAGGAAATGAAGATTTGGTTCACATATAGAATGCAGAAAATAATGGGTTTTGAGGCATTTTTATCAACAAGAACCTTTGGTGCAAATTCGAGTCATATCTTGAAGAATCTGGCCAGCATCTTTCTTTCAAACCTAAGCAATCAAAGTAGCAAACGAATGATAGCAATTTATGCAATGAGCGACAGAGTTAGAAATGCCGGTAGGAACTAGCTATTACTGAACTGGCACACTGCTTGAGGATTTATCAGTTCCCGCCAATCCATCAGGTTCAGATACCTGAAAACCTAACTGCACAAAAGAGACACTATCAGAACAAGTCCTGCCTGGAAGAATCAACAGTTAAGCCGCAATTAATTAGAGAGGAACAGGAAAACTGATGAACCGAAACTTCAGCTTCTTTTCTCAGGGCTAGAACCCAAGTAACCCAGTCTGTTAGCCAAGAGATCAACATCTTCATCTTCGCCTCCTTCACTAAACAACTCCTCCCAGAATCCCTCATCAAGATCTTTATCCACGCCGTCGGGCGGCGGCTCTATGTCCTCTAGTCCTTCCTCCACCTCTTGCCTTGCCCTTCCTATCCCTTGCATCTCCAGTGCTAGTGCTTCGAGCTCCGACACCTCAACACTGTAATCTCCAAACTCGAGCGGCTCGGCCTTAACAGAACATGTCCCTTCGAGACCTCGTCTAGGTTCGGGTGCCCGAGAACAGCTCGGCCCTTGATCAATTGGCTGCCTCCTTTTCTTGGTCACCGCTTCATCAAGCTCCTTCCTCTTCTTCTGCTGCAACAGTTGCTGCAGAAACGCTGGGCTTTGCATCGCTCTCGCCAAGAAAGCCATCATCTGTTTCTGCTTCATCTCAGTCCTCTGAAGCCTCTGCTCCATGGCATGGAGACAGGCCCTGGTGTTCTGCTGCTGCTGCCTAAGTTTCACTAGCTCTAGCATTAAGACCTGCTTGTCGTGCTTCAGGCGATTGACTTCCCCGTCCGGCCCGAAGTATCCCACTTCGACGCAAGGACCCACAGCTTGCTGCTGAGGAATTAAACTGGAAGGTGCCTTCCTTCTCCTGATGCTCTTGAGCAGATGCTTCTGCCCCCTTAAAAATCCTTCATTGGCGAACTCCCACCTATCTGGATCTATCTTCCTGAAGCCCTGCCAAAATTGGGTTCCTCACTTAGCTCTATTTCACGAATCATTATTGAATAAAAACCACCAAAAATATCAAAAACCATGATTAATAACTCGAGGTAATTAATGAAATTCGTGCACTTAAAGATTGAAAATTTATCCGACCAAAAAATAAACAAAGATTGAAATTTCACTTTCATTTTCAGTTTTATTATGGCTAAGAAGGTGGATGTCGCAATTTAACAGGAGGATGGAATAGTAGATAGATACAGGCATAAGAAAATTATGAGGAAAATCGGTAAAAAGAACGCACGGCCCGAAATAATCATTTTAGTACTGTTCCAATAAGAAATTATTCTGTCCTTTGAATTGAAGTGGGGCTCTTCCCGCCATCCAAGCATTTAGAGCATTCCAGAACATCGCTCCATGTCAGAACTCCATTAAAACGGAGAATGAAAAAATAAATAAAATAACAGAATCACCCACAGTTCATGCCGCAGCCTGAGAAAAAATCAGATGCACCCACACCTCCTTGTCCGTCACGAATCGACCGACCAAAGACAAGAAACCATACCGACCAAATAAAATAAAACAAAAGACAAGAAATCATTGGAATGAAGCACGACGAAGATGAGATTGAATGCAAACCCTCGCTAAAAAAAAAAGCTCGGACGCATCAACAATTTCAGTTTCGAGAGAAGAATTCATACTTTCAATCTTCCACTATCAGATGAACTCAATAAGTATCAACAGACTAAAACTGCGTTTCTACGATGCTCGGAGGAGGAACCTTTACTTACGTAAGTGTTGAGCTGCCTGACGAAGCTCGAGAAGTTGTTGTGCTTGAAGTATCTGGGAAGGAGGTGCGTAGAGAAGGCTTGAGGGTCCCACACGACGAAGCTACAGCCGCCGCCGCCGCCGCCGGCGTTCCAAGAGACGACGTGATCGGTCGCCGGATCATCCACGATGTCGTAGGTCTTCGTCAGGAAAGGCGGGGGCCCGACGTCGTGCAGGCCTTCCATCGGCTCCGGCGGACCAATCGCCGCCGGCGCCTCTCCGGCCGACGAGCTCGACGATCCTGGAAACTCTTCCTTCACTGGATACAGCGGATTCATCTTCATCAGAGTTACCAAGCGATCGACAAATCCTACGTTCGCATATTATCTCCCGCAATTCAGCGGAAGTCAGATTCCGGTTAGCGGAAACGAGCAGGAATTCCTATCCCAGCCCACTGACTACCGCGCAAAACGCGAACCAAGCTAGCTCGACGAACACGAAAGGAAATCGGAAAGCACGAATCAGAAATTCCATCCGACTATCAACTTACTGCGTTGCGTGCGAAGGCAATCGGCTCCGGCCAACACTGGCAATGCGGGGACGGGGAAGGAAGCTGAAGGAAAACTCGGTTCCGCGACAAAGCAGGGCGACCAGGAACGGAGCCGAACTCGATCGAAGAACTCGACCGCGAACTCGACCGCGGTTCGCGTCGAATCAGCCGGAGGAGAGAGAGGAGACGAGCGATCAGATTAGAAGAATCACCATTGAAGAAGAAGAAGGACGACGACGACGACGATTTTGACACGCCGGGAGATTTTTTGGCTCGCGAACTGTACGGACACGCTGTGGACGCTGGTTGCTCTGCTTCTAGAAGAGGAAGGAGGGGGGGGGGTTGGGTGCGTTGGAGCCGTTTGAGATGTTGACAAGAGAAGAGCGAAGTCGGTTGATTGGTTCTTAAATAGGCGGAGAAGAAGATATTAATCGAATTCCACGATAAATTGAGATGCCAAGAGGAAGTTTCTTAGAACAAATTTGGGTCTTAATAGTAATATTTATTACTTTTAAGATCGATTAAAACTCTAATATTGCTCATTATTTTATTAACAGAAAATTGCAAGTATGCTTGGTTCGACATTTTGAAAGCCCTTCAGGGCCTAAAAGGTCATCGGAAAAACTTTAGAGTATTTGGCAATTATTTCCGTGAAATTTTGGGATGAAAGCTCCATATTAATAAAGACGAGCATTGAACTGAATCCAGTTCACGGTATTAAAAAATTAAATCGGGCACAAATTAAATAATAAACACGGATGCGATAAATAAATAAATACCCAATCGAACCCGTTTAACCAATCGATCCGGCTATACTTTAAGCACCGATCATAAAATCAGCACAATGCTTTAAGTATTAATTCGAGGGTTTTGCTTAGAGAAATCCGGTTGAACAGACAGGTCGTATTATCCCGATCCTTATATTGCTGGAGAATTGCGAAAATACTCAAATTCGAATGTACCGATTGTGCTCGCGCTATTGTTGAGCTGACTTCGAAAATGAAATGAGCTACTTTATTGGGAAGCATGTGCTTCCGGGTCTGATCCGAAAAAAATAAACAAATAAATAAATAATTGCTTCCCAGCGCAAGTTGGCACGACCATTATTTTAATAGATCGATGAATTTTTTATTAGTATTTGGGTCGGATGGCTCTAGATATTTTTTGGGGTGGGATTGCATTTCTTTAATATACGGGAGATGTCTGCTTTAGGCGAGGTGGTCTAAGGGTGAAGGTTCTGGAACATCCGGGGGGTAGAAATGGAATACGCCAGGAGTGGTGCGGGGGCAAATGCGTCTCGAAAAAATACGAAAGCTGGTGGTTTTGGTGCCCCAGCCGCTGATTTTGGAGGATTCTGATTGGTCGAGGAATGGTGCCCGCTTTGAGGCGTGGGGCGGTGACCGGATAGGATCGCTTCTAGGAAGGCGAACGCAAATTGGAGATTTTATTATAAAAATTTGGAAAAAAAATTTGAAGAATTTGTGGATATCCTCTTTTTTTTTTTGTCGTGAATCTTAATGGTCGTGTGATTTTTCTCTCTCTTTTTCTTGCAAGCAATTTTAGTCGAAATCGGATAAAATATGGACTTGCGTAATATTTGGAACCACGTTGCTCTGATATATATAATTAACACTAGCAAAAGCACGCGTGAGGTGTGCGTATGAAGAAAATTTGACATCCGAAAGAATTTGAAATGTCGATTTAACACCAAATATCTAAATTATTGACTAATGGAAAAAAATTATTGATACATTATGAGCCACAAGAATAATCAGATGGCAACAGCAATGACGACAATACTCAACGGCGCAGTGATTTGCCAAAGTAGGGAAGCGCCCCTCGGCGATGAGGAGACCCCGACCCCCAGATCCCAAGGAGTAGGAAACTCAACCAATGCCTTGTAGCCTTTGTGGCGAAGGTCCACTGTTCGGAAGATACCACCGCTCCAATGGCAAGAAAAAAGGCCTATTGCACTGAGTGTTCTTTTGTATTTTATCTACAAATTCCAATGATGAGATGAGTCACTCGAAAAGGCACCGAGGCATTTATCTCGCCAAAGTGGCTGAGCCGGGGGATCTTCCCCGCCTCTGCTACAACAGGCCACATTGTAAGTCTGTTCAAGTATGGCGAGGCCCAGACACAACTCTTTTATGCATTGTATGAGGAAAATGGCATAAATAATCTCTGAATTTTAATTCGATGTGCCATGTGGTCCATGACCTTTTAATTCATTCAATATAATCTATAAATTTTAACCCAATATGTAATGTGATCCCCAATCTTTTAATTTATTCAATATCAGCAATTTAGTTCCTGAAATATAAGAAAATGTTAAATGTAATCATTTCATTAATTTCAGTTCAATGATTATATCGAACACTTTCCTACAATTCACGAGCTAAATTAAATATATATTAAAAGTCCAAAGATAATATTCGATTAATTAAAAATTTAAGAACAATATTGAATATTAGGCTAAAACTTATGGACCATATTAAATAATTTAAAAGTTTAAAGATCACATTATATATTTAGTCAAAGTTCGAGGACCATTTATGTTATTATCTCTAGGTATATAATCTGCACTGAGGTAGCATTTGGGTTTGTCCAAGATCCAAGGTTTCTTTTAAAATTCAATTGTTTGTAAGTCTTTAAGTTGTTTTTCCTCTTTTCTAATAATCTTTTCCCCGTAGCGTCCCCACGTGTTATGCCCAATTTGTTTTACCAACCAAGTGGTTCTTGCCCGTAATGATCTCGGTACTGTACGGTCAAAGGCAATGTTGATTATACAAAACGTAGAAGACAACATAATGAATCAAAGTATAATGATAGTGGGTTGAGAAACCCTCGACCTATTTGCAAGAATAGTTTGCCTATGATTTGAATCTCTACCGTACTTTACGGGAACAGGGAACAGTCTCTTCAAGAAAGGATAAGAAGACATGTTTGTATTGATAATATATTTTAAAAGGGTATCATTAGCGATTGCTTTGGACATTTATTACAGCCGAAAGAGATGTTTCTCTTCCCAAGACATCGATTATATCCTGTACGGGGACGATGGTGATTTGAAAATGATTAATTTTCTTTATTCGGACTTATATTTAGGATAATTGAAATTTATATAGAGTGCTGAAAATTTTGAAAAATTAAAAAAAGAAACGGTTAAGTAATTTGCCATATTAGATTTTTAGTGCAACGAAAAGATTTATTTTATTTTATTTTGCTAGAAAGTGTATTGATAAGATTAACAATATCGTGATTCTCCGATCTTTTTATACTCTGGTACAAAAGAAGATAAAGTGGTAGCAAGCAACTCTAATTTTTCTTGATTAACACGAGTAGAACAAGTGGCTCTCCTCGTGCTTAGCGCCGAAGAGTTTGCAAATGCAATCTAGGACCATATCACCCTACATCTGTACATATCAAATTGAATCTTAATGTATAATACATAATACATGATATATAATATTAGAAAGTTGGCTTGTGATAAATTAATCAATTATGCATGCACCGGTGGTGGCGACACGTAAGGTGATGATTGGTGAGCGTGCATACTATTCTTGATATGGTTCCACATTGTTCTAGAACATACTAGAATAATATCATTGATATTAGGTGTTTACTGGTCATTGGATTGTTTTATAATGTACAAACTAAAAGGATAATTGAAAAAAAATAAAGGGAAAAAGAGTAGGGAGTTTCATCGGGTCTACTCAATGTAAACGACCGACCCGTGAAAGAATTTGGTTAGAAAACTAGCTACAAACACTAGTCACTCATCCAAAAGTAAATGCGTGATTATTTTTCTACACTTACAATAAATCAAGCGATTATCTAGAAAGTAATGCATCAATGCGATAGTTTATGTTTGTGCGAAATATCAAGATTTATTACCTAAATTAACCAACTAGAATATGGAAAATACATTGATCAGAGTAACTCGACATTTTAAAGAGCTATGAAGGGATATGTTTATATCACTTTTGAGTAGTGGGAAAAAGGAAAATACTTATATGACAAGGCATCGATAGCCTTGCACATTCGTATTTATTAACTATTATGGACAACGTAAGTTTCAAATGAGACTCACATGATTAGAATAAGTTTGTGAGAACATGAACTAATTGTGCTTCGCATCGGAAAATTGCAATGCAATCTAGGACCATATCACCCTACATTCGTACTTACCAAATCAAATCTTAATATATAATACATAGTACATAATATATAATATTGCAAAGTTGGTTCATAATTAACTAATCAATTATGCAAGCATAGGTGGTGACACGTAAGCTAATGATCGGAGAGTGTGCATATTATTCTCGATATAATTAACGGCCATCCTCCTACATCATTCTAGAACGTACTAGAATTTCATTAATATCACGTGTTAACTAGTCATTGGATTGTCACGTGGATTGCAAAATTTTAATTTTAATGTACGAACTAAAAGGAAAAAAATAAAGGAAAAAAAGAGTAAGGCGTTTCACTGAGCTTACTCGATGTAAATAACTGACTTGCGAAAGAATTTGGTTAGAAAACTAGCTACAAATACACGTATTGCTCATCCAAAAGTGACATGCGTGAGGGTTTTTCCATGCTAACAATAAATTGAGCAATTATTTAGAAAGTAATGCAATGATGTGTGTATTTCTCATAATTGTTTATGTTTGTGCGAAATATCAAGATAAATCAACTAAAATATGGAAAGATACGTTGATTAGGGCAACTCGGAAATTGCAAAGAGTTGCGAATGGCATGTCACTTGTTAGTAGTGGGAAAAATCAAAATACTTATATGATAAAGTATCCATAACCTTGCATGATCATATTTATGAGAACAACCCAAGGCTCTAGCCTCTAGTGAGACTTGTATGATTATATTTTGCTCAATGTGTAATATCGTTTTCAAATTTTTAATTTGTTCAATGTGGTCTATAAATTATTAGTAAATGTTCAATATAGTCATTCTATTTGTTCAAAGGTCAAATCATACATTATTTGACGACATTAATTATTATATGCCGAGTTGGATCTATAAAAGTAATAATATCAACACGTTTATTTTTTTTACTCCATCTACTTTGGCAAAGGACAAAAAAGGGTGTTAACATATCCATTGTTATTTGCCATTGTCCAATTGATAATGTGGATTATTTTATTCTAATTTGAGATATATATCTTACTTGCATGATTCTTGTGTAACTTTTTTTTGTTATCGACCTTAAAACTTAACAGATCGGGAGTCACGGCAGGGATTTTGTCAACTTGAATTAACAGAAACATAATATCGAACATTGTTATGTAGTATAAAGACTAGATCAAATATTCATTATAGTTCATGGATTATATTAAATAAATTAAGGATTTTACGATGATATTTCATGGTGAATCAAAATTCATGAACTTCTTATATACAAAAAGAAAAAGAAGACAAGAAGAAGAAAGAGGAGTATTTGGAAATCGATAGGAGAAGGGCATGGGGTGCGACGCCTCCGCATGGGAAAAGAGAAGGATCCTATATAGATTCGCTCTATATAGATCAACACGATCATAGCCATCGTCATTGATCGTGTAGGTTCCGAATTTTTTTTTATTTTTTCTGAGATTAGGTTTTTGAAAGCGAGAGGTGCATTTATGATGCCAACCACAGGCCAGAAGAATCGATCGGCGGTGGCAGCCGCGGGCCCCACCACCGGGCCTGAGAATTCTTAATCGGGCTTATATATTACACATATTGGGCCCGAACGACCTCGATGCGGGCTCAAATTTCGCCGTTCGGGCTTGGAGACATCGGCTCGACCAATCGGAGCGCACGTGACAACGGCGCGAATCTCCTCTTATAGTCTCATGTTGCTTCTCTCTTTCTTCCTGCAAATTCTCCCACGTCAATTCGATTGCCTCCATGGCGGGGAAGACGACGATCCTCGGGCGATTCGTCACTCTCTCTCCACGTCGATAAGGCGGCGGTCCGTTTCGAGCTTCTCGGCTCAGGCGCGATGAAGGCGGCGCCTGGCGAACCGAAGCTCCGGGCGGCGTTGCTGTTCCTCCTCCTCGCGTCGGCGGCCTGGCGTTCCCGCGGGGAGTCGTCGACGTGCCTGATGGTGTACAAGGAGGGCGGGGCGCCGGCCGTCTTCCAGTCCCCGAAATGCCCCCGCTGGAAGCTCCCGAGCCACCACGGTTCCTCCCGCCCGCGCCCCGCCGCCGCCCCCGCCACGCGCTGCCAGGTGGCGATGCTCCAGGGCCGCCGGAAATATCAGGAGGATCGCGCCTTCTGCGCGCTCGATGTCCGCATTCCTTTCCCCGGTAAGGAAGCCGATTTTCCGTAAAAAAGGGGGCATGGGATTCTCCGTGTGGCGAATGTTGAGGTCTTTCGCGAAGTTGAACTGGTTCGGTTTTTGAGTGGTGATGTGAGATGGTTTCCGGACTTGCCTAATAGCAATAGACACTAAATATATGGATTCTTGGGTAATTGACTGGCTTGATTTTCGGTCTTAAGGGCGTGAGACGGTGAGCTGCCATTTAGCAAAATTAGAGATGTATGTACTTTTTCTCCACTGTACTCTAGGCAGATGCTATAGCTTTACGCTAAGTTCAACTCCATAGTGTAATTGGTGGGGACTGAGTAAAATTGCAATTCACAAGAACTTATGTGGCCCGACCTTTAGATTTGCAGACAGTCTCATTCGACACATAGGACAATTGAAAGAGGAGAATTGCGTAATTCTAGCGGAACCTTGGAAAAGGAATAATGAACTCAATGTCGGCGAGACATTTCCTGATTCACTTGGCTTTAATATTAATTACAGTATAAAGAAACGAAAGCGCTCATCAAGGTACTTCTGAAAAAGGAAAAATGCAGGTCCTATTTCTGGTGTTTCTTATGTTATCCTTCGTGCGAGAGAGTTGGTTCTTCGTTATGAGCTATTACTGAGATGTTCTTTGGATAGGGTTCTACTTATTCTTCATGAACCATATTTACTGCCCCAGGCCATAAATCATGAAACAGGCCAAGGTTCTACATTAATACTGGCTGATCGGTGTAAGGTTGAGTATCATTATAATTAGGGGGAGATGGGACTGTTACACTACTTGTTTTGTAGTTGTTTTTTCCTCCTCAGATATGTGCTAGTGTTGGGGGTTCTTAATAAGTATACCTTACTCCAGCTGGATATAATTTCTACAAGGAGTTTAGTGAGATCCTCTAGACTGGAAGTAATTTTCTGAGGCTTTCGTCCATCTTTAAGTCAAATATATATATATTTTGGTAAGGATCAAATATATATATTGGTGTTAACAATATCTAATATTCTGTGAATGGAGACAATTACATGCATATATTAGTTAGGAGTTTCAGGATTTAATGGAAGCATTATGGCACATGGGGTAATGTACTCAGTTTAAAACAATCAGCTGTGAACTTGATTAAATACTATTTTTTATAGATTGCTCCTCTAACATACAGAATACAATACATCGCTGAAACAGGTAAATCAGGGCTGGAGGAGGTTTCTGTTGGAATCATAGCAGTCTTTGATGGGCATAATGGAGCAGAAGCTAGTGAGATGGCTTCAAAGCTTTTATTTGAATACTTTCTTTTGCATACTTATTTTCTTTTGGATTCAACATTTTCCATTGCATTGAAGAAGTTTACTGGAAGATTGGTAGAGAGGGGAGAGCCTGAGGTGGCTTTTCAAGTTCTTAATTGGGCCGAAGGGTTAAGTCAGCAAGAGCCAGATCTTTTCAGGTGGCTTTATTTATTCATTAAATTATTGATCTAATTTAGAAGGAAAAATGAATAGAGGTAGAATGAGGAAAGCTTTTGAATCAATGCATCTCCAAGCTTTTTTAGGTATTCTTGAGATGATTTGGACAAATACTCATGGCATTGGAATGACCAAGTGGACCTATAATGTGATATCTGTTTAAAGACTCAATCATATGACGGAGCTCCCTGTGCAACGAATTTAAAAGACCCTTAATGCATGGGCTGTTGAATGCCATCTGGAAAAATAGTTGGCTGCTTAATGCCTGCACTTAGTCCCAAATGGGCCTAAGAAGCCTTCCCACGGCTTGTTCAATGCATAGAACCAAAAATCATATGTATGGAAGTTTTCAGGCCCTGAATTGAAGGAGAGCGCTCAGGCTTATCACCTTCAAATTTTTTGATTGGGGCTTGGCGAGTTTCATTGACTCTGGCTTTCTATGCTTTTACAGATTTAAGGTCTTGTCACCAATGGGCATTAATAATTATCCTTCTCACTTGGATGTTTTGAAAGAAGCACTGTTGAGGGCAATTCAGGATATTGATGCAAAGTTTTCTAAGGCATGTCTTTCGAATGGTCTGCATGTTTTCAGTTTTCATCTGAATTGTTTTTGGGTCTTCTCTGAGGCCAATTTGGTTTAATTATGAAGGAAGCATCCAAATCAAATTTTGGCTCTGGATCCACAGCCACGGTTGTTCTAACAGTAGATGGCCAATTTTTAGTTGCCAATGTTGGGGACTCTAAGGCTTTTTTGTGCTCTGAAAAATTTCAATCCCCTGCAGAGGCTAGAGGTGATTATATGCTTTCAAATGCTATCTTACGTTGAGCAATTGTGTGTTAGGTTATTCATGGATTATCTGCCTGTATACAACATATACTGCAGTTTAACTATTATTATTTTGAAAATCACCAAATTAATGGGCTTGTTTCAGCTACTTTCTTGAGGTTATACAAGCGGAAAAGACGTGATGGGACTCCTTTATCTTTAAAGGAAAGTGCAGACTTGAAGTTGAATACTCTGTATGGTCTGACCCATCTTTCTGTTCAAGAATTAACTCGTGACCATCATCCAGATAGGGATGATGAAAGGTCTCGAGTAGAAGCTGCTGGTGGTCATGTTCTTGTAGGGGGTGGTGTCGCTCGTGTAAATGGCCAACTTGCTGTTTCACGAGCTATTGGTGATGTCAACTTTAAGAGGTAATCTACTTTTGTATCACTTATATTTGCCGGTTTTACCCTCCATTATCTGATAATGTCAGAGAGGTTATAAATAAGAGCATGCTGTCTAGTACTCTTACTCTCTAAACATTGAAGTTTATTTGCTATGCGTGCAATTGATTGCAGTTCTGGTGTAATATCTGTACCCGAGGTTATGGATTGGCACTCTTTGACCTCCAACGACAGCTTTCTGGTAGCTGCATCTGATGGTGTGTTCGAAAAGCTGAGTCCACAGGATGTTTGTGATATATTGTGGGAAGCAAAAAGTGATGGCACCGGAAGATCGGAGATATCTTCTTCATGTTCATACTCGTTAGCTGATTGTATAGTGAATACTGCCTTTGAGAAGGGCAGTATGGATAATATGGCTGCCATTGTTTTCCCTCTGCAGTCTACTGATTTATCTCAAAACCTTCAAAGTAGAAGTCTTGTTGAATGGCAACATATGTATGCAACTCTAGGAGAGAAGTATGTACATGAGCAATCAGGTGAGTCCCCGTGCTCACAAAGTGTTATTTTGCTGTTCTCATGTGTGGTTCTGCTTACATAATTTCTTGAGATACCCAATCTAATAGTTCAAGGTTGTGCTGTTTGTTTCAGTTATGAATATGCTGGGTTTATTGTTGCTTCCAAATTGTTATCAAGTGGGGCTTTGTAGAAAATGTAACTGGCAGTAGGTGATTGACCTCCTCTGTTGTCAGTTTATTCTCTCATAAGTTGTACTTATCATAATTGGTCAAGCTTCTGCCTGCCCGTGCCAGATTTATTATTGAATGATGGCCTCAGAAATTTAGGAGCTTTTGGTAGTTAAGAGCATGAATAGAGCTTTTAAGTCAGCTCAATACTGGACCAGGTTTGCTGTTGAGGGCTTTACATGTTGCTTGCAGGGTGGGCAGAGATACTGTTCTGTTTGACATGCTTGTTCTGTCGAACCAGAAATTTCCGTCTAATCTAGTGATGATGGATTGTTCGACTGAGTATGCATCTTTCAGAAATTATCCTTCCTCTGAAGTGAGATATCATTAGACTGATTTTACTGTTAAGTAGGACCAACCAGTTGGACTGGGTGTGTAGCGTGTTTTGATCTCTTATCCTTCACTTTTAAGTTTTGGCCAGTTACAGATCTTGATCATATTCTCTTGAGTTTTCCTTTAGCACATAACCATTTTAGTGTACTTCCTCTAGAAGATGCTACTCTTTTATAATGCATGCTTGTCTTTATTGCTTCAAGTGGTACTTATGCTTAGTGGGATACATAGTATTTTAGATAGAGCTTCAATAAGTTGGAGGAATGCAGTTTTGGTCATTTATTTGTCAATCTTTAATCTGTTACACTACGTTTAGCAAGGTATTTTGGGAGATAAAGAAAATTGTGAAGAAAATGATTTCCTTATAGTTGTCTGGAAGAATAGATGTGGGGTGAAGAAAATCTGGAGAAATAGATTCCTGTATGTTAATTGTTAAAGATGAAAAGAAAGAGGAAAGAGAAATGTTGTATGGAAAAATGACGCTTTTACCCTTTTTTGTGAATTGTGAATATGAGTGAGCAGATCATAAATTCCACTTAATACGCTTGGAAATTATCATGTTAGTTGCATGCCATTAAGACTTTGATCGTAGATCTATTTGAACATAATGTTAACAGAGCTAGTTCTGTCCTTGTGAGGGAATATGACCTAACTATTTTGAAGGAGAAAGATGGGTGAATCAATTATTACGTGAATAAACTAAAAAAGGAAAAGGCAAATGTGATTCAAGTTGCTAAAGTGGGCAGTGACTGTGGTTATGAGATTGAAGCCACACTTGGGCCCATTATATTAAAGTTGCAGATATGTTAGAAGATGAAGGGGATTTTGGTAAAAGCAATATAAGGATTTCCAGATCTCCACGGTTTATTTTCAATTCTAGTAGATATACAATTCTCAATAAAATCTTCACCTCTTTTCTTCCTTATATTTCATCCAATCAACATAAATCTATTTTCTCCACATACATTTTTTTAATCTACCATTCTTTCTCCAACTATTCCACTTTTCCAAACAAATTAATGCTTACCTGTGGAACCTCGGGCCTGTGGTGCTCTTTTCTACATCCTTTCTCTCTTCCCCTCGTCCGTTGAAACCAATCCCTACGGACCCTACCCCCCCCCAAAAACCTCCAAAAGGGGCGGGCTTTCGTTTTGTCCACATATAAAAGAATTCATGTGTGTGCATATTTACTGAAGTCAATTCAGTCATGTTTATTTGTTGTTGCCTCTTTTTCCTCCTTTGCCATTCTTTCATTTCAGTCAAGTTCCCCATTGAGCATCCTCCAAATCATTTCTTTCTATTCCTGCTTGCTACCTTTTTTATGCTAATAATTAAATCTTTCTCGACCGTTCTTCATCCCTCCTTCTTTTGTCAGAAATGGGCATGACATCTGAGATCATTCACTTGGAGAATGCTTATCCAGTTATGGCCAAATTTGAAAGGCTAATGGTAAGTAGAAAAAGAATTGTATTTTGCACTTGTTTTCGTATTGTCATGTTGTAGAATAAATTTTTATTTTTGTGTTTTTTCGTTTATGAAAAGCTTCAAATCTGCCAATTTCTGGGCACATGATCATGATGATTAGTCTATCGTTATATTACTTTGAGATGGCGATGCCATCATTCCTTTTATTTTCTTTATATGCATAATTTATCTGTCACGGTCTATTGGATTATAATCATTGATGAGATTTCTGCAATACCGTGGATCTATGAATGGAACTCTTGTGACCAATTTGACCTCTGATAGCCAGTCTTACTTAGGCCTTTTGTATTGTTTTCTAACTCTGATCAAGAAATTACTACCAAACAAGATGGGAAGGTTACTATGATTTATCTGGACCTCCTCCCCCTTTGGAAAAATTGGTCATCGTTCAATGTGGGGTAACTGACTATGGGTCAAGTAATTTCTTTTCAATGTCTTTAGTAACCACCATCCTACCATTGCTTAGTAAATCTTTTTAAGGTTATAGTAACTGTAACGCAGATTAGCATGGTCCAGGAAGTTGTGAATTCATATGGGCTCCTCTTATCCGATGGTGGAGATGAAGTGTTTAAACATTGGACGGTCAATGAATGTCGTGGACCTTTTCTTTTCTGCTATATTGTCTAGGACTCAAGGCACTGTAGAATGGCCTAAATTATAGTAGACTGTCAAATAGATGTTACGTTTTAATGCTTACTACCAGGAAATCTTGCTTGCAAAAGAAATTCTTGACAGAACATCCACTGTATCTGTTTGCACCTTGGAAAAAACTTAACTACTCGAGTATTTTTTGCCATGTTTTTCACATTTCGCATTGTTGTATGTTGGAAAGCAGGTGGTTATAGCTGATAGTTGTTTGCTTCTTGTCTTCCAGATTGAGGTAAAACATGGAAGTTTCTGTTGTTTTTATTTAGCTGAGCCTCTTAGTGAGATTATGGACTCTACATATCAAGTTAGGAATGATGACTGGAAGGACAGTGCATATGACCTTCCTCAAGCTCTGCCTGATGCCCTTAGTAAAAACAGTGGTAAGCGAAGTTTCTTCACTCTAACCTTTTGCACATTGCAAGTAGTAGTGGTTCTGCCTTGGATGTGTAATTTTGTAGTTATCATTCTTAAAGAATTCTTTTCATATAATTTCTCAATGAACTTGTTTTGGTTTAGAAGAACAATATTTCCCTCATATGCAATTTCTTTTTAGTTTTAATTGTTTGGAAGATACAGTATTCTGCTGTTGTTATATCTTGACGTCTGTTTTGTATGTGATGGGGCATACCTACAGTGAATTTCTGTGGATGAGCACATGAAAATGATACTTTTGTGCAAAGTAAAAGAAAAAGCCATGTTTTGTACTTTTATATTGTTTCTTCATATAGTTTCTAGCTATCTTAAATGTAGCAGGTTTTGTACTTTTATATTGTTTCTTCATATAGTTTCTAGCTATCTTAAATGTAGCTTTACTCTTTTAATATCTTTCTATTTTTTTATTAGGTGGAAAGCTGAATGCATATGGTGACCAGTGTACATGGTTGCATTTTGGAATGACTGTTAGTTCAGTGCAAGGTCAATGTACAAATCCCGAAAGCTTTGCTAGTTTCCTCGGTTTGCTTGAATCGATTTCATTCCATGATACGCATGCATCAAACGAGCACACAGTACCCAACTCAAGGTACTTTTAATTGCTTTGACCATGTCGACAGAATATAGGACTACTTGTTGCTCTAAGTAATTGACTTAAGAATTTTTCATGCCTATTCATACAACCAGTGGTCGTTGCCTGTTTTGCAGTGAGTGCTCTTGCGTGATATGCTAGTTCTAGTTTGTGGAACTTTGACAGCTATTCTGAGTGGTTCCAGTACTTTGTTGGTTTATTTAAATGGCCTTGGCATTCTTCATTCCTATTTATACACCTATGGCCATCATTTGTTTTGCAGTGAGTACTCTTTTATGATGCTCTTGTTCCAGTCTGTGGAACTTTTAACTTTCATTTTCAATGGTTCCAAGGTTTTGAGATAAGCAGTTGTTCTGGACTACAGTGTGAAATTATTGGTGCAGTTGCAAATGTGAAGAATACAATATGATATGATGAGAAACATGTAGGAACAAAATATAGGGCCTCAATGGTTAGTGGCTATTAATGTCACACCGAGTACTCCAATTGAGTTTCTACTATCAGTCTGGCTCAGTTGAATCAGTGTGTGAGACACATGACTTTTGGAACATTAATATTTATTAAATACCAGCATGTGAGATATGGAACGTTTATATAGTATGATGAAGGATTTGTTACACATATTTATGGAAAGTCTATTTTTCGAACTTACCTGTGAATGTTCATCCCTGGCATGTCTTATTATTTTGTGTTATTTTGCCTGTTGGTCAATCTAGTCCTTGACATTTTGTTTAGTCAATTAAATCCTAAATGTCTTCGTTTTAGTCAATCAAGTCTTATGGTGAACTTTTGCTTTTAGAAAAGGCAACTTGGCAATTGTTTTAGTCAATCAAGTCCACACGTGATTTTCTGCAAAGGCCACTGACAATAAGATGAGGACTTGATTGGCCAAAATTGAAAACATTTAGGACTCAATTGACTAATAGACAAAAGTAAGACTGTTTTTGCACTTATCCCATGGGAAAATGATTTTTCAGGATCCGAATGAAGTTTCAGGGTGATTTGTATTTTATTTTTATAAGTTATTAATATTTCCTCGTACCACGAGGTGCCAACCACTGAGGATGAACAGTATATGGAGACCAACAACATGTGTCTTGACTGATGACTGTTCGATAGCAGAAGTATCAAGCTGTATTTTGTCATACCTCTAGAGTAGGTCTGTCATTCTGTTTGTGCCATTGAGTACAAACTGAAGGAGTGAAAGATACACTTTCTTGAGGAATTTTTATTCACCCTTGAGAAACAGAAATGGGCCTGAAGGTACTACGTTTTTAGCTTATGCGTTGGTCGTCTCAAAGTGTAAATTTGTTTCACAAGAAGTGCTTCGCCATTTCACAGTAACGAGCAACATTTCCACTCTCGGTAATTACTTAGAACTGGTGGAATTTCTGAACTATCTTCAGTTGATGTTAACCTCACTGTTTACTGAGAAAACCTCCCTTCATAGTGCCATGAAGAACTTAAGGGAAAGGTCGGGAATTTCCTAGGTGAAAGGGCAGCTTTCCAGCTAATGGCTAGAGTGAACGAGAGACTTATATCAAGATGTAAGGCTCTAGAATAGGGTCAGTCATATTGCATCTCCTTATACTGCCATCTTCCCTGCATTGTTGCCTTAGGGGTACTATATAGCATGTCAAGCATGATTGATCTCAGAAAATAATTCTGTTACTCCTTTACAAAAAGTTATACCAAGAAAGATTTACATTGCCGGTCATGAAGAAAATGCCTAGTGAAGTTTGCCCTCCCTTCATTGGTCCATCTTCCCTGTGGTGATCTATATCTGTCACATGCTACAAACCTGCATCCATATCTACATATAATAATAAAAAGTGAGTACAATGGAGCTTTGTATGGAGCCACATCATCACAAAACTCCATTCTCTCCCTCTAGGGCCACTACTCTTTACATTAATTACAACCCACTAACATTAGTATTTATTACACAAAAAAAAAGAAAGCTTGTTTATCCCACTTAATTTAATATTAATTTTTTCACATTAATTTATGTAACTTATTGATTAGGAAATAATTCTATATAATAGTAGTGAATAAAGATAACATTTCCATTGCTTAATGTGGTTGGTTTTGTCACATACATAGATGAATATAATTTGATTGATGTATGATTTTTTCACTAGTTATTTGATGAAGAGTCATACTAATCTCTACTTTCTTTAAGTTATTAATTATGTATTTGCACAAAATGCTTTACTAGACTTTGCGACAGAAATTATACATGTCTAGACTATTGGAAATATATATGTATATATATTATATCATGCTTATGTAGTAGCAGAAAAGAATCACAAAAGTTTTTCTAAGTTGTAATTAGATTTGAATTTTCTTTTTAATCTATAAATTTAGTTGACATTTACATTGGTCATGTAAAAGTGACATCTTACGTAAAACTTAAATGTATATTCTCCAGAAGTTATTATTCAAATATAAATAATTTGTGTCAATCCAACTTTTACTTGCTCTCGGGCACTCATTCCCATAAGTAAAATCTCTGCATAAAATTCAGTCACATTATAAAGACAGAATGTTACATTAATAATCAACAATTAGCTATATATAACGAAAATAGTGTTAAAGTAATTTAAATTCTAAAACTGTTATTGATACGCTTTATCAAAATAAGGGTTAATACCATGAAAACCCCAAATTGGTACATTTGTGATAAATTTACCCTCCTATAAATTTGACCATCAAATTGCTGAATTAGATGACATGTGATAGTTGACGGGTGTAAGGGTTTGGGGTTTTATCCTTTGTTAGAATAACAAGTATACAAGTTTGTGGTTTTTCATGATATTAAATCCAATTTAACAAAAACTAACAGAGGGTAAATTTGTCACAAATATAACGATTTGGGGTTTTTTGGTGGTCAACAAATTAGTTTTTGGTAAATTTATCATAGATGTGCCAGTTTGGAGTTTTTGGTTGTTAAAAAATCAGTTTTGGGTAAATTTGTCACATTTGTAACGGTTTGGGGTTTTTCGTGGTTTTAACCCTTAAAATAATACTTAAATTAATTGTTTGGTTGATAAATATGTGTTGTTTGTGTACTACATGAGACGTTTATATATTTTGCGTTTTATGACCACATTAAATTGTAAAAATTATAAGTTGCAATAAGCTAATCTTCAAATTTCTGCGAGGGACGGATCTTCAACTAGTTTAGCTAAATTCCCTCTAAGGTGGATAGGCACCTTGCATTTGAATGATGCGGGTGGTCCAATGAGGAGATGACATCTTAGGTGAAGTTTAAGAAGAAAGACTCATTCGGCTGAGTCAAAGGTTTCCTATTTCAAGTTGGTGTCTAATTTGAGTAGAATCCTAATTTGACTAGGTTTCCTAGTTTAATATTTCCTAGTTTAACATTTCCTAATTTAAGGTTTTCTAGTTTAATCTTTCCTAGTTTAGTGTCCTAGTCTCTCTATAATTAAGAGGTGCTTTCTCAGTTGTAAGCATGCGGATTTGTGAGTTGATAATACATGAGAGTTTCTCTCAAGTGAGTGATTTTTTTGGGTACTTTATCCAATACACTGCGGTGGTGAACCTTAAAGTCCTTCGATTCTTCATCCAATTTGTTGGTGGTAAACCTTCAAGTTCTTTATCCTTTGCTGGTGGAGTATTCCTTTATGCCTTTGGTGGTGAACTGTTCTATCCCAAGTTCTTTTTTGGCTAACACATCAAACTCTTTCTTTCCGTCTAATTCATTCCGCGTTCTCACCCAGTCTCACCACACATCACAGTCTAGTTCGTGAGAATTTGACAACATTGTAATTTATTTGAAGATATTACAAATGTTCCGTATAACTACCTGAATCTCCTTATACCTTTTCGTCTTGTATCCCAGGGGGAAAGAGAGGCAGAGGAGAGAGACGATAAATGGCAGTGAGGTGCTTTTGATTTGTGCTTTTTATTGCCTGAGAAGGGAATTTCTTTCCAACTCACAGTAGGCTTGTCGTTCTCGATTGGCCCCTACGTGGTTATAGATACGAATTGGGATTTAAGACATGAACATCGGGAAGCTTATGCCACGATAGTATTTTAAACATGTAGATATAAAATAAGTTTACACAAAACATACGCAGCTCAAAATCTACTTGATTTTGAATTTCATGAATATAATTTATAAATAATGGCTTGAATGGAACTTATAATGATTTTATGTTGTCATATGACTAGAGATAGAAGTGAAAATATGATGGGATATGGTAAATTTTCCCCTCATGAAACATCATACTTCAGGGTGTAGCCTTGTGGGGATTAGGCAATTCTAGCAAGTCTACCCCTACACCACGTCCGAAGTCGCAAGTCTTAACTCCTTCCCCAAAGAATAAACTCACTCACAGACAACCCCTTCCCCAAAGAATCAGCTCACTAACAGACAATTTAAGTTCAGGTGCAGAAATTTCCTTGAAACATAAGCAGAGATTGTGTCAATGCAGAATTTGCTCCATGTCAGTGTCAGATAATTTTATCATTTGCAGATCTACATATCTTGTATTACACCATTAGAATGTTTAAATATTAAATCACGCCTTCATAATAGCTTAAGCTTTTAGAACAATTTGTAGTGGTTCCAGAAAATTTTACATGGTATTAGGAGATCTTGAGATCAAATCTTATCTATTTGCCTTCCCCAGTTTATATATCAACACTTCTGTCTTAGACCTAAGTTTAGTTTACACATGAGGGGGAATATTAAAATATTTATGTATTAAATCACTTCTTCATTTAACAGTTTAAGCTTTTAGAGTAGTTGTCAGTGGTTAAACAAAATTTTACAATGCCATCACATAAGGCCAGTCAGCTGAATTGGTCAACTGCCCTTTGAAATGATGCCTTCATCCATATAATCAAAGTGATGACCGGCAGTACTTTAGTAGGACCACAAGAAAGATGAAAGGAATTGAGGAAATTTCCATTTTGTCTAGCTTACACTGTGGCACATCTTTTTGGACATATTGCATTAGATAATTCATTGCAGATGCTTTTATATCTTTCTAAATACACTTAAAAAGAGATGTAATATCTCTCTCTCTCTCTCTCTCTCTCTCTCTCTCTCAAATAATTTAACTTATGTTCTGAAGTTGATGCATAATCCGTCGTTAAGTTCATATAGTATAGATACATCTGATCATGGCAATGCTTAAAAATGACGATGTTACTTTCTGAAACTCTTTCAAGCATCCTCCATAGATTTTTCAACTTTTAAAAGAACCCTGAAAAACATTGTTTTGATATTTTCTAGATCTTTAATGTTTCCTAAATCAGATTTATAAATTGGTCAGTAAGAGCTACATTAAAGTTCCAGGGCACCAGTTTAAGATATGGTTGGCATGAAAATTAAATTAGTGAATATTATGGAGTGTAACATGGGATCTGGAAATAGCTTCTAGTTCTGTCAAAATCTGCACTAGTTTATTCATTTCATAAACGGGTGACAAGATTGGTAGCTATCAAGCATCATCCTTTTCCCTGATTGGAGGCGTTCCTTGTGATGACAATTGTCCTTATTACACGGTGTAGGTATGTCCTTGAGAAGAGGTTTGGGCGAGGATCATTTGGTGAAGTATGGTTGGCTTTTCACTGGAATTGTTGCGAAGAAAGCAATTCCTTTGACTGGAGTCAGAAATTGAAGAATGTTTCCTCTGATGCTACGATATCTGGGTCATCTAGCAGACACTTATTTAACAGCTCATCAAGTCGCAACTTCTCTGCTGCAGATAACTTGTTCATTTTAAAGCGCATAATGGTAATGATTTTGGCCTGCAGTTATCAAGTTTTAATATACAATTAACAGATGACTTTTTTAATTCAGAATGAAGCTATGCACATGGTACTCCAAGTGTTCCTTTGAGTTGACATAGCAATTTCATCTGATTTTAGATTAATAAGATATAATATCAATAATGAAGGTCGTTTGGATATTTTAATGTATTGAATGCTTAGAAACTTTAATATGTGATATTAAAGTTTTGTGAGACTTTAAGAGAGAACTACATTGTTGTATTCTATATAGTCACCCTTTGATTCCTAAGCAGGTAGAGAAAGGCCTTGCTGTATACTTAAGTGGACTACGGGAGAAGTATTTTGGCGAAGTCTTTCTCAATGCATCGAAGTCCCTTGAAGACATTTCAAGTGGAGCAGAGGACATTATTTCCAAAGAATCAAAGTCAAGATTTTCTGGAAAGTCACAAATTATTAAATCAGCTGCTTATAAGACACAGAAATCAAGGGCCTTCGTTAGTATTTCGCCAAACAGATTTAGTCAGAGAAGGGACTTTTATGAAGAAGGATTGGATCATATTGCTAGATATGTAGAGTCATTTGAGTCACGCTCCAACGATATGTGGCTTGTGTTCCATCACGAAGGTGTTTCCTTGTCAAAGCTTCTATACACTGTCGAAGAAGTAGAAGAGAGAGGTGATGATGGGATTGAAGGAAGAAAACATGCTCAGGTATTGCGTCCGTCAAAATGGTGGCACTGGTTGAAAACTACAGAAGCGGGACAAAAGGAAATGTGCAACCTTATATTGCAATTGGTATGCCTGATATAAACTCTTTGTGCATCCATACTCAGCCGTTGGTCAGTCGGTCAACCTCTGTCTGGACCTGTAATGCTGTAGATATAGTACTGCAGTTTCTTAGCTAGAGTATGCAAGGCACATCATCCCTCTTGACTATACTGATGCAAGATCAATCTGCTAATAGCTAAAGCTTTTTACTATGATTTGGTCTTGAGAAACTTATGGAGGAAAGACCATTGGAATTTAGTCCAAGTCACCCTCACACTCCTCACACCCTTATTCAAAGGCCACTTGTCTGATTCTCCAAAAGTATAATGCCCAAGTCTTGGTGAAAATATATGTAGGGTCAATTGCATTTACCTAAACCAAGCCTCCAACTGCAGGTCCGCATTTAAGATCTGAACTCTTGGTTGGAAAATTGTCAAATAGGGGGTGCACAATTTTATGCCCAAATTGCTCAATTAGTTCTGTTCTTGGTGAAAATATATGTAGAGTCAATTGCGTTCACCTAAACTAAGCCTCCAACTGCAGGTCCGCATTGAAGATCTGAACTGTTGGTTGGAAAATTGTCAAAGTAGGGGTTGCTCAATTATTTATAGTATGCCATATGTATATAATTTTCCCATGATATTTCGAGGCAGTTATATCAGAATGACATTGATTCTTGCATCAGTTCAGTCTATAACAGTTGAAACATCTTGGAGAATTTTGCAGAAGGCCGAGTGGCCCATCAGTAGATCGATATATGTCTGAATGATTTTCATTGATATGATTAGATCGACACATTTCTTTCAAGTTTGTCTGATCTTGCACTTCTAAGTCGGACCAAAGAGTTACTTCTTGAAAATATGAACCATTTTTGAAACTAAAAGATTTTGACAGTTCTTTTGGAAATGTGCTTTCATGTGCATGCTCTTCAGAATACGAGCATATTCTTTGTGAGTTTACTGCTTTACGGCCTCTAGATCCTATAAGATGTGTTATCGTTCATGATAATGAATATTGAAAATAATAAGCCATATAATTGCTACTTCATGACAATTGTCATTTCACCATATCTAATTGACTGGCATCACTTGCATGAAGGTAGACAACCTGTCCAAGAGCCATATCATTATCACCTGGAACTTGCTTTATGCTTTTTGTATTGGGTCTGACTAATTTCATTTTATATCGTTCATGAAATCATGATATCATGACCAGCCTTGACTTGGAGTTTACCAAATATCTGTATAGATGCTAGGTACCACTGAAGTTGTAATTGGGGTTCTGGTTCTTTGGTTGTAGAGGGTTACATACATAGGCGAGTCATTTCAATTGCAGACATTTTTTAGGCCCAAAAAAATTCAGAAACTTCAGCTAATTTTAACAATCCCTATGATTTGTCATTTTCTTTCCTTGGGATAGCACTGGTTGTTGCTTTTGGGATGCATCATTGAAACCTCTTTTCTTTTTTATGCTCAGTTGTTGGCGCTCAAAGCCTGCCATGACCGTAATATCACTCACAGGGATATTAAACCTGGTAAGGATGTACAATCTGTCGCGATATATAAACTATCTAGTAAAGTGATATGAAAATAATATTGGTCGTGGACGTATCTTCTTTGTGCCACCGATGTTTTTCATTTGTGACTAAATAAGTGAATTGATAACAATATGTTGGTTGGTGAAGCAGTTCATTAACCAGCTACATCATCTTCTTGTTGATTGCTTCTTTGTCATGCATAGGTTCTTGGAAACTTAATGAAGAAACACCATTTCTCCTTAAATGTATGAGTTGGCTGTCACATAACACGACCATGGCCTTCTCTTGCACTTGTTAAACTTTCTTCATGAAAATCTCGGTCAAATCAGTAGGTTTATAATCTCAGAACCAACCTACTTCATTTTTTTTTACGGTACAAGAGTTGCTTAACTTACGAATACTTTTTAGGAGTGCGCTCTTGGGTGCGACAATCCTTCTCACGATACCTATAGTTGGTGGGGAGCGCGAAAATCCTTCTCATGATTGCTTTAGTTGGTAGGGAGATGCATGACTGAAGATCATGCTTATACAATGGATTGATATTTGGATTTTTTTTTTCTTTTTCTTTTTGTAGAGAACATGGTGATATGCTTTGAGGATAAGGAAACTGGGAGATGTCTGAGAGGAACTCCAAATGGAGACAAGAATTATAGCAGCAAAATGTATTCTGAACTTTTTTTTATTAAGGAAATCTACAGCTAATTTTTCTGGCATTATTGATTATTTGATTGTTTAGAATTCAGCATTGAACTATGCAGGCATTGGATTTTCTCTCTTCTTACAGCTGCTTCAAGCTCTTTTATCTGCTAATGTATGTATCTCTGATTAGTTAATAAAAATAACCATGCATGCGATGGTGTGGAGCCTACTTCTAGGCTTTAACAAAGATTTTTGCCATTCCATTTCTCGATGCTTCCCTTTTTGGCCTTTTTGGTTCCTTTGTCATTTAATGTTTGGCTACTCCTCTGGATAAATTATGCATTCTCGGCTTGTGAGAGCATTAAAACAGTTTTTATTTTCAGGTATAAAATATGCACCTAACTACTGGTGGATTAAAAGATTAATTGGATGTTAATATTGACAATGTTGTAATCGTTTTGCATGTTTAACTTTATACTCCTTTCCTGTTTGCATCCTTCTTTGTTTTAGCTACTTCTTCTTAGTTATTCTGGGAGTCATCGAATTTTCAACAAAATCTGTTGCTTCTCTTACAAATCCCTTGCTATTCTTGGTTCTTCTTGAAGTCATTTAATTTGGCTCTTGTAATGTCTAACTTCTGGATGAAGTGAAATTTCCATCTTCCAAGGGTTAGATCAGTTTCTTCTCTTGGTTTTCACTCATGTTACTTGGAGTGAGGTAGCAAGTTGCAGTTTAAATGCTTATGTGCGAACAAATTCTGTACTCCTGTGTCAGGCGCATTATTGACTTTGGGAGTGCAATAAATCAATTCACTCTGAAGCATCTGTATGGATTAGCTGGCCCTTCAAGGTATTACATTGTTAAAAGAAACTGAAATTCTTGTAACATTCAGAAAAAGAGCTTTATTTGTTGTAGAACTGCTGAAGTCATCTTCTTCGTGTGATTTTTATTATCTTGTTTTTTATTTGATGCTTCTCCAGAGCTGAACAAACTACAGAATATACTCCTCCTGAAGCCTTACTAAATGAAACATGGTATCACGGACCAACCGCCATGATGTGAGCATTCCTTATCTTGAAGATTGTTGTTTTCTCTGTAGAGACAAATATTTGTTAATCTCCAATAGTGTATTGATAACAGGTACGATATGTGGAGTGTTGGTGTGGTCATGTTAGAGTTGATACTAGGGTCACCAGATGTTTTTCAAATAAGTGCTTTAACCCGTGCTCTTTTGGATCAACATCTTGAGGGATGGAGTGAAGGTTTAAAGCAGTTGGCATATAGGTAAGTTTGCACCTTACTTCAGGTATTATGGTTCTTTTGCATCATTTTGTATATGAAATTTCTCTCATAAATATGTAGCTCGTAAAATAGTTTGTTTTTGGTCAATAGAAAGAGAATGCTTGGGGAGAAATTACCAAATCAGTCCTACATCTATTGTACCGCCGCTTATTCAGTCCTTCAATTTCAAATTTTGCCAAGCTAATCCTATTTCAATGTAGTCCTTCCGGCTGGAAAATGCTGACCTCGAGGTCTAGTCAGCACTAGCCATCCTATGTGTTTGGCTGGCCTTTGAGGAGGACCATCACTGATAGAAACAATGCCGTATTGTTTCGTTAAAGAAAATAAAAAATCGAAGCCCTCTCTTCTCCTAATTCGCAATCCCAAATTCCCACGGATGAACTCTAATTTCTCTCCCATTTCCCTCGAATCAACATATAAATACGACAAGGACAACACACTCAGTTCAAGACCACAAAGACAAAATACCTTCTGATTGGTCTCCGCCTTTTTGTAAAAAACTGAAGACTCCGGACACCACACACAGATTGGGACCACCATACTTTGTTGTCGCTGTGGAATCTCGAGGGAAATGTGATGGAATTAGAGTTTGAATTGAGGGAATGAGGATTCTTTTGGATTCCACGAACAATTGGGTCTTTGCAATTGGGGGGAATTGGCAATTCTGATGAAGAAAGGCCTGGGGCAAAATGAGGGAGTCAATTAGGGCCAATTTGAGGGAAATGGGAGTTAGGTCAATTTGAAGGACATGGGAGAGAAATGAGGGTCCATCCACGGGAATATGAGATTGTGAATCGGGGGAAAAGAGGGCTTCTGGTGTTTTTGTTTTTTTATTAATGGCATCATTGCTATTAATGATGGTCCACGTCAGATGCCTTCGGTCAGACATGTACGATGGACTGTTCTGATTGGACCTCCAAGTCAACATTTTTTGGCTTAAATTGGCTGAAAAGACTAGATTGAAAAATTATCAAAAGATTTAGTACTAAATTGGCAAAAATGGATAACTTTGGACTGAATTGACAGTTGTAGGTTTGGGATTCATTTAATGATTTTCCTGAATGTTTGGATTGTGTCTCCGAAAAAGTGCATGTATAGCTTGCATCCCATTTATATGCAATGAAAGGGTTGTGGAACAGACAGATTGAGATGGTTGTTGACTGTTGAGTGCCCAATACTTAGCACATTTAAATGCAAACATTTAAAAGTTAATAAAGAACCAACTGGAACATCATCCTTTGCTACAGTTTGTGCCATGATGTGTTTAAAGATATTTTCTAAAGATTGGTTCATTTTTCTGTGCATGTGTCAGACTTAGATCGTTTATGGAGATGTGCATCTTGATCCCAGGCAGTTCCTTGAAACATCAGTTTGGTGGTGCAATGTACAAGGTAACCTCCATCACTCTGATTTTTGACAGTTCTAGACACTAGAGTGTCTTTTGCACAACCTGCAACCTGCCGTTCTTTCAGGGGTTTATACTTGTTACTTAAATTGTTTTTCAAACTTGCCAGAAAAAGTCACTTGTCTCGAAGTTTGATTCAGTTAACTTTAGTCCCCAAACTTCCTAATGAATGAGTAAAGAAGATGCTGAACTTTTGAATGATTTCAAATTGATGTCTGAACTAGGGTGATCTCCAATAATTCATGATTATTTGTCAAGTTAGTAGATATTGGCACTTCTTTGTGGTTTTTTTGTCGAAGTGTATTAACAGTTATTCCCTACAATCATTTCCTACGTTGAGATGCAGAGTGGAGTTTCACCAGCTTCCTGGAAATGTTCGGAAGAGTTTTTTTCACATCAAATAAAGAGCAGAGATCCTCTTAAGATTGGGTACGTTTCCTGATATCTTACATAGGTTGTGTATGCTTTCAAAGTCGTCTTGCTGTTGTGCGAGGCTCCCTTGTTCTCTTTCGAGTCTTGCTAGATCATGACAATATTTACTTCCAAAAAATGTTGCAGCTTTACAGATGTTTGGGCACTGCGATTGGTCCGCCATCTCTTACTGTGGGATCCAGTAAGTTTTTCATTGTGCAAATGACTATCTTAACTATTTCCTCTCGAAGAATGTTTTGCTTACCACAGATTTGAGGATTCTGCATATAAGAGATGGCTTTTGCTTTGATACAACCTAATAAAAATTGCAATTCAGTTTTAAGAAATATATAATTGCCAAATGAATACTTATAGCATTTTTCTTCTCAAGGATATGCTGGTGTCTCTTCTGTAAATAAGGAGCATTTGCATTGATTACAATGGGTTGAATCAGCTGAAAAACCTGAAGACTATTGGGAAAAGTTGATTGAAGTCTCATAGGCAAACAGCAATTTATATATTTGCAAGTATCCTGTAGCATCTCTTTTATGGCTTTTATGTGAGGTCCTCAACAGGTATCTTGGAAAAAGTTTCACTCCATTTCCAGAAAATAGGAAACTTGGAGGTTTCTACTGGCCCTGTTCTTGCTTTATAAAGATTTTCTGTTTTTTGGCTTGCTTTAAAAAATATCTAAAATAGGAGAAAATTTCATAATTTTGAGAACCATTTTGTCAGGATTATGGATTCTTGGCTTTTACGGCAATGATTTGGGACATATGTGGGGTGAGTCTTGGATGTGAATGCTTAATTTTGATACACTGTAGTCCTTATCATAGGAGTTGATTTTGTAGATTGGTTAGTATACCCATGGTCCCTTTACTTGGATTACTAGTACAAAAAAAAAAAAGACATTTTTTTCCTGAAACTAGCACCAGAAGTCCAAAAGTTTTGTAAATATGGGCTCTCGACATCCAGTGCAGTTAACCTGATCATGCAGGAAACATGCAACACTATGTATCAGGAATTATTTTTTCTTTTCTTTTCTGATTAAGCATGCGCGTTCAAAATACTCGTACTGAAACTTTACTCTTTTCTCTAAGCATTTTGAATTATGATGGAGAGGACATTGTTTGATTGAAATCAGAGGATCACTTATAACTTAAATCCTACATTGTTGGACATACGTTAAAATACATAGTGAATTGCAGGATGACCGATTCAGTGTCGATGAAGCTCTGCAACATCCTTACTTCAAGACTCTGCGCAGGACATGAATTATGGTAAGATGTACATCTGAAATATGAACTTATGGGCTCCTGTTATGAGAGGGATACGGATTACCCTCATGGTCTACTAATTCGACATGCAAGCAATGTGCCAAACATAAAATAAATTGGGAAATATGCGTAATGATGGTAATCTGCTTCACCATTCAATTTTGTTCACTGCTTTCTATCAGTAGTACGTGATTTTTTATTGTTGAGACGTGCGGGAACATTTCCGCAGGGAAACACCTTTGCAGCTGCAAAAGGAGATTGTTATATGTTCATTCCCTCACGGATGTCACGGTAAGGCGAGGCAAACAGTTTCCAGCAACTTCTGGCATACGTCTGTAGACATCCTCACTTTCTGCTTGTTTAAATGCCCACGATGTTCCTGATACGGTGTGTCACCGATATACATCTTCTCTGTTCAAATATTGGCTTTCGCTGCAGTAGCCAACAGTAGCCAATGATGCAAGTCATCAGTTATAGCTTTCTATAGATTATTACACGAGCGTGTGCCTTTGTATATTTGGTCTTCCTTTTCTTTTCTTTTCTTTGGTGGAGCACCTCTGTGTATATTACGGTGTTGTATAAATGTACAAAGTTTCTATTCCCTGCTCTTTGACATTCTCAGCCAAACTTCCATGAATCCACAATATCGTCACTCGGATCGGATGTTACCATATACCTGTGTGAGAGTAATCAAAACACTCCTAAGGTAGCGCGAGTTGAAACTGAAGCGCATGGAAGCATGGTTCGACTTTAAGGATGTCATTGCAGTTTCTATCTCTTTAATCTTAGTAAGTTCATGTTGTCATCTCTAAGATACATATTTAAACTTGCAATGTAAAAAAGCTCCAGGCTCGTCATTCGCCACACATTTATTAGGCCAAGCTGCGGAACATAAACAGCAGAGTATGAAAACTAAGCTTAGCTAGGGTGATGGCTCTGTCAGAGTCAAATGTCTTAAAGACCTTCACCGTTAGTCCTATCCCGTGACCAGCATAACTTCACATTGGCGTAACAATTAGCCTTTCACGTGGATAGATATTTCATCACGACGTAACACGTAAAGAACTGCAACTCCGTTCTTCCCTTATTTCCCTTACGCGAACGGGCGAATTACCAAAAAAATCCTAAAATCTATCGTAATTGTGTCAATTCAGTCCTAAACCTTAATAGATTTAAGCTGTGTTTAAGCTGTTTAAGCACGTTCCATCCACTTTGATTCGACATATGCATGAGAAAGAATTAGCAGTGCATTAACCGACTAAATAGACTAAGGAATGTAACTTTCTGCGCTTCATTTGACATTTTCCTCACGTACAAATGGAACAAAATGAAGAGAACACATATAACTTACCAAAATCCATTAATAATGGCAAAAAGGATACAATGTGGTCCTACAGGATGACTCAAGCGCACTTACTGTACACGACGGGTTTGAAATATTAGATGCACTCTCTGCTTCCCTGGCTAGACTTATGGCTCATGGCTGTTTACTCGGCTGCGAAGCTCTAGCATCTCTTGATGGTATGGATCGACACAGAGAGCCGCTCGACAGTCTCGGAGGGCACCCATGACATTGCCGACGTGCTCGTGGAATGCTGCCCGCAGGTGTAGGAGGTGAAGGTCAGCCTTGAATACAATTGCCCTCGAAACTTCAGCAATAGCTTCATCTTCCTTTTGACTATCCATTAGTACTGTCAATTTTAAAGAGAGAGAATGAACTCAATTTTCATTTGAAGTGTTAATTAATCTCACAAGATTTAAGGAATAATATTTTGATGTTCAGACAACATTTCAAGTGCATGAACAAGTACTATTACATGTTATACTGAACAACTATTATCTGAGAAAAGTAATGCATCAAACAAATGAAAAGACAATGTTAAGGAGATCGCTAACCAGCTGAAAACAGCAAAAACTAGCGATCAGAATTTCAGGGATCTCAAAATTAAGCATGGTATAGAAAACTGGAGGAAGAGGTAGGGGTGGAGGCCTCATTGTGTGAGTTCCAAAGGAAAAAATCTCTGGGAACCAAGAACGACTTACTGGATAGTGTTACAATAGCACCAAAGTAATAGATACCATAAATCCATAAAGACCAGCATCGCTGTCAAAAACCTCTAATCCTAATTATTTGCTATCAAAATGCGGTAAAACGCCATTGCATAATGTAAAGAAATTTCTCCATTGGGAAAAAAAAGTAGCATGGTATATTCCCAATGACTATGGCATTTACATGTATGCATGCTTAAAGTGTCTGTTCAAGAATAAGGACATACTAACAAAAGAACTAGTGCGGAAACACTTATAAGGTATGACACAAAGTTGAGGTAGATCAATAACCTGCAGCCCGATATCTGTATGGATAGACACGAAGTGGGTCCAATCTGGTAACCATCTCGAGGTCGGCCATTGCAAGTTCACGATCAGAATATTCGGACCTCTTCTCATACGCAGATGCATTATTCCTTGCCTTCTCTATCAGTTGCGACATCTCATTGTATGCTGCAACTTTGTCATTTTTTAGAAAATGTACTCGAGCAAGCCCTTGATGGGCTCTTGTGTGCCTGATTTTGAGAGCGCTAATATAGCAATCAGCTGCCAATTCTAGCTTCGTACAGTCGACGTAGATACTTCCAAGATTGTTCAGTGCCTGGCAATGTGATTAAGTTCATACCACACAGATTAGTGAAGATCATAAACTAAAAGCTTGTTTTGTCTCTTTCAGCAAAGTTAAAGTGAAAATGTAGCCCATAAGTTTGCAGAATATGAATGCTTGTAACAGGAGATTAAGATAAAGACTCTGTTCTATTCTCACATGCACAGTAACAAGAACTTTCTTGCAAATATAGCAGGTAGCAACTGTCACAAATAAGATAACAGAAGTCTGAGCATTACATATTGAGATCTAACAGCTATTGCAACATCCACCAGATTGGATATGTGATCTTCGCAAATGAGATAACAACATCTACATTATGCCAGATTTGATTTTTACACTGTTAAGAAACATCGTCACTATGACCAAAACATGCAGGAAGCTAACAAGACAGGATAAAAGCTCTTGAAAATAATCTGCAACAGTTGTGAGCGTAGTAAATAGTTATCATTTAGTTCCAGCGTTTAAGTGATATTGGAAAGTCATAACTTCCAGGGAAAGCCTACAGGCTACATCTCAAGTGGTACAAAAAGCAAATAGATAACATCTAGTCAGATTATCAATTGACATCAGCCACTTCTTCCAAGGATGCAGAGTTTTTGTTCAATACATTTAGCAAAATAAATCAAGATGCTTAGACACTTTAGTGGAAAAATAAATTGCTTTATACACTAAAGTTGTTGAATATAATTCGTAAATTCGCCAAAAGAACTGATGTGATTATATTGAGCAACTTCATGACCAAGAGGGAAAGAACACACTGGAATGATGTTAGAAAGGAGAAGATATCCATCGAATGACCAGAAGTACAAAGAAAAGGAAACCTCTACATATATAGGTACATTGGAACCAGCAAGCTTACCTGACCTTTGCGAAGCCTATCTGAGGGGCACTGCAATGCATTTTCAAGAAGTGAAACAACAGTGGACGAACAAGATGTATCCTGGCTAGAATCTGCCAGTGCATAAGCTTTCAGGAAGAAGGCCTCGAAGGATCTTGCGATTTTAATAGACTCCTCGGCCTTTCGAAGCCCTTCCTCACAGTGCCCGGTGTCATATAAGATCCAGCCTTCATAAACCAGGCGCTCATGTTCACTGGAGGCATGCTGCCGGGCTAAATGTAAGCTTCTCATAGCTGCCTCAGGGCAATTCAACCTGATCAAAAGTGCAACGAATTTACAGTCAAATGTCATCCAAAGCTCCACCTCAGTGCGTGTAGATATAGATATAGCACGGTATAATGCTAACAGGAATAGCTTAGAAGCAAGGGCGAGAAGACCTCGATTCCGAAGAGGCAATTTGTGATAAACAAAAAAAGGGAATGAACTACAAGGTGGGAAGATAACACCAGAGGAACAAATGCACAAGCCTTGTAGGTTGTTCCAAAGCAAGATTCAAGAGAAATGAACAAACATGTCCAAGCAACTGCTCTATGGATAATCTTTAGAAAAGTCTTCTCAGAAGTATCAAGAAACAAAGGTACTCTCAATAAACAGTAAGATGTCTAAATTCCATTTCAATATTTGCTCTCTCTCTCTCTCTCTCTCTCTCACACACACACACACACACACACGCACATCCTCGCTCAGGCTGGCTTATGTAAAAGCCACCTAACTATACTTGAGTAATTTAGTTCTTTGTCTTTAAGTAAGAGTGTACGAGCATTCAAAGGGCTAATAATCCAGTTACGTCTTTAGAAGAGATGAAAAAACTACAGAATCCATAAAAGAGCAAAACTTCAGAAAATAATCCTGCAATCGCCAAAGCTACGGCAGACATCCACATTAGGAACATCTAAAATAATTTGAATGTCTTCAGTAGAAGCTCTCCCCGCCCCCAAAAAACAAGAAAAAAAAAAGAGAGAACAGATAAGGAAAAACTAACAAGAATAAGCTACCCCATGCGCAAATTTGTTCTGATGACCCTACAAAAGGAATTCCTAATGAAGCATCATCCAACTGCGATTAACCATTTCTTCTAATGATCCCACTGCAAGGACGGTGCTCTACAATTCTGCGACGAAATTCAAACCATATTAAAAGTTGTGTAATTTTCTAGATGATCTAATAATGGTGACACGAGTATTCTTGGTCCAATAGTAATCACCTCCTGGACGAGCAATACATGAGCCATATAACAATCTGCCGAAGAAAGACTTGCAGAGAGAGATACATGGTAGGATTGGAAGGAACTAATAATCTCAATGTCTTTTAAAACGATTTTTCTCTGAATACTTCAGCCAAATGCTTTAAGGTGAAAACAATAGAAACTGCTTTTGTGGACTCCACCTCAAAGAGGTTTCCAATCCAAAGTCCATTTTTAGGGAAGCATACACAGGAAAATTAATATCCGCATTTCAAGAATAAGATAGTGAACTCAGAAATAATTGGATGTTCCAGAAATTTAAATCTTAGTAAATCTATGTATTTGCAATTTTCACACTGAAATGCATAAGTAATCAACCGTACCACTTATGCTCGCAAAAAAGCTTTACATAGGTATGATAAAGTGCTCGAAAGATATGATGCAGCAGCCCACCTGAGGAGGAGCAGCGACTGTCTAAAGTACAGAACACCTTTTGGCGCATCAGATTCAACAAGCATCTGGTAAATAACAGAGAGTGAACCAATATCATCAACTGAAGACCACCGCTCATACAATTGCATCCAACAATCAGCTGTTGTCCAACTCTCAACGTGCTCTCTCACAAGTGTGCGGAGTTGGGATGCCGCAACCCGTCCCTCAAACATCCTATATTCTGGAGAGAGCGTGAGAATTGCCTGAACATCACAAATTGCTGATTGGTAATCCTCAAGGACCAAGTAAAAGCAAAAACGGAGTTCCAAGCACTCTAATGCAAGTTTGAAGCCAAGAATCCGATTGATCTCAGCAAGCGCACCTTGGACATCTTGTCTCCTCATTAAGGAAGCGGCTCGATACATGTAAGGATAAGGTAGAGTTGGGTCCAACTCAGTTGCTTTCTTAAGGTCTTCCCATCTGTTATCTCCTTCACAGTATAATGACCTCTCCTGGTGCATCCATCCCAGCGGCTTACAGCTTCCAGAGGAAATAATGGAGCTGAGCTTGTCATAGGCCCCTGATTTTCGACCCTTTAAGGAAGCTAATCTAGCCAAGCCTGCAGCTGAGTATATATGACCTGCGTTAACAGCTGCCTCAAAAAGACGCTCAGCTTCATCATACTCTTTCCTCCAAAGCCTGACACATCCCAACTGATGGAAAGCCAGCAGTCTCTGCCTCTCAGTTTCAGCAGACTCTAGCAAGCGCTCCAGGAAACAAGCAGCTTTGTCTGACTGAGGGTCAAGATTCATAGAGACTTCACTCAGTAAACAGTACAGTGAAAAAGAAGCTGGCCCAGCCATAATCAACCTTTGTTGTCTGTTAGCGAGGCTGAATATTTGCACAACCCTGTCATCGTTTAAACAATCAGGAAGTTCATTCAAAAATACTTGCAAGCACGAAGCTGCAAGGACACGGGAGTTCTCTTCAAGAGCATATTCCATGAGTTCTACCGCATCATCTCTAGAGGAAACAAAAGCTGCAAGTTTCCTATCACATGCGTCTTTTAGTCTTTCACAACAGAAGCGATTTGCGAAGACCAGTATTTCCAGTAAAAGATTTGGAGAAACTTCATTCAAATTTCCCGTCATGCTAAACTCATTGATGGCTCTCAAGCCTGAAGCGGAGATATTGTTCTCAGACAAATCTATGTCCTCTCTTACTGATTCTGTGAAGCACCCATTAAGCATTGCTTGAAAAGGAGCCGAAAGGCGAGCCATTTTCCACCTATCGCAGACTATGTTCTCGTCTCCAATTCTAAAAGTAACACTCCCCGAAAGTTTAATGTCACTAGTCAAAACATATTGACTAGAACTCACGTTTGTATCCTCTGAAAGCATCGAGGCAACATCTATATGGCCAAACTCTTCTAGGCACTTGCCACAAGTTGCAAGCAAGTCAGCAATAAGCTCCTCACCTTGTTTTTCATACTTCAACCATGCACCGAAAACGATTCTCTCGTGCACACTGGTAGCCTTCTTCCATGCAGCACGGAGGCTTCTCCTCATCAATTTGATTTCTCCCAGACCTCTAAAGACCTGGAACTTTAACAAATAGAGATTCGGCCTGTCGTCGGGAGCACAAGTCTCGAGTTCTTCATGAATTTGTGACAAAAATTCTACGTAATCAACTGGTTTAAACAAAGGCAGTATCGACGTCTCGGGGACCTTGATGAGAGATTCTCTACAGCAATTACCCCAACCATAAGACATCGACTTTTAAGCACTAGGGGAAGTAAAAAATTCAAAGCTGAAAATCAGAGGACTTACATAGACGAAGAAAAAGAGTACTGCGGCGAAGATTTCGAGAGCTTCCCTCTTTCGACTTGAAGCCAAGACTGCGGATTGAGCGCATTGAGCTGTGTCTCTTTACAGGACTCAGAGGGGAAGAAAGTCCTCATTGGGCATAAGAGATGGAACCACTCCCAGATCTCCACAATAACCAGATGCGCTTCTCATCCAACAATCCCGCGCTCAAAGAAGGTCCGAATCGAAACCCCGCAACCAAAAAAGCTCGCCCCTTCCGATCACGAACCGCTAGGCCGAGCAGAAATCACAAACCTAAGCCGCCAAACACCAAGAAAACATCACAATCGCTAGCTTCGTACGCTCAACGAGCTCAACCCAGAATTCGAACCAGAAATCCACAATTCAGCATCCGGGCTTCCGAAAGAAGCCGCGATTCTCGCAAATTCGAAAGCGGAGAAGTCTGCGAGCTCGAAAAAAGAAAGGAAGGAAAAGAAACAAAGAATGACATCCAACCAGCGCTTTGCTTGAGTCTTAAACAACGATCGATGGTCACTTGGAGCAGCCAAAAAGATGAACAGTAGAGCTCAACCTAACTCACACTGTAACCCCTCCAAAAAAACAGGAAAACGGCAACCACTCGCAGTTATCCAAAGATCTCCACCCCTAAAAAAAGAAAAAAAGAAAAACACCCAACAACAAAAAACCATCATTTTCCCCCGAATCAAACTCAATCTATCTTCGACAACGACGCCAACAGCAAACGGGAGAACGAAATCAAACAAGCACAGTAAAAACCAAAAAAAAAAAAACCAATCTTTCCTTTCAAGAAAAGCCAAACAAAGCAAAGAGAAACCTACCCTTCTTCCCCGGGCTGACCGCGAATCGGAGCGCACGACGGAGTGGACTGAAGACGACCCACGAGAGATCGGATTGTTGCGGAACCTGAGAAGAGAGAAATGAACGTTTCTCCCCCCTCGCCCAGGCGCATACGCATACACTTTCCGCTTTTTGTTCGGAAAATGCGAAAGTTGTCACCTTTCCTTTGTTTCTTTCTTGTTTTTTTCAAATTCTATTTTACCCTCTCGTTTTTTTTTTTGGGTCGGAGTGGAGATAGAGAGAGAGAAAGAGAGAGAGAGAGAGAGGCGACACGAACTGAAGTGAAAGACCATTAAATTAGTGAAGGGATCGATTTCAGATCCGGAGGCGAAGAAGCCGAAGGAGAAGCGGAGGCGTAAGAAGCCGGACATGAGTCGCACGACGGAGGCGATGCGGCGTCGTTTTTGCGGATGGGTTGGGGGGGGGCGCGATGTTTTCAGACACGGCCAAATAGTTCAAACGATGTTGCGTGGCCAAGGTAGTTCTGTCTTTTTCGCTTTATTTTAGTACTTTGAGGTTGATTTTTCTTTTTCTTCTTGGACAATTTCTTGTAATTTCTTTGATGAATTGGTTAATGAGTAATTTAGGGTCTTTAAGCCGAGCCAACTCGAAGGGAACCCGCCCTTAATTTCTGGAGCTCCAGATGATTAGCGGGTAATGAAAATGATTCAACATGATGGTTGCTGGTCATGCCCAGCTGGGCTCCATTTGCTCCCAGCTAATTGATGGACTCAGTTCTTCACCCACACCACCAGCACCAAAGGGAAATAATAATAATAATAATAATAATAATAATAATAATTCTTCACATGCCACACCCACACCCACAAGGAAAAAAGAAAAAGAAATAGAAAGAAAACCTAATTTTCATATGAGGCAAAGTGGCGACCATGTTCCATTCCTATGTACTTTACTAACTATGACATGTGATGCAAATTTATTTAACGTGATCGACGACGGATGGCGAAATAGAGGGTGGTGCAGATTATATTGTATATGGACTTGGGGAGTAAAAGGGAAGGTGTAGAAAGAACGCACTATGCGCGTACGCCTCTTCTTCGCATTAAAGTGTAGAGTATTAGTTTTTAAGCAATTTTATATAGGAGAGCCCACGTCAATCGGGCAAATCTCGTGCTCATGAAATACTATCTAGATTAGTGGATTAAGCAAAGGACACAAGCCAAAACACAAGCGAGTAACCCAAATATAAGATCGTGCCACATTCGCGATGCGTGGCGCTTAATTTAATGTCACGACTTTTTCGATCGCTCATTTAAGTTCCCTAAATCACATAATTTAAGGCTCCATTCGTTTGGCAGAAAATATTCTTTCGAAAAATATTTTTCGGATTTTCCGGTATTCGCGGGGTGGAAAACGTTTTCCGTGAGAAAATATTTTTCTTTCCCCCCTCACAAAATAGCCTAAGTCTATGGAAAATGACTTCCGCTTCTGAAAAGCAAAAATCATTTTCCGCCAAATTCCTCCTTTCCCCTCCGGTCGCTGGTCACCGCCACCACCGCCGGTCGCCAGCAGTTGCAAGCCGCCGCCGGTCACCGGTCGCCAGTCACCGCCGCCACCGCCGGCAAAAAACATTTTCCGAAACTTTTTAATATTGATTGCCGAACACCGAAAAATTATGTTCCGAAAAAATATTTTTCAGGAAAATGACTTTCGGGAAAATATTTTTTAAAAACACAATATTTTCCGCCAAACGAACAGAACCTAAGTTACACCGGCCATCTTTTTTTTTTTTTTTGTCTGAAATATCAACTCCTCATTAATATCTTGTAGAAAAAGAACCCACTAGCGGGGTCTGGCGACAGAGCAAATCTTTAAGGGCATGCAGAGGGCGAGTCAGCCAATTCTCAGGGAGGGCTTTAATCATGTGGGTCTTCCTACCTAGTTAGCCACACTATCTGTGGCCCTATGACAATGGACTAGTTATACTGGCCACTTGCTTGCCAGAAAATGCTTACTTGGCATTGCATGTGATTTGCCAAACTTTCATTTCTCATGTGTTTGATGAACATGAAAATAAATTCTCTTTCTTTTGGCATTAAAATGATTTGCACGAGAACAAAACAGATATGTAATTGGTGAAAATACTTCCAGTTTGAGCTTATTTCGTTAGTCAATGAACGATCTAAAAGAGCCAATTGTCACTTGTATATAGCAATATTTGATCATTAAACATAATATTTTTTTGAGTATCTTTATTCAAGTGGTCTATTTTTCATATACAAGCTTTTTTCAGTTATAATGCGATTGATGTAAACCCACTATAACATTATTTTCAGATTCCATTATAATAATGTCGTTTTGTTTTTTTTTTTTTTTTTTTGCATATATTCAAGCAGAACAATGTTGGATGTACATTGTATCCCGTACTGTATAATTTCAGTCCGTTTGTAACTTAATGCATTATAAAACATCTTGTGAAATTACTTCTTCTGAGTAGGTTGTAATGGGTGATTTTCCTTCCTTGTTTAAAGGGAAAAAACTATCAAAAATCACAAATTACGCCACCCGTGACATATTTACCCCGAACTTTTTTTTCTCGCCGGAAAGGAAAAAAAGAAAAGAAAAAAGACGAAAATGCCCATAGACTAAAGTACAATTGGGTAAATGTGTCACAAATAATATAGTTTGGTGTTTTTCGTATCACAAAAAAAAGTTCGAGGTAAATATGTCATAAGTGGTATAGTTTAAGGTTTTTGGTGGTGTTTTTCTTTATTTAAAAGATTTATTTGCACTTAAACTGAAGCGAGTATATTGCCAATTCTCGCTCCTATTAAAAGAAATGATCATTTCTTGCGAACCTTACCCTGATATTTTCAAATCTTAAGTTTCAAAAACGTTGCCATTAACCCGAACCTCGCCCTCTTCACTGATCGTTGGCTCTCACCATCCCACCATTAATATATTTCCGACTCTTAATTACCTTCATTATTTGCGTCCGTCACAAATTGACATATTTGTCTTGATGTGCAATATCTGAAACCTTTAGAAGTGCACTCATATTAATATATGGACCCACATATAATTCTTTTTTAAAATTTTTAAAGAGGAATTAAAGGGTAGAAAAAAAATGATGGGATAATGACATAAATAGTCAATGAACTTTGACCCAATGTACGATGCTCTGCATTTTTAATTTGTTCAATCTAGTCCTTGAACTTTAGTTCAACATGCGATGTGGTCCATGTACTTTTAACTTGTTCAATGTGGTCCTTAAAATTTTGGTACATGTTCAACATAGTCTTTGAACTATATGAAAATATTTAATGTTGTCATTCTATTAATATAAGTCGAGAGACAACATTAAACATTTTGATATAGTGCATAGACTAAATTGATGGACCACGGATCACATTGCACAATGAACTAAAGTTCAAGAATTACAATGAACAAATTAAAAGTTTAGGGGTCACTTCCTAAATGTCAATACGGCCCAAAAGAAAAAGAAAAGAATAAATCCGAAGTTAAATCTGCACTATCCATCACATTTGCAAGTAATATTCATGACATTCTCAATTTATTAATCTAGAGGATCAATGTCCATGGCCTTTCAACAATATATTTTTCTGAAATATTTATATTTATATAATATGTAGTTGCGACAGCCAATACATCACTGTCACCGCTTAATTGAGGGTGGGGGACACCAAAGGTCTGCGTTTTTGGCTCCATTCCACTACGGATTGTCCCCAGCAGAACTGAAACAGTGAATTGGACAACACATTTGCTTTGCTGTTACTTTATCGGCGACTCAATTTCAAGATATTATTAAAAAAAGAGAGAATAAGAAAAAAGAAAAAAGGAAAATTAGAAGAACGGAAGCTTTTTTTCTTTGGTTCAGATAAAGATCGGAAGCTTTGGTTGCACCCGGTTTGAACGTGAGTGACAAAATGCATGGGAATTTGGGTGCGCGCGGTCCCAAAAGGTCACGTTCCTTTCCCGTGCCCGGCCTCGGAGAGACAACTTTGACCGTTTATACCCATTCCAAGTTTTGCATCTTCTTAAATACGAGCTCTTTACCTTTTCTGGTGCAGCGGTGGTCAGGCGGTGGCGTTAGGATCGGCTTCTGCACGTCTCGACTAATTGATCTTCCCGAGCAATAATTTGATGGCATAACTCTCCTGCATCGATCTGGGGTGTTTGGATCTTGTGCTTCTAATGAAGCTTGTACCCAAGATCACAAAGAGATGAGCAAACTTTCTTGTCATTGAAACTAACGCCTTTGTTGGAGTTGTGTGCACGTAATTCAACATGAATTGTTCTCTTCTGGGGGTAAGGAGTGTAGATATGTATGAGACCAACGTGGGCCTATTGAGTCATAATCCTTGCTTCCTCCTGTATCAAACTTACCGTGGTGGGCTGGGCTGGGCTGGGCTCGGGGGAAAAGTGGAGTGATTTTCCTCTTAAATGAGCATGACATCGATTGGGGTGCGTGCTTGACAAGCTCTGGTGACTTTGATGGGTTCAACCTTCAACCTGCACAAGTATTTAGCTGTATGTCTTATAAAATTGCCTAGGATCTCGTTAGCACGTCGTCCTGGGACACTTGTTAACCATATTCATTTACAAAGGTATTTCTATTCTCAATGGACCAGTTACACCGACGCATAACAAGACGAGAACAATTGACTTTGGAAATGAGAAAATTCATCTATTTGGGTGTTAATGTAGTCATTTTGTCTAAAAATATAAACAGCTTGCGTGATTTTTAAAGTTATGATTTTGCTAGGATTAGCCCGGACCAGAATTTCATCCTCTAGAATTGGCGTAGTCGGTTGGGGAGTTAGGGAATTTCGAGCTTGGGAATCAAAGGTCGCATGTTCAAATCTCATCAATTGCATGCAAATTGCTTTGAGTCTAGGTCACATGCAATCTCAAATGCCTAAATTTAACTGGCTCATAGGTCTTGTTGGATGTTTCATGAACCTCCAAATAGTTGAACCTCTATGCTCGTGTCATAAATCATAAAAAATCCTTAAGTTATAATAGGTATTTTTTTGTCAGAAAAGTTACAATAGTTTAAATAGGGAAAAATTATCAGAAAAATCATAAACCTATTATATAGATGTCGATTTAGTTTTAAACTTTTCAATTTGGCCAATTTGTTTCTAAACTTTTTGACGATTTATGAATATAGCAATTTTCGATCAATTTTGATAGGAAATCTCTGACGTTGATGCTAGCAATCCTATATGATATTGTCAACGTTGACGTGGACAATTTTTACATTTAAAAAAAAAATTCCAAAGAAAATGAAAAAATTTAAAAAATTATTCACGTTAAAGCTGACCGTCCTATCAATTATGCCGTGTAGGATAATCTGTGTTTACGTTAGTGATTTTTAGTCCAAATTAGTTGGAAGGGCTACATTGACAAATGTAAAAATGTTTAGGACTGAATTGACTAAATTGAAACATTTAGGTCTGGATCGACATCCGTACAATAGATTTATGGCTTTTTTTGATAATTATCCCGTTTAGATGTCATTCCACAATTCACATTGACGCACTAACAAGTGTAGAAGAGACAGTTTTCCACTGTCCGAAAAATTTGCTCGGATCATAATTATATCATGGCAACGGTCACGCCATAGACCAACAAGATTTCTATACGCCGTGTTTTGTTAATTCCTTGCACAAAAGCTTAATTGGGCCGTTCTTCTAGGCTCGAGGCCCACTCATTCGCTTATGCCCAGAAGGCATATGAAACCTGGATTTGCCATTCCCAACTTCAATCGCCTTAATTTAATTTGGGCCTAGGCCCATTTCTCGTCCGGAAGCCAAGACCCTAATCGAGCATTTCTAACGTATGGATCCCAAGCTCTGCATCGTCGCGACATTATGACGGGCATGGGTTTTTATATTTCTTCACTAAACATGCTGTCTTGTCCGATGATCATGCCCTCGACAATGGCGGAAATTGGATGGAAATTCGCATTTATGTCCAAAATCCCAAAAAATCTGGGACCCGCGGGCTTTTTCCACCGCACGAATTATCCACGTTCCGGAGCACGCTAGATTTACGAATATTCCGATAATATAATAATTCCAAATGCCAAGCTATTTTTTTTTTTTTTCAGAAAAATGCAAGAGAAAAGCGTGTGAGCAGCCTCCTTAATGGCCAAGTCACCCACGACGTGGAGGGATTATTCTTGTCGTCGCCGCAATAAACCACAACCATTAATTCATTATGCTGTATTAAATAACACACTGATCTCTCGACATTCAAATTATCTATAATGCACCCCACGGTTGATCAAGTTCATGCTAAGTTGCTGATATTTTTCACGAAATAATAGGGTATATATTAATCGCTATTGGGGGGGGGGGGGGAATATTCTTCAAACGACAAGAAGTTATTCGGCAAATTATCAATCAATAAACTAAAAATTCAAAGTATTTTCAGCAAATCCGTTTTTTTCGCGCTCCCGAGGACGCGCCACGTGTCCCCAGGGGATCCCCACCGCTTAAAAGCACGAAACCCCTCCACGCGAAGAATCCCGAACTTCCCTTCGTCCCTAATTAAAGTTAACCCTCTCCACGCAACCTCCTTCTCCTCCTACTTCTTCCTCCCTCTCTTTCTCTGTCGCTGGTACGATTCTCGCGAGAACCGCCCCGCTCATTTTCTCTCTCGCTTTCTCGCGCTTTCCCTCCGCCGAGAAAATCCTCCGTCCCTCCGCCGGGAGAGGTGGGGGATCCTCCCCGACGGCAGGCAGGCAGGCACCCCGATCATGTGGGCGCAACCGCACCGGAAGGACGTGGAATCGGGGGCGAGGCCCCTGTACCCGATGATGCTCGAGGCCCCCGAGCTCCGGTGGGCCTTCATCCGGAAGATCTACTCCATCGTCGCCCTCCAGCTGCTCGCCACCATCGCCGTCGGCGCCGTCGTCGTCTCCGTCCGCCCCATCGCCCACTTCTTCGTCAGCACCGGCGCCGGCCTGGCGCTGTACATCGTCCTCATCATCACGCCTTTCATCGGTGCGTTTTCGGGATTCCTCTCGTTTTTGTAAGATTTTTCCCGGCGCGTCGACTGGTGCGGGCTTTGATCGGTTGAGCGCGACGGTTTTGATTCTTCTTCTTTCCTTTTTTGGCCTTTTTGCTGTTGCAGTTCTTTGTCCGTTGTACTATTATCACCAGCGGCATCCGGTGAACTATCTCCTGCTCGGGATTTTCACCATTACCTTGGCGTTCGCGATTGGATTGACGTGCGCATTCACGAGTGGTGAGCTTTTGTTCTCTCTTATTTGGGATTTCAGGTCTCATTTCTCGTGACATTAGATTGCGTACTGGGAAAGGGGCAAAGCAAGTCAACGGGCGTTTATGGAGATGGCATCTCTGATGCAATCGCGCAGATAGGGCTTATGCTTTTGCTATGTTTGGGAATATTTATAATATACTGATTCCGGGAAGCTCGTAATTAAGTTGAATCGCAAGAGGGAGAATTTGAAGTGCAGATGGAGCGGTCAATTAGTCTGGATGGCGCATTTCTATGGAAGAATGGAAATGTTTTCTGTAATCAGGAAAACACTATTCTCTCTGATATATTGGTTCATCAATATGAGGAAATCCACAATCTGTCCAAGTCCATGCCTACTGAATACATAAAAGAATTAAGGGGGTGTGACGATGGATTCTTGCTTGTGTTTATGAAGCTTAGAGTAAGTGTGTTGGGGATGATTTTGGCGGTTGTGAACTGTGGTAGACGCATGAAGTAATTCCCACATTGTATAGCAAAAGACGGGGCCACGCTGCCTTAGCAAACGGGTTAATGGCTAGCGATCAGTTCTCGATAACTAGCTATTATTAAGTTGTGGTGCTGCACCGATAGCCTTTTGCTTTGTGCTCTACCACATGTACAGTTGTGTGCTGGTTTGATCATAACTTAAGATTTAAGAGGTAGGCTTTGCATTTGTGCCCCATCACCTGAATAAGTACATGTGCTTCTATGATTAGATGGTAGACTCCTTGATATGAGTAAAAGGTTTTGTAGACAAGTGCCTCCAGGGCACTTTTCAAGATACTTTGAAATTTGAAGTACATAATTTAAAACGGTTAACTTGCAAAATAGATAATTTTATATTTTAAAAGCATACTTAATGAGACTTAACTAGTGCATGGCGGGACCCAAAGTGGTTCGGCCCTTCCCCAGACCCTGCGCGGAGGGAGATTTGTGCATTGGGCTGCCTTCTTGTTTTATTCGTTAAGGTTTAACTAGTGCCCCGAGGGAAACTCTCTCGCATTTTCCTGAAAAATTATGGTGATGTTGTCTTACTACATTCTTTTTTCTTGTCTTCCCTTTTGGAGTCTCTTTTTCATTGCCTTTTCTATGTGGGGGAGGTATCACCTTCTTGTATGTCTGTGCTCATTAATTAAGCTCCTAAAATCTCATCATTTATGCTGTTTTGAATGGTAAAAGGGAAGGTCATACTGGAAGCCGTTATTTTGACTGCTGTGGTAGTTGTCAGCCTTACTCTCTACACATTCTGGGCTGCTAGGAGGGGTCAGGATTTCAACTTCCTCAGACCCTTCTTGTTTGGTGCCATCATTGTGCTTATGGTGTTTGCAATGATACAGGTATATGAGCGGAACAATATGCATGTTAAGCCATCTGCTGCACATCATTTTTATGTGGAGTTTAACTCTTCTTTGTGGTGGTGTTGGTTGTGGCTGCAGATCTTCTTTCCTTTGGGCCGGATCTCTGTGATGATATACGGGTGTTTAGCGTCGCTCATTTTCTGTGGGTACATCGTATATGACACAGACAATTTGATCAAACGTTACTCATATGATGAATACATCTGGGCTGCAGTTGCACTGTACCTCGACATTGTCAACCTATTTCTATCTTTGTTGACCATCTTCAGAGCTGCTGATAGCTAGACAGTGTTGTTCTGATCCGAGTATGTCCTCTCTGCACCCCTTGTTTTAGATCTCTCCCTCCACCAAGTGAACATACCAAATTTTAAAAAAAAAGTGCAGTTACTCAATGTTGATTGTATAGAGCGTTTGATGCTATACATTCCATGTCCCACCCATCTTTTGGTCCGACACCAGTTGTTGGTCGTTGTAGCAACTTTTCCATGACAAACATTGGATGTGTATGCATTGCAGCATTTTGTAAGGGCATTGTCGATGGAGTTTTAAGTATATATACGGGATAATGTTATATTGAATGCCGAGATGTCTTGGGGGAATGGGGCAAATTTGATAATTTTCAGTTTAGAGACGACGGAGACTGCGGCTTATACATGATTGCGTTGTTTTCTAATGTAAATTGAGTGTGGAAGGAAGGAATCAATCTCGTGAAGAAACTGTATCCTAGCGCTAATAGCTTTTGGGGGTATCATAAGCTGGACTTAACTTTGCCCACATTAAAGGCCACCCAGATGCAATTCTTGATAGGAATCGCTACAGCACACGATTGCGGACACGATGATATAGATGGTAAGGTGTACTTTTTCCGCCTTCGCTGGAAATCCGAGCTAATTTTTCAGGTCTCTTTTCTCCTTTTATATTTAACAAGAGAAGAAAAGAAAGAGAAAGGGAGAGCTTTGCTGATTTTGACGGGGTGGGCGACCTCCTCCACATGCTCGGAGAGGAAGAGTCATGTTGACTGTTTCCCCGTATGAACGTGCAAAAGCCAAATTTACTTGGAGCGAGTCCATGACCTCCACATTTGAAAACCGAAGTCACGAGACAAGGAACGATTGTTGTTCATTACGATGGCGTGGTATCTTGTTAATGCGGGCCATGCTTGGAGTTCTTTTTCTTTTCCCTCCTTTCAACTTGCGGTAATTTTGAAGTCTCGCCTTTTTAGACGGGATGAATAGAACATCAACCGTGCTATCTTCAAATTTGTGCATACGGATACCCTCCCTGGCCAAATCAATCATCTCCGCACGACAAGGGAGATGTTTAACTAGCTGTGGCCCAGCATGTGTAAGCAATCTCGGTCCCCGGCAGAATTAAAGTACAATCTTGAATCGTTGAGTTGGTCTCCTCTATCTCGCGCACGGAGAATGTCTGCTTATTGGTTTCACAATTTCACGAACCGAGAATGTCTACATATTGGTTTCCTGATTTCACAAACTGCAATTCGCATTGCAGAGTCGATCATGGTGTAGCTCAAGCCAAGAGCATCTCTCTACTTAATATCAAAGGGATGGTCATTTGGCTATTATCTATGAACAAAGTGAGAAATTCATTCCATACATATCTGAAGTTTCCATCCTGCCATAAGATAACCCGCAACAAGTCCATCTCAAGTCATTCATATATGCATGTATTCATGATGTTTTGCCGTCCAGGGATGGAGTGAAACTCCATAGACACGACGCATTCAGAGCAAACCTATATACGCTTAACCTAGAGTCTTTGCCAATTTAGCTGCTTGAGAGGATAAGTAACCTCAAGCAAAAAAGTGAAAAAAGGAGCATCTTATAATGAAGATCAAAGGCTTCCCACTGTGAACACGCAAACTGAGTTCAAGAAGTGCTCTTTCTTTCAGCGACCATAGACAGAAGCCTCGATACACCTTGTGTCCAGATCTCGTATTCCCGTCTATTCTTGCATTCAAACTCCACAACGCCCCGCGTTGCCGTCTTGAGTCCAAAGTAGCGCCGTTGCTCGCTGCCATCAAAGATGTGCCTCCCAGGCCAAGCTGGCACATCCTCGTACACTTCCACGATGACATCTGATTTTCCAGCCAAGGGAATGGTTAATATGGCTTATGCAATGTTATACAATCTACCCTGTCCTCTAAATTGATTTTCATTCTTCTCTGGATCTAATAGAATTGAGAATTGAGATCAGGAAATGCTTGAGACATCTGATGCAGGAGAGACATACTCTTGTTCTTTTTGGTTAGGGTTCCAGCAACATGTTTGCTCTTCGTCTTCAGGATAACCTGAAAAAGGCGTTAAACTCAGATGAAGATACAATCTGATGACGAAACTGGAGAAATCCTGTATCGGCGAAAACTCTTGGACATTGGTCATAATTTCCTCCAATTAGTTCAAGAATCTAATCCTTTAGAAAATCCTGATTTACTAATAGTCAACTATATTATGTAAGCTGTCCGGCATTGGATCAACTGTAGCACCGTCTATAGACAGTTCCATTGAACAATGACAAAACCATAACTAGATCCTGGGATCGGTAGATTTAATTCGTGTTTGTAGCTCTTTACTTGTCCTAGAATCAAGGTGCTAATCATGATAAAACAAGACTAGGGGCTTCTCACAATTACAGTACATAAGGTAAAACACACTCGAAAAGAGCAACACAAACCTGGCCGGTCTGGTTGATATAGACAGACACTACTTTCCAGTGAAGATCACCTGCGCCGCAAAGATTCAATCAATATGCTAATGATTCCCCAGTATCATCTTCACCGGATTTCCAGATTCAAAAAGTACCTTTACGGGTGCGCTTCAGAAGCTCGGTTCCCTTGGCAAGAAATTCCTGGATGCAGACACCGAGAAAGTTATCTCCAGCCACAACAAGTTCGCCACTATTGCCGAAGCTAGGATGATTGGTGCCTCTATTAGCTTTACCGCTGCATCCGATTCCGACACCCTTTTCCACGGGCAACACCGCTGCAATATTCCACACCTCCTTCGTCGCTCTAGCCTTAAGGGTCACCGCTCCACGTAAAGCTACTCGGCAAGGACAAAAGCCCCATACGGCGTAAGCACTTGTATAAACTTGAGAGTAAAATAGCTTCTATTGAAAAGAATTATTGAGCATCAGTAATCTCAATTGTTGATTATTTTTCGTACGGAACGTGTTTCTTTTGCACGTCATCTTGCATTCATTGTCCTAACCAATCCTAATGACTCCATGATTCGTACATGATCAAGCTTAAATTGGTTCTCGTGTATATGATCTGAGAACTACCCAAGTGGAGCGTCCTTCGGATTTGTGACGATGCAGTTAATTGCATTGGTGTAACTTTAACATGACGAAGCTGTTTTAAGTTCATGATCTTCAGAAAGAGTCAGCAGTACCTGTTGCTGCAGCAGCGGTTAAAGTCGTGATATCGTCGTGCGAACGGACATTGACGGCGGAGCTCACAACAGAAGCCAGATGGTCGCGCTCGGCTCCCATGGCCTCGGCAGCCTCCACGCACTGTGCCGCCACCAGTGTCGCTGCCGATGCCACCGCCATGTCGGTCTTCGCTGTTTCTTCATTCTTTCTTGAAGAAGAGGAGGCTGCTGTAGCGGCTGCGATCGCCGCTACTGCCGACGCCACCGAGGCAACAGAGACGGCAGCGTGCAGCTGCGCATTTTGGACTCGGGCTTCCTCTTTCTTCTTCTCTCTCCTGTCCTTCAACCACCTCCCAACCGTTCTCCCCCCGCCCGGAGTAGTGACACTGGTGGCAGCGACGGAACGGCTGCCTGTGAATAATGGTTGCAGAGTGTTGTGGGTGCGGAAGAACTGCCATCGTTATAGACGGTAATCAATTAAGAAAAGCACTGACTCGGTATTAGAAACACCAATTACTGCATTTATCCGGGAAAACTTTGACAAGTGATTTTGATTCTTAGAAAACATGTCAGTGTCTAGGAATATAGTTCTTGTTTTCTGGCTCGTGAACAAATGAATGACGAGAAATGCGTTCAGAGTTACTGTACCAGTAGCAGCATGGTTATGTCTGTTCAGAACACTTCGGCTCAAGATTTACTGAAACATCAGATAGCTTATAGAATTCCTTTCCCTCTTTTCCATGTCACACTTAAATGGTATTTGAGCTCGTTTCCGCGTATCACACGGAAAGTAAACATCTCTAATCAGATTGAAGCCGGGTCATCCGCGCTGGGTGCAAACGATTCATGATGAATTACATGCCTTCTTGCGAGGAGTTGTGTTCTTGGACAATAGACTCTGAGATTTTGGGGGACATCGCGCTTTTATTACCATGCAAAGTCTCGGTCATCTTACCAACTCGACTAACCCTTTTTTTTATTTTCATGAACTTTATAGAGATTGACTTATTTGGTCTAGCGAAGGTGGCAAACCGCAAACCTTATTTCTGAGCAAAAAATTCAAAGAGCGACGTTCGTGCTTTTTTCATTTTTAGTAACTAATTACAGCACTACCAGTACAGAAAGTAAATCCCATGTATAAAACCCTTTTATAAAGGGAAACTATCCGGTGGATCTATTCCATGAAAATTATTAATCTTGTGAGATCTATATAAGAGGCCCACGTGAGACCCACAAAATCAACGGTTGTGATTCATCCTTTACATTCCCAATTCAAGAGTAAGATTATACCGCTCGGGTACCTAATCTAATTTAAGCGGCGAATAATCTAATTACAAACTCTTAGCAGATGATCTACTATATAAAAAAAAAAAAAGAAGAGAACTTCTCACAAAAAAAAAAATCTCCGCAATTAAATGCAGTGGAAAAAACAAATGAAAAAACTGTGTTGACGGGAGAGGGAGCAAGAGAGAGAGAGACCTTAACGATGTCGTCAAAGTCATCAGGAGGAGAAACGGGAGGGCTGTCCTCCGCCAAGGAACCGCTGCCGCCGTTCAGCGGGCCACTGCTATGAGAAAGCCTCCCGGACGTCAACGGCGACACCTCCTGCAAATTTCCATACCCACTTGAAAACCAAAGCTATTTGATCATGATGCAGCTTTCTTAGACAAGCGTGCAGAACCGAAACTCTTCAGCTCTGAGCTCGAATGCAACAGTACATATAGTAGATGAATCTTTCATCACTTAACTGAAAAAGACCGTAAACATATGGAATCTAAAGCTCATTATCTGCCACGCAACCTACGCACGTAGTCAAGTCAAACATATAATGGAGACAGGAACGACCGACACAACCTGAATAATAGCCAGAACAATTAATACAAGAGGCAATGTCTGAACTCGACCCAATGGCGTGTGCCTTGATGCGGTGTCAGACAAACCGTTTTCCAAAAAAATTTAAGCTAACACGACCAGATTGGCTATAATCTATCTGTAGTAACTATTCTTACGTGCTTGTTATCACATTCCATCCAAGCTGCGACTTTTTTTCTTCTGTGAAGTTCTCTAGTAAAAGACAATCACATAAATGTTGCAATAGATCAAAAGTAGCTAACTAGAATGCAGTGTTTAGCATCCCAGTACTCACCGACTGCGACATTATGCGTTCGAGAACGAGCTGCGAAGTGGCGGTGGAGTTGAACGAGAAGCGATGATTTGAAGGGAGAGAGCTCGCCAAGTCCTCGATGACGGGCTCTTCGTCGATCATTAGCTCTTCTTTGATCGTCGGAGTCGCGCACGAGGAGACGTTGACAGACTTGCAAGAAGTCAAGGAAGTAGTGGCGACGGAGGTAGGAGGAGGAGGAGGAGAAGAAGAACGGTGATGGTGACGAGCGAGCGCCTTGCACACCTCGAGCGCCGACACGCTCCACGTCCTCGACAGGAACTCCATCGGCTCCTTTGGGCTCTCCAATATCTGCGATCCGCCCGCGTTCGCGAGCTCCAGCTGCCGGCGGGTGTGGCGGTGGAAGGCGGGGGGGTCCATGGAGTTGTGTGTTGTGAGCACTCTCGGGGAGGGTGGTTGGCGTTTCAAAGCAAGGAAATATATAGAGAGAGGGAGACTAATTCACTGGGGCATGGGTTTGGACCCTCATTCTTATTTATGGACTCACATCACACGTACCATGTTCACGTGAATTAGACTCGCGCAATAATATTGCCCATTCAAGTGATGGATTTTTATAGGATCTACTTGTCGGACCACGTGATCGACGGTGGAGATGAATTTAGTTTTATACGATCGGTATAGACCGTACAGTACTTTTTCTTTACTTATCGAGTTTTCTCTTATGATGATTGGATGCTAGGAGCTTATTTATAGAAGGGAAAATGCTGTTGAAAATCTTCAATTATGTCCACAGTTACACCAATATTCCAAATATTTTTTTTGGTAAAGTCATGTAATATTCCAAATTTTTTGTTGTGTCACTAAAACTCCTAAACTTGTACCAATGTGACAAAAATACCCACTATCTCACACAAAAAGCTTTGAACTTTGGCTATTTTGATACCAATATCCTAAACTTTTCTTTCGTTTTACCAATATTCTGAACTTTTGTGTCACTGTGGGTATAATTTGGGGATTTTTATGATACAACAAAACAAAAAGTTTGAAACATTGGTATCACCGTAGGCATAGTTTAAAATTTTTAGTTATACAAAAGAAAAGTTTAGGTATTTTTGTCACAGTCGGCATAATTTAAGATTCTAATGATATCGCTCATTTATAAAATTCATTTGTAGGGATGACTCGAAAAAGATCAATTTATAATTAGTGCATCATGTTTGGTTAAAAAAATAGTATGTTATGTTCATATACATAAACACTTGTCCGAAATCGACTTGCAAGTTATCTATCCCCTAATATTTTCAATGCGATAACTTTAGTTTTGCGAATTTGACTTCTCATGACCTGAATCACAACTCAACACCTTGTTACAACATATCAAACTAACCCATCATATGAAAAAATGGCTTGTGATCCATCAAGTCCTAAAAAGAGCCTTCTAAGGAATTACTTAAAGCGGTGTCGATTTGGGTGAGTATTTACAAATGAATTACTCAATATTCATCAACAAGGTCTTTTCTCAATCAACGTGGGATTTGGGATGTTTGGATAGGCACATGAAATTGTTAAAAGTAATTAATCACATTGGGAGTGCAATATTTTGTCCCATTCCACGATGTATTGTCCATTTTTTTGCCATTTCCTATGGCCCTTGGAAGCGGTTGGTCAAAGGAGGAGGAAAGAAAGTGGATCAAGGCAGCGGTGGAGAGGAGAGGAAGCATGCGGTGGAATTGTGCTTCTCAATCCTGAGAGCTGTGCCTGGCAGAGTCGCCAGTGCTGCCGCTAAAGCCCCCCATCTTGATCTTGTTTTAAGAAAGATAACAAAAGGGACTCAAGGATTATGCTTTTTCCATACAGATGCATCAAAAGATCGACAAGTTTAGTTGCTTTTTGGCCTTTCACGAAAGAATAAAATTCTCTCTTTTCAGACAATATCCTTCATAAAAATGAGGGTCTTCGTGCTTTTGTGGTAAGCTTTGCTGGCATAAGTTCACCTATAGCTGCGGAACACGATCCCGTGAAAAACCCCATCGTCCCAGGAGAAGATGCTGCAGAACCGGACAGGAATTTTCAGGCTCTTTTGAGTTTGACCCGATGCTGACTGAGGAGAGTGATTTGAATATGCTCCCAACAAACACCAACGACGAAATCGCACGTCGTTGGCTGGAGAGTCCTGGCGTTGTCGCAAGACCCGACATGTCTTGAGGTCGGGACAGGATGCAACAGTCTCCGGTCTCCATGCGTACGTGATGGATCCATTTAAGTACGCATATTCATGCTGTGTAGAACGAGCACCGTGGAAAATGAATATTCAATGATTCAGTTCAAGACCTCGAATGAGCATGGAGAATCTTAATGATCATTGGGTTAAAAGCTTTGGCTTTGCTTTTCTCTTTAAAGGCATGTGCACGAATATGTCAATGACACGAGAGATCCCATGTCACATAAGTGATGAGAGACAAAACAGTTAATATATTTTAGTTGGCTTCTATTTTAACAATGTTAAGATGATAAATGTAAATTCAATTGAATATGTTAATGCGCTCTAATTGGATTTTGTGTGCATTGGAATTATGACAAACCATACAGGCTATGACGTGTTATGATCAGGAAGCGGACCGTAGAAGAGAATGTTCTTGCCTAGACCATGGGTCATCCTGGATAGGCAAAATGAATCTTTATCACATCAATCTTGCACGGGGCTCATATTATTCAAAAATCCAGGTTCATACTAAGTTTTTCTACCACTGTAGGGCCCTCTCTTTTTGGGTGTATCTATGGTGCCACGACATCTTCATGTCATAGACCGTGGTAAGTCAGTCAATTACACTACTATTTCAATATAGAAGATCGTAAAAATTGTTTTATGAAAAGAATTGTGAATTATGGTAGGTAAAAATTTATTTACAATAAAATTGATAAAAGAATCGCAATAATCGCATTTTATTGCACTTTACATTGAATTACGAGAAGAATAAATTAATTTATGATCACTTACGAGAAGAGGGCAAATTATTACATGAACTCGATTCACCATATCGTGTGAGGACCCGATGGACCCTTCACGTAGGTCTGGTCGCGATCCCATTTGAGCCCGGGCCAAGGTTTTCTCCGACAAGAGGGACGACGGTGCCCGGGACGATGGTCGCCATAGATGGACCATTCCTTTTCTTCCTCAGCTCGTTTGAACAGCTGTTGTGGGCACAAAAGCTGCGAGCTCGGAGAGGCGGTCTGGGGGTTCTTTTGTTTGGTATCGGAGTGCGCGTGCTTTTGAATCACGTCACCTCCGCTTTCCTTTCTCTCCCCGCCCCCCCGTGCCCCCCCCCCCCCCCCCCCCTCCCCTTCCCCACCTCGAGAACATCATCTTCGACACTCATGGCCGATGATACATATGCTGTCAGCTTTCGCTATTTAAAAATCTCTGCCCTCGCCCTTCTACTTCATCATCGCTTTAACAAAAGGAGCCCTACGCATACGTAATATACCATAGCTCTCTCTTTATTCCATCTGTTTCAGCTTCTTTTGCTCTTTGTTCTTCTCCTCTCGTTCGTTCGTACCCTTTTGTCTATCTGCCTTTGCAGTTCTGCGCTTGTGTCTGGCTGGCTGGGCATCTTTTTTTCTCAGCAGGGTTTTGGTCTTTTGTCCCTCTTATCTCTTCTCTGTCGCCGCTCATTTTCTTTTCTGCCTTCTGTATCATTAGTCCTTGTTAGTATCCTCTTAAATGCCTGCTTGTTTATATTCTTCTTGGGAACATTGTATATTGATACAGATGATGCTTAAGAGTTCTTAGATCGTCGAGGCATTTAAAATATGTAATTCTGGTGACCATCAAACTCAGCTTCGAGGTCGCGTGCTATAATTCGCCTCTCCTTTCTGAGTTTGTTTGGTCTGGTCATTTGACCATCCCAGATTCTTTCTTGTCGAAGATACGCATGAATAGCACAAGTTATAAACCTGGGTAAGCTTGAATATAAACCAAATGAGATGTTCTAGCTTCGTGAGTGACATACTCTCTCCTCTCTCACGGTGTCATATTTCAAAGCTATTAACTTTTCAGTTTCAGTTTTTTTTAAAAGAGTTTCACATGGAATCTTATTCATTTTGCTGAACAACATGCACCGGGGAAAAGTGTCAAAAAAGTTATAAACTTTTTGCATTAGTACCAATTTAGTCCTAAACTTTTTTTTGGTGCCAATTCAGTCCTAAACCTTTTGCATTGGTGCTAATTTAGTCCTAAACCCTTTTTTGGTGTTAATTAAGTCCTAAACCTTTTAAATTAGTGTCAATTTAGTCCTAAACCTTTTATTTTTTTACCAATTTAGTCTTTCTGATCAATTTTGATGGGAATTTGCCGACGTGGATGCCTGCCGGCCGGCGACTTATCACTAGCGCTGACGTGAACAACTTAAATAATATTTTAATATTTTTTTGAATTTTATTTTTTTTCCTTTTTTTTCCATTTTTTTTTGGGTCTCTCCTTCCTCTGGTCGGTGAGCTCGACCTCGCCGGCCACTGGCGAGGGCAGCCTCACCCAACGAGGCTTGAGCCCTTGCCGCTGCCTCCAGCAAGGGCTCGAGCCTCGCCATGGTCGGGGGAGGCCCGACCTCGCCGGCCTTTGACCGATCGTCGAACCGGCGACCGGCTAGAGGAAGGAGAAACAAAAAAAAAAAGTGGAAACAAAAGAAAAAAAAGAAAAAAATAAAAATTCAAAAAAATATTATTTAAGTTGTCCACGTTAGCGCTACGTCAGCGCCAGTGACCGGTCGCCGGCCGGCAGACGTCCACATCAGCAAATTCCGATTAAAATTGGCCGGAAGAACTAAATTGGCACAAAAATAAAAGCTTTAGAACTGAATTGGCACTAATTTAAAAGGTTTAGGACTTAATTTGCACAAAAAAAAGGTTTAGGACTGAATTGGCATAAATGCAAAAGGTTTAGGACTGAATTGGCTCCAAAAAAGGTTTAGGACTAAATTGGCATTAATGCAAAAGATTTAGGACTTTTTTGGCACTTTTCCCCCATGCACTGGTTGATAATAGAAGTGATCATATAGCGGGCCTAGGTTGGACGAGGACATAAAGTTGGGCCTAACTTATTGTCCAAGCTCGTCCATCTAAATATAAATCTTTAAGTCTACCCGGACTTATATGAATTGCCGTGTCAAAGACCGGTTAGTTTAGCTGATCAAAGACTTGGGATTGAAATGCCATCTCTTCTTCAGCGATTAAGAAATCAAATATGCTTGTAGTAGTTCTCGTGAACCAGATGCCACTCTAAGGTGCTTTTATCTAGCTAGTTATTCACTGGTGCAGCTTCAACAGGCTCGCCAATCTGGGGCTTAAGCCTAGGCCGAGTATGGACTAAGGGCTTGTGAATAATGACCAAGGCCCATACGAAACATTCTTTACTTAGGGTGCACTGAACATTCTTATTCTAACGTTTAAGAGGTCCCCAATGGGAAGCCTTTGATCTTCATTATCGGATAGTCTCCTATTTTCACTTTTCTGCTAGAGGTCTACTTATCCTCTCAAGCAGCTAAATTGACAAGACTCTAGGTTAAGCATATATAGGTTTGCTCCGAATGCGTCGTGACTACAGATCTTCACTACATCCCTGGACGGCGAAACATCATGCAAACATACATATGTGAATGCCTTGAGATGGACTTGTTGTGGGTTATCATATGGAAGGATGGAAACATCAGATATGTATATGGAATGAATTTCTCACTTTGTCCATAGATAATAGCCAAATGACCATCCCCTTGACATTAAGTAAAGTAGAGAGATACTCTCAGCTTCAATTACAGTATGATCAGACTCAGCAACGGAAGGCCAATCGATACAAATTGTGGTTCGCGAAATAGTGAAACCAAGAAGCAGACAGTCTCCGTGCACACCGTCGTGTCCGAGATAGAGGAGACCGACTCAACAATTCATGACTGTACTCGGATTCTGCCGAGGATCGAGATTGCTCTCACTTATGCTGGGACACAACTGGTTAAACATCTCCCTTGCCGGATGGACATAATTCATTTGGCAAGGGAGGACATCTCCGTCTCCTAATTGCGCACAAATTCGAAGATAACACGGTTGACGTTCTATCCGTCCCATCTTAAAAAGCGAGACTTCAAAATTACCACAAGTCGAAAGAAGGAACTCCAAGCATAGCCTACTACATTAACAAGATACCGCCATCGTAATGACCATCAATCGTTCCTTGTTTTCAAATGTGGAGGTCATGGACTCGTGCCAAGTGAACTTGGCTTTGCATGTTCATACGGGGAAACAGTCAACATGACTCTTCCTCTCCGAGCATGTAGAGGAGGTCGCCCAACAGTGAGTGGTTACATGTGTGTCGCTGGAAATGTTCCCGCTGCGAAATATAATTCACCGAAAGTCATTTGTCGATTTTTTATTGAAAGGGGACTGGGTTCTGGATCTAATTCCAGACGGGAGTTATCCAAGCGTGAACAAAGAGTTTAATTGTCCGGATTAACAACTCAAATTTCGTACAATGATGAAGTTCGACTTATATTCATAAACAAATTAGAGGAATCTGTCCAATGACTGGCGGCGTCTGGAGTTCATCGATGTGATATTACAAAGCTTATGACTTAGAAAGTCAACAGCTATAGCTATGGAAAGATAAAATGCGATACTGAAAAGTAAAGATAAAAAGACAGCATTTTGGTTTGTATGCATGGGGGGTATTCTTCTGGCAGCCAGGTACTATTTATAATGCGAGCTTGGTAACCGCCTTTGATATCGCGTTCAATGGTCACCGTTGATCTCATCTTTACTAGCCATGTAATAACACTTGTCCGTCAACTTCCATTGATTTTATCATTTGTCCAGAGCGATAACCATCATAAAGTTCATCCCGTCTGACACCTGTCTTCCTTGAAGCAGCAACCGTCATCGAGCTTGTATTGTCTTGACACATGTCCTTCTCGAAGCAGTAACAACCATTGAACTTGTATTATCTTAACACCTATCCTCCTCGAGGTAATAACCATCATCGAGCTCGTATTGTCTTGACACCTGTCATTTCGAGGATGATAACTGTCGTCGAGTTCTTCTTGGCTTGACACCTATCTTTCCCTAGATGGTAGCCATCATCGAGTTCCTTCTAGCTTGACACCTGTCCTCCCAAAGCAAAAACTGTCGTCAAGCTTTTCCTGGCTTGACATTTGTCCTCCCGAAGCAGGAGCTGTCATCAAACTCTTCCTGACTTGACACAGGAACCGTCATCGAACTCTTCCTGGCCCGACATCTATCCTCCCAAAGCAAGAACCATCGTTGTGGTTGACACCTGTCCTTTTCCTTGTCGACTTCCTCGATGACAATTTTCGTCGACAACTTTGGCGCTCGCTCTCAAGCTCTCTTAATTTCAAATTTCCTGCCGGTATCTCCCAATCATCTCGTACAGGCTATGCCATCCCTTGACTGTCTATTATTTTATTTATTTCGGTTGTTGACAACCTAATCAATTATTGGTGTCTTAACGACATGAAATTACCCCGCACCCTGTTCCTCCCTGTGCTAGTTGGTGGACAAGGAAAGGGCATTGCAAACGGCCTTCCAACTGAACTACATTAACACTGTCGTTTTTGCCAGCCTATCCGGTGCTGACTTTCACGCATTCTGATCAATTCTCAACTATAAAATATCATGGGAGAGGGATGTCGTTATACCTTGGCGATGCTGATGTCGATCGATGAAATGGCGATCAGTCGTCATATCCGCGTGCTTCTCTTTTCTGGGAGGGGATGGGGTTGACCTATACGGCTAGCTTGGCATTAATTGTCATTGTGCCAAATATTTACCTGCAAGTCGATTGGAGATGTTAATGGCGCGTTTTGGGTTGGTCTAGAGGAACTTTCAGCGCAAACTGAACAGACTGGTGCAAAAAAATCCTAAACCCGAATTGAATCAATAAGATCACAATACAAACCGACCCGATAACTTGGTTTCGAGTCGACGTGCGAATAAGAAGATTAACAGTTAGCTTAGGCGCTATACACTAATCATGAAAGGAAAGGAGTATAATCGTGATTAGAACAAATTAAATATCCATAAGATGAAAGATATCAAATTTAACTAGCTCAAGTTGAGAGAGCATGACAACTGTTTATGGTGAATGTTCCAGATTCAATATCTATCAACAACAGACTTTTAATCCGATTGTGAGAATTCTTCTTAAAAAAAGACTTCCACGGCTATATGCTAAACTATGAAATTCATTAGTCAATAAGACAACAAGTTTACTAATTACATTTCTCGATTTGGTTTGATTTTATCAATTTCAAACATAAACACTAAAACCAAAGCAGTGGGGCGATAAATAATTTTTGCAAACCGAAGCATAACCGATCTTGTTGGTTCATTTCTCAGATGAGGTTTTTGAACATAACTTAGATAGGTAAGAGGTGTAAGTGTGCCACGAGGTGTGAATCGATCTCGTACTCAACAAAACAACTTTCACTTTCCATAACCAAAATAGTTCGGTTTTTCAGTTTTTGCCTTCCATGGACAATTCTAATTAAAGTCAACTATTATAGTGGAAAATTATCAAAAAAGTCTTAAATTGATTGTACGGTGGCCAATTCAGTTGCAAAGTTTTCAATTTTATCAATTAAGTGCTAAACCTTTTGACGATTTGCCAATAGAGCATTTCAGTCAATTTTCGCTGGAAATTGCAAGCGGGGATGCCGGCCATCCTATGTGATACGGACAGAGCTGAGATGAACAGTTTTTGTAATTTAAAAAAAGAATTTCTGAATTTTTTTTAAAAATAAGTCATGTCATCTTGAGGACATTAGAAACTTCAAGCAAGTTGGAGAATTGTACTGCATGTGGTGTCTCTCTCCAGACAATGAAATTTATATTTGAAAATGGAGAAAACTTCGGTGGCCAAGCTAGCGAGAAGCTTCACAAATAGTAGTAAACGCTCTGGCAAAGCAAGCGTATAATATCCCAATTCGCAGTAGCTTTCACACTTCACCTCTTTTACCAGGTCAACAGCTTATGGAAGAAAAGCTTCCCCATCGCACTTCTCCATCACTGAAGCTATAAAAAGGCCTCGGAACCTATCTTCTGCCCTCACAATTTGATCAGCGTTTGCCCCTTTCATTCTCCTTTCCTTTCTGTTCCGAGTTTTTCTCGTAGCAATGTTGGATCTCACCATGGAGCTGGTAGCTCAGGCGGCATCCAACTCTCTCGTCGTCTTCTGTTTCTGCAATCTACTCATAGTCATCATCCTCATGTCCCCAAAACCCAGCTTGGATTTCGACGAGAGAAGCGAGCTACATCTTACAGTTGTCACCCACGACGGTGTGTTAGATGAGCAGAGAATAGACATTGAGCAGCCACCTGAGGATGAGGAGACGTGGCCGGAGTTTATGCAGTTGTGCGTGTGTGAAAACTTAGAAAAGGAAGGCGGGAGCCACAACGGCAAGGGAGAAGATGATAACGAAGATGACGGCGAAAGTAACAATGACGACGACGATGAATTGAGAAGAAGGATTGAGGCTTTTATTGACAAGGTAAATAGGGAATGGAAGGAAGAGAAATTGAGAACACAGTCCATGTGAGCAAGTGGATTTTTGTTGAGCCCTTTTTGTACTAAATTAAAGAAACTCAGTTGGGATTGATTCCCAATCTCTGTAGCATGATAGTAATGACTAATGAGGCTACTTTGTGTATTAGCCACCCAAAGAAACTAGCGAAATAAATTGGTATCCCTCAAAACAAGAAAGTTTCTCCAGGGTCAACTCTCTGTCGATGGGAAGTGAGCTAATTTTGATGCAAGTAACTAATGAACAAACCAGCTGATAAGCTGCAAAAAATTCACAAGAATTTAGCGCTTGCAGAAGAAATCAACAATGGAAGCATCTATGACTGTATTTTTATCCAACTAATTCTCAACGCATAACTAACTCTCCGAACCGATCAAGAGCCAACCAACCAAACATCATCTATGACAGTATTTTTAGCCAATTTCAGTTTTCCAGTTAGAGTGCTTGAATGGGAGAATGTCGGTATAAAGCACTGTATCAATCAAGAAGGGGTGACTTAAAATGAGGAGGTCAAAAGAATTCATGCGCACATAAAAGGGAGAAATATGTAAACTTCTCTAGATCAGAATACCTATACAAGTTAAAAACTTGAACTTAATCAGTTCATAAGACTTGTAGGGTATTTCATGAGCCTTCAAACAGCCGAGTCTCCACGCTCATGTTCCTAGATTATAATAAAAAATGACATGATAAAAAATTATTCATTTACCCAACTAACTATGTTTTACCACATGTACTAGTCCCACGCGAAACCCTGCTTAACTTTTGCCTCGCATAGAAGTCAACACATAGAACTCAAAATAGAGTCCAACGGAGAGTGGTTCCACGAAATTACTCCGTACTTTGTTCCTCCGTGCGTTCGTTGGTGGACAAACGAACTACCTTAACATTGTCGTTTCTGCCAGCCAATCTGGTGACTTCGGCTCGTTCTTGATTAATTCTTGATTGGACCACATCGGGGGAAGCTATGTCAATGTACCTTGGCGATGCTGATGTCGATCGATGACGTAGCAATGGTCGTCATATCCGTGTGCATCTCTTTTCTTAGAGTTGACGTTAGACGGCTGACCTGGTACTTTCATATTGCCAAATATTACCAACAAGTCGATTGGAGATGCTAATGGTTGATTTACTTTGGTCTAGAGGTACTTGCAGCCCCAACCGAACAAACCGGTGTGGCAGAATATGTGACTCAAAGTTATACCGGTTCAATAAGATCTCAATTAAGACCGAACCAATAACAATTTAGTTTGATTTCGCGCCGTTAGAATCAAGCCGACCCGCAAATAAGAAATTTAATACTTACTTAGGCTATAGAACTTCTACGTAAAATGGAAACTATTAAGCAAACGATATTCCATAAAAGCATTAAAATGAAGGAGTTTAATCACGAAAAATTCATCTTAAGTATTGACACTTATTCCAACTAGCTAAAGTTATGAACATGGAACAGCACGACAACTTTTTGTAGTGATTATTCAAGATTCAACATATCTATTGATAACTCACTTTTATACCTATAGTCGAAAGTAGGGGTGTGCCAAAAAACCGGAAAACGCTCGGACTGCCTGGACCACCCGAGACCGCCCGGAACTAGACCAAAGTCAATGGTTCTTAAGGGAACCGATCTGATTCCCGATTCCAATTTTTCAAAACCAGTAGATACTGATCCGATTACCGGTTCTAAATGTGGAACCGCACATCCGCTCACCTAAATCGGATCGGTAATATAATAATAATATATAATATAATATAATATAATATATATTTATTAATTTTAAAAAAAATATTAAATCTTTAAATTAAATCTAACTTACTTGACGCTCATAGCCTCACACTGAGCTGAGAAACACATTTTTTCGCTTTTGCCTCACGTTCACGCTCACTCTCACTCTCACTCTCTCTCTCTTCTTGATCGATACTCACCTTATCGTCTCCGATTGTCTATCTCCATCCTCGGTTGGTCCATGGATCCACTCGGGGAGCCAGATCGAACCAGCGGTCCGATTCCCAGGTGGATACATAGAATCAACGGGCTATTTTCGGTTCCAATTTTGCGGAACCTGTCCTTAGTGGTTGGCTCCCAGTTCTAGGATGAGAATCCATCCGGACCATACTCACCACTAGTGGTTAGACTGGAATCAATAAGATAAAAGCTTTATAAATTATGTATATTGACTTGGTTTGGCTTTATCAGTTTGAAACATATAACATTGAAACCAAACCAATGGACTGATAATTAATTCTCGCAAATCAAACCATAACCAATCTTGTCACTTCAGTTTGATCGGTTTGGGTTTTTAGTTTTTGGTTTCCATGATGTTTCTAATTGAAGACAAACTAGTGTAGTCCCATGGAAATTTCCCATGTTTTTCCTTAGTTCGTCAGTTAGCATTTAACAACCGGAATTTCTGACACAAGGTCTTTCTCCCATTGAGAGAGAGAGAGAGAGAGAGAGGGTAGTTATGTCATCTTGATGACATTAGAAGCTACGAGGTAGTTACTAGTTGGAGAGTTGCCTTGCATGTTGGATCTCTCTCCAGACAATGAACTTTATATTTGAAAATGGAGAGAACTTCGACGGCCAAGCTAGCAAGAAGCTTCATAAATATTCGTAAACGCTCTAACAAAGCAAGCGTATAATATCCCAATTCGCAGTAGCTTTCACACTACACCTCTTTTATCAGATCAACAGCTTATGCTAGAAAAGCTTCCTCATCACGCTTCTCCATTACAGAAGCTATAAAAAGGCCCTGGCACACATCTTCTGCCCTCACATCTGATCAGCGTTTTTCCCTTTTTCTCTCCTTTCGTTTCTGTTCCGCGTTTTTCTTGTGGCGATGTGGGATCTCACCGCGGAGTTGGTAGCTCAGGCCGCGTCCAACTCTCTAGTTGTCTTCTGTTTCTGCAATCTACTCATGATCATCATCCTCATGTCCCCAAAACCTAGCTCAAATCTCGATGAGAGGAGCCAGTTTCATCTTACAATTGTCGCCCACAACAGTGTGATGGGTGAGCACAGAATAGACATTGAGCAGCCACCCGAAGATGAGGAGACGTGGCCGGAGATTATGGAGTTATGTGTCTATGAAAACTTAGAAAAGGAAGGCGGGCGCTACCATAGTGAGAGTGAAGATGGACGATGAATTCAGAAGAAGAATTGAAGCTCTTATTGACAAGGTAAATAGGGAATGGAAGGCAGAGAGAACATGTGAGCAAGTGGATTTTTGAGAGCCCTTTCTGTACTAAGTTAAAGAAACTCAATTGGGATTGTTCCCAGTCTCTGTAGCATGATATTAATGACTAGCAAGGCTACGTTGTGTATTAATCACCCAATTAAACTAGTGAAAAAATTAGTACCGTTCAAAACAAAGAAAGTTTCTCCAGAGTCAATTCTCTCTATCTATGGCAAGTGATGCTAATCTTGATGCAAGTAACTAATGAACAAACCAGATGATACGCTACAAAAAATTCGCAAGGATTGAGCGTTTGCAGAACAAATCGACAATGGAAGCAGTAGTGTCCTGAACACATAACTAACTCTTTGAACCTATCAAAAGCATGCTTTGACCGTGTTTTTAGCCAATCTTCAGTTTTCCAGTTACAGTGCTTGAAAGGGAGAATGTCAGTATGAAGCATTGCATCAATCAAGAAGGGGTAACATAAAATGAGGAGGTCAAATAATCCACACGCATAGTGAAGGGAGAAAACCAAAAAACTTCTCCTGATCAAGACATCTACACAACAAGTCAAAAGCTTAAATTTTACCGTGGTTCACAAAACTTGCACGGTGTCCCACGGGCCTTCAAACGGCCGTGTCTCCACACTTGTGCCCCTAGATTATAATAAAAAATGATATGATCAAAAGTTCTTCATTTAACCAACTAACTATGTTTTACCACATGTACTATTCAATCCGAAACCCTGCTTAACTTTTGCCTCGTATAGAAGTCAACACGTAGAACTCAAAATGGAGTCAACAAAGAGTGGTTGCATGAAACTACCCAGTACTCGCTCCCTCCATGTGTTAGTTGGTAGACAAGCGAAGGGCATGGGAGAGTGCCTCCCAACCGAACTACATTACCAGTGTTGTTTTTGCATAACCACGTGCTTCTCTCTTATCGGAGGTGATAGAGTCAACTTAGACGGCTAACTGTGTATCTTTATTTTTGCCACATATCTACCTACAAGTCGATTAGAGAGGTTAATGGCAAGATTTGATTTGGTCTAGAGGTCGTTTCAGCCCGAACCGAACCAATCGTTGAGAAAAAACCTCAAACATAAACCGTAAAAGTTATGTGATCTGATGAATATTAGAAGCTGCGAGGTCGTCGGAGATTGCACTGCATGTGGGGCTCTCTCCAGACAATGTACTTTATACTAGAGAATTGATGGCCAAGCTAGCAAGAAGCTTCACAAATATTAGCAAACGCCCTAACAAAATAAGCATATTATATCCCAATTCTCAGTAGCTTTCACACTACACCTCTATACCAGGTCAACAGCTCATGCTAAAAAAGCTTCCCCGTCACGCTTCTCCATCACAAATATAAGTTCTCTAACAAAACAAGCCAATAATATCTCAAGTCTCAGTAGCTTTCACACAACATCTCTTTTATCAGGTCAACAGTTTACGCTAAAAAAAGCTTCCCCATCACACTTCTATATCACAGAAGCTATAAAAGGGCCTCGCAACATATCTTCTGCTATAACAAATCAAGCATTCTTCCCTTTTTTCTCGTTCCTTTCAGTGCCAAATTTTCCTCGGAGCAATGTTGGATCTCACCGCAGAATTAGTAGCTCAGGCAGCATCCAACTCTCTCGTCGTCTTCTGTTTCTGCAATTTACTCATAGTCATCATCCTCATGGCCCCAAAACCAAGCTCGAATTTCGAAGATAGCAGCGAGTTTCATCTTCCAATTCTCACCCACAACAGTGTGATTAATAAGCAGAGGATAGACATTGAGCAGCCACCCAAAACTGAGGAGACATCGCCAGAGGTTATGGAGTTATGCGTCCGTGAGAACTTGGAAAAGGTAGGCAGGAGCTACAACAATGAGCGTGAAGATGATAACGAAGATGATGGGGAAAGTAATAATGACAACAATGATGCATTGAGAAGAAGAATTGAGGCTTTCATTGACAAGGTAAAGGGGGAATGGAAAGCAGAGAAACTGAGAACACACTATCTATGTGAACAAGTGGATTTGTGAGCCCTTTTTGTACTAAGTTAAAGAAACTCAACTGGGATTCGGTTCCCAATCGTTGTAGTAACTATGATATGAATGACTAATGAGGTACGTCAAGTATCAGTCACCCAGAAAAACTAGCGAAGAAATTAGTATCGCTTCAAAACGAGAAAGTTTCTCCACAGCCAACTCTCTCTGTCTACAAGAAGTAAGGCTAATCATGATGCAAGTAACTAATAAACAAAACAGATGATAAGTTGCAAAAGATTCACAAGAACTTAGTGTTTGCAGAAGAAATCAAATGTGGAAACATTAGTGTCCTGAATGGATAATCCTCTGAAACGATCAAAAGCAAACTTTTTAAGCATCATCTCTGATGGTGTCTTTAGAAAATTTTCAGTTTTCCAGGTGTTTGAAGAGGAGAATGTCAGCATAAAGCCTTGCGTTAATCAAGAGGGGTAACATAATATGAGGAGGAAAAAAATCCCCATGCACATGAAAGAGACAAAATCTGAAAAAGCAAATGTTATGCTAAAAATATGCAGTCGATCATCATCAAAGATCCGACAAACTATTGGACTGCAAGCCACTGCCACCATAGTATTGCTTCGTAGTTTCCCGTGAAAATTCAGCAAAAGTCATCCCACCTTTCAATCGTGAGAAAAGGGGAGGCACTGTTTTCTGGATTTCATCAATCAGTTTCGTCCTGTTTTGCTCAGCGAGACAAGTATTATCGCTAGCTACTTCAGGGTATGACGGTAACTGATCCATCGGATAATCAGACAGAGAGAAAGTCTTACTCCACGCAGGCTGCAAGAACACAACAAAAGTTTCTCTGCTCACATTATCAACTTTTGGTGGTCTGGGCACACAGTGAAGGGTTGAGCGTAACTTCCCCCTGGACAAGACATCAGCCGCTTCACCCACTTGGATTATGAAACTTTCAGGAGATGTCTTCACCATAAAGACACCATTTCTTATGGGATTAAGAATTTGCAGGTATGTCAGACCATCCGGGTAAGGGAACTCTTCAACACTGGCTGGTGGAAAAGCAGGTGAAAGAAACATAGGAGCTGTTAAAACAGTGAAAATGCCATAGTCATAATGCCACTGCTGCCATAGATTGGAATTAAACCCACGAGACTTGGTTTCACCACCAATTGTCTTCTTCTGAGGAATTGGTGGCGGTTCTCTTCCATTACAGAAAGCATGTTCATCTACCTTCTTTTGTTTAGCAATTCCTCGCTTGGATCCGAGTCTTCTCCCATCTTGTTCGAGAACAAGGTTCTCTGCCCTTGAATGGTAGTGAATAAGACGCCCCTTAGCAGAGCACGATTCCACTAAGCTTTGTTCTAACTCATGGCCACCAATGGCACCATCACATATTCGCGCAAGACCAAGCCCCAATTCCATCATCAAGGAACCTAGCTTCTTAAAAACGAACCCAAGATGATCAAACTCTTTGTCCTGAAATTCCATTGTAACATCCAAGTTAAGATTGTCCATTTCTGAATCTAAACTATTTATGTTACTACTTGCTTTGCTTTGAGCAAGCTCCGCACCTTTAGCATATCTCAGTTGCATAGCAAAAGAGGAGACACTCCTATGGGGATCCTTCATGGGAACATCAGTCCCCAGTTGATGAGCCTGATAAACAAAACAAGAGAATAAGATACCTCAAACCCAAAAGGAAAGATAAACAACTACATAAGAGATAACAAATACTGAGGTTCTTATCGTGAGAAGGAATATGCACGAAAGACACAGTACACAACATTGAGGATTCAGACTTAAGATAAAGCTCAACCAAACTTCATGATAACAAATTCTATGTCATCCTTGATCTTTGAGGTTTTGGGTGTTGATTCCTGTCCTCCCGCTCACTAACACCATTCCTTCCGCTCTCCTTCCCAACTTGAATTTTTTCGTTCCACATGATTTTTCCTCATCTCTATGTTCTAGTAACCCAATCAAGATGCCAACATATCCTACAGGTCATATCCATGATCAATGGAAATACAAATCCGCACAAGTTGCACTCGCAATTCGAGTGTATTTCATACAATGTCTCCGCTTCAGCTCCTGCAGTACACCACAGAAGCAACCAAAATGCTGATAAATTGCCAACCAAATGGCGCGAGAGACGAAACAGCACAGAGTCAACTTCCAAACCCTGATAAGTCATGAGTGTATTGCGCGCACGGCATGAGATGATAGCTCACCAACAATCCAATCTCAAGTCTACAAACTACCATTTGCGGCCAAACCTTCCCAATCTCTTCATCGAATACGTATTGCGGAATCGGCACCAGATGATCACCAATCACCGCCGCCCAAGTACATATTCTTGAAAACAAAAGGAGGGCAATCATCGGCGAGAATACCTGGAGAATGCGCCTGCGACGCTCGGGATCGAGAAGCGCGAGGCGGCGAGCGAGAGGGAGGAGCTCACGGCGGAGCGCGGGAGCTTCGGGGACGTCCCGCACGCACAGCAGACCGGGGCCGGCGGGGCCGATAGCCTCCATCACGCTCCCCCGGATCGAATCGAGCCGCCGGAGCTCCGCCTCCGACGGCGGCGATGGATGACGGCGAGGCGATGACAAGAGGAGGAGATCGGAGTAAGAGAGCTCGTAGGGCTGCGTCGCCGCCGCCGTCGCCGTCGCCGCCGCCTCTGCTTTCGGTCGCTCCATCGTAGTACGTATCTCGCCGTCCTCTTCGGAGACACTGAAGTGACGGCCGGGAAGCGATTCCGGCGGAGACCGCGATGCGAACTTGGGTCTCTCGATGCCTCTGCTACTATTCATTTTCAATTTTCTTATTCTAGAAATTAATGAGTATACAATCACCCTTCAAATTTAAGGATAAAATATTAAAAGTATTGGAACTTGACGTAACTCTTAAAACTTTTAAATAAAAAAAATGCAATAAAGTAAGTTTCGTGATTTTTTTTTTATCATTTTTATTATATCGGATATATTTTACTATCTTATGAGAAAAAAATCCAAAATGCAACATAATAAAATTGAACTTTAGCCCAATATGTAATGTGATCCATGAATTTTTAATTTATTCAATATAATTTATGAAATTTAACCTAATGTCTAATATAGTTCTTGAATTTTTAATTCATTTAATATCGTTCCTGAACTTTTGATATATATTTAATTTAATCTTTAAACTGTATGAAAATGTTTAATATAATTTTTTCTAGTTTGTCCGAAAATTGAGAAACGACAACAAATCGCAACCGTGATTGGCTCACAAAGCATGAACACAAAGGTGAAGCTCAGGTCTTGCATATTGCGCGGAAAGAAACAGTAGATCTCTGCATAGACACCGATGTTCGACGATCATTCAAGCTCCAAATCACGTTTTAATGAACGGAATCGCTTCCGGGAAAATATCAACCCTTAGATGGATGAAGTTCAAGATTACCCTCTTAATACATGACCAGTAGTGGTCTAGTATGACTGAACATTCCAATCTAGGAATATCAAAAGCAATCCAAGAACACCACATTCAATTGATATAGAAATCCAAATACATCAAGATTCAAGCCCCACATCAGTAAAAACCACCCGAAGTAAGTTCCTAGCGCATTCTGTAAAAATTTCCATTTCTCCAGATGCCATACATACCGCATACTACCTCGTAATCTAAGACTCGTAAACCTAAAGACACCGAAGAGGTCATGTACAAGTATATTACCATTCACTCGGAATCAGCAGCTCACTTCACTGTAGTATCCTTAAAGCTCTTGGCCAACCAAATAGCAGTTTCTCTGGGCGAGACCTTCTCGGGTCCGAATGGCTTCAGCAACACACCAAGCTCATCAAACCTCTGCTGCTGCAGAAGCCGTGCACTGAATTCCAGCAACCCTTCCAATGCCTCAGCTCGTTGCTGGTACGATGAGGTGTCGAACCGGAACTGCCGTGACTCGAAAGATAAATGGCTCGCAACATCACCTTTGTGGTTATGCTCAGCATGATGGGCCTTATCAAGAATCTGGACTGTGCACTTGTCTTTAGTGATTGAACGGACGGTCTCAGGTGAGGCGGACGAGCACTGAGGAGACGTTGAAGAAGTTCTAGGAATAGGTAAAAGGGAGTCTTCAGGAGATGTCAAGGGAAATTCTGCAATCTTGTCAAATCGCGGGGCATTAACAGAGACATCTGGAGACTGGATTCTGTGAAGGAGGCCTGCACTTGTCCTGTAAGGAGTTGCAGAAGCCAAGGATGTTGCTGATAATGGAAGAGAGACTCTGCGTGATAGTTGAGAAGTATTTCTTGGAGTCCGTGACTGCAGATGCTACAAATTTTTGGAACACGTGAGATCCAACAAGAAGATAGTTAGATTGATGAATAAACTATAAATCCAGCACAAAAAAAAAAATTAGTTATGCTTCTAACATGTCTAAGCAATGCTCGTTTATTAAGTTAAAAAAGTTGACAGATGCACTTTCCTTGTGCTAAAGCTTAGGTCTTGCATAAAATCATATGAATAACTATCGCAACAATGTGACAAGATATAGACAAAGGTTGTGACACCGGTCAAGTTTGGCAAGGCATGTATGCAATTACAACAGAAGCCGGGGAAAAAAACCAAACAAGAATGCCAATCAAGGAAATTTCCTGAAAAACCTACTCACTAGGTCTTCATCATTCGTTTATAACTCACCACTTCGCGTTTTGGACCCATGTGGGATGTTTTTGACGTAGTTGACTGCCTCCTGGGAGCAGCAACAGTTTTTGCTGGGTTCAATCTTGGGCTTTTGGCTATACTCGGAAGCTTTGTGAATTTGGAGTTCAAGGTCACATCTTCTTCGGAAGAATAGTCAACTGATAACTCTGCAAACTTATCAGTAATAACGGAGAAATTCCGTGCTCTTCGCATAGAGTAGAAAGAATCATGTTCAGTTCCAGAAATGCTAGGATTCAAGGTCCGGTCGTTACTGAACGACCACCTCTTTTCTCTATCTACTGAAATGGAAACAGCTTCTGGCTCCACAAATCTAATTTTCTTCATATAATTAGACTGACACCAGCTCATAGGGTAAGTATTCCTTCTCGGACTATTCAATTTGAGATGAATCTTAAGAACATAAGGTTGAAGATGGGGATGATTGAGCAACTCTGCAGCCTGTGAAAGACAGCATGCTTCAACTTTGTGAGTCAATAGAACAAGATAGATGTGAACAATGCCCCATGTCATGCTGTAACAACCGGAATGTGTAATAGAGAATAAATTTAGTATACAATAAAAAGATTATCTTCAAGACAAAGTCAACCTCAACAGGAATGTGTAAGACAATAACCAATGTAAGAAGAGGAAATCTGGTTTGAGAGAAGCAGGGAGAGGTACATACACTGGGTCTTAGCTCAGGATTTTTCCGCAGCATACTCTTGATGAGCCCTCGCCTGGGGCAACAATCAACAGGATGAAAGACCGGGTTAATACAGCAGGACCAATTTAATTATTCAAAACATGCCAATAACTTCAAGTTATAAGCAATTCAAAGAGATAAGTAGCCATTGATGCATAATGGAGTTCTACAATATGGACTGTAAGGGCAAGACATCTATGGGTACATAGAGAGAACTCACAGGGCACCAGTGTACATTGTCGGCAATGGAGCCACGATAGATTTATTTATCTTGTTAATGAGAGCTCGCATATCCTGTTCAGCAAAGGAGACAAAATTAAATTTAAATGTTTGGACATGTATAAGCTTTGAAGAGAATTTAATGAATCCTTAAAATTTAGTAAAGATCTCCAAGCATCTTAAACCATTAATCGTAGTTCATGGTTTGAGCTCAACATGCAGTCATTTTACTCTCTTCAGACAATGAACAAGCATACTAAACCAAATATAGCATGCCTTCTCTGCATTCTGAAGCACTAATCTGATACCGAGAGCATGAGCTCTACTACAATTCAGAGAAATAGGCCAAACAACAGTAAGATGGGAAAGCACCGAGGAAATATTTCTCTGTCTATGCAGAAAACCTCACAACAGTACAATTATCACAAATTAAGAACTTTGCCAAGATTGAAAGATTAACATAAGGACCACACAATTTAACAACTAATAGAGGGAACAGCTTTAATGTGGTTACTTAACTTCAAGAGGGACATAAGATAAGTTGTAACACAGAGAAATAACATAATATTACCAGAAACAATGTCTCAAAAGCAGAGCAAATTGAGAACTTATATAAGCTTTTTGTCATAAGAAAGAAAAACTTACAAAAGCTCTAAATGCAGGTTTGTGAGCAGTCATTTCATATATGCAGCATCCTGCAAAGAGAGCCTCACTGTAAAACAAGAAATTTAACTGAAAGTGCAGGCGAGTGCTTAGATATTCACAAAGCAATACCTAGAGACCAAATATCTGATTTTGAACCATATGGTATATCTGCCAAAAGCTCTGGGCACATATAACTAGGAGTACCAACAACCTGCAATCAATAGTAACTGCTAATTATATAAAATTCTCACGAGAAAGAAGAAGAAAGTTAAGCTCCTGTATACCATCATACTCACCGAAGAAGCAAGATCATCAGAAGTTAATAATTTGGCAAGACCAAAATCACCTGCACCCGTGTGTACATCAATTCACATAATTGCAACACCAATTTTGCGGAATATAAACACACACAAAACCAATACATTTAGTGAGAATACTCAAACGAAAGGAAAGGAGTACCGGAAAAAAGATTACTTGCCTAGGCGTATGTCCTGATCCTTTGTCAAAAATATATTTGAACACTGAAGCAATTTGGAAGATCTTTAGCTCATTGGATGATTTGTAAATTGGGACATGAAACAGAGTAATACCCTAGCACAAACTGCAGTAAAAGATGCCAAATACCTTGACATCACGGTGGAGAATATGATTTGAATGCAAGTAATCAAGTGCCATGAGGAGTTGCACCAGCCACTTGCAAATTTTCTGCAAATCATTCAGGTTCCAGTATGAGATTGAAATAGAGTACAACACTTATATAATAGACAGATACCATGATCATGAATATGGGACCATGATGTAAAAACTAAGCTGGAAGTGTCAACCTCTTCCGGAAAATTGTTTCCGTTAGCCCTTTTTATAGCTTCTGCCCTGAATAACAAGTAGCAGTATGCTGATGTCACCAAAATTGCGAAAGGATTTATAGAAGAAATGATCTTCTCAGTAAATAATGGCATGGTGCTTACATGTCTCCTGCCTCGCAGTAACCTATTATTATGCAAACATAGCAACCCTGAAAGTGCAAGTAGCAGTCATTAATTATAGAACCAAACATTAGTTGCAATGTGATGCACCAAGAGGAAACAGTAAGCCAAAATTGCTATTCAAAAGGGGGAAGAACAGAAACTAATAAAGAAATGTATTAATGGTGACACAAGTTGCTGACCTTTTCTACCCAGGAATCTTTGTACTCCACAATAAAAGGGTTACGCACTTTAGATATAAGCTCCATCTGCATATTTAAGAACAAAAGAATGCATCAGAACCACTGTATAAAATGCAAAAAAAACAGATCCAAGAATTTAAGAGATAACTAACCTCTTGGTAAGCAGATCGACGGGCCCTATCAGTTTGGCGAGCAAGACGAATCTTTTTAAGGACATATCTGGAAGAAGAATGAAAAACCAGGAAATAATTAGAATCTTCTGAATCATCAAAATTAAGCAAATGAACCAGCTTCTTCTGTATATGATCCACAAGTCAAGGGACCCCACTTCTTCTTTTCGTGCTTATGCCTCACGAGAAGAGCAGAACCAAAGGAACCCTTTCCAATCTGCTCTAAAACTTCATACTGCTCCATTCCCTATCCTGAGCTCTTCCACTAGTGGGAACTTCAGAAGAATGCCTAGCATGTATTCAGCGCATAGATAAAGCACAGCACAAGAAAAATGAGATCACCAATTCCAATGCTCTCCCCAATAACATATATTACAAGAAAGAGGAAAAGATTATGGTGACCTACTCCACTTGGTTCAACAAGAAGAAAGATTATCTTCATAAGCGCATCTAATATCATGCATACAACCAAATTCACACTGCAATGAACCACTACCAAGCGACCTCCTTACTGGTACAATAGAAATGCCTGCAAAACCGTGACGTTATCACAACTTTATAATAATCCCATCCCAAACCAAATCAACACTGGGGTTACGTAGCGAGAACTGGGAGTTAAAAGCCCAAATCCCTCCTACTTGCTATTTCTTGCGCAAGCAAGCAACAGAAATTACTGAAATGCTCAATTCCAGCGCGAGGTAAAGAAGAGGGGATCAAATGAAGAACACGGCACCCGTATGGAACAGGCACTTAAGCTCCAATAATCGACTAAACATGTTCAGCATTCACGAGGAGAAAAAAAGAAGGAAAAGTGCACTTAAATTTCTCGTCGAAGCAGCAAGAAACAAGCAAGAAGAAGCAAGCCACCAGAGAAACACCCGATCCCACGAGAGGAAAACAGCGTGCAAAAAATGCGTAAACGCCATACCCGGAAGGGCCGAGAGGGGCGGAACTACGAAGAACAGAGTGTTGGGTATTTCAAGAAAGCCTCTCAAGAACAATGAAGAACCCAGGACGACAACTGTCCTAGGACACAGCCGACAACTGCGCCTCAACTATCAACGGGTCCATTTAGGTCGGAGTTCTTTGTTCTGTAACGTGCAGAGGCGAGGGAGACAGAGACGCGCAGCGCCAACAAAAGAAATGGAAAGAAAGCGAAAGTGGAACGCAGAGCCAGAGAGGGTAGAGAATTCAAATGTTCAAAAACCGAAAATTTTGGCACTGGGGAGAAGGGTCAAGTGGCACTATCGCCTTCCTTTTCCCTTTTGTCTTTTCTTTCTTTCTTTCCACTTTCCATTTTTCCACTCCATTTCGTTTGAAATTTTTCGTGTTTTGTTTTTGGTTTTTGGAGGTGAGTTCCTCAGGAAAAAAAAACCTCTTAACTTTATATCAAGTCTCAAATCTGTTCCGAACTTTTTTTTTATTTTAAAAAAAATCTCAAACTTTAGGTCAGATCACAAATCTACCCTGAGATTTTTTTTTTGTTTCAAAAAAATTCTAAACTTTAAGTTTAGTCTCAAATCTGCCTCGAATTTTGTTTTGTGTAAAAAAAAATCAGCAAATTTCAATTTATTTTCAAAAATGTACTCTGTGATCTAGTCTCAACTTGATGTGGCACTTCCACGTTGATAACAAATCCACATTAGTAAAGTAACAGGGCGATAGGTACAGACTGACGTCGCATTTCCACTTCGATAACTAATCCAACCCAATAAAAATTGTTGAAATTCTCCAAAATAAATTCATTTTGGGATATGAAAGTTAGAGACGACAACAAATCCACCCAAAAAAATTAATTTAAAAAAAACATGATTTTTGGGGTTAGTATAAATTTGTTCCGAACTTTTCTTTGTCTAAAAAAAAGTTCCATTACTTTATTGATGTGGATTTGTTATCGATATGGAAGTAACATGTTAAGTTGGGACTAGATTATGAAGGTATATTTTTGAAAATAAATTAAATTTTGATGATTTTTTTTACACGAAACAAAATTCAAGACATATTTAGAACTGAATTTAAAGTTTGGAATTTTTTCTGAGAGAAAAAAAGGTTTGAAACAGATTTGGAATCAGACCTAAAGTTTGGGTATTTTCTAAAATAAAAAAAAAATTTCATGACAAATTTGAGACTTGAACAAAGTTAAGTTGATGGTTTCTCATAGAATCAGGCCTTTGTTTTTGTTTCTTCTTCCGTATTTTATTTCTTGAGATTCGACGGCGGTGCACGGGCGGGCGTGCGGTAGCTTCCTTCGGCAAGGAAAGATAGGTGGGGCCCGTCTCTGTCCCCCCGCGCGTGAAAACGACCTGCAGATACTTGGGCCAAGTATAAAAAAAAAAAATTAAAAGCCAACCTAAAACTTCGCTCATTGCCCCTATTCATTTGGCGAAAAATTAATATTTTCAAAAACATTTTAAAAAGATAATTCTGTATCTTTTGAAATAATTAGTTAACGAAAAATATTTTCTTTAATCAACGATAATTTATGTTTAACAATATCCACGAATAATAAAAATACTTTTCGTTTATTGATTTTTCTGTAAACGATACAAACAATTTTTAGGAAAATTTATTACAAATCATTTTTTTGTTCGCGACACAAACGTTACAGACAAGACCGCAAAGGGAAAGCGCAAAATTACCTTCTCTTAGGAAAATTCTCGAACCCTCAAAGCATCTGCAAACCCTTGCCTCTTTTCTACATCATGCCCAATTGGTTCCCACCAGCGTCCTAACTTAACGTCGTTAGTCGCCTCCTCCATCCTCGCCCGCCATCGACCGCCACATACTTCCCTCCCTTACTCTCCTCTCCGCCTGATACTAATCTTCTCCCTCTCCCCGTCCTCCTTACTCTCTACACAACCCTCTCTCTCCCCTCCTTATTGCACGTCAGTGTGGCTGTGGATGACATAGATCAAGGTTTCCGCTTAGCAGTTGAGCCGCCATGTATGATGCTGGGTGAGATAAGCGATTGAACATAATAATGATCTGAAATAAGAAAATAAATCAGATATCGAATTTATGTAATTCGGTGGGCATGACCTACGAGAAGAGCAACACGAGATTTCATACATATCGAATGATACAATGGGAAATGCAACCATTCGAGTCATTAAATCACGTCGGTGAATCTTATACGCCAAGTACACTAAATATTTCACACATGGTTCTCACAATTTCTCGCAAATAAGCATGCAATCACGTAGAGAATTAAGCAAAATCTTACTATAGGATTTTCACGACTCAAAACACTAACTCTCACTAATAAAGTAACTTGGAAAGCATTTCGACATATAACTTTGAAAGAAGGTTTCAAAAAGAGCATGAATTTTTTTAACTTTCTCAAAAAGTGAAAGAGTCATTTTGAATATTTTTGTTATAAAAACTCTATTAACAATCCTATTAGTTCAAAATTTGTCCCCATTGATACCAAGTGAGATTTTTTGTGGGACTACTATTAATTGTTCTAATAGTTTAAGCTGCTAAATGAATACGTGATTTAATATCTAAATATTATATTACTTGCCCTTGTGTTTAACCTGGTACTTTTGACTAATACTAAACGTGGACATGTTTAATTGGGAGGGCAAATGGCGCTTGGAAAGATTTAGACTCGAGATCCCCGGCTGTGATATCATGCAAGATTTTTTGTGGAACCACTGCTAATTATTCTAAAAGAATTATGTGAGATTTTATGAGATTACTACTAACTGTTCTAAAATCGTAAGTTGTCATATGAAAGATTTGGTTAATATTTTAACGTTCTATCACTAAGATGAGCAGTGAACTTCTTTATAATTTACATCAATCATTTTGAAAAAAAAAAAAAGAAGAAGAAGCAAATGAACAGCTTCGAAATTCGAAAAAAAGAGCACGAAGCCACCTATAATTACATTTAGCAATGAGGATAAAAAAAAAAAAACTTCGTTTTACATATTTTGGGTCTAGAGCTCTTTGAGCACCCCATTACTTTCCATCAGATGTGATAATCTCCCGTCCCCTATACACTGAATAATTGTTGGAGATACAAGCTCCATGCTTTTGGGAAGTCCCAGAAAAATGTGCAAGCGGGTTATTGACACCGAAACCTGTGACAAGTATTGGAGTCGATGGCCTGGTCAACAGGGTTTTGCTTGAATGATGACGGAAGCGAAAATGGGCGAAGTGTCGAGACATATCAATCGGTAAAGTGCAACCAGTATACAAAAATGTCCAATTTTGATAGACAGAGATGTCATTGAGCTAAGTGCTAGGGCGAAGAAATCGATAAATTCAGCTAATGGAAGGGCACTCTTAGGGTAGTAGAGCCCATGCAACCGTCGAAGTAATACAAGTGAGGATCCCAAAAGGTTATAACCATTTATATATAAGTGTTGCTAAATAATAAGAGCTACGAAGAGAGTTTTCGATTCTTGGTAATTCTATTGAATAAAAAGCACAAGTATTCTAGACGTGTGTTTTGCAATGGACTGTCAATCTATTCAGAAACATGCTGTTATTGTACATCTTTACTTTCAGTTTATATTTACATTTTCAGTACTTTTACATGACCGATTGTTCCTTATTTCAATATTTTTAGATTTCTCGTCATTTACATTTCCCGTCCAAGATTTAACAAAGGACTACTCTTCACAACCTTTGTTAGTTCATATCAGTCGATCCACATTTCGAAGGCATTTCATCGACTTTTCGGCGAAACACGCAGGGGGGTTAGGGTTCAACCCAAAAAGCGGGGGGAGGGGACGAACGCTAACCACCCTTTTCAATAATGGCGGGTTGCACGATTTCGTGTCTTTTATTGCAAGAGGATGCCCCATTGTCTACCAACGATTCTCTTTTATGAGCTTTGACAAACCATTAATGGGGCCATTCAACGTATGCGCCCAAAGCAAAAGTTGATATCCAATTAACATATGATGGTAATCAAATCGGCATCATACAATGATTACAACCCACCACCAACTCCCCACATAGATCCTTTTGCAATCATCCCCATATAATTAGGGCATGTGACCATATTATCAATTGAAAAATCCCTTCATGGAGACCTTAATTAGTTCATCCATGCACATCCTTATCTACACTCGAATACTCTATTTATGTAAAGGCAGATTGGACAGCGGAGGGTCCATTAAGGTAGCATCATTTGCCTAATCTTCTAAAGAACGAAGAGACTTTAATCGATTCGATTCCAAGTTTCAACTAGCCGATATCCACCTGTCCATCATTCGATAGCTTTGCCACCAATCATGGAAGTACTCATTGCAATGATTAAGTGATCGCAACAAAAAATGAAAACCTGATAAGATCAAGAAAGGACGAGAAGAATAATGATGGTGTGTCCCGCAACAGATCGTGTGATCATGTATTTCACAAACTCAATTTACTATCTTGATCAATTTTTATATTGATCATCATCTGGAAAACGAGAAGGGAATGTCGAATTATCCGATAAATTATTCATTAATTTAGCTTCATAATGATGCCAAATCAATTTGGCTTTCTGAAGAGGTTCTAACATTTTAATTTATTTTAGGTTCTAATATATAATTTATGACCTGCATTTCGATTTGACAACGTCTCTTCATGAACGTGATGGATTGTAATGATTGAGAAGTCTCTATAGCATCACGCGTCGGTGCCGACAAATGATCAAAAATAGCAGAACAAAGATCATTCGCATCTCATATTGTTTGGACAAAATTGTACCCCTAATGTTGGCTAAGTGCTTACGCCAATGATTAAGAAAAAGGTCAACTAAATAGTTCTAGTACTTCGAAATTAAAAAAAAAAAGATAGAAAAAACTAAAAGCATTTGAATCTGTACATTGAAGTACGCCCTTGTTATATTATTCATGTACATATTATTAGTAATTAGTTTTTTATCGTATTATGGTACATATATATATATGCTCTTACCATTAACTCTAAAAAAACGATAATCCTGAATTTGAACTGAGTCATTGACAAATTGAACTAAACTTTCATCTAAACAATATGCCACTGAACAATGATATTCATATTCTAAAATAAAAATAAACTTAAACGGACAAGCACGCTTTCAAACTCCTCTTTCCTAATTTTTTATATCATATGTCCATTCATTTTAACTAAATTTCAACTGAAAAAAACTTACATGATGGCTTTTGTACCTTGAACTCCAAAGGTTTCCTTTTTCATATAAATTTTCTTTTTCAACATTTATGCACAGATATTGGTCCAACACATTCATAAAAATGACACAAGTGATTAAACATTCTCGAAATTATAAATGCCAACAGTTGTATGCTAATATAGATAAAGAAAAATAACACGTACAAATACCAGTATATGCGCATATATCCAGATTGGACTTGGAGTAATTATGATTTGGATAACCACGAGTTTCGTTACGCATGCGTGGATGGTCTCATCCTCCGTGATCAATGAGCTATTAAAAAGAAAGAATCCACTTCCAACTTTGACAAATAAATTACTTCTGAAAATATTTGATGCTTTGTGTTGTTTTCAAACACTTCATATTGTATTACACATTGGTACGCATTTGGCTACTCGCCGACTTACATATTCATACACAATCTCCGTATGCGTTGCTTTATTTTCACATAGTTACTTACACTTTATTCGATTCATGTCGTGAAAGGACCTCTGAACAGTTGTTGTGCATTGGATAGTTACAGCATATCCAGTGTAGAGAGACTTTTTTTTATCGTTTGCAGTTATATGCTCACTAACCTCGAACATTCAATCAAGGATGATGCGGAGTAATTATGGCTCAAGTCGAACATTATGTAACAGGTGTGCGAGACACTTTTTGGTAATGCTCGGAGAGGTCGCAAAAGCCGATTGTCCCTTCTTGGTTAAAAAAAATTTATCGCTATGTGATCCATCTTTTTCTTATGTATGCTTTTTCTCTCTCTTGGAATGAGATGCAATTTTCCTTTCTCTCGTTTTGGCCGAGGAAAAAGCTTGGATAGTGTCGAGTCAATCACAAGAGAGGTGTATAAATTTAGAGAGGTCACGATTTGGCCCGTTATGAAATTTATTTCACTAGTTTCAAATTCAAACTAACAGGTCAAAATAAATTGATACCGTATAAAAAGCGAGATTCTACCTCGCACTGGATTGATAATCCTATGTCAGGGCAACACAACCAGGCAAGAATCAGCTCAATCTTTTTTGTTCACTGCACAATCCTTCAGGTCCTCTAATGATGTGCTGAATAAAACGCTCGGACTCAGTAAATTCAAGGACTCTTTGTTAAAACTCCCGTCCTCGTGGATCAACTCCTATATAAGCAAATGATCTAGTCTCCGACCATGGCCGGACCATGTTTGGTATATTCCATTTCGACGGAGTTAAATGAACAATAATCTAGTAAAAGTACATGCAGCAATAAGGAAGAAGAAATATATGCAGAGGAACACCAGAGGGTAAACATCACAGCAAGAAAGAATGAAAAAAGCTGCAACATTTGGTAGGATAGGGCCTTACATGTACAAAAAGGATCTCTACACTAAAGAGACCTAATCCTCTCATGAAACACCAGCAAAATACGGACTTCGCGACTCTATGGTTGAAAGATTATAAACAGAAACTAGTTCTAGGAAAACCAATTACTAACTCTATAAGAAAAGGCTCAGTCACCTTTTGTAGGCGGCTGCATGCACGAACAAAAGGGCGTTTTCTTACCCTTTTGATTGTTTCGGCCGTACAAATAGTCTCGCAGAAGAACTCGTGTTTTCCGCTCGAGCATGCTGGTTTTCCCACCTTTGCTTTCCTTTTCCTCGTCCAGCTTCAACAAAAGGAGCTGTATTTTCTGCACCTCCAACTGCAGCCGCCCAATCCTCTCATAGCCTTGCCGAGCCTGTTCAGATATCCTCCTCCTGCTGATGTTCCCGCTGTTGTCCGACTCTTTAGCAGATTTTGCATCGTAGTAATAGAAACCGTCCTCAACACTCTTCGCAAGTTTTTGATTAGTCTCCAACAAGTTGGCGATCTCTTGCTCGGCTTCTTCCAGCTGAACCTTCACGACATCCTGTTCCAAGCCCTTCCCATTTTTGGCCTTCTTGGTATTTTCCACCTTTTTCATCAAGTCCTCCACGGTTATCTGCAGGTTGGTCAGCTTTTGAGCATCCGAATCAAGCCTTTCCAGTACTTTCTTCTTGTTGCCTCCTTGAGATTGGGACCCTCCGAAACTACCAGAGATCTCTAGTTTATCGACTCCCAGCTCCTTCTCAAGAAGCGATTCGGTTGAAGGATTCAGGCTCCGGTGTTCCCCATGGGCTTTGACTTCATGGAAGTCACTCGGCAAGACAGATCCCTTTTGTGCTTTCCCGATTTTGACCTCAGGGCTCCCATTCTTTTCGGTGCTTTCCCACAGCTCGAGCATTTGATCATCAGCTTCCACAGTTCCTCTCCTGCTCAAACATTTTGACGAGCACTCAGAGATTTGGTCGAGCATGATGTCCTTAGTCAAAAGTTCGCTCTCCACTTCAGTTATCTCGGTTTTGGGTTTTTGCAGCATCACACCATTTGCAATACCGTCATTAAGTCCACCAGGTCCATTTTGGCTACCCAAACTGTTTTCTTTATCCAAGCTGATTTTGGATTTTAACCTCTCAATCTCTTCCATCGTGGCCTCTAGTTCGGAATTAGTTTGCGATTTTTCTTGGGTCGCAACCCTCTCCATATCCAGAAGTGCCTTCTCGATGGTCTGGATTCTCCTATGCAAATCCTGGATTTCTGATGATCTGTCTGGTACAGTGGATGTAATATCTTCAATAGCCTGTTGATCTTTATCAGTGTCCTGGTCACCGGTTGCATTGGCATCCTGAAAATAGGTAGTAGAACAAAAACCATGAATGACATCAACAACCACAAGTAGCACAAGAAAATATTTCAAAGCTCATAAACTCTCATCAAAGCCACAAGAATGCAGATGTATGAAGTCCATTAAGAAAGTAAGGAATGCTTGCATAAACTTCCTAAAGCAAAATTGCAGAGCATATTCACCAACACAATAGAGGCTTTGATCACTATTAGAAGGGAAAGCTCAGAGGTGCAACAAACTTCCGATAGAGGAGAGATTCATAAGGCTTAGTTACTGTAACCAATAGTGGCAGCGTCTTGGTAGAGGTGAGAAAATGAAAAGGTCGTGCTACAAATTTTCCTCACTCCCAAGTGAATTCTGTTTAAATGTGACCCATTAACCAATAAAAACTTAAAAACATTACCGTAACGTTGTGATCAGCAGCTTGCTCGAGTTGTTTTGACAGACAGGTAAGACTCTCCAATGAAGATACAGAGTTCTTCAAGTAACTAATATCTGACATATAACCAGAAAGCTTAGCATTTAGCCCTTCATTTTCCCCTTCCAAAGTGGAGACCCTATCCTTTAGCTGTTCAATCTCCGCAGATTTTGATTCACTTAAACTCCGGCATGCCTCACTGAGTTCACAAATTTTCTCTTCAAGCAATGCCTCTCGCACATCCGAAAAGATCAGCTCGCCAAGAAGTGCCATTGATTTCTCCTCCCACTGTACAACTTCATCCCTTTGCTTTTGCAGTTCAAGACTCAGGCTCTGTTCCCTGACTTTATAATCGTCGTGCTCTTTAAGTAACTTGGACAATTCCATCTCTAACTGCTGTTTTGCTTCACGCAGAATTTTGGCTTCCTTGCTTTGATAATCACAGTCTCGAGAGAGCTTGAGAATCTGCCTCAGATGATCTTCTCCTGCCACCTGAACTTCAGCATAGTCGGTCTTCATATGGTCCAACTCTTTTTGTAACTCTGTTTTCTCAGAGGCAACTGCATTTACCATCTGTTCTGCTTCCAGAAGCTTGTTTTCCATCTGGCACAACATCTCCTTTTTACTTTCTATCTCACCATTCAGCTGGTCGTTGACCGATCGAACAGATATAAGCTCATTCTCTGAGATCGCCACCAATCCCTCGAGTTGCAACTTGTCTGTTTGCATTTTCTCCAAATTGTGCTCCACAAGTTTTTGCTTCTCCTTTAATTCCATGTTGACCAAGTGAAGTTCTGATAGCACTTTACTCAATTCCTTCAGTTCGGAAAACTTTTGAAGGACAATACTCTTGTAAACAAGACAAGTGGTAGCTTCAGTTATGTTTTGGTCAGAGATAATGCTATTTTCCCCTTCCAGTTTACGTTTTTCCTCACTCAAGAGCAAGACTTCATTGATCAAAGATCTTCTCTCACCATGCACTGTGTGGTTATCTTCCTTTAGACATTCGAAAGCCCCTCGCACATCCGACAGCTGCACATGCAAAACCTGCATTTCATTTTTCAGCACTTCTTCTCTGCAGAGTCCCTCTAACACCTTCAGTACCAGATCTTCATTAAATTCCGTCACTTCTTGGGTCTCCCTCTGCAATAAAAGGAATTGCTCAGATTGAACCCTGTGCTTGTCATCAAGGCTAGTCATCTTAGCCACAAGATTAGCCACCTCCAGCTCCCTCAGCCTCAGCATTGTGTGAAGGACTGACTTTTCAGTAAACATCCGAAGATTCTCCTCCTCAGTTTCAGACAGCAAACTCTGCAAGTCTTGGACCTTCTTAACAATAGGATCTAGAAGAGGTTGATCTTCCTTCAGATCATCTTGGAAGCCAGATTTTGCACCAGTTTCAAGCATCTTGGATATCTGGGACAGCCCCAAGTGCAGTACATTAATGTGATCAGAGAAAGACTTCAGCTCTATTTGTTGAGCAGAATTTTCACGCTCCAACTGAGCAGCTAGTTCTTCTGAGGATTTGGATGCTTCCACAAGTTTTTGGCAATTTGATGTGAGGAAAGAATTTCTATCCTTCAATTCCTCTATGAACTTATGCAAGACAAAGATTTCAATCTGGAAACACATAGTTTTATCCAATTCCTGATGGTGTTCATTGTTCTTGGACTGCAATTCCTTTTGGAGGAGAAGGAGCCGAGAGACTAAATCAGCCAACTGCGTTTTACTCAGGTCCTTAAAACCGGAATGTTCCTGCCTTTCCGCATCCAAAATAGCCTTCAGTTTCGAGATTTCATTCAAGACAGATGCTCTCTCCTCCTTTAATAGCAAACTTTGCTCATGCAGCCCTTTGTATCTTGTGTCCAGGTCCTCCATTCTTCGCTGAGTAGAATCTAGCTCTGACACTAAAATTTCTTTCTCCGTGATCAGGACTGACTTTTCATTCCCAAGCAAGAGGCAAGACTCATCTAACATCTTCGATTTTTCCCTCCACAATTCAAGCTCTGTGTTTGCATCACAAAGTGTAACTTCCAAGATCTTGTTCTTCTCCGCAAGTTCCTGGCAAGTCTCCATTGTGGCCTGTATTGTAGAAGTCAGTGTGTCCTTCTCAGCAACCAAATTTGACTTCTGTTGCAAGAGAGATTCACAGGATTCTTCCAATGAGTTCACTTTCTCTCTCACCCCTTCTAACTCAACATTCAAGTCTGAAAGGGAATTTTCTAAGAGGACATTCTTCTCAAGAAGCTTATCCATGACCACCAACTTCTGCAGAAGAACCGCCTTCTCACTTGCATCTTGTTCACGCATTTCCTTCAGCTCCGAGTTCTCATCCTGCAACTCCTTCACAGATTGCCCAAAGGATTCTGATTCAAGGCCGACTGCATACACCTGATCAAGTACAAAGCGATGCTTCTTGTTCAGGTCATTTAGTTCCTCTTTCAGACAGTAAATTTCCTGTTGAAGAGCATTACGTTCGCTTACACGAAGTTCAATCTCCGCCTCAAGATTCTGTATCATCTCCCTCAGGCTTAAAATCTCCTCCTGCAAGTTCTTAATTGACAGAGATGAAGACAAATTAAGCTCGCCAAGGCTCCTGTTCTCCTCTTGAATCTTCTGGATTTCATCTTGTAAACCCCGATCACGGACTTCCATGTCATTAAGAAGCTGATTTCTGTTTTGAAGCTGCACAGCAAGAGACCTGAGTTCTTCCTGAGATTGGGAGTGAAGATGTTGCAGAGTCTGGAACGCAGTTTCTGCCTCTACGAATCTTAGGCGCTCTTCGTTTATGCAAGACCAAAGTTTCCCAAGCTCCTGCTGCTTTTCCGAAAGCTCCTGAGCTTGACTGGCCGTTTTCTGCACCAAAGATTCGACCTCTGAGTGAAAAGTCTGATTCGACCTCTCCAACAGAAGACACCTTTCTTCTGCACCTCTTAACTTTTCAACCCCATCCTCTATCTCGGAATTCAACCTCTGGGCCTCCTCTTGGGCAATAGACACTTTATGCTCCAAATCAGAAATTGTCTTTAGGCACTGATTGCACCTCATAGATGCATCTTCCTTCTCTGCAGCTAATTTTGCAATCTCTTCCTTCAGAGCTTCCACTTCTCTTTCGGCTTTATCAGCTCTCTCAACAATCTTTCTGGTGTCTTCCTCAGCTTGCATTAACTTATCCTCTAGATTAGATATCCTCTCCATACACTGTTTACACTGAACAAGTGTAGCTTCCTTCTCAGCTTCTACCTTAAGAAGGTCTTGTTTAAGGGTTTCAGATTCACTTTCAGCTAGAAGAGCACGTTCATTAAGCTCTTGAGCATCCTTCTGCGCAGAAGAAACACCGTTCTCAAGGTTACTCATTTTCTCCAGACACTGTTCATACTGAAAAAGATTTGCTTTCCTTTCAACCTCTAATTTTCCAAGGGCTTCCTTCAAAGACTCCATTTCAGCCTCAGCTTGTCTGGCTTGTTCTTTTAGTTTCTTGCAATCCTCCTGTGCGCGAGATAATTCTAATTCCAGATTAGATGATCTCTCCGAGCTCTGCCGGTACTGAACCCGGCCAGCTTCTTTTTCAGCTTCTAATTCTGCAATTGCTTTCCTCAAGCTTTGAATTTCAGCTTCAGCTTTGGAACTTCTACCGCCACCACTATTCTGCTCCTGGAAGTTGAGACCCCGCCGTACTCTTCCTTCTGCAGAGCCAAACATGTCGTTGAACTGTTTTAAGCTCTTTCCACCAGTCATGGAATCAAACTCCTCTGTGAAAGCTCCATTCCTTTTTGGTAAATTGGAAGCTGAGTCTCCAGAGTCCTTACTGAGATCATCCAAATGAAAAAGTGACCGCCCAGTGAAAAACATTTCGGGTGTACGAGGGTCAGACTCAGAAGCAGGCGAATCATCTGAGACCATTGGCGGGACCTGGTTCGGGAACGCTTCGGCCATGGTTTTCTGAGCCTGGCGAAGTACACCGGTTGCATGATCATATCTCTCTGCTAATGCACGGTAGGCTCGATAGAACTCCTCAACCAGTTTCATAAGCTCTGGCCTCTTTTTATAGTACATCTCTGCCCTCCTAGCGAAGGAGTCGGCATCTTCTTCAATGAGCTTAATCATTTGGTTAACTTTTACGTCCATATCTGTTCAAGGTGATGAGACACACGCAATGTCAATCTCAGGGAAGAGCAAGGAGAGAGAGAGGAGGTGAAAGGCATAAGAAAGCAGAAAGTGCATGACATGACATTCATAATCGAATATATAAACATAAATAGGCGCCAGGGTGTTCTCATCTAATAAGGGTCCAGTCTTGACAGAAAAGGCATATGAGCCACGCTGGTAGGAGTGTTCTCATATTCATTCTTATAGATCATTGTCAGGGATGCTACTCTTTTCTGGAATATAGAAGAGCAATGTCATTATGCACCAACTAAGATAATGAAATCCCAGGACCAAGTTAAGACAGTAGTTCCAATCACATAGGCTTATCAGGGTAAAGCTGTCTGTATTTTTTTTTTTTTTTGGTCGAAAAAGCTGTCTGCTAATAACACAGAAAAAGTTTGCTCCAATCTAACTGATGGCTGAAGCACCACCTGCAACTGTTTTCTGTTTGGCCTGCTAAGCATCAACTGATGTCCAGCAAAATAAAAGAGCAATCTTGTTGCTGCCAACATGAGCTTTTTTGTGAAGGGAGTGGGGGGTGCTGAAGCATTATACTGCCCACAAAACATTTTAGGAATAAGCTATGATAATTAATTTTGCTTGATCATGCCTGCCGCTTCTACCTCACTAGAAGTTGTTGATGCCCATATATTTCAAGCAACTGGAAATGAAGCAAGCTAATCGAAGTTGGTTTTTGCAGATTAAACAATCCAAAAGTCTGTGAATGTCAAAGTGTTGTATCCTAGTTTGGCACATTTGTATCGCAAGATTTAGTGATTATGTTGAGATAAAAAATGTATTTAAATGAGAATATCACCATTTCCATTCTAAGCTAGTTGTTCATCAGGATTGAGTGAGCAACCATTGGTTTGGTCTCAAGAATCAGAATCGGGTAAAAGAGCATTTCAGGAGCTAGACCTTTTTAGTCAAAATACAAATACAATGCCGAAAGGTTGAAGCTGAATAGTGGATACATAAGTCATCACATGGCCTTCTCTCACACATCACTTTCGGAGAATTCAGAAATATATGTTTCTGAACTTCTCAAACAATACAAAAGCTGTATGCATAGCATCATTACAGAAAACTCACAATAAAGCAATTCGAGTAGTGATCACAGCATCTTCAAACTCTTCCAATCCAGAAAAGGAACTAAATAGTACCTGTAAGATTTTCATGAAGCCATTTCGAATTTTTCGGGCTAATGTGGCTGTTCCACCACCAAGAGTACATGCCCTTAGAATTTGCATGAGCCGCCGCCGCCGCCGCCATATCTCTACCGAACAACAACACTCCTTTCAACTTCTTTTTCTTTTTTTCTCCCAAAAAAGTGCGCTCCGAGTCTTGGACCAGTGAAAATATGCTGAGCTATATTACCAACCCGCAAAAGAATTGGTTCGATGTCAAACCAACTTATTCTTATATACACGGTTAATAGCTTTATATCTCAATCTTCTTGTACCTAGCCACCAAAAGATCGACCAAATAGAACACCTCAATCCAGTTTCAGATGAATCAAGATCAAGATCAAGTTTTTCAAGCAGCAAGAAAGCGAAAAAGGATAAAGATCAAACTCCACATGATGACTGATACCTGATCGATAAAAAAACGCAGGTCTAAGAATCATGTAGAGATTGGAACTTCTTTTAAGCGACCGAACTACCTGTCAGAATCCACCAAACAGTTATAATCAGAACCGCAGGATAGGTATGAGCGAATTCGGTAAAAGAGTCGGACCTTCACATGCTCCAAGAGGTTCATAACTAAGCAAAATCAATTACATGACATAATCGGAAAACCATATCCAGGAAAGCCTGCAGAGACTATAACTCAAACCCAGAAGCAGATTCGCGACCATTTTAGCTTCAAGAAATGACAAAGAAATCAAGAAAACACGTCTCAAAATCCCCCCCCCAAAAAAAAAAAAAAAAAAAAAAAGAATCATCCACCAGAAGAGCTAAGCATTGAAATTAAAATCTGGGTAGCCCACAAGGATCGATATCCGATTCTACTTCTCTAGAAGCATACCAAAACTAACATCAAAACCGAATTTTTCTTCTGGGCTTTTGCTCTGGAATTCGATGAGCAGCTGAAACGGAAATTTTTCAGCTGCTTTTGCTTCTCCCTGAAGTCTTCCCCCACTTCAACCCATCTTGGTTTTCTTCCTCTTCTTCTTTTGCTTCAGAGATCTGTGCTTCTCTCTAAAGCAAAACTAGCTGTTGCTTGCTTCTCCGTGGGAGCCTTTGCTGATGGTGATGACCGTGACAGGAGGGAAAAGAGGACAAGAAAAAGGAAGAGAGAGGGGGGGGTGGCGAGGACGAGAGATCAAAGTGTGTATGAATCATTATTATCGGTTTGGAAACTAAATATTCAACTTTCGTAACTGTAAGAAGACCCCCCCTCTCTCTCTCTCTCTCTCTCGTTCAAGGAAAAAATTTTCTGGAGGACTACTCGTTTTGCTGTCCCTTTGGCAGTGTCGTGCGATGGGAGGGACCCGAAATGACAACCTTGTCCTTTTCTAGGGAATCCAACGATGTTTTTTCTTGTGTCTCCCGAATAATCCTCTCTTTTCGCAATAATTGGCCTAAAGTGGAGGGAAGAAATGGAGCCTTGCTTGATTTTCTCAACTAGCAATAGAATGAAAAAAATTAAAAACTGGCATTAAATTTATTTATTTTCGTTAAATCGCTTAATTGCTAAATACCTAAACTATTAATTATCGGATAGAAACTAGTGAGACGGCACGAAGATATTGCGCACGTGTACGAAGAGAAATATGAATATTTCAAGATTTGAGCTTATTTTGATAAGGTAGTGTGTGATATGGAAGAGATTCCAAAGCCTAGAGTTAAAATGCATGGAAGATAAAATAGATTTATAAATTTACATATGAAATAGAAATAGAACAATCGATGATATTTTTTGAACGAAAAAAGGACCGCGATCCCTAAAAATTAAGGTGTTTTCTTTACTTTATAAAACAGCATAGGGAATATTGATAGCATGGATGAGTGCCTCGGACATTTCTTAACAATCAAATGGAATGATCATAATTTGAACTGCTTTTTTTGTGCTAGGAGCCATCATTGATATAAATATCGAAATATTTTTATTAATGAGTTTATCTAGAGAGATTTTTATTCTTATTTTTATTTTTTGGGAGATATGATGACTGGTGACCAGTTGATGCGCGTGCGTATAGAATGGTCAAGAGGGATCTTATGATCTCTTGCTCATTCCTTAAGCCTCGAGGTGATTAAGATTAGATTAAGGCAAGATTATGATGGGGTGCGTGTGAACATGCACGGTTCTCAAGTGCCCACTTGTTAATTAGTCGCGATTTGATTGGCTAATTTTGTGCTGCTTGGACCCAAAAATAACTTAATTTGTGTTAAACGAGATTATCAAAATAATATGTTCTTTTAGAATTTCTATCTACCACATGACCTTCAACGTGGAGAATTCAAAAGCAAGTTAGAAGACGCCGTGAATTTTCCAAATAAAATAAAGTCTCAATCTTTGACCATGACTTTCAAGAATGTTCTTTTCTTAACTAATGTTTGGTATCATGCTAAAGTGGTATACGGAACCTTCTTCTTCTCTAGATCCATGCCGTGGTACAAAATAATTTTGGTTTCTGCATATACTGATATGCAGATGAACTTAATTGACCAATTTTTACTATGTCGCCTTAAGATTTATATGCGAAATAAAAGATGAACTCCTTTTGGTGATTTGACCCACGCGAAAAGAGTCGAATCATTATATGCGATTTTTTGATATGCCATTTAATTCGACATTTTGCCAAGATGAGTCGGTATGCACTTACATCAAAATAATCTTTTTTCCATGCTGGATTTGCGTATTTGTTTTGATTACGACTGTAATCTTTATTTGCTCAGAAAAAAAGAAACCCTGTCAAGTTACTATTAGGTTTTCTTGCTCTCCAAATCCCTCGATCCTAGCTTAGAAAACGTTCTTTCATTTCATTCCATTCTCCGAGTATTTTCTCTTAACCAAAAAACTCAGCACTCAGATTGAAATATGCTCGATCAATTCATCGATCGATCCTACTTATGCAGTCAAAATCACAATACCTTAAGTCATTGCAAATATGCACAGGGACATTATCTGAGAGAATGAAATTTCGGGATCTCAATCTATTCGGTCCTGCCCAGAAAAGGGGGAAATAAGTAATTTCATCCAAAACATTTACAAAAAAAAAAAAAAAAAAAAAGAGAAAAGAACTTGGAAGGGTAAATTCGTAATTGCGCGAGGAGAACCTCGAGTTGCTGTGGGCGGGGTCGATATGCATCGATGTACGTGCCACGGTGTCACGGCATTTATCAAAGGGGGAAAAATCGGGAGGCCACTGGGGCGGTGGGCGTGACAAACAACGACGGTCTTGATTCGTCGCCACGGCTTCGCCCTTCCGCTGCTCAATAGCGACCACGTGTACCGCATTATTTATTTATTTATTCGTCCAATTTTGCCCTTCTCTTTTCCGGATAAATTACCCGAAAACCCCATCCTCGATCTCAAGTCCCTATATCTAACTACGCTTTTGGTAACCTCTAATTTTTTTTTCGAAATCCTACCTTTTGCATCTTGGGATTTTTGGCGAAGAGCATAGCTTTGCTTCTTCAAAACGTAGGCTCAATTTCTACGAGAAGATCGCGATATGCATAATATAATTTCGAAAATAAAGGATGAATGGACCCTAATCTTTCGATGGTCATTGGACTAAAACAAGAGTAAAATTTCGCCAGCTGAGCATATGTTATATAGGAGTTACGAAAAAATACGATGAGTTGCAGCAAGATACGGTGAGGCATTTGTCCTCCAGTGAACATAGAATTGCCCTCGAAAAGAAGACAACGGCTGCGGAATACATAAATTTCCCAAAGAGTCTATTGTTCAAAAGAAGACAACAAAGCTACACATCACGAATTTACTTTTTCAAAGGTGCATCCACCTTTTAAAAGAACGACAAAAGGTTTACCGTTCGAGAGTTTACATCTTGAGTTATCGGCCGCTCTAGATAAAAAATGGCTGAGACAGTTCGACGATGGCAAAGTTGAGATAATATCGCTCTATTTATCTAGCGGAAAATGAATGACTTGAATAATATTTTCCTAAAAACAATCATTCATTTCACTTGTAAAAATGAAATGACGAAAAATATTTTCACCGTCCCAAAAAAAGTTCACATATAAATTGTTTTTCATAATAAAATATTTTTCCTTAATTAATTATTTCAAGCAGTATGAATGATCATTTTTAGAAAAATATTTTTTAAATTATTTAATTTTCATAATATAAACAGAGCCTAAAACTCAAATTAAGCCGGACCCTACTCGATACGAGAGGAACCAGATGGGTGGCATCATGTCATTAAAAATTACAAAGTGAATAAGCCCTTTCAAATTAAGCATGATTACAAAATCAGGTGAGATGGGTGAATTTCAGCTGTTCTCGAAATCATGTGACTTTTTGACTTTTGAGTTTTACCTCATTCTACCCACACTTGCTCTCATCAAACGTCATTAACACGGCATGAATAGTGATAAGTGGTCCAACTCCAATCTCGATCGCAACAGGCCACCAACATCGACCTCCAAAATTCATATGTACAGTCCATTTATTTAAATTAAATGACAAAAGTATAGGGGAAAAAAGAAAAATTATAAAAAAAATTATAAAAAGAAAGGAGGAGGGTGTTGATGATAAGGGGTCCTGTCCAATAATGGCTGCGGCTTGGGGTCTGAAAAAGTGATGTGCCCTACCTTATAAACTGTTATAATTGATGCATGTGGCTCCTAATAATGAAATTTGCTTATTACCTAATTTCTGAAAAAAAAAAAACACTAATAATTATCCCACCCAACAACAAAACCATAGGCTTTGAAACCCAGAAATAATAATAATAATAATAACATTAATAATAATCAAATTCATAGGCTTTGAAATTCCTACCAAAAGTTCCATGAAGGCATACACATGCATGCATCATATCCAGCACCATTTCATCAAAGTCGAGCCAAATTTTATTCAAATTTGAACAATAATGCCTCATGAAAAGGTCTATTTCATTTGGACACAATCTATTACCAATGATTGTTACCTCTAAAGTGAATTAAAAAATGGTTAATTTTCAAAAGGCAATCAAAAATTTGCTTTTGCAGCCCTTTTAACTAACTTTTCGATTTAAATGTCGGTAACTCTAAAATTACCGTGTACTTTTTTTTTGGTCGGAGAATTACTAATTACTTAAATAAATTAAATTGGTATGGAATTTGATTCCGATACCATATTAAAATGTCCCATAAAAAAATTAAAATTTATAAGTGGATGGAGATCATATTCATATAAAGAGCATATCACAACTTACATCAAAACATGACGAACGTAAGAATCTAATGTGCAGTATTAAAAGCACTTGTAACACGAAATAGATCCAAAAAGATTATGTCGATAAATGGACGAGCACTAGCGGTACGAAATGATATGATAGGGGAAAAGTTAGGCACGAGATTATAAGAGGTCATGTCCAACGCCATGTTCACGTCCTTTCTTTCTTAAGTAAGGACAAGGGGGGCAATTATCATGAAAGTTTTGAAAGATCGGTCCAAGATTTAAAAGTCGACGGATGTAGGCGGCATTGTGAATTGGACTTATCTTCATGGAAAGCGACGTCTCATGTTGGATTATTGGAGAGAAGATAAGCAAATTTTATTCGGATTTATCTTTGGTTTGGTGGAGCAAAACGCGCAAATCAATCAAGTCAACTGAAGAGAAAAAATGTTAAAAAATGAAAAAAAAAAAGGAGAGGCAATTTCACTTTTATTTTATTTTATTTTTGTTGGGTTTATAAATGGGAGGATGTGATTAGGAAGGGCATGGTAAGATTGTGAAAATCCTTTTCGATCACGGTTAGTTGCGGTTGTATGTCAATGTGCCATGTCGCTCCATTTTTTTTGGAGCAAATCAAAAAATTTTCACGTGCGGACCACACGGTGAGATTAGCAAGATATTTCTTAAGTTTAAAATTTACGTACTTTAGAAAGGCTTCCTCATCATTAATATAAGTCGAGACGGTAGAATGCAAACGCATATCATTTTTACTCGTAACTTTATTCCATCGATAGATTAAATAGGTTGATTCGTATCGAGAAAATCTAATTTCCTTAGAAGGAATCAACAATTAAAACTGCAACCGTTTCTCATCAATTTCGGCACCTCCAAGTATAAATCTGGTTAGAGAGCAGTTCGTTAGCTTAATTTTATAATGTCTCCTTTTCAGTTTACATCGACAACTACGACCTTACCATTAAATTCCTTCTTGCTTGACTTATGCTCCTCGCAATAGTAGGTACCACATAATTGGTCTAAGACTTACGTTATCGCATAAATGAAAATAAAATAGAAATGATCTGTAACTGCCTGGACATATACACACATACACATACACACACATGTGTATATATATATATATATATATATATATATATATATATATCAAATTGAGTTCATGAAAAGGCTGACATTTTGCCATCGAATCTTGCATCGTCTATCTATCTTTGGGGGCAGTTGAGATTTGCGAAAATGAAGAGAAAATTAATATTCAATTCGTTATCAAATAAATAGCATACGGGCCTATTTATATATTTTATATAACGACAATCTAAAGTAACAAATATGAATCAATTGAGTAAAACATACAGAATTACATAAAAATCACAGAATATCCTAAATATATCTCTAACATGGGCCATCCACATAATTGGTGCTGGTCTAACCAAAATCAATATTAAAACACGTGCGAGAATGCATAAAATTATTAACAAATAAAAGGAAAATGACATAAATGGTTATTAAACTTTGATTCAATTTGCAATGTGATCTCCAAACTTTTAATTTGTTCAATGTAGTCTATGAACTTTCATTAAACGTGCAATGTGCTTTATGAACTTTGAATTTGTTCAATGTTCTTGAACTTTTGGTATTTATTCAATTTAGTTCATGAACTATATGAAAATGTTCAAATTGGTCCCTAATCTTAAATTAATAGAAGAGAAACATAAAACATTTTCATATAGTTCATAGACCATATTAATATGTGCCAAAAGTCCAAGGATCACATTGAACAAATTCAAAGTTCATGAACCATATTGAATAAATTAAAAGTTTAAGGATCATATATATTGTACATTTGGTCAAAGTTCAATGACTATTTATATCATTATCCCAATAAATAAGTAAGGGTATTTAGGGAAGAGAAAAAAAGAGATTAAAATCTCCTACAAGCAGAAGTTCTCTTTGCCTTATATTGTAGTGTGGGTATTAGATATGCATTCAGTATATGAATACGCTAGCAAAAAAAATTATATAGAGTCGACACATTGTCACATGTGAACGATTATTTCACTTAAAATCAAGGACAAATTCTTTGGTTATACACGCGCGCGTGAAAATGCCCAAATGCGACTAGGACCTATTCCGGGAAGAGTTAGAACCTCCCTAAGGGAACGTTTTGTAAGTTACCAAATAGTAAAAATTTCTATTCTTTTGTTCCCATAATTAGTTTGAAAACAGAAATCCATTTGTTAAATTTTTTGTGTCCGGGCACAAATTTGCAAAAATTGTTTTCAAAATCAGCTTTGGAACAGAATTAAAAAGCAAAAAAAAGTAACTTTTTGATTCTGGGAACAATTTTTCCATTTTTGATTCTTCTTGATTTGGTTTGTTGTTCTTCTTCTTCCTGGCCTGCTACTAGCCGTAGGCCAAGGCTGGTGAGGACGGCTCGTGATCGCGACGCCCTCACCGGCCATGGCCAAGGAATGGAAGGGAAAGAAAGAAAAAAAAAGGAAAAAAGAAAGTAATAAATATTAAAAAATTTAAAATATTATTAATAAAAAGAAAATTTATGTAGTTACCAAACACATTTCTATTCTTTTTCTATTATAACAATATAAATTTTGGACAGTTACTAAATGCCTTTAAATGCTTAAAAATTGTTCTCGGGCACACAACAAAAAAAAATCATTTCTGAGTAGAATCAGTTTCCGGGCATAGAATTGTTGCCATGCGCACTCCAAAAGAAATTCCAAATTTCCGGTGAGAAATAATCAAAAGGAATCTAATTCTGCAAAAAGGAAAAAATAATTAGTTGGATTCCACATGTTAATACTACGGAGTTAAATCGTATCCTTCTTTGAGGACTAAAAGCCACATCTTTTAGGCCGAGCACGGCAACACGAGCTTTGTACCCGAGCGGGGAATTAAAGCGGGGGGAATCGTCCTTGATTGGGTCGAAAAGGATCCCAATCGCCCTGATTGAGCTAGAAGAACCGCATCTTTATAGATGTCAAATTCTCATGCTTTGTGTTTTGGACAAGTGGGGCACTCAAAGGCCCAGCTCTTCTATGTCCTAGGCCAAGCCCACTGGAGTGAACTTTCCCTGATTTTAGGCCCACGACATGTGGCGGATTGGCTGGCCAAATTGGGCTTTTGACATCCAAGAGTCCGTGTAGGAAAGATTGTGTAAAAAGGGGCCCTCCTAGAGGAATCAAGTACTTCATGCATCTGGTTTCGTTATAAGGACGATGAGGCGCAGTTGATTGATCACATCGTTACGTTGCTCGATTCTATGCATACCTATTACATTATGCGTTTGGATTTTGTAACTCTAGCTTTTTAATTGGCCGGTTACACCGTGCACCAATGTCACGTTGTGTAACCGGCACATCGGTTGCTTTTACCTTTTCATTTTAGTAAAGGGTCCGACTAGTTTCAAAGTTTCTTAATAGAGCAGTCATGTAACGGCAGAATTTTATCATTCCGTGTATGAAAAGGCAGTAAAATAAGATCCATCGTTGGTAATTGGTATAGAGTTTTGTAAGATTTCGATAACATCGGGAAAGAGATGCGACTAATAAAATTGTCTGCTTGGTAACCATTTAGCAACCCACTTTTATATCAAATTGCCAACGTTTATTAATTGCTCCCTATTTCAAACTTTACCAACTATTATACACATTTATCGGCCTTTATTTAATTGGCTAACTGGCTTTTCTCCAATTGAGTAACCAATTAAATTTGGATTAAAAACTTGTATTGGAGTAATTTTCCATCTATTGAAATCAATAAATTAAATTAATATAGAAAAAACCATATTTATTTTATTTATTTGAAATTATAAATCGTAATTTAAATGTCTTGTCGTGTTAACTCTGATTAAGTTACCAAATAGTTTTTTGATTACCGAGTCTTATTTGAATGACTTTCCGACAATTATATGATAACAAATGATTTCAAATTACCGACTTTTGTAATATCTCAAAAAAATTTATTCGTGTAACTTACCAACATTTTAAAGTTGTCAATTTTCACATAAGTTGCCAACCTCAACTTGAACGCCTTGCAAACTTTTCTCCGATTAAATTACTAACTAGATTTAGGTAATCAAACTCTTACTTAAATGACTGACAAACTTTTATTCGATTATTTTTAAATTACCAACTTTCGTTAGCGGCAATTTAAAAATATTCTCAAAGCCCACCCCTTCTCAACCATTTATCCCATCGTCATTACAAAAGAGGGTCGCTCCCAAAAAGTTCTGGGCGCCATCGCAAAATCAACAAACTAGAGGGGCTTCTTTGCAAAGTTCGTGAAAATTAAAAAAAAAAAAAGGAAAAAAAAAAAAGAAGAAATCTCTAGATCAGGTTCCCCATTAGCCCATAATCGTCTCGTCGTCTCGTGCTTCCTACCACGAACGAACCAAAGCCGAAGCCCACAGCCCCCGCCCCCACGAAAACCTCCCAGCCGTCGACCGCCAACTTTCGGCTCCGGCTCCGGCGACGGCGCCAACGACGACGGCGGCGGCGGCAAGGCACGCCTCTCTTTCTCTCTCTCTCTCTGCCTCTTTCTGTCTCGCTCTGCGCTATTCAGTATTCAGTCTCGAGAGCCATTTGGTTTTAGTGTCGAATGACGTGGTTGTTCTTTGGTTCGCCTAGCATCGGTGTTTTCGATTTCTAAGTCGCTCGACACGAACGTAGATACGCTCCACGACCGTTCCTGCGCCCCGTTCGATGACGAAGCTTCAAACTTTGATGTTTTGAGTTCTTCTTTTAGGTCACTCCCGGTCTGTAATTGAAGTGGGGGTGAAAAAAAAGAGGTTTTGGGTGCTGCAATTACTATCTCTGTTGGTGGAAATGTCACGGGGCTCTGCCTTTTTAGCTTCCATGTCTCTTTATTTTGCCTGTTTTAATCTGCTCACCAAGCACGACCACCCGTCTAATTTACGCGAATTGGTGGGGCGTTATTCGTTTTAGAGTGGACACTGATTGTATTGTAGTCCAGGTTTTAGAAGGGTGCCTCAAGGAGCTGCAATTCGAGTTCTGTAAGTTTCTGGAGTGTATTGGATGGCTGTAATACCTGCTGGAAAAACGTGCTTCGCTCAATGGGGTATTCGTCCTCAGCTCCTGGTTAGGTCTTACTCTGCGAATAGGGTGGCTCCATCGCAATTTGGGTGAGCATTGGTTTCGTGAGCACTCGTTTGTCGTGTGGTATTTCGGAGATTTATTTACGTGTTTTTTGGGCAGGTTTACCAGTGATGTGCGGCAACTGGCGGCTCAGTCTTCGAGCTTGTTCTCTCGATGCACATTGCCGTTGTCCATTTACGTGGGGTCATGTGGACGGTCACTTCATCGTCGGGGAGCGAGATTAGCAGTTAGAGCCGATTCTGTGAGTTAGCCATAAAAATCCTGTTTTGCTTCACTGTCGTGTACTCTAAGCTAGTGCAAGTTTGTTTTCTTCTGTAAATCCGATTGCTAGCATTGATGCAACGGAACTAACATCTCATTTTCTTTTTTCACGCTTTCAGGACTATTATTCTGTTCTTGGCGTGTCAAGAAATGCCAGCAAATCCGAAATCAAAAGTGGTATGTCCACATCTTTCATTCCTCTTCCGTCTCATGGTTTTCAACTTGGGTTCTAACTCTTCTAGTGAATCTTTTTCTTTGGATTTGAATCCTCTGCACTGTGGCTTCTCGTTTCCCCTTTGTTTATCTTCTTCATTTCCATGATATATCTTCTTCATGTGATTCGTCCAAGACATAACGGCACTGTTGTTGGAAATAACCTGGTGAGGAAAATTCGTCTAATTCTGGACAGCTATCCAACAATTCAGATAGCATATGTGTTTAGGGAGCACAACAAATTTGCTGAATTTTTGGATAATTTTGCTTTAGATCTTAGAGAGAATAGGGAGTTTAGTTTCTGCTCACCAAAACAATCTGTAACTTTTCTTTTAGGTGATCGAGTCAATTCTTTTGTACATTGGAAAGTTATGATATAATAAATTAGGCTGAGGCCTCCTTTTTACCAGAAAAGAAGGGTGGGGGGCAAAGCGGTTTGTTTTTGGGTTTACTGTTGAGAAGAAAATACTAATTACGGAACCTTCAGATATAAATGAATCAGATATGTTGGTTTGGATGTTCTTTTAGTGATTTTAGTTTCTGATGATAAAGTACATGTAACTTCCGAAGCATCCCTTTGAAGTTTGAACTAGGCGATGGAAAAGAGAGAGTTTAAAGAGTGGGACCATGGCACGTTCCTCGGTGTTTGTTCCGTGACACAATTCCTGCGTGCCATATCTTGTAATTTTGGTTTCTGCAGAGAGTTAGGTGTATTGCCTACATGGAAAGATAAGACATTGTTTTCCAAGTCAAACAAAAGATTGTACATGATACCGAAGCTCTAGAATTATAAATCCTGCCAGGAAGGAAGTCAACCCCGTGCATATAGGATTGTTACGAGACATTCTTTGCCAGTTGATTATGCAACAAGTAGTATCTTGGACTGGCGTACTTCTCTGTTTTTTTGTTTTTAGATAGCAATTTGATTCGTTTTCCTTGTTTATTAGGAATCCTTTAGTAATACTTTGGAGTCCATTAGCCAGCTTAAATCCCAAATTATTGTTTATGGTTACTGTGTCACTACCCAAAAACAGTATATCCAGATGTGATTCAATTTGATCAGATTTTCCTAGATCAAATATTTTCACTTCTTCTTTTGTTAAGCAAGCTTAAACCTTTATAACAACCGGCAAAGCCTTTTCCACTAAATGTGGTTGGTGACAATGACTTTCTCGTGTGGTTGCAATCTGAAAAGTACCACTCAGTATCTCCAGATCTGGTTCAATTTGATCAGATTGTCCTAGATCAACTATTTTCACTTCTTCTTTGTTAAGCAAGGTTTAAACCTTTATAACAACCACCAAGGACTTTTCCACTAAATATGGTTGGTGACAATGACTTTCTCACACGGTGCAATCTGAAAAGTACCACTTTCTCCTAAAGGTGTGTAAACTCCCTATGCTTTGTGGTTTTCCTGTGTGTCTCTTGGGGAAATTCTCCATTTGAATTGTTATTCCTCGCTGTCACAGCTGTCACAGATCATTTGTTGATCCTTTTAACATTTTCAAATCACCCTAAGTGGTTTTGCTTGATCAAACCTATAACAAGTCCACTCCGACTCATTTCGAAGTTTGTTTTCTTTGGATGCGCGGCAAAAAAAAAGAACTTACCTTGACTGAACGCACTTTTTGAATGGTAAAGGTTCGATTGTAGAGCTTACTTGGTCTACCACACTCCAATCTATCCTTAAGATTGAGCCAAATCTATGATTTACCATGCCCCATATGAACCATTGTTTCTTATGCAATCCACTTAATCTTCTAAGTTGCATGCCATTCCATGGTATTTGCTCTTTCAATTGACTAAAGATAACGAAATCTCTTCTTTTTGGGTACACTTTACTTTCAGTCCATGGTGTTGCTCCATTTTTACCTTGTTCGTTACTACAATAGCAAATCCACGTTCTTGGATCTTTATTAGTACACCAAAGGTCAAAACCATGTCGGTGTGGGATAGGCCAAAGTGGACAATTGAGTTAGTTAATCCGGGGATATCATATCCATAGCGTGACTCTTGAGTTTAATTCCTTTGGAGGGAACAACGATAACTATTCCCCTTATTGTAGGATCTTAAGATTCCAGCTTTTAAGCAACAAATTTCTCTGATTATGCAGAACTCTTTGTTAAACTTGGCAATGTACACTTAATTTTATGCACTAAAATTCTGGAATGCTGTGAGGCCTGAGCCCTATCTACTTAAGATTCAGATGTGAAAGTATAAGGGTTTGTATATTGTGTCATCTTGAGATATATTTCAGATCTGATGATATTATTCATTTTGAATGGCAACTTCACTATAACTCCTGCTCGTAAGAAACTTTGGTTCTTAAAAATTGACATTTGTGTCAATCAGGAGATTGTATTGACTAACTTGGGGCTCCTACTTTGGATACAGTTATTGGGTTTTCTTTTTTCCTCTGCGTTAGAATGATAGACCCTTTGGGTTTAGATTCCATAATGGATGAAAGAGTAAATGAAGAAACTATGAAATCTTGGTGTATTTTTTTTTGCAAAATCTCTCTCTCTCTCTCTCTCTCTCTCTGTGATGCGCAGATTTTTATTGGTTCTTTCATGTCTATTCTGAAACATGATGGAGGGTCCTTTGATTAAATTGAACTTGCTTTCTGAAGATGGAATATGCTAAATCCTTTTTTCCTTTTCTTTCATTTCTCTGCAGCATACCGGAAGCTTGCTCGGAATTATCATCCAGATGTGAACAAGTGAGTTGGCTTTTCAATTTCCCTTTTATGCTATTCTGAGTTCTTTTAATTCTCTGTCAATGCCATATATTGTTTTGTAACTTTTGTTGGGATCAGTTCTCATTTCTAATGATGTGCCTTGCTGTTACCTAATGTCTACCATTGAAACGTTGACTGTGCTGTGATAGTTCCATAATTGTTAGACTTGGGAGTTTCTCGCCATGGTTTGTTTACTTGCTAAAAGTTACACCAAATATCCAGCACGAGCAGGGACTTCTCATGCTTTAATAGACTTTGATCGTGCTTTGTCCCTCTTTCTCTAGTACACACACATGTACATGCGTGCATGCACACACAGCTACCAAAAAGAAATGGAAGAAAAATAGTTGCATTAATCATTTTAACAATTCTAATGCTTTGTGACCAGTTTCAGTCATCCTCACATAATTTATATATATGATTATCTTATGAAGTATCTATTGGTGTTAGTTTCTGGGGAGAAATGATTTCAAAAGTAAATATTACCAAAAGCAGCCGTTCTCAATGTTGGGGTTTTTTTGTATGCATGTCCATACTCGTGCTTTCCCATCTCTAATTTTGAGTGAGTCCAACAAGAATTTAGTTCAGGGAATGCACGGGCAGATCGTGAATTGAATTTGAGGCCCGTAGTCTAAAGTTAGCAGCATGGATTGAATTTGAGACCCATAATATAAATCTAGCTGCTAGCTTTAGATTGCGGGCCTTAGTCTTGTTCTTTCAAGTTCTTTGAGGTCCTCTTTCGCAGGAGTAAGATGGTGAATATGCAGTGGATTCCCAAAATTTTTTTCTTCTATTCTTTCTTCTTCCTTGCTATCTCAATTATTCTGATTATACCTATTGCTGCAGAGAGCCAGGAGCAGAACAGAAGTTCAAGGATATTAGCAATGCTTACGAGGTAAACAAACTCTTTTTTTTTTTTAAAATCCTTTTGGGATCGGTAGAAGTTCACTGATGGGCACGGAGGGATAATTCCATGTTACATTCTGGAAAGCCCTCAGATAAAACAGACTTCAGCATATTTACAAAATATCTATGCTCTCTAACACAATGTTTACATCCAAAGAGAGTTTTCCGCTAACTGTAGTGGGAAGTATGCATCCAATCTCCAAGATAGGTATCACGTGGTATGATATGAAAATCGTCGCTTTGGGGAACCATTTCAAAAAGCTCAGTTGCTTATATTGTTGGGTCAGCATTTATATTCCTTTTTGCCTTTCGTTTGATTCTATCACTTCTCTTTTAGGCATTCGACTTCTTATCATGTATACACTTATGTTTCACCTTTTTTTTGGCAAATCCTTGTTTGGCGATTATGCTTTATTTGCAAATCTGCTGCAGCAATTTTTGCTGGCAATTGTGACAGAGCAAGTGATCTTTATTTAGGTCTTGTCGGATGATGAGAAACGGTCTCTCTATGACAAGTATGGAGAAGCTGGACTTAAAGGTGCTGGCATGGGAATGGGGGTAAGCTAATTTCTGCTTGTGATTGAAGCTCATGTAGATTTGTCAAGAAGTTCTGTTTTTGCTCCAATGTTTGCATTTATATAGTGGAATTATCATTTGTTGCTGCCAGGATTTCACCAATCCTATGGATATATTTGAGTCTCTCTTTGAGGGCATGGGCATGGGTGGGATGGGTGGGATGGGCATGGGAGGCAGAGGTTCCAGGAACAGACCTGTTGATGGCCAGGATGAATATTACAATCTTGTTTTGAATTTCAAGGAAGCTGTCTTTGGTGTTGAAAAAGAGATAGAAATAACCCGCCTTGAGATCTGCAGCACCTGCAATGGCTCTGGTGCAAAACCGGGCACCACTCCATCCAAATGCACCACATGCGGTGGTCAAGGCCAAGTTGTGACGTCAGCTAGGACTCCATTGGGTGTCTTCCAGCAGGTAATGACATGTTCGACCTGTGGTGGTACTGGCGAGATATCTACCCCTTGCAACACATGCTCAGGTGATGGTCGGGTTCGGAGGACAAAAAGGATAAGTTTGAAGGTGCCCGCTGGGGTGGACTCAGGTAGTCGCCTGAGGGTTCGATCAGAAGGTAATGCAGGAAGGCGAGGCGGGTCCCCTGGCGACCTCTTTGTTGTGATCGACGTGCTTCCGGACCCAGTCCTCAAGCGTGACGACACAAACATCTTGTACACCTGCAAGGTATCATACATCGATGCGATCTTAGGGACCACGATCAAGGTACCAACTGTGGATGGCATGGTTGATTTAAAGATCCCTGCTGGGACGCAGCCGAACACGACTCTTGTGATGGCGAAGAAGGGAGTTCCTTACTTGAACAAAAGCAACATGAGAGGCGATCAGTTGGTCAGGGTGCAAGTGGAAATCCCGAAAAGATTGAGCAGCGACGAGAGGAAGCTTGTTGAGCAGCTCGCCGATCTAAGTAAAGGCAAAGCGACGGCCAGCAGAAGATAGTGGCTTTCTTGGTTCTTTTTCCATTTTCGATTTCTTTTTCCCCTTTAATTTAAGGTATCATAGATTTGTCAACTACAAAAGTTAGTAATTAGTACAAGATGTATAAGGTCCATAAATTATGTGAGGGGGCGAGCCATGTATGGCGATTGTTTACTGATTAAAATTTTGTGAATCCCCCTATTTTGACCTTCTGAACTGCTCTACGATGGAACAGACAGCCTCAAATGATTTCTTCCGCCTTTCTGTTGTTGTAAACATTTTGCCATCTCCGTCTCTCGAGACGACAAAACATCAAACGACTTCTTTTTTCCCCATACCCGGTTGTAACGGAGAGAAATGTTCCTTTTCGCTTATTACACTTGATTGGGTTGGGGGGGTGTCAAGTGACATGTCTATTGCGTAGTTTTTTAATCTTTTTGTCTTTTTTGTATAAGATGAGCAATTGAACTTTCAGCTCGATCAATTTTCACAGATACTGAATATTCTTCCCTCTATATATATTGGATATTCTCTATCCTCAGGATGGTGCATGACCCTCCATCATTTTAAGTGCGAAATGCAATTTCGACATTCGTCGCATCTCACCAAAGCGTTTCATCATTTAGCAAACCCCTGTTAAGAGAAAGACACGGTGCAATTGCTTGTGGTAATCATTTTTACTCTTTATGAGTATACTACTTCAAGTCACAATCCAGTGGAATGTTGCCCCCTATATATTGGTCATTTATCAGCTGTGTGTTGCCATGTATCGTTGGAAGGCAAGTAATGGAAGAAATTTACAACCCCAGCCAAACTTGATAGAACAATTTTTCATGACAGACGAACAGAGATCCAATTTTAAGGCAGAAAATACCATATTTGGCTCCGCAGAACATATCGTTGTAGCACAAACGCCCACAACCATTAATACAACCAGTATCCTTAGAAATGGTTGCGTCATACTTCTTACCGTTAATGCTCCCTCATACCGCCTCAAGGGCAAAGCAAGAACCACAATGGTCGATCACTACACCCCACCCCTGCTACTAGGTATGACTGAGTGCGCTTTCTTCTGTTACATTTCAGATAACATTCCACAGTGAAGTACAGGCCAACAGCTAGAAGTTGATCAGCAAATCCATATTTCAAAATTACATCCTTTCGGAAGAAGATCAAAGTTCATGAATCAAAGCCAGAGTAAATACCACTATCTCTCAATAGCCTCTTCTCTTCTTCGACATAATTCTTCCCTCTGCTGGCCTGACCAAGCTCTCTCTTCCGCTTTTCCTTCTGCGAGAAGGAAAGATTCTTCTTCTCTTGCCGGGTTTGAACATCTGCCAATTGCTCTCCAGATGCTAGCGCAGCTCTTGTTCTTTGCCGATCTTCGAACGATTCATCAGCATCCTCGGTCTTACGACCTTCCCTCCCAGTAGACCACAACCAGTCTTTCTGGTCATCCTCAACTTTTGGAGGGGGCACTCCTAAGACCGATAACCCGCCCTTGAAACCGTGTTGCTTTAATGCTTCAAAACTCATTCCATCACTCTTCTGCTTTCCAAATTTCCCTGTATTTATGCATCTAAATCAATGTTAAATTTTCTGGTGGAAGCTAACACTTTTGAACTGGGAAGGGAGAGAAAAATATAAAATTTGGACAATCCACAGATGGAGTAAGATCCATAATCAATAGGACCCGCAATATAATGATGGTGCACATTAACGAAAAAATTACTCCATTGATCTGTTTTTGTAGTCAGATAAGCGATATTCACCACTAATCAAATATGGTTTCCATATATACCTCTGGAAAGGCTATATCATCTCTATCTGTACGCAATAAGAAAATGCATGACATGATAATTTAACTTTTTATTTTTTCCCCATATAGAGATACACTTAGCTGATTGACTGAGGTGAACATATCTGGTTAAGAGGGCAAAAAATGTTGGAGATAAGCCAATGCCATCACATGGACACGATAAAATGATTCATGACAGAACAATGCATTTAATGCAATATTAGATAATTACACAAAAAATGGATAGGGGTAAAAAAATCCTTATAAATTATAGATGTGTTGGCACGGACTAAAGGCACGTAATTAACACGCTGATACATCTTGTCACCTCATGTAAGCGATGAACTTATCATACCAACTAGCTTAACTATATAAATGGCAAAGGTAACATAAGATTAGTACCTTTGGAAGATTGTTCACTCCCAGATTTGTTCTTTTCTTTCGTCATCCCAACGCCATCATCAGATTCATTATCTGAATGCGATGACGATTCTTCAGATGAGTCCTCTTCCTCATCACTCCAAGGCATTGCCCTTTTCATATTTGAGCTCTGAAGAGCAACGGAAAGGTATAAGAACCGCGTAGCAAAAATCAAAAAGTCAATTACAGTGAAAGAACACATAAGTCCAACCAAGTATGCCACATTCAATAAAATCTAATTTTTCACCACCCCTATCATTTTGAACACCAACTATAGACGGACTAATACGTGAAATCTAACTAAGCCATTTCCGGACTCTAACACATCACTACGCTTCCTTTGCGACCGCCGGAACACAAAGGACGATCATCCGAGACACGACCAGCGGAACTTCTCGACAAGTAATTCGGCAATTCGACATTCGGTAGCCACCCATCATCAACTGCCCCTAGCGGCACTAGGATTCAGAATATGAGCAACATAGACTTGATTTCCTTTCTTCTGCCATGAAAGTTGCTGCAGCATACAAGATATCTGAAAACAATGAATCAAAAGGGCGCTCTTTTGCCCTATTACTAGTTCATTTACCACACTTAATCTGCCGATGTTCGACGAAAGATTCGATTTTTTTCCTCAATACTAGGGAAGGTTATGTCATAACAGTACTACCTGAGCAAAATCAAATCCAACACAAATGATCACCAAACAAGAAGGCGCTTATACCAAAACAGAGCCACATGCTTCGAAATCGAGCACGCAATCAAGAGGCGGATTCTACTGCGGACAAAGGAATTGCAAGTTTCGAAACGAGCAGAGGATCTGGGGGAAAAATCGAATTACCGAATTAGGGTTCGTCGGTGACGGCGATTCCACGACCACGAGCCGCGCGATGAGACGATGGAACGATGGCGTTGGCTTCTTATTTCTGTTGACCGGCGCGACCTGTCGTTTTGACCCCCCCGCTCCCAAGGCAGGGCCTAAACGACATTAGAAGCGGCTGGAGTACCCGGGAAGTTGTTCGGTGGTGGATCGACCTCCAAACCCGAAAGTTTGCCCGGAACTTCGGCCCGGCCACGAGGCCGTTAGGGTGTTGGGGCCGCCTCCCGGTGGCCCCGGGATGGTCGGCGGGGGTGGTTAGGGCGTGATTCGGTCGATAGTTGGCAGAGGTGAAAGTGGATTTTTTGAGTTTATAGGTAAATCTTTTTATCGGCACCGAAAATATTTTCGATCACTAACTTTTCTAAATGAGATTTCATATAGTGATAAATGAAGGCAATGTTTTTATGATCTATGTTAGTAAAACACTCATAGTTTTCTGCATGATTACGTGCTTTTCATTGAAATTTCCGTCTCCCGCACGTTTATTGAACTTAAGGGTACGTAGTCGTTTTTTCAAAAGAAACAAATTACACATGTATAAAAACACTCACCATGTTTTGCTTCGGTGAAAATACTTCAGCTTTTGACTAATTACAAATCTTATCATCAGTCAATCAATAATGTTTCGTGTCAAATTACCATTTATGAAACAAAGTCGTAAATATATCATCGCATATACACACAAAAGAATATTGTATTCTTTTGATTTCCAATTTGATACTATGACATAATAATGAACGTGTGAAACTCTCAAATGTGACGGCCTTATAAATCTTGTAATTTTAAATGGTCATATATTTTTATATGCGAGTTTTTCTTATGCATGACACAATTTATATAAAACTCATGACAATACCTTTTCTAGATCATAGTAAATAACACCGAACTTGATTCTTTCATGTTGTTTTTATAGTAATTGTATACAGATCTTCCAAGTAGACCCGAATATGAGCATAGTGGCCTATCAGCCCACCGTGGCTCAGCCACTAGGCTTGAAGTATAAAATTGAGCAAAAGCTCAAACGAGCATATCCTTTAGTTCGCCTGATCGGGCCCATTCATTTAGGTTCGATCACTTTTATGAAAAAAGAAGTCAACATGTTTTACATTTTAGGTGGGTGTGAGTTTGAGCAACGATGAACACCTTTAAGTCCATCACCCGACCCGACCTGAATTGACCCGACCGGTCACTTGTCGAGGCCTACCTTATGGTAAAGGCTCGTGAGGTTGACAACAAGGTGATTCAAAGAACCGGGTGGAAGCTCTTCTAAGACGAAGGGAATTGACCAAGTCCCAAGTCAGTGTCAAAAGAGAATCTCTTGATCTTTGGGAGTGGACCTGGCTATGCGTTTTGTCATGTTATGCACAACGTTCCAGCCGTTAAAGCTTGAATTCCACTGTTCACAATCCTTCATTTTGAAAACGAGCCACAAAACCAACCACAAATCGAAAACATACGATGCTAGAATGAGTCAAGCAATTCCAACCATTCGGCTTATAATGAGCAACGGTCGTCGTTCCAACACGGCAGCATGATCATGTTTTGGTACCTTTCGAGACTAGATTTTTTTTTGCGCATTCTAGAAATCTTTGTGATTGACATGAAATTATTGAGCACGGATCTCCTACATGCTTCATTAGAATCTTAAATTCCTTTGTCTATGTGCTAGCAGTTGCATTCTCTCAACTGTACAAATGCATACTAACTTCGTTTGGACGATGTTTTTTTTTCTATTTTGATTGCACAACATCGGAGAATCGCATCAATCCACAGAAACATAGAGAGGCCCGGGAGGGAGAACACCACCTCGAATCGTTTCGTAAAGCATCGACCATGAGATTATGCTCTTTATTTGAATGGTTATCATCCCTTTCTTTACGTTGCAGCGTGGGCTTTGAAGGAGGTGTAGATAGTGGTGATGGCAAGAGGAGGAGGGTTGCTGTCATTGGAGGGACATTGGCTTTGGTATCGAGGCTTTGACCTTAGTCCAAATTGATCTTTAACACATGGTGAAATGTGATGGAAGATACGTGTGTCCACGCAAAATTTAGGCTGCTCTAAGAACACCCAATTTCTCGCTTGTAGACAAGAACTTTGCCTTTTGAAATTGGGTCTTGCAAATCCTTATTCTTTCAAATCCGATTTCATGATGAACAAAATGATATCTAAGGAATTGTCATGCCGAATCATATCGTTCTGTCTCTCTCTTTCTCCCTCCATTCAGGTTATAGATATTTTTCTTGGGCAAGACGAATGAATGTGGACCCAATGGACCCAATTCACTGTAATTTTTAGATAATATGGGCATCGCATAAAGAAAATTTTCACTCAGATTTAGGCATATGGATCACATGCTATCACGTCCGTTAATCTTGCAGTAGTCCATAGAAGGGCTAACGAGAGATCTACCGGATCAAGATTGTGATTGTGGTTATGGTGTATTGGTCCTGGGTCCAAATAAAAAGTTCCCTCTAATGAATTCCTATGATATGATGAATTATGTTAAATTTGGACGCGCATGTGCCTCCGTTCAATCCTAAAGCAGTAAAAGTTGACAACTGTGGCATGTTTGCCTTTTCAATTATTGGTGGCACATCTATTAGCCCAAGTAATAATTAGGAAATAAATCAACACTATGATTGAAGAAAGAAGTTCATGCAAAAGGAGCACATTCTCTCTCACTCTCTCTCTACACATAGGAAGATTATTTATTATAGTTAAAAGAAAATGACAGGCCACATGTATTTCTTACCTTCTTGATTGATTAATAACATGCATATGGCAAAACATGGATCTACCTATAACATTTGATACAATGACTACTCAAATTGGCTACAAATGCTAGTAGTGGAAGCTTCACTCTACGAGTAGTGATTAGCTTGCTCTGTCAACATAGTTCGTTAGGGATTCCCAATTTGTAAATTATGAAGATTTGGGCTCTCTATGGACTGCTTTGCTGTCTCTTCCTATTAAATTAACTTAATTCTAGGGCTTATAAACTAATAATCTACTTGATTGCCAAGAGCTTTGAAATGTGAAAAAAAAGGGAGGAAAAATTAGTTTAGGGGAACCGGACACAGTATCCCACATGCAGCATGTGTGGATTAATATTAGTCAATTGGGACAGCAAGCCTGGAAGCAAAATCCAAGAAATTGCTTTGGCCTCATAAGCTAATGAACATGCATATATTGGGTTGAATTCAATTAAAAATGCTTGCTTTCTCCAAGACCCAAGAAGATTGCAGTGGCCTTGAACTCCAAATGCCCTAACAAGATCCTATTTCTCTGTGCTTAAGCACTTTTTCCCATCAGGGGTTGCAGCTTCCTGTGCACAAGAAACTCCCCCAGTAATTCATGCACTTTCTCATGTTGCTGGTTGCCAAATCTTAATGGAGTTTACAATGAACCAAAAAAAATGGGACCATTGTCTTGGTTCTCTTGGACACATGTCTAGATTGGGTCAAAAGAGACTCAAAATTCCATAGCATACATGGAATTTGTTATGCTTGAAAGCAACAGATAATGTTCCCTTTGCTTAAATTATAAATAAAAGAAACAGATACATTGAAGGTGAAGTTAGACAGGAGACCACACTAGGAGTTCTGAATCTCTCTCACAAAGCACAAGCATGTAGCTGATATGTCTTCTTCCCTGGCCTGGTTCAACCATTCACAGCTCAAACCCCAAAAATTCTATTCTCTCAAGAAAATTCTGGGACATTGCTATGAACACTGTCTTCAATATTCCTCTGCAAATTTGCGAGCGGAGCCAACATTCTCCCCAAGAAGCGACATCAAAAGACTAAACTTTTCAATCTAATCTCTAATCTCAAAGTGGGGTTTAAGCAACAAGGTAAAATCTTTTAGGTACTTTATTACTCCCTCTTTCACCTTCTGCCACGGTGAATGAAGCAAGCCCAACCTGATTTTTGCAAAGGGAGTGAAAAGAAAATATCCATCTAGCTAGAGAAAGCAAGACAAATCTAAATAGCAAAATATTAAAAAAGGTACATAAAAAAGTTGACCCCGACAGATCCGATCCGTTTTGACCGGTCACAATAGATAATGGGTGTCGCATGAACTCGTTTTACTAGACTAAGTGAATCATATGTTAGGAATCTACTTACTTTGTACACTGTTACATTCATTAAATGAGTAAACACAATATTTCTATCAATTGCTTTATATTATATATAATATTCTGTTTTGAGCTGCAGTCAAGCCACTGCGAATATTAAAATTAGTAAAAATTTGGGAATTAGTTTTGCCCCCTGTATCTATTCTTTTGACTGGATAAAAACAAACAAGAAGGAAAGGGAAAAAAGACCATTGTCTCTTCCCAAGTACCCAAGCTTGGGCCAGCTCTTGGATTGGAACTTTAAAGAAAAAAAGAAAAAAACTTGAGCGAGCCGAGACATCTCTCTCTCTCTCTGCACTTTATTCCTCTTAAAATTCGATACTTCGCCCTGCCTCTGTACCCCCAACTCAACGAGGATTTTAGTTGCAAGAAACTCTCTCTCTCTCTCTCTCTCTCTCTCTCTCTCTCTCTCTCTCTCGCTCTCGCCCGCATTGTCTTGTTCCACGCTCGGAATCTCATATTCTTACTCCCACGCATCATTGGTCGTCCTTTCTCGTTACCCCTCTTTCTCCTTCTTTGTTCTTCTTGTTTACCTCTGTTTTAACTAGTGTTTCCTCTACCAGTGAACATTGAAAAAGAAAGTGAGGTCCGTATTACCCAAGTGGGGTCGCTCTTCCTTTTCTTTCCTTTGCTCTGTTCATTAAACCCAGAAAGTTGAAAATGTTCAAAAGCTGAGATTTCCAATGTAAAATCCCTATTATTTCATTATTTCCCAATCACCTGAAATCGAGGGAAGTACATCTCTTCTCTCTCTCTTTCTCTCTCTCCTTTTTTTGCTCTGTTTTTCCGTCTGTTAAAAGGTCGCCCACAAGTCACAGTCACTCCGGACCCCCTTCGTTCTTGTATTCCTGTTCGTTCCTTCTTCCTTGTGTTGTAGCTTCAAATTTGTCAATTTGAGCCTTTGCAATTCAAGAACGAGGGAAGTCACTATAACCCCTTTTGGCAAGAAGATAGACGATCATACAGTGACTCCCCCTCTCTTGCTCTCTCTGATCTCCTTATCATCATTTGCTAATGCTTACTATAAATGGCGAAGCTTTCATGGCCAAAGACATTGGTGAAGAAATGGTTCAACATCAAAAGCAAAGCCGTGGACTTTCAAGCTGATGACATCGTTTACGGAGGTGATGACCCATCATATCTGTTGGTTTTTTTGTTCCCCTTTTATTTTCTGGGTTTTGTCTTATACAATTAATACCGTTGCTTTTGTTCCTCAACTTCTTGGTACTGTTCTAATGAGGGGTCTTCTTTTTCCCTTCCACACGCAGCTCAAGATCTGCCATTTGTTTCTATTCCCTTTTTCTCTCTTTTTTTGGCTCTGGAACTTATTTGTGGCCATCAGTTGTAACTAATGAACCATCTTTTTTTTGGTTGTTTCTGATGAATATTCATTAGGCGATATGCCACAAAACATACAGTGCCAGAGAGAGAGAGAGAGAGAGAGAGAGAGAGAGAGAGAGAGAGAGAGAGCAGCTTTAATGACTTCATCGTTTTTCTTTTTCAGGCGTTGATGAAGAACCAGGGGACATCAATTCAGAGAGGAGAGAGGCATGCAAAATCAAGAAAAGCAAAACAGGTGCACTTGTATTAACATCTTCTTTAATTTCTTAGTGGAGGACCACTTCACCTTTATTCCACTCCTTAATCTAGCAACCCAGTCAATGCTTTAATTCAGCTCAACCCTTTCTTTAGCTTTTTTTTTTGAGATGATATGGCTTCCCTTAAACTTTTACTAATCTCTCATAAACCCCACTTGGGATGGCAGAGAGATCTAACAAGAGAAACTCCGACCGAGCCCGGCGAGGTAAGATTGACCTTGATGCCTCGCAAGTCACAGATGTGCACAATTATCGGTAAGTCTCTTTTTTTCCTTTGAGTTTTTCCAGGTGCGAAAGATGAATCTTTCTACATTGTGCTAATATTGAAAGACAGAATTTTTGTAGCTACATGGAATGTGGCTGGGAAATCTCCTCCTAGCTATTTGAACCTTGACGAGTGGCTCCATACTTCGCCTCCTGGGGATATATATGTCCTTGGGTACATTCTTCGATTCAATTTGGATTTAATTGATGTCGAAGAATTTTCCGAATATGCGGTGCTATGCTAATCACTCCTCTGGCTTTCAGGTTTCAAGAAATAGTACCTTTAAATGCCGGTAATGTTCTGGGAACAGAAGACAATGGCCCGGCCAAGAAATGGCACGCTCTCATAAGGAGGACCTTGAACAGTCTTCCTGGGACCAGCGGTGTCTGCCATACGCCTTCGCCGATTCCTGACCCGATCGTTGAGTTGGATGTTGACTTCGAAGGGTCCATGAGACAGAAGGCTTCGTCCTTCTTCCACCGCCGGTCTTTCCAATCCTTGAGTCACAGCATGAGAATGGATCATGAGATGTCGTTGCCGCAGCAACCCCGGCTTGACCGAAGATTCAGTGTTTGCGATCGGGCAATGTTCGGACACAGGTCGAGTGATTATGATCCCAACTACAGATGGTGTTCGTCTGATGATGAAACCGGCCCAACTGATTCCCCAGGACGTGGTTACTACTCACCAACAAACTATAACAGGTCAAATTTCAATGAGGATAGAGACAATCAGATGGTCCAATCTAGGTACTGTTTGGTCGCGAGTAAGCAAATGGTGGGGATTTTCCTCACAATATGGGTGAGGAGCGAGCTTAGAGACCATGTTCGCAACTTGAAAGTTTCATGTGTAGGAAGAGGGTTGATGGGTTATCTTGGAAACAAGGTCCGTTTCCTGCTCATTGGCACATTCATTGATTCGTAAGCCATAGGACAGGAGTCTAGGATGAAGTGTGACAAATTCTTTTCCTCTGGATTTTCTCAGGGTTCGATTTCGATTAGCATGTCTGTGCACCAAACGAGCTTTTGCTTCATCTGCAGTCATTTAACATCTGGGGAGAAGGAAGGGGATGAGCTGAGGAGAAACTCGGATGTCATGGAGATTCTCAGGAAAACAAGGTTTCCACGAGTCCACAGCATGGGCGATGAAATTTCTCCTGAAACAATTCTCGAGCATGAGTAGGTTCTTTGCCTCTAATTTGCTACTGAATATCGAGGTCGACTTGGTTTCACCGATTCGAATAAATTTTTGAGCATGCTATTGCTGCTTTTAGTAGCCAGTTGATTGAGTCCCCATCATTTAAATCACTAGAAGTGAGTCAGATTTGCAAACCCATTGCCAGTTTTTCTTACTTTCTTATGTTGTTCATCTTAATGCAGTAGAATTATTTGGTTGGGCGACTTGAATTACAGGATTGCGTTATCATACCGATCTGCAAAGGCTCTCGTCGAGATGCGAAACTGGAGAGCACTGCTGGAGAATGATCAGGTATGTTGCCTTGCTATTTCCGATGAAACATTCCTTTTATCGTCTTCTTTATGTACTAGGAATGGTGAATTCAGTCAATCTAAGATTTTGCCCAATTCTCAGCTCCATAGAGAACAGAGAGGTGGGCGCATCTTTGTGGGGTGGAATGAAGGGAACATTTATTTTCCTCCGACATACAAGTATTCAAACAATTCTGACAGATATGCTGGAGACGATAGGCACCCGCGGGAAAAGCGAAGGACTCCGGCATGGTAATTTGCTTGTCTCAGTTTATATGGCAAAATCCTCTTCGGGTTAGACCCGTATTTCCCATCATCACATCATCTCTCGACTACCGTCACATGCAGGTGTGATCGTATATTGTGGTACGGTAGAGGCCTCAATCAGTTATCTTATGTGCGTGGAGAGTCGAAGTTCTCTGACCATAGACCGGTATATGGCGTTTTTTTCGCTGAGGTTGAGTACATAAACCGGAATCGAATAAAAAAAAACATGAGCTGCGCTAGTTCCAGGATCGAGGTAGAAGAATTGTTGCCCTATTCAAATGGATACGTGCCTGTCAATTTCTATTGAGGGATGGAATCTTCATCAAACTCGAATTGGAGACTTGGAGTCTTCACCAAGAAAACAAAGAGTTAACAACAACAGCATCTATCGAGGTATCACAATTAAATGATGATGAAGAAACATCTGTGCAATTCGTTTCATTTAATTGTGATTCCAATCCTCATATTGATTCCATCCTACAACTATCTGTTTAACAATATGATCTCTCTTATTATTATTGCTATTGTATGTGTAGCTTTAACGACTGAAATTTCCTCTTTTTAAATTTTATGGTGTTCAATTTCATCAACAAGAGCTGAATGTTGATAGATTGGTCTCGACCTTTCAGATGAGGTGGATTATAATGGTGCTCTGACTTCTGTTACCATTACTTGAATGCCGAATAAAAATCTGGACAAGTTCTGTTTAGCTATTTAGACAATCATCCTCTTCCATTATCGAAGTTTTGTTAAAACAAATATTCACTCAATTCCGTTCTCATCTTCGATCCAGTGTAATTTGCAGGTGGACGCTGCGACAGACATTAGCGTTCCCAGAAAATGACAAGGACACATTCCACTGCCCCTGAATCAAATACAAGGTTGGTTCTTTTTACTTCGCTTCTTGCTTTGCCTCAAGTGCTCTTCCTCGGCTGGGCACTCCAGGACTAGACATTACCTTTGCCTTGTCATAACAGGTTCCTAATTTGCATTTTGCCGCCAATGCTACCTTAATGAATTCTGGAGTCATCTGTTGGGAGAAACTCACTACAACTCAGCAAGAAATCGCAAGTCATGAGGTGAATGAGCTGTCCTCATTTATATAACCATAATAGCTTTTCGAATTCGGTTTCTATACCTGCCTATCAAGCAAATGTCACGCATACCCTTATGAAGGTTTTTCCATGAAAAGTGATTTGAAGCTTGCAAAATATGCAGGATAGACTATAGAAAGATCAAAGTTCAGCCTAGTGGGAAGCATTGGAGTTTTCTGAAAAGTGCTTCCCCAGATCAAAGTAGGGGAATTTCTGGGATGAAGAGAACAGCACAACCTTCTGATTCAATGCAATTATCATGAGCATTTCTCAGTTTTTGGCCGAGGGTGACTTTTAACAGAGAGAGATAGCGAAAGATGATGAGTATCTCTGCAACCAATTCATAGGTCGATAGTAGTGGAATAAAGAAGTTCGATGCATATGATTGTTCTGGGCCTTCATTCTTTTTTCCATTTTCTTTTGCGGCAGTTGAAGATGAATTTACTGGGAAAAAGCTTTTTGCAAGGCTTTGTCATGCCTCGACCCTAAAAAGAGAGCTCTTGAAATAAAGGGGGGGTCATTTGCAGGTTTCACTATCTTGTGGTGTGTTGAAAAGCAAAAACTCTGCCAGAGCCTTGCACTGCTTACATGGTTGTCAGGTTTTTTGTACAGTGGATCGTCACTTGTGAGATCCCTCCGTTTTTGTTTTCTCCTTTGTCAAATGGTCTGTTTTAGTCAATGAGGGGCCAGGAACACTTCAAGACATGACTGCTTATGAATATAGGTTAGTGTGTATCCGCACCATTCATTATTTTTTCGATGCAGAAATTTTGACAAAGCACACAAATGTTCAAATTTCGACTTTGCCAATGAGCGTCGCTCATGTATAGCTCGGGAAACAAAGAGAAGATATGTACCAACGATATATGTAGCAACAAGAAGAAGGGAAATGATTGAATAGAGGAACTCCCTAACATTTGGAGGCAAGATAATCTAGTGTTTGAATCTCGTCTTTTGTTACGGATCCTCTTATACGGAGGCGAAAAAACATTCCGGTATGACCGAATTAATCTCGAATTACGATTGGGGTTCGTCACCATGCATAAATTCAGAAATAGCTGGATCCGCTCTTCACTCGAATGCAAAATGACCTTTGTACTTGTGTCCTTAATGTTGAAGCGGGCACTCACCTTCCTTTTCATTTAGTAATTTATCCGTCATAATTTAATTATGAGCTATATTTTCCTCCAATTGTATCATGAATCGGTGAGTTATGTAAGTTACAGACATTACTAACATGCAAACTTAATTGAATGTGCATGCGTCGACGTTCATGTTGATTGTAACTTCCAATTAGAATACTGGTTTCTCCTCCAATTATGGAAGGAGGAAAACTTAACCTTTTAATAATTTGCATGCACTGTGAGAAGCTATGTCGTCGCGGGATACACGAGTACGAAGGAAGATTGCTTCGTTCGAGTTTTTTTTTAGCACCTTATTGAATTAGATTAGATTCCGACCAAAAAATAAAAAAGAGAATTAGAATAGAAAGGAATTAAAACAAACTAAGAGAAGAGCACGAAAAGCTATTCATGTGGGAAATTGAGGGAGCATTAAAGGAGGAGTCGTGCTAATGTCCACATTGAAAATGAAAATATTTCTTTATTTAAATTTTTAACGAGCGCTCTGAGACTCGCGGTAAGAAGGTGTCCCGAGACATTTATCTAGCAATCAAATAAGGAAGTATCGCAATTCTCAATGTATTAATTGCTCTTGTGATTGAGTGATCTCATGACACTTGTTAAACATGCTTAATTAAGAATATTTTAATTTTCAAGACAGGAATTAAACATAACATGAGAAAAAAAAATAGCACTTCGAAAATCATTAACTTTCTTCAAATGTTCGCTTAAAATATGTTTAATAAGTGTCTCCAGATGCAGGTTTTTACCTGTCCCATCTTTAACTCTTTTCACTTTCTTATTTTTGCTCTACGCTCCTGCAGAGCGAGAGACGAACTCGCACTTGTCATACTAATATTCTCATCCTCTCAATTATTTTACCAGCACGGCTGCATGCTTATGGACCTCTAGATACAGATTGCCTCTCTCTAGATATAGACAAACACACACAAAAGTCAAACTCGGGGCGTTGGTGCTCTGCAAAATCCTAACTTGAATGCCACTTATTAATGAACTACTTACTACTGGCGGTCATTGAATTGACCAGGAAGTGAAAAGCGTCGTGGATGGTGAATTGGGTCGATGCGCATGGACGCGTGTAGCTGTCCAGCTGGTTCAATTGACCTACACTGCTTACCCAGTTGCGTTCTGCTTCTTCTGGTCAGCAACTCCCACCAATACGTAACCTGACATTGCTGTTGATAGTCTAATATAGAATGTCAAACACATCATAGATAAGGGTCGTCTCTGGAATTTAATAAAAACTGTACTTCGATTTATGAAGCATCGATTATTAACGATGCAAAAAATATATATATATCTAAAGAATTTCCAAATCTTCTCAATCTATTTGTTGAAAATTGACCGGATACTCGTTAATAAAATCTGTGCAATGATACTACCAAAAAAAAAAATAACATGTGCGGATAGACATCCGGTTCACTGATTTTTGCCCTTGAAATATTCTCCGCTAGTCTGAAAAACCAATTTATTTATCTAAGGTAAATATACGAGTTTATGTTTATATGTGCACACATTAAAAATCAGTTTTCAATATATTCTCTAGGATTTATCGATTTAGCACAACGGTTTCGTTTGTTCGTATATAGGACAACGGTTCTTAAATATTATTTTTTTTCTTTGGCCATTTTTTGTTGGTTAAAAAAGATATTTTAGAGTCGCCCAGAAGGGCCGTCCACGATCTAATGGTCAGTTAACTTTAGCCTAAAATGGGGTACCTTTATCTTAGGTTTTGAAGATTATTGATATCAAAGCTAAGGCACAAGAAAATCACAGTCAAAACGAATTGGTGTCATTGAAATTTCAACCCGTTTAAAACACAAAACTGACCTTTCGGTTCAAAATATCTTCGAATAAAATTAACAAAAATATGTAGAGGAAAATCAGCTCAATAACAATTTATTGCACCCACATTTAAAGAAAAAAATCATTATTTCGCACAGATTATTTTGTGGGTTGACAATGACAGATGTAATGGACGATAATTTTGCAGGGGGCAAATTGTTTTACCATGTTGACAATACGAAGTTATGAACTTTTTTTTTTGATTTTACAAAAGAAGGGGAAGAACTCTCGGTCCTGTCGAAGTGTCGCACATTTATGGATTGCCCCAAATTAGACTGAAGACACCCTCGGCTCGACAAGAACAGGAGGGAAATCACGTACTACTGTCTTCAAATCGATTGCATGATATATTTTGGTCGCAGGGCTAAAACTCAGGGTGACAAATTTTTCACATGAGGTGAAAAGTATTGATTGAGTTTCAGACAAGGACGCCCGCGTGCACGAAAACGGGAAACGGCTTTTTGTCCATCGTATGTTCTTCTTTTTTTGGATCAAAATCCCTCGTACATTCGAATGGAGTTTCCAAAAGAAAAAAACACTCGATTTTAGATTTAATTTTAATTCTGGCTCGAACTGGGTTTTGTCTAAAAACAATTCATGGCTTTCGCTTTAGTCCCAAATTTGCCAACGCGCCCAAAAGTCGCCGCCGGTTTTTCCAAAATTATTAATACCGGGACCGGTTGGAGGTTTGTTTTCTGAATCCGAGTCTTCGTCGACATTTTCACCTTCGTATGGAACAATAACAATCTCATGATGTTAATAATCTTAAAGAAATTGATGGAGAATTTTCGGATACGTGCACGGATTTGGGATTAGAGTAATAGTTATGGATCTTTTTAAGATAAAAAAAAAAAAAGTTTCGAGCGGAATCAAGATTTGACCTAAAGCCGGGGGTCTTTGAATGCACTTGAATTCGTTCGTATACGAGTTTACGTGCCATGTATATACAAACTAAATTAGATCCGGTCTTATTTTGCATTAAATACTTGTCCATTATTGACTAGTCTCTATGCACTTTTACCTAACTAGCTTATTTTTATCAGCTCTTCCCTACCATCCAATTCTTTTTTCAAAAATTAATGACTGAATAATATTCATCAATAACCCTAAGTTTCCTCAACATAAGCCAACAATTGATGATCCACTTGGCCAAACTGGTATTATTCTTTCATCTTTTTCGGCAGCCGATCTCACATGTCTTTGCTAGAGACAAGCTGCCTGAGAAGGAGGCAGCATTGATCAAAGGTTGGTGGAGACAGGGCAAATCCATGAGCAATTGTTTAATTAATTTAGTAACTCATTTGATATGGTAGAGAGCTGGAATTTGAGACCCTCCCACCATGAATCTTGGTACGATTTGATTCCTTTCTCTATATCTATATTTTGGTCTCACCATGTATTAATATAAAAATAACATCTCTCATGGTAAGATTTGACAACTTTTGTGTGGTACACCTGTGCCAAGAGATTGGTGGCTCCATCGTCCCACGGATTAGGGACTCGTGGGTCTCCAACTGTCGCCGTACATTCATCCGAAGAAAATGCTCATGCTATTTACTTTGAGTAAAATAGATCACCTTTAACATAGTAATACTATTTTTGGACTGCCGATATTTTATGGGATTGACGATATTAGACGAGACCCGTTTGAAATAGAACTCAAAATACAAAGAAAAATCCTCAAGGTGATACCATACATGATTCTTGTAGTGTCTCGAACTGACATGACGTACATTGCATGTCAATCATTTGGCTAGCTAAATAAAAATCTTTGAATTTGAGCATGTCTTTAAAAGGTTTTGTCTCTTAAGATCTATTCCTTAGGTCTTGGGGGATGTAAAAACCTTAAGGGGATACTCCCTCCTCCCTAGGAGGAAAGATTTCCGGAGAAACAAGAGAGCTTTGGGTTGTTCAGTTGCCATGACGTAAAACATGGCGTGTATGCCTCCGGTCAGCCTTAAATAGGGTTGGTCGGAGGAGCCCCAGAGTAGCAATTATCATAGGGGTTAAGGTCAAAACATAACCCTTGTGGGAGCATTCCTCGATTACCTTACCTTACATGCCATGTTTTGATACTAATACGGAGAAAAACGGATGATATATACAATAATTTGTTTTTTAATGGAAGAGGAGCGTGCCTTCGGACCATAGATCTGAATTCGATCCATGTGAAAATTTGACTCAAAATAGCATTTGATTTCATGACCCAAAAGAAGAAATCTTGTGTCCTGGCCACTGAAACACTTTCAACAAGGATTAATAAAGAATAAGGCTGAGGCATCTTCCAAAAGCAATTGCTTGACTTGATTTTCTGGTTGTGGACAGCTCTGACTCTCGCCCTGGGCCTTAATTGCAGATAAATACTCATCAAAAGATGTGTTTTTGATTCTTTAATTAATGTTTTTCTTTTTGTTCTGCTTTTTGCCTAACACGACTACCGAAAGTTATCCTCGAAAAGCATGCAATGTAATCCTTGGGAGGAGACATTCTTCAAGCAATTGCCAAGAATCCTCCTTTGCTGTGAATTTTGCTTATTCAAAAGGATTAAGCAAGACCAACAATGGGATATTGAATTATTTTATAAGTGAAATTCATCTTTGCCCTCTGAACCAACTTATGTCTTGGTAAATTCGTTTAGGCCGAATAGAATGACATTGCTTTGGAAATAAGCACTGGATAACTGAACCTTTCGGCTCAACTTCGTCCTCACAAAAAAATGGTCAATTGTTAAGAAGGAACACTTTGCCGAATTGAGAATCAACACCATTAGGTTTCTCTATTGAGAACTTTATTTGGTGCCAACACATATTGGCAAGTTGACCTTGCTCGTATTTTCAACAAAATTGGGAGCATTCTATTCCATTCGCACATAGAAGTACATTGTCAACAATGGACAAAGATTTCGACCGAAGAACCAAAAAAACCACGGACAAAGATCATCAATAGGCAATGGAACAGGTCGCTGTTTTAAAAGTTTTCCTTTGATTAATGTTTGGTTGCTTTTGGTCACTCATCAAAGGATCGACAATAGCATATCGCACTCCTTAGCGTATTAAAATATTACCAATCGCACTTTACCTTCCTTATTAGGATAAAGTTTCGCGACCCTGCAGTAGGTTGAATCCAAGTCTACAAATATAGGGAAGGTCTTGAATTTAAATATTAACTCGGTTTCGGCATATGAAGACTAGATGAACTTTTTTATATTATTTTCGGTTGTTCGCTTAAGGAAAACAAACAGAAAAGATGTGAATACATCGTGACATATTTAACGAGTGAACCTGGATTATTAGAGAATTAGATACATAATAATGGGTAAATGATGATTCTGATAGTCATGATCAAGCGCACGCGACATTATAAACCATACAAAATATCACCCGATCTATTTGTAAAACAGGAAAAAAAATCGAAAAAAAGCAGAGATTACTTTAAAAGATGGGGAAAAAAAAGCTGGGCTTTGAATATTACTATAATGGGAGATCAGCCAAAAATGAGCATTGAATTAGGTGGAGAGACGAGTGAAGTCATTTGATCTTCTTTCATAGCTCTCCACAAGATCTGAGTTTATCTTCCTTGTAGAACAAGGTGTCAGTCAGTAGCGAGAGAGCTCACAGAGCACTCCCACTTCCCATGTCGCACGAGGTCGAGATTAAGTGGCAGTTGCTGATGCAATTTCTCAGTTTGACGAAACAACAAAGAAGAGAATCTGCAAAAAAAATGACAATACAAAATGAATAAGGAGCAGGAGCATTCTTCAATGAGTCGGGTGATCTCACTGGTGAGTCATGCTTGGCGTAGAGCATTTGTCATTCGGTATCTTTTTTGAGAGAACTGCGGTCGTAGATCTCTCTCAGAATTCTGCAGATTTTACTGTTTTAGGGTTTGCTTTTTTGGAAATGACTTTCTCATTCAAGGCACAATCAGGAAACAGACAGAATCCTCAGTCAACCCCTCGTTTTTTTGACGTTCCATCGCTCGTTACCTTTCAATCTCTTCTTGGATGAATTCATAATATTAGGGCAACGCTAATTCCAACGTTCATAAAAAATATCAACTAGTTCTTGCCTTCTGGCATAAGCTTTGTACCATTTCTTCCATTCTAAATAGACTTTGAACTAATAATGGCCAGGGTGCGTGAATCGTATTACCCCACCGTTGAACCATTTCAAGGAGTTCTATACGTACCATTTCATCATCTTCGTGGACACCATATTTACACTATGTTATCACAGGTGCATATCCAGAACCACCGTTTGGCTGGCCAGACTTTGTACTGATGATGGCCACTGTCGGGTTTTCTATCAATTTCAATTAAGTGATTGGCATTGATATTCGATCTCTCACTCTCCTCAATCTCCCTTTGTCTCCTTGCATCACCCTATGCTCGATGATGCAAGTTGTCCCCGAGACCTCATAACCTTAGTCCTAGGTCAATCTGAGTACCTGAAATAGCCTCGATCCGAGCGATCACGGCCGCGTGTGCTTGGAGCTTGAAGGAGCCAGGGGTGTGGTTGAGGGTAGCGGTGCACGTGAGCGACGGGGAGAGAGAGATTAGTGCAAACTAGATTTGAGGGCGAAGATGTGAGCTGGCACGGAGGCAAGTGACAGGTGACGTATAACGGTGATAGCGTGCAAAGGTCACCAGTGGTGGCCTCATGCGGTCAAGCGAGTTTTGACAAGGCAGAAAGGGGTGCATGGCTCGTAAGGGTACTTTTGTCATCTAATTTTTTAGGGTGTGTATGGAGCTAGTTTTTTGGTGGAATTAGCGTGACCCTTAGTCTAAGGGCAGGGGTACGGCAATGGAGACTCAGTTATATGGAGGTCATGAAATGCCTTGTAAGTCTCGTGAACTGATTAAGTCCAAATAGTTTCACACAAATAGTAGAATTTGAGCGGGTGGCCAACCAACCGTGCCAACCCTACGGATTAATTTTTTTTTTTACTTTGTATCTACGAATATTTAAAAGTGAAAAAAAATATATTTCAATGTTTAATTTGCACATTATATCTATTGAATTTAAAATCATGAAAAAATATACATGAATATGTTCCCCCGAAAGCGCGGATGAATGGTCTAGTTCTTGTAAGAGAGTCCTTAAAAATAACTTTCTTGATTGAGCACACATTATTTTGATTTTGTGTTCGTCCTTTCTAACTGTATGATTTTGGCATGTCGGTGTGATGAAATAATCTTCATTTACAAGATAACCAATGCTGGATGATAAAAAACTTGGTTACGACGCGTGGCTTAACTGTAATGTGTTCGTCAACAACGTGTTAGCTTTGATTTTGGCATGTCAGTGTGATCAAGTCTTGTTGGGAGTACTTCGGTGGTAAAATTTAGGACGCACGGTGTCGATGTGAAGGTGTGTGCTCTTAAGATCGCCAGAGAAGGTGGGTCAGTTGAGGTGCATGAAATCTGATCCAGACACCACCTCAAAAATGAACGTCCCTGAGAGAGAGAGAGAGAGAGAGAGAGAGAGAGAGAGAGAGAGGGTGTTTACGCTTCATGGACTGGACGGCGGGCCGGGATCTGATGGGTTTTATTGGGCTAGATATAATGGGCTTTGTCGTCTGGTTGGGCCGCGCTTAGAAATTGATGGGCGTGGAGCGCCGGAGCTCAATGGGCCTGACGGACTGGACTGCAGCAAGGTGGTCTGACCAGGCTGGAGATTGAAGAGGCCGAACTGAATGGATGGGCTGGACCTTTATCATCATCATCATCATCATTATTTGTTTGTTTATATATTTTTTATCATTATTTTTTATTTTTGCAAAAATGCATGTTTGACTTGCCGGAAAAATTGCATACATCAATTGGATTGGAGAAAATTTTAATGTAAATCCACATAACTCTTGATGATTATGAATTTGAAGAAAAACTAAAAAAAAATTATAGTTTGTTTCGTTTAAATTCATCTAACACTCCATGCAAAAGTTGACGTGTAGCTCGAAAAATAAGCATCGAGTGCCAAAACTAAATTGGAAAATACATCTTTAGTAGAAGTTTTCAATCGATCGCAAGTTTTTCCATGATCTATAATGAAGAGCAATTGCTGTGGCGCACTTAAAGGCCTTTTTCATTAATAGCAAAAGCTTTGCATTGACGTTTCTTATCTATTAAAAGCCTTTGTTAGCTCTAAAAGAGGTACCCTGTTTGCCAGCATAACGCATGCCTATAGTTTGTATTCAGTTACTTACCCGAGTATGAAATATTGATTTTTAGGGCTAGTCACATAATAACTAGCCCAAATTTCGTGTAAATTAAGTTGTATTAGAGTAGGACAGAAAAAACTCCCAAGCCAAACTCTTTTCTTTCTCTCTTTTTTAGGGAAAAATAGGATGATTAAGGAAAGTAAAAAATGGCCCACTTATACCGAAATTGGACCAAACTTTTCTAGACCAAATCAGGCCTTTTTGGGCCCACCGAGGTGTCGAATCACTTCTTCAATCGCAAAAGTCCATGCTAAAATATAATAATGGAAAAAAAATAAGAATTTTGATTTTCTTCAGATAAAAGTTTTTGTCTTTATCATGTTTATGAAAAAGTTAAAAAATTATAAAAAATTTCAAGAATAAACAGCGAGATGTGAGTGAATTTCAAATTCACAAATTACTTATAATGGAATTTGAAAAATGACTAGAGAACTGAGAAAAAAAGTGAAACACCATCTACTAAAAAGGCGAGCTTAAGATCGTTAATTTTTCGAATTTGTAACTGCCAAAATTGTTCTGATGAATCTCGAGTGATTATCCTCTACATCAGGTAATTTTGTTGGCGAAATACTTAATTAATTGTTGAAGTAACTGAAAGATACAAAAAGAATCGTTGGTTAAGTTCAAACTCAAAACAGTTGATCTCTAGTCGTTCAACGGATACTCCCCTTTAGCTATATCGATGTCTCTAATGATGAAATATTTCTCGTTGGCTGAAACTTAATCACGACAGTTCTGGACGGATAGATATGTATCCGATCTGAACAGGATTGAACTTTCGACAGCAACCCTATCAATCAATAGGATAATGGAAAAGCTAGCCTTAATCGTAGCTCTCGCTGTTGGCCACACGGAAGACGCTAGCGCGCGTTGCGTGATCCGGTTCTTATCATAGCATGGTCCAACCACGACAGCTACGTTTCATTGCATGTCATATGTTTCAGAGAGAGAGAGAGAGAGAGAGAGGTGTGCCAAGCTACGTTTACAGACGTCAGTTTCACGCAGAAACCAAACATAATTAGCTTCACAGTGACATATCAAGAACCCTAATCTGTTTCAAAGCATCAACCGGTAGGTGCTTCTGAGTTCTGACCATGGATCAAAGTATAACCCAGGTCAAAAGGATTGATGGACATACTGTTCAGCACATCTTTTACTGTAGCTAAGAGCAGGGGGTGGCCGATGAGACGGATGGCATTCGTCTGGCCTAACTTCATCAAATTGCAAATTCAGGAAGTTCAGGGGAGGACAACCCGTAGCCAAGAAGACTGATTCAGCAACATGCTCTCGGTGTGACCACACAAAATTAAATTATGAAGTGGATCAGAACAATGACGGATTGCTGCACAACATATGATATGCTTTTGGTGCTACACAAACGAGTTCGGATGATTCGCTAAACTGTATGTAATTACTTGTGGTGAATGACGTGCACAGCACTCACCGAGTACCTGCTCCATGAATCCATGCATAAAGAACTTTTGATGAATATTTAGTTACATTAGAGGGTGTCAATAGTAGTTCAGTAAGTATTATACCCGAGACAGTTTCCAAAAAAAGACCCGCTTACACCCAAAAGCAGATTGTTGTAAGCAGATTGTTGTATTGATCAACAATTCAACATCAAAATATGGCATTGTTGATACTAGAAGGAGCGGTGAACTGTACAAGTCCCAAAAACAGTTTGCAAATTGATCCTACCCTATGTAGAAGTGCACGCTCATAGCAAAAAGACCCAGAAGCTGCACCAACTGAAGTTAGTTAACTACCTACACTTTCAGGAGAACTAGTTTTTCATCATTCCAAAGTCAAAAACCATCGTTCAGCTTGCTCATTCTGCGGCATGCCATCCTCCGACTTTCTTTGATTCCGCGGAACTTTTCTCTCTCAACTTGTCCATGGCAACCTGCTTCTCACGGCAGTCAATCGTACAAAATGCCCTCAAGTGGCTGCAACATATTGCAAACATTTCTTGTCATTACTTTGACTTACAATTTTGGAGTTCAAATCACGCTCCAAAATGTCGAATTTCATCTCGGACAGGTCAAACAAGTTCACTGACACAACCAGAGTGAAAACAAAGTAATCTAAACAACGGAGGCATCACGGCATCGAAACCTAGGCGAAAAAAAAAAGGGCGATTCAGGGACTAGGTAGGCAACCTGAATTGCCTCATGGCAAAGGTTATACCAACCCTGCGTTTGGCAGTCTAACAAAGTCCAACAAAATCAGTACTTTCTGCAGCTACTACTGGCGCACCACCCGCCCCCAGGAACCGCAATTCTCCTGAGATGAACGTGGGAAACAGCTAATACGTCTATATGGAACAGCCAATCGAACGAGAGATGCAGGTCCTGCACTTAATAAGCATCTGTTTATCTGCATCAGCTAATGCCACGTCCTACCGTCCGTTCACCACAACCACAAAGCAAAAACCTCGCATCTGGAGTGCATAATACGCATCCATGAAGTATGACGGGATGCAAACATGCGGCGTCGAGTCATACGCAAGCTAAAAGGGGATATAAACCATGGCAATTAGGGAAAAAAAATGACGATGATCAGAGAAAATCGCCCGTGGACAACAATGTTGCTAATTTCTCGGGATCTACCATTCCGATTCCGTAAACTAAGATAGACCAGCAGAAAGGCGGGGCATCTTGCGGTCGAGGACACGAGCGACGTACCCGTACATGAAGACCTCGTCGCTCTCCCCGATCCGCTTCTCGCAGTAGGAGCAACTCTCGAGGAAGTTCCCGATCCGCTCCTGGCTCCAGTCCTCCGCCGCCGCGGGGGACGACAGCGTGAGGATCCCCGGCCGCGGACCGGGGCCGCGGCGCTGGTCGCCGGCGCCGGCGGGGGCCGGGGCCGGGGGGGCGTGCCAGCGGAGCTCGGGGGAGGCGGCGGCGGCGGCGGCCGGGGAGGAGAGCTGGCCGACGCCGGTGTCGCCGGAGCTGGAGGAGCGGGCGATGCGGGAGCGCTTCACGGACATGGCCGATCGTTCGACGGAGACGCTGAGGCCGACGCTAGGGTTTGAGAGGGAGCGAGAGCTAGAGCTAGAGAGAGAGAGAGAGAGAGAGAGAGATTGTGAGTGGGAGGGTTTAGGTGGATAGGGGGCGTTGTGGGGAGGGGGTTTCTGATTTGAAATGAAGGCGCTTGGAAAGTCGTACGGCAGAAGAACAGAGAGATAGAGAGAGGGGAGAGAGTATATATAGGCTACGGTGGTCCCCACGGAAGCTTCCTCTGGTTCGGGCTGAAGGGTCTTTGTTTTTGGCCATTTGGCGGGATCCAATCGGACGCCCACCCTTTTTTTGGGGACTTACCCACGGTTGCTTTCGTCGAAAAAAAAGAGTGAGAAAAACGGAACAAAACAAAAAAGGGAGGATTCCAGACATCCTTTTGACCTCTCTGCTCCTCGTCATCCCGCGAAACACGCAGGTGGCGGTACCTGAGAAGAGCGATGACCAAGATTGGAGGCTTCGTAGGAAGAAGCAGAAGAAGCAGGAGGAGGAGAAGTTGACCACGCCTCTTGATTGATGAGCAGAGATCAGAGAGCAGAGAGCAGAGAGAGAGAGAGAGAGGGGGAGAGGGGGTCCGTTCGTGCACGAATTCGACGGTTCCGGGAGGCCATCTCCGGGGATCGATCGAGGGGCTTTCGTTACACCGCGCCATGGAATAACCCGCAGAAGTTGCGTCATCTAAATTGGTCCGTGCCTCGAGAATTTAGCTGTCGAAGTTTCTTTTCGTCGAGGTTAAAAGAGAACCGCGATGTCGGGATGCGCAATTCGACCCCGCTGTTCTTCGCAGAGCGTTTTGTTGGTTCGATATTTTATGAATTCGGGCGCTTGTATCCTGATGCTTTGTTAGTGGATAATTTTCGATCGGGAGGAAATTTCGGAAGGCTCGCAACCGCGACCGTGAGAACTACCTTCAAATTGGATAATTGATTCTTCGGTTTCCTGAAGAAAATTTTTGAATCTATGTATTAATTTTGATTGATTTGTGTGTTTAATTTCGTGTCACGTGATATGCACAACATCTCCAATTTTTGTAAATTGTAGCGATCCCAACTCACTGGGACATCGCTTGCGCCGGCCCAGGCCCAAGCGGCCTTCGCCCGAGGCTGGCGGAGGAGAAAATGGAAAAGGAAAAACGAAAAAAGTAAAGAGTGAAAAGTTAAAAAAGAAAAGCATACCGAAGAAAAAGGAGTAGAAAAAAAAATTAATAAAAAATATTCGCATCAATGCCGGGTCATATCAGTGATTTCCGATTAAAATTGACCGGATAAACTCATTTGGCACGATAAAATATTTAAGATTGAATTGATAAAAGTACTTAAAATTTTTTGGACAATTTTTTTCGTACAAGATGTAAATCATCCTAGTACTTCCTTTTTTTTGAAACTGTGAGAATCAGATAAAATATTAGACCGAAGCAAAAGCCTCCGCAAATATCAACTCAAGTTTTAAATGCAAGAAATTATTCAAAAGACAAACCGATTCTTCTCATATTGCTCTTCACATAGATTTGCCTTGGTTTTCCCTCAAAACGTTACTACGCATAATCTAATTTTCTATATGACTGTCCATATTTCTTTTCAACAAAATTAAATTTTTTATTTCCAAAATATAAAACAGACACCAAATTCATTAACTGAAAAATTACAAAACTTCACATAAAACACATGCTAATAATTTATTCTAGTGGAGTTAAATGGTTTAATGGAAGGATATGAGTCTTGATGAATCGGGTTGTCTACGGATAAATATATAATATAAATGGATTAAAACATATCGCTCCATTTTTGTCTCGACCCACCTGTTTGGCACCTGTAGTTTCCAAGATCGAAAAAAAGGAGGAGATGGGGTTCATGGCGACCTTACAAAATAAACTTCTGAAGGCAATTGCAAGACTAAATTTTGCACTGTTCTAATTCGATTCATCGAACTGCCATTAGCTGTGCTAAATGGACTTATGTCCACCGCTATGAAGAAGAAGTGCCGTGCTACTTTAGATATATTATCACCAGCTTAAGCGTTTAAAGATCCACTGTGATCCAGCTGCAAAAGTGGCCGAAGGAGAAATGTCATTTCTGGTCAGAAGAAAAAGAAAAGATAAGACTTACTAGGAGTTAAGAGGTAAACAGAATTGGATGGTAAGAATGAACACAACGAGAAATGAAACCATGATTAATAAAGAGAAGATAAATCTAACATTCCCCAATATTTCATCCTCCAACCGTGCTAAAGTAAAATGGAAATATTGTCACAATCTTGACAGTTGGCCCAGGCCGATGAAACAGTACGAACTGTCAAATATATGAAATGAATGAACAGAGAGACATAGACTTCATCTGGAAATATTGCTGAAAGCCATGGCTAGGCATAACAAGAACCTTGGCATGCTATTTACCCGTACATTTGATTGCCTGATCTACTCATGGTGGGTAACATGGTAACGGAAATTTCAGATGCATGAACAAATGAAATACTACAGAATGAAGCTGTAGGTCAGGAATAAAAGGCACATTTGGATCAGCCTATTAGGAAGAATACTGAATTAAGTATGAAACAAATGGTGCTGTTACAAGAGCACTGACATTAAGGTGCAAAGAATCTGTCTGGCCAATACATTTTATTGCATCTAAAGCCAACACCATGTAAAAGAGAAGAGTTCTAGCTTCTACCCTGCAATCTTGGCACTGACGTGGCTACAAAGATGTGCCACAATCCCTCCAAACACATCTCAGTCCATTGCCAACCATAGATCTGAACAAGAAATCGTCATCTTAAAGCTCTGGCATCCCCTTTCCTGTTTTGGCATCGTAAGTCCTCTCCAACACATGTTCCATCGGAGTATCTTTTGGCCCAGCTGAAAAAATAAGCATATATTACTGATATGGATGAGGAAGAAGCATCAAGAACAAGTTCGATGGCAAGTCATCGACGAAATAAAAGATCCTATGCCAATTGCATTTTTACTAGATCATTGACTTCATATCCAAGTCTCTCACTGACACATGTGGTCCAGGGTCACTCACACACACTTCCATGCACAAGGACAGACAAATATACACGTGTATAGTACATGCATTCCGAAAAAACAGACATTAATAATAATAGTATCTTAGTTAGCTCTAGGTAGCTACCAATGGTAGGTCTTGGTGAAGTCCGTATCTTCAAAATCTCTGGACGAGGAATAATGTTACCAGATGCACCTTGACCTCTCGACACTCTCACTTTTGTGCCGTCTTCTAGATATTTAATTCCAACCTTACATGGACTCCTGTAAAAGTAAACAGCAATAAAGAGTATATTCAATAGGTAAAGACAAAATACCAGACAACAGTGCTGACCCATCCCAAAAACCCAGAAAGTATATATACCCTGTGACCGGGTCAACAACTTGAACATTTGAGACATGAAGAGGGGCTTCCACGGTGAATATCCCACCCTCATGACCTTGGCCTTGCTTAATATGTTTTTTGACCTGCTCAGGATTTGGTAAATTTGGTCAAATAAAGATATAGATATAATAGTGCAACTATTGATACAAGGATTGGCTTTACAAGACAAACACTACGTGTTGTGTGGACCTGCACGACTCATAGCACCAGTACGTGTCATGCACCCAGTGATGCTAACATATGTGATGATGGTAAAGCCATACGGACTATCAGCTGAACCATAGTGACATTCCATATCACAGACTTTGCTTCCAATGCCTTTCATGTTTTCTTCAAATCACAACCATAAAGCATCTGCAGGTATTCCTATTCCTATTATATATAAGAAGATAACTTGGATAAGCATGGGAAGAGGATATATCCACAAAGACCCATGTAGGAACCACACTTCTATTAGACCTGTAGCTTTTGCAGTCAGTAACATTTTCATACTAAATGCCAGGAGACACCGAACAAAGGTAACGACATAGTGCCTAATTGTGGCTCACCACAATAGAAGTTAAATTTATCCCATATCCACTGTCCACATATAAGTTCAAAACATAAGAGTTGGGGAGAAGATGGCACACATGAAAAGGCACAACAAGGTCCAGTAGCTCTCACCAAGTTCTTTCCCTCGACAATCACACGATTTTGAGAGCGGATGACACGCTTAATGACACCCTTCTCACCCTTATCCTTCCCCCTAATAATCATTACCTGCAAACAATAAAAAGAATGGAAAAATGAGTAATTCCCACACAAAAATTTTGAAGGAAGAGTCAAACTTTAACTCTTTTATCAAACACACATTATCTCCTCTGAGGATCTTCCAGTTGTGGATGAGCTTCTGAGCTGATTTCCAAACCATTAAGGACGAAAGGAAGTTGACGTGGCAGTCAAATTGCCAACAAGCAAGGATCCCTGCCAACCATCATTGAGTAAAGTCATGGCAAGAAATAATAGGTGACATTGCAATTCCATCAAGGATCCACTCAAAGAAATTGATCGTGTACTCCATAAGAATGTTGCAAAAGACTAGAAGATCGAGGAGACCCGGGTCTACTATATCTTGCACTCACTGCTCTCTCATTTGGCTTAAGCTCCTAGCAGGTCAAGCACTGCATTTTCTCAATAGGCATTAAATCATTAGCACCAATCGAAAAGGGTACAATGAAAAATGTTCAGATGTTGTCCTCTTTTATGCACTCTCCTCACATCAAAGCCCAAATTAGCATCATATCCTAAATATCTTCCCATGATGTGCAAAAATAATGAGGCATTTCTTTACTAGCACCAACAAACAGAGAAACAGTGAGGAATTTAAATCTAAATCAGACAACTTACCAAGTAAAAGAAGAAGAGTCCCACTCAGCCGGCAAAATACAGCCCGCGATACAGATACCGAATCAACCGGTCATCATAAGTACCTTAGTTCACTAAGGAATGAAGTTATCAGACAGGACAATGTAACGTGGGACGTATTCCTTAAAGATTTAATGGTTAGGTTCCACAATCTATAAAATAATTTTACAAGCCCGATAATAGTTGGTAGGATAATTTCACGTCTCTCTTATCTTCGCCTTCTTCACAGTTCCACACACAGACCCCATCACGAGCTATCTCTCACACACAACTCACAATCTCAACAAATCCCATGCAAGAAAAACACACTTTACTTCTGTCAAACATAAAACAAACACTTAGCGTGCAAACTTAGAAAGCCAATGTATGCTCAAGAAGAGCAGGAAATAGCCCTTGCACATCATCGTCACAAACAACGAATCCCGGTTACCCGATGCAAGGAGAACACGTGACTAAAAAGCTAACATCGAAACCACCAATCGACAAAAACAACAGAGCAATTCAAATGAGAGTACACTAGTAATTCCATTGGGGTTTCCACGGGTGGAAGAAACACTGTCAAACACACACGCGCACGGTGTGTACGTCCTCCGTAACGGGGCCGACGACCCTTTGAATTCGACACCGTCTCTCCTACATCAGTTGCCTGCTGATTGACCTCCTCTTTTGCTGGAATTTGACAACGTCATGCCTTTTCAGTCCTCCAATCACTGGGAGCTTGGGGGGGGGGGGGAAGAAATGGGGAAGAAAATTTCACAAAAAATCTAGCGTTACCCAAATGAAACTAGACCCATCATCCACGCTTTTTCGGTATTCCCAGACGTACCCTGTATCGGGTCGCTACCGATTTCGGAAATAGAATCTACCCAACATCTTCGGTGCAAATGTACAAGAGGTTTTACCGAAAGCTTATAGCACGAATGAAAAGCCAGGAGAAACGTGAAGGAGCAGGGGATGTGGGGGGATTGGCGCCGAGTGTTGGAGGGTGAGATGAGAGGAGCCCTTGGCTTACCAGTTCAATCACGCCCCACCTCTCCCGTTGAACCGCGTCGCTCCCCTCTTCTTCTTCTACTACTGCTTCTCGACTGTGTACGCACACACAAATCCTACGCGAAATCGGATCAAACCCGCCGACTCCGTCTCCACTTGAGGTCTTTCCTCTGTAGGTCTCGCCGCCGACTCGCGAAACCAGGCGCGCCTTGGCTCCGGTGCGGCGTATGTGGGCACGACGGTGGAAAGGGTGGCGGCGTTAGGGTTTTGCGACGGCTCACGACGCGCCCCTTTTCGCCGGCTCTAAATGTACGTGCAAAATCGGGTCGGGTTCGGACTCGATTTCGGATTACCCAGTTTGCAAGTTGTTTTTTTTTAAACCCGAAAAGCGAGGATAAATTATTTCCTTTTTCTCAATTTGTCATTCGTCTTTTTTAGGTTTCGCCACGAGGATGACCGCATTTGATTTTTTCTCCAATATTTTTGCGAAAAAGAGAATAACGAGATGATCTTGTCTTTCAACGCAGATGACTTAAATGTAGTCTTCGATTGAAAGTTTCGTTCCGCGTCCAACTTTTGACATAACTATCTAGAAGGAAAAATTATAGTTTTCAATCGTTGGTTTGATTTTCGGTTAAATTAAATTATTTAATAGTCTTTCGAGCTTTAAAAACAAGGGACTATTCGAAAGATTTATTCCATGATCATATAAAAACGGACCAAAGTCAAAGGACCGACTTATATACACGGTTGGTTCCGTGTTTTTTTTTTTCTGGTCGAAGATCGGTTCCCTGTCATTAATTAGATAATTGAGGGCCCGTTTATTTAAAGGAAAATTGTTTTAGGGAAATTGGTTTACTATTTTCTGATATTTAGATAATGGAAAATTAATCGATTTATGAAAAATATTTTTCATGAATCAAAAAACAACAAACATAAATCGAGAGAAGACAACTTCTCCTTATGATGTTAAGTTTGAATAACTTTCTCTTAACCACAGAATAACTGAAAACTAACCGTTTATAGATTCATGCTCACCTCGCTACAAATTTTTTTATTTTTTTTAACATAATAAACAGCGTTTAGATTTTTGGAAAAAAACAAAAGAAATTTTATTTCTTTCTTTCTGTTGTGGCATCCTTGATTGCCACCATAAAAAAAGGCTGGAAAACAACCATTTCCACCTCAGGCGATTGGCCCACCATCAGAAGCTGGACAGAGATTAACGTTAACCACGAAACAAACCCCCAATTTTAGCACTCGAAAACCCCCCTAAATTAAGCTCCCTAATCGCGTATAAGATGACCCCTTTTCCGGTCTGCCACCATCCCCAAGTCTCCCCGAGAAACACTTCGAAGAAGAAAAAGAGCAAGCAAGCACCTTAATCAGATCCCGGAAGAAAATGGCCAACAAGCTTGTCGCAGTGTTTCTCGTGTGCGCCGTCCTCGCCGGAGCGCTGCACGCCCGCGAGGCCGAGGCCACCGCCGACGGCCCGTTCAAGTCGTGCTTCACCGCCTGCCACGACGGCTGCAAGGCCGGCGGCCACGGCTTCACCTTCTGCGAGATGAAGTGCGACACCGAGTGCACCGAGAAGGAGCTCGCGGGTAAGAGCTTGACATAACAGAGAAGAAGAAGAAGAAAAATTATATATCGAGCATTGGTGACGTCATTATTAGGAGATGCTGGCGAGATTAATCTTAAAAAAGCCAGAAAAATTCGCGACTTTTTTTTTTTTGGTAGTGCTTCTCGCGTTTATTTTTTGCCACTAAGCTTTTTAATATTGCATGTTTAACGTTGCCTCTTTTTTTTTTTTTTTCTCCTTTGGTGCAGATAAACTAAATCTGCATTTATAAGCGGCCGTGACTTGCGCAAGTCCTTCAAGGGGAAGAAGAACAAAGGGAGAGTAGTGATGTAATATATCAGTGGATTTCATTCTTCTGATTCCATCACCATCATGTCCTTGAAGAACTTCTAATAAAATCTTTTATACGGAGCTAGCTTGATTCCCTTTTCATTTCGTGTATATATAGTAATCGATCTCGGCGATAACCGCATGAACATGCCAATCCTGACGGGCATCATGGTCTAGTGTCTCGTTAATATATGCACAAAGTCCCTATAAATCGCTTAACTTTGATGTGCCGGTCGATTTGTAGCTTAACTTGCTTTATTTGTTTATCTTATGTCTGTGCCGAGGGGTTCAATTCATCAAGTAAGGCGAAATTCAAAATATTCACAAATTATTTAGGAGGAAAGTAGAAAATTTCCAACGGGGTTTATTTTTTTTTTGGGGTTGGAAGAGAATTTCCAATAGTCAATGGATTAGATGATAAACTTTTTCGTATATATATTTCAAATTTGGAATGTTCAGAAACCAAACAGAAGGACAAAAAATTCCAAAACCATTCGAAGTTAATCCATTGTCGCCGGAGATTTTTATTTATGACACAATTTTTGTTGGTCACGGAATATATTTAAAGGGAAATTACATCAGTGGTCCTTAAATCTTGGCCTAACGTGCAAATCATCCTTAAAATTTTAATTCTTTTAATGTGATTTTAGAACTAGTTCTAAATATTCAATGTAGTCATTTTGTTTTGATCAAACCAAAAGTCGGACATTATTTGATGACATGAAATATTTAACGCGAAGTTCGACTTTTGCAATGTCGGGTCAATACAATATAGAATATGTGGCCGTGAATTCCATTTTCTTATCCATCTTCTTTTATGCTCGTGGTTTTTCTTTTCGATTGCCCTCACATTAAAGCTTATCGGATCGAAGGGCATGTAAGCAAAATTTCTTGATTCGAACTAAAAAAATAACGTCATTAAATTTTTTAATATAGTTTAAGGATTATAATAAACATTTAATGGTAGTTCAAGGTCTATATTGAATAAGTTAAAAATCCATAGTTGACATTGCCCATCGAACCGAAACTTATGGCATGTTAGTATTATTTTCCTTCAATTTAGTATTGGTTAACAATAGTAACATATATTACACGTGTACTTACATATGGTAATAGTCCACATAATTACGAGTGGAAAGTGCTTAATCATTTATGGAACTCATTTTGAGATTTTGTAAATCTCTATTAGCCGAGTAAGATAAGGGCCATTGACCTTAACTAAATGCATAGGATTCAAGAAGCGTCACTTGTCAGGTGGATTCGAATTGGTATTGGAGTTCAGCAACTTTTAGCTAACTTCCTAAATTTGGTTATTGAACACCAAATTAAGTGGCTAAAATAGTCGTACTACTGGGACTAACCCAAAGAAATTCAAAAATCTGACCTTGATATGTAATCTGAACTCTCTAGTTGCCTCATTAGTTATCCACCAAACAAACTGATTTTTTTAAAAAAAATTTTTGGGGATATAATTGAACCTCTAATTGAGTTTGGCCACCCAATAGCACCAATTCAAAATTTTTTTTTGTCCCTTCTATCTATGTTCACCTATAAATCGTGCTCAAATCCTATGCTCTTTGCACTCAGACGTACATTCGAATCAGTCCTTGCAAAAACAGTCTTTTGAGTCGATCATCATCAGATTACAGATTATAATTCAACAACACTAGGGACATGGCATCAGGAGGGATCATGATCGGCCTGGTCCTCGTGCTCGCCGCCACGCTGTGGCCCCGGTCTGCGGCCCAGTCTGGGTGCGCCTCCACACTCGTGAGCCTCATGCCGTGCGTCGGCTTCATCACCGGGAATTCGTCCACCCCGTCGTCCTCGTGCTGCTCCCAGCTAGCCAGCGTCGTCCAGGCGTCCCCCTGGTGCCTCTGCTCGGTCATGAATGGCACCGGCCCGACGTTCGGCATCGCCATCAACCAGACCCTCGCCCTAGCGCTCCCCAACGCTTGCAATGTGCAGACCCCACCAATCAGCCAGTGCAATGGTAAGTCTCTTCCTCTAGGCCTAAGCTAATAGCTATGTCCCCTCGTGCATGTTGCTTATTTTCTCACATTTTTTGTTCATTCGGAAGCGGTCGCTAATGCACCGACAGCGCCCAGCGTGGGTGCACCGACAGCGCCCAGCGTGGGTGCACCGGAGGTGCCGCCGGTGGCTTCACCGTCGGATTCTCCAGCAGAGTCTTCCCACGATACTCCAAATGCTGCAGCACCAGCTGCCTCAACGACTCCTTCAGGTATATACAGAGGACATCATAACTAGAATCATTCACGAATCCAAATATTTTCTAAAGGTGCCTCAAAATAAGGAGTACATAAGATGATCAATTTGGGCAATTCTTTCTTTTGTTGGTGCAGGGACTACAGGATCAGGAGGGTCTAAAGCTGTGCCGTCAACAAAGGGGAACACATCCGACGGAAGCATTGTGAAAGCTCAACTTCACCTTGCCGTGCTGGTCGTCCTCGTGGCTTCGATCTTCAAGAGATTCTGAATCATACAGTTGAAGTTTGGATCGTGCCGCGTTCATTTGTTTGATTATTCTTTACAGCGTCGCTCGCCTTGTGTGTGTATTGAGAATTATGCTAGTTGCCTCCATTTATGGCGGTGCAATGTACTGTACTCTGTGCCGGAGGCAGTTCTCGGTGGTGTATACCGTGTATTTGATTGTGTTGTTTGTCGTAGTGAAGTCTTTTCCGCTAGTTCGATCCATGGAAGTCTTGGTGATTTCAATTTGTTGCAATCCATTCACTTATGCATGAAGAACTCGAAATGGACCCACCGAACCGTGCGATCGGGCGAAAGTGCATTGATGGCCATTGGTGAGAGACTAGCCGATATGACCAAACGCAATGATGAAAAATTTCGAAGTCATCTAGATTTATGGAGCCGACGCGAATCAAACATTCTTGGGTTGAATGAAAATTACCGGATGAAGTGCAGTGAAAACGATTACATGGAAAACTCTCTCCATAGTTGGATATAGAGTGCCACATAGCTGTATTGAGTGCATTCTTCATCTTGGGCAATCTCCGTCGATTGCATGTCCGTGGCGCCTGAAAATCATCATGTCTCTCCCCCACTTTCGCGGCCATCTTCAAGGTCTCGCGACCTCGAATCTGAGGTCGGACTCCCCTTTCAATGTCGTGTGATCTCGTATCTGTGCTCCAACATCAGACGAGAGAGAGAGAGAGAGAGAGAGAGAGAGAGAGAGAGAGAGAGAGAGAGCACTGATGAGCGGTGATGGAGTTGGTGGTGGCGGTGGCGTGTGGTGGGGTGGTTTCCATCTCTGCTGACTCCCCGCGGGGGTGGGGTTGGTGTTGGAGAAGGGGTGTGGTCACGTCCCTACGAGCTCGTCGTGGTGGTGGGGTTGAAGTGCAAGGACGACGATGGCAACCAAGTCCGTCGTGGCAGGGTGCCCTTGTGGGGGTAGTCACGGCCCTATTGATCCGTGCGCCCGTGTCCCTGTTAGTCCGTTGCGGTGGCATTAGGGTGGTGTCGGAGTGTGGAGAAGGTGGCGGCAATGAAGCCAACTGGGGGTGGCGGTGGTGGAGGATGGTTGTTGATGGCGGTCGTGGCTGGAAACTCATTAGAGAGAGAGAGCATATCTTAACTGTTAAATCATGTGGGTCTCATGTGTGTCTCATAAAAATCAAATATTTAAATAAATTAGACTTATACGCGCACGAAAGACCTAAGAAATTTTTAAGAGAGGATGCGAATTGTTTAAAGAGAGACAAAGTGTGACATGTATGACACATGGCGACAGGCGAATGTTAGAGTACGATATCAACCATAACTTGATGACTCAATCATATACACGTCAGCTAACATGGCTATATTTTTCAAAGGATCCACCCAATTGTGCTATATATAGGCATGACCAACTTTGCGATGACTTCAAGCGAATGGCGGCGAATTTCAAAAGAAGTTTACGGCCTTATCCGGGATCAGTCCCGTTTCCTTTCCCTTTGCACCGTACAAGCATCCAAAAAATTGAAGGTAGAGCAAGTTTGCTTGAAATCGACCTCGGTTGCGGTAGCAGCGCGTGTACTTAGCCAATGTTCTCGTTCCCTCGTACTTAGGTGAGATTTGGTATTATACGTTCAATCAAAGCTGGGAAATCAAAAAAAATAGCAGGTGGACACCAGTGGACTTTTCGACACGATACCAAATCATGCCTCCGTTTAGGAAAAGTTGGCTAACCAAAGCGTCCATTTGTATGGTTCCTGGAAAGCAATGTATCTAGCGTCAGTTCTCCATCTCTTTTCCCTTCCAATTCAAATAGCAGCCAACCATAAACCCAGCAACCATCTTTATAATATCAAATTCGTTATGAAGGAAAGTCATCTGACGTCACAAATCATCTACTTATCCATAGTTTGTCATGAAATGATTGGTTCCTTTCATAATCTATGAAGAGCTGCTGATTATAAAACTCGTAGGACTTCCTGTCTTGGTTAATTTGGCCAACCAGAAGCACCTGTTCCCTCTGTCCTTTACTAGTCTAGCTTCTCATATAAATCCCACAATCACACATTGCCCATGCAACACCATCAACTCAAACCCAAATCCTAGTCTCTAGCAGAAACCCTGCAATATCGTTGAGATCATATGGCACTGAAGAACACGAAGATTATGGGCCTAGCGCTCCTCGCCGTCCTCGCGGCGTTGCTCGCTCCGTTGGGCTCGGCACAGTCGACGTCGGGCTGCACGACGATGCTCATGACACTGACCCCGTGCCTGAACTACGTCACGGGGAACTCCTCCGCTCCCTCCTCCACATGCTGCTCGACGCTCGGCTCCATTGTCCAGTCACAGCCGCAGTGCCTCTGCCTGCTCCTGAACGGCGGCGCGCCATCGGTTGGCTACAACATCAACCAGACGCTCGCCCTTGCGCTCCCTGGCGCATGCAGCGTGAAGACCCCATCGGCGAGCCTGTGCAAGGGTAATATAGCCCGACTAAAAAAAATTATTCATCTTCGTCTTTAGGACTTGATTTTAGGGCGCTGTCCTAACTTATAATGCTGATTGAACCTATGAATTCAGCACTGTCTCCATCGAGTGCTCCAACGACAAGTCCTCCTGCAGACAACAACACACCTGCTACCCCAACATCATCATCAACTCCAGCTGTTCCTTCTGGTAATAACTTCACTAGCTAGTTGGACACTTTCAGCGCAGCAAAAATCTTGCATCAATCTAAATTTGAGTGACAAATGTTGGGTTTTTCTCCCCTACAATCAATTGTGACTGATGAATGTTACTTTTTCCTGTTTAATCAAATGAAAAATCAGGGTCAAAGACAACACCTACCACAAGTGGAAGCAGCGGCATTGGAGTGTCCCTTGGCTCTCTGCTCTTTGCCCTCATCTTGGCTTCATTTGGATCAAATCTCTTCAAATTCTAGGATGAGAAATCTTATTTAACCCGAGCGTTTGGTTTGCATTTGTCATTTTCACCCTATGGAATGAGAGTTTTGGGTTACATATGTATTATGAATTTGGAACCGTGGACCGAAAATAAATTAGATTCTGGTGTGTACTTTGTTCCTATGTCAAATCATGTTAGTTTTCCACGGCGAATATGCGAAGGAAATGGACAGAATTTGCTCAATAAAAATGGGTAAGATGTGACGAGACAGATGGAGGTATATTCGAAGTCTAGTACTCCATTTGCTCTGCTACTCTGCCTTGGCTATAGGCAAGTACTGATATGGAGGATTAACAGGAACTAAATATTGAATAAGAAGCGATCTCTTACGATTTTTTAATCCTTCGTTTACACGAACATCGCTGCGTACGAAGGTAGTAATCTGCACGATGGAGCGATAGTCGAAGGCTAATGCCGGGCTGTCGTCGCCCATACATAATATTATGTTACAAAAGCAGGCGCAAATGCCATGTTTTGTACAGAGTAAAATATAACCAATGATTTGGCGACTATTAACATAACGTTCCAATTAACGATGCGTCAGTGAAGCATATAGATGCCAAAAAGTAGATGCTCGCAGTTAAAATTAAAACAATGTCGAGAAGAAAGTAAACATCACTGCAGCTAAGGATATAAGCAATTATTCACCTGCACCCTTGTCCTCTCTCATCTTCACTTTAGTTATATGAACAAGATGTTGGCGATTATTACCAATAATCAACTTGGTTTGCTGCGTTTATGTTCCAATTGGGAGTAATTCGCAAGGCAAGTCTAACTATGGCAGGAAAACCATACCTTGAGAAAATCTTGCTCCCTTGTGGGATAGCATTTGTGTTTTTTGGTCTGCCAAGAAGAATAATAATTATTTTTGTTGAGATGCACACGTGAAATGTGTTTGAAAAGCCTCCATCTGAAAATCGGTGTGGCGTGAACCAGTCAATAATCCTAATTTATCCATAACTAAAAGTAAGAATAAGTTTGATAGCCGTTGCTAGTTCATATCGTTCACCTGGAGCTAACAAATGAACTTTGCTCGCAATTAACGAAAATGTCTTTGCAAACTCGCCTTGCGCTTCCTTTACTTAACCAATCTTCCCTTTCCCAATTTTCACTTGATGATTTTGCCAAATCCCAATCTATTCTCTATTTGCCCTTATGTCCTTTCGACCACATTGACCTACTCATGTTACATAAGTTGCTCTCCTTCTATTTGGTTCGTCCAAGCACCTTGAAGATCCTCCGTTCCTTGCACGTTCACCAAAATCTAAAGGTCCTTTAACCTCCAACACTCGAGCAGTACTAGACTAGATAAAACAAGATTATCTAGTAATTAATTCGGCATTTAGAGTGCACCATAGTTCACTATACAATTAATATATTTCCCTTCCTAATATTGGGTTAAATTGCAGGAACACTCCTTTGATTTGAAAAACCTTGTTGAGGCTTTGGCAGAACTTATTAACCATATGTAAATTATTAACTTACATCTCAGTTAATTATGAAATTCATCTCTAGGGCAGAACTAAGGCAAGCCTCTAGCAGATTGTACACTCCTTCAAAAGACAAATAAATTCCAAGGTCCTTGTTGTTTATATGTAAAATGCATTGAAGACAGCTTGTCTGGATCAAATTTTATGTGGCCTATGTAGAAATAAAAAATTCATAATGTTTGTGCTGAAGATTCAGTGGTCTTAGACCATATTCGCCTGACAACATTTGGCTACCCAAAGTACCAGAACTAGTATTTATGACATTTTGATAACTAAATCTCTCTACATTAATCTATCCTGTTTCTTTTTCTTTCATATTTGACTCCATCATCCAAATCCACCAACAAAACCAACAACAGTAATACCCATCTTGGCATAAGCCTTGTTTAAGGAAATTTAGCCAACCAAAGGCACCGGTTATACTAGTCTGTACTGATACCTTTCCTGTATAAATCCCTGCACATGTCATGGTCTTCCCAAAGCAATCAAGATCAAGTCCAATAGAAACAGAAAAAAAGAGTAAAAGATCACTCAAAAACATTTTGTGGGCATTGTTCTATTGACTTTTGCCGAATCAAATTACTTCATAGTCGATATGGCTTTGAAGAGAATGCAGATGGGTCTCATGGTGGCTGTTCTGGTGGCATTGCTTGCTCATCGTAGCACAGCACAGTCCACATCTGGTTGCACCACAGCGCTGATGACATTGACCCCGTGCTTGAACTACGTCTCGGGGAATTCCTCTGCCCCCGTCTTCCACTTGTTGTTTGACCCTCACCTCGGTCGTCCAGTCGCAGCCGAAGTGCCTCTGCCTGCTGCTCAATGGCGGGGTATCGTCGCTCGGGTACAACATCAATCAGACCCTCGCTATGGCTCTCCTCGGCGCTTGCAGCGTGAAGACGCCACCAGTTAGCCCCCGCAAGGGTACGGTCTAAATCAATCATCGTGCATGTGAATAGTGATTAGTTATTAGGGTTCTAAAATATGGGACATTTATGTGAGAAATAACCGGTTGACGGTTTGTTAGCTAAAATGACCTCAAAAATCTTCAGCGCTCTCTCCATCGAGTCCTCCTACAACAAGTCCTCCTGCAGATTCTTCAGACAACACACCAGTGACTCCAGCAGATTCTTCAGACAACACACCATTGACTCCAGCAGCATCCTCAACCGCAACCATTCCCTCAGGCATGAGAATAACTGTCCTCTTAACGAAATCGCTTCACTTTGCAATCTCTTTCACTGCTTCTTCTTCTCCTTTCCATTTTTCAAAGAGATTGCAGTAACTCACTGGTGGGGTTTGATGCTATAGCAGGATCGAAGGCTACGCCTGCTGCGACCGGCGCGAGCGGGAGCATCAAAGCCTCCTTCGGATCTCTTGCGTTTGCGCTCTTGCTGGCTTCATTTGGGTCAAGTCTTCTCAAGTCTTGAGGGGGGGAGACAGATTTCCCATGTGCTCACTCTCTGTCATTTGCGCTCGTGTACTCCGTGTGGAGTGATATCCATTCATTGTGTGTTATATTTGGATTTTGTGCTATGTATTGGTTTTATTTGAAATATTTCGAATAACGTCGGAGTAGCTAGTAGATCTTTGTGCTTCCTCTGGTATGCCTAAATCTCTGCAGACTTGTCGAAATCAACAGAAAGATCTAATCCCTGATGAAATTAGGAACCTTCACAATGAATCGTTATATAACCGACCCTATATCGAACGCAAGACACAGTTTTTCAGTGAAAGTGCTCTTTATAGAAGAAGGCGATACGAAAATGGATCAGGACCACAAGAAAAAAGCAAGGATGACCACCATGTGTCCTATGAAAGAGGGATGAAAAATAAGCATCGCGGAAGCCATTTGGAGGGTATAAATCTTCGTTATTTCTCTCGACAAATGTGATGAAACCTGAAATGTCGGAAATCTGGATACTAAGCAATTAAGGCAAAATTGTCATAAAAGTCATAAATTTATTACATTTTTGCCAATTCAGCCTTAAACCTTTCAATTTTATCAATTTAATTCCAAACTTTTTAATTTTGCTAATTGAATCCATCCGGTCAATTTAGTCAGAAATTGCTAACGTAGATGCTAGCCGTCCTACATGACACGGTCGACGTTGACGTGAACAATTTTCACAATATTTTAATATTCTTTTTCGAATTTTTGAATTTTTTTTTCTTTTTCTTCGTCCAAGTTGTGGCCCTCGCAAGGTTTGGGTGGACGTCGCAACCCTTGCCTGCAACTGGTGAGGACCGCGAGGCACTCGCCCGGTGGCCAGCAAGCAAGATTGGCCAGCCCTCACCTATGACCGGCGAGGGTCAACCGACAACTCCCGCCAGACTTGGAAGAAGAAAAAAAAGAAAGAAAGAAAAAGAAAAGAAAAGAAAAAAGAATAAAAATTTTAAAAAATTATTAAAAATTATCTACATTAACATCGGCCATCTTATATGGTGCTACTGGCGTCTACGTTAGTAATTTTCAGTTAAAATTGGCTGGATTGATTTAATTAACAAAAGTGAAAAAGTTTATGACTAAATTAACAAAATATTTATGACTCAATTGGCAAAATTTTGATAAAAAAAATTCGGCAAAATTAAATGGCTTAGAATTGAATTGACAAAAATGCAATAGATTCATGATTTTTTGGACAATTTTTCCAACCAATTAATTGGTCGCAAAGCAGAACAGCCTAAAGTACAATCTTTGTTGGATGGAGAGACTTGGAGAAATGATGCGGATAAGGAAGTAAACCGAGACGGAACGGTGAAGGCCAGACAAAGCGTCAAACTAGACTACAAACGCCGAGTGTACTCAGAGATCTCGGTTTTATGCGTAATGACATGGAAACTAGGAAATCAAAAAGTAGCAGGTGGGTTAGTAGGATGTTCCACATGTTGACCACAGGTACTGGGGTCCCGTGCCCAGCCTCGATGGACCCATTCTTGGCCCTTGTGGACTTGGGTTCGGTTGTTGGGGACTCAAGCATGAACACTAGCACCTCAACCCCAGCCTTAATAAACAAGGGCTCGAGTGTCAGGGAACTGAGGCCGACCTCTATGGGCTTGGGCACTGGGGTCCTGCGCTCGTCTTTTATGGACCAAGGCTAGGTTGCTAGAGATCTGAGCACGAGCATCGAGGCCTTGGGCTTAGCCTCTAGACTTTAGACCGATGCCTATACTCTTACTCGGGACCCAAGTGCTCATGCTTGGGTCCCCATCACTCAAGTTGGGGTCCATTGAGGCTGGACTGGGATTCAAGTATCCGTGCCTTGTTCCTCAGTTGCTCACAGCAAGTTACTAGTGTTAGAATAGTGTATTTGTAATTAGAAAAAGAACAAGTCATATTTTCCTTTTCAAATGGCGAAAAATAATTTTCTGTTCTTTCTTAGGTTTTAGTCAAATACCGAAAAATATTGTCGTTTTCCTAGAATATATTTTCCAAAATGTAACAATTTCCGTGAAACAAAAGGAGCAAAAAAGTGTCTATTTGTATGATTCCTTCACAGCAAAATATCTAATGTTGGATATCCATCTCTTTTCCATCTACGGAAATGGTACTCGGGTGCTCTAACTCACCAACCATACCCCAACATCCATTTTCATAACACCAAATTCGCTATAGCGGAAAATCATCTGTCGCAATAAATCAATTACTTACCATAGTCCTAATGAAATGATTGGTTTCTTTTATACTACTTGAAGAGTTGCTGATTATAAAACTCATAGGACTTCCCGTCTTGGTTAATTTGGCCAACCGAAGCACCTGTTTCCTGTCCTTTACTAGACTAGCTTCTCATATAAATTCCCAATCACGCATTGCCCAACCCCATCAAACCCCGACCCCGACCCCAACCCCAGCCCCAGCCCCAGGCATTGTCTATCCTAATTTCTAGCAGAAATCCTGTAATATCGTTGAGATCATATGGCACCCAAGAATATGAAGATCCTGGGCCTAGCGCTCCTCGCAGTCCTCGCGAGGCCGATGCTGATGATGCTGACCCCGTGCCTCAACTACGTCACGGGGAACTCCTCCGCGCCCTCCTCCACCTGCTGCTCGACGCTTGGCTCCATCGTCCAGTCGCGGCCGCAGTGCCTCTGCCTGCTCCTAAACGGCACCGGGTCGTCGCTCGGCTACAACATCAACTAGACGCTTGCCCTTGCGCTTCCCGGCGCGTGCAGCGTGAAGACGCCATCGCCGAGCCTATGCAACGGTAATAACCTAACTAAAAAAAAGCATTAATCTTTGTGTTTTGGACATGATTTTAGGGTGATGTCTTAATTTACAATGCTAATTGAACCTACATATCCAGCACTGTCTCCATCAAGTGCTCCAACAACAAGTACTCCTGCAGACAACAACGCACCTGTTGCCCCAGCAGCAGCATCGACCCCAAGTATTCCTTCCGGTAATAATTTCACTAGTTTCACACTTCTATTGCAACAATAACTCGGCAGTAAAATTAAAATTTAAGTGTAAAATGTTGGGGTTTGCCCCCCTAAAATAAATTATGTCTGATAAAGGTTTTTCTTTTGGTTTGATCAAATGAAAAATCATGATAAAAAACTACGGGTGCGTTTGGTTCAGCTTTGGGAAGGGGCTTTTGGCCTCGAAAGCCCTTTCCCAAAATGCTAAACTGTTTGGTTCAACTTTCGGCCTAGCATTGGCCAAATGCTAGCATTTGGAATGCCGAAAGCCTAAAGTTGGTCAAGACTAGTTTTGGGCTTTCGGCATTCCGCAAATGTTGAACCCAAATTTTTCGGACCAGCTTTGGGCTTTCGGCATTTCACAAATGCTGAACCCAAATTTTTATCCCAAAACTACTCTCACTTATTTTGGTTTATTCCGGTTTTGCTCCTCTTATTACTATTCATCTACTTCGTAAGACGGCCGACGCCGAATCGGACCGGCAAGAGGCCAGTAAAGTCGCACGACCCATTTAGCGACGGTCGCCTGAGGTTGTGCGATTGCCCAGGCATCGTTTGCTTGGGTTGCGCGACCCAGGCTCCGGTCGCTTGGCCTCAGACCGCTGGCGGTAGATCTGTCTTGTCGGGGTCACCTGACCTTGGGCGACGGCGGCTGGCGCTAGACCTAGCTCGCCGGCCGCCTGAGTTGAGTGACCTAAGCATTGGCCGCCTGAGTCGCGCAACCCAGGCGCTGGCCCATTGGGTCGCCTAGCCTCGGGTTGCTGGCGGCAGATTTGTCTCGCCAGGGGTCGCCCAACCTTGGGTGACGGCCACTGGCGCTAGATCTAGCTCGCCGACGGCCGTAGGCCTTCGCCGGTCGCCGGCTTCGGCAAAGGATAGGGTAGGTTTTTTTGTTTTTTAATAAAAAAGATAATTCCCAAAGCACTTTTGCAAAAAAATTTTATCAAACTCTACTTGGCCCAAAATAGTTTTACAAATTATGTTTTACCAAATGCCACTTGCATTTATCCAAAGGGTTTTAACCTAAAGGTATTTGTATTCTCTCAAATAGCATTTTGAAAGTTGAGCCAAACGCGCCCTACACCTACCACAAGTGGAAGCAAAAGCATTGGAATGTCCCTCGGCTCTCTGATCTTTGCCCTCGTTTTGGCGTCATTCGGATCAAATCCTTTCAAATTCTAGGATGAGAAATTTCATTTAATACGACTGTGTCCTTTGGAATTTTCAGCCTGTGGAGTGAGAGTTTTGGGTTCCATGTTTGTTCCATGACCGTAATTGAATTAGATTGTGGTGTGTACTTTATTGCTATGTCAAATCATGTTAGTTTCCTCGAAAAATCTGAGAAGCAAAAAGACAGAACAGATATCCTTGAATAATAAAATTGTAGAGAGAGTGATAAATAAATAAGATTAGGAAGCAATTTATTGTGGTTCGGCTCTTCACTAGGCCTACCCCACTCTCCTAACTCTAACTAACAGCCAATAACAAGGTTGAAATCCACTGATGCAATACTTTAAGCCTTTCTTAGCATGCAAAGATCAAGTTTCCTCTCCACGAGGGATTGTAACTCGCTTCACAAGTACGTTCACTCACTTTACGATCAAAGCACTACTTTACTATGATTACACCAACATTCTTTTAGACAATACAATCAGATTCCAATAGTTTTTTACTCAGAGAATAAGCAGAACGAGTTAAAACGAGTTCGAGAGCGTTTTGATCCCCTCCGTCACCTTCAACTCTCACTTTGACACGTACATGTAGGCCTCCAAGCTTGCCCAGCACGTTGGAGACTTTAAATAGGTTCAAGAAGCCATTGCACAGACTGTTTTTAGATTAAAACGTCTACGTGAAGATAACTAATGAACCTTGCCCAAAGTAGACCAATTTCCTTTTGCGAACTACCCTTACACCTCTTCTACTTAGCCAAAAATCGCAAATCCCTTTGGGTTTCTCCAGAACGTTTCTTTGTGGGTTTCGGGGCCTGAAGTTGGCTCCAAAGCACTATTTTGAATTTGAATCAAATGGATTTAGAGTTGGTTCTTTAATCCAGGTACGCGAAGTATTATCCACTTCTTGTGGAGCTTGAACTTTCTCTAGAACGCGGTCCATCCAGACTTGATGATTTTACCAAATCCCAAACTACGCACTTTTTGTGAAGTCCTTCCAAGTATAAAGACGTACCCTTGTTATACAAGTTGTTCTCCTTCTATTTGATCCGTCCAAGCTCACCAATGATCCCATGCCCCTCGCTTGTTCAACAAAATCAAATGGTCCTTCCAACTCTATCACTTTCCACTCATTAACTTGTTCTCCATTTGCAAAGTAAGAAAGCTCTTCATTAGCGTAGACGTCCTGTTATTACCAACATCTGCATACGAACTTGTATACGTAGAGGATGTTTTGTCAGTATACTTAAATACACTTATTAGTACACATAAAATGTTTTGTCATCTTCAAAATGCAGAAGGAGTTGGCCCGATAAAGTGAATTCCCCATTTAGGCGCCATTAAAGGTGGGATGAATCCGTTTGTTGCATTTAAGACAGTACTGGATAAAAACGATTGTTTGGAGTGTACTACGGTTCACTGTACAGTCACTGCATTTACCTTCCTAATTTTGGGTTAAGTTACGGGAACACTCCTTTGGTGGAAAAACCTCGTTGGAGGTTTGGTAGAACTTATTAAATATATGCAATCTATCAACTTATATTTCGGTTAAATATGGCATTATCTCTCGGGCAGAATTAAGGCAAGCCTCTTGGAAATCCTATGCTCCTTCAAGAGATAAATGAATTCCTAGGTCCTTGTTGTTTGTCTCTTTATACTCAACCCGATCTTACTATACTCAACTCAATCATTATGCATGAGAATAGTGATTAGTTGTAGTTATTCTAATATCTGATACATATGATAGAATCGACCAATTGATGATTCGTTCCCAAAAAATGACCTTACTTTTTTCAGCACTCGCTCCATCAAGTCCTCCTACCACAGGTCCTCCTGCAGATTCTTCCGACAACACACCAGTGACTCCAGCAGCATCCTCAACCCCAAGCATTCCCTCAGGTATGAATAAAATTGTCCTCTTCACGAAATGGCTTCACTTTACAAGCTGTGTCACTGATTCTTTTTGTCCTTTCCATTTTTTAGAGAAATTGTAGCAACTTATTGGTGGAGTTTGATGCTATAACAGGATCGAAGACTACGCCTGCTGCAACCAGTGTGAGCGGGAGCATCAAAGCATCCTTTGGATCTCTTGCGTTTGCGCTCTTGCTGGCTTCATTTGGATCAAGCCTTCCCAAGTCCTAAGAGAGAGTGAATGAGATTTGGCATATGCTCACTTTCTGTCATTTATACTTGAGCGTTCTGTTTGTGGGTACTTGTGATGCATTCATCGTTTGTTATATTGGATTTTGTGCTATGCATTGGTTTTATTTGTACTATTTCGATTTGTGTCTGAATATTTAGTCGAGCTTTGTGCTTCCTCTGGTATGCCTAAAATTCTAAAAACATTTTTGTCGAAATTAACAGATGATCTACCCCTGATCAAGTAGTGGATCTTAGTAGGAACCTTTGTGATAAATCGTTACATAAGCAACCCCCATATCGAATGAGAGACAGAGATTTTCAGTGAAAGTGCTTCATAGAAATAGTTGGTATAAAAATGGATCATGATTACGAAAAAGGAAAGGATGACAACGATGTGTCCTATGAAAGAGGGATGAAAAATTAGTATCACGAAACCATTTGAAGGGTATGAATCTTTGCGACAAATGTGTAGAAACCTTAAAATGTCAGAAATATGGATACTACCTATTTAATTGGTCGGGGAGAAGAACGCCTGTGCCTAAAGTATTGGAGGAAAACTACCTTGACGATGTACTCCATAGGAACCGAACTCTAAACCTCCCGCATCATCATAGGCTAATCATGTGAAAAGATTGATGGAGGGGTAACAATATTTATACTTTCTTCCAATGGTGGCGTGTCGTTGCTCTGTTACAATACGCATCATACTCTTGCTCTCGTTCTTCCAGGCGCTCCTAATGTGAAGACACCACCGGTTAGTTGATGTGACGGTGAAGGCCAAACAGAAGCATCGAACTGGATAAATGACCTCTGACCATCTCGATACCTTGTTAAGTTTTTGGGTCCATTCACTTACATTTTTGAAGAACTGTGTATTATCAGTACTATGCGGTCCGCAGATTTTTATATTTCGGCTCGTAACCGTTTTCTTGGCACTATAATTTTGCTCGCTCTTTTGATGAATAGCCAACCAAATGGAGCATTGGAGTTCAGAGATTTGTCGACGGCCTATGAGTTGCTCATAGATGGACCTGTAATTTCACCACCTAAAGCATGAATTGCCTCTGACAAGTCCTGCAGATTCTTCAGATAACTCGTCTAGTCTTCATTCCAGAGCATCCATCCAGAGCTGGCCCAGGATTAAACTTTAAGAAGACCCGTAGGCAACAAAAAAAACGAGCCAAATTGTACGGACAATGTCAAGATATGAAGATGTGTACAGATGAAATCATCATCAACTGCTCAAATTTCAAGTATATCCAGATGTCGATATCCGAAGACTCCTTGCCGACCATGCATATATGAACATAGACAATGCAAAGCAAAACGAGAAGCACATGTAAGAAGACGACTTTGTCGTTGGAAGAAGAATAAAGAATTTGCAGAGTCCACCATGTAGTAGTCTCTGGCTCACAAGAGCATCGGAGAAGTTGGTGACCCGCCACAATACCACCTGGCTTCACATCGTCCACAGTTTCCCATTTGACAATTAGAGTAAACCAGCGAGAAAAATAACTTACGTAACCGTTACACCCAGTTGTCTGAAATCTCGCTTTTCAAATAGAAAAGTTAATCTTCTTTTTACTTTATATACATGATCCACGAAGTCTTCCTGACCCACCCTACTCAATTCACCGACGATAATCCTAGTCCACAGCTACAATGACGGCCCCATGGTCTGTGATGTTTGTCACGGCGCTTGTCGCTGCGGCGGTGGCACTAATTTGGACAGGAGCAGTGGCCCAGTCGAGCTGCAGCAGCGCGTTGACAAGCCTGTCGCCGTGCTTTAGCTACATCACGGGCAGCTCCTCAGCGCCGCCATCGTCAGCCTGCTGCACTCAGCTCGTGAGCGTCGTCAACTCGGAGCCACTGTGCCTCTGTGAGGTCCTGAACGGGAGCGCCTCGGCTGCGCTGGGCGTGAACATCAATCAGACACAGGCGCAGAAGCTGCCTCCCGCTTGCAACGTCCAGACGCCGCCCACCAGCAGTTGCAATGGTAAGAACTAACGAGCAATACAAGTACACACATACATCGTAGGCTCGGAGTTTCCCTCCCTATCTAATGTGGGCTTTGCTCGTTATAAAGAAGAACATATGCATCTGCATATAAGTTATGTCAAGTTATATTCTCTAAGATTGTGCATCCCACTGATCTGCAGCTTTATCTCCGGCAAGGTCTCCGGTGGGATCGCCAAGTTCCAGTCCTGGTGCGTGTGCTTCTCTCTCTCTCTCTCTCTCTCTTTTATGATCAGTATCTTTCATGCAAGATGCATAGGTAGAAGAAGGGAATATCACCTTTAGGATTTGTGTCTGGGTCTTATCCTGGTCGAAGACCATACTAATTTGTGCAAGCACGAGTGATCGTATACAAGACCGAACACGCCCCTCCGACACTGGCGAGCCCCTCTATATACAAACCCGAACGAGGCATAGCGCGACCAACCGACGCGGCGTCATGCACTGCCTGGACACGGCAAACCACGTTTCTCGCGCCGCGGGGCAACTAAATCTCTCTCGTTCTCCTTAAGAGAAGCGATGATTTTCCGAGATTGCTCACACGTTTGCGAAATCACTATGATCAGGTCGGAGCTCATCAGATGGACGCAGCACCGACGTGAAATGGTCCTTGGTCCTCTTCACGCTCTTCATGGCGTCGCACGAAGCCGTAATGCTCGCGCAGAACAACTTGGACCCAATATAAGCTCGTTCTTTGCATCTGCTTCTTTTTTCCATCGATGCCCTGTACGCATGCACGTAATTTGAATAGTATCATAAAATAGAGAGGGGATCTACTCCTCCGTACACTCTGTTGTTTCCCTCGTTTGATGAATAAAAGATGTTCCGGTGCTCCTAAGTAGAGAAGAAATTTTTATTTTTGGCCCAGAAGAGGGGATCGTAGAAACCATTTAACGCTTATTACATCCGTCGTCTTCGTTATTGGAACTTACAACACCGATTTTCAATGTGAAAAAAAATTTTCGGGCTAACTTTTTCAGGTGGTCGACGTGTATCGGTTAGAATCTAGTCAAATTACTACCGTGATTCGGTACGTAACGAGATGTATCGGGACATATTTCCTATCACCTATGTGACATCAAACATCTTTCAAGAGACTCGAGGCACGACACCACTCGAAATGAGACATGTCCGTGACCTATAGTTACAACGGAGCCAAATGAGCAGCAAATCAAGCAACAATGGAGCCAAATAAGCAACAAACCAAGCAACAATTAGCTAGGGCGTGATCCACATAATCAAGCGTCATATTTTTCTTCGTCTCCAATTTCGATCTTCCAATAGTATCGATGTCGAGAATTACGTGAAGCATACATGTCCATTGACTTTTGTAAATTGTTCAATCAGATTTCTATACTGCGTGCTCTTGTATTCGAGTGGTTCTTCCATCAAAATTGTGATGACGTGGCTGTTAAGAACTGCATGATAACCATTATGTTTATCTATTTTTCTATTCTTTAAATAAGTTTGGAACAAAAATCCGTTTGGTAACGCAATTTCATTTTTCTATCTCCGGAACAAATTTTTAGTCCTATAGAAATGAAATGTAAAAAATTTCCACTTTTCTGTTTCCGAAACAAAAAGAGAATTGAAAACTTTTCTCATTGCTCGCTGTTGCCTTATGCTGTCCGTGGCCGCCATAAATACGAAAAAAGAAAAATCTAAAAATAATAAATAATTAGACGGGGGAGGGAGGCGACGCACCAACGCAAGTTGTTTTAGTCCACATTAGATTTGGCCTTAACAACCCAACCTCGACTAAGTGGCGCTTGGGGTCGCTCGGCCCTAAAGAGGACTCGCAAGGGCTTTGGTAGTTTTCGCCGATACGTAGCCAGCGATGTCGCCCATTCTTCTCTCTCTTTTTGGCTACAATTTGTTTTCTTGTATTTACTAATAATTTCTCTGGTCGACATAATGTACGCTTCGGTGTATCCGACTAGCGCTGACGTGGCATCGACGTTTAGCCCACGCCAACATCTTCGTTTCTACTTCTGACAGAAGGACCAAATTAAAACGAAAAGTTATATACTTTCAGGGCCCGATCGCACAATAAAAGAATTTAGGGAACAAATCCAGAGACCTCGCCCATCTACCCCTTTAATCCGAACCAATTCCATACTCAATTGGCTCAAATTATTTCTTAGGATTAGGACGAAAAGTGCTTAGAAAGATAATTTTGTGCTAGCTCACAAAAATTCACCAATCTATTCCAAGTCAGACCATTAATCATCACAATAGAGGCAATGCACAGTAAGCAAACATTATCGCACACGCCAAGTGGATCCAAACCTCCAAATGTATTCAGGTACGTTGATAATACCATTTCCACATTATGATTAAAACTGAGAGATAAATAAATCACTCATTAGTCGGACCACAAGCTCCTTGCCTTTTTACGATTTTGCCCCCCCCCGAGCACCGGAGAACCCAGATCAAAAACCCTAGACCGGCTCGGGGTCTTTGTCAACGGAGCTGAGTGGCGGGGAAGAAGAGATGGTGGACGCTCAAATGGAGGGAGGAGACAGCAACACCCGAGACATCGAAGTGGCTCCTGCCTTGATAGCCGTGCACCCTGCCCAGAGGTCGGTCGCCGTCGCTGTCGGATCGGACCTCCGCGTCTACGATCTCATGTAAGCGGATCTCTCCTTCGTTGGACCCTTCCCAGTTCAATTCACTCGTTACCGTCCGCAATGGGGTTATGCCCTGTTCCAAGTGCATGGCGAGTGCCCCGTGTGAACCCCTGAAAGTGGTGAAAGTTTTGGCCTTCTGTGAAAACTTTGGGTTGAATTTTCCTGTACGTGGGAAAAATTCCAGGTTCTTGGGGCATATGGGTCGGAAGATTTTGGCTTCCATGATGTTATTATCGCTCGAAGTTCTGGTCTTTTGAGGTTCTACTGATCAGAGTGTCTCTGTTTTTTCCGCTTTTTGTCGTGGGAGGTAATATCAGTTGCTCTTGTTGTGCTCGACCAGCTACATGTGCAATAGACAAAATGCGGAGTTTACTTCACTGCTTTTAAGTTTAGTTCAAATTAGCTGAATGGTTGACCGCTTGCCATGGTTATCTGACAGTGGAGATTGTCCTGTCTCCTTGGTGGATGATTCCGCGAAGCCTTTCCATTCGGATTCGATCAGAGCTATTCGATACGGTGCGAGCGGGAAGCTTTTCATATCTGCTGGGGATGACAAATTAGTCAAGATATGGTCCACGGATTCTTGGCTCTGCATCAGCTCAGTGTAAGTGTTTAATGGTTGGAGTTTGACGAAGTAATGAATTCTCTGGAGTCAGTTTGTTGGAAGCGCAGAAATCATGCCAAGAGGCCCATTTCCTTTATATAAATTTTCTTTGTTTGGATGGATGTTAATATCTGTCCACTGAAGAGCATATATATATATATATATAAGCAAAACTGTTTATCGTTTCATTCTGAGCGGGTGCAATAGTGCTGAGTACCTCTATTTTCCGATTACATCTTGAGTGTTCTGATTTTCCATCTGATATATTTGGTTTTTTGGCTTCAAAGATAGAAACTTTACTTGCCAGTGGAGGGCGTTACTCCCTTGCATTTATAGCATCTCATTCATGTAAAGTACTGACGATTTCCTGCTCAAAGAATGAGTTTAATTTGCAAATGACATGGGAGGTTCATTTGATGTGCTACCAATCTCTCATTTACACTCCTTTGGGAGATATACCTATTTGTTAATTTTCATTTGAACTCAATTTGAGACTGAAGTGGTAAATTCCTTCTGCTTGCTTGTTGAACTGTTCTTTTTGTTTTTTTCCCCTTTGGCACTCTGCCATTAGTTTCATTTCTGACTTCTACCGAATTTCTTGCTCTTGTTAAACAGATGGCTCCATCATGGTTGCTAATTTTGTAGGTGCTGTGAGAAGAGAGTAAGTGCTGTTGCAGTAAGCAATGATGGCCTATTTGTGTGTTTTGCTGATAAATTTGGAGTTGTTTGGGTTGTGAGTTTAAAGGAGGATGCTGAAAATCAGGCTTTGCCTGATAAAAAAGCAGCACCAATGCTGGCTCACTATTGCAGCATCATCACTAGCTTGGTAAGTTGGTTTCTCTTTCAATGTGTCCCTTTTATCCCCTTCTCCGTGTCCAATGAACCCAGATAAATTTTAACTATTGTTAATCGTTTGAAAGAGAACTCAAATGTTAAATTCTTTTATTGATTTTGGTAATGCTTAATATTTGCTAATTTTTGGCTTGACGTCATGATGACCTTTATGCTTTTGAATGCTTTCGTTGTTGTGTTATAAGTGAAGGATCTTTTGCAGGAATTTTCTCCAGATGGACGGTTCATTGTCAGTGCTGATCGGGATTATAAAATTCGTGTAAGGCTATTACCTATCTACCAGTTAAACTTCTAGGTTGTTCTTATACGAATCTTGTATCATTTTGTAATTTCGATAGGTTGCTGTTGTTCCAAAGAATCCATTGGATGGGGCTCATGAGATACAAACTTTTTGCCTGGGTCATTATGAGTAAGTGTCTATGCATTGAAGTTTGAGGCCGGGTATTTTGAATAGAAATTTTGAAAATTCAAGATTTTGGCTTTTTCTGTTCCCTTGACACTATTAAACATTGAATCACGTATGGTGTTCCGAAGATTTTATTGGCAGATTGAGTGGGCTACTGAGTCGCTTTATTTTGGATGTTGATGACAGATATGTGTCCTGCCTTGACTTCATTCTTTCCCCAGATTATCCACATGGGCTTCTTGTTTCAGGAAGCGGTGATTCCACTGTGAGTGATTGCAGCTGAGTTTACATGGAGTCTAGTTTTGCATAAGTACTCGGTGCATCTTTCCTCTGTAGGTTCGCCTTTGGGACGTGACATCGGGTTCTCTCTTGGATACTTGCGAAATTGGAGCTAAGGTATTGGTTCCTCACTCCTTTGAATGTTAAGATGCTATCACTGACTTGAACGGGTCTAAGATTTTTGTCAGACTTATAATGCTTCAAAGGTTCTATGTAGTTCCTACTTCCACAGAACTGTATTCAGGTTAACTTATGTCTCAGTTAACCAGCAAATGTGCTTGCACTTTCACAATAGAGCAAAAAGACTAAGAATCTTAGGTGTGGTTCAAACTTGCTGCTGTTTCCTGTATTCCATTGCAGTCTTTCGTTATAATTTTGTTCTGCTTGGTTCTTCACCCGGTTTGACAGAAGGATTTACTTTCTTCCTGAAGGCGGAACTTTCAGCTACTGATGGAATAGAAGAAGAGCCCTGTCATGCTGTCACAGATCTTTGCACTTGTCCAAATGGTACATCCATAGCATTGGCAGTTCAGAGGCAAGTTCCAGGATACTCTTTAGGCTTCAACCTGGAAGATTTCTTGATTCATTTTCTTGGTTCTGATGCTTCATGTTTGGTTTTTGTAGCTTGAAAGGCGTAATGCTTTTGAACTGCGATCTTTCTGCTAAAACTCTTTCTATAGCCAAGGTAAGCATATTCCTAGTACTCTCCCTGTTTTGTAAGGATTTTGGTTTCATTTTCAAATAGCCAGCAAGTACATGTGATGCATGGTCAATTTTCTTGCGACATGTCTATGCGTTAAGGTATCAATCTTAATTTTAACGTGGATTGCACATGCTTTGTTGTTATGAGTAGGTTGCAGATTGTAATCTATTGTTGCTACTTTAGGACCCTTTTCTATATGGTTAAACGCATACATTACGTGGTGTAGGTCCCTTGACTGCTGATTTTCAGGTGATACTCATTGACGGAGAGACCTTAATTCCAACAAGCTTGGGGACAAGCTTATCCGAGGGGCTTTTGTGGATGGTCACCGGTATCTCTAAGTTGTGTGGTTTCGACCATTCCTCTTTGGCTCGAGTGAGGGCCGTGTCTGCTTTTGAGGACAACGGTCGGGATGTACAGCCGGTTTTCCTGCGCGATGACGAAATCCCAGGAGGCGAGCAACTGCTCGAGAGGTTGCAAGGGAGCGTGACAATAGATAATGATGTCTTCCTTGTGGCAGCCAAAGCTTTGAAAACCGCAATGCGCAGCTTGATGATTAAGAAGCAATACTCGGACGAAAAGCGGGAATTCAGGAAGAGAACGAGAAATGATAGGAAGCTGAAACATTGAACAATTTTGACTAGTGATGGTTCCTTTCTCATTTTTACCAGTTTTTCCTTTTCCTTTGTAAGATTTATAAGCAACGAGCCTGCAATTTCCTTGCACGCGTGGCTGCATAGTTGTTGCAGTTGTATTAATCAAATGAAAATTTGGTTCTTTATAGAATCTGGTTATGTTGGAAAGAAAACCACTTGAATGTGAGGATGAATGTGTAACTTAGTAAAGTAAAATTAGATATGAACCAGTGTCCTTTTTTGGCTGTAGGGGGAAACTACTGCTCATCTCTCGGAAGACAAATCATCATAGCAAATCCACTTCGTTCGACTATAAGAAGTTAAAACATGATTAAAAAAAAAACTTTAAGAAGTTAATTAATTGCCATGTGAAATTTGCGCTACTAACAGAAATAACTGGATTAACAAAAATAGAAATGTTGTCCAAATCAAATTTCAACTCGCTAGAATATTAGAAAACGATACGTTTGATGGTGCATGAACATTTATCCTCGCATTAACTCCCAAGACTTTACATACACTATTTAACAATTGTAAGGAATTATCAATTGCCCTATTACTTGACAGAAATATCGACTTGTCGAAACTCGGGGCCAAATCAATTTCCAGGAAACAGAAAAAACTCAAATGTCTACAGCGCATCTCAAGCATCTCCAGGAGGAGCTCGATCATCAGTTGTATGGCAGACCAGGCTCGGCATCCGTCGCACCAAATCTCGCACGTCTCCACCCTCGAGCCCCAGCTTTGAGTCGAAATAACCTCGGTGGATTTCCTTGAGAATCCGAAGAGCCGTCGCCAACATGTCATCGTCCTCATTGCGGCCGAAGCTGGGCCGCACGCCCCGCTTTCCGCTCCCGTGAGAGAAGTACCAAAACGGCTCGATCGATATCAGGTTGTCGGCGTGGTCCAGCCATACGGTCTCGGTGTCGTCCACGATCAGTACGTTGGACGCTTTGGCCAGGACCACGTCGAGGCTCTTGCGGCCTCTGAGCCTGCAGTCCTCCCGCGCGATGATCCGATCACTGAAGTATTCCCCGTCGGGGTCCAGCAGCTTCGTCATCCTGGACGAATATACCCGGCCACCCATCGTGTAGACCATGAGCTGGAACATCTCGTGGGCCTCTCTCAAGAACTCCCGCACGAACGGCCTCAGCTTGGTGATGAAACCCTCGCCGGTCTCCGACCCAACAAAGAATATGTCGCCGCCGCCGCCGCCGCCCGCAGGACCGCCTTCCGCGTCCCGCGCGGCCTCGGGCTGGAGCCGCTCCACCTCCTCGGGGGTGAGATTGGAGAGCCGGACGGTGTGGAGGAGGGTGTGGTCCAAGTCGAGGACCAGGTGGAGCTTCTGCAACCCTAACGCGGCCGCGGTGCTCGCCTCGCGCATCCGGTCGGCGTACTCGCGGCTGAGCCTCAAGGAACGATGGAGGAACCCGAAGGGGAGGCTGCGGTCGTCGCCGTCGTCGAAGAAGACGGCGCGCCCGCACAGCAAGCACTTGCGTTCGAGGATCACGGGATGGGAGCACTCCACCTTCCGCCGCTTCGCCCGATCGCTGGCGACCCAACGGAAGGCCGATGGGTTGGGGTAGGCGAAGGAGACGGGCGTGGGTTTGCGTAGGTTGGCCATGGATGATGGCTGCTGCTTCGAACGACGATGAATTCGAAAACGAGGGACGAGAGATGGAGGGTAGGTCTGACGTGTGTGCGAGTGTTTTCAGGGGGCTCTGGGAATGGAATGAATATTTATATGACGTTGATGGTACTACGCTTCAACCAACCAATATAAAATAGAGTTTTGGGAGGTTTTTTTTTTAAAATTTAATTTAATTTTTCTCGAAATAAAACAGAGACGCGTACGACACGGTGGTTTTGATCTTGCGACTTTCCTGTTATAGATCGATCTCCCGAATATTGCCTAAATCAGATCAAATTCAAAACTTGCGTGTTGATCCTGCTGTCCTTAGGTTACCGCTTCGGATCTTCTTCTTCCTCGACGCAAATTGAGTTATGGCGAACATAAAAAAAAAGTTTCGTTGGCTGAATATGTTTTTAATGTGACCTAGGTTGTTAATTTCGTTCATTGACTAAAGAAGAAGAAAATAATTGCTAACCGATGCACAAAGTCTTCGGGCTAATTCCAAAAAAAACAAATACAAACTTTATCTTGAATGACAATTCTTGCTTGGAACTTTTTTTATCTCTATAAAAAGCACCAACTTTTACTCGAATCCCAAATTTGACTTCCGTGATGTGAAATTTTCAAACTGTTCGGGTCAGATTTGGGATTTAAGTGAAATTTAGTGATTTTTTACGAGACAAAAAAAAAGTTCGGGCCAGGATTATCGCTCAAATTAAAATTGCCGTTTTCTTTTTTTCTTTGGAATTAGGTCTAAAGTTTTCTAATTTCCCTCTTGCGTTATCATTTTAGTTGCCCATATATGTAAGAGTGGATTTCCTCGTCAGAACTGTGGAAGATTAGCTAACTTGCTCATCTTGATACATTAAATTGGTAGATTTACAAGGCATTAGCCATGCGTGTAGCATTTCCAGACTAGGCATTGGCCATTCTTCTTTTTGACCATTTTGATGTATTTTTCCCATTACTATTATGGAATTGTCTAAAAAAGGTAAGTTTTTATGTAGTTGGCGATAATTGACACGATAAAATCTGAAACCGATGCGGTGTGTTTGCAATGTACTTTATGAGAATATGAAGTGATGTCAACACAAAATTATCGTATTTAAATCCACATTAATCATGTTTATAGCGAAAAATAAGCGATCGAATAATAAAATAAAATAGCTATAACATGAAATAAATTGGGTACTAAATTTTACGTGGGTCAGTCCACGTGACTTATTGCACCGGGAGAGCAGTACACAATTCTACTATAAATTATTTCATTATAAATTAAGCGACACGAGGAAATTAATTTCTTCTTGAATTGACTACTGATGAAATACAAGAACAGCCCTGTTATGCTGTCACAGATCTTTGCACTTGTCCGAATGATACATCTATAGCATTGGCACTTCAGAGGCAAGTTCAAGAGATACTCATCTCTTTGTGTTTCAACCTGTAAGATTTCTTGATTCTGATGCTTCATGTGTGGCTTTTGTAGCTTCAAAGGGATAATGCTCTTGAACCGCGACGTTTCTACTAAAACTTTTCTATCGCCAGGGTAAGCATTTCTCTAGTCGTCTCTCTGGATTTGTAAACGATTTTCATGTTTCATTTCCGAATAGCCGGCAAACACAGGCAATGCATGCGTGGGTCAATTTTCTCGCCACGTTTTCATCTCATCCACCCATTGGAGCCAGACCTTTGAATGGGTGACTCTGTTTGACAATGTCTATATGAATTATTCGATCTCATGCCTAAAAGTTTAATTATAAGCGCATACATTAGAGAACAAGAAATGACAAGTAGTTTAAACATTGAACAATTTTTACCAGCGATACATCCTTTCTCAAAATCAATCATTATCAATTGTAAGTCTGTTGTGGACCCCATGTAGGCTCGATTTCTCTTATGTCCAATCTTTGTCTATGTTGTGAACAATTTACTAGAACCATTAAGTACCGGCCTGATTTCTGATTCTAAGCATGGTATTGTTCATCCGTTCACCCGGATCGGATCAGTAATATATATAATTTTTAAGAAAAATTTCCAACTAAGAAAAAAAAGAAAATATATCAAGAAAAATGAAAACCTTAAAGTCCCTAATTTAAAACTCAACGTTTATCAACTAAGTGCTCATCTCATCTCACTCTCACTTTGTCTGAGTCGCCTCTCTATCTCTCATTCATGATTTTGACTCTTAAGCTTATTGCCCATTGACTCACGGCCTTGACTCTCAATTCCTATCAATTCATAGCATTGCCTCCGGCTATTCATCGCCTCCCTTTCTTGCTCTCGGTCAACTACATTTGCGTGAAGCTTGATTGGACCGATTCTATGGACCCATCGGAGAACTAGACCGGAACGGCGGTCCGATTCTCAAGTGGATTCATGGAACTAACGTGCAACTCTTGGTTCTAACTTTTAAGAACTGATCCATGGAACCGGAAACCGTCCACCCGGACCATACTCTTGCTCCCAAATGGCATCCGGTGATGTTGGAAAGAAAATCATTTGAATGTGAAGATCCATGTGTTATTTGACAAAGTGCAAATAAGAACGATCAAATGTCATTTGTCGAAATTAAAATTGAAAGCTTAAGATAATGCGAGGGATGACTCGTTTTCGACCGAATTACCCAACAGACTGACGGCTAGAGAAGGCAAATTATCCAGGCAAATCTACTTTGTTCAGCTTAAGATTTGATTAACATATGGAGTTAATTAATTGCCACGTGCATTTTGCCACCCTTATGCAGTAAAATTGATCTCAACTTGTGACAATATCACAAGGAACACATTTCACAGTGTAAGAACATTTTTCCTTTCCTTAAGTCTGAAATTTATATACACGAAATTAACGATCGCGAGGACTTATTGCTTCTGCTCTAACACTTGATGGAAACAACTGACTCACCATATATCGGGCCCAAATCAATGTTCAACTTACGACACCAGAAAGACATAATGAATCCAATTTTTACATTGCATCTCCAGGAGGAGCTTGATCATCAGACGTACGGGGGACTCGGGTCTGCATCTGTTGCATCACCTCTCGCACGTCCCCGCCCTCAAGCCCTAGCTTCGAGTTGAAGTAACTCCTGTGGATTTCTTTGAGAACCTGAAGAGCGGCTGCCAACATGCTGTCTTGCTCGCCCTCGTCGTGATCGGAGCCGGGCCGCGCACGCCGCCTCTTGCTCCCGTGAGAGAAGTAGTAAAATGGCTCGATCGCTATCAGGTTATCTATGTGATCCGGCCACACGCTCTCAGTGTCGTTCATGATCAATATGTTGGATTCTTTGGCCAGGACCATGTCGAGGTTCTTGCGGCCTCTGAGAGTGCAGTCCTCCCGTGCGATCACCCGGTCGCTGAAGTATTTCCCGTCAGGGTCCAGCAGCTTGGTCATCCTAGACGAATACACACGGCCTCCCATCGTGTAGACCGTGAGCTGGAACATCTGGTCGGCCTCTCTCAAGAACTCCCGCACGAACGGCCTCAGCTTGGTGATGAACCCCTCGCTGGTCTCCGAGTCAACCAAGAAGACGTCGCCACCGCCCTCGACACCACCTTCTGTGTTCTGCTCGGCCTCGGGTTTGAGCAGCTCCTCCTCCTCGGGGGTGAGATTGGAGAGCCGGATGGCATGGAGGAGGGTGTGGTCCAAGTCGAGGACCAAGTGAAGCTTCTTCATTTCCAACGCGGCGGTGGTGGTCACCTCGCGCATGCGATCGGCGTACTCGTAGCTAAGCCTCAAAGAAGGATGAAGGAAGCCAAATGGAAGGCTGTGATCATCGTCGTCGACGGCGCGTTGGCACGTCAAACACTCGCCTTCACAAATCAAGGGATGAGAGCACTCTACCTTTTGCCGTTTCAAGCAATCGGGAGCGATCGAACGGGAGAGTGATGGGTTGGCGTCGGCGAAGGAGGCCGGCATGGATTTGTACGGGTCGGCCATGGACGGTTCGAACGATGGACTTGAAGATGTGAGGCGAGAGCGAGAGTAGCTTTGAAGTGGGCGTGGTTTTATAGGGCTGCGGATGAAAATGAATTCCATGGTACGCTCCATCAAATGATATCTGGGTTTTGTTATTTATTTTCATTTTATTCTTTCGAAATAAAGCAGAAGACGGCTAGAACATGTTGTACATCGAGCAATTTTCCTATCATGGATTTTTCTAAAAAAGTTAAGCTTTTATGTGCTTACGATAATTGATTAGATAGAATCTGATACCGATGCAGTGTGTTGGCAATGTACTAATGCGTTCATAAAGTGATCTCAATACAAAATTATCCTATTTGGATTCACGTTAATCGTATGTTTTTGTGCGCAAAAAGCAAGATATCAAACAATAAAATTAGCAGAATAAGGAAATAAATTGGCAGAGCAACATATGATTTTAGATAAATCAAGCAATACAATTGAGACTACAATCACACTCGAGTTACTTAAACACTTTTAGTATTTTCCAATCCCTAAATTACATAGGGTTTATCCCGGACAATTTCTCGTAAATTTTATCACAAGATTTATTGGTTTCAAAGCACTTGCAATTTTTTTCATGATGTAATTTCCGAGCAGACCACACAATCGATTGTTAAGGTTAAAAACTCATTTGCTCGGTAAAGGGCAAAAAACCAACACCCATCTTTCGCACATGCAACATATGGATATAAAATGGGAAACTCTTTTTATGCAGCTCAAAATGGGAAACCTACTGAAACTAGGAATCCAACTTCGACTTAGCAAGCATTCCTATTATTTCTTTCTTGTTGGGGCGTCAAATCAGAAGTCCTATTTTGACTTGGAATTTCTATTATGATCGAGTTTCCTTCGCGGCTCAAACTCAAAACATATTTTCTACAATATCTTGTACGTGAACAAATATCTACATATTTCACATTTAATTTGATTTTTACCCGGCACCATTTTGATGTCAATACAATTTTTAAGAAACACACTTTGTTAATTTCATGTCAAACGCGCTTTTCTCATTGTTCTATTCCAATAGAGCTGGAGTGTATTGCATCGAAACACCATGATCCAGGAAGTTTATTACTTGTCGAGCTTGAAAATACAACATTCATCTACCAAACTCACATTTTGCTGGCCCCCTGTAAGGTAATCGTTAGTATCTTCCTGTTGTAAATTCTCAATCTCGAGTAATCGTCAGTATTGGATTTTCCCGTTGGTGAATCGGATCTTTAACATCTGTGCTGCGTACCTAAACCATATTTCACAATCATCTTCGTATATATAAATGGTTCTTAAGTCATAGAGGGCCAAGGTTTAACTCTTGTCAAGGTCGAGTTATAGTGATATAAGTTGTCTTATATCTTGAAAGTTACTAATCATGATTTAGAAAGTTACTAAATAATTAAGTAAAAATGACACAAACAGTCACTGAACTTTGGTCCAAAGTGCAATTTGGTCCTTGAACTTTTAATTTGTTCAATATAGTTCCTAAATTTTAGTCGAATATTAAATGTGGTCCCTGAACTTTTAATTTGTTTAATATGGTTCTTGAACTTTTGATACATGTTCAATTTAATCTCTGAACTATATGAAAATGTTCAATGTAATCCCTAAACTTGAATTAATGATATAACTATATTGAATATTTTCATATAGTTCAGAAATTAAATTGAACATGTATCAAAAGTTTAGGGATCACATTGAACAAATTTAAAGTTTAGGAACCGCATTGAACATTAAACTAAAGTTTAGGGACCATATTAAACACATTAAAAGTTTAGAGACTAAATTGCACATGAGGCCAACGTTCAGGGACTGCTTGTGTCATTATCCCATAAATTAACTAGATGAAATTAATGACAAGAAATTATTAAAAGTTTGATTTTAAAATTACCATTAGCCCTTTGCAAATTTCCAATCGGGTATGAAAAATAAATGATTTTAGTAAACGAATTTTTAGAATTTCGAGATTCAAGTAACCGTTATTCTAATTGTAGGTGCAAAATTCTCACAGTATATAGTTAAGGTACATTGCACCTTTATGCATACTGTTCTGACATTCGCCCTATGCCAAGGCCAAATATTTCAGTTGTTTGATAATTACAATGGACTTGAATCCTGGCACATCTTTTATGCAGTATTGCTTTATTTTTCTTGTGCATTTTCGTTATTACGGAAATTGGAAATTTAATTTGATCTATAAATTTCCATTTACTTGTAGCCTTAACGAGCAGAATGAACATTTTCCTCGTCCTCCACGGTTTGATCATTTGCTACTTGACCGTGATTAAAGAAGATCTATTTAGTCCTCCCTGAGCTTCAAAATCCAGACATAACCAACAAAAAAGGGGTAAGCCAATGGCAAATTGGAATCAAAGGGATTCAAGGATCAATCAAGCTCTCTTATTAATACTTAATTAAGCCAAATTACTCAAAGCATTCCATAGCATGTATAAGCGAGGCCACTAGTGTTTATCATTTCATTTCAAGCAGATGCTATTACGTCTTTTTTTCCTATTACGTCTCGAGGGTGCTGATGTTCCATCCGACATATTTGGATTTTTGGCTTGAACGATAAAAACTTCTATTGCCAGTGGTGAATGTTCCTTGCAATTATAACATATCATTCATGTACACTACTGCTACTCGATGACTATAATTTGCAAATGACATGGGACGTTCATTTGATGTACGGCTATTTGCTCTTTCGCGCTCTTCTGTGAGATTTATCTATCTGTGATGATTCATTTGAGCTCAAATTAAGACTACGAAATGGTAATTGCCTTCTGCTTGGTTGTTGAACTGTTCTTTCTTTTTCCCCTTTGGCGCTCTGCTATTAGCTTCATTTTGTGACTTCTACCTGATTTTTTACAAGCGATGAATTTTGTTCCTGCTTGCTAAACTGATGTCTCCATCATGTTTGCTAGTGTTGTAGGTGTTGTGAGAAGAGAGTAAGTGCCGCTGCAGTAAGCAATGATGGCCAGTTTTTGTGCTTTTCTGATAAATTTGGAGTTGTTTGGGTCGTGAGTTTAGAGGAGGATGCTGAGAATCAGGCTTTGCCCAATAAAAAGGTAGCACCAATGCTAGCTCGCTATTGCAGCATCATCACTAGCTAGGTAAGTTGGTTTTTTTGTCTTTCAACGTGTCCCTATTCTCCCCACCTCTGTGTCCAACATACCCAGGTAGATTTTAACTCTTGTTAATCTTTTGAAAGAGGAGTCAAATGTTTAAGTTCTTATCTTAATTATGGTAATGCTTAGTATTTGCTAAGTTTTAGCTGATTTAGTCAATTCGCTGTGCTACATCAAGCGGGGTACTAAGTTGCTTTGATTCTCATGTTGATGACAGATACGTATCCTGCCATGACTTCAATGATTCTCCAGATTATCCACATGGGCTTCTTGTTTCAGGACGTGGCGATTGTGATTGCAAGTGAGAAGTTCCCTGGGTTACATAGAGTCTAGTTTTGCATTAGTTGTCAGTGATCTTTCCACTGTAGTTCGCCTTTTTGGGACGTGACATCGGGTTCTCTCTTGGATACTTGGGAAATTGGAGCTGAGGTATTGGTTCCTCACTTCTTTGAGTGTTAAGACACTATCACTGACTTGAATGGATCCGAGTATTTTGTCAGACTTACAATGCTTCGAAGATCCTATGTAGTTCCTACTTCCTCAGACCTGTATTCAGGTTATCTTATGTCTCCGTTAACCAGCAAACATTCATGCAATTTGGCTAAAAAAGCTAAGAATGATTGTGATTGGTTTGAAGTAGCTGCTGTTTCGTATATCTTCCATTGAAGTAGTTTGCAGATTGTAATCTTTTGTTGCTACTTCAGGACCCTTTTGTATGTGGTTAAGCGCATACATAAGAGAGCAATAAAGGACAGGAAGCTAAAACAATGTGCTTTTGACTAGTGATATTTCCTTTCTCATTTTTTACAAGTTTTTTTTTTTTTAATTTATAAGCAATGGGCGAGTAATTTCCTTAGTTTTGTATTAATCAAATAAATAATTGGTTTTCATAACATCTGGTTATGTTGGAAAAGAAAATCATTTGAATGTGGGATTAATGTGTAATTTGGTAAAGTTAAATAAGATATGAACAAATGTCATCTTTTACTATAGCGGAAACAAAATTTAAAAGCTTAAGATAATGCGAGCAAGGACTCATCTTTCGGAAGACAGATTACCATGGCAAATCCACTTCCTTTAGCTTAAGAATCAAAAAAAGTTAATTAATCGCCATATGAATTTTGGATAGCTATACAGAAATAACAGAAATAACCGTATTAACAAAAAAAAAAGTTAGAAAATTCCCATGAAGATTTGTCCTTGCATTAAGTCCAACGTTTATGTACACGATTTAACAATTGTAACGAGTTGAGCAACTGCCTTAACACTTGACAGAAACAGTCGATATGCCTAAGCTTTAAGGCCAAATCAATCTTCAACATACAATACTGTAAACTGAATAAACTCCATCTTCACTGTCTATCGCTTGATTACTAGACGGATCGCGAAATTGGCTTTGCAACTGTCGCAATAGCTCCCGCACGTCCCTGCCCTTGAGCCCTATCTTTGGGTTGAAGAAACGCTGGTGGATTACCTTGAGAACCCGAAGAACTGTCACCAACATGCTATCGTGCTCGTCCTCATCGTGCACATCCCGCTTCTCGCTCCCGTGAGAGAAGTAGTAATATGGCTCGATCGCTATCAGGTTCTCTGCGTGATCAGGCCACACGGTCTTGGTGTCGTCCAAGATCAGTACGTTGGATTCTTTGGCCAGGACCACGTCGAGGCTCTTGCGGCCTCGGAGCGTGCAGTCCTCCCACGCGATGACTCGGTCGCTGAAGTATTTCCCATCGGGGTCCAGTAACTTCGTCATCCTGGACGAATACACACGGCCACCCATCGTGTAGACCGTCAGCTGGAACATCTCGTGTGCCTCTCTCAAGAACTCCCGCACGAACGGCCTCAGCTTCGTGATGAAACCCTCGCAGGTCTCCGACCCAACCAAGAAGATGTCGACGCCACCGTCGCCGCCGCCGCCGCCCGCAGGACCGCCTTCCGTGTTCCGCTGGGCTTGGGGCTTGAGCCGCTCCTCCTCCACGGGGGTGAGATCGGAGAGGCGGACGGTGTGGAGGAGGGTGTGGTCCAAGTCGAGGACCAAGTGAAGCTTCTTCAACCCTAACGCGGCCGCGGTGCTCACCTCGCGCATCCGGTCGGCGTACTCGCGGCTGAGCCTCAAAGAAGGATGGAGGAACCCGAAGGGGAGGCTGTGATCGTCGTCGTCGTCGACGACGGCGCGTCCGCACAGCAAACAATTGCCTTCAAGGGTCGCGGGATGCGAGCACTCGACCTTTCGCCGTTTCGCCCGGTCGCTGGCGATCGAACAGGAGGGTGATGGGTTGGGGTAGGCGATGAAGACAGGCGTGGATTTGCGTAGGTTGGCCATGGATGATGGCTGCTGCTTCGAACGACGATGAATTCGAAAACGAGAGACGAGAGAGGGAGGAGGAGGGTGAGTAGCCCTGAAGTGTGTGTGCGAGTTTTAGGACCGTGTGAATGAATATGACGTTGATGGTACCCTTCCTCCAATAGACACGGTGGTGACACCTGGCAACTTTCCTATTATAAATCTCTCCTTTGGCAGATCAAAACTCGTGTTGATGGGTCAAACCCGCCTTGGGATTGTTATGGCTCGTTTGGTGGCGTGTCAAATAATAAAAATTTCTGTACTTTTATTTTCAGAAATAGTTTGGGAATAGAAATGTATTTGGTAAACTTTTTATTGCCGGGCACATTTTTGCAAAAATTTGTGCTCAGAAACAGTTTTGAAAAAGAAACAAGAAGCAAAAAAAAGTTGCTTCTTGTTTCTCGGCACAATTTTGAGAATGAGTTCTTTTTCTTCTTTTTTTTTTCTTTTCTTCTTTGTGTTGTTTTTCTCTAGGTTGTGGCCGGTCGCCGGCAGCCATGAAAAAAAATATATTATTAATAAAAAAAATATTTTATTGGCCATAGCCGGCGATATAGCAAAAAAAAGGAAAAAAATATTTTAATAAAAATATTATTAATAAAAAAAATGTTAATAAAAAAAATATTTTACCGGCCATGACCGGCAACTAGGCCATGGGAAAAAAGGAAAAAAATATTATTAATAAAAAAAAATTTTACCGGCCATAGTCGGCGACCAGGCCATGGGAAAAAAAAGGAAAAAAAATATTTTAATAAAAAATGTTATTAATAAAAAAAACGTTAATAAAAAATATTTTACGAGCCATGACCGGTGACTAGGCCATGAGAAAAAAAAGGAAAAAAAATATTTTAATAAAAAATGTTATTAATAAAAAAAACGTTAATAAAAAATATTTTACGAGCCATGACCGGCGACTAGGCCATGGGAAAAAAAAGGAAAAAAATATTTTAATAAAAAATATTATTAATAAAAAAATGTTAATAAAAAAAATATTTTACCCGCCATAGCTGGTGACCAGGCCTTGGGAAAAAAATATTATTAATAAAAAAATGTTAATAAAAAAAATATTTTATCGGCCATGACCGGCAACCAGGCCATGGGAAAAAAAAGAAAAAAATATTTTAATAAAAAAATATTAATAAAAAAAATATTTTACCAGCCATGGCCGACGACTAGGCCATGGGAAAAAAAGGAAAAAAATATTATTAATAAAAAAAATATTTTACCGGCCATGGCCGGCGATCAAGCCATGGAAAAAAAAGGAAAAATATATTTTAATAAAAAATATTATTACTAAAAAAATGTTAATTAAAAAAATATTTTACTGGCCATGGCCCGCGACCAGGCCATGGAAAAAAAAGGAAAAAATATTTTTAATAAAAAAATCTAGTGAACAATTTATATATTTTTTTTAAATTGAGGCTCCATTTGTTTCCTGGAAAATATGAAATTTCTAAAAAATGTTTTCAAGAAAATGAAAACGTTTTTTTAATATTTTTATTTTTATTTTTAAAAATAATATTTTAATTTTTTTTCTTTTCTTTTCCTTTCTCCTTTTCTTTATTTCTTTATTTTTTTTTTCTTCTCTCTTCACCGGTGGACAGCCACGGGCAAGGGACAAGCACATCGACATGAGGCCTGAGGCTCACCAAAGGCCGACGAGGCCCAAAGCTCGCCAGATCGGCGAGCTCAAGCTCTGCTGGCTTCTAGTGAGCTCATCCCTCGCCTATGGCTAGCCATCGGCAAAGGTAGAAGAAAAAAAAAAAGAAAGAAAAAGAATATAAAAATTTAAAAAATTAAAAAATTAAAAAAATTGAAAATAACATGTTTATTATTCAGTTAAGCTTGTTGGGTAATTCATTTGTGATCCATTTAATACTGATTAAGTTAATAGGCCAACTCATTAATGACCCATTTAAGTCTATTCTTAAATTCAACCAAAAAAAAAGTATACTCTTAAACTAAAGCCAACCCATTAATAATGACCCACGATCATTATATATGGGTTAATAAATGGGTTCACTCATTTATTTTTGTGGGCAATAAAAAAAATTTTCGTGCACAAATTTTTGTGGGCAATAAAAAAAATTATTATCGATGATGAAAATATTTTCTGTTCACTAATTTTTCTAAACGATATAAGCAATCATTTTTTAGAAAATGTTTTCCCAATCACTCATTTTCCATGAAACCAACGCACCCCTAATTCATGATTTATTAACGCATTTAGAAAGTTACTAATTAACTAACTAGATGATATTAAGAACAAATTGTTAAGAGTTTGATAAAAATTATTATTATACCTTGAAAATTTCTAGTTGAATATGAAAGATAAATGATTTCAATTAACGAATTTTTAGAATTTCCCGATTCAAGTTACCGTAATTTTAATTGTACGGCCAAAATCCTCACAATATACAGTTAACGTACATTGCACCATTACGCGTATCGTTTCGACATTCGTCACATGCTGAGGCGAAATATGTTAGTGCTTCGATAATTATTAATATGGACTTGAATCCTCGCACATCTTTTTATGCACTACCGCTTTATTTATCCTGTGCATTTCGTTATTAAGGAAATTGGAAATTTATTTTGATCTATATCTTTGGATGCTTTGGAGAAAAAAAAAGTTCGCATTACACCTGAATTTTTGTCGGCAATCAATTGCATATTTTAACAAAAATAAATAAATCGTAAAAAGAACAAAACTATATATGCAAATAATGTGCCCAAAAAGCTTCAGTTCATTTTTCCGGGAAATTCTAGAATGCTGACCTGGACGTGCTCATAATAGAATCGTCCTTGTTCAAACATGGGCTTTTATGATACAAAATAAGCCATTCCAAATAGGTTCATTGCTTCCGCTGATAATACGATTAATTCGGTATGGGCTACATGTGCCCCCAAGAGTTTACCGGATAAATTGTTAAATCGAGCATTATCGCGAAACCGATGGTTTCTTGGTGACAACCAACTAAAGCTAAAGTTTATCGGAAGAGAGTTTTTTATCCTCTTCGGAATACTCTCTCTCTCTCTCTCTCTCTCTCTCTCTCTCTCTCTCCAAGCAAGGTTGTAGTTACGAACCTTCATTGCCGATCACTACGAAATCCTGACATTGCCACTGGTGATGGTCAACAGAACATAATTATTTAGGTGGAGAGGTGGGGACGTTATAATTTGGCCTTCCTATTAAAATTAATGACGAGTGCACTTCTTTAATTTTATGGTTAGAGAGGACAAATAGGCTGGTATGAACCTAAGTAGATCCTTAAAAGGCTCAAGAGGAGACAGGGAAAAAACTCCCCGTAAATTCTCTTCATATTCTCTCTCTTCCGGGAAGAAAAGTTTGGAAGATAACTAAGGGGCCTCTTGAGTGAAAATAGTATGTTTTATGTCAGTTTCGATTGGTTACTTTTTGAGTAGGGTAGTAAAGTAGCCATCCGCGCCCAGGGGTGACAGGATGGGAGCTTTGGCTCCTACTAGTTGGCATGTGCTTCGTACAATGTCTAAAACCGACTTGCCAGCTAGTACCCTTGGTTTTGGACACTATGCGAACGGGCCCATTTCTTGGGGGGTCATTGGTTTTCAAGAATTTTCAGAGAATAAATTACTCGATAGCGTGTCAATAAGTAGGAGTAAAGTCTAATTGTGATAACACAAGTTTACTTGCTGCACTTATACATTGTCTTTAGTTAACTAATTTTAGCGCCAATACAATCCGCTAGGTATAATAGATGTGACATACCGAAATGTGAAACAAATTAAACTATTTTTCTTAATACTCGCAAAATAGCACACGCACATATGCGGGGAAATTAGAAATTGATTCATAAAATTGAATCTGTTTGGGAAATAAATGCAAATGCTTGTAAGATAAAGGAGATTTAGAATTCGGGACTATGAGATATTTAAGAAATTATTGAATAATTACCTCGACTATTTAAATTAATTTTTTTCTGTTTTGTCAGGATATAATAGAATAATCTTTCATTATAAGTCATGCCCTATCATGGATACTTTTGGTGAAACTCTGTTGTTATTGGTAGGTGTAACTTTGGGAAAAATACCTAAAAAGTCATAAAACAATTACATTAGTACAAATTCAATCATAAATATTTTAATTGGGCCAATTTAGTTTTAAACATTTTCGCATTGGCATCAATTAAGTCCATTCAGCCAATTTATGCCAAAATTTGTTAACGTGAACGCCGGTCGCCCTACTTAGCTAACGTGAACATTTTTTAATAATTTATGAAATTATTTTTTTGTCAATTTGTTATTTTCTTTCTCTCTTTTTTTTCCTTTCATTTTGGCTGGTGGCTGGCGAGGGCTTGCTAGCCCTCGTCCAGTAGCTAGAAAGGGTTGCGGTGACCCTCATGGGCCAAAAATGAAGGGAAAAGAAAAAAGAATAAAATTATCAAAATACTATTAAAATTAAAATGATCATGACACGTAAGATGGCTAGCATCTACATTAGCGATTTCCGTCCTAAATTGACCGAATAGACCGGATTAGTCTAATTGAAAGGTTTATGACTAAATTAATACTAATGCAATAAGTTTATTACTTTTTTAGTACTTTTCCCATGTAACCTATGATGAAATTGTGGGGAGAGACACCCAGAGTTGATGACCCTTGTTTGGACCATGAAACCTCACTCCTATTGCAAAATATTCGATTAGAGATGTAACTATTCAGCACCACCGGAAAGCTCGGAGTCATAAGGTAACAAGCCACAATTACAGCCAAATTGATGTATCGGCAATTCGTAGCTCTGTTTACACGAAGTAGCAACGCCTGAGAACTAAGTCGGGTAGAGGCTCGTGCACAACATATTTCGAACATATGTCCTCGTGTGGAAGACAGACGGGAACAAGACTAACGAGTCTCCAAATTGTTATTTCTATATAGACAACCAAATGTCCTTGTTTGGATGAGAATTTTGGTTCCTAAGATCTAGGATGGCTCATGAGGCTAAAACATAAACAATATTAATAGTCATCCATCGTCCAGCACGACAAACTTATAGTGGGGAAGCACTCATTCAACCTTTACACTCTCCAGTACTAGACTTAGTCCTCACGTTAAAATTATGCTAATGACTTACGTAATCATGTCCTCAAGGGTCTCCGCAATTTTCAACCATGAGCGGGACATGGGACGACAGCAAGTCGTGTCGCCACTTCAGGCAAAGGATACGCCTACATTCGGGAACAACGCCGCGAGATTGTATTTCATATCTCAACAAGAGACACATCTCGCATCAAATTATTTCAAAAGTATCCCTTACGCTTTTTTTTCCGTTCAGGACCGAAATTTAGGCATAAACATAGATGGAGAAAGGCCAATAAGGTCCGATAATCATGTAAAGCTTGCCCTGTGGCTAAAGATATAGCCCTACGTATTACCAATGCATACTTGATGAGGTGCAATTAAATTCGACAAGCATGATCATTTACACCTCCTCGTGACGAAGAAACATCCACATTTCCAAAGAATGCCGTCGGCATTCGCTGTCCCCTAATGCACCTTGTTCTCTCGAGTCTCAACAGATAATCATTCGTTCATAAGAAATGACATTGACAAAGAAACCCCCCCAAAGAAAGGTCATTTACCTTTCGTTAAAACCAAGCAAAGCTGCCTACTCTATATAGAACAATCAAGTTAAAACAAGAACGCGTGAGGATCTCGAGACAGCACTCCTGTTATTTAATCCTTATTCACGGGGGAGTCTACATTAAAATATCTTAACGTTGCAATCTGCACACGCAAAATAAATTGGGACACAACCCAATAATCAGGTTCGAAAACCCAACTCGAAAGCTCATTTTGTTAGGTGAAGGAAGATTGCATGTATATAAAGAGTGCAAATGAATCCCATAATGAAACAATGTGAAATATTTCAAATGCTTGCATCTTAGATTTTGGGCTACTGAGCCCACGGAGAAATTATAACGATAAGAGCCGGTTGTATATCTCTCGTTTAAGTTGTGATAGGTTGATGAAAGTCGGGATCATGTCGGCGAAGGAAATAGTACTGTATGGATGCACGAACTTTAAATTAAAATGCGAGATTAAGGCTCCATTTGTTTCGCGGTAAATGAACGATTGGGAAAATATTTTCCTAAAAATGATCGTTTGTATCACTTACAAAAATGAACGAATAAAAAATTATTTTCACCTTCCACGAAAATGTTTATACATAAAGTCGATAATGAAAATATTTTTTACTGACTAATTACTTCGAGCTATACAAACGATTAGTTTTAGGAAAATATTTTTCAAACCATCTATTTTGCGCAAATCAAATGGAGTCTAAAGAAGAAAATAAAAAAGCCAGGTGGCAATCATGTAAATCAACGCTCCAAGTCAGTGCCAAGGACATACAAAAGCATCGCACGTTATTTGAAAGTCTGAACTAATCATAGATCAACGAAACAAGCACAACGACAACAATGGACAACACCTCAAAGCGTTTCCATGTCTTCCTCGCCCTGCTTGCGATCCTGGCATTCAATATCACCATCTCGTGTGCCTCCGACTTCGCCGATCTCCACCAGGCGAGCTACTTCGAGTGGAGGTCAGAGCATCGAGGCAACTCCATCGGCGAGTGCAGAGCTCTGGGGGAGGAGACACAGAGCGAGAGCGAAGGCAAAAGGCGCATTCTAGCGACGACGCAGTACATAGGCTATGGGGCGCTGAGGAGGAACTCGGTGCCGTGCTCGCGACGTGGCACATCGTACTACAACTGCCGGGCCGGAGCTCAGACGAATCCCTACTCGCGGGGATGCAGCCAGATCACTAGTTGCAGGCGCTGATGGTTCTCGAGGCTGTCAGCCTCTTGAGCCTGCATTTATGCAGTAATCCAAAACTTCCCCTTTCGTCGGGAGTTTTGATGGACTGTTCATATTCTTGCATGTACATTTTACATATATGTATGGTTTGATGTGTATGTTGCTCACGGAATCACAGTTCCATCTTATTTTCTTGTTTATCTTGTTCTGCACTTTGCATGGTTTTCCGGTTCATCTAAAGCAAATTTCAATTGTTTGCACGGTTGCCAAATAGGAGATGCCTGCGGATTTCATTTCTCGGTCTTAGTAGCTCAAACTCAATTTAATTTAGACTTCGGTCCCGTTTGGTTCAGTAGTTCCAAGGGGCTTTCGATCTCGAAAGGCCCTTGAGAAAATGCTAGGGCATTTGGCAAGTATTCCCAATAGGCTTTCAGCTGAAAGCCGACATTGAGAATGCTCAAAGTTAGTCCGGACTAACTTTGGGCTTTCAGCATTTGCCAAATGCTGAAACTAGTTTTTTTCTTCTTAAACTGCATTCACTTATTCTTTAATATTTTGGTTTTGCCTCTTGTTGTCATTGTTCATCTTCTTTGCGAAAGGGCAGCCGACGACACCGGATCTGGACAGTGAAGGGCTGGCGAGATTGCCCGATCCAGGAGACGGCTGCTTGGGAGTCGCGCTACCGCCCAGGCGACCGTCGCCTGAGGTTGCGCGACGCAGGTGACGGTTACCTAAGGTCGCGCAACCTAGGCTGACGGCGCCTGGGTCACCCAACCTCCAGCGATGGCCGCCGGCTCCAGACCTAGCTGGCCAGTGACCGTAGCCCTTCGCCGGCTCCGACGAAGGTTAACCCTTTTTTTTTTTGTTAATAAAAAAGGGTCCCAAAGCTATTTGCAAAAAAAAAATAGCCAAATATTATTTTGGCCAAAGTAGCTTCACAAATAATTTTTTATCAAATGCCATTAGTATTTTCCCAAGGAGTTTTAACCTGGAGATACTTGCATTCCTCCAAGAGTCATTTACAAAGTTGAACCAAACGGACCTTTCATTTGCAACTCTATTTGCAACTTGAGTAAAACGTTGGATCTGCAAATCTTATTAGAATGCCACTATGCCACTTGCATACATAACTCACAGATACGATTGAGATAGGTTGATATCAGTTTCCAGAAGCCATGAATCTTCCATGCTGACCATCACTTTGTCAAGGATCCATCTGTAGCAGCTCCCAGTTTGGAGAGTTATCGAACCGTGCATAACGAAACGTACCATGAATACAAACATCGCATGGTCTACAGTTCAATGACTCGCGGCTTTAATACGGTATTGACAATGTCCCGTTCGAACACCCACGTGACTCGAACCCTCAGTCAGAATTAGCAAAAAACATACATTCAGTGAAAATGCTACCAAACACCATCAGCATCTAGAGCGCTGATGCATTTACATATTCTATGCACCTCGATGTCTTACATATCTTCCAAGCCCAATGCCGCCAAGATCATCTCAATTACGAAGATCCAGCTACTATACTGTTTTTTCATGAGCAGCACCATCCCCACCCTTCATATGTCATTTGATCCTAGCTTGTTGATGTGACATACACCCTTCCGTAGCATTGATCATGCAACAGAACCAAATAGAATGAAGATCTAAAAGGATTTCAAATTCTTAATGCTTCTAAATTAATACATCTGAACCGTGACCGTAAGACACGAGGATATGTCATAAAAGGTCTCAACTCAACATAAAACCACAGGAAAGAAAGAAAGACAGAAACAGAGGTATCATCACACTCAAGTCTTACAATGTATTTCACTTTTTTCCCTACGGTTCCAAACAAAATCGCCGGGAACCATCACATCCTTCGACAATATGCTCGTTGAACTGTTTCAAGCTGAATCTTCAGCTGACTTCTGCTTGGAAGGAGCAGGAGATGGAGACCCCTCTATCCCCATCTCATTTTTAAGATCATTGATGCTCTGCTCAAGCTCATCGATTCGGGTGCCCATCTCATCAAGTGCATCGTGGTCAAAGAAAACAACAGATTGTGACATTTCTTTCAGGTCAATACATGGAAGAAGGTAGAGCAATGCCTTTAAATGGAAGCATAAAAATCCGTCTTACTTGTCAGAGGTAAAAATGACAGAAAAAATAGAAAAGAGTGGAACCTGCTTTCCTCATGCAATTTTCAAAGAGAAGCCACATTCCTATCGACTCACAAAATTTTGTCATGATAAATTGCACCAGACACAACATGCACTACTCTAGCAAGCCTCAGCATTATGCTATTGCTAGGAATGTGAGTGGATGTTAGCAGCAAAGTTAGAGAGAAGGGCGAGGCCTAATGCTGACCAACCCTCACCAAGACCTACTATCTTTGGTTACTCTCCTCCTCCCCAAATATCCAACCCACAGAGTGTGTAGATAACAAAGTCATTCATATGCCTGATCACAGCATTTATACTCCCAAAAAACATAAAATCAGTATAATTCATTACAAGATACTATGTGTTTATAATGCAAGTCATATGCAATGTAAGGAAAGGATATTCTTTGTGATGATGGACTCGGACATAGTCTGGAACCTTGATTGCTGAAATTGGACACAAATAAGCAATATTGTTAGACATTCTAAAAAGGGCGACCACGAAAAATATCCCCACCATGCATAGAACAAACTTACCATCTGCTGAAGAAGATTTTGCACCTAAAAAAGAAACACAATTATTTAGCAAAGGACGTGAGAGATGGGAAACACATCTTGCATCAAGCAACAAAAAAGACTCTATGCACAAAATCAAGGGTTTCTTCTCTGTCTTCCTCGAAATTGAAATGAACATACTATATTCGATAAAAGCTATTGTTACTATAGAATAAAGCCAAGAAGATTTTTATCATGGTAAATTGCTTATAGGACAATAGAAGATGCATGAACTAATCATTTTCCGTATATTAGTCACCATCCAACTTATTAAACAGTGCCTGAGATGCCCAAGATACCGTTGCTTACATAGCTAATCACGAGTAACAAGATGCCTAAGATACTGTACAAAGAATCTAAAAGCTTGAGAACTTACAAAAGCCGTCATATCAGCAGTGCTCTGCTTTTCTGAGTCATGCCCGTCCTGCAAAAACAGGGGGACGCAAAATGGTTAAAAGTGTCATAAAAACTGCAACAACATCACTTGCACCTCAAAGAGACAATGTAGATCTATTGGAGAGAGAGAGAACATAAAAGGTTCATCACGTGCTCGCGAAGGAGCTCGCCATCTCCAAGCACCAACTAAACAGTGCAACTCCATTCATTACTTGGATAATTCTTCACCTCGACGATACACATTGCAAGCCAATCTCCTAAAGAAAACTAACTAGGCGCATTCCACCGCCAAAAACATTTCCCACCAATCTCACCACACGGCATCTTATTGACGCAGCAAAACATAGAAACATGTGACCTGTCTACTGAAACGTTAAACAAAAGAAATTAAGACTAATCGCTGCCGTCCAGCAGATTGGCATGTCACCGGAACCACCTAACTCGCGTAACTGCACAAGCTCCAATCGGAACCTCCCCTTCACGGATGCTACCTCAGACCGACATGCAAACTACGGACAGATCCGACGGCCCCGACGCAACCGGCATCCTCGAGCCGGGACCTCTCACTAGCAGAAGCCCTCCAAAGCAGAGCACTAGGCCGAGCACCACGACGACGACGACAATCGAAGAGATTCCTTCTCCAGAAAACTGAACCGGCACAGCGGATAACCATTTCCATTTCCCACATCGCTTCCGTTCATCCATCCAGCCTCAGGAAACCTAGAAGAATCGAGAAGCGATTCGCGGATCGAGGACGAGGGGCGGCGGATTCAGAATCGAAGGTTCAAAAAAAAAAAGAAAGAAAGAAGAAAAACCCTAAGCGCAAACTACATCGCGAGCTCGGACGCCCGAGGGGTCCGGAGATCAAGCAGCGACGCGGCTGCAGATCGGCAGAGGAGGTCTCACCATATCGGAGCGTGTTCTTCCGGGAGATTCTCGCTTTTGCCTTCGCGGAAAACTTGGCCGGAAACGGATCCGGGGGGTTTCGAAATTTTTGTGGGGGAAAGGGATGCGCGTGGAGGCGCGGGGGGGGGGGGATGCGGAACGAAACGAGGGGAAGTGGGGCGGAGATATGGCGTCACGGATTTACGGGTTTGCCCCCCCGCTGGTTTCGCGCCGCTCGCGAGGAATTGCCGTCGGCTTCCGAGGGCGTGGTTGGAAATTCGCACCGAGCGGAGAATTCAAACCTTTTCTTGCCGGACGCAGCAAGTGGGCCGGGCTCCGCGCGGGTCGGGCATGGGCCGTTTCTTCGGGTACCGGCTGGGCTATCCGAATTCGCGGGTTCAAAATTCAAATCCAAGTCGGTAAATATCAGTTAGTAAACGAGTTAATAACACGGAAAACCCATTCTGATACACCCGTAATAAATTTATCCAAAATTAATTTTTTGACCACAAAAAATCTCATAAACTGGTACATTTATGATAAATTTATACCAAGTTAATTTTTTAACCACCAAAAACCCAAAACTGATATATTTGTGACAAATTTACTCTCTATTAAATTGAATTTATACCGCTAAAACCCATAAACCGGTGTATTTATGATAAACGAAGGGGGTAAAAATCCAAACTGGTATAGCTAGTCAACTGTCACGTATCATCTAATTCAGTAATTTGACGGTAAAATCTAACGAAAATTAACTGAAGGTAAATTTATCAAAGGTGTATTAGTTTTGGGTTTTTTACTATAAAAAAATTAGTTTGTGATAAATTTATCACATAAGTACCAGTTTTGGGTCTTTCGTGATATAAACCCCTAGTAAATTGAAGTGTAGTCAGCAGGCGAAGGAACAACTAAGCAATGGTCGAGGCGGATGGGCCGCGTGATCAATGGCAGGGATGATCAATTTACACACAACTTCGGGGATATAATGAAATGCAGTTATCGCCTACTGCAATTAGGTCTCCTCATCATTGATTTAGTTTATTTTATTCAGCTAATTAGCCAAAGAAAATTGGATCCCAACATGAAATCCGGTTGACTTAATGACATTACTTAATTAACTCAAAGGTTAATAACTTAAACATGAAGATTGCTTTCACATATCTGAGGGTCGTTTAGATTTGACCCCATCCAGTTGTAAAGGCTTTGAACAGTCCACTCGTAAAGCTCATAACTATATTATAAATGTACCATCGCCCCGGTTCAAAAAGGAACGTAATTTAGAGAGCTATGTAAGATCATCGTCACAAATTGAAGAGTCTCAAATGGTTCTTGAGAGAGAAAAACAAAAGGAGAGGAAGAATGGCGGACAAACTTCCCATTGGATATCGATTTTGTTCGTCTGACAAACAACTCTTCTCCTATTGCCTTGCACGTCGGGTGAAAGGGCATTTAGTGTTCCCTGAAGTCATCAGTGAGTTCTACGTATATTAAAAATTGTATGCGTCAACGCCAGCCATATCAAGTAAAATGGCCAACATCCACGCCAGCAATTTCCAGACAAAATTGGTCGGATTGACTCAATTGACAAAATATGAAAAAGTTTAGGATTCAATTGGTATAATTAAAAGATTTAGAACTGAATTGACAAAATTGTATTTAGTGCATATCATAGGGTCGATATCTCTAAGGTAATTCATATGTTTACCCAAAAATCATAAAACTTAACCAAATAAAAGTGATCGACCCATCAAAGTTTATTGCAATATTTCCTCTTGATCAACAGAACGATTTTCCTCATTAATTTTGAGAAATGGTAAACGTGTTAAGAATATTTACAGAAAATTGGGTGTCAAATGATGTGCAAAAGGTTACTATTGGTCAAGGAATGAAGCTAAACAACCTTTCGTCTTGTAATGATAAGATTTTTTATGTAAGAGTAAGTGGTAAAATTTACCATTCACTCAAGCATTAAAAAATTTTAATAAGTTGTTAACGTTTTCAACTCCCATTTATGGACGACAGTTGATTTTCGCATTCATTCCATATTGCATAAATAAAAGTCGGCAAATCAGTTACTAGAATGTAACTTTAAAGTTTTAAATGTAATTGGCGGTCATGTAAGGATTGGTCTCCAGGCGGAAGGACGGCGCGTGTTTGGGGAAGATAAGATCCAACCTGAACTTGGGGGATATTTAACTGTTTTCCTCACTTCTATTGTTCATTTAAATTGCACACGAGTTAGTTTAGTTGATCGTTACACTAAAAAAAACACATGATTTTTCATATTCCGAAATTATCTCCAGAGGCAATTATACATTATCGTCACCTTCGACGGGGGCTATATAGTTCGTTCTCTTAGAGAGCAACATAAGATCATCTCCCACGGATTGAAGAGTCTCAGATAGCTAGTCAGAGCGAAAGAGCGTGGAAACATGGCCGATACGCTCCCCATCGGTTACCGGTTTTCTCCATCCCACGAACAACTCTTCTTCTATTAACTTGCGCATAGGGTGAGAGGGGATTTATCGTTTTCCGGATTCATCCCCGAGTTCGACGTGTACGAGAAGGAACCATGGAAGTTCTTCGACGAGAAGGCGGACAGGAGCTTGTACGTCTTCACCAAGATCAAGATGAAGAAGTCCAAAGCGGAAAGGACAGCAGGGTCGGGATTCTGGAAGGGGATGAAAACCACCGACATCGAAGATCATCAGGGCAATATCGTCGGCCACAAGAAGCACTTCAACTTTAAAGCGAAAGACGGCTCGTCTTCGGAATGCGAAAACGCAGCAAAGGGATCTTGGATCATGCACGAGTACTCCATGCTTAAACAAGAAGTGAGTCAAATTCTCTTGTTCTACCTTCGTTAATTTATTGCCATGTACGTCTACCTTGTCTCTACGTACCGTATGAGTGCCTCTAATGAACCTTCGAAACTTGGTGGAAGTTCTTCCATTACAATAGTTTCGTTATTTTACATAAGATATTCGGGTTCATGATGTTAATAAAATCCAGAAAGCTGATTATTTTCTTTTTAGATTCAATTTTCAAAGCCAAGTGAACCGAAGCATATTTGTATAATCAATATATCTTAGTCTTTGTCATGTTAGAATTATTCTTATAATATTATGTACGCTATTGTACCCGTAGAATCATAATAGTGCCGCTTCTGTATCCTAGGGTTTCATCAGGTGAGTAAATCGTGAAAGCCAAACTCGTCATCTTTTTGTTTTCTCGTTTTTAATTCTTTGAAAGCCACGTTTAACAGAATGCATTCGTATAACATGTTTAGATCCTATTCTCCCATCTTCATTTGATAGAAAAAATCATAGATTTCGTAACGCCTTAGTGTTTCCTTTGGAATGTAAATTGCAGATTGTTCTATGTAAGATCCGATTCAAGAAGGAGGAAAGCAGGGAAAAACAAGGCACTACAATTTTCCTAAGCATGTCGGTCAGAACCAAAGAAGATCACCGACTCAACGAATCTTCCAACTTCAACCGCAACATCGATGAGCCTCACCAAGACACCAACATGGAACCATTAGAAACAATGTCTCCCTTTTCGGGTCCTCATGTTGATCGGCAACCATGGTATTGCACAAGTTCAGAGGGGGAATTCTCAACTTTGGCATCGCAATCATGCTTAGCAATCGGTGCACAACCAATGTCAGATAATGGGGGTTTCGTAAGTGAACAAAGGCCAATCGAACAAAGCTTCATGGGCATCGCGACATCCGGTGGAAACGCAAATTCACCTGCATTACCAATCATGGAAGAGGATACTTACGACGATGACAGTTCTCAATGGTTTCTTGACCACATTAATCTTGATTGGACAAATGGCTGGGAGGACCCTGATGACAGCTTCGTACCAGGTGAATGGCCTCTAGCAGATGATGTTACCGCATCAGAGTTTGCCTCTTTGACAGTAGAAGCACTCGAGTAATCTTTCGGCGAAGATCTACGAGAATATGTAAACAGTCCATTCCAAGAACCGAATTAACTCTTACAATCAATGAATATTGGATGATGTGATTTTGCAACATTCATAAGTGCTAACATGTTTCATTCGAATCCCAATTACATATTTTAATGTTGATTACACTGAAAAGTATCCCGTTCCATTGTTATTCATTCTCTATTCTGCACATTCTCATCAAACAATATGTTATTATTCAATGCTATACCTCAAGATCGAATTTATATCAAGAGTTCTCAATAAAAAGGTAAACTACCTAGTCCGGCGATTCTCCTCCTCCTCACTATTATTATTATTATTATGGTTAACTCTCATTGATGATTAGCTCTACGTACACACCAAAAAGGTGAAATCTCATAAGACACGTAGAATCACACTCAAAGTACACTTGAAAACAGTGACAAACTTAAGTGAATTTGGTTTTGGTATTATATCGGGTATGTTATGTACAAGTCAATCATACCATTCATATGCAAGTTTCATGTTGAAATTTTGACACACGTATGATTCAAGGTTGTCACTTAAGTTAATTAGGTTATGGCATTTCATCTGGCATGTTGTGTACGTGTCAATCATACCACCATTCACATGCAAGTTTCATGTTAAAATTTTGACACGTATGATTCAACGTTGGAAAGACATGTAACGCTAACAAGGGCATGAACTAACACGAATGACCAACATAGCAAGAGCAATACATAAGCGTACAAAGAGATTTGCAGACAAGCAGTAAATCATTTAGGGCCAAGACATAGAAACATAAGACCAAGTTTGACACAAATCGAAAATGAGCGAAGCAACCAGATATGTGATTAGAGTGTTATGGCTGATAGATCCAACAAAAAAGAAAAAGAGGAGGTCCTTAGAAACATAGAGCCTGGAATGCGACGTGAAATAGTGGACTATCGTTTTCCTGCCTCGACAATATGAAACCTATGACACAAACCCAAATCCGCAACCAGCAAGGTGGAAATGGCGATGGGAAGAAGGGACTTTGTCGGAGGGAATGCCAGAGAAGATGAACTGAACCCTATTTGTCGCTAGGGTTTTTTTGGGTTATAATGAAGAGAGAACATGAGCTAATTGAATAAACATCAATTGAGTTATTATTATTTTGAAAAAAAACTAAGTTATTCCACTTGGCTCTCCATGTGGTTTACCACATCACCGACCGTCGTCCACGTGGCTTGCCACATCACTGAGCATTGACCACGTCTGCAAATGTAATGACAAAATTTTACGGAAATTAACAGATGGCAAATTTGTCACAGGTATACCAGTTCGGGATTTTTCGTAATATAAACCCTAAGAAGAATGATTGCATTTCTTCTTTGTTCAGCAAATTCTAACCATTAAATTGTGTAAGCTTATTGAATGAGAGTTTTAACTTGGATGGATGTTGAATATTCTTTATGTTGTATGCACCTTAAAAGAAGAAGAATATACTAAAGATTTAAAAAGGGGTTTTTCAAAAAAATAATAAAAAACGTGATTTACTCATATTTAGTACTCGAATTTGGCCCACGTAATCAAATGTGGAGTTATGAATCAAATTTATAAACTGGTTTTTATATCCCCTGCATCATTCCTCAATGAAAGGTGGTGTGCAAGCAAATCTACCTTCCTTCGTGGACTAAGACATTCTCATTATTGAACTCCACCATCCAAAAAGAAAAGGGAAAAAATTACAAAAAAAACCTCTAAAATATGTCAATTGTGACACATTTACCTAAACTTCTTTTATGAGATAAAAAATCCTAAACTTTTACCAATGTGATACATTTACTCTCCATCAATGTCTCATTAGATAATTTTTCAGCCAAAATAATGTCATTTAATTTCATTAAATTGCATCTTGTGCATATCACAGATTCACATGGTCGAAATCTCTTAGGTAATTCATACATTTACCCATAAAACATAAAGCTTAACCTAATAAAAGTGATTGGCCGATCATAGTTTATTGCAATATATCTTCTTGATCAACACAAGGATTTCCTTTTTTATTTTTGAGAAATGGTAAACGTATTAAGAATATTTACTGAAAATTGAGTGTCAAATGATGTGCAAAAGGTTATTATGTTGGATATGTTTGTTTGTAAAACAAATATTTAAGGCACTTTCCTTATCCCACATAGGAAAGAAAGAAATGTTTTGGTCACTTTATCAGTGAAAAGTGGATTATACTATTTTGAAATAAGAAAATGGTTTAGTGGGCTAGACCCCATTATACCCGCGTGCGGGTGCGCGTTTTTGACGCGTTTATTAGACGCACTTAGCCTTAATCAACAATTCAATTATTATTTTCATTTTCGAAATTATTTTTTAATTTATTTATTTTACTCATTTTAGCTTGTGACTGGTCAGAACCGTTTGTTTTAGGACAGGAAAAGGTGTGTCTGAATTGCAAGTTCCGAACATGAATGGTCATGTTAGAACGACGGTTATCACAAACGAAGAGTCATGTTCGAAATTCAATTTTCGGACATGAACAGGTATGTCCGATTCGACATGTTAGACACCAAAAGGTGTGGTTCACTTGTCGTATATATATTTTTAGAGAGCATTTTTTCCATTTACCGGTTTTCTTCAAGAAAAAAACACAGCCTTCTCTCTAATTGTTTCTTTTGAGAGTTTAAGGAGATTTTCTGGAATTGCTATCTAAAAAATCTCACGTGACTTTGTTGTATCCTGAAGGGAATTTGCTAGAAGCCTGTAGCAACTTTGTGGGGCAAATTGATCCTAAAAGAAAGTGACTACACGCCTCAAAGTCCGATTAAATTTCGATTCCATTTCTTCCCCGTACAATATTTTCCCAACATATTATTGGTCAAGGAATGAAGTTAATCAACCTTTCGTGCCCCCAATTTTTTATTAGGAATTCAAGTTATCATTCGAAATGAAAGGTAAATGATTTGTAAAAGGTTAGCTCCAAGTGGAAAGAAAGGTTTACATTTCACCCGGAACTAAGATGACACATGCAACTTAAGCATATAAGTTACGAAAGAGTTAATGATGTTTCTCACATTCTTAATTGAATATTTCCAAATGTTTCAAGTATTTCTCGGATTAAATTAAATCCAAAATGTGAATTTCACAAAAATTATGAAAAGTTTAAAAGTTAAAAGTAAAATACTCAAGAGAGGCCTAATTTAACCTAAGCTAAGAATCACTAGGAAAAGCACCAAAAAAATCTTAAATCTATTGCACTTATGTCGTTTCAGTCCTAAACATTTCAATTGTACTAATGGAGTCATAAACCTTTTAACATTTTATCAATGTAGTTAATACAGCCAATTTTGACTGTAAATAGCTAACGTGAGTGTCAGTCGTCCTATGTGGCACGACTAGTAGATAGCCGACGCTGATGTGGACAGTTTATTATTTTTTTTATATTTTTCATTTCCTTTTCTCTTTTTTTTTTTCCATCTTCCTTCACCAATCGTCGGGCCCTAGCTATAGTTGGCGCTCGGCAGTTGGCCACAGGCAAAGACCAACAAAGGTCACCCTCGCCGGGATCTAATGAGGGGCGACCTTGCCAATTTCAGGGGAGGCTCGACCTCACTAAATCTAGCAAAGCGAGACTCTCCCGATCCCGGCTAGGTTACCCCTCACCCGATCTTGGCAAGTCCAAGCCTCACTAGCCTGTAACAAGGCTTAACCTCCCCGGATTTGGTGAGGGCCACCCTCACCAGTCATCGCCTTTAGCTAGTTACTGGCCATCTCCAAAGCCTTGCAACCGGCGGAGAAAGAATGAAAAAAAAATATCATAATTTTTATTCAATAGATGAAAGCTCGTCTTGTAATGACAAGATGTGTTTTTTTTTTTTAATGTAAGAGTAAGTGGTAAAATTTACCATTCTCTTAGGCATTGAAAAATTTTAATAAGTTGTTAACGTTTTCAACTCCCATTTATGGACGACAGTTGATTTTCACATTCATTCCATATTGTATAAATAAAAGTCGGCAAATCAGTTACTAGAATGTAACTTTAAAGTTTTAAATGTAATTGGTGATCATGTAAGGATTGGTCTCCAAGCGGAAGGACGGCGCATGTTTGGGGAAGATAAGATCTAACCTGAACTTTGGGGATATTTAACTGTTTTCCTCACTTCTATTGTTCATTTAAATTGCACACGAGTTAGTTTAGTTGATCGTTACACTAAAAAAAAACACATTATTTTTCATATTCCGAAATTATCTCCAGCGGCAACTATGCATTATCGTCACCTTCGACGGGGCTATATAGTTCGTGAGAGAAAGCATTAGATCGGAAAAAAGAAAGAAGTATTTTAGAGAGCAACATAAGATCATTCCCCACAAATTGAAGATTCTCAGATAGCTGGTCAGAGAGCGTGGAAACATGGTCGATACGCTCCCCATCGGTTACCGGTTTTCTCCGTCTGACGAACAACTCTTCTTCTATTACCTTGCGCATAGGGTGAGAGGAGATTTATCGTTTTCCGGATTCATCCCCGAGTTCGACGTGTACGAGAAGGAACCGTGGAAGTTCTTCGATGAGAACGCGGACAGGAGCATGTACGTCTTCACCAAGATCAAGATGAAGAAGTCCAGAGCGGAAAGGACGGCGGGGTCGGGATTCTGGAAGGGGGTGAAAACCACCAACATCGAAGATCATCAGGGCAATATCGTCGGCCACAAGAAGCACTTCAACTTTAAAGCGAAAGACGGCTCGTCTTTGGAATGCGAAAACGCAGCAAAGGGATCTTGGATCATGCACGAGTACTCCATGCTTAAACAGGAAGTGAGTCAAATTCTCTTGTTCTACCTTCGTTAATTTATTGCCATGTACGTCTACCTTGTGCCTACTTACCGTATGAGTGCCTCTAATGAACCTTCGAAACTTTGTGGAAGTTCTTCCTTTACAACAGTTTCGTTATTTTACATAAGATATTCGGGCTCCTGATCTTAATAAAATCCAGAAAGCTGATTTTTTTCTTTTTAGATTCAATTTTCAAAGCCAAGTGAACCGTAATATATTTGTATAATCAATATATCTCTGTCTTTGTCATGTTAGAATTATTCTTATAATATTGCGTATGCTATTGTACCCGTAGAATCAAAATAGGGCCTCTTCTGTATCCTAAGGTTTCATCAGGTGACTAAATCGTGAAAGCCAAACTCATCATCTTTTTGTTTTCTCGTTTTTAATTCTTTGAAAGCCATGTTTAGCAGAATGCATTCATATAACATGTTTAGATCCTATTCTCCCACCTATATTTGATAGAAAAAAATCATAAATTTCTTATTGCCTTAGTGTTTCCTTTGGTATGTAAATTGCAGATTGTTCTATGTAAAATCCGATTGAAGAAGAAGGAAAGCAACGAAAAACAAGGCACTACGATTTTCCTAAGCATGCCGGTCAGAACCCGAGAAGATCACCGACTCAACGAATCTTCCGACTTCAACCGCAACATTGATGTGCCTCGCCAAGACATATACATGGGACCATCGGAAACAATGTCTCCCTTTTCGGGTCCTCATGTTGATCGGCAACCATGGTATTGCACAGGTTCAAAGGGGGAATTCTCGACTTTGGCATCTCAACAGTGCTTAGCAATCAGTGCTGAACCAGTATCAGATAATGGAGGTTTCGTAAGTGAACAAAGGCCAATCGAGCAAAGCTTCATGGGCGTCGCGATATTCGGTGGAAACGCAAATTCACCTGCATTTCCAATCATGGAAGAGAATACTGACGACGACGACGACAATTCTCAATGGTTTCTTGACCACATCAATCTCAATTGGACAAATGGCTGGGAGGACCCTGAAGACAGCTTCGCACTAGATGAATGGCCTCTAGCACGTGATGTTACCGCATTGGAGTTCGCCCCTTTGACAGTAGAAGCACTCAAGTAATCGTTTGGCGACGATCTACGAGAATATGTAAACAGTCCATTGCAAGAACTGAATTAACTCTTACAATCGATGAATATTGGATGATGTGATTTTGCAACATTCATAAGTGCTAATATGTTTCATTTGAATCCTAGTTACATATTTTAATGTTGATTTAACTGTAAAGTATCCCATTCCATTGTTATTCATTCTCCATTCTCATCAAACATTATGCTGTTATTATTACCATCATCGTTATTATTATGATAGCTAACTCTCATTGATGATGAGTTTACTTATGTATATGAAAAGTTAAATCGCATTTAGGAAAGCTCTGATTTAACTTAGAATCATGTAGTGGTTGGTGCACGCTTATTGTAAAAATAAATATATAAAGAGGAAAAAAGAGATGAGATTCAAGAATCAATATGGATGCGGATTTTTTTTTTTTTATGTTGAAAGATAGATGCCGATTGAAGAATACATTAATTGGAATAATTAACATCCAATGAATATTTCGATGTTGATAAAAATTTTAACTATGTCCCGTTTAGTATATTCTATTGTGTCTAACTTAAAACAATATGATATTATGGATATTGATGGCACGGTGGATATAGTCTAAGATTATTTATGGTCTTAATCAGTTAACCCTTATAAATATAAATACACGGTTCGACATTTTAAAACGTTTCCTCTACCTCAAAGATAATGTCCATAAGCAACTTTGTTGCATGTATAAAAGTAATTGCATACTTGATTATGGGTACGTACATTGAAATTTCAAAAACAAATAGATAGACTCTTCATTGAAGAGAATGAAAAATATTTCAGTGCACGCATTTTCAATCAGATATGGGCCCACAAACGGGCCTAATTTAAGACTTACTAAAATTGATTTACAAAGCGAGAGACATATCGGATTGTGAGCGGATTTATAAACAAGCGGGCCATATTCAAGAATCGATAGCAGTCTTGATGCATCGCTTAGTAAATCGATTCGGTAAACCAGCCTTCGTAAGATGTTGTTATTTCTCTACACCAAAAGTACATCGATTTGACAGGTTATTCAACATGGTATAATCTTCTTGTCCACAACAATAGATGTGAGGTGCAGGATCCAAACACGAAGCTACAAAAAGATCCGTTACATTGATTGATCTTCTTTTATATTAACTAAAATGGCTAAAGAGGCGCTGGCTGGCGGTAAAAGTCTACTCTAAGCATTGCCTTAAAGATCTCGTGCCTCATTAATAAATATTCAGATGGAGCCAAGATTCCTCGGCATCATCTACAGCTAGAAGTTGCAAGGTTGATGAGCTCATCACCGCGGCGCCACCAAGAAGATAGCGGTTAAGAACTCTATGCACACGAGATAAGCCTCAATTAGGCAACACAGCACGATCCGTTCAGATATCTGTTCCCAATTTGAATCTAATTCGTGGTCTCGTGCAAGATAATCCAAGATAATCGATCCCTTCAACAAGCTCAGCCGTTTTCCTTGTTCGATTTTTTATTTTTTTATTTTTTGCTCTTGTGAAAGAGAAAGGCAATCCTGTCGCTTTCTTTGGGCCCACTGTCAGCTTTATTCATCGAAGACAAAGCCCACAGATTGGGCTAAGGAAAACATTGGGCCCCACCACCCACTCAAAAGAATACACGAAAATGAACACTAAAGCAATGGCGATGATGTTGATGACCCCGTCGGGACCCCACAAAACAATGTAATTAACGTCTCGCCACGTGATGGTGGGGGTCCACGTGGCCACGTAGGATTTGCTCTCTCTCTCCCTCTGTAATTATCCGATTTATGGAGATCGGACTTGTTTGGCGCAGAAAAAAGGGGAATTAATCAATAAGAACAAATTCGCTTTTCGGAAAATCACGGCGGACAGGCTGGTCATCGACTTTATTCCCGATGTGAAAAGGGAATAGCCAAGAACTTTTCATGGTTTATCTTATAGATCATTGTCCGAAGGTAGTATCGGATGTACACATTGTCTAAAATTGCGAAATTGAAGCAAAAAGTACGATGATAAGGATCACGTTATCTCGATACAACACTTATTCGAATTTCAAGCGAAACAATCAAATCCTTTCTTTCGAAATACTTGCCCACGCTCAATTATCAGACGATAAAGGAAAAATTTTATTAAAAATTTTCATATCCCTCGAGTCCTACGCTAAATGATAAAATTTAATAGTAAAATCTGATGAAAAATTTGGATCAAACGAAGCAAAAACTTGCAAATAATTTCGAGTGTTTATTGTCCTAATCCGAGGATGAACAGATGGATGGGACCCGCAGGGAATGATGGAGGAAGACGACAAAATGAATCATGCCTGCGGTGGGCCAGTGTCTATCTCGTAATTTAGAGAGGGAGATGGGAACAAAAACGATTGACCATCCGAGCGAGTCACGACAAAATTGAATATGACAGTTAGAGAGAGAGAGAGAGAGAGAGTGAAAAACTTCACGATAACTAAAACAAAAAAGGAACAGGACCCGTGTTTATTATCATTGCTTTGGATAATCGGCCTTCGTTTCGAACTATAATCATCCTCGTATATGAGTGCGTATACTGCAGTTGAACTATAATTCATCCTAGGTAAATGAATGCTTGTGTATAGTTATTCGAATTACGATCTTAAATCATGTGCAGCTATTTGAATCGATCAATAAGAATATGGATAACTGCGATCACGAAAAGCTTGGTGGATTAGATTTCTTATGAAAGTTTTTTTCTTGCGTTGATAACACATGTGTATAATAATGGTAATTATCAAGTCGAATCCGTTCGAAATAATAATATGCATATCAAGCTTTGAATAAGTTCAGGATTAGATCCTGGCACCTTTAACATAGTCATATGACTGGTTCGGCAATCACAAAATAGAGTCTGTTCAATATAGCGGTAACTCCACGCCATAATTATGGAGTACAGCAGTTATATTGAAAAATGTCAAAGCTAGCATGTTTGATTAGTAAAAATTTTAAATGTGCGGCCCCTCAAAAAATTTGGACGAAATAACCATGTAAAAGTTGTCAATGAGACATGCGTTACGATCGTAAGTATGTGAAGAATTTGTCAAATCTATCTTACGAAAATTGTAGTGCTGAATTTGTAACAATTCGGTCTGACGAGGGAGGAGAGTGATCGCCGAGGTCCAAGGACCTGGATAAAAAGCGGCTTTCGATAGGCTTTTAGGATGGTAATGGCGGTATGTCTTTTATCCCACATCATTTAGGGAGAGAGCTTTGAGCTTGCTTATAAAGACTTGAGAAATTTTAACTTGCAAGAGGCATTACCTGGGGTAGTATGAGCTGCCGCGGCTGAATCGTACGAGGCAAGCTCCAATCCCGAGCGTTTCGTGGACATCGCCCGCAAGAATGATCCTTAGCACGCACGTAGCGTGAGAAGATGACAAATTCCTCGCGAAGAAAAAATAAGCGATTGATTTGGATGATGATGATGACGGGATTGGGAGGCGATCTGCGTTGTCAAAGCTACTGACTCTGCATGCACACGCCTCCTCCGTTTTTATATGCCACGTCTCGTCCGTCTCTCTCCCACTTCTCAATCTCTCTCTCTCTCTCTCTCTCGAAGTTGCCTTCTTTTTTGCAGAACTGGTGCTCTGAAAGAAGAAAGAGAGAGAGAGAGAGAGACGGCACAGGGAACAGGATAACACTGATGACATAGGTGGCGAAGCTGACCCACCACCACCACCACGGAGGCCCAGAGAGGGAAAAGAACGTTGAAAAAAGGGGGGAGGGGATTTTTGCTGAAGTGGGAGTTGCTCTCATTCACTCCCCAGGGACATTGATTGATTGATCGATCGATGATGATGGTGTTACGTGGGCGCTTTATCAAATCCGTGGCAGTTTCAGTCTGAGAGGATCAGAGTGATTGTTCTCCTGCTGGCCATGGCGGTTCTTTCCCCTGCTCTTTTTGCCGATCCAGCAGCTTTTGTTGGTGTTGCGGTTATCGCTCTCTCATTTCCTCTCTCGCTCTGAGGATCGAAGAACCCAAGAAAAAAAATCACCAAATACAGTGTGTGTGAGAGAGAGAGAGAGAGAGACAGAGAGAGTGTGTGTTATGGTGGTCAGGCATGGAGGCAGCAGAAATTTGGACACATTTTTCTTCTATTTGAAACGACTAGGATCATCTTTAACGGTGTTATTCAAAGCCGAGCTCATCTTCATCTCTTGAGGATACCAAACCACAAAACGAAAGACCTCTTTTTCCTGATTTGCGTAGTGAGTTTCTTTGCTCTCTCTCTCTCTCTCTCTCTCTCGGATCATTTCTTGATGCTAAATTTTGCGACTGTTTTGGCAGCGAAATTGGGCACGAAATGCTGAGGAACAGGCCAAGAGCAGTGACAGGGAATAAGCAAGCATTGGTGGCCGATCAGCGGTCTCAGTCCGCCACCGCCGCTCAGAACATGCACGCCTCTAATAACAAATCGATCTTCCCATCTTTCTTAGCTTCGAGATTCATGCATTTGATGATCAAGACTGCACTCACCGAGCCCAAATACGTAATGGGTGTGGGTGGTCCAAGCAGCCCAAGCGCAACCCTCCACATCAATCCTTTTTCTCACCTCAAATTCCCAATTTGGTACCAAAACTATCACCAACATCCGAGATTCCCAGATAAATTCCATGGAGTCAACAAACACCCATTTCGAGAACTCGACTCCACCGCAAGGACCGGCCTCGCTCTTGTGGACACACTGTCGAACAACGAAGCACGCATCCATCAAGAATCTGTCGTCAAAGGAAGTGACAAGCTGGTCTTGCCCGGATCAAGACTGAAATTTGAGGCTCCTTCTATTCAAGAGCCCGCGGTTTCTTCAAGTGGGTCTCCGAATTTTGCGTTTCTTGACGATCAGACGCCGTTGAGAGGGCGTTTGTCTGTGAGCGAGATGGAGCTCTCGGAGGACTACACATGCGTGACATCTCACGGGCCTAACCCGACGGCCACTCATATTTTTGGTAGCTCTGTAGTTGAGACATATTGTTTGTCCAGCGCGGTTAAGAAGCAGACACTGTTTGGTCCAGATAACTTCCTCAGCTCCTGCTACACTTGCAAGAAGAGCATTGAACAGAACGCAGATATTTACATTTACAGGTACTTGTCCATCCACTTTTTAACTCAAAACAGGTTCTCCTTCTCCTCCTCTGTTTTTCTCTTCTTTTCAAGAGCATATAAGATAATGTCATGGAGTGTAGAACACACTCCACCGTCCACACCCTGGACAGATGGGAGATATTTTTGAGAGAACAAATCTGTGAAATCAATTAAAAAAGGATGATGTTAGATTTTTCCAAAGCTGTGCTCGTTTCATTGCAGGGGTGAGAAAGCTTTCTGTAGCAGTGAATGCCGGTACCAAGAGATGCTGCAAGATGAAGCAGAAGCAGAGATCTTTGCGGAAGCCTGATTACGTTTCTCTCTAACTCGAGCACTTCACACCTCCCTAAGTTTCGTGCATCTCGAGAACTACTAGTCCAGAAATTGCAGAGACTATTATTATGGATTTCACGGGACTCAAACATTTGCCAGATTAGGGAGTACTTTGCAATTTTTTTTTGTGCCCGTTTCTGAATCTTTTTTCGGAACGCTTCTTCAGATCACCGCTCTCCTGCAGATAAGACATAAAAGAGAGATATTTTGTAGAGCTTCCTCCATTGATTATGGATTTTTTTCAATTTTTTTGGTTTTGGAATCTGCAGATGAAGCAAGCAGACCTCTACTTGTTTAGTACTTCCTGCCCTTTCTTGAGCAATAAAAAAACAATGCTTGCTTCTGAGCGCTCTGCCCACAGCCACCTCCTGGCCCTTCCAACGGATGATGATGATGAAGTCTGAAAAACCAAGTTGTGATTTTATTGTCAGATCGTTGCAATCAATAGTTTTTGTACGTGAGAATATCCATGACAGGAGTTGAATTTTAATGAATTGAAGACGATTCTCTGCCCTCATCAGCCTTATCCTGGCTCCGGCTTTGGTTGAGTAAGCATTTGGGATACCATTTCTTTTTAATGACGCGAGTCTCGTCTGATATCTGACTCTTCCCACGCATCGATCCAAATGTGAAGTCACTTTAAAGTTCGTGATCCAAGCTAAATTGAATTGATATATATATATATATATATATATATATATATATATATATATATATATATATGTGAGGAGTTGGATCGGTCTTCACGTTGCAGAGTCTTCCCTCTGCTACAGATTAATTTAGAAATTGATCAAATTATTCATCCCCATATTGTGGTCCTGCTCCTGAAAATTACTGGGACCAGAGTTTGATTTTTTTTGCCCAATTTTCTTGAATTCACAAGGAAAACATGAGAGAGTTGGGTAAGGCTCTTCTGGTCAACCGATTGGTAGGTTGAATACGTGCAAGACAAGGGTTTGCCCCGATGGTAGCTTTCGATTTGGATTCTACATCTTCACGAAGAAAACGTTGATCTTGCATTTAGTAAAAACTAGGCTTTGTCAAGGAGGAAACTTCATTAGTTGAAATTGATAGATGAGGCTTTGTCAATGAGTAGGTTCATTAGTTGAAATTGATAGATGAGTAGAGATCTACATGCATATTGTTTTGGGGAGATCATTATAGGGAAAATTACCAAAAAAGTCCTAAACCTTTTATAATTGTGCCATTTTAGTCCTAAACCTATTTTTTTGGCCAATTCAGTTCTAAACCTTTTGCAAACTAGCCAATTCAGCTCGCCTCGCCGGAGCTGGGCCCTCGCCGGCGAGCCTCCCTCCTGGCCGGACAAGCCAGGGGGAGAAGGAAAAGAAAAAAAAAATCAAAAATAATAAAAAAAATTAAAATATTGCTTCGTGAACGCCGGCCGATGCCACGTCAGCCGGCCGGCGGCCACGTCAGTGCCGGCCGGCCAAATGAACTGAATTGGTTGGTTTGCAAAAGGTTTAGGAATGAATTAGTCAAAAAAATAGGTTTATAACTGAAATATCACAATTATAAAAGGTTTATGACTTTTTTGGTAATTTTCCCGATCATTATATGTAAGGGCGATCATTTTTAGGGTGAGTCGATTTCCACACTAGAATCCGGAACCGGACTAGAAGGATCTATTCTCAATTTGTGGAATCAAGAATCAAAGGTGATATCTTTTCTTGAGTTAAGAGAGGTACCGAATCATTGTCGGCCAATGTTGGAGCATCAATTGGCGAAAATGAAAAAGTCCCCTAGCCCACATGTTACTACGAAGAAAGTTACTTACAGAAAAGGGGCGATGGAGGGTAAGTCCAATGAGAGGTGAGAGTGACACCAATAACCGAGCGGCAAGAATGAAAGAGGGAGGCAAGTGGCGAGAGAGTCCATGAGCTAAGAGAGGTGAACTAAGAGGCAAGAGCAACTTGCAGAAGGCGAGACTCAAGATGGCGTCGAGCAAGAGGGGCAAAGGGAGGCGTTGAGTCGTGAGTGAGGAAGAAGTGAGAGGCGTGAGCATGACTGAGACTGAGAGAAGTTAGAGGCGGCGAGGGAGGCATTAGAGTGACTGAGAGTCTGAGACTGAGAGATGTCAGGGGCGTGAGCTTGACCGAGACTGAACGAAAATAAAATGAGCAATTAGGGTTCTCGAATAATAAGAATTAAAGAGAAAACTATTGATTTGGGTGGTTTGGATGGTTCAATCCACACCTGGAACCAAGAACCAAACCTATTGTCAATGGTTTCAAATTTTAGGAACCGGGAATCAATCGATTTGCTTTGGTTCCAATGCTCATCTCTAATTATTTTGGGGTACTTTTACGCTGGAGGTGGAGGGAGACCGATTGTATGTAAATACGGCTTCGAGTGTTACTCCTTTCACACGCGAAATAAATTGGGGTGGAATTCAACTTTAATGCCATGTTCGATTTTCCAACTTAAAAGTTTTAAGTCGATAATTGAAGGGAGACCACATGTATATAAACTACTTATAAATCACGTAGGCAAGCGACATGCAATACTTTGATATAATATAAACGTTGATTTCTCATTAAAAAAAATCATGGAACTAAAATTATTTATAGCCGTAGAGGCCATGCATAACGTGTTGACGTTCGCTTTATTGAACACGGGCAACCCCATCTTGGGCCCAAATGCTTATGAAAATTAAATTCCACCGTAAGCTAATTGCATCACAAAGGATCCAATCCAAGCCTAGTTGATGCATAAAATCAAGATCCATAGGCAATAAATTATTGTTGATCTGTTTAGCATGATATTCGGCCAATTACTTTTTGCACAATCCGTGATCCGAAGTTACCGGTCGCTGAGATTGCTTGAAAAATAATTGTGCTTGGCGCATTAAGACTCGTTTGCTAATAAAAATTTCATTTATCGAGTTAAAAGAAAGCGCGTGATATGGTAATGCGCAATAGGGAATTTCATTAATCAATTTCGGACATAATTAAAAGAAAATGCTAATTAATCCTATTGTACTTATCCACCGCAGATGGTTATTAGGGAAGCAAGATCTTATTTTGCTCTTATAAATTATCTACGTAGGCGTAGCTCTAGCAATTTACTTGTAATCCCTTTTTTTTCAATTAATTATTTTTAGCATCACAGTAAATTCTCTAAAAAGAAAAATTGATATTAAAGCAAAGATCCTAATTACAATGTGTAGGTCCCTTAGTAATACAATCTCAAAGGACAATAATAATAATAAAAAATAATGTCCCTGTTCTTCTGTAATTAGGGAATGTTTTCGTTGAATAAAATCTAAAATTGTAGGGAAACGTTATGTAGAACAGCGGATGTCCTCATCGGCAATATATGCCCAAAATTAGCCAGATGGACTGAATTGATATTAATGTGAAAAAGGTTTATGACTAAATTTGTTCAATCGAAAGGTTTAGGACTAAATTGATATTTTTATGGCTTTTTTGTTTTTTTTTTTTTTTGGTACTTTTCACTTCAAAGATTAGATGTGTATTAAGATGTATGTAACGTGTGGGACAAGGGCGCAGGCATATTTAGGTAGGAGCTTTTAATTAGCAAATCCTTCATCTTCACACGACAGAAAACACGTACTTGCTTTAGCAGCGGTATGCCGAGGGGAGCATTAAATCGAGTGACATTGCTTTCGGGATTGAAATTGCTCGATTCTTGCATGCTTGCCATGTAAGTAGGCCTTTGTCGATTTGGAATAAGCCCTTGATCAGGGCCTAACCGGCTGCTCCTCTTAGGCCCAACTTGGGTAACCTCCGAGCCCGCCGCCTCAATCCAGCTTTCGTCACACGTAGGCCCGGCCGCCCGTGTCGCCCGCCGGCCGGAAACTCAATGGTTCGTGCACAAAAAATAGGGGATGGCGGAAAGTCGGTCCGAGTTATCTAAACTTCAAGCTATTGGAGTACGATGGGAAATTAATTTTTTTTTTTCTAATGAAGGTCAAGTCGATGAACATTTCGAGGGCGCTTGTTTAGCTCGAATGAGAAATTCCGACAAGAGTCTCCAATATCGATTTGTAGAGAAGCCCAACAAGGAAACCGGCTCGATCGATCTCCTCTGGCGGTACTTTCCCAAGATGTTGCAGCGCATGGTGCTTAAATCAATTTGTTTTTTTCTTTCTTAAAAAGCAGTTCCGAAGAGCGAAGGAATGGCAACCATCTCTAGCGACCCTTCTGAGCATTATTACAAGAGCTTCACATCTGTTATAAAATGTCCGGTTTAAGTCATAACTACTTTGAATCTCCCGTCACAGCATCCCCGCCAAGCTAGCTCTAGCTCTCCATACGGGGCACGCTGCAACTAGGCAATACAACATTCGCCATTTGGAGATTCGCTCACACCATGAATCGAACTCCTGGCCTTGTGCAGGTCAGATGACCGTTTTACCACCAAACCAATCACCTTGGTGCCTTGGTGGTCACTCCTATTATTGTCTTCAATGATGAGAAATGGGCATGGTATTGTGCCAAAGACCTCGTGACTCCTTTTTTTCTGGGCCATGCCTCGGACCATGGAAAAAGCAGTGAATTGAGAAAGCCACGGTCATGACATGTGATGCTGATCATCTCATGCCCGCTCGAGCTTCGATCCGCTTCTCGTCCTGCTGTTAGATGTTCGATTCGCGGCCATCCACCGGGGTCTAACTGCTCGTTAGAGAAAGGGGAAACGCGAGCGGAATCGAACCCGAGATCTACAGTTCCGTTTCAACTAGGAGATGCTCGCTGTTGAGGACAGATCTGCTGGGCTCCGACTCTGATCCCAAGGGAATTTCGATCCGGACTTTCGTCCCGCAGGAAGAATACAACACTAGAGTTCCCGAGATACCATGCGACAGACAGATGCAGCATGCAGAAAGCTGTGTTGGGTTCAAAAAGCTAACCTGCATCATAATCTCGCTTCAAAAGCCACGAGCTTCCCGCTTCGGTAAAAAGTGGAAGTTTCTCTGTCTAGGCTTAGGCTCTCTGCCTCGCAATGCCGGACCGAGAATTTCAGATTTTCGAGGGGTGAGGTAAAAAGTTTTTAATTGGTATCCGTTTATTTAAAGAAAAACTGTTTACAAAAAATCATTTTCCGATTCTCCAGTATTTGGATAGCGGAAAATTAATCAATCTATGAAGCACGTTTTTCATGGACCAAAAACTATAAAATTAGATTGGGGGCAAACGACTTCTCTTTCTAGCAAGAAGAAAATCACTTTTTTTTTTTTGTAAGAAACCTTATCAAACAAATGAAAACTAACAAATGAAAACGTTTTCCTTAATAGTGATTCCATGGAAAACATTTTCTATATCATGAAGTTTTAAGTGAAACGGACGCACCATTTTTCGAGAAAAACTATCTTCGGAAAATCATTTTCCGACTTTCCATTGTTCAAATGACGGAAAATTAATCGATCTGAGGAGAGTGTTTTCCATGGACCGAAAGCACCAACCTTAGATTGGAAGAGAAAGACTTTCCATTGGTGCAAGAAGGAAAACCACTTTCTCTAAACCGCAAAATAAATGAAAACTAACCGTACGTTTTCCTTGTGAACGATTTCCATGAAAAATATTTTCCTTTGCCACGGAGTTTTCCATGAAATGAGCCCACCCTAAAATTCTAAATTAATGACTCTCTTTTTAGAAAGATGTTTACCGAATAGCAAAGCTTCTTTTACCGACCAAGACGACGGAGGCCACCACTCGCCCTCGCCCCCTCGACCCCGTCGACAATGACCCGAGAAACACATCGCTCGGAATGTCGATATGATAACCCCGCCGAAACCGAACTCTATCGAGCGTTCCAACACATGCGCCTATTGTAGTTCGATCCGCAACGAAAGGAAAATCGCCCCGAACCCATTCCAACGGGTCACGTGACGAGTGTTACGAACGATTTGTTCAGCCTCGAGAAAAAAAAAAAGAGAAAAAGAAGAGCATGCATGTACGATCGAAACAGCTCATTGCTGCTCCTACCTGATCATCAAGTGTGCTCAAGATGCTCTGCGCAACTGTCAGTTCTTTTCCTGCCCATCTGGCAGATGATCTCGTTGTGCTTCGTTCCGAGTTCCAACCCCCGACGAGAAATTTGAGGGGAAATCCCCCGTATTTGCTATAAAGAACAAAGGCACAATTTGCATGACCGTCTAGCTTAGAGGGGAAAAGAAATTATTGTACTGCACCCTGGATCCCATGTGTCCGGTTCGATGCGTTCCAGCAAATAATTCAAGAGCGCGAAGATTTTCTGTAATGAGTCTCATCACGTGTGTTGACCCGCCTTGCTATTTTTTTCCAAGAAGCTAATAAGAGCTCGATTGTACGGGGACATAAGCGGGGGCTTGATTCATGGGGTCGACAGATGGATTCGCAAGCGAATTAGATGAGCACACGTCGAGTTCGATTCTCCACATCGCCGGGTGTAAATGGCATCGGATTCGAGCCGTCGATCCGGACCTTAGGTTGATGTTCCGCGCCGCGGTCCGTAAAATTTATTCGGGTGCGTCGTAGTAGTCCCGGAATTTACCTACCGAAAATGAGTCTTCCAAATCATGAAGTGCAGGTATGTTTCAACGTGCAATAAGAACTGCAACGTGGGATCTGCATTCAGGCATGTCCCTCCCAGCTGTTTCTGCAGGTCGTTTCAAGGACATCTTCTTTGGGGTTCAAGTCAATATATTTAAAGACCACAGTTTGGTCCTAGAGAAAGAGCCAGTGACAGTAGTCAGCTATCAATCCATGCACATGCTGCTAGTGGTCTTAAATTTTTTTTCTTGTTTACAATCTGAAAGTCGGTCTTTAAAGTGGGTAAATCTCGGTCTCGCGAAATACTCCGTTAACCCGTGGAATATCCGAGCCTCTAGAACGAACGGCCGCGCGCTCGGAGCTAACGTTTTTGAAAGTTGCTGAGTTTGGAGGGAAAGAACTTCGAACGAGAGAGATCGAGGGAGAGAGGATGTTGTTTCTAAAGTACAATAACGCAGAAATCTCATGCGCCTCATGGCTCGTCTGCCATGGCCGTCTCTCTCTCTCTCTCTCTCTCTCTCTCCATCTCGACTCTCGAGTGCTGTGACGTTGATCTCTCGGGAGTGCCAGTTTTGTATCGTTTCTCTGGCTTAAAACTCTCACGGACAGTGCCATGTTCCTTCTCTTAAAGATAATGCAAAACACTCCCCCTTAGCCTTGCGCAGCTGCTCTCACCCTAACAAAGTACCAATTTCCCCCTCCCCTTTTGAGCTGCTGTCACCCCATCTTCAGTTCATTTATCTCCACGCCTCCGACGTATCGGGAGGTTCGTGTGAGCTCGGCGCGCGACCGCCGTTAGATCATGCACCGGTCCCTCCGAAACCGACAGGTGCGGTGATGTTCGAATTGGGAAAAGTCTCGAGCTCAAGTTATCAAGGAGAGTGCAGTGTGACGTGAACAGTTAACGGAGGTTGTTCGGTTAGGGGCGTTGGATACGGGATGAAGCAAGCAGGGGTGGTTGAGATCGTCCAACCAAGCCACCCGACCCCCGTGGAGGGATTCGCAAGCGTTCTCATCTGTCCGCCTCATCAACCCCGCCCATCGATGCCACGTGATCGAGGGGCGGACGACGGCCGGCCCGACGTTCCCGAAGTGCCACGGAGTTTTTTCTCTCGCCGGTCATGTAGCCGGGCTCGTCGCGACCGCCCCCATGCGCAACCAAGTCTACCGTCATGCGCGACGTCCAAGTCAACATCCGATGCGACCTGGCACCTTTGATGCGGGCCCGATGCCGAACTATTTGCCCTCGGAGGGCCAAACACGGCTTGGATAGCACGTCTCGAGGTTTTTCCCGATCCGAAGGTCGTGTTGCTAGAATTTGCGCCGGTGGTTGGACTAGACCATCCTATCGAACTACCTATGTCTAGCCCTATATAGGACAACCTGACTCAATCCAATGGAATCTACCCTAAATTTAGAATCATCCACATGTGGAGGATGATGAAGTATTATCAAATGCAATCTTATTTCTTTCAATTGGGCAAGTTTACTTTGTAGAGAATCTTACGTAGGTGATACATTGCATTTGCCCTTTATATGGTCGGGCTCCTAATTTAGTGACTGACCCTGGAGTCTAACCTTTTTTGGGTCGAGACCCTAGAGTCTAAACCTAGAGGTAAATTAAACTTGTGCAAGAGTCGATTCCAAAAATTAGGTAATTTTAAATGGTAGATAATCAAGCTAGATTACTTCCAAATCAAAGGGGTAAAGAAGCTATGGCCTATGAGGAAGTCATGACTAGTAAAAAAATTCACGGAGAAATTGTCCAATCGGTCTCGATCTTATTGTGCACATGCTAATTTAATTATAAACTTTTCCATCTTATCAAATTAGTTCTCAACCTTCACGCGAAATTCCAATATAGTTTTCATACTATTGTATGGATGCCAATTCAACATGGTTGCACGTCAGCGATGTCGGACGAAAATTGACTGAAAATTAATAACGGTGGCCTATAATTATGAGTGCATGTTTTATGTGTAAGATTAAGCAGTCGGTCCATACTTTTCGCTATTGAACTTCAAACCATGCAAGTCCGAAGAAAATATTATGGCATGTCAGTCATACACAAGTCCACTCATATTGTATCAATATTTTCTCTGCAAGTCCGTGGGACCAAAAGATGGGGCAAATCCATATTTTCGTGACTGTTCCTCCCAAAATACCCCTGGCGAGATCGAAAATTAACATTGTTCGACAAGTTTACACACTTCGAGAGGATTACATTGAAAAACGAAAAAAAGAAGAAAAAAATTTGAAGAGGCTTTTCGAATGAGAGGCCAAAGATATCATCGCCACCCCCCACCTCTTGAATTTTCATAGCACGTGTTGGAAAGTTTGTGCTATGCATGGTTCTTTGGGGGTCTCTCGTTCAATAAGCAAACTGTAGCAAACGAATGCGCGAAGATCTATCATCTATCTCTACATCAACTCAATTCGACCGGGGGATATCTTTTTTGCCTTAGATCGCTGTGTATTCAACAACCATTATGATTCGATTTACTCGTGGCATGAAAAAAATGCGAAGAGCAAACTCTTATACCACATATTACATAACACGAAGGTAAAAAGTTCTGCTACATATATATGCTTGCTCGCCAGATCGGGTCGTTCGGTCTCGAGCAGCTATCTAACTAGTTGCTAATAGTTGTACTAAACAGATGATTTGAAAACGGTGAATTGGACCGAATTTGACATATGTTGGGTCCCTAGCAAACTATCTGACATATGATATCTCTCTCTCTCTCTCTCTCTCTCTCTCTCTCTCTCTCTCTCTGTCCGAACACAAATATAAGTACCTAGAGCGCTCTCTCTTTGCCATCGATGCTCTGCTCTGCTTTGCCCGCCCGTCTCCGCAAAAAGTCTGCCTACAGAGCTACTGCTCTCTGTGTCTCTCAGCCCTCTCTCTCGCTCGGTCCGTGCTCCAAATCCGGCGATGCCGGCCACGCTGCGCAAGAACCTCAACCTCTGCTTCACGAAGTGGAAGCCTCCGCCGTCACCCCAATCCCCGTCCCCGCCCTTCTCCGCCACCCCCACCTCCACCCTCATCAAGAACTTCAACACCCTGTACGACCACACCCTCCACCCCTCCTCCTCCTCCTCCTCCTCCTCCCCCTCCTCGACCTCCTCGACCTCCTCCTCCGCCGCCGCCGACCCCGACCTCGCCGCCGCCTTCGCCTCCCACCGCTTCTTCTTCTCCTCCCCTGGCCACTCCAACTCCATCATCGACTCCGCGCCTCCCGCCTCCGCCGCCGCCGCCGCCGGGGTGGAGGGCTCGGCGCCGCTCGTCGACGACAGCGTGGCCGTCCCCACCTACTCCCCGGACCCCTACGCGGACTTCCGGCGGTCCATGCAAGAGATGGTGGAGGCGCGCCAGCTGTTCGACGTAAAGTCCGACTGGGACTTGCTGCACGAGCTGCTCCTGTGCTACCTCGCGCTGAACCCCAAGAGCACCCACAAGATCATCGTGGGCGCTTTCGCCGACCTCCTCGTCAGCCTCATGTCGCGGCCACCACGGCAACGGAGCGACCGCGGCGGCGGCGGCGGAGGCGGAGGAGCCGAGTATCCCCACGGTGGCAACGGATGTAAGATTTACCGGCGCTGCAGTGATTAGATTACGACAATTACTACGCAAGCCATGTTCCTGCGGTCCATTAAACGAAAGAGGGATCGCCGTGTCCTATCGCCGATGCACAAAATGAATTCTTTTTTTTGGGGTTGGTGTCGTATACGGGCACTCCCACTCTTGTCTTTATGTCGTGTACATCAAATCGCAGATATGTCATAACTATGGTTCTATAGAGTAACGTGGCCTACTCATCACTCTTGTCCCATAAAAAAATGGGTCGGTTAGGATCAGCAAATTGAGCTGATGACATATTTACTTTTGCTGTCGTTTCTGATCTTGCTGCTTTTGAGTTAATGGAGAAGAGCTGAAGGGACCACACTATTCTGAGCAAGGGCAGTGTTTGGCTGTTGTCGTATTCGTTAGGTGCTGATTTTACGGATCTGGTGATTAATCCTTGACTCCAAAAATGGGAAGAAACATGAGCGTTGGTGTCTCCAACTATACATTTGATTGATGGGCTATGAGTGTTAACATCACTCACACTTGATTCTGATCAAGCGTTTGCATGTGGGTGTTACCCGTAATCGTAACAACTCGCCAATTAAAAATGTGGTTGGACAAATTACTACCATCGGTGAATATGAAAAAATGCTGATTCCGACGTTAATTTGTTCAACGATGCTGCCGTGTCCAGTGGCTGCGAGAAGGCAGGGTTGGGCACCCACCATGTGTAGGGGAAGTTAGAATCTGTATCTTTGTGACATGATTGAGTTAGCAAAGATATTGGGTTAAAATCTGTGCCCATCACGATTCAAGAGCAGGACCAAAGTGTGTCCTGTTTTGTTTTTGGGTTGGGCCTGAAGAGAGGGGGGAATCTTCGCATCAAACACGGTACGGTGCACCGGCGAGAAAGCCAAAATTGAACTGAATCGATAAAATGTGTAAGAGAAGAGAGTACGGTTATGGTTGAAAACTTCAACTTGCGGTTTCAAAAATGGAGGCTATGCTCACTGTGCATGGTGTACTTGTTGACTGTTGTCTTGTGCTCTGGCTTCTCTTCTTACATTCCCAATTAAAAAACAAAGAACAGCCAAATTCATTGATGCTCGAAGCGGGTTCTTGCCCGATATTTCCGGCGAACGACTCTGGGGCACAGCTATGTTTCTACCGGATTTAGCGAGTTATAATAACCAGACAGATACGGTTGACATGGCTTGCAATTAGTTACTTTGTACTTTCGTGTAATAGATGATGCGTAAATTGACTCATGCGTGGATGTGATGACTGAGGAGGAAGGTGAAGATGAGAGTTTTGGGTACGTAAATAATACTAAGATCCATTTCATACCACAACTGTGACGGGTTGAATGTGTTTGATCATGCCAACTTCAGAGAGGATTCTCAAATAACACATAATTAAATCGCGTTAAATCCGTTTAAAACCCGTACCGGAGGCCGAAATGTCGTTGGGTTTCACCCCACCGGGCTAATCCGATTTTCAAATCATGGAGGTTAATCAATTATAACAACCATGCCTCCAACACGGTCGCCTTTTCTTTCGTTCTCGCATCATACGAGATTTACTACTTCACGATCATTTCCTGTCGAATCGCATGCACTGGGGTGTTGATGTTGCCACAAGTCAAATTGCAAGTTCGTGGATAAACCAATCGAAGTTTAAAATTGAGGGATTTCAAGTGTGATTTACTCACAAATAGGGTACATGCACTTGGATCCATCTCCACCATGAAATGGTCCGTCCCAATAGATTTAAACAATTTGAATACACCAAATGTTTTCAAAGAAAAAAAAAAAGGAATGCACGGAAAAAATGAAAAGAAAATAGACATGGTGCATGCAAACGATTTAGGGTAAAGGGACCAAATGTATAATATGATACTTGAACTTTAACGCAATACTTAATATGATTATTGAATTTTAAATTTATTCAATATGATTCCTTAAACTTTTGGTACATATTCAATATAATCTCCTAACAATAAAAAAATGGTCAATATTATCTTTATACTAAAAATTTAAAGATTATATTCAATAAATTTAAAATTCAAGTATCATACTGTACATCAGGTCAAATTCATCGATCATTCATGTTATTATCCCAATCGTGTTACGATGTGGAGGGACGAAACGTGCAGGGTTTGCCTCGTTCTGGTGGCAACGACGTCGTTAGGTCCTCCCATCCGACCGAGCTACAGGTGCCGCCGCCCATCTTTCTCCGACGACAAAAAATATGGGGACGATGTCGCCGCTCCCGCTCTGCATCTCTTGCTTATGGAGTCCCTCCCTACCCTCGTCGCGAACCCACCTCCCCTCTCGTCCCCTTCTCTCGCCACCCGCGTCTCCTTCTCGCGGGGAAACAGCGACGGGAAGCTATCGACGCGGAGCCACGGTGTCCGCCGGCGGTTCGAGCGAGCGAAACGAGTCCATGTTCATGGACGAGAACGGCGTCGTCGACGACATGGATGGGTACTTGAACTATCTCTCCCCCGAATACGAGTCCGTCTGGGACACCAAGCCTTCCTGGTGAGACTTTCCCCAGTTTCGTTTCCCGTCGTTCCCTTGTTTTGTCCTCATTCGATTCGCGATGGTACGGAAGTGTGTAGTTTTGGGTTGGTGTATGTCAAGGTGGAGTTTTTGATTGACGCGTTCTTGTGTCTGGTGGATTCAGCAATTGTTTGGGGGTTTGCGTTTCAAGGGTCATTAGGAATTTCTGATACAACTGAGTACATAAGCTGTTCTTGCAGAAAAAATCCCGGTACTTTATGTGAGAACAGTGGCTGCCCATGCCTTTGACATGTCTTTTTACTGATTTTGACTTCTGAGATTCATGGGTCAGTTTCGAAGACCTGCCGACAGATGGGGTTGTCTTGATGATCCATTCATACCTAATCAACTACTGAACTTGATGGTTGCTTGCTCAAATGGCTACCTCTTGTGTTGCTGTTGTGGTTGAGTTGCACTGGCTCAAGTTGGTAAATGGAAGTGTCATTTTTGCGTCGACACTTGAACATTCTGCAGTTGTGCTTGAGATATAGCATATGGTTCCACGTCCAGGTTGTTGAACTTAACTACAACTGATGTGGCTTTGAAGGAGAATCAGTATTGTACAAAAATCTCTGTAATGCCGTGTTGAACAATGTGGAACCATTGTGGATTCGTCTAGAAACTTGCGGTGGTAGATGCCCAGGTGCTTTCTGGAAAAGTCGATTACTAATGGGGTTAACTAAGGAATCCATAGATATCTCGGCAAACAATTCAATTTGACCTGCACCAATAGAATCCGTGTCTGTGATTCATGGTTTTGATCATTAATTTGCACACTATTCTTCAGTTTTAGGCATTCTGAGTTATCTCCTTGTTTGTTTATTCCTTGCATTGTTCTATGCTATCATCATCTGCCTTCAAGCACTTGCTTTCTAGAATTCTTTAGGAGCTCTGAAGTACTTTACCTGCAGATCTACGAGCTTTGTCATGTTTCTTGTTTACATGTTTACATTGCAGTGACAGAATCCTTTAACAAACTTTCTCCGTGCATACTCGATTCAGATGTATGATCAGTACAACTTCAGTCATAGCCATTTTTGTATGTGCATGTTTCTGCTTTTCTCCTCTGTGAAGATGCAAGTTCTATCTAATGTTGATGGCAAGTTGTTCGCGTGTAATATTATTGTTCAGAATCCTTTGAAAGACCTGCTTTGCAGACTCTCAGAGATGTTTTGCTCTATGTGTTCTCCCTCCGGACAACTCTGTTTGATAGCCGTGAATTTCGCTTTAAAGAAGTCTTCGGCTAATAGTCTGGATATTGTCTGATATACTTGAACTTTTGGAGAGAAAGTGCCATTAAGATGATAGGCCTGACTAAATTCTTGACATTGGAGCTTAGAGGTTCTTTTGTAAACTTAACATTTGGATATTGGGATTAAAGGTGTCATTTGGTTCTTGTCATTTTACGAATTGCATTCTCCTTTACTAAATGGATATCTAGGCTGCTTATAGTCTGCTTATAATAGGAAATGATGTGGCTTATTTCATAATGCTCTGGCAGACAGTCTCACATCATGCATCTGATTTCATTCCAAAAATACTTACGGAAAATATATGCACTTCCTCCTCCATCATGAAATGAAATATATTTGATGACCAGAGTGATCGACCTTTTTCATATTGTGAGGACTCCAATACTATGATTGAGATCCTGCTCTATATAATACATAAATCTGCACATGCCTCCTGTTGATGATAGCATAGCTTGTGTACAAGGTTACCCATATGAAGGAAAAGTGAACTGCTGCAAGAGATGGATGATGTTCTGGTGATAGTTAAAGCTCATATCTCTTAAGTCTGGCCAGATTGGTTTGCTCAACTGTAATGGGTATTTGTAATTTCATTTTATTTTTATTTTGGCTCACAGGATTGTTTTGTCAAAAGTTAAAACAGGAATCCTTCCTTTGTATTAGTAGTTTTCTTATTCATAACTCATGTTTGTGCATCCAATTGTTGCATCGACAGGTGTCAGCCTTGGACAATAACATTGACAGGAACATTAGCGATTGCCGGTAGCTGGCTAATTTTGCATTCAATGTTGGTAACGGCAATTATATCTTTGCTGATATGCTCATGGTGGTACATCTTCCTTTACTCTTACCCTAAGGTATGGCCATAGCCCTATCACACATCCTGCATTAAGAGAAGGGGATCGATTGGTTTTGCAAGAATCGCCTTTCCTGTTTCAGGCATACACAGACATGATTGCCGAGAGAAGAAAGAGGGTGAGAAGTGGCGTCGAAGATATATTTGGTTCGACAAAGGCTGACGGTATAGACCAATCCTCCAACTGATCATTAGCTGAAGCAGGAAGAGAGGAGCAGAGAAAGGATGAAGGGTGAGTCCCGGTATATCGTGGAGCAATGAGGATTTTTTGAATGTCAAAAGCATCTCATGGAATGAAGATCTGTATTTAACGTCAGTGGAAAATGTTCTTTTCTTCGTTTTTGCATAGATGGTAAAGTTTATAGTCGGTAGTATTGTATAATTGTGTTGCAATGAAGAAAAATACATTTAACTCTTTTAAGTCTCAAGAAAATGTTGAAGAATGTTCTAGGTTGTCAAGATAGCATGAAATACAAGAACTGCAAGTTTCTGGGGAAGTTGGGTTTGGATTTCATAAATGAAAAATCTTGAAAAGGAAGTTAGGGAGATTCTATATAGTTATTAGAACATGCCAAATTGAATTCTTCTCTTTTTCCCTGCTTGCCAAATAATGTAGATTTTCTTTTTTTTAAAGTTTTTTAACCATAAAGCCTGAATTTTCGTTCAAATAAAAGAAAATCTCAAACAAGCCTGTTGCTCCTTTGAGAAGCAACAACGATAGGAACAATTTCGTAATTGCTTCTTTGAATATGATATTTTTACTAGCTTCTTCCACGGCTTAGTTACATTGACATCCGAAAGTAATTTTCCGTTGCAGCTTCCAAGTGTTTAACCCAAGCTGGGCTGGCAAAAACCCGAAACAAAATCGACCGATATTAGTATCAGGAACACGTCGCCTCGCCTCTCAAAGTTTGCGTCGATGTTATGAGCCTTCCCTCTTAAATTTCATGGCTAACCCGAAAGTCATATGCGAAGTTGTTCCTGTGCGAATCGTGGGTCGGTTTTGCTAGTGACCCGTGTTCCGGCGGTCAATAATAGCTAGATGGACCCGAATCACAGCCACGCACGACGCCGGATAGCAAACCGAATAACCCATTGGACAGTTTTAGATAAAATTTAGCACAAACAATCAACTGATCCTCAACAAAAAGTTTCTAGACCAACGTCCCTGTAAGAGCCGTACGGGTACAAAGAAGAAGAGAGCCATCGACACTGCTTCAGCAGTTGCGAAGGCCACCCAGAAAAAAACTCACAGCCTCTCAAACCAAACTCCTATCAGTTACTGATCTCTTTCTCTCCTTTGCTCATCCTTACTTTTTTCTAACTCTGTTCTTTGCCCTGTTAACTTGAGCTCCTTGCAGAGAAGCTCTTGCTTCGTCTTCTTTCCTTAGCCGATTCAAGATCATCCGTGAAAATGGTGCTCGACGATACTTTCAAGGATTACAAGGTCATCGTGAACCCGGAAAGGAACGAGATGAAAGTGTGCCCCCCACCTGCTAATTCGACCAACTCGGAATGGAGTCCGGATCCTCTTGCCACCTCTCTTCCCACGCTGTTCCGCCAAATTCTGGTCATGCTTGTCCTCAGTGGCTTCGTCTCCGTCCTCCTCAAGCCCCTCCATCAGCCTCGGTTTGTCGCCGAGATCATTGTGAGTGCACACGCGAGCGCTCGCACGCTCTCTTCCGAATTTGTCGACATCTTTTGGTGTATGTTTTCATATCAGCGAACACTCGAACACTCTGGACTGCGTAAAACGTTCTGTTTCGGCCAGACTAGCCACGCACTTCCTCAGTTCGACAAACCTACATTACCATACGTTACGTTTTTTTTCGAATTTCCGAATCCCGACTGATTCAAATGTAGTTTGTTACAAGCATACGAGTTAGATACAGGAGTCTCAACTCTCGTATGGATCTAGATCGACCTCTCGAAACATATGAAGTGGAGAAATTACCCTTTTTTGGGGAGGGAAATTTCAATACTAGCGTGAGCTTATTAAGAGCATCCTATTTTCGACTTTATGTTCCTACGCTAGCTTTCCTCTTCCATTGCTCATCTTGGCCATTTAAATCCTCTCAAAACTTTCGCTGCAAAAATGAAGAGTAAGCAGCAAAAAGAGCTGAAACTCATCAACCTACTCATTTGATTGCAGGGCGGCATCCTCGCTGGGCCGACGTTGCTAGGACGTGACACTTACTTCCACAGTCATTTCCTTCCTTTCGCGAGCGCAACGGTCATGGAGGCCTTCACCACGTTGGGTGTCGTCTACTACATGTTCCTCGTCGGGTTAGAGATGAACTTGGCTCCTATACTTCGAATCCAGAGGAAATCCATAAGCATCGCCCTGGCTGGGATTCTTGTCCCACTCGCCATAGGATTTGGCTCGTATTTCGTGATTGTCCCGGAAGCTGAAGAGACGGACAAGGAGTGGTTGAGGCAAAGGGGTGCCTTCGTGTGGGGCATCGCCCTCACGGCCACGAACTTACCCGATGTCACGCGGATTCTGTCTGACTTCAAGCTCCTGCGCACGGAGACCGGAAGAACGGCGCTGTCTTGTGCCTATGTGAGCGACATAGGCACTTGGCTGTTACTCATTACAGTGATCACAATGTCTCACGATAACGTTTTCTTCATTGCAATCTCTACCGTTGTTTTTGTGCTGCTGTGCATGTACGTGGGCCGTCCGGCTCTCTTGTGGCTCATCGACCGGACGATGGATGGGGATGAGTACACGGAGTACCAGGTCCAATTCGTCCTCTGCGGAGTCATGCTATGGGGTTTCATAACAGATGCAATAGGATTGTACTCAATCTTCGGGTCTTTCATGTTCGGTTTCATCCTGCCGAGTGGCCAGCTTGCGACCCTAATCACGGAGAGGATCGACAGGGTGACATCATGGATAATGCTACCACTATATTGCCTATTGAACGGCCTCCGGACCAATGTTCCCAGTATGATACCGAAAGGAAGGACCGGTGCGCAAGTGGCGGTCTTCATATGCTTGGCATGGGTCGCCAAGTTCTTGAGCACCCTTCTCATCTCCATATACTACAAAATGGAAAGACAAGAATCCGTGATGCTCGGAGTGCTCATGAACACCAAAGGACTATTGGCCATTATTGTCATCAACATTGGGCGGGATCTGATGGTTCGGCTCTGTAATTGTCGTTCATACCGCGATTTTAGTTTTTTAAGTCTCATAACCGTGTGATTTTGTTTATGCGATACAGCTCCTGGACATCGAGTCATCTGCAGTGATGGTTATAGCACTCCTGGTGATGACATTCACGGTCCCTCCAATCATCAGGCGCACCTACAGAATTGAAAAACCTCTGATGCTGCACAAACGGAGGACCATCCAGAGCACTGGACTAGATTCGCCACTTCAAGTCCTCACGGGAATCTACTCGACTCAGAGCATGCGCGGCATCATGAACCTACTGCAGCTCTCTCATGCTACCAGGGAGTCCCCGATCAACGTCACGGCCGTCCAACTGGTGGAGCTCACAGAGCACACTTCAGCGGCAATGCTGGTCATGCACGATACGTACAAGCCAAATTCCCACAGGGCAAGCGAGGAGAACGCAAAGGCCGACTCGGATCAGATCGTCCAAGCCTTTGAAGACTATGAAAGGGAAAGCAACAACAACGTGTCCGTCGAAGTTCTGTCTGCCCTGTCGCCCTACGCCACGATACACGTGGACGTTTGCAGCATCGCGGAAGACAAGCGAGCTTCAATCATAATCATACCGTTCCACATACAGGGCAAGAACAACGACGAATCCGAGAGCAGCAGTTCTTCCATCAAAGACGTCAACCAAAATGTGCTGGCGGGAGCACCGTGCTCCGTAGCTGTGCTGGTCAACCGGGGTCTAGGGATGTCCAACCACAGACGGCGCGCATTGTTAGTGTTCTTCGTGTGCGGGCCCGATGATCGGGAGGCCTTGGCGTATGCCTGGAGGATGGCACTCCAGCCTGAGGTTCACTTGACGGTCGTACGGTTCTTCGAAGGGGAAGGCACCATAGACCACGCACCGCTGGACTACCCGAAGGACAGCGAAGGGGCTCTTACAGTCTTTGAGGAGCATGCGAGGCAAAGAGCAATGGACGAAGAGTACATAAACGAATTCAGGTCGAAGACGATGAACAATCAGTCCTTCTCTTACATAGAGGAAGTGGTGAACGACTTGCATGAAACCCTGACTGCTATAAGGCAAATAATGGAGCGAGAATCGTATGAATTGTGCATTGTGGGACGAGGGAAACAAAGCACGTCCCCACTCGCGGCCAGCCTGTCGGAATTGACCGAGTATCCGGAGTTGGGAACCTTAGGAGATGCGATCGTCACATCTAATTTCGCGTTGAACTCGTCTGCTCTGGTAGTGCAGCAGTATACCAACAAAATTTCGGGGTTTGAAGCTGGGTCGGGCAGGTTTTTGGGCAATGCCCGTCCATGGAAAGTCAAGAACTGGCGGCGCAAAAGCACTAGTTAAGCGAAGGGAGATTGTGAGAACCGGCGGCAATCGTTTATTAGCAACACCCGAAGCCGGTCCAGTATCTCGACTTGTCCATGGAGATGCCCTGGCTTCTTTGCTTCCAGCGCTGCACCCGTCGTTGCCCCCGGACACTACAACAGATCTGAAATGGAAACTGGCCATACCGTGCTTCAAACTGCCTCCATCCGAAAATGTTGTGTCTGTACCCCATCTATACTTTTTGCCATGGATTTACGATCGGGTCGAGACTTAATAGAAAAACATACCGTTTCCATTTAGTTGATGAATACATTTGAAGAGCAGTAATCCTAGGAATACAGATGATGATTTACAAAATGGATGGAGCTGTCACTAAGAAAAGAGCCCCTACTCATTCAATGAAACTTATTTCGATGGAAGTGTTTCTTCAGGACCAATATGGCACCTCTCAGAAACAGAATAAGAGCCTTATCAGGAATGAAGTAAGACTCTTACACCGTCAGTACAACCCATTAGATATATAATTCAAGCTGACTAATCCTCAACCATGGGGAGAAATCAGTACACAATGTATCAACATCTACTAGTACATCGGATAGATTCTACACCACATCGAGTATCTATGCTGGATCAAAATCTAGTAACAACTGCTCCCCAAAAGGATTCCAATTATTATGGAGTTTTACACATTCATCCTGCTTGTGGGTCTCAGTAGCCTTTGGTAGATTATCGTACCCATCGCATGCGAGGATAGCAAAGCTTGAACCCACATTGGAACAAGGAACAGCACTTGGATCGCTCGAGCCCGCTACACCTGCAAATTACCCTCCTCAACATCCAGGGAAACAGCTTGAAATCCATCTACAAAAACCACGGGAGAGAGCACAGAATAAGTTCAACAATTGTCCATGAATCCGACATCTCAAAAACTAGATAAAAAAAGCCGAAACTATGTTAAGGTACATAGCCCTGATCATTAATTGACATGCGAAAGGAAATGAATGAATTTAGAATCTTCAGAAGACTTGAAGCTTTGAATCAGGAAAATTCAAAGCAAGACAACCAATGTCTTTGCTCCTCAAAGATAAATTGCTTCCCTAAAGCTAGATCAGCAGTGCTTTCATTTCATGGAAACCACCAGAATCGTCTTTGCATGGCGTAAAACCCATGAACGTCTATAGGCCACTCTCATATCTGTCAATGCAGTTCCATCGCACTCAGATGACAGGTTGTATTCCAGTACAGATGACAGAAATAAAAGAAACTTTCCTATTCACTGAATCCTTATTGATAAAACTAATCTGTTATTCAATATTCTCATGAGTTTTGCCGGGGGTGCAGAGACGGACAAGAACATCTACTGTAAGCACGCTGAAGCAACCTAGTATCACTATATAGCGGCAAGAAGGCAGTATAGCAAAAGATAACTAACTACAGGTCTCAAAACAAGCACTTTTGGATTTTTCATATTGTCAAAGAGTTGAACAATGAAAATAGATGGTGAATGCCTGATCGAATTGATCGGATCATGTAGGAACAAGGTTTTCGCAGATTTCAATTCCGATGAGAAAGATGTACGCTAAGCAGAGAATGCTCCATCCACATTCTTTCATTTTCCAAAGATGCTAGACATTCGATAGGGGATACAAAAACTCACCTACACATCACAGCCTAAGCACTTAAGCATCTTGAAACCAAATCCTCACGGTTCTATCAGAATCTAGGCCGGCAGATGCAATCTTGTTCTCCGTCGGATGGCACGAGACAGAAATGACTGTATCAGAGTGGCCTTCGAGTTTCTGAATTAGGTTTTTCCCTTGGAGATCCCATATGCAGACGCACTGATCCTCCGAGCCGCTAACGATGTACTTTCCATTCGTAACAGAGAACGTAGAAGTTAAACAGTAGACACTGTTCTTATGACCTGTATAAATCTTCAAGAACTTCCCGGTTGCGTAGTTCCACAACTTCTGCAACCCAATCCACAAAATGTCATACAACTGGAGACGAATTGGCGACGCCAACTTTTTTACTCATCCACTAATATTTCTTCCCTTATTGCATTCATTCGAAAGCATCACAAGAACATAACATATCACCAAGAAACATCAACTTCTCCTCCTTCAATTAACGTTCAACGGACATAGTATCTTAGCTGGTCCAACGACAAGATTCTGAACTCATCAGCAAAGCCCATAAACGTAAGCGAAAATCAAAAACTGAAATGACCACATAATCTTCAAATAAGAAGAAGCAATCACCAATCATATCAACAAGCTGGAAACTTACAATGATCGATGACAATGATCGATGACATATCGCACAAGTTCCAGAAAAAGAGAAAACTTACGAGGGTGTCGTTGAGAGTGGCGACGAGGATGAACTTGCCGTTGGGCGAGAACTTGGCGAAGGAAACGGCCGGCACCGTATCATCAATCAGCGTCTTCAAGCAAGCCCCGTTCTTGGTGTCCCAGATCTTGCACGAGCCGTCGTGGCTCCCGGAGACGATGAGCGAGCCGTCGCGGTTGAAGTGGACGGACGTGACGGGCATGGAGTGGGCCCTGATCACGTTGAGGCACCGGCCGGTCTTGACCTCCCAGATGCGTATGGTCTCGTCGAAGGAGCCGGAGACGATGAGGCTGGACTGGGGGTTGAAGTTGACGCAGAAGACGAGGTCGGTGTGGCCCTTGAGGGTCTTGAGGCAGTCGAAGGGGGACCGGGAGGACCAGATGCGGAGGGTGCGGTCGTCGGAGGCGGAGCAGATGTAGTGGGAGTCGGAGGACCAGGCGAGGTCGGAGACGCCCTCGGAGTGGCCGACGAGGCGGTGGAGGAGGGACAGGGTGGCGGAGGACCAGACGATTAGGGTTTTGTCGAGGGAGGCGGAGGCGAGGAGGTTGCCGTCGTTCGAGAACCTGACGCAGGAGACCGCGCCGGAGTGGCCGGTCAGGGTCCGCAGGTGGCGGTAGGGCCTGTACTCCGGCGGCGGCGTTGGGGCGGCGGCGCCACCGCTGGCCATTTTTCTGATGCCCGTCTGAATAAATTTGGAGTCCGGAATGCGACTCTTATAGCGTGGGATTTGAGACATGAAATTAGGGGGGGCGTTTGGTCGTCAAGTCATTAATTAAGATAAAATATGATTAGATATAATAAACAGCGATGAGAATTTTTTATATTCTAGATCTTTTTTTTAATTTTGGTGAAATTTTAAATAAAAAACTCGAAAAAATAAGACGAAGAAATTTAAATAATAACACCGGGCATCTGGCTAAGATCTTTCAGGGGCTCAACGGTCGACCGCCTCAAGCCCGCTGCAGTCAGGGAGGTCCACCCAGTGACCATCACCGCGTGCCACCGTGTCAAATGGAGAGAGAGACACGCGAGCTTGAGATGGTGGCCGCCGTTGAGGTGGTCGAGATGGCTAGTGCACAGTGGTTAACCCCCCACAGGGGTAGAAGTAGAGACAGGGAGAGAGAGACTAATTAGCGGGAATTGAGAGCTCAAATCTAAGGCGACCACCGTGATGAGGTCGCCTGGCCACCGTGTAGTGGTCGCCAACGGAGCCGACGACCGCTTTGCCATTGGAGTTGCTTAGGGTAGAAGCAAATTTGTCTTGTCTTATTTATTTTCTAAATTCTTTTTCATTTGAGTGGGATGATCTCTAAGACTTGTATAGGTTGTCCGGGAATTTTACCCATACTTATCCAAGCTTATCCCAGGGCAAGGATGTCACCAAACATCGAGTGATTATGCGGTTGTTTGTTTAAATTGAAAACCATGATGGCTGAACATTTTCTTTTGTAGGTGAAATTTTTATTGGGTTTAATCGTCAGTGTAAATAATTTTTCACACATTTATTGATGGGTGACATGTATAAGTAGAGATTATTTTGCAGCTGAAATTATAAACATGCCGATTACATCAAACAATGAATGAGTAAGTTCTTTTTTTCACTAATGGTGAACGGAATGATAAATCGATTTTTCTTCCAAAAAAAGAGGCTTCAAAACAAGTTCAAGATCGATTCACTCCACAAACTAGCTTGGTTGAACTGGCTTCAGGATAATGCCGCCGATCCTAGCTTTGAAATCGGGAACCGCACCCCTCCTTGGAACTGACCTGAAATCGAATTAATCGGTTTAAGTCGTTTCCGATGGGTTTCCAAATTGAGCAGGATCCGGTGCTCACCTCGAAGTTTTATGAGTCCGCCAAATATTTTTCATGCTGTTGCAATTTTCCTGGTCAGTTTTGCAACATCCCTCGGATCTTTAGAAGTACGTTGCCATGTCGCTAACGATCGTTTTTCTTAGCTGGTTTGCCGGTTCTTGTTTTATGCCGGTGACAATGGGACGGCTGCCATCGCTACGTTGCCAACAAGGTCGCTGGCGGCTGTGCAAATGTGATCCCTACCGCCTCAAAGTGCGTGCCGTCCGACACCTGCTTCTGAGAGAGAGTGAAAGATGATATCAGAACATGTTTCCCAACTTGTACGGGGGATGTTAAGTAAAGATCCTCGATTTGCTAAGACGAAGACAAATCTAATGGGCGAAAGAGAGCTCCGTTGAGGGGAGTTCAGTTGGCTCAAGATGCCGTGCTTGTAACGGAGAGCACGAGTAATCTGATATTCTCGAACAACTTTGATCGGGAAAAGCAATCCATGAGACGTGTCTTGTTGGACGAGGCCGTCGACCATTCATGTAAATCTTGAAGGAGTGGCGAGGATGGTTCAAGAACACAAGGAAGCAACAAATAGCCCGCAATAAGGGCGGTCGGGGGAAGGCGTAAGTCCAACCTCCTCCGTATACATGCAGGCTAAAAAGTGAGATTTTGTCCCGAACCATTAATTGTGTCCGTTACACTATGAGAACCACCCAATCAATGGTCCAGATGGACTTTAATCTACATAGTAAATAGAGTACCCAATACCTTATTTGCAATAGCATGAAAAGAGAAATACAAACTCGTCTCTGTGACAAAGGCTTTTCAATCGGCAGCAATTTCCAGAGCCTTACTATATCCAGGAGTGATACAGCTATGAAGTTCAATGACTACAGCTTTGCCAAGGTTGCAAATTTGCAAGGAATCAGACATCATGTGGAGTTTACCGTTTGGACCAATCATCGTAAATGAGGTAGAACTAGCTTTCCCACGGTGCAGGCATCAACCGGAGCCTTTCCTCAGTAGCTTGATTGCTGGCAGGAGCCCTCTCTTCAGCCAGCAGTGATTGCAAATCACTACCATTGGCCAAGCTGTTGAACTCAACAGCTTTCGAAGGCATGGTTGGGTATCGCCGCTGGCAGAATGTCATCAATCTCTTGATTGATTGCAGGTACTTACGGGTTGTCTCGTCATTCATGATATGGGCCACACTGTTTGTATAGATTTTCTCACGAGCTGAACGTTCGTGGATACCAACCATAGTGACACCAATAGGCCAGGGTGCATTTCCAATGGCCAATTTTATGTAATGATCCATTGCTGCTAGGTAGTCTCGCTTAATGCAACAGTTAACAACTATCATCAATGCTTGCCGGATATCATCAGGGAGAACCTGGAGATTTAGATTACCAGAGATGCAATCAGTATCACTTCATCGATTTGTCCTCTCATAAACCGCAAAAATGAGAGAGCCAAAAAAAGAAGTGTCCACTCATAGACACAAGACACAGATTATCCATGTGTTCTCGACCCAGATAAGAGAAGGAGACAAAAGGTTTAGTTCATTACGGTATGACCATCTCACTTATCAATATCTGCTCACTCCATTACCATCTCCACACCTGAGCAATACGAACTGCCCCGAATCTATAAATATTCAATACCAGCTCCTTCAACTCCAAAAGATTCAAATAATGCCTAGCAATATAAACTACCACGACAAGTTCCAGATTACGAATGCATCCACGATAATGAAAGTAAGCAAAGAAAGTTAACTTTTCTGAGATCTGCCTTCTATACGTCACTTTAAGTGAAGCTAGCCGATGCACAGAACTATGAAACTACCAACCAGTTAACCTGAGTGAAATTGAATCTTTGCATAAAAAAAAATTATTTCGTTACCACTATAGCATGAGGGCCCAACACTAGTAACCTCAAGGAAGAGGAGAGAAGGTGTGTGATACCATGTCAAAGTTTCACATGGTATAAGCATCAACCTAAGATATATTATTGGGTGAGAACAGGTGTAACAGAACAGGTGAACGAAAATGAAAATTCCTAGCAATCCTATCCAATTGTTACAATAGTCTCGGCACAATAATTTCAATATTAGGAAATTGCGCTCACCCAGAAATATAATATGGGGAATACTGTGGACAATAGGTGAGGGTTTCTACCATCACCTCCATATTAATTCAGAGTAACAAAGGCCATACTCAAGCACAAGGGCGCGGCTTGGAGGAGCTCCATCTCCTCAATATAAGAGGGTTGGGTTCAATTCTCATCTTCTCCCTCCATATCTTACCCATAAAAGAAGGGCTGAAACTATTCTTAAGACACTTGAAATCTAAAAAATCCAGATGAGAAGAAAGAAGCAAACAGGCATGACTAGATTTGGAATACCGTGTAGGCAGATGCATATCAAGCACCAAGAGTACTCATAATGGATTAATCTCCTCACAGAAACAATTCCGCCAGTGACAGAGAATTATTACTTTCCCTCTCATAACACAGCAAAGACCACCGCCACTCCCAGATGGACAATCAACCGCGAAACCAACAAAGGAGTGATCATAAAGAAATCTAATCTATCACACTAGTGAATGAAACTAGATCCCTCTCCCTCAGTTTTCAGTAATTTAGAGTTTGACAAATTTCTTCCGATTGTTTAGGCTTCACCCAGTGGATGAAACACTCAAAACTTCCAACAAAGAGCGAGCAAGAGCTAACCAGAAACATCCACGCATCTACACTTCGAGCAAGTCAATCATCCGAATCAGTATCAGTATCACAACAAGTTTTTTCCCAATAAGAAGATCACAATAAGTGAAACAAACATCAACTTCCCCTTTTGCCTTAAGAATAAGTTAAAGACATTAGAAACCTAGTCAAGACAAAATTTTCAGGAATAGAAACCTCACCTTCTTCCTGCAAAACTTGAACAGCGGATGCAAGTACCTAGCACACTGCTTGAAAGTCGCCACCATCGACTTCCCCTTCGCCGTCCGCTTCTCTGCTTCCTGCATCTCATCCAACTCCTGCTTCCACTCATTCAACAATCTCTTGAAAAACACCAATATCTTATCCTCCTCGCACAGCTCGTCGAAATTCGCCTTCATCCGCTTCAAATCCTTATCGGCTTCGGCTCCGCTCGATCCTCCATCACCACTCAGTTCATCCTCAGCCCTCCTGCCCTCTCCGTCCTCCCCGGTGCCGTCCTCTCTCTCCTTCCTCTTCCTATCGCCCATCATCCCGCTCTTCTGCCGCTTCCTCAGCTCAGCGATGTCGCGGAGGAAGTCGTTCGTCTGACCTTCGGTCATGTCGCTGTCGACCTCGAACAGCCCCGCCTTGAGGACGTACTTGAGCCGGTCGAGCCGGGCGTCGTCGTCCTCGCCGAAGAGCGTGATCGGCTGCTTCAGGAACCGGAGGCGGCGGATCACCTCCTGCCTCGGCAGGACAAGGTTGTCGATGTTCTGCTCGTGGGTGAGGGATTTGGACGACACGGCGGCGGCAGTGGAGGTGGAGATGGCGGAGGAGGAGGCGGAGGAGGAGGGATTGTCGGGCTTGGAGGCGGCGTCGGAGGAGGAGGAGTGGCGGCGGGATTTGGCCTCGAGCTCGCGCTTCTCTTGCTCGCGGAGCTTCTGGATTTGCTTCTGCTCGATCTCGGAGCGCTTGAAGATGCGCCGGCCGCCGGTTTCTTCGGCTAGGGTTTGGCGCTTCTTGAGGAGTTCTTGCCTGAGGATGTCCATTCTAGGGTTTCGTTTCGGCTTCGGGATTGAACAGGAGGAGGAGGTGGGGAAGAATGGAGAAGAAAAGATATACAGAACAGAGATATTGGTAATTCCGGCCAATCAGCACCGGTCCAATCAGCACCGGTCCAGTTTAGCTCGGGTTATCAATCGCAAGACCGACTCGTATCTTATCACGTCCGGTCTGGTCCGGTTCATATCTAAGAAATAAAAATGAAAAGAAAATAAAATTGGATGATCGTGTTTTCGGCCTAATTAAGTTAAAAATCACCAACTTTTGGTTGGGTCTAGAGATGAGCGGTTCCAGATTCTTCACAGGTTCCACCTAGAACCTAGAACCTACCCTTATGTATAGGTTCGTCATTTTTTGAAATTTGAAATCTACCCGTTGAAACATGGAACCTGGAATCTACCCCGTTACAGGTTCCAGAGTCAGTTCCAGGTTCCAACAGGTTCTTTTGGTTTTTTAGTTAAACAAAATAAAAATAAACATTCATCAAAGAGAATACAAAATACTAGTTATTGAAAAGTTACATTTTTCTTAATAGAAAGGGAATAGAACAATAAATAGCGATTGTTGGATGTAATACATATGACTTTAAATTCCTAGGTAAGACAGTATAAAAGAAAATGCAATTTGAATCTCAAGCAGCTTTGGATGGAAAGATATACGACATTCCTCCAGTAATCCTAAAAAGTATAAAAAACTGTACATATACATTCACTTGAGGTTAGTAATGCAGTCATCTATGATAGCCAATAATGCGAGATGAAGATATTATGCTGAAACTATTTGTAATCACGTGCAAATGGGCATAATTAAGAGCACTCAAAGGCATTCAAGGTGGCTGAACAAACCTATATATGGATAACATACCTGTTCCTCTACTTTTATATGCTTTGTGAACAATTTGGTTGGATGGCACTCCCTAGTTAGTGACCTAAAGCCCCTAAAGAAACAGAATGAAAGTGTTAGTGTTCAATAAAAGCATTAAATAATCATGTTATATAATTACTAGACTTGGAAATTCATTTTGTTATTTTGTAATTGTGTCATGCCAAATTATATGTATAACACAGATTTGCCCAACAACAATTGGAAAAAAAAAAAAAAATCTGCAAACCCCCCCCCCCCCAAAAAAAAACAGAACGTCAGGAACAATATGAACACCAAACGAAATCTCATCCGACTCTATAGATAGAGAGAGACCCCCTAAAAACAAAACGTCAAGAACAACATTGACGCAGAACGAAATCTCATTTGACTCTATGAACTCGTTACATACTAAATCAATCAGCACACTACATAATAAATCAATCGCGTAGAGTATCTAATTTCTCCGGAACTAAGTTCAATGGAAAAATGGGCCACATTTACTCATTCCTATCTTCAATATCTCAATTTGCGTTTCAATTTACCAACTCTAGGCTCATCTGTTCTCATGTAGCCACAGCTTTGCAGAGATTGAAATCGAAAGACAAACCTTCAAGTTCTCCAGATTTGGGGTCTCTCTGTCAAACAAAAACCCATTTTACACTCAAAAAAATCAAAGAGAAACGCAACTACCACAAATGGCGGGAACATACAAATGACCCACCCATTTGGATACGGTGTCAGGAGGGAAGCTCATGGCGACTTTGCAAATACTCTTCCTGCTGACTGCTTCCAATCCCAATTCGTTCGCCTTCTACACATGAACAGCAAGGCGCGAATCGTAACCCATGCCCACCACTTGCGACCGATCCGGAGATCAAGGGAGGAAAGGAAAGAAAAGGGGAGGGGAAGTGACTGACAATGCACTTTCGAAACTGGCCCTATAGAGACTGCAGGACATCCATATCGTCGCTGGAGAGCCGGTAGCCGTCTTTCACAGCGGTGCATAGAGCAAAAGGCACAAACACAGCGAGGGGGTCAGTAAAAAAATTGGGGTGACATGGAGGAGGAGGAGGAAGATGGCGGCGAGCCCAAATAATCGGAGTGAATCTGCATGGGGAGATCACGAGGTCGGCAAAGAAGGCGGAGTGAGGCGGAAGCGAGAGAGAATTTTCGAGCTTTGGAGGGACGATGATGGAGGATCGGACGGTGATTCAAGAGGAGAAACCCTAGTAAGATTTGGGAATTAGGGATTGTAAAATTGTAATTTCTGTTTTAACCTTTTTTTTTTTGGTCAAAAATTTTAACCTTTACGATCTTGGTTCCGGTTCTAGTTTCGGTTCCCGGTTCCCAATCCTGGTTCCGATTTCGATTCCGGTTCCTATAGGAATTGAGAATCGGAACTGGAACACTTGGTTCCTAAAAATGGGAAACCAAGAATCGGACCCTCTCTTCATGTAACCTAGAACCGAACTAAACCGATTGGGTTCGATTCTCCGGTTCCTGGTTTTACCCTGGAAACGTGCTTACCCCTAGTTGGGTCTCAATTTTGATCATAAACCTTTTTTTGTCTTGTAGAAAACACAAACTTTAGATCGTCTCCCAATTTTGACCCAAACTTTCTTTTATTTTATAAAATAACACCAACTTTAAGTCGAATTCTAACTCTTATCCAAACTTTTTTTTTTTGTCTCATAGTCCATATCCAAATTCGGCCCCCGTCAAGTTTTCGTCCAATGATGTCGTTAAAAATCGACATGTCCTTCCATATGTGCTCGGCGGAAACTTGACGGAAACTCTATGAGGGCTGTATTTGGATACCAACTGAAAGTTTGTACTTTTTCATGAGATAATAAAAAAATTTGGGTTACAATTGGGACATGTGTCACGGTCAAGAGGTTTTCAAACACCAAAGATCGTGCGCCATCAAAGATTGCTCGACCAAAACCTTATGAAGCTTCTAGAACATTCTTAGGGATGGGTGAGATGGTAATTGTGCTAAGGTCTTAGACAGTTCTCGGCATAAATGTCGGTGGGTGGTAGACAGGAACAATGCGATCTCGATCACTCGTCTAGGAAACGATAAATGATTGTAATTCAAGGCTCTCTACTATATAAATGAGTCCTCATCCTCATTTGAATCATCCAAACAATAAGAAGCATTTTTATTCTCTTCCAGAGCTTTTCTCTAGAGATTCTCTTTAATATTCGAGTGAGCGATTGAGAAAAGACTTGTCCTAGGCGTTCCAACAATGCAAGCTAGAGTGAGCGTTCCAACAATCCAAGAAAGCCTAAGTTGCCGTATGAGTCATTCCCAAACTATCGGCCGTGACACACGAATAAAAGTTGTGAGATGAAAAATAGTTTAGACCAGGATTGGAATGCAGGGTAAAGTTCATCCAATTTTTTAAAAGAGTTGGGACATTTTTTCGGTATGGAAAACTGATATTCTAAAAATTGAATTCTTTTTGCAGAAACTAAAATGGAATTATTTTTTCGTGCGGGAAAACTAAAAATGGGTTAAACCGGGTTCATTTTGTAGCTTTACTTAAACCGGATTGCTGAGCACTAGGCCTAATAGCGCACTTGATCTCTCTGAGTTCGAGATCGTCATCTGGTGCGGCCGAAGGGGGAGTCCCCGACACCGAAGAGAAGATGACGACGATCCGTAGATTCTGCTGCGACGACCTCCTCCGCTTCGCGTCCGTCAATCTCGACCACCTTACCGAAACCGTGAGCTCTTCTTCTTACCCAGCTCGTCTCCGATTCCAACTTCGTAAATTTCAGCCCGCAAGACTGGCTTTTGAGGATTGAAATTTTTGAATCCGCGCAGTTCAACATGTCGTTCTACATGACCTACTTGGCGAGATGGCCCGATTACTTCCACGTCGCCGAAGGTCCCGGCAACCGAATCATGGGTTACAGTGAGTAAGCTGGAATCTCCCCATTTTTGTTTCTTAGGTTCTTGTGGATACCCTTGTCGGTTCATATGATGTTCTTGATCTTGAATTTCATTTCTCGGTTCCACGGTTTGTTGCCTGCGGAGATTGCGCTGCGTGATTTCGTGCTCATGGAGGAAGAACCCCTTTTTTTCGTGGGCTTATGTTTCTCTCGAGAGCTTGTACCTCTCTCTCTGACACACACAAACATATAATGTTTTCCCAGAGCAATGCGACCTGAAATTAGTATAGAATTAGAGAATAGATGATAAGAGGACTAATGGGTGCAAGAAGTAGCATTTGTCCACTCGATGCCCGTAGGGTAGAGGGATAGGAGTTCTGGAAGCTATTACTAAGTTCACTCTATCCTTACACAATTTTTCGATGCGATGATATGGTTGCTGTGCTGTTACATGGGATTTCTTGTCGATAGAACATGTGCTCTTATATGTACTTAAGTGGTAATTTTCATCCAAAATCATCAGAAGTTTGATTGAAGCTTGTAAATAGGAGAGAATGGTATAAAAATTACCATATAGAGATGTGAGTCTAAGTGAAATGCTTTTATTTTCAATGGATGGGTAAGAGCAGGACGAGCAAGTCTGACGAGGGTAATCTGATGATGTGGGATTGCAATGTTTCCTCCTCTGCCAGCATTGTCACTTCTGTTGTAGCTTCTTTGTTGGTCTTCACTGTAAATTCTTCCCATATATTATCCAGGCATCACTTAAACAAAACTTTCATTTTCCTTCTCTGTGTGTGTATGGATGCAGTTATGGGAAAAGTTGAAGGGCAGGGTGAATCTTGGCATGGGCACGTAACTGCTGTAACTGTTGCTCCAGAGTATCGGAGGCAACAGGTGGCCAAGAAACTGATGAATCTGCTGGAAGATAATAGTGACAAGATGTAAGCGAAATGCACAATGTTATCTTGTACTAACCTTCTGTTCCTTTTGTTCAGAAAAGGCTGATTTAAGCTATGGTTGAATCTCTTTATTGCTGAATTTGTGTGAATTACCCTTTCATTAATGACCAGAGAAATGCTTTAGCATTATAGAAAATGAATTGGAGCATATGTGTTCCCTGGTCAAGTGAATAATTCCCTAAATTTCTCCAGAGGATTTGGAGCATGATGTGGAGGTGCTAGTTTTATTCTCTGTGTCTGCCTCTCTCTTGGATAGTAAAATAAAGAAGAGTCAGCAAAAGTTTATAATGTAGAAGCACGATATAATGAGAAATGGACCTTTTTGTTTCTTCTCTCTTCTGTTATTGCATAAAGCGTATTTGGTTCAGTTTAAAAGGAGGACTATGGTATTACATGTTTTGATATAGGCAAAATCCTTTGGCCTGACTTTGTAAGACTTGTGCATGTGCTACCTAGTAATTATTGTCTTGTCAGCTCCTGTCTTTACTAAGCAGGCAGCCGTTTGAAGGTGGTATAGCTACCATTTTGCTATTGCATAAGTCATTTGAGCCATAGCGAAAAAGTTGTTATGGGGAATTCAAGGACAAATGAATGAAGAACCACTGAAACCTTTAAGTGGTCCCAGATTACCGAACCATGAAGAGACATTAAAAGTTCTTCTGTTAGTGCCAAAGGATGGATGGGTTGAGTCATTTCGGAAAGGGTCATGGAGTAGGTAGTTATTCATTGAATTGCTTTTTCAGTTGTGGGGATACAGTATACTAGTTGAGTTACGAATACTGGACAACACAAAACAGACAAGATGGTTTCTGTTTAGGCTTCTCCTGCCACTGATAGAAGCCTTGTCACCTAGCAGGTTAAAGTTGTTGGTTCAGGTTCTTTGGGTCTCAATGATTTATGACTTTTTTAACTGAAGAACGAATACTTTCTCTTGGAGTGATTCCATTGATGTTGATTTCTCTCCCTCCTAATGGTCACATTTTGGCTAAAAGCTCAGTAAGTGCTAAAGTCACATTCTTGCAAATCCTGATCTAGATTCCTTTCAGCATATCCTGCAGTCTTCCTATGCACTACTTATTTCAAATTGATGGCAAATCCAGTCATATGCTTGATATGTTGTCTCGTGAGCCAGGAGTTTTTTCCCCTAGTGCATTAAATCATCTGGAAACTGATTAGGTGATTGAATCAAATGAAGACTTGGTTGTTTTATTTGTTTCAGTTGTTAACATGAATTTGGAACATCCGTCCGTCTCATCTGTTTCTCTTCCTTTGCGGGAAAATAGTCAGAGAAGACACTGTGCTTGTTCATTTGTATTCATTTTTTTCTTGGATATAATGTTAGCTGGACCTGTCTATTTAGATTCTGATTTTTTTTATACTGCCTAAACATTGATAACGTTATTTTTTTTCATTTGATGGTTTCATTATAAGCCGTATCTATTAGGTGGTCATGTGCTTTGATTTCCATTATTAACACTACAAGAACTTTTCTTTGGCAGTGATAAGGCTTACTTTGTTGATCTGTTTGTGCGAGCATCAAACACTCCAGCCATAAAGATGTATGAAAAGGTGAACCTTTTTCGATTAGCTGAATTCTTTGCCAACCTTTGAAAAATTTACCTTCTTTCTTGTTCTCCGTAGTCATCTTTTTTTTTTTGTTTTCCGTCAATAATGTTGTAGAAAAGACATGCATTCTTCCAATGTGCTCAGACATGAGAGAACTGCATGCATTATAATGATGAAGGGATTAGGATTCGAAACTCGTTTAATGAAAAGAGAAGCCCCTAATTTACTGAAACAATTCTGAGCTTTAGGAGTTTGTAGCCCGTGTCTCCAACCCCCCAACCATAAGTTCAGGTTCTCTGTACCTGTCAGCTGCGATTGAATTGACCTGTGAGGTACCAAAAAGATGCTCAGCTCCATACGTGGTCATGGGAAGTGAAAGTCCGTTAGTGCCTTATAGAATCTCAGCCTTCATTTTACTTATACGAAATCGTATCGAGTGATGTTAGGCATATTAACATTAAGGGAAAAGACACAAATGGTCCTTGAACCATGGCCAAATATGCAATACCGTCTCTAAACTTTTAATTAACACATTGGGCTAAAATTCAGGGATCATATTGGACAAATTAAAAGTTTAGAGATGGCATTGCACATTGGGCCATAGTTCAATGACCATTTGTGTAATTATTCATAAGCTAATCTTCTAAAATGTTTATTGATTAATGTTGCAGACTATAACTGTGCCTTTTAAATAAGCGTGATGCTCGACATCCAATGAAAATCTGGTGCATGGCATCGTAAACCAATTTAGTAGATCAATCCTAAACTGTCCAATATACCTAGCATTATCCTGAATCCAAACGAGTGAATCAGTGTATGTGTGTGATGCGTGCACAAATGCCCTGTTGTGTGGGGTCCACACGCAGTTGCATCCTTTTATGGAGAAATGTGTTGGCAATACTAATTTGCTACAATCAGGATTTACTTGTCTATAGGACTCATCTTCTCTTTATTTCTCCTTTCTCAGCTAGGATACGTAATTTATAGAAGGGTGCTACGCTATTATTCTGGTGAAGAAGATGCTTTAGGTGAGTCTCTGTTCTCACCCAATGAAATATGTTCAGTCTGTGAATTTCATCATTTCCCTATCGAATGCCGCTCCTCTCAACAAACACCATCTTCATCTTCAGATATGAGAAAAGCATTGTCTCGGGACATCGAGAAGAAGTCCGTCATTCCCCTCAAATGGCCAATAACTCCCGATGAGCTGGAGTACGACTAGAGATGTCCATCTTACTCGCAGACGAGATTGCTCCCCCTCTGTGGTTGGTTGCAGGACCATTCCTGTTCGCATGGACACGATCAAAACTGTATCCCTGCTCCTATTCGTTGAACATGTCGATGTGATTTTCAAACGTGTCTTGAAGATGAGTCATTTTTTATCTGAAACTTTCGTTTGCTGTTTGCATTATTTTCCCAAATGGTCCAGAGTTCAGCGTCTTGCGCGGTCTTTGATAGTGAGTACAACCGTGTAGGAGAAACATATGACAACGGGGGACTCGGGGAGATGGCTTTGAGATGGAACTGCGATACAGCTTGTTGTAAACACGAACAATGCGAGGCTTTGCATCTTATCTAGACTACTTTCTAAAGTCTTACTTTTTAAGAGAAAATGACACAATTAATCACTAAATTGAATGAATTTTTGTTCAATGTATGATGTACAATGTTGTTTTTTAACTTTATTTTAATATGCAATGTCGTTTTTGAATTTTCAATTTATTCAATGTGATTTATGAATTTTTGATACGTATTCAATATAGTGTTTAGATTATTTGAAAACGTTCCTCATTCTCTCCAAACTTAAATTTATTGAATGACGACATTATATAGTCCAAACTTAAATTTATTGAATGACGACATTATATAGTCTTTGTATAATGTGGGATTAACTTGAACATGTATAAAAAGTTTATAAATTATATCGAATAACTTTAAAGTCCAAAAATGATATTGCACGTTAGGTTAAAGTTTGTGAATCGCATTAATTACATTAAATAAATTAAAAATTGAAGGATTACGTAGTATTAGTATTATTCGTGTCGTTATCCTTGCTAAGAAAAGACCAAAACAGCCGTGCCGTATTTCTCACACGACATGGATTTATTGCTGTGTCGGAAGGAAATCGGGAAACTGCGGGCAAATGAACACGACAAGACAAGACTCACAAAACACATGCCACTCCGCAAAGTTCGAAACTTTAATTTCCTTGAATTCTCGAGGGGGAGAGGGGGTGAAGAAACCGAAGCAAGCGCCATGGTCTCTTTTCGCTTCCCTTTCTCGTTTTCTCAGCCCCCCGCCAAGCACCCTCTCCCCCGCCCCTCCGCCCTCTCCTTCGCCGTCGCCGCCGCCTCCGTCGCCGCCGGAGCCGCCGCCGTCGCCGGCATTGCCGCGTCCCGGGACCGGCGGCGCCCCCCGTTCCTCCAGAGCGCGCTCGATGTCCTCGTCTCCCGGAGCTCTTCCTTGCCCCTGTGGGGCTCGCTCTCTCTGGCCGAGAATTCTCCTCCGGCGGTCGAGTCGAGGACCGGCGTGTCGTTCCCTTCGGTCGTTGGCGGGTCGCGGCAGCTCCTGGGAGTCGGGTTGAGGAGGAAGAGCGTGCTGGGGTTGAAGAACATCGATGTCTATGCGTTCGGTACCGGCATTTCCGCTACTCTTTCTGGGATTCATGCATCATTTGTTGTTTCTTCTGATGTTTCGAGTGTGTCTGAAGATCGTGCATTCTTGTTAATTTGGGTGAAGATACTGTTTGCTTAAGAATTGGTGTCAGCTTGATATTTCTGTATGCTGTGTTTGTGATTACTGACGTGGTCGTGTGTGCGTGTCCCTATATATTTTCCACTGAAATGGGGTGTCTTCAGTTGTTCACTATAGAGCTAGATTATAAGGCCCTTCATATCTAAGTGAGACGAGATTACTCGCAGTAAGTGCTGTTAGATGAAGCTTCCTGCAAACAATCATCACATTAACTGCTGGAAATTGTTCGTTTAGACAGACTGTTTCGTGGGCAACTCTGGATGAGCAGCTGAATGACTCATTGATTAACAAAATTTGTTTATACTTCATTGAAACTGGGGGTCTACCAGTCTTCGTTGGAGAATTCTACAGAAGAGTGAACATGACCTAGAGCTTGCTTTTATGGAATTAGTGCTCTTGCTTGTCATGGTCAACATTTGGGATCTAATGTTTTGAATACTATAGTAAAGCTCCTCCGTGTAATTAAGACATCTCAAACCTTTTTAAGATCCGTGGCTTGGTTATTTTGTGAATGATCTTGGTGGTTGCAGTAATTTTGAGGCATTTGCTATCTAGAATATTATAATTTTTGGCATTCTCCACAGCTTACTAGACTCTGCCCTTCATAGTCCATGAATGAGGTCCAGTTGGTTCCTTTTTCATTACATCCATCGGCAGCTTTACTTACAATATAATCCGACACTTAGTTTGTGTAGATTTTCTATTGTACATGCTCTGCATTGCTTGGACAGTTGATTGGGTGCCACCATTCACATCCATTTCCAGATAATTAATGAATAAATCAGGTGGCTATTGCTTGCCTAATGATTGTAATTATAACTTGTTTACGCTACTGTAATCTTTCTAGATCAAACCTGCTCTTCTGTATTGGCTTGTGGCACTTTGAGTGCATCATAATATTTTCTGCTTCAAGGTATCTGCACAAGCACTAACGATGCTATGGCTGTGAAGGTGTATATGCTGATGATGAGGATGTAAACAAGTTGCTCAAGGAGAAATATGGAAAATTATCCACTTCTGAGCTCAAGGAAAGCAAGGAAGTATCGGAGGATCTGATGGAAGGTGATATATGCGTAACTGTCAGGCTTCAAATTGTATATGGCAAATTGAGTATAAAATCTGTACGCAGTGCATTTGAAGAATCAGTTGGAAACAGACTTAGAAAGTTAAGTACAGAAGACAATAAAGAATTGCTTCAAAGGTGAGTTGAGGTCTTGGCAGCTGTTGTAAGCTGCATATAACTTGTTCTAATAAATAAAGTAAGAAATTTTGATTTAGATGTATCTGAAAGTAAAAAAGATACTGGACACATGAACTGTTCGAGCTCCTTCTCTCCTAAATGACTTGCGAGTTTTATATTTTAGATGTTTTAAGATTTGAGCAATTTCATGTGGAATATTATTCCATATGGCCACTTCTTTTCCAATAGTTGTTGAAGATTCATCCCCGTCTAATCTGGCTTGTTACGATTTCCTTTCCCCATGATGTTGCTTTATCTGAGTAAGACGTGTTTGTGTTAAATTTTTTACTCTTGCGCATGTAGTATCATGTATTCCATATCAATAGTGACTTCGAAAGATGAATGTGCAGATTTACTTCCCAGTTCAAGGATGAGTACAAAATACCACGAGGAACTGTGATAGACCTGTCAAGAGACCGGGGTCATGTACTTCGCACCACAAGTAAGATGATTTGATAGATTGCTTGAGATTGTACCAGCTTCTTGTTTGAAGAACAGTTCTATTCTACGTGTCTTGTGTTTCTCTAGCATACGGGACATCAAACAAAGCCTATGAATTTTACCTTCGAAGTAAAGTTAAAGAATATGTGACTCAAATCCTGTTGAACCATAGTCATGGCGATTGTGCATATTCTCATTTTAGTCCTTGCTCTACGGCATAGCTACAATTTTATATTCATATACTTCTAGCATAGACTTTATTATTCCTGTTCTAGTGCACTTGTGTTAATTGATTTACTCTGCTCTGCTTGTTTGTGACTAAGCAATTTTGTTTTTGTGGATCTGTATACTGTAGTAGATGGTGGCTCTATCGATAGTATGTGAGCAGCCACCCTGGCAAACACAAAGTTGATTATTGTGTTCGTCAATGAGAGTGAGCTGCCATTGTGTGAATTATTTTTTGGAACACGGCTGGTGGAGAAAATTTTTTCAACAAAAGGCCTCGATCACCAATAGTGCATTGGTTGTAACTACTCGCTCTTTCACTGACCAACTCATCAATGGTGATGAAGGCATCAGATACAAAATTATATCTGACTTGACTGATAGAAAGACTTTGTATGACATTGCTTGATGCTTCTTTCAATGTCATGTTTGCAGTTGATGGGAAGGAGGTGGGAAGCATAGAGAGCAAACTTCTTTGCCAGTCAATTCTGGACTTGTACATTGGCGAGGATCCTTTCGATAGACAAGCTAGGGAAGATGTCAAGCTGAACTTGGCTTCTCTCCTTCAAAAGTGACTCGCACTTCTTTCCACTGTTCGTTTGCAGGAGAGGCTTGTGAAGAGGGATCTTAAACATACTGTTTTACCTGTACTGTTACTTTCTCGGTCAACTTAAATAAGAGTCGTTTACCACTTCGTTCCAATAACTTGGGAGCTAAAATATTAAGAAAGGATTCAAACATGTAAGCGGTATTCTTTTCGTGTAATTTGACCTACAATCACGACACAACTGATTTCAGTATCACATATTAGTGCTCATGTCACATTTTCTCAATCTTTGACATTACATCTCTTGTGCATCCTCTGTCTTTGTTAGCTCCTTTGGCTATGTCGAGGGTGCTAGATTTTGTGGTGTTGCACGTTATATGAAGTCTGGCACCTGCATAGTAAAGCTATATATACCATGGAAAAATTTGTGCTGACAGCCTTTCGATGGCAATTGTGGAGTCAAGCTTGGGGAAGGTTATGCTGGTTGTGGCTATGGAGTGAAAATGCTCACATCTAGTATGCAGGGACATGAGCTGACGAGACATTGTTTTCAGAGAGTTCTTTCGGTCAAGATTTTCTTCTTGTGTAGCAATGCTTGTTCTTGTTCTAAAGCTGTTGCCAATCGTTACAATCGGAAAAAGGGTGTAGCTGGAACCGGAAGTGAGAAATGACGATTTCGTCCTTCTATGGTTTTTTTCTACGGAGGAAGTTCTTATATTGAAAACTAGGCACAGGAGAACTTCACATCGAGGATCAACATATACTCGAATGCAACTCCATTTCAACCCACGTTATAATTAACTATCAGGGCAAAAACGTATCCGACACATGCACCATTCAAGTGATTTGCTAGTTCAAGTAAATTGGGCAAAAAAGAGGGGGGGAAAATAAAAATAAGGAAAGGAGCAAATTTTTTTATCTGGAGATATTGAGGAAAATTTTCTTTGAGAGCGGTCATCTTGCCGGAGAGGATACTTTTACAGGAGCCATCGCTCATTCGTCGCCAAACAGCTACCGCCCGAAGCTTGAAGCCTGCAGAGAAAGCGAAGCATTCCTGTCCAAATTCATCAGTTTCGCAGCGAGATGGCCGCTTGGGTCTCGAGCCTATGCCTACCAAGCTCTCCTTCCGTCCCCTCCTTCAGCTTCTCTCTCCGCCGTACCAGGCCTTCCCTCGCTCCTCCTCACGCCGCCATGCCGTCTCTGTCCTCTCCCCCTCCTTCTCCCTCATTCCAGGTTCTCTCTCTCTCTCTCTCTCTCTCTCTCTCTCTCTCTCGGCGTGTTGTGTGTGTGTGTATGTGTTGGACAGTTTGTTTTTTCTTTTTGGTGGTTTTTCAAGAATGTGATTTGAGAATGCAGCAGTATCCCAAGTGCTTCCCCTCTCGCCGTAATTTGATCGAGCGCTCAAATATAACGCTTCCCCTTTATGAACTCTTCGCAATGCGTCGTGGGTCTGTCTTGTTTTGGGGAATTCGGTTGCGAATGGATAGGGTGGGATGATGTTTCTCAGGGGAACTTTTGCAGATAGTTGGTGGGCGAAATTCGGGTTGGCATGGAACTGGCGTTGCCCAGCTCGGCGATGAAGAGGAAGCGGACTGGTTAAATCTGGATGCTGATCTTTATCGCTGGACCCAAGGTTTGCGTACTGCTCAGGTATAATCCCGCTGTGGTTTTCAATTCTAACATCGTGGTATTGTTAACTGGGTTTTGATTGAATAATCTTGGTTGCTGAGTAATGGATTTGTGCGGTGTCATGGCCAATGGACAGTGGTATCCTGGTCACATTGCGAAGACGGAGAAAGAACTTAAAGAGCAGTTTAAGTTGATGGATGTTGTTATAGAAGTCCGCGACGCGAGAATTCCTTTGTCCACAAGCCATCCGCAGGTGAGATTACTGGTTCTGCGGTGGTCGCTCGTCAGGGACAGCATGAATGTGCTGTAGATATTGATCTTGTTTGTTTTAACATGTGCATAGTAAAAGAATCATATACTCTTGAAAGATAAGATCTGTGTAAGGACAAGTTAATCGGGGAACTTCGAGGTCAATAGACCCAGATGAGCTTCACGTTTACTTTGAGACAGAAAAAAATAGCTAGAATAGAATATTTAGGAGATTACCCGTAGCATTGGGATGTGAACCTGATGGGATTGTAATTTGTTATGCCATTGTCAGACGTGGGGTAACTAGCTTCAAGCACATAAATAGTCAATATGCTACAATTCATTGTTATGAGTTCATTTCTGTGGGCAGATGGGATCATGGCTTGGTACTAGGAAAAGGATTTTAGTGCTGAATCGAGAAGATATGATATCCAAGGCAGACCGGAATGCTTGGGCAACTTATTTTTCTAAACAAGGCATAAAAGTCGTCTTTTCGAACGGAAAACTTGGAATGGTATCTTTTAGAAACCCCTAGCGCTTTTGGTTTTAATGGAAATAGCAAATGATGGTTGTATTGGAACTGCAGGGGAGTATGAAGCTAGGCCGATTAGCAATAACACTAGCAGCAGATGTAAATGTCAAACGCCGGGCAAAAGGTTTACTTCCTCGAGCTGTATGTTCCTTCAACTGTTGAATAACTCTCGTGTCAATTTATTTGATTATTTCATGTTTTTGTGTTTTTGAAATCAATGGACTCATTTAGTACTTGTTTTTTTTTCGTCGGAACATTTAATACTTGTTAATCTGCATATAGTGAACTTTTACGTGCAGCGTGCAACCTTAGAAGCTTTTACATGTGATTGTCTTCATTGCATATGACTTACAAATATCTGTTCTGCTTTTGCCATATGAACCGTCATACTTTTTGTCTTCATTTTCAGAATCTCACTTGTTAGATTAGAATTTTTTTCCAAGACAAAGGGACACCAATTTCAGTTCATTTCTATATTTTATCTAGAGTTTTCTTATTATGATTCGTATGTGATAGATATCTGTTATATGTCCCTTATCATAATCAAGAAAGCAGTCTTTGATCTTCCAAACATTATCTTAGTCAAAACTTCGTCTGCTGAGTGCTTGAAGCGTGACATCAGATTTTATAATTAGTTAGCTGGACTTGGCATATGTTGTTTACACTGGGAAAAAGATTTTCTGGGTATCTGGGAATCTTGGTTCTTGGGTATTGATATTGGGTTTTGGAGAAAAGAGAGATGGTAGGCATCTGCCTTACAGTGATGGGAACAGCTTCCAGAATCACCTGTTACCAACTAATCTGTGGAATGACATCATAGTAACAGTGTACATTTTCTCCACCATCAACCCTGTTTTGATAGTAATGATACTCCTTTTCTAGCTGCCTAGAAGAACGTTCTCTTCTTTCTTTATTTACACCTTTTGATTTATTCTTTTTAGGTCTATGGATTCACTCAGGCTGGTGTCACCATCCACCCAATTTTTGAATGCGTATATTGTTATTTGCATCGTGTTATGATGATAACTCTGTAATCAAGGGTTTAATTTACTTTTGAGTGTGGCAGTTCATTACAGTTACTGTTTCAAATTTGAAGCCTAAGAATAGTCTTTGGGTCTTGCCGCACTCCATTCTATACCACAGTTTCATCTTCTGTTTGTATAAACTCCTCTGCTGTTGAGCAGGTTCGAGCTGGAATTGTTGGTTATCCAAATGTTGGAAAATCTTCTTTGATTAATCGTCTGTTGAAGCGACGCATGTGTCCAGCAGCTCCCAGACCTGGTGTTACAAGAGAATTAAAGTACGTATAGATTTGATTTGTTATGTTTGTAAGGTATCTCAACTAGCTGGAAAAGGAAAAGAAATTCTACTTGAATTTCTAAGTGCCTTTTGACAACATACCCTTTGAAAGTATCATAAATATGTTCTGTGCTTATAATCTAGTTTTAAGGTTCTGGACTCTCTAGTGATATATATCATAATAATTTGTTGCTTTCAAACAAAAAGAAGATGGAGAAACCACTAAAGTCGGTCCAAAACTACAGCAAATTCTTTTTTGGCAGATGATGTGAAATTATCCTACATTGTCTATTTTCAGAGATTTACTTGGGCATTTTTATCTTAAAGAACTCTTTTCAGCTCACCCAAAAGATGGAAATTTTTAAGTAAAATAATACTATCTAGGTAAACCACGTATGCTGGATGAATTCTGCTACACCAGTTATATCTGTTTGACTGATATCTGCATTTCCTTTTACTGTTGAAGATGGGTACGCTTTGGGAATGACCTCGAGTTGTTAGACTCCCCTGGAATTATCCCTATGCGAATTAGTGATCAGGTAGCTGCTATAAAGCTTGCCATTTGTGATGACATTGGAGAGAGATCCTACAATGTTGCTGATGTTGCTGCAATTCTTGTACAAATGCTAACAAGGCTTCCCGCAGTTGGTAGGTTGCCCATTGCATTATTCCCCTTGACCTAAGATGTTTATCTCTGACTCCTGTGGCTGGCAGCAGCTGGCTGGCAAAAGTAGATTTTACTTTTAGGTGCAATGTGTGATGTAAAATATATTACAAGAACAGAAATTCTGCTAGACTTGGTGAAGTTTAGTTGAGTGCTAGAAAAGCCCTGGATAACCCATTGTTAGTTGGTAATACTTGTTCAAATGTCACTCAATGCATTCCACCAATGTTAACCATGCTGGATTTTACTCTCTATTTGGCTGATTTGGTTTAGTGTGAGGCTTTTAGTTAGGTATAGGAGCTTCATTTGAAAAGCGTGGAGAATAAATAAAACTTTCCAGATTGACTATATAATCCTCAGTGTGGACTTGGGAGAATCTTGCCTTTCAAGCTGCAGCACTTGCCGTCAACTGATTTAAGAATAATTTAATCAGTTATTATAAGCCATTTGCGTTTCTGTGGAAGCTCAGCGTCATTGAAACACCCCCACACCCCTGTTTCACCCCCCCAAAAAAAAGGAAAAATAAAATAAGGAAAAAGGGGAGAAAAAGTGCAAACTGGTTTGCATTGTCCGTCAACCATTTGAGAAAGTGAAGAAAATATTGTCAGTTGGAGGAAATTGTCCGGATTGTATTATTTATTCTGAGAGAAGATGAGAAACTCTTGCGCACAATTTGTCAAGAGGCTTTTTCTAGAGTCTATATTTTTTGCCTTTGCTCATAAAAACTCGTTGCCATCTCGCTTGTGCTGCTTCATTTAATAATTTGAGCATTCACATTATAATAGGTTGCTGTCAGTACTTATCTAATTCCCTCTCGTGAGCAACTACATTTACCTCTTGTTTTTTATACTGTTCACCCACAGTCCTCTTTTTCAGGTGCAGGGGTCCTTCAGAACCGCTACAAGATCGACGCAGATGGTCATTGTGGTGACATGTATGCATATGATTCTGGTGACCATGGTCCTTTAAGATTTCCAATGAGTTGGACATGAAGATTTTCCAATAGCCTAGGATCCAAGCAAGAATAAAGAGTAAACATAATATGGATAATGAAGAAAAAAAATGGGAGAAAAAGCAAGAAAAATAATCTTTATCTTTGGAGTTGAGAGATAGCCTTGGGCTTTTTGAACTCTTCTGACAATGCGCAGCCATTTTCACTCTTCTCTAGGTCCGGGACTAATTAATTTACTCCTTTTCGTAATTGCAGATTCGTTCAGAAGGTTGCTCTTAACTTGTTCAATGGGGATATTCATCAAGCTGCATTCCGCATCTTGACAGACTTCCGCAAGGGAAAGTTTGGTTGGATCGCATTGGAAAGACCTCCTTGTTAGTTCATAATGAAATACAGGTCTCCTAAACCTTTTCTTGCGAGGCATGTCTACCAAATGCCACACTTTAAGAAGAGAGCGTGGAAATCCCTGATGCTCTCATCCAGAGAGCTCGTAAAATTAGTATCAGGTGAGAAGATACATTGTGATCCAGGCCTGAAAACTAGGGGGAAATCCCTAGAAAGTGCTCCGTTCGAGATGTTTGGGCATGCATACAGGGATTCCTGATTTCTCCTCCTGGCAAAAGTTCAAGGATTCAGGACAGGCAAAATGGAAGGGATGCCATTGAAACCTCTTATTGTCAAAGTCTGTAATGCAAGCATGTATAGAAATAATTAAGCATTTGTCTTGCCGTGAGGGGATGGTAAGTATCTGTCCACAGCGCATAAACTCGAGGTATTTTGTGTATTGCACAAGTTGAAGGTTCTGTTGTAAAGTTGGACAGAAAGCATCTGATACTTTGCACTTTATACTCTCTCATTTTGCTCCGACTATGGTGACTCATTTTTGGTTCTAAAACCAAAAGCTGCAAGATTGTAATATGTAGTTCTTGTTCCTTTTAAAAAGGTAAAATGGTTGCCTTAGAGATCTCTATGGGACATAAATTTTCTTCTGGCTAAACTTGCAAATCCCTCAGCTATCATATTCGAGTTAAAGCAAACTTGAGTGGCGTTGGTCAGCTTATGAAATGAGCCTGTTTGCGGCCTGTCATGATCAGCTCCAAGGGGCCGACACAGCGGCAGAGGGCTTGGGTCTTCTAATCAAGAACCTGCAGGATATTTGTCAATGGAAAAGAATTATGATATTTTCTGTGTGAATTAACCAATGCTATCATTAGGAAAAAAGGGTAAAAAACAAAAAATAAAGGGTTATGGTCATCGAAGTAATTAAAATTTGCATTTTTTTACAAAAAGTACCATATGTGCGGGAAAATGAAGTTGACTAATATAATTCAGAGAAAATGGTGGGGAGGCATGAAGCATGGCTTAACTCCAAGCAGGTCGCTCCAGATTTACGATGTCCCGTTTTGTCTTTCTTCCTTTTGTGCTTATGTTTTGTTTGATATGACCTAAATATAAACATGCTTAATGTCTGATCATGCTTCGGACGGCTAAATTTTTTCCATATTTTGATCAAATTTTTTTTTTCCATTTTTATGAAGATCGACAAATAATTAGATTGAAATTTAATTTCAACTTTGAAATATAGTTTCACGCAAATTATTCGATGAAAATTAGGAAACTGATTGTGTGTTCATAAGCCATCACAGCTAGAAATTTCTAATCTTTTGTGATAAAAAATATGAGACCATAAATTAGAATTAACAAACTTCTCTACACAAAGTGATGATAGGATGGAGGATAAGATGATATATTGTTAGGTGTAATGGGGCATTTATGTTGTGAAATCAAAGAGAGGAGATACAAATAAAGTCAATTTTGTTTGTTAGCCTAATAAAAGAACAGTAAATTGAAGAGAAAGCGGAGGGTGTTTTGGTCAGTTAATTGAAAAAAAATGTGTGTCTTAGCCAAAATGGAGGTGGAAATAGCGCAACCTTTTGTTACTTAGCCTTATAAAAAATGAAAATTATTTAATCAATCATAAACCTTAAGTACAAATGTTAATTTAGTTATAAACTTACCAATTTTGTTAATTCAGCCCTAAATTTTTGTACGAAATTTCAATGTAATTATTCCAATCAATTTTCTCAAGATACCACTGACGTGATGGTCCAGTCTTTACTAGCCGTGTGGCACACCACCACATTAGTAATTTTTAACAAAAATTGGCCTGAATGACTATATTGAAATTTCGTGCAAATGTTTTAGATTCAATTGATAAAATTAAAAAGTTTAGCACTGAATTGGTATATGTACAGTAGGTTTAAGACTAATTGGATAATTTCCCCTAAAAAAAAGAAACAATACACTGAAGAGAGAGAGAGAGAGAGAAGTATATCAGTCAATAAACTTAAAAAAGTAGTGTCTTAAGAAAAATAAGGTTGGAAATAGGGCCGCCTTTTTTATATTACCGATTTTTCTTATCCTTAAGCAACTTTATTTACCTCCCTTATAAGCACTTTAAGATTACCAACTTTTATTAAGGTGACTTATTAACTCTTTTCCCTAAGAACAAATAACACAATGGAAAATTTGGTGAATTAACAAAGATCCCCAGAAACGTCGATTAACTCAAATAAGAGTTGATAATCCAACAATAGTTGAAAACTTAATTAGAGAAAAATCAGATAAGTTAAAGTTAATAATTTCATATAAACGTTGGTAAGGTTACAACATAATTAAGAGAGTTAAATAAAAGTTGGTAATTAAAAGAAAGATAAACTTGCCATATAAGTTATTCAAATTAGGGTTGGTAACCGAAAACTAGTTGAAAACTTAATTGTAGAAAAGTTAGTAAGTCTTTTTTATTAAGGTTGATAATTTCTAAAAGAGTTAGTAAATTCAAGACAATATTATGAAATGCAAATAAAAGTTTGTAAATATCAAGAAAAGTTGGCACGCTATAAAAAATTTAAGTAAAAGTTGGTAAGTAAATCAAATGAGAATTGGTAACCTATACTAAATAGCAAATTAATACAAAAATTTTAGGGGGTCGCGCTATTTGAAGTTGGTAATATCTAAGTAAGGGATTATTAACCAACACCAATAAAGGATGGTAATTTAATAGAAAAGTTGTTAAGATATAAGATACATAGATAAATTTTGGTAAGTAATAAAAATTAGAGTCTGTAACAAGTAATTGGTAATTTAATTTGATAAAAGATTGGTAGGTCACCCTAATTTAGGTTAGTAATTTCTAGGAGATAATAGATTCAAAACATCATGTTGTTATGTAAAATGTTGGTAAGTCTATACAAAAATTGTCAATATGCGAACCATTAAAGTAGTTGGTGATTTCATAGAAGTGTGGGTATATTACGTAATAAATCAGTCTCAATAAGAAAGAACCAGATCATCTTCATTCGATAACCAAAACTTTTTGTGCTAACATGAATCTCATTATATTCAACCTGAGATTTCGGACTGAAAATTTCTAGCCCGAATAGTGGTCCCCTTGATGACTCAAGAAATCAAAACAATCGATTTACAGAAGTAAGATTTTTATCAACAGTTAAAGTCGATCAAGATATTAAAAAAAAGGTTTATAGGTAGAGGATCCGCGTCCTTCATATTCTCGTTAAGACGCGTATGGTTGTTCAATTTTCCAAATCGGATAATCTCTCTAAAATCAAATAGATCAAATGGGCACTTCTAAGGCACACTAATTGCATCATACATAATTACGAATCGTCGTAATAACTTAGTATAAGAAGGCCACAAGGTGGTAAATCGTTTTACAACGTCACAAGCTGTGGTTGTGATTAAGTTCAAAAGAGCTGTGAAAAAGACTTCGCTGAACTCATCGAGACTGATTTATTAAGTGATACGTCGGGCTATTATTGGTTCTTGAATAGTGCCATTTATTTATAGGTCCACTCATGGTATCATACATTAGTTTTAGTAAGTCTGGCACTGTCGAAAGGTTTGTTCCGACCTACGACATTGTCATGGCAATCTTTGATGTCGGTGGTTTTCACTCCCTCCTAGTATCCCGAACCCGCCGTTCGTTCCACCCTAGACTTCTTCATCTTGAGTTTGGTGAAGACGTACAAGTCTTTTTCCGCATTCTTGTCGAAGTATTTCCATGGTTCCTTTTCATACACATCGAACTCGCCTATCAACTCTGGAAACACTGAATCCCCTATCACCCGACCCGCAAGGCAATCGAAGAAGAGTCGTTCATCGGACGGACAAGATTGATTCTTCCTCCATTTTTCTCACTCAAGAGCCAGTTGAGAGTCTTTAATTCGTGACAATGATCTTATTTAAGTCTCTAAGCCGGGACAATTGTACATTTACAATACATATATGCGTGAACAGATGGTTATGAGCTCTTTACGAGTGCACTATATATCCAAATCCCTTGTCACTAGATCGCGTAAATCTAAATGATCCACAGATACGCCATAGCAATCTTTATATTTATGTTATTAAACTTTGCGTTTAATTAAGTAGTGTGGCTAAGGCAAGTTGTTTTCATGTTGGGATCCAATTCTCTTTGGCTAATTGCAGTAGGAGATAATTGCATTTCATTATATCACGCACAAGATGGATCATCCCCATCCTTGAACGCGCGGTCCATCCGCCGCGAGCACCGCTCGACCGTTCGTCCATCCCCAAAAAATCAACTAACTATATTTCGATTTCGCTTACCGATTTCGAATTAAACACTATCTATCCATAAGTGCAATATTTATCGTTTTCGCTAAATGGGAGGGTATGGTATGGATTAAAAGGCCAAGTTTTGTTTTAAATGTCTAAGTGAACAGTAAACTTCGCCACTTACAGTTAATTCGTACCTAAATGAGAATTTAAATCTTTTCATTACAAGTTCACCTTCCTCTTTTAGTAAGATTTAAGTGCGTAAAACCAACGACTACCTATGTCTGTGATCTGTTCTAATCTTAACTCTCAAGTAATTTCAGAGAGAGAGAATTGGCTGCGTATCCATTTACATTTCCCGATCAAAAGTCACTTCTTTTTAAGAGCATCAACATTACCGGCCTAAGCCGAAAACAATCACATTCACACACAAATCAATTCCTAGTGATACTCAGAGTATAGAGAGTTCTTGAGAGAGAAGGGAGATGGAGAGAACGAAAATAAAACCGATGGATGGGTATCCGATCGGTTACCGGTTTCGTCCGTCCGAGGACGACCTCTTCTTCCATTACCTCGCAAAGAAGGTGGAAGGGCAATCGGAGGCCATCCCTCCATTCATGCCCGAGGTCGACATTTACGGTGACGAAGATCCTTGGGAGATCTTCGACGCGAATGCGAAGGAAAGCTTCTACGTCTTCACTAGGTTAAAGATGATCAAGTCCAGGGTGAAGAGGACCGCCGGTTCCGGGACTTGGACAAATGGGAATAAGCGAGAAATCGTGGATGATCGAGGCTACACCGTCGGTTACAACAAGCTGTTCACTTTTAAGTCGTCGACTGGAAGTGAGAAGACGAAGAACGGACATTGGACCATGCACGAGTACTCTATGATGGGTCAAGAGGTAAACAAATTTCTCAGATTAATCTTCTGTAGTTAATGGATTTAACGAACTTATCGAATGAATTTTTTCCAAGACTTTCAAGAATGCCTTTCGGCAGAAAATAGAGTTGAATGATGTTGTTCTTGAGATTTATTACCATATAATGTCAACAATTACTGCCTGTTCATACCGTTTTCTGTGCGTCCTTTGCATGTTATTTTCTGTCGTTTTCTGTGCGTCCTTTGCATGTTATTTTCTGTTATTACTTACTCAAGCTTTGCCACACAATCATTCATATAAATGATCTTGTACCCCTTTTGCGTTTTCTTAAAGGCGTTGTTCTTTCTGTTATTTCAATCTTGGTCACAACGATTGTCATATTACGATTCTTCATTAAGCTCTTTCCTCCCCTAAGTCTTGTTTAATTAATTTCTCTATTTCTGTATACATCTGAATTGACCTTTTCTCACTTTTATCTTTCCTTTTGCAGTTGGTCGTGTGTGCAATCACAAACCTCGAAATGGCGGAGAAAAAAGGTTCAGACGTTATCACGATTGGATCGACCGAGGAACAACGCCGGGGAAAAAGGCAAAAATAATGGAAGATTATATTTCCCCTCAACATTCATCCGTCGTTTCCGGGGCCTGTACTTCAAAGCCGCCGATCATGAATTTAGCGTCGTGCGATTATCCCGTCCACATTGACAACGCCGCACATCATCAAATCTTGTACGTACCGCCAATGCCTATGTCTGCGGTTAATAGTACCCCATCGAACCAAGTCCGGAATGAGCCGATGCGTCAACCACCGAACGAGGTCATTTGTCATGATTATCCGGGGACGCCGTATGTGATAACCTTTGAAGGATGCACGGCCAAGGTACATGCGTCTCCGTCTTCATCAATCCAAGCTGCTGATGCTCAAGACAATAATCATGACGGCATCGGCGATAAAGATGATCCGGCCACCCATTACGAGATAACCTTCGAAGAAAACGCAACAGAGGTCGATGTGCCTCCATCTTCGTCGATACAAGCTGCCGATGCTCGAGACGATAACATTAACGATGCTGGTTTTTATGGCTCGCCTCTGATGCCGGCGGTGGTGGCATCAGCTCCCGCACAACCATGGGCGATCGGACCAGAATTAGCACTGTCCGATCTATATGATGAATTGGAAAAGCTTTTAGCATACTGAATCATGATTCAGTGCGAGTTTCTAATGGAAGTACAATTTTAGGTTTAAAACAACCAGCGATGTTCGCTGTAGAGCGTTCCTTGTAAATATTTTTTTCAACTAGTCGTGATGTGAAGACAAAGGTTTGCAAGTTATTGTATTAAAGAGCGTTTACTTAATTTTGCTGTTGTTTCTGATTAATTTTAAAATCAAATACCCTGAATCAGGCAATTTATGTGTCATATGCTTTAATCTATGATGGATCCTGCACGATATTTGTCAATCGAAAAAATTAGGTTAACATGTATGATTGACCAAGTATATTCACAGCTTATGGTCTGCATGTGATATAAATTATGCTATTGTTTCTGATCAACTTTTATTATTATAATCTAATCGAAAACCTAAATCGCACAATTTATTTGTCGTATATGCTTAAACTATGGTGGTGGTCCTGCAGGATATTTTGTCATAGGATAAACAATTAGGTTAACATGTATAATTGACCAAGTATATAAATAGCATTAGGCTTATGGTCTGCCTATGATAATTACTATGGTGTAATTTGGTGATTGGATCGAATGCGATTTTAGTCCTATAGAACGGAATTAATTAAGGGCTGAGAAAATGGCTCGATCTTCGTGTGTTCCTCCAATTATTCTTCTAGCTGATGGTTTTCAATCTAGTTTGTTTGCCAATTAAACTATTTTATATACATAATGGATATTCGAAATTTGAGACTGAAGTCTTATAACTAATCTCCATGGATGCTTGTCCTTTTGCTTGATTTGCATAAGCCAATAGAGGATCCACGTCCTTCAGGATCTCGTTAACATGCAATGGTTGTTCAATTTTCCAAATTGGATAATCTCTCTCTAAAATCAGGATAGATCAAACGAGCACTTCTAAGGTACACTACCCAACTGATCGGTTTGATAGATCTAATTCCAGTAAACAAATATATATTTAAGTAATCTCAGAGCAGTAATCCATGTAATTAATCTTGAACTCAAACCATCAGTTTATGTTATAAAAGCTTTTTTCTTTCTTGTAAATCAATATCTTGAAAGGTGATGTGGCGCTTCTAGAGCACAATTTCTAGAATAATTTGCCTCGCAAGTTTGTTTGCGATTGCCAATCCTAAAAAAAAAAGTGGATTTGGCAAATGTCCAACATTTTATGTGTCTGTTTTCTTCCAGGAGACAAATGTTAACGACATAAATCCTGTTTCACAAAAAAACTCCCTTAAAAGATTTGCCGGAATAATGTCCCTATTACATTCCCCAATGTGGAATTTAAAGTTAAAAGTTTTATTAAATAAAGCTTTGCACAAAAACCCTAAAGTGAAAATTTTAATTCGTTTTGAATTGACAAAAATTAATAACATTCATGAGGTGTTCGCGAGAAAAATATCAATGTGCCTCTATGTACATAACTTTTTACATTATTGTTTTTAGTATATACTAGACAATCTTTTACTCTTATGCTCCGTGTAAAAGTGAATTGGTAGAAAAGAACGAATTATTTGATATGTAAAAAGACACGATTTTTTTTCCTAATACTAATCAAATAAATTCACCGAAAAAGTTAGCCTTGAAGGTAGAAATGGCAAAGAAAGAATAAATTGAGATTATAGTAATTCGTTCTTTTCTACCAATTCACTTTTACACGGACTAAAACACTTACTGTCACAGTATATACTACAATATTAACCTTTGCGGGTCTCACTTTTTTAAGCATTTTTCTTTTGTTTAGTTGTGTATCCCCTTTATTTTCTCCTTTTATCTTTTCTCGCGGATTAAAATTTTCACTTTACTTCTCTCCGTTCCTTCTTAATCTGTTAAAGACATTTCTACCAATTGATCAGTGCTAAGTTTAATGTACTTATTTAACATCTCCAAGGAATCTTTAAGTCCCCCTCGTCCCCTAACCCACCAGAAACGTAACTCGACGGGACTTTCTTGAGTACATTTTAACTTTTGATACGCATAAAAAAACCTTAGATCATAAATCAAATATGAGCATCCTTAATATTAAAGAAACTTACATCATAATTGAAATATGAGCATATCCTAAAACTAACATGTGATACTGTGAGTGGACCTATAAATAAATGGCCCTATTCAGTATTCATATGCTAATAACAGTCTAACTCATCACTCAATAAATCAGTCTCAATAAGTTTAACAAACTCTTTTGACCGCACTTTTGAAATTATTAATTACAACCCCGCCTTCTAACGCTATACAACGATTTACCATCTTATGGCCTTCTTATACTTACTTGGTACAATGCTTGAAAATTATATAGGGTGTAATTAGTGTACCTTAGAAGTGCTCGTTTGATCTATCCTGATTTTAGAGAGAGATTATCCAATTTGGAAAATTGAACAACCATTGCATGTTAACGAGATCCTGAAGGACGTGGATCCTCTATTGGCTTATGCAAATCAAGCAAAAGGACAAGCATCCATGGAGATTAGTTATAAGACTTCAGTCTCAAATTTCGAATATCCATTATGTATATAAAATAGTTTAATTGGCAAACAAACTAGATTGAAAACCATAACAATTGTGTCAAATGAATTTTTTATTGCTACTCATGGAGGAACACACGACAAATCAAGGTTAGGAATTGAATCTCTGCAGATCTTAGTCGTTTTTTGGTTTTTTCTTTTGGCCAAACTATGGATCATAATTGGAGAGATTAACTGGAGGTACATATATAGATGAGTGGCTTCGCTCGACCCGTAATTAAGTTGGCGTCGTGGAATCAGAATCGCACTCGATTTAATCAAACTAACCTGCAGGATCACCGTAGTTTAAGCATATATGACAAATAAATTGTGCGATTCAGGTTTTTGGTTAGATTATAGTAATAAAATTTAATCAGAAACAATAGCATAATTTATATCATATACAGACCATAAGCTGTGAATATACTTGGTCGAGCATCCATGTTAACTTAATTTTTTCGATTGACAAATATCATGCAGGATCCATCATAGATTAAAGCATACGACACATAAATTGCCTGAATCAACACTCTTTAAAACAATAACTTGCAAACCTTTGTCTTCACATCACTGACTAGTCGAAAAAAAATATTTACAAGGAACGCTCTACAGTGAACATCATATATTGATTATATTAAACCCGAAGTTCGTATTTCCATAAGAAACTCGCACTGAAATATCATGATTCATCAGTATGCTAAAAGCTTTTCCAATTCATCATATAGATCGGACAGTGCTAATTCTGGTCCGATCGCCCATGGTTGTGCGGGAGCTGATGCCACCACCGCCGGCATCAGAGGCGAGCCATAAAAACCAGCATCGTTAATGTTATCGTCTCGAGCATCGGCAGCTTGTATCGACGAAGATGGAGGCACATCGACCTCTGTTGCGTTTTCTTCGAAGGTTATCTCGTAATGCGTCGCCGGATCATCTTTTTCGCCGATGCCGTCATGATTATTGTCTTGAGCATCAGCAGCTTGGATCGATGAAGGCGGAGACGCATGTACCTTGGCCGTGCATCCTTCAAAGGTTATCACATACGGCGTCCCCGGATAATCATGACAAATGACCTCGTTCGGTGGTTGACGCATCGGCTCATTCCGGACTTGGTTCGATGGGGTACTATTGACCACAGATACAGGCAATATTGGCGGTGCGTACAGCATTTGATGATGCGCGACGTTGTCAATGTGGACGGGGTAATCGCACGACGCTAAATTCACGATCGGTGGCTTCGAAGTACAGGCTTCGGAAACGATGGGCGAATGTTGAGGGGAAATATAATCTTCCATAATTTTTGCCTTTTTCCCCCGGCGTTGTTCCTCGGTCGATCCGATCGTGATAACGTCTGAACTGTTTTTCTCCGCCATTTCGAGGTTTGTGATCGCACACACGACCAACTGCAAAAGGAAAGATAAAAGTGAGAAAAGGTCAATTCAGATGTATACAGAAATAGAGAAATTAATTAAACAAAACTTAGGGGAGGAAAGAGCATAATGAAGAATCGTAATATGACAATCGTTGTGACCAAGATTGAAATAACAGAAAGAACAACGCCTTTAAGAAAACGCAAAAGGGGTACAAGATCATTTATATGAATGATTGTGTGGCAAAGCTTGAGTAAGTAATAACAGAAAATAACATGCAAAGGACGCACAGAAAACGGTATGAACAGGCAACAGTTCTTGACATTCTATGGTAATAATCCTCAAGAATAACATCATTCAACTCTATTTTCTGTCGACAGGGTTTCTTGAAAGTATAGGAAAAAATTTATTCAATAAGTTCATTAAATCCATTAACTATAGAAGATGAATCTGAGAAATTTAAAATACCTCTTGACCCATCATAGAGTACTCGTGCATGGTCCAATGTCCATTCTTTGTCTTCTTGCTTCCGGTCAATGACTTAAAAGTGAACAGCTTGTTGTAACCAACGGTGTAGCCTCGATCGTCCACAATTTCTCGCTTATTCCCATTGCTCCAAGTCCCCGAACCGGCAGTCCTCTTCACCCTGGACTTGATCATCTTTAACCTAGTGAAGACGTAGAAACTTTCCTTCGAATTCGTGTCAAAGATCTCCCAAGGATCTTCGTCGCCGTAAATGTCGACCTCGGGCATGAATGGAGGGATGGCCTCCGATTGCCCTTCCACCTTCTTCGTGAGGTAATGGAAGAAGAGGTCGTCCTCGGACGGGCGAAACCGGTAACCGATCGGATACCCATCCATCGGTTTTATCTTCTTTCTCTCCATCTCCCTTCTCTCTGAAGAAATCTCTATACTCTGAATGACTACGAATTGATTTGTGTGTGTATGTGATTGTTCTCGGCTTAGACCGGTAATGCTGATGCACTTAAATACACATCTGAGTTTCAATGGTGTATAAGATGGGTCGATACACGTAATGGATCTTGGACTTGAACCATCAAATATGTTATATATAATCTTTTTTTCTTTCTTGTAAATCGATATTTTGAAATTAAGGTGACGTGGCGCTTCTAGAGCACCATTTCTAGAATAATTTGCTTCGCAAGTTTGTTTGCTGTTGCCAATCCTAGAAAAAGAGTGATTCCTAATGTACTGTGCTTAAAAGACGTGCATTTAAATTTCAAAATTTTTTAAAAAAAGAACAGTGGCGGTGTATCCATCTTATGCACCATCAAAACTCTCATGTGTATTTAAGAGCATCAACATTACCGGTCTAAGCCAAAACCAATCACATACACACACAAATCAAATCGCAGTAATCTAGAGTATAGAGAGTTCTCGAGAGTGAAGAGAGATGGAGAGAAAGAAGATAAAGCCGATGGATGGGTATCCGATCGGTTACCGGTTTCGTCCGTCCGAGCACCACCTCTTCTTCCATTACCTTGTGAAGAAGGTGGAAGGGCATTCGGAGGCCATCCCTCCATTCATGCCCGAGGTCGACATTTACGGTGACGATGATCCTTGGGAGATCTTCGACGCGAATTCGAAGGAAAGCTTCTACATCTTCACTAGGTTGAAGATGATTAAGTCCAGGGTGAAGAGGACTGCCGGTTTCGGGACCTGGAGCAATGGGAATAACCGAAAAATCACGGACAATTGAGGCTACACCAGGGGTTACAATAAGCTGTTCACCTTTAAGTCATCGATCGACCGGGTGCAAGAAGACGAAGGACGGACATTGGATTATGCACGAGTACTCTATGAAGGGTCAAGAGGTTTTCTAATTTCTCCGGTTAATCTTCTATAGTTAATGGCTTTAAGAGGGAATGTTAAAATAGGCCACAGCACTTGTCAGGTGGGATATATAGTCGTCTTTCGCGTATTATTTTGTATTGTTATTTTCTCAACCTTTGCCACACAACTGTTCATATAATGATTCTGTAACCCTTTTCACCTTTTCTTGGTTTATTTTCGCTATTTCAATTTCGATCTCAATGACGTTTTCTCTATTCATCTCTTGCATCGTTGTTTTGTGTTGTTTCAATCTCTGTCATAATTATTATCGTATTACGAATCTTCATTAATCTCTTTGCTCCCCTAAATTTTTGTTAATTAATTTCTCTGTTTTTGGATCCGTCTCAATGACCTTTTCTCACTTTCATCCCCTTATCGCAGTTAGTCTTGTGTGTAATCACCAACCAAGAAAAGGCGGAGAAGAAGAGTTCGGATGTTGTTATGATCGGATCGACTGGAGAACATAGCCGAGCGAAAAAGACGATGACCGTCGACAATCATATTTCCCTTCAACAACCAGCCACGGTTTCCGAAGCCTCTACTTCGAAGCCGTCGGTCGTGAATTTATGGCCGTGCGACTGCCCCGTCCATATTGACAACGTAGCCCATCATCAAATGTTGTACGTGCTGCCGATGCTTATGTCTGTGGTTAGTAGCACCCCATTGAGCCAAACCTAGAATGAGCCGATGCGTCGACCACCAAACAAGATCATTCGTCGTGATTATCCAGCGATGCCGTACGTGATATCCTTTGGAGGAAGCCCGACAAAGGTATATGCGCCTCCATCTTCATCAATCCAAGCCGCTGATGCTCAAGGCAATAATCGTGACGGCATTGGCGATGAAGATAATCCGGTGATGAATTACGAGATAACCTTCGAAGAAAACGCGGCAGAGGTCGATGTGCCTCCGTCTTGGTCGGCTCAAGCTGCCGATGCTCGAGACGATAACATTAACGATGTTGGTTTTTATGGCTCACATCTTAAGGCGGCGGTGGGGGCATCAATTCCGGTGCAACCATGGACGACCGGAGTAGAATTAGCACCATCCGACCCATACAAGGAATTGGGAAAGCTTTAGGTTCTAGATAATCAGTGATGTTTATTGTAGAATGTTCCTTGTAAATATTTTTATGACTAATCGGTGATGTGAAGTAGACAGTTCGCAAGTTATCCTATTTAAGAGCGTACATTCAATTATATTATTTTTTTCTGATTAAATTTTATTATTATGATCTAAATAAAAACGTGAACCAGACAATTTATTTGTCATATATGCTTGAACTATGGTGGTCCTGCTGGACATTTTGTCATAGGAAAAGAATTAGGTTAACATGTATGGTTGGCAAAGTATATAAATATGGTTAGGCTTATGGTGTGTTTATGATAATTACTATAATGTAATTTGGTGATTGGATCGGTAATTCTGTAAAACCGAATTTGACTACGAGCTGACTGAACGACTCGATCTGCATATGTACCTCCAAATATTCTTCTAGTTATTGGTTTTCAATTTAGCTTTTTTTTTCTTGATAAGGTTTTCAATTTAGTTTGTTTGCAAATTAAACTACTTTATATATAAAATCGGACATCCGAAATTCGAGACCGAAGTCCTGACTAATCTCCATAGATGCTTGTCCTTTTGTGTGAATTGCATAAGCATTTAGCTATATAAGTGGCTGTCGTGACCTGTAAGATTGCTTTGAATTGTAAACGTTATAATTTGTTTGGAGGATCTCCTAGATCCATACTTAGGGCTTAATAAACTCGATAAACTCTCAGGGGTTGATTAGCTTTTGAATTATACATTGGAAAGTTTCGAATCGATCCCGACACAGTGGTGTTTCATCGATAATTTGGACTAAGTAGAAGAAGGAAATTAAGGACATGTATTATATTATATTAAAGATATTTAAGTTAAAGTCACAGTTTGTCTCACTTTTTGCTTTCTGAAATTACCCTGGCTATGTATGATAAAAATTCATTGATTAATCACCACTTTCTTTCATGCATATATAACCACTTTTTTCTCAATATTTTAACAAGTTCAATATGAATTAGGGATATTTATCATATAAGTTTTTAAACTATATTTTTACATTAGACAGTTTTCATCTTATCCTTAAAATGGTGTCACTGACTAAATTTACCAAATAGAATTGATAATAGGGTGGCCTTATTTCCACCCCTTACTAAATCAACCCAATTTTCACCAAAAATACAAAATTGTCGTTAATCATTTCGGTTGCAATTTAAAGTGATGGTCTCGAATTATTTACATTTGTTTCTTTTTCTAATTTTTTTTTATTTCTACGTGTATCTAGTTGCCATAATTATGAATTTCATGTGTTTCGTTTTTGTTTATTGTGGGTATCTTGTGTATATTAAAGGCACTATAATTTCTTTAATCTTTTCAAATTTTACTTCTATAAAAATTAGTTTTATGGAAAAGAGTAATTCCCGAAAAACCTAATGCTTTTCCATATTGTCGAGCAAATTTATGAATGAATTATCAAGTAGAATCTATGAAAAGAATTAGCATAGACAATTTTTTTGACACAATCACATGTTTATAAATTTTTACTTTTGATGTGCACATCATCATCAATTCCTTTCTTATCTTAATATTTTTTCGTAAACACTTTATGGATGGTACTGATTTTTGTCAATAAAAAATGATGAGATTCACTGGCACGTGAAAATGTTTGATTATGACAACTAAATAATAAACGAGAAATAGAAAAAAATTTGAAAAAAAAAAGACGGAAGTACATAAATTTAGGCCACTACTTTAAATTTCAATTGAATGATTGAGGATAAATTTGTTCTTCAAATTTGATTTCGATACATCAATGTTCAATGAGTATCCATATATAAGGAATTAAATTTAGACGAACTTTGTGTGCGTATCTATATGTTTTCTTTTTTTGTTAATGATTCGGGTCCATGAGCATTGAAACCTATCTACTTATTTTTTTGTAATTTCTCCGAATTTTTTTGTGTTTTATTTTCAAAATGAAAAGGGGAAGTCGTGACTCATGAATTTTTTTTTTTGGTCGACAATATGCTTAGCTTTCATTAGACACTTGAAACTAACTCACATGAGTTTCCACAATAACAACATCAGAGGGAACACAGGATACGGGGAGGTTTAGAAATCTAGTTTGGATGTAAGGAATTAGTACGCTGGGTTTTTGCCACCCAATCCACAGCCTGGTTGGAATTTCTAGAATAATGGGCTAAGGATACCACTTTTAGTTGGGCCATCAATTTTCGGCAGTTTTCGACCACTGAACTCATGGTCCACGGACTTTCTTCTTGGCCCTAAATCCACCTCATGCACGCTTGGCTATCAAACTCCACTTCCACGCACAGATTAGAGTAGTCACTGTACAAATCACTTTCCCTTTCCTTTTGACTTCGAAGCTTCAACAGAAAAGAGAGTTTTTCGCGTAGTGCAAGAGTTTCCACCATGCTAGCTGATGGGGCTTCAAGGCGTTTCGTGCCTTTCAAATCAACCAGATTATGCTGGCCAAGATCACCGATGAGGGAGGGCCTTCCGACGAGGAAAGGGTGTCACACGATGGCAAGTAATCTGCAAGCCACTTGTCCATTCTGGAGATTTTGGTAGCTGAGGTGTCTAGATTTAACCGAGAGTCTAACCAAACATTTCTTGTCCAATCGCAAAGGAGGAGGAGGTGTTCGAGAGTCTCTAGGACTTGGTGACAAATTGGGCAGAGAGGATCAGGTGCCATCTTTTTTCTGTACAGATTTTCTTTTGTCAGTAGAGCATTTGTGCATATGCTCCATAAGAAATGACGAACCTTGGGGTAGACCGGGATTTGCCATATTTTAGTCTATACGTCCCTGGGAGGTTGATATGATGACAATGTTTGATTCATCTATTGTCGCGAAATTTGAGAGCATAACCTATTATAGCCACTTTAACCGAATAGACTCATTTTTTGTTCCCTGTCCATACCAAAGTGTCCTCCGAGGGGTTTGTGCTTAGTGGGATTGTCAGTATTTCTTGCACCACATCTTCTTTGCAAATTTCCTTAATCAATTGTGATTTCTATTCATGAGTCTCCTAGTTTATCAGTTTTGCCACAAATTTTTGTACGTCCTAGTGCAAGGGGCTTACAAGTTTGTCGGAAGGGTGCCATTTGTTCTCTTTTATTTTTTTCTTTTTGCCGTCACCTACTTTCCATGAATTGAAAGATCGAAGCATAATTGAAGTTGACCTCGGATTCGGATTGACACGCGAGAGATATTTTATTTTATTTTTTTTAAATCATGAACGTGGGCCTGGGGAACGGATCAAACTCGACCCGTTAATTGGGGGTCCATTTCGGTGATAGGATCCGATCCAAATGTACAAACCACACCGGTCCCTCCCCCAAAACCCAGAGAGCACAAGGGCAGGAAGTATGCTGCTGCGCTCCATTCGCGCTTCGCTCCCCACCATCGTCCGCCGCTTCTCGGCGGAGGCGGCGGTGGCGGCGGAGATTCCGGAGGCGGCCTCTGCATCCGCCGCAGCGGCCACGTCGGTGGACACAGCCGCGGACACGACGGTCGCTCCGGAGGCGGCCTCCGCATCCGCCGCGGTGGACACGGCGGTGGTTCCGTTGGCGGAGGTTCCGGTGGAGGCCTCGGCGTCCACGGCCACGGACAAGGCGGCTGATAGCCCTGCGACCACGGTTGCCTCGGCCTCCACGGCGGCGAAGGTGTCGGAGGGGGCGGTTATTCGCCAACGGGATGAGGGAGGGCGCACGGACGACGAAACCCAGCTCCGTCGCACCATCTCAATGCTTCGCAAATTCAAGCGCTACGAGCGCGCCCTCGAGGTATGTGCTCTTCGATCACAGTGATCTCCCTCTCGTCTTTGAGCTTGTAATTTGGTTGGGTTTTCGTGCTGGAAATGTAGCATACAATGTGAATCATCTTCGCATCTGTCATGGGGATCTGCTCTTTTATCTGTTCATAGTACTTGCGTGTGCGATACTCGCTGCGATATTGCAACTAAACTTCCCTGGACTTTATTGGGGATGAAGAGAAGGTAATGATAACTATAGTTTAAGTGCTCTCTGATCTAACTCGGGCGAAAGTGAAATTTCCTTAGAGATTTCGGGATTTTTCTGCCACATATAGGACATGTGGATGTTTAGGTCCTCGTATGGCTTCACAAATTTGAGACTTGTCCAGCCTCTCAACCACGAATTCAAGCGGACAAATATGATGTCGCAAGATATGAATGCTCGTGTACGGGTCTGTGTGTGTTATACGTACGCTTAATAGTTTGCTATGTTGTTTCCTTTGCAGTTATGTAAATGCATGACACTGCGGCAAGATGTGAAGCTGTTTCCAAGAGACTATACGGTCCACTTAGAATTAATTGATAAAGTTCATGGTCTAAGCAGTGCGGAGAAGTTCTTTGAGGATCTACCTGCTGAGAAGAGATGTCCAAGTGCCTGCAATGCTCTGCTTGGTCTCTACGCCCAGAAGCTTTTGCCCGACAAAGCTGAGGCCTTAATGGCAAGAATGTCAACTTGGGGTTTCTTGGCGAGCCCCGTTCCCTATAACCACATGATATCGTTGTATACCTCCAATGGACAACCGGAGAAGGTCCCTGGAGTGATTGAGGAGTTGAAAGGGACCGCTTCACCAGACACCATGACGTTTAATCTGTGGTTGAATGCGTGCAAGGAGCGAAATGATGTTGGAGCTGCTGAAAAGGTTTTCCGGGAGATGGAGGGTTCACAAATGCGTCCTAACTGGGTGACCTACAGTATTCTCGCCAAACTTTATATAAAGAATGCCGCTCTGGAAAAAGCATCACTCACGGTGAAGAAGATGGAGAAACGGATTTCACTCGGAGATCGGGCTGCGTACTCATCCCTTCTTAGTTTGCTCGCAGACATGGGAGCTAAAGACGGGGTTCATCGGATATGGAATAGGATGAGATCATGCATTCCAAAATTGAATGACAATGAATACGCTTGCATGATATCTTCGGTTGCAAAGTTTGGGGAAATGGAAGAAGCTGAGAAGCTGTACACCGAATGGGAGCGGGTTTCTAAAACTCGCAATCCTAGCGTGGCAGACATACTTGTTGCTGCTTACGTAAACAATGGCCCGATGGAGAGAGCAGAGAACATCTATAAACGAGTTGTAAAGAATGGGGTCACTCCTCGTTACACTACTTGGAGGCATCTGACACGGGGTTATCTGAAAGAGAAGCAATTGGATAAAGCTCTTTATTATCTGTACATGGCTATTGCCGGAGTAGAAAAATGGGTTTTTGACCGAGAGTTAATTGTAGAAGTATTTAAGAACCTAGAGGAAAGTGGAAACGTCGTAGGTGCAGAGGAACTTCTTCTTGTTATGCGGAATGCTGGCCATGTCAATACCGAGGTCTATAATTCGCTTCTCCGGACTTATGCCAAAGCCAGTCTAAGGCCACTCTTTGTTGCGGAGCGGATGGAGAAAGATAATGTTCGGATGGATGATGAGACGTCTAAGCTGCTGAATGAAGCTAGCAAATTGCACTGACAGCATCGAAAGTTTTCCTGAGATAGTTTGAGGATTATTCTGGAACGAATGGAGGAAATGTCCTCGGGTGTGAAGGTGGATGATCAAGGACCTTGATTATCATGGCAAATTCGATCGCACTTGCCATGTGATCGAATGTATATACAACCATTTCTTGGAATTACAAGAAATGTCTGGTCATCGGGCCTTTCGATTGCAAATAATCTAGGCAATGAACTGAGTTGCTCGGTTCGGAGTTGCACATGACTTGGGTGAGCACCTTCATTTTGAAGTCGTCTTTCTATCGAGTCCTCCCTGATCTTTTAGAGCCTCCATACATCCCTCGCGAGCAGCCCCGGTCACTGCTAGCCATATTCGCGTTTTGCTTAGATTGACAAAAGCAATGGGAAGTTTTCTCTCTCTTTCTCTTTTCCTCCCTCTGTACCGGCCTCGAAGGAGAAAAAGGAGATAAGCTCCAAATTTCATCAAATGCCAAACGAGATGGAGATCATTTGAATATGAAAAGTTTGTAGAGTATCTGCAGATGGGCGAATTTCGGTAGACACTAGACGAAATAGCTCGAGTTGTTAGCTTTGTCGACCAGACGATCAAACTTAGGTATGTGTACTCGGTCGCCGACTGGTGGGGTCTTGCATTGGTTCTTCTCAGGGTTCTCTGCCGCACCTCTGTTTTTCAATATGCTGACTAGGTAAATGCCTCTGAAATCACGGTTGAGACGGGGGCCTCAGTTTCCGAGTTTTCCTGTGCAGATTGGGGTTTAAGCGGCGATCTCGGCATTAAACAAGCACCGAGATTCAAGAATCAGACATGGTACGATCATAAAACAAAGGACTACGTGTGATCAAGAAATCCGGTGAAAGTCAAATCCTGAAAATCGAAAAGTGTCCGAATATTTCAAGGAAAACTGTTTTCGGATGGGCTGAAAATAACAAGTTTAGATCGGAGGAAAATAACGTTTCAGATTAGAGGAAAATAACTTTTCTTGTTAACAGGCAGTTTGTTCTTCATTTAAATTGATCAAGCACCGTCCATTCATCATCCCCGGTCCCCTTCTTGTACTCAAGTGGTTACTAGCATTGGACGCAATGGACAGACCTGTGTGCATCATCGGATTCCATATCGAACATCATCTTCATCCTTGAAACATATGGAGGAAAGAGAGAGACCCAAGCAAGTAGCAGCCTCAAACCTACTTCGAATCCCAATAATTGAATGCCGTAACTCACAAGAATCATAGGTCTCGTAGTGGGATTTTATAGGTGCGGTGTATTTTTGCAATTAGCGTTTGCCGAGGCCACCTCTGTTTTCACATGCTTATATTATCTAAGTTTGAGAATAGTTTAGTGTGTTCCTTTCTACTTTCGCTTGCATATTCTGAAGTTACTTGATTCGGCAGAGTGGTTTGAAGCAGAATCAGTCGATGAATGAAGACGTTGGGCGAGTAACATTTCTTCTGGAACCAAAACTGAACAAAGTTTTCTGAGTGATTGCATAGACAGTAGACTAGCATCCCATTATATTCGGCTAAAGACAAGCCATTCACTTTTGAATTAGGGTTATTTACATAGCATGATTTCCTGTGGTACACCCTTTTGGAGGTTGCACTCGATAGAATTCAAGCTAGACATCTCATGGTTCACGGGGTAAATTGGTCGATAGTTTAATCCAAAATGCTACAATTAGGTTTATTCGATTCTAGGGGATGATTGATTTGATTGATAACTATAGCGAAATCGAAATTCACCTAACCAAACATGGATTCTATCCACCTTCTAGATTCGGAGTCTTTCTTGTCTTCAGACAATTAGGTTGGGAGCCAAATGAGGGTACTGGGTCACCTTACTTTAGCAAAGAACGACAGGCTAGGTCCTTGAATATTCATCATTCACCTCTATGAAACCTTCGAAGATCGGGGTTGGTGAGGCCGGTGAACGGTTAACACAAGAAGTTTTTCTATTTCAAGTCATGCTAGAAATTCTAGGACAGTGGTAGCCGCAGATTAATGTACAAGGGCTTACTTCAATGATTGAAAATAGAAAAATCTATCTTCTGCGGGACACGTGTAGAAAACATATGAGACCTGAGGCACCCACTTCTCTCCTAAACTTGCTCAATATGGTGAGCGCTGGTGAGGTGGTTAAGAAGAAAATAGGCATTTATCAATGAATGCATCATCTCTCTGTGTACATCACATCTGCATCACCAAACCGCTTTTCTATGATTATGAACCCCCCCAACTAATAAATTGAGAAAAGTATCAAAAATTTTCCTTTTTTAAGCCTTTTGCATTGATACCAATTTAGTTCTAAATATTTTTTTATGCCAATTCAGTCCTAAATCTTTTAAATTGATGCAATTTTTGTGCCAATTCAGTTTTAAATCTTTTTTTTGTGCCAATTCAATCCTAAACCTTTTGCATTTATACCAATTCAGTCCTAAACTTTTTTTTGTGCCAATTTAATCCTAAACATTTTGAATTTGTGTCAATTCAGCCATTTCGGCTAATAGCTATTTACGTGTCGAAGGACTGAATTAGCACAAATGCAAAAGATTTAGGACTGAATAGGCACAAAAAAAAAATTTAGAATTGAATTGGCATCAATGCAAAAGGTTTAGGACTGAATTGATACCAAAAAAATGTTTACAACTAAATTGGCATCAATGCAAAAGGTTTAGCACTGATTGACATCAAAAAAAGATTTTGAATTGAATTGGTACAAATTCAAAAGGTTTAGAATTAAATTGATATTAAAAAAAGATTTAAGACTAAATTGATACCAATACAAAAGGCTTAACACTTTTTCGACACTTTTCCCTTAATAAATTCAAGTGAATGGATCTGCGCATGCGAGTTAGCATACTGCACGTGTTCGATTCTCGACACTACCGAGCGCATACAATTCCATGTTTCAATTGTTCATTCAAAGTTCGCTCACGTCGTGATTTCTCCACGCGACGGGACGTATCATACATGCGCGGCTTAGGTCGCATGGCGAGTCCCTTGTCAGATAAAAACAAGAAATATTCCCACCTAAAAGAACGTGCAGATGTAGAACTGGGTTGATGTTATTTGGAGTAGCCAGGGGCTCCCGCGAAGGAAGGTAGGGGGACAATTGAAATGAAGGGGTTTACCGAACCCAACCTCTCAACCCAACCCAATCCGACGAGAATGTAAAATCAATCACATGATATCTTTCTTTGTCGTTAACTACTCTCATGTGCTTGTGTGCTTTTGTCTTTTTGAAGTCGAATTCTAAAACCTCGTAGAAAGAAGCCTCTAAAGTAGAAAGACATGTTTAGTTAAGTTGCAGGTTAGACATTGGAGGGGCCTTTAAAAAACGACTCTTTCCTTTCACAAGCATCTTCGTGAAAAAACCAGTCGCCTCTCTCTTTCTCTCTCTCTCTCTCTCTCTCTCTCTCCCGCGAGCGCGGAGACTCACACAGAGTCTTGTGAAATATATATGGCTGAAGATGGCGGAGTCGTGTCCGAAGAAGAAGGAATGACTTGGCTTCCATCTCATGTCCTAGACGAAACCTGTCAAGCCAAGGTCTCATCCGGTTAACTCATTTTCTCCCTCCCTCTCTGAAGCTCCATTTTTCTCTTTTTAGGTAAGTCAAGAATGAAAAGCATAAAAGGGAAGGTTCATGCTTTTACTTTCTTGCAGAGATATTTGAGGAATCAACAGAACCAGCAACGACACAGTCCTCCTGTCCAAGTGCAAGGTTTGGAGCCGGAGCCTCTTCGACGGGTACGTGGTAAAACCCTTCTGTGTTCTGCGGATGTTTGGTTCATCAAACTCCTTCCTTTTGTCACTCTTTTTTGGTTCAAACGAATATTTAGTGCAGCATTGCAGCTCACCATCATCGTTGCTGTACAACCCAGCACTTGTTTCAGTCGCTTGGTGTGATTTTCTCTCTTCTTCATCACTGCAAAACTCATTCTACATATTGAAATGAACATGTATATATAGGAATCTGTTTTCTTATCAAAGTAACGTTATAGAATGATCTGCGCTCTTCAAAATGTCTTAGCTCTAGATCATATCTGGGTTCAGCTTTCCACTGTCCTTGGCTGCCTTATCCCATCAACATTTGCTAAATCTAATACAAAGTGAAGCCTGCCAATTTACAGATTGAGGTAATCGATAAAAAGGTTCAGTTAATTCAGTTAGAAGAAACTAACAATAGCGTATTTGCATTCCTTATCAATGCCTTGAATTTACCAATTTTTTTAGAAATTACCGACCTTAATTAGATAGACTTGCTAACTTTTCTCTAATTAATTTACCACTAGTTTTTCGTTACCGACTTTTATACCAGTTACTTAGAAAACCTAGTTCTCATCTATTTGACAACATTTTTTTTTAATTTTTTACCAACTTTTTATTTACCCTTCTTAACAAAACATAAATTGACCAATTCTTCTATGAAATTACTAGCTTCGATTTAAGTGATTTATCAACTGTTCTCGGTATATTATCAATCAACTATGAGTTGTCAACTCCTGCTTGAGTTAGTTACCGACGTTTATTTGATTTTCTTTGTAATTACCATAAAACTAATAAGTAGTTGCTTGGTGTCTTACCTTGATGGCTAGTATGGTAAGTGGGATTTGCTTATTGTGCTACTTTGATTTAGGTTGGAGTTAATAAATTCGAGACGTTACCATATAGCTTATATAAATAAAACTAGGTAAGTTAGTAGGAAAATTGTTATTTTGTAAACTATAAGAAAAAATTTGGTAATTGAATATAAAAGGATCGGCAAGTTACCAACAAGTTATCTGAAAAAAAAAAAAAAAGGGTTGCTCGTTTGTTTTCTTAACAATTATTTAATAATTGCGTCCACTAATCGAAATTTCCCTTCTGCTCTTTTGTTAACTTGCGATAATTTATCAAACTAGTAGCTTGATGATTGAAATAAAGAAAGTTATTTTGATTAATTATCAGAAAACGAAGCATACAGCGAGGTCTCATATTAGGCCCAAATATCTGTGTTCAAATTGGGTTCCTGGAGGACATGGGATGCAAGCAATCTTCCTGGATTCGGGTCGGAGGTCCGAGGGCACCGGCGTTTTCCTTCCACAAACACCAAGTGCGAATACCCGGCCCGGCCGCAAGAAGCCAGGTAAAACATATTTGAAATTTCAAGAATTTCAACATCACACACACATGTATATAATTATATATAACTATATATGTCGATAAATACGTCTATTCATCTAAGCCAAAACATCCCTTTGACTCACTTTTGTATTCGCACATAGCCCTTATAGACAGTAATTTCTAATTGTGAAGTAAAGACGAAAGATGGGTGCAATTTATCTCAAGATAAAGAAATTAACTATTCTCTTTCTATTAAGAAATCGCGCTTTGTAAAGCTACTTAATTGTGCTTTGTAAATATGTGCACGTGTTGAGTGTGATCAAGAAATGAGCATTTACAAGACCAAATAAAACCATCTTTATCATGAGATATAATAGAAGGATGGTATGGATCGATAATCAGTGTGCTGAATTTATGGCTCAAAGTTGTCAAATTTGGAGGTTGGATTGAGCCTAGAGAGAGACAAGTCGAAGATGTGGTCGGAGGTGCGTATGGGGCGAGGAGGTAGGGGACCGGCCACCCGGGCTTCCACCCAAGTGTGCCCGGTAGCTTGTAGCATTAGGCATCGAGAAGCCTCTCGTACATTCAAGGTCGGGGACCTGGCTAGGCTTGGTGGGCGCTCAACTCAAATTTGGGCGAGTACTCAATCATAGGCCTAAATAAACCTCCTGGGTCGGTACATATTTCGGGCACTCGGGTGTCACATCAACCTCTTGAAACAAAGGATTTAAAGTCTTCTTTTCAGGTTACCTATTAAAGCAAACAAGTGAAGTGTTCAGGTTTTCTCGTTTTGAGTTTTGGGAAAATGAAACAAATAATCCCTAAACTTTAACCAAATATGCAATTTGGTCCATGAATTTTTAATTTGTTCAATGTAGTTCTTGAACTTTAACATAATGTTCAATTTGGTCCCTGAACTTTTGATGGTTTCTGAACTTTTAATATATGTTCAATTTAATCCTTGAACTATTTGAAAATGTTCAATATAGTCATTCCAATATTAATTCAAGTGCAATGACTATATTAAACATTTTCATATAATTCAAGGACTAAATTGAACACATATTAAAAGTTTAGGGACTACATTGAACAAATTAAAAATTCAGGGACCAAATTGAACATTATGTTAAAGTTCAAAAACTATATTGAACAAATTAAAAGTTCAGAGATCGAATTGTACATTAAGTCAAAGTTTATGGACTATTTGTGTTATTATCCCTTGAGTGTTTTTAGTGTATTTTCTAAGAGAAATTGCCAGGTAACATTGGTGGATTTATTTTAAATATAATCTAGGATGGGAAAACACTTTGAGTAATTAAGATACTGTAACGCCGTGATTCTCTGAATAAGTTGGTGAGTTTCTTTACAATCGGCTCTCCTTACAAAATAGGTACCTACACTCCGATCGATTCCCATAAATATTTAGTGTTCTTTATCGTTCTTCCTCGATTCTCTTGATGATTTCTTCTTCGTATCCCGTTAGAGTTGAATGTATCGTTAGCTCCCACGAAATTAAAATTGAAAACAGAATAAACGATCTGTGCTAACAAAGTTCAATGCATTGCAATCCACCATTGCAGCTTGTGCACCGGTCCTCCTGCCTCCTCGAGTCGTTCAGGCGCTCAACCTCAACGTGCAAGCCCTTGGCTTGCAAATTTCTCGAAGACCAGGTTTTAATTTTGCGCTTTTTTTTTTCTTCCTTTGGAGGAATTTTAAACTTTTTTTTTTTCTGTATTTTTGCTATGTGTTATTTTTATTTTTTTTTTGTCTGGAAATTTTCATTTATTGTCAGATACCAAAGAAAAACCCAACAACGTGGAATGCAACCTGGTGAAGAATCAAGATGGAAAGGATGCAACCCAACGTTGTATTGTATTACAGAGCTCCTCCTCCTCCTCCTCCTCCTCCTCCTCAGAAGATTTACTTCTTCCCAAAGATTGGACCTACTGATAGATCTCTCGCGAAACGACCAAGAAAGATTCGTTTTTTTTTTTGGTTAGCTCCAAATCCATCATAAGAGAGATGGCCCGTACGTGGCTTCGTTTGAGATTTTTTGGCACAATTATTTGCAGTTCACAAGAGGTTCTGAAGCACGGGCGCCGCAAAATTTGATCATCTCGAGGATGTGGCTCTCTACACGACCTTAACTCGACATCGCCTTCCTGTTCGAGAGCATGAGTTGAGGGATGGGGTGGCTTGGATCGACGAGTGATGTACCCGATTATCATATTATTACCCGCAATATATATATATATATATGGTACAATTGACTTTGTATTTGGATCGCCTTACTTTATTTGTTGATATGTGATTGAAAACGTTTTATGGTATTTGGATCTCATTTAAGAAAATGACAATCTTCTCACTCAATCCATGAACACGCTAGTGACTCGGCCCTCTCGACTCAGCCCAAAACCTCCACTCCGTCCAGCGGAAACCTACCTCCAACTCGAGAATTGAATCCAATTTTTTTTTTTATTATTTTCGTATCCGTAACAGTGCTCCTTTACTAGGAAATAGCCAATATGTTTAACATGTTATTTAAGGACGTGTTTGTTTTGAGGAAAAAATCATTTTTCGGAAAAATGTTTTCCTCTTTTTAGATTAGGTAATTTATTTTCCTAATTTTAAGTATTTATAATTTTTTTGACCGTAAATAAATCATTTCCAGTTAGCCAAACACTTGAAAGTCTATAAAACTAATATGCAAAAACAAAAAAATTCACTTAAACAAACGCACCTTAAGTGCGAAACGTCCCATTTCGATGATATGTAAAAATCGGATATAATCTTTTTCATGATAGTTGGAGACTTACACCATTTCTCTTTAATTGACAAAGTTCGAATTGGAAGTCATAAACAAAAATAATAAATAACTTGTTGAGTATTGAGTAAGAAATCACGAAACGGCATCGTATATGTGACTATCCTTTCTTTGCCTCGCGGGTTTTTCTTCTTTCATGAGCACGAGCTGCGAAGTGTGTCCGCCGGGTAAAGCTGGAGCTCGCCGGCCATGGAGGCGACGCTTCTCAGCCCGAGCTTCTTCCACTGCGGACCTTTCGCCGTCAGACGCAGTTTCTCCCGAGGTCCGTCTCTCGCTCACGGCCTCTCACGAGGCTTGGGAGTTTTCCATTTCCGGTGATTGGTGATTTAGTTTCGCGCGTGCCTCCAGGGCCGCGTTGTGCGTTTTGCATTCCTTTTTTTTCTGGAATTCGACCATTTGGTCATCGTAATTTGTTCATTGAGATGACTGATTGATACCCTTTTCTGGGATTGTGGTGTTTTTTCCTTTGTCTTTTGCTGCTTACCTTTCGTGACTGATTTTGCGGTTGAGATACGTGATGGAACTGATATTCGATTTGTTTGAATCTGGATGTTCGGCTCTGTAATTGTAGCTGCAAGATTGAGCCACTTCATATATCGTGGTGTCGGTTGGTGATACCTGTTTCCTCAACTTCAAAGAAAATTTTCGTTTTTTACTGGGACAAATTCTCCTACTGAGTGGAACCGTGTGATTCGAGGGCCATGTGTTAAAAAAGATATTCTGCCGAGGTGATTTTACGTGGTTAATCTGCAAGAATTTTCCTGTTTATATTGTGTCTCAAGTGAGAGCAGTAATGGGGAAAGCAGTGATCTTAGGACTAAAGAGGCTCAGAACATTCATTTTCATGTTCTCGTCTTTCAACGAGTTTCGCCGGAAGCTTACGCTGTGTCTGTTGTTTGGAAATCTTGGGTATATAATTCAGTTCTTTTGCTTGTTTCGTTGCACGCTCATTGTCATGTGTTTTTGTTGTACATTAAGCTTTTCTTTTCCTTTTCCAATTAACTTGATAAAAGAGAAAAAAAAACAAGCTTAATTGGTCAGTCTCTTACCTGATGCTCAGGTCCCGAGAGGGAAGGAATTCTATCAAATTGTACTCTGTATGAGGGAACTCGGTTTTCCCTGAAGACAACTTATTCGCAACCTGGCAGTGGACACCTGCTGCTGAACAACCGGCATTTTCCCTCGAGAGCAAAGCAAAAGTTCTCCATTTACTGTTCAACTAGTAATAAAAACGAGTACCTGAATGACCAGGCTGCATCTTTGCACTCTCTGACCCTTGAAGCTGTTCCAGCGAGATCAGAAGCAGGAGAAGAGTCTCCCAATCTTCATGATCTGAGTAGCTCCAGGATTCTTCAAACAAAACCTAAAGCATTTAGAAATAGATTTTTGAACTTTGTCCGCCTAAGTTCTGTCCTCAACAATGCTGCTGAATTTTTTTTTAAGAGCGAGATGCGAAGAAGATTATCTGTGACGGCAGCATTGCTCATAATAAGTCGTGTTGGCTATTTCATTCCTTTGCCTGGATTTGATAGACGAGTGATGCCTCAAGATTATCTCAGCTTTGTGTCAGGATCCGTTGGTAAGCTGCATGACTATTATGATGCTTATTCACATTAAATTTTTGCTTTAATGCTTATTCCACGGGTAATTGCAGGGAGATTCATATATTGGTACGGAGTAATATTTCTTGCTTATACATTGATAATGTATGGTCCCATCCTTTTATTCACTTACAAAAAGCTTGTAGTGCCTTGTAGGCATAGTAAAACTTGTATCATGGTCTCATATTTCTTACCAATGAGGAAATCTTATGGTTTGAGCAGTCCATGATGGGTGTCATTTTGTTGTTGGCAGACGAACTTGGTGATTTGACAACAGAGCTTAAGTTGTCATTTTTCCAGCTTGGGATCAGTCCCCAGATAGTAGCATCCATTCTTATGCAGGTGCACTAATTTCCTAAAGCTCTTCTTCATTCTCTTGCTTCATGATGCATTAAGTACATTGTATGCATTCTTTAGTTGATAGAGCATCTATTCAAATGTGTTATCACAAAGCCTTCTCTAAGTGTTGCCTCTATGTGTGTCATCTAGGATTGTAAATTGCTAAAATCGGACTCCTCAGTGCAAGAACATGATTTTGTGCTTTCTCCACAAAAGACGCAAAACATATGTGCGTTAATTTATGGTCCAATCGTCCTTCTCCTCTCTTTTCATTATTTTTACTATTCAATATCTGTATTTAAGAAATATTTTTTGTTTTAGCATAATAACACAATTTAAAGTGTTATCCATATTAGTTAGTAGACTAAAGTATTTTTTATGCATTTCAGAGATAGTATAACATTTATGATGTATAGTATATTATATTTGTATTATCCTTGTGAACTTTTATTTTTACACTAATCGGTTGCTTTGTACTTTCATGCTCAATTTTAATTATATTTTAATATGACAATCCGCGCAAAGTTCAGGTAAATGTCTAGTTTTTATGGCATGAATCCACATCCCTCTTGAGAGGAGAAAATCTTTTATTATTCTTTCTTCGTTTTCTTCGTTTTTTTTAAGTGTAAGAGAAAATAACTATGGAACAGTTTCTTGGTTAGAGCTTCTATGTATAGATGGTCGGCTGATTGTTACCTCACATAGAATAGGTCATGCGCATATATGTTCTAAATACATATATGAACACATATATCTCCATGCTAAGCTATAGCGAATTTGCAGGTGCTATGTCATGTTGTTCCCTCCTTGGTAAAGCTACGGAAAGAAGGCTTAGATGGCTACGAGAAGATTAAGAGTTATATGTGAGTCTAGTTATTTGTTTTTGCAGTGAGACAAGTTCTTGATAAATTGTTCTAAGCGGTCTCGTTTTACTTGGAGTCTTCTTCTTCATTTCTCTGTTACAGATGGTGGATCTCCCTTGGTTTTGCAATACTGGAGGGTATCATTGTGTCTTGTTATTCTCTGCCATATTCAATTTATGCAACCACTAGCAGGTTAGGTTATGAGATAGCACAGAATATATCTCTTCCTCTCTTATTCATTGTTAAAATTTTTTGCCTGCTATTGGCATTAAGAATTTCAGTGAAAGGTGATAGGATATTATCTATCAATGTGACTTCCCTCACGAAAATAAATAATGGTCTTAGCAGGGTCAAGCATGTTATGGTGACTACTCTTTTATTGGTCTGCGGTGCAATGACCATGACTTGGATATGTGACACAGTATCAGAGTCGGGATTTGGTACTGTTTTTCTTGCTGAGCCATATTTTTCTACTTTCACTACTTCTGTCTTGGCCATTCTCTTTTCGAATCAAACTGTTTATGATGCAGTTGTAGTCAAAAGAATTACTAATTTCTCTAATCATGTGTCTATTTATTCAAATCTTGTGGTGTTCCTAACACTATATGTTTTCTCCAACTCTATATTTTGTATCGAATTCTTCTGTATCCTTTTGATAAATGGTCAGACCATGCACTTTGAACTTTTAGGCAAGGAAATTTGTGTGGTTAGGAAGGCTCTGAAATTCAAGTCTCAAAGCTTGGATTTGGAGACAAAAATAGGATCTGAATTCAGCACTGGTGAAATGAAAATTTCAAAAAAATGAGACTCATCATGCTATCCAGGTGCTGGGGGAGCATCTGATATAAACAGGAGAGGCAAATTGTGTCATCCGGGAAAGTTGAAGAGGATATAAGCTGAGCCTACCATGGATAGAGAAATTCCACTTGATTTATGACCAATAACAAGTTGTGTTGAACACCATCTCCACTAAATGGAAAGGAACCTATGTTCACCTCTTCTATTATAGTTAACCCACTTGAAACCAAACATCTGTCCTTCCTCCTAGGTGAACAAGTCATTGGTTTCATCTATTTCTTTTTCGCTCCCTCTTTCAAGAGAGCAACAATGAGAATGCCTAGATGAACTACTATTAGTTCCCTCAAAGGAGCAACTAATCGGGCAAGTCCTGAGGCCTTATATCATAAGAGATTTGACCACTTCCGGATTTCTTCAGTCATTCTTTCTCTAAAACAACTTTTCTGCACATTTTTATGGAGTTTCCCAACACCACACTAAGTCATGCTCTCCGTCTAATATCTGCTCGTGTCTAGAGAAATTTGCAGATATAGATCATTGCGATGATATGTTGGTAGATGGATGGCTATTTACATTGTTGTTAGAACAGCAGTTGTTTTTGTGTTCTGCAACTAATAGGTTATGCATGCTTCAGGTCAAGGATCATCTCTGATTATATGCTTGGGAATATTAACTGGTTACAAAGACACCTTGCTCAAGGTGTTATCTAAGCTCTCAGGTATACTGTAGCTCAAGGATGTGCTGCTCATCATGTGGTGCAATTCTGTTGAATCCTCATTTTTTCACTCTTGCAGTAGAAATGTGCCTTCTAATTTTAAGAGCTTTGTGCCATGAGAATTTCCTCAGTATGTCTCGTGTCTGCTTTGGACTTTCTTTCTGAAGCAGTTGAGTTCTGGACAAGTTTATACTGGCCTTGCATTTTTTCCCTACAAATCACCTGATATTTCCAGAGACTGCTTGACCCTCATTCGACAAACTTGCTTTGAACAAAATGGATTTATAATCATATTAAAAGTATGCAGATGGGACAGCAAAAGTAGTTAACGTGGGAAAAGGTGAAGTAACCTTGCAGGTTTACTTTAGCTTGTTCAGAGGCATTTCCTTCCAAAGAAATATAAAGTTCCCACCCCCTAGGATGTAAAAGCAATTAATTAACTTCTAGAAATGTAACCTTGTTTAGTATGCTAATGAATAATCTAGATTCAAATTTGTTTATTGCATGTCATATCTAATTTAAAATGTTGGTAAAAGTAGGATACAGGAAATTCAGTAGAACCTTCGCCTTTGGTGAAGCTCTAAGTGAGCAGTTAGAAGTCACATTGACGTTTTTTTTACTGTTACCGCAGTGCAGCTTTCTGAAAACTCAATTTGATCATTGTAGGAAGTGCTGTGAGTTGGTGGCCTTATGTGCTCGCAGTTTTGGGTGTTTTCACTACAGTCACTATGTGGGCAGTTGTTGTGACAGAGGGTTGCAGAAAGATTAAGCTGCAGTACTATGGTTTTAAACTTGCATCCTCAGCAAGGTATTGCATTGCAGATGTTTTGCTTCCTTATCTGATATCTTCTTGTATGCACTTAAGACACAAAATAATGGAAACATGCATCTCCACAAGTAAACACACTCACTGCTCGTGAGGTTATGCTCCCATTGTGCTATTTAAGGTGATCATCAGTGCTGTACTTATATAGGCTAGAGGATGTAATTCAACAGCATTTTTTATCCTGACATTTATTAGCATTTGGTCCAGGTGACGTTTCATATAGGAATTCCTAGTTTTTATTTTTGTCATCACTTTTTTTAAGTTCAACTAGTCACAAGATTCAGATGGTTTGGTCTTTTCGTGCTCCTGTTCTAAGCAGAGGTGAATCACCGATCACAGAAGTGGAGCCCTATATCCCCTTCAACATCAATCCATCCGGAATGCAGCCTGTTCTGACCACTTCATATCTCTTGGCATTTCCGAGCATTCTTGCAAGGTTATAAAATGATTGCAAATTCTCATTTATGTAATTGCCTAGTTCTGATTATGACGGTTTGACATCAAGATAGCCAAACTATTGTCTTCCTCTGGTTTTATTCTTCATCCATTGTGGAATAGTCAAGACTGAAGGGGAAAGATTGGGGCTTCAGTTTTTGTTTCGTTTCCTATTTTAGGGGGTGATGGCGGTGGAAGAGATTGTGCTGTATTTCTCTTTGCCAAATGTTCCTGGGGCGGTTGAACTTTTTTTTATGAATTTACTTTTCATACCTACAATGACCGATTGAATACACTTGTCCATGGGGCAGATGACTTGTTTTTATACAATTCATGGAAATCGTTTCTTACATGGAGCCTGATTTACAGTATCCTGGGTTCACCTTTCTGGGAGCGTGTCAAGCAGATTTTGAACCCTGAAAATTCAATTGGTGCTGAGCCGTGGGTTTACTATTCGATATATGCTTTTTTCGTCTTCTTGTTCAACATATTTGACATTGTAAGTATCATGCGTTTTTGTGTTTTCAGTCGAACATTTTGCATATCTGCTTCCTTGTTCTCTCCTTTAATCTTTCAGTTCTTGCTATTTTTCTGTTCCAGTCTTGAGCAAGACAAGATGCTGTAGTTCATATTGTATGCTTGGAGGATCTATCGTGTCCTTTTCTTCATTGGCAAAAGGAGGAATTAACTGTGTCAAGATACTTGCTAGCTACTTGGAATTATTTACATTTATTATATAAATGATAGAGGCTGTTTTGTCAATATAGTTTTCTCTTGCTCAACTCAGGCAGAAGGCTAGATTTTAAACTGTTGATATATGATATACTTAAATGTCAGATGAGTAGTCATCTGAACAAGTTAAATCTCATCATGGATTGACCAATTTAAGCTCTAGAAAAAAGTTAAATTGGTTACATAGTGACTACTAACTGAAACATTTAAAGATGTAGGTTAATTGGAAAGAAGATATCATTTTGATTGGATGGGTAGACCTTATGGCTACTTCTTATATTTGGTATATGTGGATAAAGTTAATTACACTGTAGAAGTTTTGACTTGCAAGGATGAGTCTGTTTCATACCCTGGATACACTGCGCAGTCTGAAAAGGGAAGACAAAGAACTTACGCTTTTTGATATTGTCTGTAAATTGTCTATGTATTCTTTGCATGTATTGGGCCAATATGATTTTTCGAAACCGGCACTGTGTTATTACATAAGTATATGATTGTTTTCTTTATTGGGGACAAGTGTTGGTAACAAAATAACTTCTGCAGGCCAACTTGCCAAAGGAAATCGCTGATTACTTAAATAAGATGGGTGCTCGAATACCAAATATTAAGCCTGGGAAGGCTACCATTGAATACCTTACAAAGATCCAAGCATCGTCTCGTTTTTGGGGTATGAACTAATTTTGTCTCAATTTCTTTTAACTGAACTGTCTCCTGCAACTATTAGTGCTAACTATAGAAATCACTTCTGCATACTTCTGTTTGTTTGACCTTTGAGTTAATTCTCATGGCTTGCAGGTGGTTTATTGTTATGTATTCTGGCAACTACATCCAGCATTTTGGATCACTACTTACGCCGTGTTAATGAAGGATTCGCAATCGGGTTGACATCTGTGTTAATCATCGTAAGTAGAAAACTTTCTCGAAGCCAGACCGTAGTAACTATAGTTTTGTTTAGTTTGTGGCATTTCTACCTTTTCATTTTATTATTGTCAGATCAAGCCAATGCTTCTCTTCCATTTTAGTCCTCCTGTGCATTAGCAGACTTGCTTAGCTTCATTAGAAAGGGCCAGCTAATGTATTGACTTTATTCAATGGAACCTTATAATTTTGTTCCACTCATCTAGTTGTTGCATACATAACTTGGTGCTTCAAGTGGTATAGTGAAAATAAGACTTGTACCGTCACAACTTGAAGAGATTAAGCTGCAATATCTTTGGCACCCTAAGTCCGTTGGTAAATGACCTACTGCTTTATGAACCTTCTGGATTCTCAATTTTCTCTGTTCTCGTTTCTCTTAGCTAGTAGCTGATATGTCCATTGTGTTTCATTGTTATGGATCGCTGATGTAACTCAATTGTTATAGGTGGGTTCGATCATTGAGTTAAGAAGGTCCTACCAGGCATACAACGTAATGCCCAGTTTAAGCAAAGCTCTTAGACGATATGGTGTATGACATTATCAGAGGAGAGGAAGTCTCTGTTTCCAGTTAGTGACGGCATTTTTTTCTGTCAATTTAACAACCTGGAATCTGGCATAATGTACCCCTTGATGCCTTGTGATCATTTAATCTCTTAATGCAGCACAGAGGGAATGTCGCAAGTTTTCTCATGAATGTGGAAGAACCAATTACTTGGCTCTAATCATCCCATGTTCCCCTGTGTATTCCGCTTGCTAATAAAAAAACAAGGAGAAGGCTCCTGCAACAAGTGAAGTGCCAATGCCATTGAACCGGCCTGCAAGAAACTGAAGATCGAAAACCGACCAAGCCTCATTATATTTGTGAAAAGGGCATTGTCTTCAAGATGGTTTGATGACCCCCAAGCTTGTCGTTCTGGATTATTCCCCAGTCTGTGGTAACCGCATAGTTAGAGGTCGCTGCTGCTCGCCCCGTGTAAGGCCAAGCGTCCAGAATCTTGGCCACGATAATCATCCGAGTGCTGTATAAGTGGAGGGGCCTTCAGTACCTGGACGTGTTACTTGGTGGTTTCCCGCATGTTGCTTTCCTGCGAGGGGAAGTTGCATATTAACTTTTTGGTCGGCCTCTGTAGATGTTATCATCGAGTGTTTTGGCAATGTAATTCGTAATTTTATGTTTTATCATGGCTCATGAACTAAACTCCTCTCGTCCTAATCACATGTGTAATTAACTTACTTCTCTCCCTAAGTTGGTGGTTACATTCATGATCTTACTTGGTTCTCATCATGTCACGGCAGTATGAACTATGTAGGCTTTAAGCACATAATTACAGTAATTGATATATTGGAACAGCTTGTTCATAAAATTGTTAGAGAGTGTAAGTCAAACTCGATTATCTTGATTTTTCTTTTTTTGTTATACGGAAACTCTTTCCTCTTTTCCCCGATGTTAAGAATATTACGAGGTGCAAATTCATAAAAAATTTTTTTTAATAAAAACCATTAAAAAAATACAAATCGAATTTCTAACATACTACGTCAACAAAATTGATTGAGCGATCACCGAAAGAACATGATTGCATCAATTTTAGAATCTCTAAAATTTAATTGCACTTTTGATTGCATATCCAGCCAAAACATTTAGGGTTTTCGGTACAATTTTTCGATAATTATACTTTTTTTTAACTTTAACTACTCGAAAGATTGTCTCTAAAACCATAATAGAATTCATAAATAATCTTTTTTCAACGGGGGTGTGAACGGTTCCAGGCATGAACAACGCCCGGGTCGGGCCCTCGGAAACGGGCTTTCGGGCCCGTGGGCCGAGCAGGAGAGCCATAAAGACGAGACGTTTCCAGTTCCGCTCACTCTCTCTCCGTCTCTCTCTCTCTCTCGCGTCACCCTCCTCCTCGCCGGCGGCGACGCTCCCGTCCGGCGAATCCCTCCGCATCCCGGCGCGGCCGAACCGAGGAGGACCTCGAGAACGATCGGAGCGGACGGAAGAGGAGAAGAAATGAAGTTCGAGATAGAGGACGTAACGGTCTACTTCCCGTACGACAACATCTACCCGGAGCAGTACTCGTACATGGTGGAGCTCAAGCGCGCCCTCGACGCCCGCGGCCACTGCCTCCTCGAGATGCCCACCGGCACCGGCAAGACCATCGCCCTCCTCTCCCTCATCACCAGCTACGTCCTCGCCAAGCCCCAGTCCCCTCTCAAGCTCATCTACTGCACCCGCACCGTCCACGAGATGGAGAAGACCCTCGCCGAGCTGAAGAAGCTTCACGACTACCAGGTCCAGCGCCTCGGCCCCGCCGCCAGGATCCTCGCCGTCGGGCTGTCGTCGCGGAAGAACCTGTGCGTGAACCCGAGGGTCCTGTCGGCGGAGAATCGCGACTCGGTGGACGCCGGGTGCAGGAAGCTCACCGCCAGCTGGGTTAGGGCTCTGGCCGAGAGGAACCCCAGCGTGCCGACCTGCGAGTTCTTCGAGGATTACGAGAGGGCCGGGTCCGGGGCGGTGTTGCCACCTGGAGTTTATACACTGCAGGTCTGATCCTTGATCGGTGGGTTGGTTCCTGTCATTTGTGTTGAGATTGGCATTTTGTGATCTGGATTCTGGATGATTGTAATTACGATTCTCTTGGCGTTTCTCTAGTGCTTTAGGATGTTTCTTTATCAGTTGGTACCGGAGGTTGTGTTAAGCTTTTGTGTCTGACAAATGAGGAGGGCATTAGACTTTGAACTGACTGCGCGCCGATACCTCTTTAGATTTTAAGGAATCAAATTTTCATTTTGACATGTTTATAATAGTTCAAGGTACAATTTTGGTATTAGGCCATTGTCTTTAGATGGTTCTTGCATTATGTCATAGGAAAATTATTGAGGACAGTAACCGATTAATTAGTTGTTTCTTGTTTCATGAACAGAATATTGCAAATGCTTAATTGTTATCAACTTTTGCATTTTGTAATTTGAACTCTTTTTTTATTTGTCTGACAAATGCTCTGTAGACTTTGTTAACAGGTTTCATTTGATTTTTGCATTACGCACATATATTGAAATTGGCAACAAAAAGAAACCTTTTTTTCCCTGTAGTCCTAGGAGATATAATTGGTATTGCTGGGAAAATGGAACAAGTGCCTTTCTGGTATTTGGCCTGTCTGCCTATCTAAGAATCTCCCCTAACTCTTACTTTATTAACTGCTACATTGAGTTGAAGCTAAGCCGCATGCTGCTCTTGTGGCAGGATCTAAGGGCCTTTGGTAAACAGAAAGGATGGTGTCCATACTTCTTGGCACGGCATATGGTGCAATTTGCAAATGTTGTCGTGTATAGTTATCAGTACTTGCTTGACCCAAAGGTGGCTGGCATAATATCAAAGGAAATGCAGAGAGAATGTGTTGTGGTGTTTGATGAGGCACATAATATTGATAATGTATGTATTGAAGCTCTTAGTGTTTGTGTGAGGCGGCAAACACTCGAAGGAGCTACAAGGAATCTTCATCGAATGGAGCAGGAGATTGACAGGTATGCACAACTTCTAGTATGTCAGTAGTAGTAGTAAATGTCTTTCCTTCAATGGAATGTTAATAATGACAATCAGCTTTTAAAAGTTAAATCATCCATCTGGTTTCTCTCTCTCTCTCATTGTCTCCTCCTCATTGTACATCATGAACAACTGGTTTCTGTGTGCTTATTTAAAAGGATAAAAGATGTGTATTTTGACTGTTAGATTTATCATCTTTGTGAAGAATATTGGTTGTTCTTGTTCACCTGCTAATAATTTGATGCATTGGTAGTCACAACTTTTGAAGTTTCATCATATCGTCACAATACTTTTTAGTTACCCCCATCCACCTGAACTACTACAAAAATTCTCTTTGAGCACGTTATGATTTATGTTATGATTTTGAATAGTGATAATGAATAGATGGTGACAATTGATTGTCTATGCTCTGTGCAGTAGCAGTTGAGCTCTAGTTCTTGCATAAATTGCTTATCTGTGAAAATATTGATAATTGGCTTTAGCTCAACGTATTTATCTTAAGGGGGTTACTGCACTCATACATGGGGATCAATGTTGTTTTATTTGTATGACAATTGTGTCCTTCACTGGAACTTTTAGCCTGATGATGCAATTAACTTTGGTTTCTCTTGAACTGTTTGATATGGTAGAAAGGTTCAGGGCCACAGATGAAAGTAGGTTGAGAGCAGAATATCAGAGGCTGGTTGAGGGTTTGGCATTGAGAGGAGACTTGCGAGGTACATGAGGATGCTAATCTATAAAGTGTAATTACAACCTCATTATTCAGCAATGATCTTGTTGTTTACGGCTTTTCCCTCCTTTTATGCAGTTAATGACACCTGGCTTGCAAATCCTGCCTTGCCTGATGATATTTTAAAGGAAGCAGTGCCAGGGAACATTCGTCGAGCAGATTTTTTCCTACGCGTCTTACGTAGATTTGTCCAATATCTGAAAGGCCGTCTAGAAACTGAGAATGTTGAGAAGGAAAGCCCTGTTACTTTTGTTGCCTCTGTTGCTAATCAAGCCGGAATCGACCAGAAAACGTTAAAGTTTTGTTATGATCGCCTCCATTCTCTCATGCTGACTCTAGAAATAACTGATACAGATGAGTTTTTGCATATACAAACGATATGTGATTTTGCAACACTTGTGGGGACATATGCCCGTGGCTTTTCTATTATAATCGAGCCTTTTGACGAGAGAATGCCAGATGTCCGTGATCCTGTGCTGCAGGTTGGTTCTGTTCTTTTAATTTTCACCTTTCTTTTTCTTTTATGGGAGCGTGATTCTTGGCCAACTGCTATCATCCTGAAATAATGGTATTTGTTTACCCTTCCATGATACGTGAAATGTGTTGCTCAAAAGCCCTTTAAATTGTTTGAAGTTGAGTCAAGCGCATGAGGCATCCTGGATGAACGATGTTTAATGACCATTTGTCTTCTAATTTTTCGTTTTTTACTAATGCATGACCTGCTAAGATGCCTTCTCATCTTGGTGGTTCAACATTATCGTTTTAGTAGGTTCTTAACCTTCTGGGCTGCTGCATATTTTATCGTATATGACATGTTCTGCAGGATATTCTTGTGTTTTATGCAAGCACTTAATGATTCTTGCTCTCTTTTCTTTCTGCATATGTTAATCACATGGAAAATGTAATCTCTTTGCAATTGCAGCTTAGCTGCCATGATGCTTCTCTTGCCATAAAGCCTGTATTTGATCGATTCCAGACAGTCGTTATCACATCTGGAACTCTCAGCCCTATTGATCTATATCCTCGTCTTCTGAATTTTAATCCAGTTGTTAGTCGGAGTTTCACAATGTCCTTGACAAGAGACTGCATATGCCCGATGGTTCTTACTCGTGGAAGGTAGATGTGCCCTAATTTTAGTATTCATGTAATTCAGCGTAAAGGTTGAATGTACATTGTGCTCTTCCTGTGCTTGTGAACTAGAAAGGCAATATATGTTCAAGTCTTTTGCCACTTTTCAATTTCAATTGATTTCTTTTATTCGCAGCATGTTTAATATTGTTCGATTATCTTTCAGTGATCAGCTACCAGTCAGCACAAAATTTGACATGAGAAGTGATCTCGGTGTTGTAAGAAACTATGGGAGGCTTTTACTGGAAATGGTCTCTGTTGTTCCCGATGGGATTGTGTGCTTTTTCGTTAGTTACTCATACATGGATGAAATTGTCAATAGTTGGAATGAAAGTGGTATTTTGAAGGTGAGTATGTTGGTTACTTTCTTTTTTCTTGCTCCTGTTTCTCCAATTGCTATTTCTTATCCCATCCCTATTTGTTATATTGTGCTAAATCAGGTGAAATCTATAATCGTCTGTTCTGATGGTGGCAGGAAATAATGCAATATAAGCTTGTCTTTATTGAGACACAGGATGTGGTGGAAACTACATTGGCTCTGGACAACTATCGCAGGGCTTGTGATTGTGGGAGAGGTGCTGTCTTTTTCTCTGTGGCCAGGTATTAGCCTCAGCAGAAGACAAGAGCATCAAATTTGACTATATTAGACGACCACATTCTCTGTTTGTTTGGCATTAACTTGAGGTTCCCTCTTTCGTGTGTTGGTTTTGCTGCCTCTTCACTGGCCTAGAAGGCGATTGTTGGTGAAGTGTTACTGAAGTAGATTATCCTTTTCCTAAATATTGTTTTTCCCTATATTGCAGGGGAAAGGTAGCTGAAGGAATTGATTTTGATCGACATTATGGTAGATTAGTGATCATGTTTGGTGTTCCCTTCCAATACACACTGAGCAAGTGAGTTTCATTGTGATCCTTGGTTATTGTGACAAAATGCCTTTAACATCCATGGTCTAGTTGATGAATTGTATCATGAACTCTTAATGGTATTACAGAATTTTGCTAGCACGGTTGGAGTACCTTCGTGATACATTTCAAATAAAGGAGGGTGATTTTTTAACTTTCGATGCTTTGGTAAATCTCTTTATATTCTTATTCATTGAATCCTTCTTTGGTTGCAAAAACGCCATGTTAACCACTGATAATTGACTGAAACAGAGGCAAGCTGCTCAATGTGTGGGCCGAGTTATCCGGTCAAAGGCTGACTATGGCATGATGATTTTTGCCGACAAAAGGTTTTATAATCTTGTATCTCCTCTGGCTATGTAGTTTTAGTCTTTTATGAAGCTGGAGCAAGGCTTTAGGGTGTCTGTGTGTGATTGAGTCTTTAGAGTTTAGAGTAACCCCGTAGCCTGTAGCTAATGGAGACTGTATTGCATTCATCTTTTGCTTCTGCTGTTCTTTGCATTTTGATTTGATGGTAGTTACTAATTCTAACATCTTTCTCCGTCCTGGAAATCGAAACCTGTCAATTCTTGCAAAACTCTCCTCTTTTTTGGCTCACTTTGATGTTAGCTGCGAGAGCGGAAATGCAAGGACATTTGAGCGTGATGCAACTAGCTCAGTGACACACTCATTTGATGACATTTATTTGAATCACGCAGGTATAGCCGTCATGACAAGCGTTCTAAATTGCCTGGGTGGATATTGTCCCATCTACGTGATGCCCATCTCAATTTGAGCACTGACATGGCTGTGTATATTGCAAGGGAGGTACAACTTCATTATTACTGGCACTCCTTTCTCGTGTCTCAAATATGCACTTATTGTGCTTATTCCCCCCACCCCCATCCCAAAGACATAATAAATAAAAAGATCAATGAGAGATTGGCGACTCTGATGGATGAATTGTGTGCACCGGCTTACTTTCCTTGGTAAAGAAATTCAACCTGCAATATCAGCATCTTGCTTATTCCCTGGGGAAGCTCTAGGTTGTGTCAGATATAGATCATTAATTTATCTTGTTGCCAGCTGCCACGAACTTGGAGGATGCATTATGAAAGGATGTTAAAATGGATTGAAATCTTTAAAAGTTGGATGGAAAGTAGTTTCAATGTGCACGGTGCTTAATCCTCTACTTGACAGGGCGTTGTGCTGAGAGTATCTTCTTCATGTGTTATTGCAGTTCCTTCGGAAAATGGCACAACCATATGATAAAGCTGGGAGTGGTGGTAAGAAAACCCTTCTGTCGCAGGAAGACATAGAGAAGATGGGTGATGGCAGCTTGAACGAAATGTTGTATTGAGAGGTTATCGTCACCTGCTTTTTTGTTCCATGCATTCCCTGTGATGGCAATCTTTGTTGAAGCATGTGGCTGTTGATGGTAATTTTTGAAGTCAATAGCGTAAGTAACAGTTTGGAGAGAAATGAATTAACGGAGCTTCATTGCGCCTAAGAGATGGTCGAATGCTTTGGTGTCGAGGCAGAGATAGTCTTAGAGTTGCTTTTGTGTTCACCAGAGAGCATGGAAATATGTTGCGAGTTGTTCTTGTGAGTTGCTAGGCTCACAAGATGTCAACTCACAAGATGTTTTTGCGTTTTCTGCCCGACTTGCTGGATCCGGGCACTTATCTTTTTTTTTTTTTTTCCTTTTTTGGGGCTGGGTCCGATGACTGCTTGTGTAGAGTCCAAACTTAAGGACGTTCACCAATTTGAATAGATCACTTGTATCTGCTTTGAATGACCAACTGGCTTATTTCTTTGCACAGTGATATTGCATTGCTTTTTATTTGCGTGTTAAATGTTACTTTCACACTAATTGGGAATGTGGACTTAATTGAGTTTGCAAAAGCTAGTCAGAGCATACCACTTCACCTCAATATCGAAAGCTAAACCCACAGGTCATTCATCGACACAATCCTTTCGTTTTAACTGTGCTATATCATCAACAAGCGCTTGAAAGAACTAACGGCGACATGGGTATCATCCAATTTTTATCTTGATTTCGCTAAGTGTAGTGATATAAAAACGTGATCGAGATTGAGATTTATCTCTTCATGATTGAATGACTATTAATTTTCGAAGAAGTCTGGATTGGCCATATGCTTGTTTTGGCATTTGAAGATTACAAAAATGGGATGGTCGTTGCTCACAAATAGTCAACTAGACGTCGACATGGGGTGTATCTTGCCATTATTAGCACAGCGTTCGCTACAAATATCTGAAGCGGAGCCATGAAAGTAGGGAAAATGGAAAAGCCGAGAATAGTTAAAAAGCAAGTGCCGATGCAATAGACAGGATCGAATCTCAGATCATTGATAGGTTACTACTACTTAACATCACTCGTGTGTAAATTTAACTAAAAATAAACTTAGATAGCATTCATATTTATGATACACCGGCTAAAGGGATGAAGGAAAACATACCAATTATGAAAATGTTAACAGGTGAAAATATAAACTTAGATAAGGTCTTAACGTTAAATGAGTATCTAAGTTCAGACTTCAAAAGTTCAATAGAAGAAGCCAAAACCAACACATCCACTTGGCAAGGAAAGAAAGGAACACAGAAAACAAGGAAAGCTAAACTGAGAAAGATGGATCACGGATGATCAATTCAAGCGCTACTGCTGCAACACGTGGCAAACACCCACTTCGCTCCCACCTCCCGGCTAACATGATCGACGGTTCTGATTGATCACTCACTGAAAAGGGTACTGCTCGTACCTCATCCCGCAGTCTCCCAGCACCGCCCGAGCTCCGATCCGGCTCGCGCACGTCCCGAGCATCGCGCCCTTCGCCGCCCCCAAGCACGTCCCGCAGTCGGACCTGGTCAGTTTCCGGCTGCACGTGGCGTGGCCGTAGGCGAACGCGTTCGGGTACGGCGAGATGTTGGCGTAGTCGTATCCCTCCCGGGCCGGCGTCGCCGCCTCCAGGTCCGCCACGACGTACGCGACGCTGGCGGCGAAGGGGTCGCCGGCGGTGTATCCGGCGACGTTGCATAGCACCTGCTTCACCGTCGTGTCCGGCGCGCCCCGAGCGGCGACGCCGAGAAGAAGAAGAAGCAGCAACGACGCGGCGACGGTGGCGGGGGTCGGTCTTTTCAGCGGAGAGATCGCCATTTCCCAGCAATCTTTTACTGTTTCACGTCGGGGGAAAGTAGCAGCGTTCGAGCTTTAACATTGGGCTCTCAGAAATTTCATTTGTTTTTTTTCTTATTCGATCTTCACATTTGTATGGGTCGGTTTTGTCTCGTCTGTTCGGGAGGTTATGGCAAGTGTTTTCCAGTTGGACGCATCGGGACGATCCGCATCATGTCGCATCGTTCCTTCAAGAAGAACAAGGCCAAAAGAGCCAGGAGATCATCTTGTCATTAACGAGCCCCTCGTTCTCTTTCAAAGAATTCATCAAATTCCGGATCGTAAATTCCGTACGAGCGACAAGGGGGACGTGCGTCGGGAGCCGGCTATGATTCACTCGTTTTCCCACGTCTTTTGTCGAGCACCGGACTCTGGAGTTCAATTTTGGATGACTGCGTTCTAACTTCAACCATTAAGAAGTTGATTAAGTGAGAATTGGGGTTGGACCCAGTGAATCTCGTATTCGAATCATGGTCTTTTACTCGACGCAATCTTGATGGACGGGCCTATCGCGCTAATGGGCGAGAGTCTTACAGGATACATGCCTGCCTAGCAGTTTGTGCGCGCTCGTGATGATTAGTCAAAAATAGATAAAAATTAGATATTTGTGTTTGTTTGTATTTTTTACGAAGAGGGGAAAATTAACATATTGAGAGTGCATAAATTTACCGAGTAGGCACTACGAATACGAAGGCAAATTTGGTATACGTGGAATTTACGCATACCAAAAAATAAAAAAAAAAATTGGACGTAAAAATGCGGTGAGCGTGGATCGAACACGCGACCTTCAGATCTTCAGTCTGACGCTCTCCCAACTGAGCTATCCCCGCCACTTGTGATTAACTCTCCCACAATATTAATTATATATGATAATACACATTAATGTACTGAAGTTGCAGACCCATCTTGTAATGGAGTTACTTCTTCTTATTGGGTGGTGAAGACATTCCTTGTTGGTCTTCTACTTGTACTGTGGGAAAACAATACCAAAAGTGTCCCCAAATGTTTCCATGCATAGAGGGTGGAACCTACGAGTCTCAATGCTTTTTAATGTCGTGCTTAGCCATAATTAGGTTTAATTAGGAAGCAGCGATCGGTCTAAATCAAACACTCTTTGGTCCTAAAATTCGCTACTTGGAAAGTTCAATTTATCTCTCACGAAACTGAAGCAGACATGTCAACCACCCCCATCCAACCCCATAATCCTAGGCTATTTACTTAGATCCTGGCTGAGATCACGAAAGAGACTGACCAACTAGCCACTTCAGGTGGTTGGCACTGTAAAGTCCTAAAGTTCGTTTGTTTATGCACACCTCGGTTGACCCAAAAGAGAAGGATGGTGTAAGAAAAGAGAGGGTACAATAACGACAGATCATGCTAGTATTATTTGAAGAAAAGAGGCATAGAACACGAGGGACGCGCAATGCAGGTGCCCACCGAGGGATTTGCTGTGCATTAGGATAGCCCATGTTCTCAGATCAGACGAGGGAAAAGTGCCCATTAAAGAAGGAATTCAATTTTCCCATTAAATGGAGTAGTACCAAGTCGGCATTGGTTTGAAAATTCAATGAGTACAAAACTTGGGTCCATTCGCATTAGTAAGAATACGATATAGGGAGTTGTTAAGAGGATCAAGGAGTACAAAATTTTGAATGTCTGTTAAGAGACTCGAGACATCCCGCTAAAAAGAACGAAAAGACTTGTTCATTCACAAGATGTAGTAGTACCAGAGTGTAGCGAATGCGGTGATGCCGCACAAGATACAAAGCCTATCTAACCTGTTCTCATTTCTCATCTTCTCCTCTTTCAACTCGCTCTGCACTTTTGAGTACAGGCGACACGACTCGAGAACTTCACTGTAATTTTTGCTTCGGCGACAGCTCAGTGCTGCCTTCAGGATAAGCAAACTGTTTCTTCCATTGACGTGAGCGCTTTCCATGTCCTCCAGCTGCATGCTCAGCTCGGTCAACTTGAGTGTTGTGTGGACGCCTTCTCCTTCCATACGAGTCATCCTGAACTTCATAATCAGGACGCACTCGACCACCTGACAGGGAAGAATATCCTTTGCGGAAAGGACTGATCCAAAGCGAATCACGAAATCTTTGTCCGTGGGCCAGTGCCTTTGCCCGCCAAGTGGGCTCCAACTCGCAAGATTAGCAGCTTGCTTAGCTTTTCTGTTGACAATGATCCAACTGAGCCGGAGTCCATCACGAAGTTCTCGCCATAGCTTTCCATCTTTCCTCTCTCTCTCCATGGATGTAACCGGGGGTAGACCATCCAAAACCGAAAGAGTAACTTCATCATCACGATCATTGTCTCTAGATGACGGACAGGTGAGAAGATCGACCCGGAATGGACAATTGTAGAACCACCCATTGAAACCATTCGCATTAGGAATTCCCCACAGCACTTTTGAGCATACCGGTCGGTCTTTGTACCTGATATCCACTAGAGAGACAAAATCCGAGGGTGATATACTCGCAGAGTCATCCATATCCCCATAATATTCAGCCTCGGTCCATTCTTCAGGGTCCTCGAGATATTCATTCCACTGATACTCAGTGACTTCTTTATTTACAATGAGGGGGAAACAATCCGCATAGAATTTCTTGAACCCTCCAATAGATGATACCAAGCTTTTGACATCCTCCCTATTGGTTGATGGCCACATGGATGAGCATACATTTTCCCATAATCTCTCTTCTCTTGAGATAGAACAAAATGCAGCACAAGCACATGCAGCACTAGCTAAGGTTGGACCATCGAGGCGCCCCAGTATGTCATAGAAAAGATCACTGCTCAAAGACGTCATACTCTCCACTTGTGCAGTAGAAATCGCCATAACTGTTCTATTGTCTGATAACCAAAACAAGTGTAAGCAATATGTGAACCCCACCCTTCTTTTATCAGTAAAAGCAATTCATACAGTGGCATCAAGGGGATGCCAAGACATTAACAATATCATTTTTTTTTTGGTCGAAAATTAACAATATCATTTACAAGCTAAAGAGTCCACTACGTCAAGGGAAAACTACGCCACTTATGTACCCAAAATTCAAATTAACAAGACAAGAATCCCTAACTTTTATAAAATCTCTCGGAAATATAAAAAGATCTCCAATTTCTCATCTTCTGGATCAGCAAATAATTGGCATACTGAACTAACCAGCCGTGCTCTTAGCTCTTTTTCCAGAGACTGTTGAAGTTACCCAACGAACACCCACTACTGACGAGATCAGATCCCAAAGCATCCTAGACCAGCCATATTGAATATCTATGCCAATTTTCTTAGTTGAAAAGTTGAGCCTTTACTCTCTACTGGCCCCTCACCAATTATTGCTCCATGAAGATAGCTGGTTATGATTTTTCTCATTCAGCTCAAAAAGAAAGGTACATTAATTCCGTTTGTGAATGGATATAAAGGCATGAACAGTCAAAATTTGGCTTTTTGGAGCCGCGGTTCCTGGGAGGAAAATAAGTTTTACTTTTTCCGCTTTCAAATGTCAATCGGTCATCCATGGCACTGACATAGTAGGACAAACATAGATGGATGATAGATTCTTCAAAGCCCAATTTCCAAAGCTCTTAACCATATCTGAGCTAATAATAACCGAGTTATCAGTTCACACTAGTGAGGGAACTATTTCCTGCCACCCCTCATTCTACTATCATTTTTAGATCAAGTGCAAGCGCGCGCAGAATGCTAAGAGACTCTCCAAAGAAAGAAGAAGTCGATACTTTCCTCAAACCCCAATCTGAATCCCGGTACCTTGTTCAGTTTACCACTTCCACATCCCAAGTCACCAGATTAGTGATCCAGATAGCAAACACACAATAACTTAGCTTACTCTAGAAGAAAATACTATGTGAACATAACGCAATTCCTCAAATCAAAGGACTTAGAAGGATTTATACATGTATTCGAGCCAAATTTCCAGCAAAGAAACAAAGGCCACCGCACTACAAGCATGAATTGACCCCTAGAGAGTGATCAACTACCTTGCTCAGTTCTCAATAAATGGTAAAACCCAGAAGAAAAAAGGGGAGCGTTTCTATCACTCTGAAGACTTTCTAAGAACAAGAGGATGGTCTGACAACAATCAATCAATCAGCAACAGCGAAATGAGCAACCATGCGAAGGCGACAGAGCGCTTCAGCTGCCGCCTCAGTCAGACCGGACCTCTATCGAGTCAACCACAAGGATCACAGCATTTCAAAGACACAGCAATTACAACACAAGATACCAACATGACGCGCTTCCGGCAATCAGAACCAATTCAGGGCAAATCAGCAGATATAAATCGATCGAGCACGAAACCCAAATCGCAATTCACCATGCCGAATCCAGCAACACCACAATCCGACAATCCAAACGGACCAAAACGCGTGGAACCGACGAATGTTCACCGGTTACGACCACGAGACAACAAAACGAATCCGAACAGCACGGAAAAATACCACTACCCATTTGCAAAAAATCCAAACTTCAGATCAACAGACCACGGGAAATCAAAAAAAGCGAACCTCATGACGATGGCGAAGAAGGAGAAGCTTCTCTTCCCTGGTTCACGGCGGGCGGCGAAGGACGGCGGCAACCGGAACACCGCCCAACCACAACCAGGCCTCGAAGGTGAAGAATCTCCGAGAGATTTCCGATGCAATTGCCCAAGAAGGAGGAGAGAAGAAGAAGGAGAGGATGTCGTGACGGGGAATTTCAATTTCGGGGCGAGGAAATGTTGAGCGGTTCGCGGGTCACTCTCTCCTCTTCTTCTTCTCTGGGTGGTGCGATGCCATGTCCGCATCTTTCCAACTTCACTCCCGAAGATTTCGGATTTTATAATATAGGCCCCGGCAATTTTCACTTCCTACACCTATTTTTCCCACTCTTTCTTTTCGAACCCCCGAGAAAGTCCTATATCTCATTTTCGGCCCCTTGAATTTACGGTGCCCCCCTTTTGAGCCCCTCCCCCACGGATTGAGAATCAGTCGGCAAGCACAGTAACTCTCGCGCGTGACCCAACACCTCAGCATGGATTCATCATCCATCTTTCCATCTTTTGTCACCCTGTTCAACATCTAAACCGAGACGTACTTCATCGATGAGTTCGTACATTTCTGAAAACGAAGATCATATGAAGGGCTCGTCCTCTTACGTGCCCAAATTGGGTTTGCTTCTCTATCTCGCTCGAGAACGAGCGTGCAAAGTGGCGCGTCACTAGTTTTGGCTTACAGCCTATTTTTTGATGCGGTGTACTTTTGCTAAAAGCACGTGACATTGTGACTCGTGGGTTTGACAACATTTGTTCACGACCATAGTACCTTGGAGCCCCGATAGAACAATCGAAAACCGTAATGAGGTGCTGCAACCTTGAGCACGTGACATATTGGAGTTGGCGAATACTTCGGGAACCCTTATTTCTCACACCGGATACGTTCACATGAGTTTAGAAAAACCGGAGTGTTATCCAATGACATATGATCATCGCATGGAGAATGCGGGGGGTTCGGGGGCAGCGCCCCCGACATGAGTGCCCCGCTGCCCGATCAGCTGGCGGGAGGTTCGGGGGTAGCACCCCCCGACAGGGGTTCCGCTGCCCGGTCAGCTGATAGTTGCCATGCTTGCCGGTGAGCGGGTGGGGGCTCAGGGGCAGCACCCCCGAAATTTCAACGGGTTTAGGTTTTTATTTAAGCTGGCCCGTATGGTGCAAGATTAAGAGATTTCATATAAGTTTAGGTTTTGGACCCGTTTGGGACACGTACATATTTTGCTCGTTTTTCTTATCATTGTAATGAGTTGAGTGATTGTAAACCGAAAAATATAGTGAAATCTCTTTGCAGGACGTAGCCCTAATTCAAGGGCGAATCTGGGTAAAATTCGTGCATCGTCTATTTTTTCTCTGTCTTCTGCCTGATCGTTCTGTTTCGGTTCTCGTTACTTCCCTTCAAGCCATACGTCGCGCGCCTTTTGCACGAGATGCGCGCTGAAATCCGACATCGTTCGCGATCGGTGCAGAGCCGAGTACTTTTTGTTTCCCCTAGAAAGAGACGATAAAAGCCCAGAACGAAAACAGCAAGATCCCCTGGAAAAGTGGATGATGACGAAAAGAAGAAGAACAAACTACCGAGTGGCGAAAACAAAAAGAAAATACAAAGTAACGGTGCGTTTCTTTCGCTAAGAATTTCACAATGAAAAAAATCATTTTCCGTAAAAATCAATTTCGAGAAAAATGATTAGCTTTCATTCATATATTTTGTGGTTTAGAGAAAGTGATTTCATTCTTTCTTGGAGGGAAAACCATTTTCTTCCGATCTAAGCTCGTTATTTTCGATCTATGGAAAGCATTTTCTAGAGATCGATTAGTTTTTCACCGTCCAAATATCGGAGGGTCAAAAATCAATTTCTCGGATATAACGTCACGGAGGCCACGTCCGATCCGGCTAATCCGGGATTCATCACATCATCTATTGTCTCGATGCGGACACGGGGAGGGAAATGGTGCGCTAGCAAAGATTTCGCACCGCGGTACCAGTTGTTGGCTTACCTGCTACTATTATCACTCCACAGGTCAACCGGTTAACATGAAGAAAGGGATCAAAACAATTAAAAAAAATTTTAATTTAGTGACAAATCAATATGCTTCTTTACTTTTTTTTTTTTTTTTGAAAGATTAGTGAAAATTTGGGGAGGAATTAGGTGACCTAGTCAAAGCACAGGAGGCATAGGCAGTTGTCACTGCAGCTGCAATGTCAAAATTCGTGGCGAACAAACCGGTGGTTGTGCAATCTGATAGCCAGATGATATTGTCCCTTTACGGTAGTTGCTTGAGTGTTAATAGACCCTCTTCGGAACAATTTGCCGGCTACATCATTATTGCTTTAGATACGTAGTTGATAATATATACTAGATGATAAGGGTACGATCGGGGTCGAGTTAAGTTTGTACGGTCCATTTCTCACGTCTTGCTCGACCTACATCGAACTTAAATTTCCCGAGCTCGAGCTCGGCTCGGATGAATTTTCGAGTAGATCAAAAGCCCAACTCGGCTCGATCCAATTAATCGAAAAAGCCTTTTCAATCGGAGGGCTGAACTCGAAGCCCGAGCTCGAATCGTGGTAATATAAAGTAGCTTTGGAATTTTTCAGTAGCTTCACGTCCTTATCTATCGCGATAGGCGGGGGCGTGCACGTAGAAATATCAACTGGAACACTTGGCCATACGCACGAGTCGACTATTTTCACGCTTGGGCAAGAATCGATTTGAGTACTCACGCCATTCAAACTCGACCCGAAATCGGGGGGGGGGGGGGGGTAAAAACATCGAGTCAAAAGATCCAGTAGCTCACAAATGAATCGACTACGCTTGCCACCATTAGTGTAAAGAGGCAAGAAGCGAGATTGAATCTCTATACCTATGCCGCAGTTTCTCTCGAGGTAACCTAAAAGGACGCGCGGATTCGCGGGCCTAACGCCGACGAGCAGCAACCGCGTCGAATCGAAATTGAAATTAGTCGGGTGCTCGAAAAGTTCCGAGGAAAATCTTCGACAAGAGGCTTCCACGAGAATCAAAACGATGAAGTTTTGCACCACTGGACACGTGATCTAAACCCAGCAATCACACGTCCGACGTTTCTAACAGGGAACACAACATCGCGCGCAACAACGCGCGAACAAAAGATGAATCTCAACATAGAGTGTACGAACTTTTTACTCGAGTCCCATCACGCAATTCAACGAAGAGAAACACGAACAGATGGTTCGGCTCCGTCCAACAAGAACCTCCCCAGAAGATTTCCCCTTCTTTCGATTCTGATGGCTAAACCTCTAAACCCGTGGCGCTAAAAGAGAGCAGGCTATTGAAATTCATATGAAAGAGAAAAAGAGGAAAAGAGAAGAGAGAGAGAGAGAGAGAGATTCCTTATGCCATTCAGGGGTCGGCGGTGGCCTCCTCGGGAGGCTTCGCCGGAGAGGAGGAGGAGGCGGCGGCGGCGGCGCCGTCGTCGTCGTCGGGATCGCGGGACGGGTCGGACTTGTCCATGGCGGCGCGGGCCCAGTCGAGGAGCGGCTTCAGGGCCAGCTCGACGGCGAGCCACCCGACGGCTAGGGCTCCGAACACCACGGCCGCTTGCTTCGCCCCCTTCCCCATGTCTCCTTTCGGCTTCGCGAGGGTCTTGACTTCTGCTACCGGCTGGCGTGACGCTCTAAATTCTTAGCTAGTGTCATGTGCGTGCCTTTCATTTGACCCGAAGCCAGAGCGACCTCCCTTCCTTATAGAAATTTTTCTGTTTTTCGTTTTTTTTTTTTTTTGGATTAATGCATTTTATTGGATTTGATATTACAATAATAATAATAAAAAACGGATGTTTTTTTTTTTTTCAAGGAAACGAAGTTCATGGATGTTTTATTTATTAAGTCCACTGCCGATATTATTTGTCTATTTGATTATTGGATGCACGAGTAAGACCGTGTATCCGATTCTTTCCTTCTTTTACTAATCACCGTATCAGAGGGCAAGTTGGTAGCAAGTGACGACGGAATGCGACTTCGATCGTTTTCTAAATTCGGCTAAACCATGGGCACAAACGGACCGGGCAATCCATACCGAGTTACCGGCTTCCGGGCCACGGATCAGTCTCAGTCTGGATACTCACTCGATCATCGTTTGCCGTGCTCCTCCTTCGCAGACCGCTCGCAACATAGCATTATTCTACACGGAATGCTCCTGCTTTGCCATCGATAAGAAGAAAAATTCCACACTATAGACAAAACAATCAACGGGAACTCATGCCGTTCAGATTTTCTGCTGATGCGATACATGGCATACGAGCAGGCAGCTGATATTTGCAACTTAGTTTGATGATCAACCGGCATAATTGCCAATCTTGGCAAACTTCTTTACCAGAGGCAATTATTCTGGAAATGAATGCACCGATAGGCATCGCTAGAATACCATTAAAAGTTCGTCAATTTGATCAACAATACCAGACTGATAATTGCAAGTAACTTCAGGTGCGGTTTAAGAATTCTACCATAAAACTCTGACTAGAGTACAGTGTCACCAATCTTCTTCAAGTCCAGAGAACCGACATGCCTTCCCTGCAACACCCTCGGTTTCTACACAACCTCAGAGATAATACAAAAATTTTGAAACAGCAAACAGCAAACTTAACGCCCGCGTCCACGTCCGCGACCGCGTCCACGGCCCCGACCTCGTCCCAGAGCCCTCCCTGCATTAAGCAAATCCATGTCAATGCTCAACAATTCTTATCAATGTTCCACTCCATATCAGAATTTAAGACAAATAGAAAAGGGGAAGTAGGAGAAAATTGTGTGGTACCAGCAGTTGGCTTCTTCGGTTTGACCCGAGGCGTCTCTTCCACCAATAAAGTTTCAAGATTTATACTGTCTGGAAGAATGTAGTAACGGATATTATTCCCCCTCACACTCAGGTGATCCAGAGTCACTGGGTTTTTCCCTTTCAATGTGAGCTTCACAGTCTTGAGATGTGTGTTCATACTAATATCAACACCTACAAAATCATGCAATACTCATCAAGTTCAACACACATAAGCTATACATGCATTGCGCGCGCACAATGTTTCAACCCAAATTTCTCAAAAGCAAATTGCAGTTGTTAGTAACAATGCTGACGCACAAAGATGTTGCTCAAGGGAGCTGCATAAAGAGCATGCATCAGAGGTACAGGCGTAGAGTTGAAGATGTACATGCCCAGAGTTCATGTCTAGGTAAGCTCATGTGTTTTTCGCAAAATGATTTTCAGGTTGAATTAAGAGAAAAAAAATCGGCACATTATAGATAAGAATGCAGTTTGGCTGAGAGATGTGGCGCCTCTATTGGCTTCCATGAGGTGTCTGGGTGTAATCCTAGCCTTTATGTTCTCCTTCCAATGTCCTGAAGGCACGAACCAATTCAACCTGGTTGAACGGATCCCTGGTTTACCTTTTAAACCATGGTCCAACCCAGTTTCATGTTGAGCTATCTACAAAAACAGATAGTACACTGGTCCGGTTCCGAATTCAACCAACAATCAGACCAGTCTGGTCAGGGTTTGAAAACACTGCTTAAGTATGATCCCTAAGTGCCCATATAAATTATGAAATGGACAAGATGTGTAAAAAATCCTCTCAGTCAAACAAATGTATAGCTGCAGTAAATGCATGCTCATCCATATCAGCATGTCAGAAAGAGGGGGAGAGAAACCTGAAAATTGTTTACTGTCGAAAGAGTGTCAAATAAGAAAAGTAAAATTCATAACATATTCAGAACATCTATTAATCAACAGAAGTTCAGATGGGTCGACAGCAGTCATTCCATGCAAATAACCGAATCATGTCAACCTTTGCAGGCCTTTCCCCAGAGCGAAGCTTCTTTCGACATGCATTTGGGCAGGAAGACACACGGTTTTAGATTCTACCCAGCATAACTTACAAAACCCCCGAATGGCAAAAAAACTTGAGCTACATCCAGAACGGTCCGTGGTTTATATAAAAGCCAGTGGCCAATGACCACTTGTGATTCACATGGATGTTCAAACCATACAGTTGGAGATCGACCTTCTCTTCTTCCAATCAACCTTAAACTATCAACACCAAGAGAAATGAAACTGAAACTTTAATCTTGCTTCCAAATTAAACATTCCTACAATTACATTTAGTACAACTCATTAATATGTCAGATCAGTTTCCTGGATTTGACACCATAGAATCTTAGAAAGAGTCACAACTACATAAAAGCTTCGAACAAGAAAATTCGACATCAATGTCAACGGACTACTCAGTATCTCTCTCTACGTCAAGGTGAATTATTGTCAAGACAGAGTAGAGTTCCATCCCTCAAGGCACTGCCACCGCGTATGTGGAAAAGCTGTATAAAAGCAGTGAATTCAGGCCATAAGCATCCGGAATCAAATTAATGGTTCACCTAGCATACCCTGATTTTTCTTTTATTGCACTGTGACTCTCTACGGATGTTTTAAAAGCATTTCAAGAAATATGGAGAAACAATTTCAAATCGAAATGCCCCACAACATATTGACTAGATTTGCCTTGAACCTCATAAGCAAAAACCAGCCTATTCTGCTACAGTTTTCATTTTGCCATCCAGAATATGCAGCAAAATAGCAGAAGCCGCTCCCAAACAGCCAAACCACCAAAGCCCATGCTCACTCTCTTGCCCATTGTGTACCAAAGTTGTGTAAGTCAGTAGTCAGTGCTTCTCAGACTCTCTTACCATTTCTCAAGTCACAGTTTTCCCATCACTAAATTAAATCTTGCCCTTTTTTTTATTCTTGAAAGAGGTACACTGCGCGCTATCATACTCTATTCAACCAAAAAAATAAAAAAATCTACATCAATCACTTTCAATCTCTGAACAAAGCCATCATGCTTCGTGCTTTGCTCTGAAACCATCTTAAAAATAACTTGAAGTTGATTATCTAGGTTTGGAACAAGGCTATATCCAATTTGAAGTGCTCCCCACCTTTCATCGCCCCAGTTCAAACGAGCCTTTACACGAACCATTCACATCCGAGGTTCATTCCCCTCTGGCGCTAGAATTTAAAACAAGCAAAGGTTATCTACACGATGCCTATCAGGGGAAGAACGCAAGGCCAACCCACGTCCGTCACAATGTCATCAAACCAAGACAATTTTGTCCAACCAGAGCAATCCCTACTCTACAACCGACGCATCCAAGAACCCTGATCTACGTGACCGACCGTAATACCAGATAAATGCACTCAGAATTACATAATCCGGCAGCCAAAATCCATCAAGGGCAGACAGGAATCAGACCGCAGAAAGTTGCTTGCCCTACTGGCGATGGGCCAACCTCCAAATTTCCAGCACACCATTATATGGGTCAGATCAATTCAAACTGTGCACCGAGACAATAACACCTTGCAACAGAGAGAGCGTGATTTCCAGCTAAACCTCCCGCAGCATCTTTTCGGGAGCCGATTCAATAGAAACCAAACTCTAGCACAGCCAAGGCGACAACGTGAATAGAGGGTAGGGGTTTAGCAAGACCCTTAAAAAAACCCCCCAAAAAAAATCAGATGGCTAGGAACTGGCAGGCAAAGCGCGGGGAAAGAGAAAGGGGAAAAGGTAAACCTGTGATGGTGCCGTGAACCACAGTCCCATTCTTGAGCTCGATGGAGACGGTCTCGTTGTTCAGCTTCATCAAAAACCTGCTCATTTTTCACATCAAAACCACGCAACCAAACCTCAGAGACACACACAACAACAAGAAAAAAGGGAACAAGAAGTGGAGCAGAAAACGAAAGGAAGACCGACCTGACGAGCTTCATCGCCGCGAAGAAGACGAACGCTAGGGCTCACTGGCGGCCAAGAGCGAAGACGGAGGCGAAGCACAGACGGAGAGAGAAAGAGGGCTCTGCTCGAGCGGGCGAAGAACGCTGCCGCTGCTGCTGCTGCTGATCTATACACGGTTCGATCCGACCGCTCTCGCTCTAGGGCTCGCTGCTCGCCGTCGCAAGCGCTAAATGCCTTTTTCCTCTCGACGCTTCAAAGGCGAGCGAATAGGCGGGCCGGGCCGGGCCGATCAGGGCTCGGACCGGGTTTTCAGGAATATGGCCCGAATGCCCATCGGCTGCCAAATCAAATTGGATGGCTCAGATCTGTCTTTGCCGCGAAGGTTGCCACCGCCGAGCATCGATTGAGGAATGGGAGGCGGAGCACGCGACCGGGCCCGACGTCCGCGAGCTAGAAGGTGGCGGGAGACGGGACGAGGCGCGGGGGGAGGGCTGGTGATGGAGAGCCATGGCGGGGTCGACAAGCGTGGATGCATTTATTGGTGGAGAAAATATCTATAAAACGTGGGGATATTTTGATCCGAGTTAATAACTATATCATTTAAACATACCTTTAATTTTACCGGATTCCAATCAGATAGAAATAAATTCTGTCGTGTTTATAAAAAAAAAAATAGCGAGAAGTAATAAATAACCCGTTGAACTTGTTAAACTATGTACGGACCACTCATCTAGTTAAGGTTTTATACGTTCACATTGTAGTGATATATTTCGCAGTACCTTAGATTTTTCTTTATATAAATATCTTCAAAGAAGAGGGAGAAAAAAACAAATAAATAGATGTATTAATTCAAAGGGGTTTCGAGCTCGAGTTCGGTTCAAAATTAGACAAGCCGATCTCGAATCAAGTCAAGCTCGAGACACTTACGAGTAAATTTGCCCGAGCTACTTGTGAGTAATTCGACTCGGTTTCGTTTAAATCAAGGACCGTGATATTTAATTCCTTGCATCACTTTCTGAATTCTATTTTCTTACAGAAAAAAAAAAAAACAATCACGATCTCGTATTCTTTAAAGAGAGAAATTTGCAATGTATCGAATAACATCAAGCATTATTGATACAATAATTTTGGTACATGAAGCATTATTGATACTATAAGTTTTCATTCTTCGATGTTCAAGCATCTTTACAAGAGCGATCTCACCCATTTAAAGAAAAAAGAAACCCATAAACATTTTCGGCCCAATTTTATTGCAAACTAAATATCCAGAGGCCATTTATTCCAAGTAGAAAATTCAAATCACGTGCAACACAAATGCACGAACTAAGACAACTCATAGTAATTTTCATGCACTGCTGGTGAAGTTGAAGTTGGCGCACGTAGTCTGCCTTCCGAGCAGCGTCGAGCTGAACCCTAGCCTCGATCTCGCCAGGTCGAACTGAACCAGATTGTCCTGCAGCTGGTACCCTCCGATCACAACCGAGGTCCTCGGCCTCGACCCTCCGTCCACGAACCCTAGGCACAGCACATCCTCGCTCACCTCCACCATCGAGTTTGACCCGGTGATCGTCCACACGGCCTCCTCGCCCTGCAAGACCAAGAAGATGTACGGTACCCCCGGCCCGACACGCGTGCTCGTCACGCCCGCCGAGCTGAAGCAGTACTCGAACGGCGATACGGCCGATACCCTAGTGATGTTCATCGACGCGGCTTCCTGGACGAAGGCCTCGGTGAGCACGGCAAATATGGAGGACTCGAGGACGGTGTAGGGATTGACGGTGCTGATCTTGGTGCCGCCGTAGCCATCGCTGTCGATCGAGAGGAGGGTGGAGTTTAGGGATAGATTTTTGTCGCCGACCGTGATGGAGGTCACTTTGATGAAGTACTCGGACGAGGGCTCGCCCTGAGAGTACGCCGAGGCCGTGCTCACGGGATTGACGTATAGCGGCGTGTACGCGAGGGATTGCGAAGCGTCGATGTTTGGGAGGAAATTGTAGGAGCTGTCGCCAAAGAAGATCACACCGTTGGCCGTGGCCGACGACGAGAGGCAGATGGCGAATTTCCGGCTGAAGGTGAAGGCAGAGGCAAACTGCGAGGGCAGCGCGATCCTGGTCCTTCCTAGGCCAGCCATTCCTTGGACGCCGCTAGCGAGGCCGTCCAAGAGAAAGCTCGGGGCGCAGGCAAAGATGAACCGGGGAACATCGTAAGCCCCGCCCGGGTTGGACCCATCGGTGGAGTTTACTGACACGACATCGGTCGCGACCTCACCACCCGTGGCGGTGTGCGTGACTGTGTTATCCGGGGTGACGCCACACGTGTTGTTGTTGCAGCCGGGCCTGGCGGCGGAGAAGCAGTCCCCACACCCGCTGGCGCGGGCCAGGGTGCACACGGCCGAGCCACAACGGGCAGGGCGGTACGTCGAGGAGACATAGTTCTGCTCGCAGTCGACCCAGAGGAACTGGCCGCCGAGGTCGACGACGAGGTCGACGGGGATGAGAGGGGTCCTTTGCGAAATCCGGGTTACGTACTGGAGGGTAGAAGCATCTTTCGAGACCGGGAGCACAAGGGCCACGGGGTGAAGGGGCTGCTGGAAAGAGGGAGCGACGGCCGCGGCAAAGAAGAGGAGGAGGGAGAAGAGAAGAGAGCACTGGATGGAGGAAGCCATTGTTGAGGGGATGAGGAAGAAATGCTTGGCAGAGATGTGAAGTTGGTCATGGGGTACTTATAGCTGTCGCGTATGTTGCTTGTAGCGGTGAAGTCTCCGTTGTTGCACAACAAAATCGTTAATTAATCGAAAGAAAAAAGAGTTGTGCCGATCGATTCTATGGTTTCACGCGGCGGACGAAAGAAAATTGATGCCAAAGAACTTTCTAACCCCTTTGATTTGAAAAGTTTTTACGTAAAATTATATTTATATCGCGTAACATGCTGATATGATATCGTTTAATTAATTAAATATTTTCTTTCATTGTAATTCCTTTCAAATTATGAACGAAAGCAAGGATCGCTCACTGAGTTTACAGTACGGCAACGGCGATTCGCTTGATCGAGTAAGCTCCTTCGTAAAATGCTTCTTCCATCATCGGCGAGATAACTGCGGTGTGTTGGGGCGGAGCTACCGCGAGAGGGGCTGATGTCAAAGGTGGCACCTCGAACCCGCTTGATCCGAAATACTGGATATTGGTGGACCTTGACCGTGATTATTTCGTCCATTGTTTTATCCGATCTTTTGGAAAAGATCGTCCAGGTTGTGCTGTCGCCCGTTTTCTCCATGATGGGTTCGTCAAAACATTATCTGTTCACTGCATTTATGTGACATGCATGGAGAAATGATAGAGAGACCGCATCTAGAATGTCTGGAGGGACATACCCATGTTCTCACTGTCAAGACAGCTCGAGAGAATTTCCCGATTTTAGTTAGGATCGATTGCCGTTCTTTCGATGGTGTTTGCAGGTGAACTTGGTCCGATGCGCGACGTTAATTAATTTGAAAACACGGCATCATTGTGATACAACTCGAGAACAAGGAAGTTAAAAACACGAATCCATAACATGTACATTGCGCGGAGCGATGTCAGATGGCCTCGTCGATGAATTGTGAAGACCTCTCAATCCTTTTAGGTCATGCCGGAGATATTGTTGTTTACAAGTTGATCAATCTATATGTGTCTATCCGATTAGTTAGTGCCGAAGGAAAATTGTGGTTTATACGACATATGTTAACTTACATTTGAATCCACTTTGATCTACAATATAAGATCACATTAAAGAGAGAGAGAGAGAGAGAGAGAATGAGGAAGGGTCAAGTGATCCTATTCCGTGCGTTTGCTGTCAACATATCTACGTGTCGTGAACCCAATATTGACAAGTCATACATGACACTTCATCTATAGGATGTGCCGACCTTGGATGTAATGTCTGATGAGTATGAACGATTCCATCTCCATTTTTTTGGAAAATTGAATAAGATGAGATTGACTAAAGTAGGGTCGATTTATAAAATATTGACTGAATTTACTTTAATTAGATATGTGCCAAATCTTTTTATGTGGGTCGGGGCTAACCGGCATAGGGTTTGAAAAACAAGCCTTCGTTTTTATTCTTGGAGAATGATCCCGGGTTTCCTATGGGGGGATAAGGATTGATCTTCCCGAGAATAGTCAAACCCCAAATCTGATTGCGTGATAACGAAATTGATCTAATCAATCATACCGTAATTGTTTATACAGTTATCTACGCCGTTTGAATCCTTGTCACAATTTGCAAACGCCACAGTCAACAGGGCGTTTCGAACGGATGCGTTGTTCTTGAAAGTCAATTAAAATCGCTAGGATAGTATAGTCTAGAAGTTCATTTGTAAACTAATTTCCATTACGATGGGCCACTTTATGTATGATCAAGTGCTGACAAGGAAAGCCTGGTCTAACAAGGCAACAAATCAATGTTGAACCGTTAGCCGGCCTCTACAGCTAAAGCATTACGTGCAATTTCAGTTGTGTTGTCCCGTGCGATGGGGTGTGTCTTGGCTTCCAGTGTCTGCAGAAGCCAAGCTTGAACCGGAACTCCAGCTCCGGCACTGCGTGCATGCTAAGAAGCTCGAGAATTCGTGTTCTCTGTCCGTAAGAGTTCTGCTGTGACTCGTCCAGTCTAAGGGCAAGCGCAACCGAGTTATCCCCATTTCTACTAAAAATAAAGCAGAGAAATCGAAATTGAGCAGCAAATGTAACTAAGGATCATACGATTACTCCATCTAAATGCAGGCAGCTTATTCCATTCCTTATGCTGCCCATGCTGTGGAATTACTCATTGTTCAAGCTATGCGCAACGTCTGACTTCACTGACTAATGAAATGCACACCACCTTCACTACAATAAGCCACTGGTTCAATGATGCAGACTTGTGCGCATGCATACCGAACATTCGCATCAAAGGTTATGGGAACATTCTGGTGTGAGAGAGAGTGCGCACGCGCGAGAGAGCTAGAAATGCTCTCTTAGTTATGTAGCTATTCTTCATAAGCAGCTAGTTAATGAAAATAAGTGTTTTCTCAAGCAGCATGCCATTGCTTTTCGAGTTCATGTTAGCCATATCCATGATAGCCACCAGCCTAGACGATTAAGTAGACAACAATTCCAGAGGCACTGCAGAAGCTCTTTTCTTTGCTTCCTTATTCAAAAGAATCTCTTTCACAATTTCCCAATCAATCGGGCGAGATTCAATAATGTTGGTTTTAACTCATCTCCCTTCCAACTCAACGTATAAAGCGTATCGAACCACCCACCAATTCGATGGCCCAGGGTTATCCTTAGCATTACAAAGTACAGAATCAATTCAATGGTTACCTCGAGACTGTAAAATCAAAGCTTGAATGTTGCCCACAATCGCTTGCGGACTCAAAGAAGCATCAACCTTCCAAATGCCTTCTGCTTCATCCACCTGAAGCAACTCCAGCTGAGACTCCAAAAGCAAAGGCGGCATAAAATGCTTCCCTTCTGCAGCTCTTATCTGTAGTCGGGCGGTGAGAACTTTGGCCTCCACATCCAACAAAACAAACTTCACTGAACTAGAGAAGCTGCCTGACCGATACTCTGGGTCAGCGGATCTTAGAATTTCCCTATAATGCTTCTGCAGAGCAGAACAGCCAAGAACCACAGTTTTTCCATCTAGCAAGCTCTCACGCAAGGTGTCCCGTAGCGTTTCGAGCCACGGGATTCGATCTTCCTCGGAGAGAGGGATTCCTTTACGCATCTTTTCTGCCAAAAAAATTGAACAGGTTTAAATCGAAGAGCTTATGCAGTCAAATCAAAGCAAAGGGGGGCACAAGTTCCCACCTTTATTCGATGTTGGATGGAAGTCATCGGCGTCGAGAAAGCTGCACTCCATGACCTCTGCTAGCATATGTCCTATTGTGCTGTCCAAACCACATATATGACAATCAAGCATCGTAACAAAGCAGGAATTTAGGCAAAAACATTTCGGTTTTCTCCCTTCTATCAAAAGGGTATTTATGCTCGACTGAAGCATCGGCTGAAGTGATGCCTTGACACATTGTCAAATGGGTAAATAAGTGCCCCTGGCACACACGAACTTAACTGATTATATTTTCAAAGATGCTCATGTAGCATTGGCAAAGAACTTTACAAAAATGGTTAAGATCAGACATTTGCCATCACGGAGTACTTCTACAGGTAGCTTGTCGGAATTAACTGACAACAGAAAGGTGAACTGCTGAAAGTCATTCATCCCTGATGTGGTAAATCAACACAGCAACTCAAAACAACACAGTCTCTCAATCAACTTGCTAGCAAAAACATCCTCATTCTCCAATCCAGCTATTTGAACTCTTCTCAATTAATTAGATCACAAATATGTCACTGAAATGGCCACAATGGTCGAAAAATTTCTCTGTTTTCAACCCCAGAAAGCTAAAGAAGAAGAGGTTTTTTCACCACTTACGATTTCCCAGCACCGCTCACGCCCATGATCGCAATAACACTCCCTGTAAACGGAGAAACAGAGGGTATTCAGTAAAATTTCAAAACGCAAACCGCACGATAAGACGGCAAGAATTCGCGCAGATCATTTCACGCACGAGTGGATCAATGGAGGGATGCTCAAAATAAAGGCACAAAAAGCCAAAAATCGAACCTTTGTGAACGGAGGCCATTCTTGGTCGACGGAATGATCGTCCGTTCGAAGCCCTCGCTCAGCCTCGGCACATATTCCTACAAATTGGGGAGTCCGAGTCCAAGGATTCCATCCTAACTTCCAACTACAAGTCAGCATTTTATACTTGGATGTGACACCAAACATTTTCTTAAGACAACCAACCGTGTACAAGTGTCAAATGATAACAGAATCCCATAGCTACGCCGGTGAGGATCACGAGGCGATCTCTCTGTCTCGGGCGCAAACGAGATTTAGTCGTTGCTTCTTTGTTAGGCGTACCAACTCATCTTCGGCTGACACGGCGATGGTTGACATTGCGTTGCAAAACAACGTCATTTTATAGTATGCTGAATAATACAGATCACTATGATTTCAATCGCCAAACCCGAGTCGAGGAAAGAGTTTGAGGTTTTATTTAAGATTATCCAACAAACGAGACAAGGACAGCTATCAAACTCTACACAAACATTAAGGAAACGACGAGAAGATGAATGTCCAATCGTATAAACTCCGACCTGGACGAAGATGATGAGTTCACGACGTTCAAAGGAACATGACGATGTTGAGAAAGGTTGAGAGCGAGTGGTCACAGGAAAGGGAATAACATGAGGTTTCTTTCGGGGTTTTGTGTCATCATGTCAAGTGGAGCGATAGTTATAAGTGTGAGCACAAGTGAATAGATCGTGGGCTGTCAAGCGTCGGCTTCGTAGGTCGGAATTTCTTTAATTGGACTCGAGGTCTTTAAACTCCATTTTCTCTGAATCGAATATTTTGAATAAGTCAAATCTAAAAAAGATGTTTAGAAGCCAATGAAATTATGGGCGAACAAAAGGGATCGCCCGCATCGTTTCAATCATACAAGCCTGTCACAACATGATTTGATTCTTCAATCCTTTCGTGCAAAAAAAAAGAAATTGAGGAGACAATCAATATGAACAGCTTGAGGAGAAAACTGCATTTCCACCTCCGATAAGTCTTACGCACAACACCTATTAACGACAAAGTTCAAATTTAAAATTGATCATAAAGATGTGAAAACAAATCTAATTTTATGGGGGTAAATGCGCATATATATGAGACGTCGGGGGGATCAAATAGAAATCTTCCAATAAAGAGAGGGCCAGAACTCAAAGGGGCCCAAAGTTGAGCCCGACTAGAGAAAAGCGATCTCCCACTTGCTCGCATCCCAAAAGGCCGAGCCCACGAAGGAGAAGGCCCGAGCTACGAAATTACGAGATTGGCCCCGACACGAGCGCACGCGTGCGGCACCCCGCCCAAGGGATTTGCGTGGCACGCACGGGGGGGATATTCCGCGGATTCGGTCACCGCCGTGAGACGCTTTTATGGTTCTCCGCGCGTCGGGATCCCGAGCTGCTCCATTCCTGCGTCTTCCCTCATCCTCGCCATCGTTTGTCATCATCATCTTCTTCTTCTTCATCGTCGTCTCCTCGTCGAATCCCGTCCACGAAACTGGGATTGGCCTCGAACGGAGGGTCGAAGCGTCGGTCGCCCGGATCTCCATTTCCGTTTCTTGAAAATCTGCCCAGCATGGCGACACCGGAGGTCCTGCAAAGCCCAGATGAGCTCCTCCTGCAGTCTCCTCTCGGCGGCCCTCGTCGCGCAGGTGATTGCCCTCGAGCCTCGCGTGGATCTTCTCCTCGTGTCGGTCGATCTGTTCGAGGTGGTCGGAAGGCTCGGCTTTTTGTAAAAAAAAATTTTACCTGATGGTTTGTCTCTGTTTGATCCCACCAGGCGAGAATGCCAAGTCTCAGGGGCTGTCGATCGAGAAGAAGATCGAGTTTCTGGAGAGTTTGACTGGGGCGGTGAGTGCGTTAGTGATAAGTGGAAGCAGGATTTGAGCGTGAATGTGCCGTTTTTTGGGTGACTTCATTGTTTGTTTATCGATTGGCATTCGTGGTGTGTTGAGGCTGGTCGGTGAAGTGCAGTTCAATCAAAACGCTCTCGCCGAGCAGGGGAGAAGAAAACCGGGCGATTGAATGTTAAAAAGATACCAATTTTAATGCTTTTGATCCAGAAAGGTGTTGACTGGCTATAAGAGTTGACCGCTCTGTTTTTGATTGAGTTGTAGTGACCATGAACGAGATCTTGCATAGAAATAATTAGGCTTTTCTTTCTACTTCAGCATATGGTTTTATCTACTTAGGAAGCTCGTGTTCTTCATTTATGGACAAACCATTTGTTTCCTTTGTTTTCTTTCGGTTAAAGCTTGCTCTTTTCGGCCCGAGCACGTATTATTTACCTTTTCAATGGTTCAGGCCCAATAAAAGGGGGAAAAAGAAAAAGGTTGTGAATGAAGTAGGCTGTGTATATTGATAAGTGATAGGCGATTCTCGATTAGCATGTGTCATCTTCTGACGCCACATATATGCGATGCTCTTTTCATGGTCGAAAGGATTTTTTGCTTGCATACTTCGGAACGACCTTATGGAACTTGTAATAATTACTATCCATCATAATCCCATTCCTGCTTTGGGGCATTCGCCTGTTTGCATTAGTTCATTAACTCATGCAAAGGTTCATATTGCGATCTTTTTGAGATGTGGACAGAACAGGATTTGTCGCAGAGTATGTATGAGAAAACCTTATGATGATGTATGTAGGTGAGCAACCGGAGGTCGCGAAGATGGTTAAATGACCGTTTGTTAATGGAGCTTGTTCCTCCTTTAAATGCCAAGGAAATCAGAGGGCTCTTTGCTCCTCCGCCTTGGGGTACCGAATTTCTAAAACATAATATTTTTCCATTTTCATTTGGAGTTACTGATGATTGTACATTTCTCTTCAGAATTTTGGATGGGTGTTAAACTTACTCCTTAGTCTCAAATCAGCTCCTTGGTTCAACTAGCTCGCCTGTGAATGTTTAGAAGTGAAATAAGCGGATTGTGTTACCTACAGCTAGTTGTCAGTTTCACTCAGTTGGTTGATTGTGCGATTGATGTGAAATGTGAGTTACAATAGCAATCGCTCTAGTGGTGTGATAGTATCAATCATTGCAGATTTTGGGCCTGAGGTTAAGGGGCAGTGGAACAAGACCATTAAATTTTAAATTATAATATGTACATTTGTATGACTGAATGATCTTAATGTGTGACAGTTGCTTCCATAGAGTATTACCTTTTTTGGCCAAAACCCTGAAGGAAAGGGAGAGTGAGAGTTGCTTATCAGAATAATGTTAGGATGTTCTAAGGGTGGCACAATCTGCAGTTCTGGTCCTTTTGGGGGCAGCTCTAGAGGTAGATTTATCTAGTAATGTGATGCGGAAACTAAGCGATTTTACTGGACAAATGCGATTTAATGATGTGAGCATGTAATTTCTTTAAAAGGACTCGTGGTGATATACCTTTGGTTCATTTTCAGGCGATGATGTCCCACCATCCCCCTTTTGCGTGGCAAATGCTCGAGAGTGGGACAAACTTAGGAATATAGACATGGACAAAGAGGTTTGCTTTTTTCATTTCTTTCGAATGTGTTCTTGCGAAATTTCAACTATGATTCTTCTCATGTCATTGATGTTAATATTTTTTTACCAATATAGTATTGTCACCATATCTGTTAGTTGTGGTTGCACAATCAAACGACTGATATGTATGTGCAATTAATGTTCTTGTATTGAAAGGCCATGTGATGGGGCCATGAAGAATATTTAGTTCATGCATTTTAATTTGAAGTGCTTTGAGATTGATTGACAATTCTGTTCTGTACCTTCAGGATAAAATAACATGGTGTACAGTTTTAGTGTCTGCATCTTTATGGGGTTGTAGTGTCCTGCTCGACAAAAGTGGATATGCGCGAATCTTCTAGTCTATTTCATGGCATATTTCACCTTCTAATCTTGTTGCACGTGTCCTAGTATATGAAGGGCAAGTGTCCTCCACATATTGTGAGGAAGAATGGGTTTTGATTTTATGTGTATTTGTAGTTTTATGTTTTCTTTTTTCTATGCTTTTTCCTATTGTAGATTTTTCGTACTAGGTTTACATCTCTCCACATTTATGATGCTAATGCAGCAGTTGCATCATACCTGTATTCTGATAGGACATGAGATGATGTTTGATCAATTTCTTTCTATTGAGTTCCAGGCCAATATGATTGACAATATTAAAGCATCTTCCAGAAGGCGCAGAGCTCATATGGACACTGATAAGGTGGCTGTCTTGAGTTCATGGCGCAGAGTTGATTGTCGGACTAGAGAGGCTCTTCGCCGTAGCTTTCTTTTTGAGCTCATTGAAGGCTATGAGGTATAATCTAGTTTGAAACTTTTACGTTGCCTAGATATTGGACAGGTCTTGTCTTGTGCATGTGATAGTCCGTGTCACTGCGGCTTAGTTTTTTTTGCATTTACAGGCGAAGGGAACTGATATATCTTTCAATCACTTATTGCTCCTCACTCTTAATGTGGTTATTGTCTGTAGTATAAAGGATATATGATCGGTAAAGCTGTCAAGTCATGGTTATATAGTGTAAAGTCTGCGAAAGACCTGTTAATTTACACTCTTTTAAAATGAGGTTAACGTAGGAGTGAATAGGAAACATTGGAATAACTGAGCTGCAGGAGTACGTGTGATAAGATGAAGAGGAATAGCCTTGCTCTTCCCAATTCTCGTGTCTGTATAAGGAACCTTATTCTTAAAGCAACTCCTTTTTCACATTACAAGTGGGAACCCCTCTTAATCTTCCAGTTAGCACATGTATAAAAGATGCCTTTGTCTTTAGGCATGTGTACGGGCCTTCATCCTGGAGAGGGGAGCTGAAGATGTTCTCGAGCTCCAGGTTCAAGATCCTTTCCATAGGCTTCTGCTGCATGGTGTTTGTGAGGTAATTTTTGCTTGAATTTTAACATTAGACCTTTACTTTCTGTGCTGAAAAGACTAAATAAAACAATCCTTGGAGGAGCTGGAATTCTGGGTCTTGGTCTTCTCATTGATCATTAGTTAGTAGGGTTTGTTCCATCTATAAGTGCATTAAAACTGGTTTGCTGGCCTTATCTTTGTTCTATGGTAGAGTTTTTGGTGCTTTTATTCCTAGATAATAGAGGTTCCTGGCTAAGAGAGAAATCCTCCGTGAACAGTTCTACAACTTGGCTTCGGTCACGGTTACCCAATCAAAGGATGCAGGGTCCCTGAAGGTCACAAGGATAACTAGGAGGAAAGCAGGGTCTACCGAGCTCCCTAGCATCACCTTGTCCCAGTTCCTGAGAATGTCCAAGGAAGGGATTTGGTAACATTATGCGGGAGCCTCCCGTGCTTGTCAAATGTAAAATAAAAACTGTAATGCTGTACTTTATTGAAACTGTTAGGTGCTTAGCAGGGAAAAGAAATCTGCTTAGGTAGTACTCTAATCTCCTGCAAGGGATGTCAGTTATTTTCCAACCTCCATCTCTCATGGGGATTGTGATTTCTTAGGGTTTAGCATGTACTGTTCGTCCAGACCTTTATTCGTTTGTTATTCTCCGTTTGGTACATAAATAAAGGAGAATGTGTTTCCTAGATCCTGCATGGAATTATCATGGACCAGTGATAAAATCAGGGATACTGCTGAAAACACTGGACATTGTGGCCCTTGTGAGTACCAAGTAGTTTATGTCCCGAGCACATTATTTTGTCATTAGGGCAATCTCGATAAAGTATCTGTAAAGGCATGGGAACATTTTGGAAATGGCTATTTAAAGAAATGAACGCATATTCTCCAGGAGAATTGCACTACGCGGTACCTCAGTTACCATTCCTGGGTGGTACAGACGACATGCCCGAAACGGCCTGGGAGTTCTTTGCATTGGTAAATCAATGACAGCCTTCTATCAAACGGTAAATGAGCGCTCTTCCTCGTTTGGCTTGAGGAAACGCTCTTCAAAAGACCTAGGAAACCGATTTTCATCTCGGGTACGCATGCATGGCAAACCTAACCAGACAAGTGATTATGCGTATATAACTCGTGATTCTTTAGGGGAGTGCTGTGGTATGTCACATGCACTCGAATCAGATTTCCTTTCTTTCCCTGGATCGACCAACATGTATCAAGAATTCCTCGGCGACGGTAAATTCAGTATGTTGAACTCATCGCTTTACAAGCTAGAACAGTGATCATACCTCTATCCATTCCGCATTCCACCGTGGGTAAGTCTTAGGTTTCGCATAGCAACCATTCTGTGCCCGAGAACAGATTCTGGTCAAAAATGATTTTTTTTATTCTATGCCTGGGAACAATTTCTAAGCATTTGAAAGTGTTTGGTAACTGCCCAAAATTTCTATTCTTAAAATAGAAAAATAACAAAAATACATTTGATAACTACAAAAAATTTCTTTTTATTAATAATATTTTGAATTTTTGAATATTTCTTTTTTTTTTTCCTTGTATTTTCTTTATTTTCCTTGGCTATGGTCGGTCGCCGGCGACGGCGACGGCAACAGGCCAAGGCCGGCAAGGGCATGGTGGCCCTCGCCGCCAGCCTCAGGGGTGGCGATGGCGAGGTCGGCCTTGCCATGGCTAGGCGAGGCTCGACCTAGCATATCTAGCGAGACCGACCTCGTAGTCGCCACTCCTCGTGACGGCGAGGTTGGCCTCGCCTTGGTCGGGCGAGGTTCGACCTTGCCCAAATCTGGCAAGGCCAACCTCACCGTTGCCGGCCTAGCCAGTCACTGGTGGCCGGTCGCCGATCGCCGGCGGTGGGCCGGGAAGAAGATGAAGAACAAATAAAAAAGAAAAAAGAAAATCAAGAAGAATCAATTCCGGAAAAATTGTTATAGAATCAAGAAACTACTTTTTTTTCTTCTTAATTCTGTTCCAAAGCTGATTTTGGGATCAATTTTTTGCAAAATTATGCCCGGGCACAAAAATTTTAACAAACGGATTTATGTTCCCAAACTGATTCTGGGAACAAAAAAATAAAAATTTTCACTATTTGGCACGTTGCCAAACGGGCTCCTAAATTTCAGACCTTTCGCTTCTCAAGATTACAGCCGACTCAAAACTGTGTAACCAACCCCGGCTTCACACTAGTGTACTATGAGTTTGCTTTATCCTTCTCTTAACAACGGCGATACGACTGAAAAGACTCCAATATTAACAAATTTGGAACGACTTGCATGCCATGAGTTGATCGGACAATTATCTTGATAGATAGTAACTTCACACCACACAACTATATCTATCTTCTTCTCCGAATCCTAGTCTTCACACGCATATATATCCCTGAAACCTATGCTACCCATAGCTTGGATTCACATAGCCCACTCAAAACCTTTAAATTCCATCGTTTTCTTCTTTTTAATCTGAAAAACGGGTTATTTTATCATGAAATGATAGAATGGAATGATATGGACCAAAGCCATGGAAGCTGTCTTTATGTTAACTACAACGGCACATTTTCCGTCAAAAGTTTCGGAAGTTCTTTTCAGACCTCAGACACGCGTGTTCGATCGTGTTCATGAGTTGACGGACCTCTCGTCTTGTTCATGAACCTCGTGAGTTATGGTGATTGCAAATGATGATACCCTGACAGTCGCCAACCTGTGCAATGCCAGTTCTTTCAATCAAACTACAGCCAAAAGGCATAAAGAGAGAGGTTGCTGTGTGACACCAATAGCTCTCCATGACATTTCGGTCACTAACTAATCATGGTCGAAGATTTCAGCGACTAATGGACCTGTTAAGAGCTGACAATCTGATGAGGTGAAGAACTAGCCTCCGTGTATTCATTCTGCTTCACATAAATCATGTTCTGCTAAAGAAGCTTGCTGTAAATATAAAATTACCAAGTTCGAACTTGCTGTGGAAACACTGATAGAGTGCATACCTGTTAAATGATTCCTAAACAAGCCCTGGGAGATAACAACTCTAACCATTTCAAATAAAACAGCTTGAGATCAATGCCTAAGAAGCAGGTTCCAGAGAAATAATAGAAAGGCTACTGGGCCCATGCCTAGGATCTTTCCGTCAAAAGTGCTCTGATAGAATGTGATTACCACGTACTGAAAAGTAACACACCACGCGCGACAAATCTTTCAAAGAAAATAGCCGAGCTTCTGAGGACAGCGGTGACGCCACGGCTGCCATTAACTGTAGGCTTCAATGAGAGTCCTACTTGTATCATAAAGTGAATCTCGTTGACGTGATTATTTGGCTGGCAGATCCCGCAAAATTTGAGCTAGTGAAGAGAATGAAGTCCTAATCTCGCTGAAGCAAGTTTTACTAGTATGCATAAAGAGAATCACGTGGTCGTGATTATCTGCCCAGCAGATCCCGCAAGATTTGATCTAGTGAAGAAAATATAGTCCGATCTTTGCTGAGTATCCTTCAGTAGACTAGCTAAACCCATCAAATTCTTTAATCCGAATGCAGCCCTCGAGTGATATAGGTAGGACTCGCTTTCTTTCTAATCGCTTGATTACGACGTGTGGAGAATCCACTTTCTGCCTCTGCTCTGATTGACATTGCGGCATGCATGGACTGCTAGTTCGTTGTTTTTGCACGGCATAAAGGATGGATATCTGCAAAATGTACGGAACAAATTTCAAAATCTGTGAGGATCCAAATGTTAATCTTATCTTATCATGCGAGAAAACAGACCATTTACGTCTTAAATGTGATGAATGATTATGAGAACACTAACTTTGAGTAGTATATACAAAAGTGGTTGGCCAGTAACTATCTGTTGAATTTATATCCCGAGTTTGAATCGTTTACTGATATAAATCGGTTCGTTAAAAAAAAAAAAGGAAATCTCGAAAATATGCAAAGATTTGATCAAGTTGACTTCGTGGACCATAATTTACTTTACCGGGACTTCTGTGTTTGGCCATATAAAAGAAAAAGCATGTGGGGCCAGGGCAGAGTCCAAAGGAAGTGAAAAAGGGCACACAGAAGAGAGTGTGGGTTTTCTTTCCTTCGGCGTGAATTGGCAAGAGACAAAAGAGAAAAGGTTTTCCTTTCGTTTTCATACGTGCCTGCTTGCTGAAGCCGCCAGGGACTCGTACAGAGAGCCGAACAGTGAATAGAGAGGTGACGCACGCTCACGCTCTCTCTGATCGCACGAAGGAGCCGCCAGGACAGAACTTGGAGGACGATCTTTGAATAGCGGCCGTACACACAGCGATTTATATAGCGAGTTTATACTGTCCAATTGAGTTGTTTATTAATACATTTTGGATTTGGGCTTAAATCTAAGTATAGGAAGCAATCGAGCTTTTGAGCGATTTTTAACTCTAATTCTCCGATTGTAGTGGATTATTTGTTATTGACTATTCCCATAGATGTAGTTACCAATACCCTGTCCTTTATCGTTTTCTCTGATATTTTTGCATTGACTTAATTTGCAAGATCCCGTCGTTTCCGCGTTATATTTCTATCACAAACAATCATTGTCCTGGTTTCACTTGATCGAACAACAGGATGGCCCTAAAAGGAAAATCTCTAGCTGCTCTATCATTTCGGCAGACAAATTTACTTGGACGAGCTGGCATTTTGTTCACCTCTCAATCATCTGCATATCGAATAATTTCTTTGGTTACACTGCTTTCTTATGGAAATTCAGTATTTTGATACAGAATAATGCCATAGAAGTGCAACATGAGGTTCTAATCCTGTTTCTCTACACAAAAAACCAAAACTGCTCAATTTCTGCTACATGCATTGCGTACCGCCTTTTGCTTGGGTACATCGATGTCCCTTCTTTTCTAGAATTTAGCTAGAGTAAATATATCATTTAGCTACCAATTCTTGGTTCAGTTTCGATTGGGATTCTCAGATGGCTGCGAAATCGAATTGTACAGGGAGTTTACCAATTCTACAGCCTTTTGCTCTGACCTCTTTAACTTATTTCTCGATTCTTCCCTTGATCATCACGATTTCAACAAGCTAGAAGACGTATCTTTCATCGTATGAGGGCCAAACTTGTCGCCGTCTCCCCCCACCGCCACTTGAACAGGAGAATCGAATGCCATTTACGCAGTCGTTTCCAACTAGCGGTTTATGCAGATCAGCTGTCGCTGTGAGAATCTTGAGCTATCGATTTGGAAGAGAAATAAAGCCTCCGTCAACTTTTACTTCACACTCCCTTCAGGGAATGAAAAAGAAAGATATTTTTTTCATGATCGCACCGTTCACCATCAAAATACGGCACCAATAATTTGATAAGTGCCAGTTCCATGATTGGAGATGATAGGGGTATCAGCATATATAGCAACTATGAATGCAATTCCCAGAGAACAAACTTTTTCTTCTCATTTAGCTTCAGAATCCAGCACGGTTCTGTGGTGTTTTTTTCTTCTTGGTGCACTGGCAAAGTTTAACTAGAAAGATGACCCTTTATTCTTTATGCTGCATCCTGACATGTCCTATTTAATTTTATCTCGTGCGGTCGTCCACGTGGAACGGATATTAATCACTAAGCATGCCTAACAAAATTAGTACTCAAGGACAAAATGTAGAGAACAAATGGCCCGATCAAAATCCTATTCTTCTGCAATTTGCATGCTATCTTCTTTTTCCTATTGGAAATATGAAATTCTGAACCACTGCGCCCATTGCTTTCCCAGAAACAGCATGCCCTACCATGTTGTTGGACGGTCCAGACAGCTTATTAAGAATAAGAGCAACAAGCATTAAGCCTTAAAGAAAGCTGCACTCACCAGAAGAGAGATGAAAGTTGAAGAATAAAATTGTCACAGGGTTGTCTTTATTCTAGTAGTTTACTATTGATTAGTTGTGGCGACTAGTGACCCATTTGGAGAGATGCCTATAAATACTCACGTCCGTCTTTCTGTGACTTTGTGCTCTGCAGTCTGAGGGTCTTGGGGGAGGGAAGCTATCTGCCTTGATTTACTACTTCTCATTGCTCACAGTCAAATTGACATGATCTTGATCCATCTTTTCTATTACTAATAAGCACTTTTTTGGCTCTCATCTTTTGTGCACCGCACGTTTTTGGTTCCTTGTAAGTTGAAAGGAGCTTTCCATTTTCTTGCTTCTGTCTTTTAGTTTTTCTTGTCTTCCATTCTCTTGCTAATTCTCATATACTCGGCCGGTCGTCATGAGGATTTCCATGGTGATGTGCAAGCCGCCGGCCCAGCCCTTGCTCGACGCTGCGGGCCTGGTCCGGAGGTCGAACATGGACATTTTGATCCCTTGGCGTCAGAAGGAGAAGGTCGTGGTGATATTAGGTGCGACCGGGACCGGTAAGTCCCGGCTCTCCATTGACATCGCCTCCCGTTTCCCCGCCGAGATTGTGAACTCCGACAAAATCCAAGTGCACAAGGGGCTCGATGTCCTCACCAACAAGATCACGGACGAGGAGCAATGCGGCATCCCCCACCATCTCCTCGGGACAATCCCTCCTGGCGCGGACTTCACGGCGTCGGACTTTTGCGACTCGGCACTGCTTGCCATCGAGTCGATCAGGGCCCGCGGCAACACACCGGTCATCGTCGGAGGCTCGAATTCATACATTGAGGCCTTGATCACTAGCCATGATTACGGGTTTAGATCAAAGTACGAATGTTGCTTCCTATGGGTCGACATGGCGATGCCCGTGTTGCACTCATTCGTGTCTAAGCGGGTCGATAAGATGGTTGAGAGGGGAATGATTGAAGAGGCGAGGGACTTCTTCGATCCAAACGCGGAATACTCAAGGGGAATCTGGCGCGCGATCGGGGTTCCTGAACTGGACTTGTTCTTCCGTAACGAGAAGTTCTTGGACCGACAAGCCCGCACGCGGTTGCTCGAAGAAGGGATAGAGGAGATCAAGAACAACACGCGCAAATTGGCATGCCGCCAGTTGGAGAAGATCCACCGGCTCCGTAACCTGAAGGGTTGGAACTTCCACAGGATGGACGCGACCGAAGTGTTCCGCAAGCACGGGAAGGCCGAAGCCGACGAGGCGTGGGAAGAGCTCGTGGCGGGACCGAGCACGTTAATTGTGGCCGAGTTTCTTTACAACGTCACGGCGAATATGACTGCTCCGGGGGCCCTTCTCAAGGCCTTTGAGGCCTTGAAAAATGGAATGCCAACCATGGAAGCTGCCATTGCAGCAGCAAACTATCACTGAAGTTTTGCTCAAAGAATCGACAAGGGGTGAAGGGCATTGCTTTGGACTTTTCTGTGCTTTTCTCTTTTTTCGAGGTAGACCACCACATATATAGCGGATGTAACCTATGATGGAGAGATACTTACAATTACAAAGTAACATGGGATTTCGAACGTGTAATAGCGGAACTCGTGTCCTTTTCTGAGAGTGACGTTTAAGGAGACTCCACTACCAAAAGTGAGATGATTTTATGGTGTCTCATCTTCATGTTTGAAGTGCAAAAACAATTACCGTGTCAGACTTTTCACAGTACATTCTGTAAAAGAGCGGCGTCCATTTGCTAAGTTATCAAATTAGAAAAAGATTACAGACTTTAAAGTATTGGCTGTTTTATTCTAGGGTTGATGCCGCAAAAAATCTCAACCGATACACATGTAATAAATTTATCCCAAATTAATTTCTTTACCATAAAAAACCTTAAATTCTAGGGTTATTTGTCACATGTGTATTAATTTTGGGTTTTTCTGATGATCAAAAAATCCAAACTGGTAAATTTGTGATAAATTTACCTTCCGTTAGTTTCCGTTAAATTAGATTTATACCACGAAAAATCACAAATTGGCATGTACTCGTGATAAACGGAGGGTAAAACCCAAAATCGGCACATCCGTCAACTGTTATGTGTCATCCAATTCGGCAATTTGACAATAAAATTTAGCAAAAACTAACATTGGGTAAATTTATCACAAATATACCAATTTGGAGTTTTTTATTATCAAAAAATTAGTTTGGGGAATATTTGTCACTTGTATTTTGTTCTATATGTACAATCAACGTGTTAAAGAGTTAATCATTTCTTACTAATTAGCAAAAGCATACACGCTTCTAAACAAATTAAAAAATATATATGAATAAGTTTTTGAAAGTTTGACTTATTTTGAAAGACTACTCTAAGTTACTGTGAAGATTTAGCAAATTTAAGAATGATTTGAAATTAAGTTTGGAAAATGTTAGAGATTGAACAAATCATGATGTGTGAAGTGTTAGAGACTCGAATTATCTTCGAATTACGATTTTGCTCATCAATATGATTATTTCATCGTTTTAGGTGACCATGGGAGCTGCATTGAATATGTGGGAAAAAGTCTTAAGGTTGAAAGTTGAGACCATACGATGGATTTGCATTATTATAATAGAAAGATTATTCCTCCCGAGTGTCCTTATAGCATCTTCTATCATGACCCTTTGAAAGTCATAAGGGTCAATTGTCCATTGGAATAAACATGGCCAAAGAAAAAAAAGGCTAATTCCTAAAAAATTCTCCATTGTAAGTCCAATCTCAATTCTGTTTTATCTAACAGAAATCTCAAACTTTCATTCTAATCCCAAACTTACTCATACATTTACGTTTAAAAATCACCACTGATTTCTCTAAGATTAGAAATAATGATACAAACAGTCTCTGAATTTTGGTAAGGGTTGAAGGCACTTGCCAGCAAAGTCGAAACAGCAATGGCGCACACCCCCGACCATCTATAATCTCACTTTCTCCTTTTAACGTGATTTTTTTTTTTTTTTGCTTTTCTAGTTTTCTTAAATCTTTATTCGGATTTTGTTTCAAACAAAAATGCCATGTTCCAGCCGTCGGAAAATTCAGGTTTGGTCGGCCGACGAGCTCAACCCTTTATTTGAAATTGACTTGGCCACTTTAGGCCAATATCTAAAACAACATCTTTTGAAAAAATACCCAACTTCATATATTTATTTGGAATTTTTCCGTATTCTTATTGTTAATATGTTCCAACTTACCTTTTCCTTTTTTTTTCTGTTCTCGAATCTGTGAACTGATGGAGTGGGGCCCCACTGCACCTTGTGACATGACCGAGAGATGCTTGCAAAGGGGCATCATTGTAAGAAATTATGTACCCATCGGAATTTTTGTTTCAATTTCCGTACGGAACAAAAAGAATTTCAGCTGCCCCTTTTTCTTTTTCTCGCACCAAAAGACAAAATTTTTAGCTTTTGCGTTTCGAGATGGTCAAGAGGTTGGGCGCCCTTCAATTTCTTCTAGGAAAAGTTCCAAATAACGGTATAAAGTGCCCTTATTTTTTCAAATAAAGACTTAAAATAAATATTATCTCAAATAAAGATATTAAGTATCAAATTATCTCAAATAAAAATATGAAGTAGCAAAATCATTTCAAATAAAGACCTTTGGCCGGCAGGTGACCATTCTGTCATCGGAGAATGGGTATTTTAGTTAAAAAATTATAAGTATATTTTGTTGATTTTTTTTTTACATTCCTTTTTTTTCCTTTTTCTTTTTCCTTTTTTCTTCTTCCCTCCCCAATTGTTGCTATGCCTAGCTGGCTACCTCCGCCGGCAAGGTCAAATTCTTATTTAACACTAATATGGCCACTTCATGCGCTTATTTGAAATAAAATCAATTTCAAACCTTTATTTGAGAAAATAAATGTACTTTAAGCCCTAATTTGAGATAAAATCAACTTTATACCCTTATTTGAAAAATAAAGGCACTTTAGGCCCTTTCTCTTATGCGTGCATACCCATCCCGCCTAATCTTCTAACCGATAATAAATTAAAAAAAATTACAAAAAAAGTCGTAAACTTATTTTTTTTAAAAATCATAAATCTATTTTACGAATACCAATTCAATCTTAAATATTTTAATTTAGCCAATTTAATCATAAACTTTTTGATAATTTGATAATATAGTCTTTTCAAACTAATTTTGATCGAAAATCATTGATGTAGACATGGCAGTCCTATGTGGTACAATCAACGTTGAAGTGAACAATATTTTTTAAAAACTTATGAATATTTTTTTTATTTTTTAAAACTTATTTTTTTCATTGTGCTGGCGAGGGCCACGACCCTCTCTAGCTAGCCGCTAGCCCTAGTGGCTGGCACGAGTCGCGGTCCACAATGGAAAATAATAAAATCAGAAAAATTTTAAAAAATTGCAAAAGTTGTCTGCGTTAGCTCCGGCCGTATCACGTAGGACGATCCGCCGTATCCACGTCAGTGACCTTCGGCTACATTGGCCAATTATCAAAATATTTATGACTAAATTGTCCACGTCAGCGGAACATTTTGTGCATCATCACATAATTCTTCAAATTTTAAGAATATAACTTTCTCATTAGAATGAAACGGCGAAAGGAGGAGTGATGAGTAACTTTTTGCGTCCATGAAATAAGCCATTACATAGCGAGGTAAGTTCGCGTATTCTTTTGTCGACAAAAGGGCGCAAAAAAAGAAAAAAAAGAAAGGGCGACCAGCGTTCGCTATACGCGGGGATTCGTTATAGGAGGTCCGCATGCAGGCTCGAAACATTCGGCTAAAGCCACAATTGCTGTCCAATTCGCGCGAGCCCGTCATCGGCGCACCATCGGATGCAGGATAATCACCCGATGCTCGGCGTACAGACCGAGCCTAACCCCCCCCTCAACGAACCAAGATTTCCCGAGACGAATTCGAACTCGTGATCAAAAAGAGGCTCTGGCTTTTCTATCGCTTCTTACCGTCGAAGCCTAAAGAGGCGACGAGAGAGGAATCTCAAAACCACGCGGTTCCTCCTCCTCTGCCCTCTTATGAATACGGAGCGACTTGACACCGATCCACCCGTGCAAATCCCAATTTCATTTCCCTACGTATTCGCAACAAGAAGTAAGTATTTAATAATTGAAATGGAAACTCCTAACTTTTTGTAAAGTCAATTGTTCCTTTCCCCACCCCCATCTTTTTCTTCGAGATATAAAGATGACCCAAAAAAAAAATTAAAAAATAAAAAAAAAACGAGGGACGCGGTATGCACACACACTCACGAATGGGGTCGCTATTCTATATTTGCTTTTTGGGTTCGCGGATAGGATTGGAACATAAGTGCACTCCGTGTAGTTGGCACGCCGATTAATCCGATAAGATTCCGACCAAGTCGCCCTCGCGCCATCATTCGCCGGATGATGCCGTGAAAGATAAGCCGTCGTTTATAAGTCATTATTCGCGTAAATAATCCCCGTTCTTTTTTTTTTTTTTTTGGCCGGGGCTTAAATTTGTAAATATTTCCCTTTGCGGTGTGTAATTTTTCCGTTTATTTCACGGAAAATGAATGACAGAGAAGATGATTTCCGGAAAAATGATCGCTTATATCGCTTAGAATAACTAGTTAATGTAAAATGTTTTCATTACCGACGACAATTTGTGTCTAAGAATATTTTCCGTTTATTCATTTTTATAAGCGATACGAGCGATCAATTTTAGAAAAATATTTTACAAATCATTCATTTTGTGCGAAACAAATGGTGCTTTTATATTGGTCAATTTTTTCTCAAATGTATAGTGCTACTACAATTGCATTTTGTGAATTTATTTTATAGGGTTAATACCACGGAAAATCTCAAACTTGTATACTTGTAACGAATTTACTCCAAACTAATTTTTTGACCACCAAAAACCCCAAACCGGTACACCCGTGATAAATTTACCCTGAACTAATTTTTTTGATCACAAAAAACTCCAAACTTGTACAATTGTGATAAATTTACCCTCCGTTAGTTTTCGTTAAATTGGATCAATATCACGAAAAAATACAAACCAGTACACCTATGACAAACGGAGGCTAAAATCCAAACCGGTACACCCGTAAACCGCCATGTGTCATTTAACTCAATAATTTGATGAAAAAATTTAACGGAAATTGACGGGAGGTAAATTCATGACATGTGTACCAATTTGGGATTTTTTGTGGTCAAAAAATTAGTTTGAGATAAATTTATCACATGTGTACCGATTTGGGATTTTTCGTAACATTAACCCTATTTTATATTCATTTGCCGTTTATTCATTTAATCTATTTTCCAAAAATAAAATTAGATATAAAAGCATTGCCTATATGGGCGGGCCACACCAGCCAATGCTTTCTCACTAGTCGAGCTTGGGCACTTAACCAGACCCGTAAGTTCGAGGCTGGGGTGTGAGCTTGCCAAGGCCTCTTGACGTTCGGGCCCGAAGATCGGCTCGGCTCGAGCCCGCCCGATAATTATGTGTAATTTTGTTTGATCTATGTACGCCTTCGACAATTTAATTTACTGCCTCGATTTCTAGAAAATAAGTCAATGAAGTATGTATGCATTGTCCGCCGATTAGTCCCACTTAATTACACCTCTGTCCTCTTTCATCTTCACTTTACTTCACAAAAATAAAAATCGCATTCGGCTAGCATGCTCGGCAAACTCGAGCTCAAATACTAGCACCCTAGAAAAGCAAGACATCCTTAGCCTATGGTGGGTTGGCTATAAAATCCATACAAATTCATTAGATTACAGAATCATATTGATACATTACGAGTTTCCGTTTTCTAACGGCTCTATAGTGTTGAATCGTCGCCGAGGCTTTACATATTCAAGATTTAAAGGGGGCGAAAAGAGGATCGAAACACGCGCGATATTTTCAAAATCATTAATCAACCGATCACATAATTAGCAAGCAATTATTGATGATTAGGCAGAGACAACCTTTAAATCCAATAGCAACAAGACTAGAGCTCGATTAGCCATTTGTGACATTAGGAGGTCATTACACTAGTGACACGCAATACTAAGAGAGAAGACTCCCAACCCTCTCTGTCAAGAACAAGATCGACAACAAAGCATGACGCTAATCCAAACTCCTGAAGCGCATTAATTAAACTAATCTGTTCTTCACTCGATTACGGATGGAGCCTCCCGCCGCAGGAGTAAGTGACGTTGCACGAGTCGGCCACGATCACGGTGTACTCATGTATTGGCCGGGCCAGGAACGAGGGCAGGTAGACCAGCAAGTCGCACACGCACTCCGAGTCCACCTCCTTCAGCCACTTGCAGCAGTCTTGCTCCGCCGGGGACGGCTCGCCCGCGCGCCGGCCGTGCCGGTGCCTGTGATGGTGTCCGTGCCCGTGGCAGTGGTGGTGGTGATGGTGGTGGTGGTGGTGGTGGTGGTGGTGCCCGTACTCGTCCTGGCTCTCGTCGTCATGGCAGGGAGGCGGAGGGAGCGGGCCGGGCGGGGACGGAGGTGGCAACGGGGGAGCTGGAGGGGGCGCCGGGGTCGGCATGATCATCGAGCAGGCGTGGTTCACGAGGTTGAACTGGGAGGCGCAAAGCGGCCGAGAGGGCAGTGGCGGCGGCAGCGGGAACGGCATCGGCATCGGCATCAGCCTCGGCGTCGGCTGTTGCAATGGGGCGCCGCCCGAATAGCCCCCGAGGGCCAACGCTAGCGCCGCGTAGAGCATCAATGTGGCAAAGTTGGCCTTTCCCATGGCCACTCTCATTGGAAGCAAACCAAACAACACAACAAGCCACACAAAAGAGCCTCTTTTTTTTTATCTTTGTTTGGTTTTCAGGGTACGCCAAAATGGTTTAGTGGGTTTCGATTTATACGCTCAAGAACTCACGTGGTTCGTGTTTCACATTAATCTAGGGAAGTTTCTTGGGCGACATATGGCCAAAGAGAGTGAGGACTGAGGTTGTTGTGTTGTAAGGAGAGAATCGGTTACCACATAATTTAGGAATTTGGTCACTTCATTTGGATGACCAATTTCATATTTGGCTATTTTATGCGTTGCACAACCAAGTGCCTACCCTGCCTTTCTCACTGAGGTCGATTGAGGCAACGGGCATAGTGGGCCGGGGGTCATACGAATTTATGGCACGCGAACCTAATCAATGGGCCGGCCTAGATGCGCTCCATCTGTGGATCGGAAAATTCGTATCCGGGCCCGGCATAGGGTCTTTGCTTGCCGGGTGTGTGGGGTCGGGTGAGCGGCCCCCGTCAAGGGAGCCGTTTGCCTGGGAAGTCGGAACCGCCCTCGCCGTGGAATTTCATTAATCGGGCTCAGCTCAAACGATGGACAGGCCCGTAACAAGCATGCATGCACTTGCCGGAGCGATTACAAGGCACTCATAATAACGCGTGCCTTGCTTTGGTCTATATGTAACAAAACTCACACGTGCGATACTTATTATATGGTTCGTGCCATATGTATCCTTGATGAATTTGAATCTCGAGAACTCTGATCATAATATCCATCCGAATCACAATGTTCGTGCGATACGAGAACCGATCATGCTGTTAATTCTCGTCGCGATGGCCATATTAATGAGCTTAGGTTTGTCCTCTCAAATCTCCTCCCCAATTTGGGAGCCCATTGTAAATTTGCCCACATTCATTTCGTCCATCCCCAAGTGATTTCCTGTCATGAATCTCGTGATCAAATCACATTAAGCAAAGGATTCGTAAATAAATAAGCGCTACAAATAATAGATCATGGACGTGGCCCCATGAGCTAGCGGCCTAATAGTTTGGGCCATGGTCTTCTCCCGACTAGTTCAATCACAAATGATGCACCATATCGGTTATAACCGATTATGTGAGCTCCATGTAAATTTTACGTGAATTTGATCGATTATTCAAAATAGGATAATATAGAATACCACGATTGTACTTGGACAATTTTACGAGCATGACTTCGCTTATAAGAAAAAGGGGCCAAAATCCCACTTAAAGTAGAATTGACTTAAATTACTTCAAAGTGGTGTAGGCTTGATTTGATGATTATTTGAGACAAAATAATCTAATTTAAGTTCGAGCTTGAGCTACTTTAGTATCTTATCGAGTCGAGCTCGAACTCGCTGGTACTCAATTCGACAAGTGCGTGAGTCTAATCAAGCTTTTTATTATTTATGTAAAATTATTCAATGGTTATAAAAATAGGCACGAATATCCTTGAAATTACATAGTGTTCGAGATTATTGAACTCTAGCTCGAGTTCATATTGACAAGTCGGCTGCAATCCAACCTGGATGAGTTGAACTCGAGTTGGAAAGTTAATACTCGATGATTAAGTTCGAGTCAAGTTACGAGCACAATTATGTTATTCAATTCAAGCTATAGGTCGATGACATATTATCTTGATTATATCGATAGTACAAACAAATAAATAAATAAATCTTTAGAATTACATAGAACTTGAGATATAAGCACGAACTCAAATTTCATTTATAAGTTGACCGTAAACATCGAGCATAAATATCTCGATTTTTCGGTCGTGTTGAGCTCATGCGCTCGATCAAATCTGAATTGAATTTCGAGCACCGAACATGAGAGTTAGGTCGAGACCGAGTTTGGCAACGCATCGGCTCGACTCGAAGTTGTGTCATCCTGAAATTTCATGGCCAAAGATTAAAGGACCCTAATGAATTAGGACGCTCGTCAACGGAAATTAGGAAAATGAAATTGGAAGTTTAGCATTGCAATCATCGTTTTTTTTTTTTTTCTGAAATCGTGAGTTTGGATTCTTGGGAACAATTACCGTCGACCCGACTAACCCGACGTCGTGTCGTCCGCGCTAACCAACTCCTTGTCAAACCCGTTGCCGCCATTTTTCTCCCCATTTTTTTCCCCTTGCTTACGGACGCCCCCTCTTTTCCCCTTTTTCCTTCCTCTTCTTCCATTTTCTTTTTCTTTCCCCTTTTTCCCGCCGGAAAACCCACGCAACAGCAGCCCCTCCATTTCTCTTCTTCTTCCCCCTCTACATTTGGCAAGAGGGAGGTGCCAAGTGTCACCCATGCATGCAAAGGAAGTTGAAGGGCCATCAGATAATTTTTTCCCCCACAGTTCACTCTCATCAGCTCTCTCTCGTCCAGCTCACTCCCTCTCTTGTTTCTCTCTCTGTCCGCCCGGGAGCCTGCCTGTTCGACGACCAGCAGCTGCTGCTCCCTGTTCCGTCCGAAACCAGCAGCAACAGCCAGCCCCTCGCCTCGCTGCCGTGCCATTCTCCCCGCCTCGGACACAAGCCTCATGCCACAGCCACTACTCTCACCAGCAAGGCAAGTACTCTCTATGACGTTATACTAACCTCGATAACGATTGCATGTCGGTTTGGGTCATAGATGTGCCATTGAGGTGGCTGGAAGGACGAAAGGAGAGGGCGATATATGGCGTAGTTGCTGGTCTTTGTATATTCAAACCCCTAGAACGATTTTTGGTGGATCTAGATGGCTAGATTAAGTTGGAAATGATGTTGCATGTTGTTTTGAACTCTTGGTTTGACGTTTTCTTGGCTGGGAAGTGGCGGATCTGCAGTTGGAAAAACGTTTCTAGAAGTTGTGTCATGGATTCCAGATCGGACCTTTCCGGACGTTCCTGGCTTTCTATTTTTTTACTGCCTTGTGTGGACCGAATCTCGCAAAGCGTTCTTCATAAAAGTTGTTCAGAAGATCTTGATGTATAACATACTTAAATTTCATATTTTTCTGAGTTTAAATGAATTTTACAAAGGCCCAATTTCTTACCGGGTCAGAATTGTTTTTACCGTGGAAGCCGCGATCTCTATACATTCTAGAATTTTTGTAAAAATACCCACCTCGAATTTGGTCACACTTCCTTCACAAAATTTGTTCTTAGTCCCCTTTTGTACAACATATAAAAATTTCAAGGTATTTAGACATAATTTGATGTATGAAAAGAGCATTCTTTTTAACTCGGTGTCACTGTTTCGACGGACCAGTTCTGGTCTGCTTTCGTGCCTTCAAAAGTTCCCCTTGCAGGAGGATTTTGGGATTGTGCTCTTCAGGAAAAATAAGTGTTAAGGTCTCGTTTATAACATGTTCAAATTTCAGAATTTTTGGAACTCATTTGCTATGCCTTTGAAATTGATTTCTCAAGTCATGCAAAACTGTCCAGTTTTGCCAGAATCCAAAGTTTCATTATTTCTTAGTTGCAAGCCTTGGAATTTTGATTTGATGTCTTCGGGAGATGTAATGTACACGCTCTGAACTTGCTGATGAAATGTTTTCATTGCATTAGAAATTGTAAACGACATCTCTAAATTTGATGTGCTGTATATATTGAAACGTGTGGGCTTGTAAGTGTAATTGTTCTGTTGGTCCCCATGACGACGATGCCCCGGAGTTGGGATGCTTGAGGGGGTAACTGGGTTCCCTCGGATGCTTGAGGGGGTAACTGGGTTCCCTAGATGTCCTCGCGATGCCGTAGTAGGTGCGAGATGCCTGAGGGGGTAACGGGGTTCCCTCGGTTGCCTGGGGGTGTAACACGGTTCCCCAGATATCCTCGTGATGCCGTGATGGGTGCGAGATGCCCGGGTGATTGGGTTCCCCGAAAGATGTTATAGCTTGAGTTACTAAATTAAATGCGAATTAAAACTGCTTGTGATCACATAACGTATGCAATGTGTGCTCGTGTGAATGGCTGTTCTTGAATTGACGTTCTTTTGCCTGATAACGGTGGCTGAGTGAGAATGAAAAAGGAAATCATGTATGCCATGGCTGGATGTGAATTGGTTTATTTGCTTATCGATTTGACTCTATTGAGATGCATGTTGTTATCTGTTTAGTTTGGCGTGATAGAGTTTACTTGGCTGAGTTTCTGCTCATTATTTGTTGTCGATACCTTTCTCAGATTAGTAGTTATGCTGATCCTCCCTACCTCTACCTCGATAAGCTACGGGGTGCCAGTTGATTTTGAGAGCCGTCTATTTGAATTCGTGATCTCGGAGTTCCCTGAACTTGTTTTCATAAAATGCATTTCCATTCTGACCGTAAATATTGGGTCCCTGGAGGGACTCCTTCTTTTGGGCTTCATCAGGGTTTATGCCATTGATGGGGGACGGTTGGTGGGGCCCTTCCATACCATGGGCCTGACGAAGATGATGGCAACGCTAGCAGCGGGGTCTTTTGAGGACAGCATCAAGGAGGAGGAGGGAGTAGTTTTTTGAAAACACGACTGTCAATTAGTTTTTGGGGATAGAGCTGTGTAGGGATGGGTGATAGCTTGTTCGTTTTTGGTTGAGCTTGGTGGGTCATAGTAGGATAGCCGAGTTAGAGTTGTTGGGTAGTCTTCTCGTGTTTTTGAACTCACCCGTGTATCACACTCATTATTATGTGAAAGATGAATGCTATTTTCGTAACTTACGTGTCTTAGCATTTCTATATTTCTATGTTACATTCACGTTATAAATATCAATCTTTAAAAAGAAGCATCTTCCGCTTGCGAATAATCTAATGACTAATGAGGATTAGCAGATAAATCTTGAAAGGGGCGTGCCTGGGATGTTACAATACCATCTCGGGGGCAATAACATCCCAGGCACACCTCTTTCAAGATTTATCCTCTAATCCTCATTAGTCATCAGATTATTTGCAAGTGGAAGATGCTTCTTTTTAAATATTAGTATTTATAACGTGAATGTAACATAGAAACATAGAAATGCTAGGACACGCAAGTTGCGAAATTAACATTCATCTTTCACATAATAATGAGTGTGATACAAGGGTGAGTTCAAAAACACGAGAAGACTACCCAACAACTCTAACCCGGCTATCCTACTATGACCCACCAAGCTCAACCAAAAATGAACAAGCTATCACCCATCCCTACACGACTCTATCCCCAAAAACTAACTGACAATCGTGTTTTCAAAAAACTACTCCTTCCTTCTCCTCAATGCTGTCCTCAAAAGACCCCGCTGCTAGCGTTGCTATCATCTTCGTCCGGCCCATGGTATGGAAGGGGCCCCACCAACCGTCCCCCATCGAGGGCATAAACCCTGACGAAGCCCAAAAGAAGGAGTCCCTCCGGGAATCCAATATTTACGGTCAGAATGGAAATGCATTTTATGAAAACAAGTTCAGGGAACTCCGAGATCACAAATTCAAATAGACGGCTCTCAAAATCAACTGGCACCCCGTAGCTTATCGAGGTAGAGGTAGGGAGGATCGGCATAACTACTAATCTGAAAAAGGTGTCGACGACAAACAGTGAGCGGAAACTTGGCCAAGTAAACTCTATCACGCCATACTAAACTGATAACAACATGCATCTCAATAGAGTCAAATCAATAAGCAAATAAACCAATTCACATCCAGCCATGGCATACATGATTTCCTTTTTCATTCTCACTCAGCCACCGTTATCAGGCAAAAGAACGTCGATCCAAGAACAACTATTCACACGAGCACACATTGCATACGTTACGTGATCACAAGCAATTTTAATTCGCATTTAATTTAGTAACTCAAGCTACAACATCCTCCGGGGAACCCAATCACCTGCCGGGCATCTCGCACCCATCACGGTATCACGAGGACATTTGGGGAACCATGTTACACCCCCAGGCAACCAAGGTAACCCCGTTACCCCCTCAGGCATCTCGCACCTACTACGGCATCGCGAGGACATCTAGGAAACTGCGTTACACTCCCAAGCATCCGAGGGAACCCAGTTACCCCCTCAAGCATCCCAACTCCGGGGCATCGTCGTCATGGGGACCAACAGAACAATTACACTCACAAGCCCACACGTTTCAATATATACAGCACATCAAATTTAGAGATGTCGTTTACAATTTCTAATGCAATGAAAACATTTCATCAGCAAGTTCAGAGCGTGTACATTACATCTCCCGAGGACATCAAATCAAAATTCCAAGGCTTGCAACTAAGAAATAATGAAACTTTGGATTCTGGCAAAACTGGACAGTTTTGCATGACTTGAGAAATCAATTTCAAAGGCATAGCAAATGAGTTCCAAAAATTCTGAAATTTGAACATGTTATAAACGAGACCTTAACACTTATATTTCCTGAAGAGCACAATCCCAAAATCCTCCTGCAAGGGGAACTTTTGAAGGCACGAAAACAGACCAGAACTGGTCCGTCGAAACAGTGACACCGAGTTAAAAAGAATGCTCTTTTCATACATCAAATTATGTCAAATACCTTGAAATTTTTATATGTTGTACAAAAGGGGACTATGAACAAATTTTGTGAAGGAAGTGTGATCAAATTCGAAGTGGGTATTTTTATAAAAATTCTAGAATGTATAGAGATCGCGGCTTCTACGGTAAAAACAGTTCTGACCCAGTAAGGAATTGGGCCTTCGTAAAATCCATTTAAGCTCAGAAAAATATGAAATTAAGTATGTTATACATCAAGATCTACTGAACAACTTTTATGAAGAACGCTTCGCGAGATTCGGTCCACACAAGGCGGTACAAAAATAGAAAACCAGGACCATCCAGAAAGGTCCGATCTGGAATCCGTGACACAACTTCCAGGAACGTTTTTCCAACTTCAGATCCGCCACTTCCCAGCCAAGAAAACATCAAACCAAGAGTTCAAAACAACATGCAACATCATTTCCAACTTAATCAAGCCATCTAGATCCACCAAAAATCGTTCTAGGGGTTTGAATATACAAAGACCAGCAACTACGCCACATATCGTCCTCTCCTTTCGCCCTTCCAGCCACCTCAACGGCTCATCTAAGACCCAAATCGACTTGCAACCATTATCGAGGTTAGTATAACGTCATAGAGAGTACTTGCCTTGCTGGTGAGAGTAGTGGTTGTGGCGTGAGGCTTGTGACCGAGGCGGGGAGAACGGCACGGCAGCAAGGCTAGGGGCTGGCTGCTGCTGCTGGTTGCGGACGGAACAGGGAGCAGCAGCTGCTGGTCGTCGAACAGGCAGGCTCCCAGGCGGACAAATAGAGAAACAAGAGAGGGAGTGAGCTGGGCGAGAGAGAGCTGAGCGAGAGAGAACTGGGAGAGTTAGAGCTGCGGGGGAAAAAGCTGAGCGAGAGAGAGCTGGTGAGAGTGAACTTTGGGGGAAAAATTATCTGATGGCCCTTCAACTTCCCTTGCATGCATAGGCATGCATGGGTGATACTTGGCTCCTCCCTCTTGCCAAATGTAGAGGGGGAAGAAGAAGACAAAAAAGAGAAATGAAGGGGCTGCTGATGCGTGGGGTTTCCGGCGGGAAAAAGGGGAAAGAAAAGGGAAGAAAAGGAAGGGAAAGGGTAAAAGAGGGGGCGTCCGTAAGCAAGGGGAAAAATGGGATGAAAAATAATGGCGACTGGTTTGACATAGAGTTGGGTAGTGCGGACGACGTCACATCGGGTTAGTCAGCCCAATGGTAATCGATCCCAAGAGTCCTAACTCGCGATTCAAACAAAAAAAAGATAATCGCAACGCTAAACTTCCAATTTCATTTTCCTAATTTCCGTCGACGAGCGCCCTAATCCATTAGGGTCCTTTAATATTTGGCCTTGAAATTTCAGGATGCCATAGCATACTTACAAGTTACACTCCTTATACCCGGTATTGAAATTTTGCGACATGATTTATGCTTGAAATGATCGATGTTAAGCATCATAGTGTCTCTCCCGCAAAAAAAAAAGTAGGGTTAATACAATAAAAAATCCTAAACTGATAAACTTGTGACAATTTTATCCCGAACTAATTTTTTTACCACAAAAGCCTCAAATTGGTCCACATGTGATAAATTTACTCAAAACTAATTTTTTGACTACTAAAAACTCTAAATTGATACATTTGTGATAAATTTACTCTTCGTTAGTTTCCATTAAATTGAATTAATACCAAAAAAATCACAAACTAATACATCTGTAATAAATGAAGTGTATAACATAAAATCGATACATTATTTAATTGTCGCATGTCATTTAACAAAATAATTTGACAATAAAATTTATCGAAAGCAAATTGAAAGTAAATTTATTATAAATGTATCAGTTTAAAATTTTTTATAATAAAAATTAAATTTAGTATAAAATTATTATAAGTGTATCGGTTTAGATTTTTTCGCAGTATTAACTCAAAAAAGTAACTGTATAAACCGACGTTCCGACCCTACGAGCCTCCGTGCCTTCCTCACCAAGTTGTTTCTTTACTCTTGCCCCCCCAAAAAAGTTGGGTAAAAGAAAAAGGCGAAATTCAACGAGAAAGGTGAAAGCTTTGGCGTGTTGTTCCACTCGTGAGCGATAAAGCTTACGTTTTGTTCCCCACTTTCTGCGGTTGACAAATTCGAGCATCGGTTTAGTTTTAGCTGTCTATCTGTAATCGTTCGGGGGATGTCGTGTTGTGTCATCGTTCTCTCTTTCATTTGATGTTCCCAGGTATGCGAATCGGAAGAGCGACTGCGTCTCCTCTGTAGCTTCTCAAAGCCTCACAGGCACTGTCGCTTAATTGGGTCGCTGTGATTACTTCCATTTTGAGATTGTGATTCTGTAGGAACTTTAAAGCTGCGACCTTTTTTTTTTGTTTTCTTTCGTTTTGCACTTGTTTTTTTCTTATTTGCTGTTTCTGTGGCATGGCCATGAATTATTGTTGAGGGGTAGCGTTGTTACTTTCCATCGGATTTGTTGATTACTTTGTGTATCGGTCTCGGGAGCCTCATGCCCTGACGACCCATCAAACCGAACGTTCCTCTGTGCGTGTTACATCAACGGGTTTGCATTTGCTGATCCTGTGCCGTCCTTCCCCCACCCTTTTGAATCATAAGAGAAAAAGCGAGAGTTCTTTTGTTCGCTACTTGGTCGGGCTGCAACGAGAAAAATGATCATGGACGATTGAATTGCCCTTTTTATTTGCTATTTTGTTGGGCTGCAACGAGAAAATTGATCATTGATGATTGAATTGCCGGTGTATGTCCTTGGTTTTGATAAATTTTTCTGGACATTCTGCCATCACGCAGGTCTGAAGCTCTGGGATAATGGGTTTCTCTACTGTATATCGGTGCTTGCAGGAGCTATTTCCACAGGTGAGGATTTAGTCTCTTTTAGTTGAAGGATCAGTGTTTGGCAGTCCAGTCAAGACATATCACTTAAGATTATACTGTCCAGTGTTATAGCTGGTGGGGATTGGGGAACAACTAATACCATGTGTTTGTTCATACCGTGGTAATTACGCTGTGAAGTGTAAGATGGAACAGAAAAGTAATTAAAGTCGTGTTTGTCGAGGATGGAGAGTTTAAGAAGTCCAAGTAGGGTTTCTCTTAGTGTAGTTTTTGTGGCCTTTGTATATCAGGAGGTACCGCAGCTCCCTCAAACTTGTAGAGTTTTTGAAAGACTTCCTTTCGAGTTTGATCGATAACGCTTTCGAGTTCTTCCTTATGTTCTTATAGTATAATGCATATTTCTCATTTGATACAGCTTGATGCTCGCACTTTGAAGGCAGTTGCAATTGAAAATTCTAAGGATGCGGATGCTGCTGTTGAGGTTGTTCTTTCGGAAATTCTTCCTTATGTTTCAGAGCAGGAAAAACCCCAGGGTGCCCCTTTTCGATACCTGGGATCATTTAATCTATCTGATGGAGAAGGTGATAGCTAGATTCGTTTCCATTTAGAGCGTTCAAACCATCTTTAATTGTCATTTCTGTGCTTCATGTGATTTTCTTCCCTTCAACAGTTAATTCAATTTTTTAAGGTAGTTTCCCTGAAGTATACAATAAGTGGTGTTCTATGTTGTTCTTTTTTCATTGTTTATAACTTCTTTTCTCATGAGTGAAGATGCTATTGTTGATAAAATGATACCTTAGATGTCTGACCAATTATTCGGTCATGCCAATGTAAAGTTCAATCTGACCAACCAAGCTCTTTATCGAGGCGCCAAAGTATGCCTAGGAAAGCAAATGCAGCTTCTTCAGAATCAAAAGCAGCTAGCAGAAATGGCGATACCATATCTAGTAATAGCAGTCTGCTTGAAAATTATCCAAGAACCGGTCAGGAGGCATCTACCTCCTGCAGCAATGACAAGAGAGGTCGAGTTTTTGAGACTGATGAACTGATTGCATTGGAGACAGATCGAGTCCGAGTAACCAGAGTCATTGAGGCTAATCAATCTCCAGATGTCCGATTAACTGCTGAGCCAAAACCACACAGCCTGACCGAAAGTGCAGAAGTGATTTTGCTGGGGACAATTAATCAGCCGCTTGCCATTCCTGGGAAGGCTTTGCATGTTGGACCAGCTAAATCTAGTGACATCTCTAGTTTAACAATCGCAGATGCAAAGTTTATTCAAAGAGGTTCTCGTGGTTCTCAGGCAGATGATTGTAACATGAGTAAAAGTGAAAGTAGCTATCGATCAGAATCAACTTTGACTAGCACTTCTCTGAAGACAGGGCACTCTGGTTGTGAGCAAGCATTAGAGCATCCTTTGGTAGCTCCAATGGGTCTTTTGGAAGGTGATACCATCAATATTGTAAGTAACAATACTGGTGAAAAAGCAGAAGAAGATGCTGCTGCCTCGAAACACTATTTTGGAGAGGAGTCGCCCTTGAAGTTGAAAACCACCTACTCTGGCGATGAATTTTTCAAACAGATCATTGAGAATGCTCAAGCATACAAAGTAATATCTAGTTAAACCTTTGATACTTGTTAAGGACTAAGGCCACTATTTGTTTATTATTATCAAGCTATAATGTTTTATCATTGCTCAATGCTGCAGACTACCCTTTTCTCGGCGATGGATTTGGTCATCAACCTCATGAGAGAAGTTGAAGAAAAAGAGAAAGTTGCAAAACAAGCTAAAGAGGAAGCTTCTTCGGAGGGACATGATATTTACTTTAGGATTGAGGAACTCAAACTGATGTTAGCGTATGCAAAGGAAGCAAATGATATGGTTGTTAGTTTCTTATTTACATCTTGTTGAACCTTTGAATTGTTTTAAGTGAACATAAAGCTGATTCATTTTCTACTTTTGCAGCATGCAGGTGAAGTTTATGGAGAGAGAGCTATTTTATCGACCGAAGCAAGGGAGCTTCAATCTCATTTACTCAGGTTGTTGGATGAAAGGGACAAATCTCTTGCAATTATTGTTCAGGTGCTTCAATTTTCTTTTTGGTTTAATCCAGTTGACCTTGAGCTGCCTCCTTTGAAGTCGTTCCATTCTTTCATGTTGCCATTGTGCAGACACGTTTAATGGTTTAGATGCAATCTAAATGTAATCATGGTATCTTCTTTTTGTCCATCGTTACTCCTGCTAGACAACATAATTTTGTTAGTTACCTTCTTTGTCTCGATATCTGGTTATCAAAGCATCACGTTCTTAGATCTTGCAAGTTCTTTGGTTGGTGAAATCTGAAGATTCAGTTTTTGAGTTGTGAAAAGTCTTGGGTACATTTCCCCCAGCCAAAGCATGTATGGCTGTTTTTCCTCAGCATTCAGTTTTGGTGGTTAACTTCTTTCTGTCGATGTCTGGTCATCAATGTACCACATTCTCAGTTCTTGCAAGTTCTTTGGGTGGTGAAACCTGAAGACTCAGTTTTTTAGTTGTGGAAAGTCTTGGGTACATTCCCCCAGCCATAGCACGTATTTTGGTTGTTTTTCCACAGCATTAAGTTTTTTTTTTTTTGGTAAAGAATCCGCAGCATTAAGTTTGTCATTCTCTGAGGCAAGAATTTGATCCTTTTCGTAGTTTTTCCAAACATACCCTCTATTTTTCAGTCTTCCATGTGAAAGGATGACTTTGATAAATAGATGATTGAAAATGGAGTTTCAGAGGTTTGACTCTGACATTAGCCTTTTTTACCTTTTCTTCTTTTAATAGCCATTTCCATGTTTCTGCAGATGCGCCAAGAACTTGAAATTCGACTTTCTGCAGCAGAGGATTTGAAAAAAGTTGCCAAGAAGGAAAAGCTTGAAAAGGAAGCCACTGCTCAACGTGCTTTGGCTGAACAGCTAGCTCTCCTGGAGAAGGTGCATCATGAGTCTAAGTTATTACAGGAAGAGGAAGAAAGGAACAACAAGGTTGCAACTTTGCAGAAAAAGCTTTACCATTATAGTTGTATGCATCTGTGCAATGGAAACATCTTAACTAAATGCAATTTTATTATATGTTTGGAACAGCTGCGGATGTTTCTCATGGACCATGGCCGTATTGTTGATGTACTCCAGTAAGTTTTTTCTTTTACTGTTATTTATTTTATGGGTCATGTTTCTGGGAATTTCCTCCAACCAATCTAGGTGACATTAATCTAGGCACTTGTTTCCCATTATGTGTGCTATGAACGTCACGGTGTTTTCACCCTTAAAACTCCTACTACATTGTAGCCATAAGTTGGGCGCTCGGTGAACAACATATTGGCAAGTCTCATTACATTTATCATAAACAAATGCATATTTTATTCATAAATTGTTACATACCAGTAAAATCTACATATGTTTTTCTTAATCTCTATGTAATTCAAGTTTGAAAATGCCAAAACATCTCTGTTGCAATGTATACCCAAACACATAATAATTTCCCAAACATCAAGTCCTCATGTCCTTGTAGTAGCATGATGGTTGTCTGACCGATATCTTGTCATAATTACAATCAAGAATGACAAAAAAACGCAACTGAGGACATTTTTTGTTAAGTAAATATCATTACCTCAAGTAATTTGGTTAGTGAAAAGCCACCGAGAGATGAAGTGAACTCAAGATACAAATTTGAATAAACTATGACACAAGATAATTAATCTATCACCCTTGCTCTTTTGAGTGAATATACAAAGAAAGAAGAAGAACAAACGAAAAAAAAGGTAGCAAACTAGAGTATCTGCTTTGAGTCTCTTTATATCATCTTTTGTTGTGTTCCGTCTCCTTGAAGAAAATGATTGAACTTTGCTGCTTAGAAGAAAATTAACCAAAGATATAATAGAGCACTAAGGAAAGCGGTCTTATGTGAGTAAGAGTGACAAGCGGGTGACTAAACTTTTAATGAAAGCCCTCCATGTGTCTGGTTGAAGGAAGTTTCGTCCAACCTAGGTTGAAGAAAACATGACCTTATTATAATTTGTTAGGGTAATCAGGAATGTGTTATGCTTGATTTGTAAGCTTTTATTAATCCTTCCTTTTTCATTAGCAGTTTTTCCCCCTTTATCTCCTAGATTGATTCATAAACCAGCACAAAGAGTCTGAAGCCAAACCACCCATCTGCACCACACCGCTGATGAGCTGTTTTCATCTCAGAGATATCTTTACAGAGTTGTAGGGACTCTTTTTTCGCATTAGATATATGCTCTATGTTGTTTCCCTAATGGTCGAACTTGAACACACCGGTGACTTTCCAGTGTTACGAGAGTGCCAACTTGAGGAGATCTGTCAGTAAGTGATTTTGTCTTGGAGATCTGTAAGCAATTTTGTCTTCGGACGTCATTGAAGCAAAGGCTTTAAGATGCATTGCGTTTCTCATGTGCATTATATTATATGGCCTGCAATTTTTTTTACTTTGAAATATCAAATGACCTCTTGCTATATTCCTCTAATGACACATCTGCAGAGGGGAGATCACCATCATCTGCCAGGATGTGAAGTCACTGAAAGAAAATTTCGATAGGGGTGTTCAGTTGAGCAAATCCGTTTCCTCGAGGAAGATGAATCACATCACATCTTCATCATCCAGCTCAAATTTAAGTAGTATTTCCCCTGATACGATACCTGAACGAGGCAAAACATTAAATATTCCAAACAAGATAGGACCTCTGAACTCAATTGATGACATTGGGCTGGAGGATGAAGTATGGGAATTGTTCTAAGGTAACTGAGAATCGTAAACCCAACTTGCAAATATGACATGTAATGTGAACGGAAGAGTTGACCGATATTACTCCTCATGTTGTGCCGTTTATAATATGGCTCCTGTAGTTTCAGCCCAAGGTCTATGTTTTGCCTGTTCTGTGGCTTAAAACAATGGTTTGTCAATCTTTCTCTGTGCGGAAAGTATTAGTAGTCATTGAACAGTTTGCAAATGCATTGGGAGTTTGGGATTTTTAGAATTCATGGAATTCATGGGTCTAGTGTTCCCTTTTTTCTCGTATAGAAATGTGAACATCAAAATTGGATTAGATCTAATTGAAGTTTTCGATGCTAAATGATCAGATTAGTAACTTACCAAGAATGATGCTCATGTCAAGCTGAGATTTTCAACCCGTTCAAATGTCATAAGATAAATTACACAGCAAACTTTTCCGTCTGAAGAATAGATGTGTTGAATTACATGAGATTATGAACCCTCTCATCTATCACTCTAGGACCTTTGGTTGGGCATGTTTTTGCCATTCAAGTTGGGTTAACTTTTGGGTACATATTGTGTAGTTCAATTGTTTTCTTAAAAAAAGAGTGTTTGATCGCAACTCCCTGGGAACTCAATCCAAGCATCGGCAAAACTAACTCGTGCCTTTCTTCATTCCTCACCGTTCTAAACAATACTCATTAGTAGTCCCTCGAGACCAAACAGCATGATACAATCAGCAATTCCCAAAACCCACCTCATCATTTCTGAACTGGTGAACGACAGCGGACTATTCTAGTGTCAGGAGCATAGTGATGACAAAATACAAGCCATACAGTCGACAATGAAACAGCATCCCAAACAGTATTAACAACTGACACCAGAAAAGATGGCCACAAAATGCATACATATTGCAACAAAAACTCGTATGCTAAACACATGAACAAATATAAACAAACTGAAAAAGCAGCTGCCTCAGACTTTTATATCGCCTCTTTGCATTTCCAACAGGTTCCTCCTGTAATGCAAGGTACGTCATGCCTCTCCCAATGCCTTCTTTACATCCGCCTGCGTCACATATATTATTTAACATGGGGCTATGACAAATTCTTCTAGGAAAAACTGTCTAAAGGGGCGTGTGCGGATGATCTGCTAACTGGGAATCTATGTGAAGTGAGAAAGAAAGAAAGTACCTCAATGGCCAAAGGAGAGGTGGTTGGGCTATAGCGACTGATGACACGCCCCTCCTTATCAACAAGGAACTTCGTGAAGTTCCATTTTATTCCTGAACCCAAAAATCCTGATTTACTTGCTTTGAGGAACTTATAGACAGGTGCTGTGTCGGGTCCGTTAACTCGTACCTAGAATCAAGCAACAACTCAACACATTGGCTAATTGCATGAAAGTAACTATTGTCAGACAACTGGATGCATCAGGGCTATTGAGCTACGTAGCTATTAACAGATCATATATATGTTAACTAGTACAGTCAATTCTAGACAACTGGTGCACTTCAGAGAGATTGTCAACTAGTACAGTCGTAAATAGAGCAAAATGAGAAGGAAAATTCAACAGCAGTCGAGTGATGCCAATCTGAAAATTAGAAGGAAAAACAAAAGGCAAATCTAGAATTGATGGACATACACCAATAGCTATAGACTGAGGTTTTTCCCAACAAAACTAACATCTCAAAGGACGGATATGTTACACCAAAGACAATATTCCGGGGTCGCATTTGAGTAAGACACCAACCTTTTGATACCTTACATCTGATGGATTGAAGTTTGCAACTCCTTTCGGCTCTTGTGCTCTAACCTATCATCAATAAACATTCTAACCCAAACCTGATGTGTTTACCTACTATAACAGATTTCAAGAGAGCAAGTATTATCAATCTAATAAACATTATCTCTATTATAAGTTCACATTCAAAGAAGAAACGATCGCTATGTAAAGGAGATATTTTTGTCTAGCTTACAATTAATTTGAGTCATGGACCAGCCAACAAACTCCTGAAATTGTTACCCAAGTCAGGGACCGTGATTTGAATGCTTAAGGTTCAGGGTTGTCATGGTATTTACTACAAAGATTTAACTAAGAGCAAACCTATATAAAGCTTATAGTTAGTTGCAGTTAAACGCAAAGGAGACCAAGTTAAATAAAAATAAATTTTCTCAGGCCAATGGTAAACCTTGGCAAACATATACGAACAAGAAAATCCACATCGTAGCAGCAACAACAGTCATAAGGTTTTGCTCATGCATCTGTACAGGATGAACTGACAGACAATCATAAGTTTGCAAGGTTAACTATTTTTCACCAAAGTCCTATTGTGATACAATATAGAAACAATTGTCCACATCACTTGCGAATCCAAGCTACTAAAAGCGTAAGCTCACAGAGCAGCAATTCTGACCTTGTGGAAGATCGGGTATTCAGCTTTGTATCTTGTGCATGCAAATTCTTGTGCCCCCTGACTTGTTCCAGGCTCTTGTTTCAAAAATTGATTGCATGGAAAAGCCAAGATCTCCAGACCTGAGGCACCCAACAATACCGAAGTCCTCTAACTTTAAGCAATTCCATGATAAGCAAAGGATATAACAAGATCTCAACTTTTCATTCGCACCAGAATTCACAATGCGACAACTTTGGCCCCCTTAAAGGAAAGATACGCGATGACTCCCTCGACGTTCATTAAGGAACTCAAGAAATCAAAGAATCGTATCGAGCCATGAAGTCTCAGAAAGATTTAATAGATAAAATCCTCAGCATCAACAGACAAAAAGCATTGAATTTAACCAATTCATGCCAGTTTCTAAAATTCCCTCCGTCCGATACACCTCTATTGATCAGCAAAGAAATCGTCTGCAAGCAAAATCCCAGATACCAGCATACCACCTAAAGTATCATCACCAAACAGATAAATTTTGCGAAACAGAGTAAACCCAAAAGCTTAAAAGGACAAGAACAGGAAATAAAGGGACCAAAAAAAACCAACCTTGGTCTTTGTACTTGCTGTGAAGTTGGGTGAGCTGCGTATAGTTGGAGTTCGTGAATCCACTGTTATCAAAACCAATCAACAACACCAAATATAAACCGATTCCACAGGAACAAACTAAAACTTTGAGAAGGAAAACCCACGATCGAGGCTTGAAACAGGGGATTGGCAAGAGGCATACCATTTGGAGGCAACGTTAACGACGAGAAGGACCTTCCCTTTGTACGCGCTCAAGTCAACGTCCTTCCCTCTACTATCCTGCTCCACAACACAACACAACCCACAAAAACCCCGTCAGTTTTCTCTCCTCATCTGCATCATCGCCGCGGGTGCGGAGAAAGGCACCTCGTCAAATGAGTTTCTCCGGTATTTACCTTGACGGTGAACTCGTGGATTGATTTTTCAGGGACCGACTGCGAGGCGCCCATCTTCGCTTCGTGTGGACGGAGCTCGAAGATGGGGGTGGGTGGGGTGGGGTTCTGCCCTTTTTATCTATTCGTGGAGAAGATTTTGTTCGAGGTGCGTGCGCGATGGGTCAAACGGAGGAGGAGGAAGAAGAAGAAGAAGAAGAGGAGGAGGAAGGAAACGATTCGGACAGAAAAACGTTGCCTCGTCATACTCGCTGGCAAAGCTCTTGACTTGGTTAGAGAGAACCCGCGTGGGGTCCGCTGCATCTCCTATGTTTCTGTTTTCTTTATTCCGCATATAATGTTGTCCTCATCAAGTCATCACCAAATTAAAAGTCAGAATATGACAGATGAAAAATAAAAAAATTGAGAGCAAAGAGATCTCTCTCGTGGAGTTTTTGATGCGTGATTTGATTTGGCTCCCATCGACACCTTTTTTTTCGTAATTTGTGTTTGGGGTAGCGACAAAATTAGTTTTAACGTGTAATGCCGTTCTTGAACTTTTAATTTGTTCAATACGATCCCTAAAACTTAATCTAATGTGCAATGCGGTCATTAGACTTTTGATACATGTTAGTAATTTAGATCAAGTTGAACATGTACCAAAAGTCCAATGATCATATTAAACAAATTAAAAGTTCAGAGACTATATTGAATATTGGATTACAGTTCAATGACCACATTGAACAAATTAAGCACCACATTGTATATTGAGCTAAAGTTCAAGAATCATTTATGTCGTTTTCTCAATTTAAAACAAAGAGATCTCATGAAGTTTTTATGTGTGATTTGGCTTCCATCGATACCTTTTTCCTATTTTGCGTTTTCTTGCTATTTCATTCGTCACGGTTCCATGTGCTCCTTACAACATTTTTTGCTTCATGAAGACGATTATTGTTGGGACCATATGGAATTTTTTTTCTGCTTTACCGATTTAAATGGATCCCTTGAGGGTCTTATGAAATGAATGTTTCAAACCTTTGAATGAGGATGGAATTTGAGTACTTTCGACTCGTCCGAGAGGGGTGAGTTTATTCGGTTGCATCTCGGCCCAGACTTTACATACACGCTCTAGAATTTGCCCTTTTGGAGAAAAGAGTGATTTCGATGGATACCTTATCGTGATTATGTCGTCAAACACAGTTCAAACCCCGTTAATTTTTCTAATTTAATATGACAAAGCCGTACCGGAACGATGCCATGATCTCTGTCTCCATGCTTTTTAGGGGCCCTTTTCGTAGCATCAGAGCAGAGGATGAGCAAATCTTTCCCCCCTTCTATTGTTGGTTTCAACGTGGGTACATGTCGTTGGCAGTGGTCTCGGCGCTTTCGCTGTCACCCCAGCTGCGTCCTATCGAACGGACAATGTAGGCACGTCTAGCATTAAAATGATGCTTCAGTTGTCTTTCGAGCCGGGTGGAACGGCGGATCGAGCTGACCGTCTTCAGCTCTCTGTCAACCGCCCCCATTGAATTATGGTCCCGTTATCCTATCACATGTCCACGGGCCCTTCCGGAAAAAGGATTAAAAGAGAAGAAAATCTCCAGCAGACAGACTAATGTGAGGTCTCTGTCTGGTCCTTTCGACTCTTCAAATTGGCCTATGTAAGGGATAGCACCTAGACAGAGATTTAGGACGGCTAATGTTTATCTCAAACCCGCCCCACCAGCATCCGAATATTTCCCAAACCCGCCCCAAACTCTATATGGGATTTTGTAAAGAAACTCTAAACCTGTCCCACTTTAGTTATCGGGTACCCGCCAACGGGTTCTCGAAATCGCTACAGTTATTTTCTTTTCCTATACATATTTTTATTAAAATATTGCCTAACATAAAATAAATGGTTAATATCACGAAAAACCCTAAACTGGTACATTTGTGATAATTTTACCCCAAGCTATTTTTTTACCATAAAAAACCCCAAACCGGTACACTTGTGACAAATATACCCTGAACTATTTTTTGACCACCAAAAACCCCAAACTGATATACATTTGACACAATTTTATCTCGAACTAATTTTTTAATATTATTTTTTATTTTTTGAATTTTTTTTTGAACTTTTTTATTTTTTCTTTACCTTTTTTTTTTTACTGTCCAGAGGCGGAAACCGGCGAGGTCGGCCCCGCCGGCCGCTGGCGAGGCTCGACCTCGCCGTTGCCTAGCAAGGTTGGCCTCACCAAGCAACGGCGAGGTCGAGCCTCGTCGGTTCTAGTGAGGGCTCGGCCCCACCGTTGCAGGGCGAGGTCGGCCTCACCGGCGTTGGGTGGGGTCGGCCTCGCCAAGCAACGACAAGGTCGAGCCTTACCGGATTTGGTGAGGGCTCGACCCCACAGTTGCAGGGCGAGGTCGGCCTCGTCGGCGTTAGGTGAGGTGATCCGGCGAGGCTCGACCTCGCCCTGCAACGGCGGGATCGAGCCTCGCCGACTTCCACCTCTAGCCGGTCGCCGAAGTTAAAGAGATAAAAAAAGATAAAGAAAAAAAAAATTAATAAAAAAAAATCAAAAAATAAAAAATAATATTAAAAAATTAGTTCGAAATAAAATTATCGCATGTATACCAGTTTGAGGTTTTTGGTGATCAAAAAAATAATTCATGATATATTTGTCACAAATGTACCAGTTTGAGATTTTTTATGGTCAAAAAAATAGTTTTGGATAAAATTATCACAAGTGTACCAATTTAGGGTTTTTCGTGATATTAACCCTAAAACAAATAGTGATTCCACATTCGCTGACACGCAAATCCAGATTATGCAACCACTTACAACTTCGTCTGATTCGTTTGAACAGACATTGGTCTTCCTTGTATTGTTTTACATGGTCTACGAATCCCCAAGTGGGGAAAACCTTGAAACCAGCAGGTCCATTGCCAGTGGCTAACAAAGAGACAATAGAGAGAAACAGCTGTACACACCGCTTCAGTAGCAACTAAAACTGGAAGCCCTCTCTCACTTCACCCAACCCTAGCAGAATGAGGAACCGGCGAAGAGGGCACGCACCAACAAAAGCACGATAGCAATGAATCAGCCAATTTCTTGGATGCGCCCAAGGATTCCATCAGTCGTTTCACGCCCGAGGCATATTTGCACATAAATATGACCTCACTCCTTTTGGTAAACTAACTACAAACCAAGACGGAGACCATCTCAATTGCATCAACATGGAATGGCAGAGAAAGGTTATGGAATGATGCCCTGGGCCACAGGCGCTCCAGGAAACAATTGATTTTTTATCCTGCAATTAAAGTTGAAAGGGTACAAAATTTTTGTACATTTCAACCTAAGAAGAGTTCGTTACAGCCCTCCCCTCTCTCACCCTCCACCCCCAACCTCACATGTGACAGTGTGTCATCGCTCGCTGCCTTCTTCCAAAGGACATGATAACAATTATAGCTATATACAGTTTGACATGAAAAGCATGCCGTTCTATACCCAACCCTTTGCAGCCTCTTGTCAGGAAATACCTGCTTTGCACAGTCTTGGAGAACAACCAAGATCAGACCCTCTAAACCCTGATCGAAAGGGGGTTGTACCTGTATCAGTGATGGCGAATAATTATTATAAACCAGACTGATAGAAAGGAGAATCGTCCCCCAAAACCAGGATTAGTATAACAAATACCTGCAATTTTGTCTTCACAACCACCGTCTATTCATCTAGGCCGCCAAAAGCTGGGAGCTGAAAATCCAATCAAAATATCAAATATATTCCTCATAACAACCAGAGAAATGTCAATACATAATCCAAGTAACGGACTTTAATAAACTAAGTCACCTTCATAGGGTGGTGGTCTAAATGGCACATGATTTCTGTGATTCATTGGTCGAGGAGGACAATCCCATCCATGGTTTGGGAACCTTGTTGGCTCACATGGCGGGTAGTCATACTGATCAGGTCCATAGTTTTTTTCTTTATCATGATATCGTGACCCTAAAGCAAAAAGTAATATTTGTTTTAAGACGGAATGAAACAAAAAGGAATATGATCCTTACCAAAAAACCAAAAACAAAAAGGAATATGCAGTTTTATACAAAACTGATTTCAATGCTGGGAGAAATCTAACCAGAAAAAGGTGCTGAAAATCTCCAGTTCTCTCTGGTCTCATATGGGGGTGGTTTCATTCTCTCATGATTGTTGTAGTGATTCCCGCTGCCCCTGTTATGTGGAAAGTGGAACCTGTTGTGGGAAGGTGGAGGAGCCTCCCTACGAGACCTGGCCCGCTGGTCTGAATGAACATAAGAGAACTGATTTGGTGGGACAGCATGAGGTGGCCTCATAGGATAAGGTTTATGGTTCCAGGCAACATCATCCTCATCGTGACTATTGTTACTCACAGATCTCCTGCCATAAGAGCTTGTAGAATCAGATATATGCATATGCTTCTGTCTGTCTCTGCACTCGGGAGCATGAAGATGGACTCCACCAGACACTCTAGGGTCAACTCTCGGTGGGACAGGCTGGTGACAAACTGGCAGTCCCATATTATCCTGAAGATTCTGCCCAGATGCCAAAAACCAACAGGAAGAATACGTTTAAAGCATTACCTTTTATCCAAAGATAAATCAGCATAAGCAAAAAAAGAAAACACCCTCTGTTCCCTTAGTAACAAAATTAGCAAGATAAAGCGTATAGTGGTATAGACTCACATGAGCATTTGCATTAACATGATGATTGGCTGCACCGGCGAGACGATCTGAAATTGCGGAGCCAGAGTGGAATGGTGGATGAGACGGTAGCGGTGGCGGTGGTGGAAGTGCAGGTGGTGGCGGCGGCGGTGGCGGCGGCGGTGGAAGCTGAATAGGGGATGAAGGCAGAGGTGGAGATGCTGGAAGCACGTCTCGAGGAGCAAAGGCAGGCGGAATATGTTGCTCAATATTCTGTGGATTCTGTGCTGAACCCACAATACCATTTGTCAAGTTCATCTCAACTTCAGAAGGAGCCACATCTTCCATCTCGAGTTCAACATCAACGTCCTGCAGAATATGTCTATGCTTTGCTATAGCAGAGGTCATTTCCTGCTCGGGAGCTTCAGAAGTGTGCTCAGGGGTGACAGCTTCAAAACTCTCATCAGAATCACTTCCTTCATCTTCATCTTTCCGCATTCGAGGCATGCAGAATCCGGGAAGCTGAAAACTTGAATTGCTGAGACAATAAAGTGATAATGTTAAGCAATTTTTCCAACCAAAGACGATGGAATAACCAGAATTCACCCAAGTAAAATGGTACGAACCTGCCATATTCATCCACTAGCATCCCCCCCATTTCTCTAACAGGATCATCAAAAGATCTTTCTGTTCTTGAAGAGCGACGAGAATAGGGACCAGCTGAAGATGAACCACTCATCATATCAAGCTCTCTCATGTGATGACGTATGATGGATTCTGGCAAGATCTTTCTTTCTAGCCAAAGTCTCAAAACCTAGAATGCACAAAACCCATAGGTAGAACATAAAAAAGAAAACAGCTATACGAACAAACCAGCCACTAAATCCCATCTTCAGCAGGGGTTGCCAGGGCAAAGGAACAAGAGAGACACCCCTGTCATCTGCCCAAAGCCCCCAGCCATTAGACCAAAAAAGAAGGAAACTCACAAGCCTTTCTCAGATTCATCATAAGGGGAAAGAAGACAAGTAAAGAAAGAATCCTGTACCTTAAGACACTGTTTTCGATTTTCGTGTGAAGTATTTCCAGGTGGAGCAGCAGCTGCCAGCAATCGTGGCAACAGTGCCTGGATAGCTGATGGATATGCACCACCCGCCTCACCTAAGAAATTCAAATCAACCCAATCTTCACCATGTTCATTTTACAAAGAAATAGAGTTGACTTTTCAAGCATGAACTGTGGAAGTTCAATTGTGACAAAAATAGAGGCATTACCTTTCAAACCTCGGGAGCACTGCATTATAGAATCAACCAGAAAAAACAAGTCTACTCTTCGGTGTAAGCTCAATTCACTCTCTAAGTAACGGGCTAGCACTTCAACCACCTAACAAAGAAGTCAAGTAAGAGATTCATACACAAAAAAATTATAAAACAACTAAAATTATTCATTTCATCAGTCTTTCACTCTAAGACAAAACTCTACAAATTAATCATGACAAACAAAAGTTCTGTCAAATTATATCAAAAATAGGTCAAAATATTTATACTTGTGTACGGCTTCAACTAGTCAATTCACCGTACATTATATACCACACAAAACGAAGGGAGTAATTTCCTTATCGTCACAATGACAATTTATATCAGCAGCACTCTAAAATGACCGCACTGTGTGAAATTTCTTGAAATGATTCCCAAACTTTGCAACAATGGAAGGCCAGAAGATATTTTGTAAATCTTACACCAAAGCGGATTATAGATATGATATTTAAAGGGAATACAGACAAAAAGGTCTGTTCATTTTCTTCTTTCTAACTCTCTAAAATAAGATCACTCAATGCCAACCCACAAAACCACCAGGAAAGGAACATAAGGCCTTGACAAAACAACTCTAGAGAAGGAAAATCCAGCATACACATCTTCTCCACAAAATGAGCTTGGGACAACAAAGAGCTCAAACTCATACAGACAAAGCTCAACCCTGAATATCGTCACATTATATTAGTCTGATTGTGATCAAGGTCAACAAACCTAATATATTAAAATTAGACCCATCAAACGGGCGGGCGGGCAGGCCGGCTAGGTAAAAAATGGTCCAACCCAAATAGACCAATTTAACCCATTTTGACCCATTTCCATGCAATGCAAATATAATGATCTATACCCGACCCAACCAATATTATTAAAACACTTTCACAGTTAACCCAATCTAGGAAAACTCATACCCATACTTTGGTGAGAGTACGGGGTAGGTGAACACGAGATCAAATGGGGGCAAGAGAGAATGAAGAGAGAGTCATAGAGGTGGGTTGGATCTAAGTAAATTGTAAAACCCATTTATGACCCATTCAACACCTATATTATGTTTAAACCCATTTATGACCCACTTATTTAATATAACTAACCTATATAACAACTAAGCCCATCATATATGGGTTATGCAATGGGTATACAACCCATTTTGACTGGTCTAATTTTTTTTTTTTGGTCTATCCTATCTCTAACTCTCCTCGCTCTCTAACTTTTGCTCTGCCTCTTGCAGAGCGTGGGAGTTGAACCCCACATCTGTGATAGTAGCGTCCCCACCCCTCCAATCCCTTTACCAGCAGGGCCGCATGCCTATTGGCTTGACAAGTCTAATTAGAATGAGAAGTTTTACAACACTTGCAGGAAGGAAAATTTCTTAAAACAAAAGGCTAACACAAAGAACCAAGAAATGTTGATCAATATCAGAACTCACCTTAGCAGTGGCACCATACTTTGCACAGTCAATAGCTACACGTGTTGCTCGGCCAATGCTCTCCTTTGTTCTTGTTAAGATTCGCAACACAGCCTCAAAAGATGACAGCAAAGCGTGGGCATCTGAAGAGCTCCCCTTACCCACAGATCTCGGTTGTTGAGTCATGGACTCAAGTTTGCCTTCACAATCAGCTAAACCATGCAAAGCTTTTTTCTGAGGCAAACTGACCACAGGGCTTGCACTTCCATTACTTAGGGTAAATTTACTGCTATCTGAGGTGGACATATTGCACAATGCGGAACTTGGTGGAGACGCTCGCTGAGGTGTTTGAGGTCTATCAGTCGAAGAAGCGCTTGAAAAGGCAATTGAGTTTTCTTTGTCCAATAAGTGACCATTAGGAAAAGAGGCATTATTTTTGTCCTTGGGAGCTTGTTTATGTCGGCCTTCAGATGCAATATACCTAATAGATAAAGCAACAACAGACATTCAAATATATCAAAAGGGACATTGAGCCCAGCAGATTATAGAAGACAGCAATAAGGAATTAAGCACGTGCACTCGCATGAACAAAATTCATGCAGGTGAGCATTGCACCCAAGCACGCCATACAAGTTAGCAGATGAAAAACTAGAGTTAAAGTTGCAGAAGAGACGAGGAGACATGCACGATCAGATCAGAGGGCAAGACTTACAGATTGGACAAAAGAAATATGCATGCACTAAAACCTAAGTGTGCACACATGTGAACCATAACAGCAGAACAAACCACCCCCCCCCCCCCCCTTCTCTCTTGCTCTTTCCTTTTCAGCTCCTCTTCTCCCAAAGAACAAAAAAAAGAAAGAAGCACCCTCTTGGCAGGCCCTGTAGGGAGGAACCCCAGGAGATTGTTCCGCTGCACCAATAATCTGTAATAGGTTTACCTCTCTAAAAGATTTCATAACCATGACAAAAAAATACAGGTGACAGACAAGTATGAGCATCCTATGATGAGCACATTTCACTCAAATCATCCAAGTTCATGCACTAAATTCAACTAATTAATTTGCTTTTTTCACTTTATCTTCGAGAAGCCACATCTTAAGCTTTTCAAGGACTCCAGTAAGGTTTGTTTCGACTGGTAGATAATCATCATAATATAATATAAAAGAAAAAAGCTTCCTTCCCTTATCTACCTTTCGAAAAAAGACAGAAAACAAAGTTACAGAACTTACATGCCATTAACATTACAGGTATCACCATCTTCAGACTTCATGTGCTCCATATTCTTGCAACCAAAGTCTTCTGAGCTCTGCTGCAGCTCTTCAGCCCGATGACTGGACAAGACTGCAACAGTTCTTTCAATCTCTATGGCCTGATCTAGACTACCAGAACTACCCGAAATACTGAACAGCTTATCACAACTGTTGGCCCTAGCATTCAGTAAATCAAACTTGGCAACATTCTCTTCATCTTCTCTATGCAATGGTTGTTCTGATGAGACGTTATCTGATCTCAGTGTAACTGCACTCGCCTCAGCTCGAAGGGGTATGTGCCCGACAGATTGAATTTGCTTTGCAGATGCAGCAACCAGATTAGCTGACGGTGAAATGCAAGCATCACTTCCATCAAGACAGTTTCCATCACTAGCAACAACTTCCTCCTGCTTTTGGATTTCAATAGGTTGATGGAAACTGTCCGATTCTTGACTAAGCTTTGCAGTTTCTTCTAAACCTTTGGGGCTTAAAGTAATAGAAAACGAAGGAACATGATCCTTAGGAGCAAGGTTGCCCAAAGAATCTGAAGGAGGCAATCTAGAACCATTGCTAACATTGCTTTCAATCGCTAAATGAGGAGAACTCCGAACAGATGAACAACTTTGTGTGGCTAATAATGCGCCATCAGAAGATGGACTTTCTTGAGCAACATTGGCTGACATAGCTTCAAGAGCTCGGTGAAGGCGCTTAGAGGGAGGTAAAGCAGCTTCAACATCCGTCGAACCAACATTTGACTGATTCGTCTTATCTTTCCATGGTTGATGTCTCAATTCCGGAGATTGCATACAATTGTCTGACGGTGAAACATCATCTGAAGCTTCTTTTGTCATTGGTTGATCAACATCATCACAATCTAAAGACGAGCTGCTGTGCACCGGAGGATTTGCAGTACCTTCTGCTGATACTTTCTCCTCTGTAGGAGAAGAGGCATTAATGACAGCTTCTGCAGTTGATAATTTGCCCATGCGTACCCTAGCTCGTTTCAATAAAGGTAAGTGCTCATCTCCATCTTCCCTCGGACATTCACAATCAGGAGCACTTTCTGAATTTTGACCAGCGCCCTTACTTGCAGCATGTGAAGGTTCCGTGTCATTTAAAGTGGGTTCAGTACCATCATTGAGTGCTCGCTTCCTGTTTGGTTTTCTTTTTTTTCTGAGCACAACAGCCTTTATCTTGAGGTCAAGCCCTTTGTTCAATTCAACATCTCCCTCCACAGATTCAACCGGAGTCTCAGAGTGCAAAGGTCTACAACTAGAATCAATAGCACTGCCTTCATTACTACTAGAATCTGAGTCCATACTCAGTATTTCAGAGCCGTTGTCATCTATGCTTCCATTTGGAGCACAAGTAGGAGAATCCATATCACTCCCTTTAGAAACATCTAGAGTTCTCCTTGTTCGTCTACTCTTTCTCATGGAACCTTCATGGACTGTAGTTGACGACAGAACCCCAGCAATCTTTTCACCATCTTCACATGGCACAGAATTGTCATGTTTAGAGGATTCCAACCTTGCGGAACTTCTAGACCTTCTAGCCGAAGGTGCTCTTCCTTGTGCAATAGAACTCTCCAAGCGCGACCTCCCTGATTTCCTTCTCAAAGTATAAGTTGATAGAGGACGAGTTTCAGTGACTGCCCCATCATCAGTCTGATCCTCTGATGCTCGTGTATCATTCAAATTATCTACTTCTGCACCTATGTCATCCTTACCAGACGGATTCTGCTCATTTTCTACTGTCAATTTTTCATTTGAACATTTTGATTGAAAATTGGAAGTTCCTGCAGCAGCTCCTGTCAGATCCTTCAATGGCAAGTCTGGTGAGGACTCCACTGTATTCCCTCCATTTGTCGCATCAAACTCATTTTCAGTTTTTAAATCATTGTCTTGTTCCTGCTTCTTTAGCTTCTCATAACTATCTATAATCTCCTGAACTGCTCGTACAAAATCAGCACCCTTGCCCTGACGTTTGACAAGAAGAGATTGCTTTTTCTCTTCTGTAAACGCTTCCACATCGGCAGGATTACAGAATGCTCTACAGGGAAAAAGTCAAATTCAAAGCCCAATAAACTACAACAAATGTATAATGATAAAAAGAAACAATCAAAACTCAGTACAAACAACCACAAAGCTATTTTCTTATAATATGTGTGTGTGTGTATTGGATAGAACAGGTGACCAAACAATCCAACAAAACCTAAAGGGCATAGAAAAGATACAATAGAAAAACAGTCACACTCTATTTTGTACCATATCCCTCCACAAGATTCACACTAAATCTTCTTTAGCACTTCTAGTTTTCATAATAACAATGCCCCCTTGGACGACATGATCACTCACAAAAAGTTACAATCTAGCGTGAGCTTTCAAAGTAGCCTTAAAACATACTTTTAAGTCCCCCCTATGTTAATCTTTCACTCTATCCAAGAACAATGAACTAAAAACCTATATCCTCAATCAACTTATTTCTAATGCTGTTTCTTCATGTAGAACCCTGAATCATCATCTCCTTGCCAATTGTAAGCTTCCAACAGTTTGTTCCATAAAGCATAGCCAAACTGAAGACAGTTAGAAAACTTTTCCCTAAGTTCAGGTAATTTTTTTTTCAAGGCAGAAGACACGAAATTCGTGTCCCACCACAAGTCAGAAGAAAATAATATTTTACCATCCATCAGTGATGTGGAAGTGGAACCACGAGTCTTCCAATAAAAGGTACCATTTTAGTAGCAGCACTCTTCAAAAAATGTCCTATGTGACATAAAGAATGAGACGAACTATAGCCTAGATAATTTTTATGTAAATTTACTAAAAGGACATCCCAAAAAAATTCTGCATTGGAGAAAAGGGAATTTGGTCACAGGTACCACTCAAAGTAAGACAAACGGTTGGTTCAGCAAATAAAGCATATCCGTAGATAATGAGCCAATCATTCAAGTAAAAGGCAATGTTCTCGATAATCTCATAAAATGTAATCATCACTCAGGGTGTGTATCCACTCTTTTGCCAAATGCATTTAAGAGAAATTCGAGGTACTTGACAATATGAATTGAACCCAAAAAATGCTTTTGGAATAATCTTCTACATAACCAAGACCGAAACATCCCATCCTTTGCACCAAAGGGAACAAGGAACTCAATACATGATAGCTTACTGATGCTTAGCGCCCCATTAAATGAAACCCCCATTGCCAAAGCCTTAGGCCCCCCAACTTCTCATCTAAATCAAAACGACTTCATTCCCTCTTGTCTGCCATCTCTGTATATATCCATATCTTTAGGTCCACCCATGCATGAGCATTTCCCACAACACAGATTTTGTAACAAACTAACTTTTCATTCACAGTTCACCATTTAAAAACAGTGTCTCTGAACATAAAGCAGAGCACAATACAAATTAGATTCAACGAAACTTTTCCCTTGTCTAGAATATATTCCTACAAGCCTTCAATTTGCCAGGGTCATCTTCCTCTAATTCCTCCCCTCCCTGTTATTATAACCGCAGACTAATTTCTGACATGATATCCTTTTCCCGGGTTCTTCTAAATAGCTAACTGTAAACAATAGTTGCAGTTGTTGAAAAAGTTTTATTACACTAGAAAGACTGTACCATACTCGTGTCAGATGAATCAATCAGTATATAAAGTGTGAGAAACAATGCCAATTTTATATCAATACCACTCCACTGAAAGGTTGCCTATGGCAAACTATAAACAAGGAGATCAAAATTTCACTCCCACAGAAAAATTCCAACCGCCCGCAAAACTTCCCTACTAGGAGAAGGTTTTATGACTAATAAAGCTGATCCATTCAACTAACTTGCTCACTAAGTATAAGCAATTGAGACACATAGGGTCCACAAAGAAAAATTCAGTGCAGTAGTATGCATATACATCAAGTCAGGAAGAAGGAGCAGGCTGAGGTAGAATTATGGAAAAACTGACTACTCATCCTTCTACGGGAGTTTTACCCACAAAAAGTACATACTTGTCAAATTGAGATATGAATAGTGGAATCAAAGTGCTAGAATTCATCAAAATAGAATAGGAATGTTCGACAAAGAACCTATAATAATATTTTCATAACACAAGGTGAAAACAATTTGGTTCTACGCCTAGAAACAGAAGCTATACTCATTGTTTTATATCAAGTGACTGAGACTTGAGGGGCAGAAGATATATAAAAAAAAAGTCAAATATTGCCTTCACTGGTCTTTTCAAAAAAGCTATGACAGGATATTCATTTTTGTATAAGTAGTTTAGGATACCATTTTTCCGGTTATAGAATTAGGAAAGACGAAAGAAACAAGGAATTTATCCTTCTCTCTTCAACTTAAGAAATGGAAGCTTTATATCCTACCAAAAATGGAATATATAGCAGGATCTTACAGTATGTTTTGTTGAACATCCCATTTTTTAATTAAGTAGTTTATGAACCAATTTCCAGTTACACAATGAGACGACAAAAGAAATAAGGAATTTTTCCTTCTCTCTTCAACTTAAGGATGGAAGCTTTAGATCCTACCAAAAATAGATATGACAAGAAACAGAATTTTCTTACTGAAAAATTCCATTGCCCTTCTTATCTCCCCTGAACATCTGTGGATAAAGTAGTGAGATTTACGTAGCTCGTCATTCTTTCCATTCCTCAAGTAAACAAGCAAATTGATTCTTCTTGTTCGTCAAATAGAAACAGACTAACAACTTTTTATCTTCCAGAAGTTTACCAAAAATTGAGTCAAAGTTGTGATAAAAAGATATTGAAAAGCATATTACATCCATTACCACAAGCATCATTGTAAAGTACTTTTTTGGAGGGGATAGAGAAATATAGAGCAAATTGCATAAATTATAGCAATATAGGAGAGGAATACATACAAATAATACACATCCAAACATCATTTAATGACTAACCAAATCCACTCTGAAACAAAGATGTGAAGGGGCTACCCCAAGAAAGTCGGCCTCATTTCAACCTTTTTCATGGCATCTCTAATTACCAGCTCCAATCTGTACTCATATGATTTCTAACCCAGGAGCCAAACGGCACATAACAGGACATTGTATGATGCCAATGTCAGCAGAAGCTCTACCAATATACCAACAATTAAAAAACCCAGCTGAGAGTAGTAGGAAGAAACAGGAAAGAAAAACCAAAACCAAAGTTCCAACCTCAAATGTATCATCTCATCTGCATAATCAAACCAACAATCTATGTGGTTAATCCTAACTAGACACTAATCAGCTCTCCCTAGCCTCTAACAAATCAAAATGCAAACTTTCAGCTTGATCAGCCAGCCTAAAGGATCCCTCAAGGCCACCAGTCACAACCATCCAGCAACAAATTTGAGACCTCCAAATCCCCATCAACTACTCTCAAGAGTCATAACTAATTTAATTTTGTTCCACTTAATTTGAGGAACAAAGAAGGTTTCTTCATTTGTTGGATAAAGTTGGGAAAGGAGCATGCATAGCATTCTTAGGCCAAACCGTTAAATGACTATAGCTCTAACATAGACAAGAATCATTACGCTAACTTTTCTTTTCACATCTTGCAGCTAAATGAAAAGGAAGTATGAGAAGATAATACAACTTTCCATAGACTGGACATTAATTAAAACATCTGAAATCTTTACACACATTCCTCCTGGGAAATGACAGTAACAATCAAGTACATAACACACAGATAACAGAACCCGTTGAAAGAAACTAAGACAGAACAAAGTGAGAAATCGCGGGGAATAGAGGAGCTCTAGATGCCAAAAGAGAAAGCCATACAAAGAGAAAACTTTACTCCTCATCTTCACAAATGCTCAACTTACCAATTCCTTCAATTGGCACCGCACAACAACCCGCCCTGCCCCCCAAAATAAAAACAAAAACAAATATCCAACTGCACATGCAGCCTTGCGCTATTGCAATAGCATGCTTAGAGACTCATCCGCCTCCAGAACATGCCTGATTTTTTTAAGCAGCTCAAAGCCATTAACCAAATAAGGCTTCTTCAAAAAGTTAACATATCAATCCATTCCCCTATCCACCAACATTTCAATAGAAAACAAATGGCCAGTGGCACTCATTAACAAGAGCTCTGAGCCTCTCTCTCTCTCACACACATACACATGCGCAGGTGCTTGCACGTAGGAGGTTTTATTTTTATCTAAAATGATAGATCTTCTCAATAGACGGGACGTCAGTGACAACATGTCGCTCTCAATGGCAATTCACCGTCTGAAGTACATTGTGAAATGAAGATAAGGGATTCCTCAGGAACCATAATTGTCGATTACATAAACTCTCCCCTTTGTTAACTTCTAGCCAATACAACACCACAACATAGCAATTCAAGTGAAACAATATAATCTTCCAACAATCAGAAATAGCGTAACTTTCATTCTGAAGACTCTCAATCTACCACTCAGTCTAGTTAATTATTTGACCGAATTTGTGACCTATTTCACAGGGCAAAGGTTGCATCATGCAGAAAACTAGAACAAATGTTTGCACATGTGCCAGAAAGATGAGAATATATAAAACATGGTGAACCAATTTATAGAGATCACTGACATGGTCCATTCAAACTTACATTTGTTGGGTCCCAAAAAAATATACAAGCACTTTCTTCCAGTCTGCTGAATAGCCCCATTTCTCTGGCTCACTTACCTGCGCAATGAAAGTAAAATTTAGTTGACTGGAGTCCAGACAAGAACTACTTATACATGTACAGTGCAAGGCAGTTGAAAGAGATAAGACAGAAGGGCAGGGGGAAGATCTATTATGGTAAAAAAATGCTTTGCACAAGCAGGAGAATCCTGTGTATGGGCATAACATCAATAGGGCCATTTAGCCTACAACACGAGGTAGTTCAGAGACATAGCACAGACATTCTCAACTTCTAAACAAACAAGTTACCGATACTTCTCCAAGACTTTTCAGGCTAGAAACAGGAACCGCATGCATCATCAGATGTAAACATGAAAGTGGACCTCCAACATGAAATAAGCTGAGATTACTAGCCTAGCAATTGACCTTACTATTACAATAAAAAGTTAGCCCAGATATGAGAATTTCTTATTCCAGATTCCTACAATTTGAACTGAACACATCATATGAGCTGAGAGGAAATCGTCAACAATCGCGAGATGATTAAAGAACACCAGCTGAAGCCAGAGATATTAATCAAGCACACTTTTGACCTATCCCATCGATCGAACTCAATTTCTCAAACTATTGAAGTACCTAAACAAACTTAGCCAGCTACGGAACACCTTATACAAGAGAAAAAAGGCTCCCCAACACTTATGCATGCCAAAAGTCACCTAAAAACCCTAGAGATGGCATCTTTTCTCAGCTCCGCAATCATCAAAAAACCACAAATTCTCAGATAAATATCCACAAAAACATGCACATAAGTGGAACACACATACCGTGGCAGGCCAAGCGGGGAAACCTTTTACTTTCGCAAGCACGAGATCGCCGACCTTCCATTGCCGCCGAGCGGCGGCGGCAGCCGCGGCGGCCTTGCTGCCCCCCCTCCTGCGACTCGGTGCCATTGGAACGCCGCGCCAAAACCAAAATTAAGCCACGCAATTTCGATTCACATGAAATCCCGCACGCGAACGCGCCGACACCGCCAAGCCGCCCCCGAGACGAAGCCTGAATTCCCCGGGCGACGATGCGGCGGCGCCTATTGAAGGCATTGAAGGACGCGGCCACCGCGGCGAGGGACTGTACAATCACGAAGAGAGAGAAAGAGGCAGAAGGAGAGAGAGTGACTGTGTGCGTTCGGAACCCTAGCGAGAGCTCGAGGAGGGAGAGAGAGAGAGAGAGATGGAGAAACGAGAGAGAATGGGATTAGTGGAAGAACAGATATGAGTTCGGCTTGCCCATGGTTGCTAGAGTGCGCCGGTGGGCGCAGGTTAAGGCGCGTGGGGGCGACCGCTAAAGTGCGCCCGGGTGCTGATGGAACGGTCCGGAGGAGGTCACAGATACTGCGCGCCGATGGCACGTGACCTACCGATTAAGGGATTACGTGTCTAAAAGATCACTTCAACTTCAAATGCTAAAAAAACCAAAAAAATGTTCAATTGCAGTGAATCTTTAACGTTAATTAGTTAGGATAGCAGCCAAAATAACTCTTTTTCCTATTTTCCCCTCACAATTCAAAATATTATATAAATTCCCAATAGTTATAAAAGAATTATATATAAATTTTACATAATTATATAAGACTATTTTTAATGGTATCAAGTTTTTACATCGAAAAAGGCAAAATGTCGTATGTCTTGAGACTCGAAAAGCTCACAAGTGAAATCTAACGATCACTCCGAAGGCAAACATTCTTAAAATTACTTACTACCAATCGTGATTTTGAATTCTAACCCCAAAAATAATTATGGATTGGTCGGGGTCGAGCTAGGCGTAGGAGGCATCTTATTTTGATAATTATTGCAATATGAAGGGACTGAAAAATACCAAAATTCGCATGATCAAATACTTTAAGTGAGCACTACGTTTGAGGTTTAAATTAAATTTTTCCTATTAAAATTTGAAAAGTTATTAGACTTACGAAAAATTTATGAAAGAATTAGGATGGCTTTAGCTGTTGTGGACCAGATAATCAAAGAGTTACTCATTGATTTTCTTGCTGAAGCTTAATTATAATTCAATCTCCAGTAGAATGTAAAAATTTTTATTTTTAAACATATGTGTTGATAAAGTTAAAATTAAAAAAAAAAAATCACTCCGGATAAAGTTCTTTATCAAAAAGAAAAGGTTTGATTTTAAATCCCAAAAGTTAGAGAATATTTTTTCCCCGATTCAAAAGGATTGATTAGAGCAAATGGAGTAGCCATGCTTATGATCTCAACTCTGCCGCCTCTATTGTCTCTTTTTTATTAGTCGTTTGTTACTTTTTCTTTGTATAAATCTCTTTCCTTTTAGTCTCAAGCAAACATAAGATTTTGTATAACTTAGTTTTTTTCCTCTTTATTTAATTGCTTGGTAAATCTAATTATTGAAAAATATGTTTGATTTGCAACTTACTTTTAAGCGTAGAAGGTATTTTAATTGCATTTTTTTCAAAATCAATTCATTAAGTACCATTTATGAGTTTATTTTAGAAAATTCAAATCTAGATGAGAAATTGATGTATAATAATATTTTTTTCAGACAATACGATTGCCACAACTTTGATGATATAAGATTAAATTTTAACAAAACTATTCTTTTCAAAGAATAGATTATTATATTGAAATAATCTATTAGCCGGAAAATTGTGTCATATTGGATGATTTGTTTGTTCCACGGAAAATAAACGATTTGGAAAATATTTTTCTAAACATGATCGCTTGTTTCCCTTGGTAAAATGAATGGACAAATAATATTTTCAATCATCCACGAAAATGTATAGAAACAAATTATTATCAATAATAAAAATATTTTTCATTGACTAAATATATTAAGTGATATTAGCGATTCTTTTTAGAAAAATATTTTCTAAATCAATCATTTCTTGAGAAACAATCGAAGCTGAGAATGAAATTTTGCCGTGGCATTCTGCAACTCAAGAGTGACTCGTGCTCAACTGTTACGATAGCAGGTCAATTTGGACCAACAATTATCACGTGGAAAAGACTCTTAGAACTCTTGACTATGAAGGGGTGTCATTTATGCTGATCTTACTTCCAATCTTTAGCCACCTTCACCAACAGTTAAGAGTTAACCTCACACACTACATCAGCCTCTTAAATGCTCATGACAACCTTTTAATGATGGAAATTGAAGTATGCTGAGCAACACTACTACATATAAAAAGCCTCAGCTTTTGTATTTGTATTTGTTTTTGTTTTGTTTGATACCAACATGCTATCCATTTACTGATTCTTTTTTATGATCCAGGACACGAGTGTAGACATCTGGCTAAACACCTTACATATCTCACGAGTCGATTAAATTCAAGCCTCTGGCGTTTGTTGTTATTTTACTGACGGGACGATATTATTTTTGTTATGATAATCGGCGGATTCCAATTATCATTACGAAACTAATAGTCTTCGCAAGCATTTTCTCCCTTTTCCACGTATTTTTTCCTCAATGGTCAAGTAAGGTTTTGGCAATGAAATCTGTGCAATGTTCAACTCATATAAAAGGAAGGGTTAATACCATGAAAAACCTCAAACTGGTATATCTGTGACAATTTTATCACGAACTAATTTTTTGACCACAAAAAACCTTAAACTGGTACATCTGTGATAAATTTACCCCAAACTATTTTTTTGAATACCAAAAACCGAACTATTGTGATACTTTTACCCTGAACTAATTTTTTTACCGTAAAAAACCCAAACTAATACACCTGTGACAATTTTAACCCAAATTAATTTTTTGACCACCAAAAACTCTAAACTTGTACATTTGTGATAAATTTACCCTCCGTTAGTATCCGTTAAATTAGATTAATATCACGAAAAATCATAAATTGATAAACTTGTGATAAACAGAGGGGTAAAACCCCTAACTGATACACCCGTCAACTATCACGTGTCATCAAACTTAGCAATTTAATAGTAAAATTTAATAGAAACTAACGGAGAGTAAATTTATCACTAGTGTTCAGTTTGGGATTTTTTGTGGTTAAAAAATTAGTTCGGGATAAAATTGTCATGATTGTACCAATTTGAGATTTTTTATGGTCAAAAAATTAGTTCGGGATAAAATTGTCAAAGATGTATCAGTTTGGGATTTTTTATGATAAAAAAAATAGTATGGGGTAAAATTATCATAAGTGTACCAGTTTGGGATTTTTCGTAGTATTAACCCTGAAAGAAATGACAAATTATCCCATGGGATTTTTTTAGCACTCTCTTTGAACTCGCGCTCGACCTTTCATTCTCTAATATTATATGCAAGTGAAGAGCTCTATTACATACGCGACAGGGGAAAGTTTTCCTTTGATATGCCCGAAAGCTAGATTGAAGTACCTACCTTAAACCACAATGTACAAAATGGGAACGGAGAGATCTGTTTCTTTCTATTTCTTGTGTAACAGAAGCCACTTATTGACGATGGTTATTATCACAATATTGGTCTTCTCATGCATTTTTTCAATCACCGTTTGTCTATTACAATCGCCGAAATCCAGTAAAAGACAAGGCACATAATAGGTATTTTTGAAGTGTCAGGATTATTTGTTACCGACGATGACCATCAAATCAATGGTCTCTTCACATACTTTTCGTGTGTCGATTTGTCTTTTCTAAGTTATAAATTGAACTTTCGGCACGGTAGGGTCAAGTCTAGAGCCATGCAAAGGCATCTATAGCAATTTGCTCATACTTTCTGAAATTGAAAGTCTCGTATATGTTCTATAAATTGAGTTAAAATTATCGGCTTATGAGGCTACAATACAACTCTTGCATATGAAAGTCCCGTGTTGTTTTATAAATCGAGTTAGGATTATTAGCAGATAAGGCTACAATACAACTCTTGCATTATTTGGGGAAAATATCGAAAAAGTCATAAACATATTATATTGGTACAAATTCAATATTAAACCTTCTAATTTGACCAATTTAATCTTAAATATCTCCACATTGGTACCAATTGAGTCAATTAGGCCAATTTAAACTGGAAGTTATTAACATGGATGCCGGTCATCCTATGTGACATAATTAATTCACGTTGACAATTTTTATAATTTTTAATAATTTTTCAAATTTTTGAATTGATCTTTTAAAAAAATTTCCCTCGTTTTCTTTTTTTTTTCCTTTCCTCTTTTTCTTTCCTTTTCTTCCTTTGGCTTATGGCTAGTCGCTGGCCATGGCCGAGCACTGACCACATGCCGACAATCGGCCACAGGCCAAAGAAAAAGAAAAGGAAAAAAAAAGAAAGAAAAAAAGCAAAATGAAAATGAAGAAAAAGGGAAAAATTATTAAAAATCATAAAAAAATCAAAAACTTATTAAAAAATTATCTACATCAGTGCCGGTCATGCCATGTAGAATGATCGGTGTTCATATCAGCAATTTTAGGGCCTAAATTAACTGGATAGATTTAATTGATACCAATTTGAAAATGTTTAAAACTAAATTAGTACAATTGAAAAGTTTAAGAATAAATTGATATCAATACAATATGTTTAGAACTTTTTTGTACTTTTCCCAATTCGACTCCCAAGCTACTAAAAGCTGAATTGGGTTACCATCTGATGGGCTTATCAGTACCATTTGGCCATTTTCTTTTTGTGGTTCCTTTTTCGTTTGGAGTTCATACATCAAAATAAGTCGTTCTTCTATTTCATTTTCGGTGGATGCACAAAAGTTTGTTGGATTTCTCGAAGTCGTAGGAAACATGAATCGTTCATGTGTAACGATGACTATTATCAATGATGATCAGAACAAACCAATGGTCTCTTCATGCATTTTCTCGGGTCAAACTCTTCGTCCATTTCGAGTAACTTGTAAAGTTTTCAGTACCGTCGAGTCAAGTGTCTATCCATGCAAGTATCCGCCCGTTGTATCTGCTGAATGTAATAGGATCCCGTAACGTATGACGGTCCTTTGATTACTGAAACGACGGTCGTCGGGTTAACGGTCACCTCATGCGTTTTTCTCGCCGGTACTTGTTTGTCTGTTGTGAAAAGTTTGGTTGTGTGGTTTGGCCACTGTAATGTCGAAGTGTCAATCCATGCGAAGATGCCCTATCACATCACAACAACCCCGTCCATGTTTTCCGAGCCGACATCCCAAAAATGTAATTTGGAAGTCTTGTCTATTTGTCCGTTTTGGTTTTATTTATTTGAAACTTTTAACGCGGTTGGAGTTCTATCTGTTTGTCCGTCTTGAATGCATGGTTGAACCTGGGCAACAAAGAGATAAGCATGGCAATAGGCAAAATCGCAGTAAAAGTCTCTGATATATATAAAGGCCTAATGCCCAAAAAAATTTCAAATTTTAGCTTTTGTCCTATGTTTACCTTTTATCTCATACAAAACCTCTAACTTTAGGTCATGTCCCAATTCTATCATGAACTTTTTTTTGTCCCATAAAAAACTTTCAACTTTAGGTTTTGTCCCAATTTTACCCTAAACTTTTTTTTGCTTCATAAAAAACCTCAAACTTTTAGTCTTATCCCAATTTTACCGTCCAGTCTCAATTTTACTGTAAAATTTTTACAGTCTCATAAAAAACCATAAAATTTTACTCGAGTCACAAATTTGACTCCATTAACCCTCCGTCCAAAATTTCTCGTTAACAACCAAGAAATAAAAATCTCTCAAGCAAGAGCTGTTTAAGTGTCTCAAGTATTCTCCAACCGCCATATATCGAACACTCTCAAGCATGAGAGATTGATAAGTGCAAAATCCGGAGGGCGATTTTGACAGAAGGTTAATGGAGATATTTAAGAAATAAAAAAATTAGAATGAAATTGAAACTTGACCTAAAGTCAAAATTTTTTTATGAAATAAAAAAAGTTTAGGGTAAAATTGGTACTGAATCTAAAGTTGAGGGTTTTTAATGAGACAAAAAAAGTTTATGGTAGAATTGGGATTGGACTTAAAGTTGAGGGTTTTTTATGAGACAAAAAAAAATTTATGGTAGAATCGAGACATGATTTAAAGTTGGATGTTTTTTGTAAGACAAAAGGTAGATATGGGATAAAAGCTAAAGTTTGAGATTTTTTTAGGTATTATGCCTATATATAAATATCTATCATTATAAAATAATCTTTTACTCATTTAATGCGTTGGAAAAATGACACAAATAGTCTTGAACTTTTACCTAATGTTATATTTACTTAATATGGAAAACTCAATCTTATTGGAATTATTAAGGCTTCATTTATTTTGAAGAAAATAAATAATTTAAAAAATATTTTCTTTAAAATGATCGCTTATATTACTCATAAAAATAAATTAATGAAAAATATTTCATTATCTACGAAAATGTTTAGATATAAATTATTATTAATGATGAATATATTTTTTATCGATTGTTTATTTCAAGTGATACAATCAATTATTTTTATAAGAATGTTTTTCAAAATATTCATTTTTTGTGAACAGATGGAGCCTAAATTCTTACTTAAATTTTTGTGTTTTCTTTAATGGGAAAAAGGGCAAAATAGTATCAAGCCCGTACATTCCTGCTCGGTCCGGCAAGTGGTGAAACTCACGGGCCTAATAGCTCGTTGGACCATCACGACCCACCAGACTCAAATCCCTGTAAGTCTTTGTCATCAAAGTATTTCCTTATTATTTTTCTTATCTATTATAATTATTATAATTAGCTTATATTATCTATACATAATTTAGTCTCCGTTTATTTGCAAAAATTGAATGACTTGAAAAACATTTACCTAAAAATGATATCTTGTATTGGTTGAAGTAATTAGTTAATGGAAAAAGTTTTCATCATCAGTAACAATTCGTATCCAAACATTTTTGTGGATATGAAAATATTTTTTATTTATTTATTTTGTAAGCAATACAAGTGATATTTTTAGGAAGTTATTCATTTTTTGCGAAACGAACGGAGCATTAGAATATAGCTATTTCATAGCCCAAATTTTCTCAAGTGCAGCTTTTTTATTGAACAAAACGTATTGTCATTACGTGAAGACGCTTGCTATTGCTACTCATTTTGCAATGAAGGGAAAGACAAAAGAGGTCCCGATAGTGGGTCGCATTAATACTAACAATATTATTGGTTGCATTATGGAAAAAATATTGTAATGCAATAGCTATTATGCTGTGATTTAATAAATTAAGCTGTAATAGTTATTATGCTGTTTGGTTTAGGTACTGTAGTACCTATTGCATTTTTTCATTTCGCGAGTGACATATGTAATAAGGGGCATGACATCACTATTCCCAAAATATCCCTAAACTCAGAGTTAAGAGGGATTATTGTGACTATCACTTTAATAGTTAATCATTCACGAATTTAATACAGCATATATTATTAGATATATGATCAATCATATTGAATAATTAATTCATTATTATAATTACAAATAAGCACACGACACGTTACTATATCTGAATAAATATCATATTCTTCTTCTTCACATTATTATATCTGAATTTAATACAACACATATTATTAGTTATATGATCAATCACATCGAATAATCATTATTATAATTACAAATAAGCACATGACACATTACTATATCTGAATAAATATTATATTCTTCTTCTTCACATTATCATATCTGAATTTAATACAACTCATATTATTAGTTATATGATCAATCACATCGAATAATCAATTCATTATTATAATTACAAATTAAGCACATAACAAATTACTATATTCAATTAACTAAATAATTACTCAATTCTTCTTCCTCTTAAAAAAAAAAAGATTTCTAGTTCTTCTTCTTCTTTTTCTTAAAAAAAAAAAGATTTCTTTCTCTTCGTGCACAACCGAATGAGAACTCAACACTAGCTACGCTTGATTGGAATGTACTCTAATGAAAATCTAGCACTTAATGTCCAAAAAATAATTATTCAATGCTGTTGTTAATATTTAGATAATAAATCACACATTTTTTTAATAGCTTAAATTTTCAGAATAGTTGAAAGTGGTTTCACAAAATCTCACGTGATATCAAAGTAGAAGAATTTGAGTTCAAATCTTTCCATATCCCATTTGCCTCCCCTAATATTAGGCAAGAAAACCAAACTAAGCTTGATGGGGGGTATTATAATATTTAAATGATAAATCATATTTTCATTTAATAGCTTAAGTTTTTTTTAAAAAAAATCTCGCTATGGCAAAAATTTTGTAACCGAATGCGGATATAGGCCGGAAGTACCTCAATGGAAGATTCTATCCTTTGTACTTAAGCAGAAGGAGATTTGAATACCGTCACTTTCACAATAAAAATTCAAACAATACCAACACTTCAGATGTGTTTATCAGAATATTTAATTTTCAAGGAAATTCTCTATACTTTTCACTATTTCGAGTCACGGTTGAAATTTGAATTCTGGCAAGGAGAGGAGGTCGCAGTTTGATGATAAAAAAGGAAGCAAAGATTGAAAAGCACCAGCTAAGCCGGCTTTAAAATTCACAAATCGCCAACTTCCGTGCGGCTGGGAACGATCCCACAATTTAATCTACCTGGATTTTCCCTATTATAATTCTCTTTTGCGAAAAATGCAAAAATTCAGTTTCGAGTTCTCGGCCAATGACACCACAAGATGATCCTTTTCTGAATAAGTAGACTGGTTCCTCGGACGTGCCTGGGATTGCGACAATCTTAACAACGTACGTACATCGACAGAAGACATGGAATTGTTCAAATGCGGTTAAATGAAGCTTCAAATACTCGACAAATGGATCTTCCTTAAGTCGTGCCAACGGACCATTCCGAGTAACAAATAAACTTAGGAAGAACTATGACATACGCCGTGGCTGTAAAAAAAAAAATAAAATCACAGACGACTTTATTCACTCTTGATTTGATGGCTAACGAGACGATTATGGATTTTCCTAATGGGTGCGCTCTAAATAGCACAATAAAAAATTGCAGCGTCCAATCGCATTGGCTTTTCTTATGTTATGTACATTTTATGTGCTTAGGGAATCGTACATTTTCTTGTTAAGTATAACTAGCGTTTGAGCATTCATCGAAAGAACTTTGCTAATCAAGGGAATTCTTTTATAAACGAGCAACAATTTTCTATACACCGCTTTTCTCAAGACATGCATGATCGACCTTTTGAGATGCACTATATTCTCTATCGTGTACTTCGGGGCATTCATTGACTCAAATTCTGGCCATCATCGTCAAGATGAAAGCCCACATGATATTTATAGTACTAAACCAAAAGCTCGAAATTTCACAACAGATGACAATAGTTTCACGTAATCTCACACCGTATCAGAATATGAGATCCCAAATTCAAATTTTTTCCACGTCGATTTGCTTCCCTAATAAAATATGTCCAGATATTTAAAAATAAGCCCCTTATCTTAACAGCGCAAAAGCGACAGAGAAAGGAATTGCACAAGGGCAATTTCGTAAAACGGAAGCGTTCGAAACATGACACCGTGCAGCAGCAGCAGCAGCAGCAGCAGCAGCACCACCGCCACCACCCCCCGAGAACGTAGAGAGCGATATATATTTAAAGGGCGGAAGGAACGGGGGATCACCGACCACCTTTTGCCTTCCCCGCATCGACAATCGCCTTTTGATTCTGCACGTTGCCGCCCTCGCCTCCACCGCGTAAAGCCAAACACCTCGCTCGCATGCGGAGAGATACCTCCATCGATCGATCGTTTCGCTTCTCCCCTTCGTTTCGCTTCAACGTCGCTGCGCCTCCTCCTTCCTCATCGCGTCCGACCCTGACGTACGCCCGCCGCTCGGAGCCCAAACGAGGTACGTCGTCTGTCTGTCTGTCTGTCTGTCTCTCTCTCTCTCTCTGTGGTTTGGCCTCGTAATCTCTCCGACCTCTTCTGCTCCGTTCGGATGCCGACGAAACGCGGCGGAGATGGATAGGAATCGCCGCGCGTTGGAGCTGGTGACCTCGTCGACGAGGCGGAAGGAATCGTTTGCCTATTTCGCGTGGTCCGTGGGTTTGTTTCGTCCTCGTTGGAGGATCCCTCTGTTTCCTACGCCGAACGGACAGGAAGACCAGGCGTATGCCGAAGCCTCACGTCGCTTTCTTCGCTCTCCGGCTTTCTTTAATAATCAAAATGAAAAAGGGTTTGTTTGTTTCCTTATACGAAGTAAACGAGAAGATTTTGGAAGGCGCATTGGACTGTTGATATGCTTTGCTGGCTATGTCGTTGTCCCTTGTGAGTGGAAGATTGAGTATTGGTGATGCTGGCATGTTCGTATCCATCGTCAGCTCTCTTCTTCGTATTCTTCTTCATTGAAATTTTTGGTTAATGCGCCTATAAGCAAATGGTGCAGGGTGCGTTCCAGATAATGATCTGGTGCTGATCTGCTCTGTAGCTCGAAATGTAGTGCGGCAGATTGTGTTAATAAATGCGTATCCTTTCGTACTCCACTTAGAAGGACAGAGTGGCTATACTGAGAAAAAGATAAATTATTCGTTTTCGAGACCTTGGTACCCCATATGCAGATTCTCATATTCTGATTTTTTTCTGCTGACATGCTCATTTGTTTCCCGAAGGTTCACTAATAGCTAGGTTATGTCATCTTACTGGTTTAGCATAGTTTGATACGGTTCGCGTTTTTACTTTTCTCATGCACTTCCTTTCGAAGGTTAATGTTCCCTGCATAGAAATATTGGATTTCTTCCTTTTAGTGTGCGCGGTGTATCGCTTATATGAGTATTCATCTTTATTACAGAATAGAATGTAATCACTGATCAGGTGGCTGATGTTTCTTATACTTTTCGCAGTGTCAATTCCATTTGACGTCACTCTCTCATCTTGATCACCTTCCACTTGCGGGCATCTGATAGCATGTTTATTTGGTTGTTTCAAATTCTCATTTGAAATGAATTGCTCCTGTTTCTTCCAGCTAAATATAAGCTTTCCTTGCTTTTGATCGACCAAAACGCTAGTCATGGGAGCCATATTCTGGAAATTGCAGTTTTTAATATTTTAATTTTTATCCGAGCCTAATCCTATTTCAGGATTTAGAGAACTTCTTGTGAACTACCATGCGAACTCTCTGGGACAAAATCTTCCCATCTTTTCTTAGATGTTCCATCATCTTGTGAAAATTTCTATAGCATATCAAGGAACTATCCCATTAAGCATCATGAAAGCAATAGTTGATGACGCCATACAGCTAATTGGATGCTAGAGCCATGGTTTTGCTCACTTTTTTTTCTCTCTGTTTTAAACGTAGGTGACTTGTAAGTTTCATAAGGGATGGCCAGCCTCCAAGATATCAGCGTTTCGGCAGCTATCAATATCCTATCTGCCATTGCATTCCTTGTTGCGTTTGCAATATTGCGTCTGCAACCCGTAAATGATAGAGTTTACTTTCCAAAATGGTATCTCAAGGGCATAAGAGGCAGTCCAACCCGCTCTGGAGGCTTTGTGAGCACTTTCGTCAACTTAGACTTCAGAACATACATAAGGTTCTTAAATTGGATGCCTGCAGCTCTTAGGATGCCAGAACCGGAGCTCATTGATCATGCGGGACTCGATTCTGCTGCATACATCAGGATTTACCTTCTTGGGTGAGCTGTTAAGATGCTTTTGCATTTTCGATTTAATGTTCGAAGTCTTCCAAAGTAACTCACATAGTGATTTGAGTGGTTCATACAAGTCGATTGATTTTTCTTGATTTACATTATCAAAGTCTGGGTCAGCTACGAGCATATGGATTCAATGCAGACTATGGTTGCTTAATGTTTTTCTCGTGCTCACTCTTAATGGAATTCTCATTTGGAGGCCTTCATGTGCAGATTGAAAATATTTGTCCCCATAACTCTTCTATCCTTTGCGGTTTTGGTACCTGTTAATTGGACGGGAGAAACTTTGGAGACAATAAAGGATGTGACTTTCAGCAATATTGACAAACTTTCGATATCCAATGTTAAATCTGGATCAGAAAGGTGAAAAGGAATGTTTCCTTATAATAGTTATCCTCCTTACTTTATTCTGCAGCTGAGAGTGTTATGTGCGAAGCAAGTCCATCAGTGAACACTCTGTTGGATCATATGCATACTTCTGCAGCAGTGACGAGTTTTGTGCCTTCATTCCGTGTAAGGAAATGAAATGGTAACTCTAAAAGTTTTCTCTTACTTCTTTCCAGGTTCTGGGCGCACCTGGTGATGGCCTATGTCTTTACATTTTGGACATTCTGCATTCTGTATAGGGAATACAAGATAATGACTAGTATGAGGTTGCAATTCTTGGCATCAGAAGGTCGTCGTCCGGACCAATTCACGGTTGGTACTACACTTTGGCCAGCCAATAGTTGATTTCACTTATTTTTGTAATGTCTCTAAAGAGTAGAAGTTATTAAGGTGTTACGTATTTGGATGATAGAGTAATAAAATTTGTCAAAATGATTAGCCATGACAGCAAACCATTCTAAATTGGAGGGACACATGTATTTCTCTGACAGTAAGCTTAGCAAAAAAACTATTAACTATATGGTCATTAGAACTGGACAATCATTCGCATCTGTATAATATCACTTTAAGAACTACAAAATCTGTTGTCATTTCAGCTCAAGGCAAAACTGAAGCACAATTTTCTTTCGTTTTGCTCTTCCTTCAAGAAAAGAGCTGAAGAGAAACAGATATAACAAATACAGAAGAACATCTGTTTGCCTATTGGAGAAGGCCCAGGCCCTCCCGTCCTTCTTAGTAGCTATACTTAATAATTAGGCATCCATATGTTTCCTACTGCACTAGCACGTTATAATGTCCCATGAATCCATGCTGGAAGTTTTGTTTAATTTTCGTACTGCAGCTGAAAAAAGGCAGTTTAGAGGTACATGCAGTGATCAAATGTGTAAAAGTTTCTTCATCCAGCGTTTTCAAGTATTTTTCTCCAAGGCCTAGATCTATCCTTGTAGGGTAGGACCATGTCAGTATTTGTTTGACCCTTGCTAGTTATAATAGGCTTACCATTTCCATGTTCGCTCTAGACAACAATTTGAATGGGTTTCATTGCATGTAGCACTGGCATGTTAAAAACAATAAGGCAACAAATGCAACATCATTGCTCAACCTTCCACTTATTAAGTCTAATCTCTTTATCTGGTCAGAATAGATGTCAGAAACCATAGTTTGTTCATTCACTTCATCTTACATTCTTTTCTCTTTATCATTTCTCCCTCCCAATTTTCTTTTCCTTCAAAGACGATTAAGCGTAAGGCTTAGCGCTTTAGTGAGTATATGCTTACTGCGATGCCACTAGAATCTCTGATGCTATTGCTATGGTCTATTTACGTCAAGAGCATCTCTAACACCCATTAGGACCAACTTGGCTTTAGATATCTATTCATTTGTAAGATGTTTATATGCAGGTGCTGGTGCGGAATGTTCCTCCAGATCCTGATGAATCAGTCAGCGAGCATGTTGAACATTTCTTCTGTGTGAATCATCCTGATTACTACCTCACACATCAGGTTTATCTTTGTTGAAATTCCTGCATTTTTCTGTGGACAGAGAGTTTATTATGATTCAAAGAGGAGGAGCTAAAAAAGAAGAACGGGAGTTTTTGACATAGATTAGGAAAGAGAAACAGAAGGAGAATGTATCTGACTTAGAGGGAATTTTCTAGTTTTTACCTGGTGTTGGTCTCACAGCTTCATCATCATTTTTAACTTACAGGTTGTGTACAATGCGAACAAACTGGCAAAGTTGGTTGAGAAGAAGAAGAGTCTGCAAAATTGGTATATTTACTACCAAAATAAGTACGAGCGAAATCCTTCAAAGAAGCCAACTACGAAGGTGCTCATTATATTGCATGTCAAATTTTTGTGGAGGTCTTACTTGTATTTTACCTTTTCAACTGTGACAGAACATTTGGAGGACTTTATTCTAAACTTATATAGTAACAACATTTTACCTTTTTATCTTATATGCGCTATTTGTAGACTGGATTTTGGGGTCTTTGGGGAACTAGAGTGGATGCTGTAGACTATTATGCTGCTGAGATCGAGAAGTTGACTGATGAAGTAAGTTCTCATTCCAAAGAGGCACATCCTCTTTTGACTTTGTATATGATCGCCACTGCTTATATTCTCTGCACCATTTTCTTGAGCTTATTTGTCACGTTAAGTGCCACGATGCATGATAATCATAGGACAGCATATAGTCTGAAATTTGAAATTGCTTGTCCAAATATAGCTGTGGGACATGTTAGCTATGTCATTCTTTCTAGAGAGTTAAGTTTTTCCGATAGTAGAAGCTTGAGAATATGGTAAGACCGTCTTTTTTATGCTGGGAAGTCATGTTCCTGCAGGAACAAGCTGAAAGAGAAAGAGTGATAAGTGATCCCAAGGCTATTATACCTGCAGCATTTGTTTCATTCAAGAGTCGTTGGGGAGCAGCTGTGTGTGCTCAGACTCAGCAAACAAGTAACCCCACAATATGGCTGACAGAATGGGCACCAGAGCCACGTGATGTTTATTGGGACAATCTGGCAATTCCTTATGTTGAGCTTACTATTCGAAGACTACTTATGGCTGTTGCTCTGTTTTTCCTTACATTTTTCTTTATGATTCCCATAGCGTTTGTCCAATCTCTTGCAAACATTGAGGGGATTGAAAAGGTTCTACCCTTTTTAAAGCCAATAATTGAAAGGTAAGGGCTGCATCATTTATTCAAGAGTGCTTTCATATATGTACCAATTGCTTACTCTCGGGGTCTTTCATTTTCAATAATTTACAAGAAGTGATTATGTACTGAATTTCTAGAAAACAAAGTCTTCATTGTATTAGAAACTGGATATGCAAATTCTTTTAGAAGGAATATCGACAATGCATCATACTTTAAGCTTGATAGAGACATTATTGCATTTCTCGTAGTCTTTCCTGATTAGGCTTTCACTCAAGATGCAATAAAATTAGTGATCAATCTATCGTGGGAATGCCCATGCTGATGCTGATTCCTTGATATTCTCCATGGTATATTTGTTGCAGGAAGGGCACGAAGTCTTTAATTCAAGGATTTCTCCCAGGAATTGCCTTGAAGATCTTTCTTATTTTTCTTCCAACTATTCTTATGACAATGTCAAAAATAGAGGGTTTTGCCTCTCTCTCTTCTTTGGAGAGGAGATCAGCTGGAAAGTACCATTTGTTCGTATTGGTCAATGTGTTTCTTGGAAGCATCATCACAGGAACCGCGTTTCAACAGCTCAAATCTTTTCTCCATCAGGCTCCGACAGAGTATGTTAATTCAATAACGTGTTTAAGAGAAAGAGAAAAAAATTACCTCTCACATTAATATTTATTTTATGCATCTTATTATTTTGGTCCAAATGTTGTCGTGATGAGCAATGATGGTGTGCAAACTCAAACATGTTTCATTGTTCTTTTGGCAGCACTTTTATGTCTCCAACAGTGAAGACTTTCTTTTTTGGAATTGTTGCTGCTTCAATTTGTCCTTTAAGCTAATTTGTGTCTACTTCCAGCTCTTAACTTCAGACGTTAAATCTTTCTAATTGGCCTCACATAACTAATTGTGCTGCTGTTTCAGGATACCAAAAACTGTCGGTGTGTCTATTCCGATGAAAGCAACATTTTTTATTACTTACATAATGGTGGATGGCTGGGCTGGAATAGCTGCAGAGATTCTCAGATTGGTTCCCCTAGTTATGTTCCATTTGAAGAATACTTTCTTGGTAAAGACAGAAAAGGACAGAGAGCAGGCAATGGATCCGGGTTGCCTAGGCTTCGCGACATCTGAACCTCGGATTCAACTCTACTTCTTGCTGGGATTCGTCTATTCAGTTATCACGCCTGTGCTTCTCCCTTTCATTATTGTCTTCTTTGCTTTTGCCTATATGGTTTTTCGTCACCAGGTTTGTGGCCATCAGAACTAGTAGTTGAGCTTTCAAATTTTTTAACATTATGCGCATGTCTCTTTGAACGCTTCAGTGAAGTAAACATGTGTTAGCAATCAGTATTGCACATAGAGTAACTAGGGAAGCTAAGGAAGAAAAACACTAGATGAAAATTATTTGTAAGGTTAATATACAGCAAGATGTCCCACAACTTGATACTTGCATTCAATTCCAGGAACAGGATATAGACCTAGCCTTAACTGTAGAAACATTTGGTACGGAGCACTATTTCTGGTTTGTTTTGTTTGCCAACATGATTCACATGACATAGAACTATTTGTGCATTGACAATTAAGATGATGTCAATTACAGCCATGGGTTAGGTGTCCGTGATATGATTGCTATTTTCCGACCCTGTATCTTGTAACTCCGGTTTAGATTCTAAATATTGTAAAATATGTAGGTCTGTCAGCTTTGATGTCAAGGAAAAGTATCATTCTTTTTGTTAATCTCGGAAATTTTTCATATGCAACATCAAAAGGTTGTTCAGTTTATCCTTTTGCTGGATTGGTGGCAAGTAATCAGCTGATAAATTATCAAAACTATCGCCACATTTACTGTCATGACAGAGGATGCCAAGCATTTGAGCTGTGCAATCTGTCTAGCCTTATGACTTGTGTATTACAGATAGTGTCAGAATTGGGTATTGAAGTTCTGTACCCAAATTGATTAATCCACTGCAATACGTTCATGGAAGTTTTTTACACCTATGACTATAGTCTTTGGAAAGTTTTCTGCTATACAAGCAATGGTCTCAACATAGAAGTTGCTAATTGAGGAAGAGAAAACTAAATTGGTCAATCATGCTCAATCTATTTGAATAATTTGTTGGTCGGATATATGGAAGTTTTCCTGCTTCACCAAAATAATGCCAAGCTTTTAGACTGCAGTAAATTATCCTCGTGAATGATGTGGAGTTAATACTGTGATGCCTAGGGATGACACTGAAAAAAGCCAATATAAGTTCAGAGATGCATATTTTATAGAAGAAGACTTTCCTATTCCATGCATTGGTTAATCATATCTTCCCATCAGTTAATTATGCAGTTCTATTCAATGAAATCCTGATTGGACTGGTTTTTAGCTGGGTCTTGGCCACGCATCTTTTTCATGATGAAGTATATTAGATGCATCTAAGTTTGCAACCTGGACCAAAGTTTTGTGATGCCTATTTTGCTAGAGTTCAATATAACTCCCTGGCAGTTCTCTGAGAGTCTTTTGTTGCTAATAGGTACCTGTTTGTTCACCTAGGTTATAAATGTGTACAATCAAAAATATGAGAGTGGGGCAGCCTTCTGGCCAGATGTGCAAAGGCGCTTGATTATCGGGATGGTAATATCTCAGCTTCTACTGATGGGATTAATGAGCACAAAAGATGCGGAAATTTCTACACCGTTCCTTATTGTGCTACCCATTTTGACCATCTGGTTTCATATGTTCTGCAAAGGACGTTTTGAATCAGCATTTGTGAAGTTCCCATTACAGGTTTGTTCAGCAACATATGCAAATCGAAGTCTTCTATCCATTTATCAAGTTATGGCGAGAGCTGTTTGTATTCTCCTAAGTAGATCACTCATGTTCAATTAGCGCACAGAGCACACACCACCATGTCTTGCCTTCTGAGTCTTGCAGTCTTGCTTGCTTGATAAGTCACTTAAGCAGCTAAAAAGACACCTATTTGATCCCTTATTTTGCACCCTTTGAGGTTGATTGAGGATCTGATACCCGTGGCTAAAAATTGTAGCGACATTATTGGCACAATGATTTTGCTATTTTCGCATGACCGATGTTCATATTTGACCCAATGACAGGATGCCATGGTAAAAGACACGCTCGAGAGGGCCACGGAACCGAACCTGAACTTGAAGGCTTATCTTCACGAAGCTTATGTACACCCTGTTTTCAAGGGAGGTGAGTTGGAAAAACCCGCAGTGATCGATGAGGAAGAGAACAACCCTCTCGTGCCGACGAAAAGGACATCTCGTCGTAGTAGCAAATATGGTTCCGATGTCAGTTCGGAAGCCGGAATCTGATATGTAGGACAGCAATTCACTTCATTCTTTGCACAGATACTGTACAAGCATGAGAAATTTTGAGCATCATTTGTCAATAGAAGGAAACGAGATCCGTAGGTGTACATCCCATAGTAGGCCGAGGTGTAGGAATTTTTTAAATTTGATGGTCCGGGTCCAGAATCACCTCTCCTGAATGTACAGCTACAACCCAATTTTATCTGGGTTGTATGGGGGCCCTTCTAGCAGAAATTTTGGATTTGCAAAGAGTTGGAGATTCCAACATTGAATTGAGAATTTTAAGGCCCATAATTTCATTTTTCAATTTTTTGCCATTATGATAAATTTCAATTAGTGTTTATAACTAAGATGTGTCAAACAACTGTCGGTACGAAAAAAATTATTATAACTCTTTGCAAAGCGTGAGAGTCAAATCTTACATTTGAAACTAAACATCTCCATCCCATCCTTCATTAGATGGAAGTTAATGATCACTCCAATTAAGTTTGGTCATTGTTTTTGATGCATATTATGAATCAACAAGAAAAACCAAAGAAAAGGGAGCGACCTTGAAGGGGTAAATGTTGATGCTATACAAGGGATTATTATTGTATTGTAAACAAAATAGTAGGGGCAATTAAATAAAAGCATACGATGTTGTTTTCGTAAATACGGATCCAAAGATAATCGCTACGAATGTATAAAGTGTTTTTGAAAGGTAAAGCTCATACAAGTATTTGATTTTATTCAAATGCAGAATTACGGAAGTGGTCATTGAGTGAAAATTGATATATGTTTTTTGATATTTTTTTACAAATTGTGGCTTCAAAATTCGAAATCGTCGCGCTTTTCACTTAATTAGAGTTACATTTCGGTAATTTAGTTTTCTATTAGAGTTCATCTTCCAAATGGACCTAACATAATGATCTACTGATGATTATAAATGACAGTAGGAAATTATTCTAATAAAAAAAATAATCTTTCAATGGAGAAAACAAAAGCACCGTTGACTTGCCATATGGAATCACAACAGGTGTCCTCATGTCGAAGTATGCAACTGTTTACTTTTCTTTTTCTCCAAAAAAAGGGCGAGGCCGAATAGGGTCAAATATGTAATTATATGTATCCTTTTATGGAAAAAAAAAAAAGTTCTAAAGTTTTCTAGTGCCGAATATTAGAAATGACTTCAATTTTATTTGCGTAGGGCAACCCAAAATAGGAAAATCAAGCCAGTTTCTTGATTTTCTTTGCTTGGCTTAAAATCCTTTCAAACATAGCTAAAAGAAAGCAACGAATAATGGACATACGACGAGAAATTAGCTGGAATACATATCATGATTTTTGACTAATTATGTTGGCTCGGCAGCATGGATAGCTGAATGACTAGATTCCAAACGATAATAGTCGAATTTGATTGAATATAAAAGAAGAGTTTTTTTTTTTGGTTGGAAAAGAAGAGTTAAAGATAACGGGATTGCTGTGACCTGGGTTTCATCAAAAACCATATGGGAGTGCCCGTTCCCGCACCTTACCTGGTTTTTTTGCACCCATTTAATTAAAGAGGCAAAATTAGCTTTTATTATTCTTTCCCTTTTTCTTTACACAGACGATTTAATAATAGCAAGTATTTCAAAGATTTCTAATCCAGCGTCGTACGTGTACGTATATGCTACCGCACTGATAAATACATCGCGGCCGACGTCGTTTCGTGTGCTCACCCCGTCGGCTCATCATCGGTTTGCGCTTGTGCGGCTGTCAGAGTGGGGGAGAGAGAGAGAGGGATCCAAATCTTGAAAACGGACGGACACTCGTCCTGCCCACCGCGCTCACTACCCACTCTGCGCCTGCCAAGTAAGCTCTTCTCGAATCTCTCCCCGTGATCATACGAAGGGACTGTCCGCCAGCTTCGCTTCTTCTTGCTGCTGCTGTAAGAGCCGCGCGACGTGAGTTCCGTTCTTTGTAACCCCCTTTTGATTCCGCTGCCTATCTCGCCTGCGTTACTTCTTCTTGTTCCTGTTCCTGTTCCTGTTCTTGTTCTTCTCCTCTCTTTTTTCCGCCGTTTTTTTGGCGTTCCGGATCGCGTTGCGGCATCCCTTTTCGTGCGGTTTTGTTGGGTCGTTAAGTCTTTTCCTTGTTTTTGGTCGAATGTTGGGTCATTCGTCAGTCAAGAACCAGTATTTTCTTCCTTGTCAAGAGATTATTGGCTTCGCTGTTTTGTTTCTCTTTTTGGGATTGTGTTCGCGAACGTGATCGGCTGAGGAGGTGCTCGTGCGTTCTCCGAAACTGGAGTCTTGGGATCTGCCCAGTTGAAGTTGCGCTACGTACGTGCTTACCGGGGTCGTGATTTTTCAGGTTGACAGCTTCTGCGTCACATGCAATGGCAGTTGTTTCGTTTGGGCCGTAGATGCGGCGGCGGCGGTTCAAATTGTGCATGTCTTGACTTACTCCATAATGTTACCAAGGGACTAAGTCGTGGTAGACGTCCGTCGTTGTTTTTCAGGCATAGTTGAATTTCAATGCGAAGTGGGTATTAGTTCGAGTAGCATCCGATGCATGTGTCCAGAGTAATTGTTCTTAGTGGAATCTTTCTTCCACTAAGTCGGGGCCCCTGTGTCTATGCTGAGTTCATAGCATCACTTATTTGGAACAGGGGTGATCTATTGCTTCGGGATCACTCTCTTCCGTGGCTAGGTTTATCGTCAGATTCGTGCGAGGAAGTTTTTTTCCATTTAAAAAATGCGAATGTGATTTGTGTGCTTTTCAATTGGCAGTTTAGTGCAGGTATTGTTGGATTTTGTACCTTAAAGTAAGTAAATGAATGTTCCGTTTTTGAACAGGAATTAGCTTAAATTTGGAGGAGAAATTTCCTTATTGTGAGAACAACCTGCGCATATCTGCATATAGATGGCTGCTCTTCATCCATCACTCGTAACTAGGCTATGCTGTCTAAACTGTGGAGCAACCGAAGTATCCAAGTTGGCTTCATCATCCAGTTCTCTCACAAGAAGCCAGATGTTGCGTACGTTCAATGGAGTGGCTATTGGCAAGATGCAGTTATGCCCAGGATTCATGTATGATGTCATGAGGACTCCTTCTCAGAATGTTAGCTTGAAAGTATGTGCTGCACGTGTTTCAACTGAGCAGACGTTCACTCTTACCACAGAGGTCGGCAAACTAGAGAGGGAGTCCACTTATCTATTCAGGACAGAAACTGGTGATCAAGTGAAGGTTTCTGTTGGAAAGAAAAACTTGAAATATGCCGTGTATATTGAGGTTTCATTGCGGCAATCGCATGGCAGTAGCAATAGATTACTAATGTCTTGGGGTGTCTATAGATCAGATTCTAGATGCTACATGACAGAGGACTTTCAGCACTCATCTCCTGATGGGAGGACATTTGATACGCTGTTCAATCAAATTTCTCTTGGCACATACACACTCGAACTGGAATTTGAAGCAAAGCAAATCCCCTTCTTTCTTTCATTTCTTTTGAAGCCTGCCTTGGAGGCTAACTCAAGTGGTTCAGAAATTAGAAGTCACAGGGGAACAAAATTTTGTGTTCCAGTTGGTTTAGGTCGAGGTAACCCATTTCCGTTGGGTCTCTCCTTTGCAACTGATGGTTCGCTGAATATTTCTATCTGTTCTAGAAATGCAGGTCTGGTTCTGTGCTTATATGATGACGTTTCAGCAGAATCGCCTGCTGTAGAGCTTGATCTGGATCCATATGTTAATCGATCAGGTGATATTTGGCATGCGTCACTGGAAAGTGCCGAGACTTACGAGAGCTATGCTTTCCGGTGCAGGGGAGAAAGTATAGATCAGTTTGAATCAGCCCGCACATTTCTGGATCCATATTCCAAGATTATTATGAAGTCAAGAATTGAGGATAAAGGATCTACTAGTGTAAATTACCGTGGACTGTTGACGAAGGAACCCACTTTTGATTGGTCTGGTGATGTCCATCCCAACCTACCACTAGAACAGTTGACAATTTATAGGTTGAATGTGAAGCGCTTTACGGAGCACAAGTCTAGTCAACTATCTGTTGATATTGCTGGGACATTTTCTGGTTTAGCTCAGAAGCTGGATCATCTTAAAGATCTTGGGGTGAATGCAGTTCTTTTAGAGCCAACTTTCTCATATGACGAGGAAAAGGGACCATATTTTCCTTGCCACTTCTTTTCCCCGGCGAGTCTGTTTGGGCCTTCCAATAACCCCATACCCACAATTAAATCAATGAAGGATATGGTGAAGAGAATGCATATGAATGGAATAGAGGTTTTTCTTGAAGTAGTCTTCACCCACACGGCTGATGCTGGAGCATTGCAAGGTATTGATGATGTGTCCTATTATGTGAATGGACTGGTAGAATTGAAGCAGGGGAATGCTCTGAATTGTAACTATCCGATTGTTCAGCAGATGATCCTCGATAGTCTTCGGCACTGGGTGACTGAATTTCATGTTGATGGCTTCTGTTTTATCAACGCTTCATCTTTGTTGAGAGGATTTCATGGAGAATCCTTATCTCGGCCTCCTTTGGTTGAGGCAATTGCTTTTGATCCAGTACTCTCAAGGACAAAAGTCATTGCGGATTGCTGGGATCCCATCGACAAAGCGCCAAAGGATGTCCAATTTCCTCATTGGAAGAGATGGGCAGAAGTGAACACAAAATTCTCTACTGATATAAGAAACTTTTTGAGAGGTGTGGGGCTCTTGAGTGACCTCGCGACAAGATTGTGCGGGAGTGGGGACATATTTTCTGATGGTCGAGGCCCCTCATATTCTTTCAATTACGTTTCTCGCAATTTTGGACTTCCAATTGTTGATTTAGTCAGCTTCAGCAGTGGTCAGCTCGCAGCAGAGTTGAGTTGGAATTGTGGTGAGGAAGGTCCAACTAATAAAGTTGCTGTCCTTGAAAGAAGGCTCAAACAAATCCGTAACTTCCTCTTCATCTTGTACATTTCCTTGGGTGTCCCTATTCTTAACATGGGTGATGAGTGCGGCCAATCTACTGGAGGTTCCCCTGCTTATGTCGACAGAAAGTCCTATGACTGGAACGCCCTAAAAACGGGTTTTGGAATCCAGACGACACAATTCATTTCCTTCTTGAATTCATTTAGAGAGAGACGAGCTGACCTACTTCAGAAGCGTAATTTTTTGAAAGAAGAAAATATTGATTGGCATGGAAGTAATCAGTCTCCTCCAAAGTGGGAGGATCCGTCATGTAAGTTCCTTGCCATGACCTTGAAGACAGAAAAAGCAGAAAGCCAGTCAAGCTCTAGAACATCTCATGAGTTCGGCGATTTGTTTGTCACGTTTAATGCCGCTGATATTTCAGAGAGTGTCATTCTACCCGTTCCTCCAGAGGGCATGACCTGGCATCGCGTGATTGACACTGCTTTACCGTATCCAGGGTTCTTCTCAGCTGACGGAGAGCCTGTGCTCGAGCAGATGGTAGGACTGTTTGCTTATGAAATCAAGTCTCACAGTTGCGCTCTATTCGAATCACGCAGCCAAGGTGGTTGACATCTTCCTCTCGCTTGTCATTTTTGTATTTGAGATAGACAAATCCTTTCTTTGTACATTTAGACCATAAATGATCAAAGTACAAGTACATTGTACAATAGAGGAATCCTTCCATGGGCAGCTGTTACCACATTAATGTATAAAATCAACTCAATAATCACTCTTATTTCAGTAAAGATGGCTCTTATTAAGACTTGATCTCCTGGTGTATTCCTTAATTGAAACACAGATCGTTTGAAATTCGAGAATGTACTTGCTCTTCCTCCACTGGGCCATATCGGGAATCGCTAAAATATTCTTGCGTGGCAACCTATTCCTTTAAAAGATTGTCATAGGTTGCTGAACATAAGATGACTCTGGGGGGGCATGTTTCTTGCCATAGAAAGAGGTCGTACGAAAAAACAAAAAAGCCCTAAACATGTCATATTGGTATCAATTCAATCTATTCAATTAATTTAGGCCGAAAAATTAGTCGGATGGACTGAATTGGTACCGATGTAAAAAGGTTTAAAATGTTTAAAACTAAATTGGTCTAATTAAAATGTTTAGGATTGAATTGGTACAAATGTAATAAATTTAAAACTTTTTTGAAACCTGTCCCTCCACATGAACTATTTCCACGAGGAATGTTTCAAGTTAGACTCATGAAACCGAGACTTTTTTTCTTGGATATGTTCACTAGAAGTTCTAAAACTTGTTACAAATGTGTAATTGAGTCTCAAAACTTGCAAAAAGTGTAATCGAGTACAAAACTTATCAAATTGATTCAATCAAATTTTAAAATTAACACCGTCTAATTTACTTTAGAAATGAGCGAACGTTTTCAAGAGCACTAAAGCTTGGAGTTAGATAAACGAGCAAAGGACGCGATAGAAAGGATAGACCTACGGAGGATGTGCGCTCGGGGCCGAATTGCGAGATGGGAAAGCTCGAGATTGAGGGACGAGATGGCGGAGGAGGCGCACATGTAAGCATCATTCAATCGATTCCTCGAATCAGAGAGAGAGAGAGAGAGAGAGAGAGAGAGAGGCGGGGGAAAGGGGGGTTAAGTGAGGTTTTTAGGTACATTTCCTTGGATTGTCAGACAGTGGAAAGTAGCCTATCACAAGGAATACCATACAAAGCTTCATAAAAGAAAATTATGAAAGTCACTTATATACAGAGCCATAACCATCCTAACCAATACAAAAACCGTAAAACACAACTCATACTGAGATCCAATATGAGTACGGTTGATGATTAATTGACTCAAGGGACATCACTGGTGCGGCTGCTCAAGCGAAGCCAATTACTCAGCATCAGTGTCGAGTTCCTCAATATACTTGGGGTTAGCGCTGCATCGTCTTGTAACAGGGGAAGTAGGCTATACAGATTTAGTTACCATTTCAAATTGATAGCCAGATCAAGCAGAGCTTCTACTTGGTGTATCGTTTGTTGCTTCTCCTGCTGCTTCAACCTACTTGCAACAGATTCAGGGTCCAACCCTGGAGCATCTTGCCATTCACATTGTTCAAGACGGACCTCTTGTAGCAGTTCATCAACCTCTCTAACAAAATCTACCCTCAAAAGAGCATCATCTTCAAATGAGGGTCGAAGTGGCCCTTGATGCTGCACAATACAATTACTACAACCTTTAAAGAAGAGCATCATCCACGAACACATCACTTGACACGAGCAGGATTAGCAAGTTCTAATTCGCTGAATTTAGCCCAAAAAGGGAGTGCTAATTTGATGAATCACCATGCGGTCCATAACAAAAGCGTACCTTATTGATGTCAAGTCCAGCTGGAACCAAAATGCTAAATGGATCCTCCCTTGGAAAGGTATCCACCATCAGCTTTCTACATTCCTTCAGCCATCCTTCATTATCAAAACCATCATGCATATTCAAAAGCTCGTTGAGCAGTCTCATGGCAGGAGAGGCCTCTTGTTTCAAAATTTCAGTCTAAAATGCAGAGAATTTAGACCTTGTAAGTTTCTTAGGTCAAAGCATCAGTAAACACATACGTTCATTTTGGAGTATAGAGAGACTTGGAAAACATGAACAACTCATTTCAAGAGAAGAAACCTCAGATTAATAAAGCAAACTCATTCCAGAAATTTCAGCCAAAATCAAGAGCTTTTTACTTTTCAAAGCTACATGACTCAACGGTCTCATAAGTGATATTTGGTCTCCCAAAGTTATCCTTGGTTACAGTTAAACCAATCAATGTGGATGAGATGGTCTACATGACAATGCCAAATGGAATACGAGGGGGTTGGAGAAGCTGAGCTGCTTTCTTATAGGAAGAAAATATCGCTATGAGAGTGTTACTATGAGCAATTCTGTGCCAATATATCAATGACGGCAAGAGCTTTGAATAATTATTTATCATTCCGTTGGAACACAAGTTGCCATTTCAAATAGCTTATGGTGTACCCCTTTCTCCTAATTACTCGACCAAATATGGAACTGATGTCAACTAAGCACAGTAAATGGAGCATACCTCAACCCTCCTGTATAAGAGGTCAAGACTTCTAACTGCATCCTTTTCATCCTAAAAAAACAAAAAAATCACTGAGACATTAATAAAGAGAAAGATATTGCACTGAAAAGGCCAACCTAAACCAGCTAAACAACATCCCAACCTGTTCCCCAATCCCCACCCGACTTTCCCACCCACCTGCTTCACCATCCCTTAATACATGTCATTTATATAATGTGAAGATGCAAACTTACATCACGTCTAGCAAGATCAAGCCGATTCCAGATAACCATTAAGACAAGTTCTGTCAGTTCTCCTCTCTCGGCAGCTTCCTCGATTTTCTGAAGAGGGGTGATAAGACTAGTCAGTATTCAGGCATGCATTAATCACAGATCTACAACTCCAGCTAACATTACCATTTACTAGCAGCAACAATGAAAGATGCAAAATAATGGAGGAAATGGGTTGCACAGAAGAAATTGAAGAGAGAGCAAATTTATGGAAATACGAAGGCTAAATGATTATACCAAGAATTGGAGAACTCAGCAAAACGTTTTTAATGGTAGATAAGACTAATTTCCATGCATCATCAAAAAGGCTACCAGGAACTAGCATGGCTACGGTTAAGTTGCTTGGCCATCATTATTTAACTCTATCCCACACTACAACAGCTTTTCCCACAATGAACAGAACAGAAGCATCCCAATAAAACTTCTAACTTGGTTATGATGCGGCCTTGGCCGTACATCTGCTCAAAACAGTGTGTTATAGTTCCGAGGAATGTTCTACACAAACTAGCAAGTAGGCTTGGATAAAAAATAACTATCCATGTGATTCATGCTTACAATCGTCCAGAGTCTGCAGAAAAAATAACAAACACCAAGAGAATACCAAAGCACCTCTTCAATTTCTTCCTCCGATCTGATAAAGCTTGATACTAATTTCCTGGCATTTCGAACATCTTCTTCAGGATAACCTTTCAATCTCATTCCAATTTCACGATACTCCTCAACCTTTCTTTCTTCTTCTTCGTCTTCCTCCTGTCGCCTACGATGCAGCTCCTTCGTCTTCTCTCTTTGACGAGCTTGCCATTCCTGGTGGCACAAAGAAAAACCTTTACAGATTTTAAGAAAGAGTAAAAGATGGCCGATAGCAACATGTTTCCAGTTGCTCCTAGATAACTAACCTGTTATCCATTTAATAAAGCAATGGCTTATAAAGAAATCAGAAAATAGGATGTATCACCTATTCCTTGACGAGATTTCATCAGCACATCGATTTACAAGCGCATGAACGTGTAATAGAACTTGATTGTTAGAATAGTTCAACCAACTGATTCTGGATGACAGTCTAAGCTTATCCTGTACCATCACACAGAAAGCTCTTGGTCCGGCATGACTCCAGCATCCCTGGCTACACGATTCTAGACCTAGAACATCAGAATCACTTGCACTTGTGATTCCGAGCTTTGCAGTGCCTGTCATTATGACCTAATATTATTTACATCCTATCATCTATATTAGGTTGCAGGAACTCAAACCTCCAACGCCATGCTAAGTGAAAATCACTCTCTGTTCACCGCACATCGATGCCCCCTCTATTTACAAGGTCCTTTGACCCTCAAGAACTCCCTTTCACAAGTTGCATGTTTTATGGTCTTCAAGATTATGCCTCAGTCATTTTAGAGAGAAAAATCGCACCTTCCTGCGAATTCCATAAAGGAAGAACAGAGAATTTTAATTCCGAGGAGCAACCCTTCACCTACGCCAACTGTTTCAGGTCAAAATGATTACAAGGCCACGGTTCCAAACGTCCAATACTCAACTATCTTTGCAACAAGATCATAATGGATTAGCTCAACAGCTTCCCAATCATCACTTTGGATACACAATTCACTCATGCCAGACTTCAAGTAGACGGAAAAGCCATCAAAAATCATCCCAACAGACACCCAACAATCAAAACGCCACGACAATCTACGAAGGAGGAATAGCAAAGAGACAAGATGGGGGGGGGGCCAACACACGCACATCGTCGTAGTACTCCTTGGGAAGCCCATCGATAAGAGCCTCGTCTTTGCTCCCCAAGCACTTGCTCAAAACTGCCCATCAAAACCCAGAACGGAGAACAAACAAAAGAACTTCAGGAATGAGCGAACGCTTTCAAGAGCAGTGAGCCTCGGAGTTGGACATACGAGCGAAGGAGGCGATAGGACGGACAGGACCTACGGAGGAGGCGAGCTTGGGGATGAATCGCGAGATGGGAGAGCTGGCGACTGAGGGAAGCGGCGGCAGACGAGGCGCGCACGCAAGCAGCAGAACCGCATTTGCCTCCATTGTCATTCAATCGATCCTCGAATCAATATGTCAGAGAGACAGAGAGAGAGAGAGAGAGGTGGGGAAGGAGGGGTTAAGCGAGCTTCTACCTCCGTTCATATCATTTTAATTTTGATTTAATATACAATACGATCTATAAAGTTTTAAGTTATTTTATATAATCTTTAAATTTTGATCCGATGTACGGTACGATTCATAAATTTTAATTTGTTTAATATCGTCACTAAATTATATAAAAACGTTCAATGTAATCCTTTCATTAATTCAATTTCGGAAACCGTATTGAACATTTTCGTATAGTTCATGGATTATATTGAATATGTACCGAAGGTCCAGTAACGACATTGAATAAATTAAAAATTTAGGAACTATATTGAATATTAGGCTAAACTTCAGGGATTACATAAAATAAATTAAAAGTTTGGGGACTATGTTGCGTGTTTGACCAAAATTTATGAACTATTTATGTCATTATTCCTAAAAGAAAAACCGAATCGATTCCGCATTTGGACCAACTGGCCATTCCCCGACATTCAATTTAGAGAGGGACTTCCAAAAATCCTCCCTCTCCACGCCTCCTACGCACGACCTGCATTCATTAACCACGTTTCAAAATCACCACAATTTTACCAAGATCCACAGGCCTAATCCATTCCTAGGTTTTGACATGCGAGCGACAGGAATAAAAATATTCTAAAAGAACAACGAGAGAGTTCGAATATCAAAGATTGGATGCACCCGATGTGTAACGAGGCTTGACGAGTGGCCCGAGGGCGATTTACCATTCAAATGTTCGAATACTGGACGGTGCAGAATGAAAACTGATGTAATGTAGGCTGGTTAAAAGAAAAATTTAATGACTCCTCGATGAATACAGGCGTCAAACTTTCGTCGCTCTACCCCTATAAAAATGGTCGTTTCGAATATAAATGATAAGAATATCACTTTCGATCAAAGATTCTATCGGTGGGTGAGCTACAATAACAACGATCAACGACGAATTTCACGATTTCGATGATCTTTAGCTTGTGATTGCAGGAAACCCCCACGCCAGAGAATTGGACCCCTACGTGGGTTCAACGGGCCGTTTGGCAGAACAGGCAAATCGGCTCTGGGGCAAGCCGCGGGCGAGGTGTAAGACGACTAGACGGACGGGATGCGGGGAGGAGACGAGCGTGGAGAGAGAAGCGATTAGCCGTAAGAAGTAACGGGAGTAGGATCACCAAGCCAAAATTTTATTTGTCTATAGTTGGCTCGTGTGCGGAACCGCCTTTGAAATTGACATGTAAAATATAAGTGTGGTTTGCAAGGGCTCAAAAGAGGGGCTTGTCAAAATAAGCACGGATCAGGTAAATACAACATGCAACGTTTGTTTATATTGCTTGCTTTGTCTCATTTAGTCCTAATTACTTCAGCTTGCGCATTGATTTAAAATGAGCGGGAAACACTAATATATTTCCATAAGTCACAGGCTCGAACGCATCGTGATTTCGAGTCGGGGCATGACAGTTGAGGTCGCCCTCGAAAGCCACAGGCAAGGGCCGACCTTGCCTAGGCGACTCTCACCGGCCACAAGTAAGGTCGACCCTCACCTAGTTATCGATTTTGAGTAAAAATTAAGTCATTTTGCTAATTTCGTCTAATTTGATTTATGAAAAATGTTGACATGATTTTTTTAAATATTTTATCTCTCCCACATGGTGTCCTATGTGGTGTTAAGGAAAACTAAAGCACTAAAACGACGTCATTTGATTTGAATCCTAATTTTTACACAAATTCTTAATTAAATGGGTTAACATCACGCAAAATCTGAAACTGGTATACTTGTAATAAATTTACCCCAAACTATTTTTTTGACCATCAAATACCATAAACTGGTACATTTGTATCAAATTTACCCTATGTTAGTTTCCGTTGAATTAGATTAATACCGTAAAAAATTACAAACTAGTATAACAAAGGATAAAACTCCAAACTGGTATACTTATCAACTGTCATATGTCATCCAACTTAGCAATTTGACCGTAAAATATAATGGAAACTAATAGAGGATAAATTCATTACAGGTATACTAGTTTGGGGATTTTCATGGAGATTAAAAAATCCAACAAATTTTGCCATAAAAAAGTTAAAACTTAAGAAAAAAAAAAAAGCACACACACATGCACACACAAAAAAAACCCAAGTGGGAGGGCTAGGCTCCCGCCTAGTTTTTTTGTCGGTAAAATATTTTTCTTAATTTTTAATATAATTTAACTAAAATTTAGGTTAAAAATGTCTTTTGGACGAAAATGCTCTTTACTGGCCGGAATATTTAACCGGCCGACGAGGTCACGTCCGTATTTGAAGCTGTTATTGCCACTTTAGGCCCTTATTTGAAATTGTCATAGTCATTTCAAATTTTTATTTGAAAAAATGAGATCACTTCGTACCTTTATTTGGATTTACACCAAAAATTTGAGAAACAAGTGATAGCTTTAAAAGCAGTGAACCTTGGTGTCGGATATTGAAGCGAAGGACGCGACAGAACTAACCTAAGGAGGAGGTGGGGTTGGGGCTGAATCGCGAGATGGGAAAACTCGAGATTGAGGGAAGAAGAGACGGTGGTGGAGGCGCACATGTAAGCAGCAGAACCGCATTTGCCATCTCCTAGTCCTCTATCCCGCATGTTTTAGTAAAACCCGTTATTACTTTCCCTTGGCTTAGTATTTTAGGTAGGATAGTTCCGATTGATCTCGGGATTGGAACCCGTATTGGCCGCCCCCGGTTTCATATTATGTTTGCAAATGTGCAACGATCCTCCACTTTCAAATAGGTAGATGACGAGTCATATCCTTCTTAGTCATTCGATCCACGCTCAACTGCCAAGATCCCATGTTAAAATTATTTGTTCAACTTAGAAGCCATAACTAAGTCATAAACATCAACGGCGGTCAGAACCCAGTTGCACATAAAAGAAGAGTGTACTGCACCTAGCATGGTTGGACTTGGCTGTGGGAAAGTGGGACCGCATCTTAAGTGTTCCTTGTTTCTTGGAGAAGAGGACCGCATCTTAATCAGAATCGGATGATGGCTTCCACGATTCATTCCTTTTGAAATGCTTGTCCAATTCAATAGAATTAAGTTATTAGTTATCTAAAAGCAGAAACTGAATGCATTAAGTTAAGATCAAACGAGCTTCCTATGTTGGTTCACAGTAAGGTGAAGACTAAAGAGAGAGATTACTAGACTGCTTCTGCATATGTAATGTAAGTACAGGCAAATCCTCTCTGACAATGCAAATCTGACTCTCGGGGAAACTACAAGCGTACAGGACAAGGCGAGCGTCCTCTATCCTCCGGTTCACGCGCGCCACCAGGGGTTAAACCATTTCCTTTTGTTTTGTAAAGACAGTAAGGGCCATTGTGGCTAGCTAGCTTATCGCATCCGTCAACTGCTAGATGACAATCTTCCAAAGCAACCCGAGATAGAGATGGCAAACTCACTAATGATCTGCATAATCTAAATTCCATGGTCCTCAACTTCGTGGACTTCAAGAGATCAGGCAACCTTTCTAGGGAACTGCACTGGTCAATCTTTACACTTTCCAGCAATTCCAGTTCTTCGAGACCTTGGATCTCAACTAGCTTCGGGCAGTTCAACAGGCGCAACACTCTGAGGTTCGTCAAACCTGACAGATAGGATAAACGCACCAGAAATACGCAGTTCGACATGATCAATTCCCTCAGATTCTCCCGCTGTGCATACCAACCGACTGGAATATCATTCAGCCACGATTTACGTATCTCTAAACTTGACACATTTGTGAAGTGAGAATCGTGACAACATTCTTCCCTCAATGACCCAAACATACGCCTCTTCCTGCTCAGCATGGTAGCAAGCGCCTGAGTGAGGGATTGCAGTTCATAACAAGACAGAACTAATCGCTCTATACCAGGAAGTGAAGCTAACTCAGTCGGTTGTGGAATGACGCTTTTATGGACAGGTTTCCGCATCTCCAGTTGAGAAAACGTCCCGACCGACTTCAGGTTTGGTGTTTGGATAGAATCGGCATGGAATGGGTCAGAAAGAAATTCCTCAAAGTAGTCATCTACGATTAGATTGACTAAATTGGTCAGGTTTGAGAGGTTTGGGACTGTCTGTAGTGAGCGAGACTTGACATGCAGGTTAATCAAACTGGTGGGAAGCTCTGGGATTCGTCCAAGCCCATTGCAACCGCCCAAATGAAGTTCCTTGAGATGAGAAAGCTGGTTGATTGTTGCTGGCAAAGACCGGATGCGAGTATGAGATAAGTTCAGGATTTTCAGAAAGGGCAGAGTCCCAATTCCACTAGGAATATCTCCCACCAAATTCAAGCATTTTTCGGCATGAAATTCTTCTAGCTTCTTCAACATGGCTATAGTTGCCGGGATTTTGCTTATTGTACTATGATCTATCCTTATCACTTCCAACTTCCTCAGGTTTCCAATGGAATCAGGTAATTCTGTTACTTTTGTATATGACAGATCCAACTCAAGCAGCGATTCCAGTCCCCCAATTGAGTCTGGAAGCTTTCTTAGCTCATAACAACCGGAAAAACACAAGCTTTGAAGATCCTTTAGTTCTCCAATCGAGTGTGGAAGTTCGCTAATCCCAACACTTTCAATCTCTGGGCTCGTCGAAGACTGTAGATTACCGATTGAGTGGGGAAGATACGAATTGACAGAACCAAGTATTGTCCCTCTCACAATCAGCTCTTTCAAAGCCTTTAGACAACCTCTGACCTGAAAAAAAAAAGAAGCCTTTGGACAACCCACTTCTTTGGGCAACTCTCTCAGAGATTTGCCTGCATCGATTTCCAAGTAATTTAGGTGCACTGGCTTGCCAATTGATTCATCAATTTCAACCAAGCTTTGGCAATTTCGTACAATCAATCTTTCCAACCTCGAGAGGGTAGAGAGGAAGGGCAATCTAGTTAAGCGGCTGCATTCTTCGAGTTCCAAAACTTTCAACTTCAATGATTTCTGTTGGTCAACAGAATATCAGAAGGGGAATGAGCAATTGTAGGCATGTTTGATAAAGCAATAAAAATAGAGATAAATGTACGTGTGACTGTTCATACCTTGATTTGGTGCCATCCGGGCCAATCATCTCTAAGTTCACTTTTAGTGAGCTTGAGAACGACTAGATTGCTCGGAAAGAAATTGGTCGCATCACAGTCTGCAGAACAACGATCCCAAGATAGCCATCTCAATTCTCTGAAAACATTCTTATAATCTCCAGTGAAGTTTACCCCTTCAACATGAAGAGACCTTAGCTTTGGCATAGCAGCAAATACTTGACGGCTAAGCGTCTGTACATCAGGGAATTGTAACCTAAGTAATTCAACATTGCTTGTTCGCTGGTAATCAATTTAGAAAAGATGGCAAGCATCAGTGAACTTTAACATCAAACACAGAAACTTGTGCACACAGAGGGCAGTGAACTCTTACTAAGACCAGAATTCTGCCAACTTTTTACCAAGGAAATTGCAGTTTTACTCATATCAATAACCTTACCAGTTCACAAAGTATGCGAAAGCATTCCTCGGATTCGCACAACCTGCTTGGACTTCCTGCATTCAGATATTTCTCCTCTCGAACAATTTCCCTTCCAAGATCTCTGATTAGGTCATGCATCCGGAGAATGTTGTGATGGTCTATCTTCAACAGAGACATATCAATGAGAGCAGCAAGTCCACTGTGAGGGGAAAAATCACAATCTGTCCACATATACATTGGGGTTGTGCTCTCTATGCCATTGAAAAAGCATGCAATGTCTAAGAAAATTTGCTTCTCCTCATAGCTCAATGCCTCATAACTTATCCTTAACGTCTCTTGGACTCTCTTATCAGGTACTTTCCTTACACGTTCCAATGTTTCTTTCCATATCTCGAGTCTTTTCCTGCAGAGGAAAGAACCTAAAGCTTCAAGAGCCAAAGGATTTCCTCCGGTAGTGGCCACTATTTCACTGGAAATAGTTTCGAGATCAACTGGAGGTAGGGTTTCTCCAAAGGCATGCTTACTGAAAAGTTGAAGAGCATGGCAAGGATTCATCTCTGTCATCTCATAAGCATAACACTCTTTAGGAAGAAATGGGACAGCGGGCAGAAGACCCACATTTCTAGTTGCGACAATAATCCTGCTTCCTGGGCCGAGCCAATTATGATTCCCCGTCAGTTCCATGAGCTGCTCTCTCTTATCCACATCGTCAAGAACAATAAGGACACTCTTGTTGCGAAATCTTTCTCGTATCATGTTGACACCATCATCAATGTCATGGACATCCATTGACCACTTCAGGATATCGGATAGTAGCTGGTTCTGCAACCTTACAATGCCACCGTTTAGTGAAGTTTCTCGGATGTTTGAAAGGAAGCTGCAACCATCAAACAGAGGAGATATCTTGTTGAAAACGGCCTTGGCAAGAGTTGTCTTGCCAATTCCTCCCATCCCATGCACAAAAAGAAATCGTACGTCCAGGGATCCGCAGTCCAACAAAAGCAGCACGTCTTTGACTCGATCATCAATTCCGACTAAATGAATTGGAAGAACCTTTTGTCTCTTCTTCAGCTTAATAGAAAGCTCTCGAACAAGATCTTTATTAAGTTTACCAAGCCTGCCGTGCATAATAAATTATCATTTTAGAAGAAAAGATGAGCATCTATATCAATAATATACGAGCATATCAATCTAGGAATCCTCTCGAACATACTTCAATCCTTCTTTGGCTGGAAACAATCCCTATCAGCATCTCTCTCTCTCTCTCTCGCAGGTATTCATGAGGTGATCCAAATAAAGAATTTCTTGTAGCCTCTACAAATTCTTATGGGAAAAGAATTAAAATAAACCATTCAACTGAAGGTGTCGCAAGTCATTAACCATATCCCAAGTGAATTTGTCTTGTTGATAACTAGAAAAGTGGATCCCGTTGGCTCGATAAATACTTCTGTTTTGCGAGTCTCGGAAAGTTCATGTCTAACATAGCACATTCGTCCAAAACACAGAAGCAGCTTTAAAATGTCTTCACCAAACCCTTCGATAGCATTACCGCCATGCTATGGAACCTTTAATTGCCAATTAAAAAATTAGCCCTTCTAAGCGTATTTTGGATATATATATATATATGGGTTCGGTGGGGGGAGAGAGAGAGACAACGAGAGAGCGCTAAGCGTATTAAAGTTTCTTTGTTTACTTACGCTGCGTTTCGTGCGTCCCATCCTTTGAGATCTGCGACCTCCATTAGAGCCTCCCTCCACTCTCGCACCGTTTCCTCGCCGTAACGCCCCTCGTGCGAAAGCAGGTCCTCGCCGTACGAACCCCTCTTGAGCCGGACGTCCGAAGGACCAACGCCGTAGAATACGGGCACGATTTCGTGCACCGCGGATTCTCTCCGGCGCCTCACCATGCGCGCGAGCTCCTGGAGGCACCACGCGCTGGATGCGTAGCCTTCCGAGAAGATGGGCACGTGGATCCTCGAGTCGTCGATCGCGCGCTCGAGCTCCGGCCCGATATCCCCGCCTTTGCGAAGCTCCTCGTTGTCTCTGAAGACGCTAATTCCGGCGTCGACTAAGCTTTCGTAGATGACATCCGCAACCGTGCGGCGAGTGTCGGGCCCCCGGAAGCTCAAGAACACGTCGTACTTGTAGCCCGGCGTCAGCGATCGCTTTCGTTTCTCAGACGACATGGTCAACACGAGGAAGAAGAAGAGCAGATGAAGCAGGAAAGGAAGAAGAACAACAAACTTCTCCCCTCGTGCAGTTGGAGGAAGAACGGAGAGAACACGCAATAGGCTTGAAATCGAACCCGAGGCGACCAGTTTGGCTGTCTTTTCCGAAGTTTCTTTCCCCCCCTTTTTTTTTTCTCCCAAGTTTCTTCCCACGCGCTGAAAAGTTGGAGAGTTTATTTCCAGTTTTGCACCGTTAATAATAATTACGCCAATCTGAGTAAGATTTACTTCGTCAACGGTCTGGATCAGCTTAATTCACGCTGCTGAAAAATCGGTAAGATCTGCTCAAGTAACGTAGCAAAAGCTTTTTGTTCAACGAAAAATAAATATTTTAAAAAATAATTATTAGTATTTTTTTATAAAAATAAATGAACAAAAACTATTTTCATTGTCTCGAAAATATTTTAATGTAAATTATTATTGATAATGGAAATATTTTTCATTAAATAATTAGTTCAAGCGATGAAAGAGATCAATTTTAAAAAAAATATTTTCTAAATTATTTATTTTCCGTGAAACAAAATGGGTCAGGTCAAAACTATTTTTAAGAAATTGTTTTCCGATTTTTCAGTGTTTAAATGACGAAATACTAGTCGATTTCAGGATAGCGTTTTCTATCTATTGAAAATAAGAAGCTTAGATTGGGAGATATCACCAAAATAATAAATTGGCGTAGTTGCCAAGGCTCGAACGCATTCGCATACCATACCTAGGTTCGAATCCCGCTTCCATTTTCTAGATTTGAGGCATGCTTTTGGAGACTCATGTGAAATTCAGACTTGACCCGAACCTGTCCGGGCCGATTCGAAACAAATCGGTCTGGGCCAAAACATTTTTCTGTTTGGCCCGGGCCTGTGTATTTGGGTCGATAAGCACTGGGCAGTGGGCACGATCTGTTCAGGCCAGGCCAATATTTAGGGACAAGCCCAGCCAGCCCGAATCATTCGGAGCCTTTAACTTGAGCAATTTTTATTTCGAAATTTAGACCTTTTGCTTTTACGCTTTCTATGCTACTCAATATGGGGAATAGAATCTCGCTGGTGCGGCTTAGACCGCAATTTTTCACGCCTTTTCTTTTCCATTTTTGAGTTGGTCAATGGAATTTTCAATCTCTGATGCTTCCGCATCAGATAATTCAATCCTTGTTTTGTCGAGTCCTCACCTAACTCTTTGCGGCTCGCTTAGTTGGCGCTCCGCTCCTGTTCGTTCGAACTTTTACTCTCTGTATGTGCGTGTTAGATCTTTGATATATCAATTTCCTCCCTATAAATGGGCTGCAAGTGAACTGAGGTTGAGATGAACTAAACAAGAATTCCTTTGATCGATCGCTCTATGTCAGACATGATTGGGTTGTGGTTGTCGCTAGTTTTCCTTGTTCTTAGCTATGAAAAACCGATGGGACGAGTTGCCACTCGTTGGAGGAGATCGATGACTTCATTTTCCCTACTTTTGGGATAAAAGAGCTATTGATTCCAGTACTTGAAATCCGTCCAACTTTCGTGTCCCTTACTTTGTCTTTATTTCCTCTTCAAGTATCAGATAAGGGGCCTTTCAAAGAACTGATCTGAGGTGTTTCTGGGTTGCTATTTTCTTGTTTTTGGACCTCGTTTTGCTTATATGCGCTTAGACTGCTCGAGTAGAAGGGAATTTGATGGACTAAAATTTTCAGATGCTTCTTGTTTTTGGATTGCTGTCTCGTGCTCCCCTGCTTGGTTATTTTTTGCTCCTTTCTTTTGGGGAGGTGAACTGAGTGGCTATGCCTCCGTCCATGAGCTGCTATATAGTGTGAGCTTTTATAGGCTCAAAGAGGCTTACGGGTGAAGTTGCTGCCGTTAGCGACAGAAATATCTTCTTGTCTTCACCCTGGTAGGCTCAGAAACTGCCGATGCAATTTTCCTCGCGTGATTGCCTTATATATGGAGGTAAACCGGATCTTGTTTGGGATCTGGAAGCTTCGATAAGTGATCTAATGTTATTCAGCTGTTGTCCAGCAGAATCATTTCCTTGCCTAAAGCCACTAGAAACTTGATCTTAAGTTTTAATTTGGCGATTCTACATTCTGATCCTGCTGAATGGAGCTGCTGTTAGCAGCTCAATTTGATTTGAGCTGCTAATTTGTTTAATACAAACACATTTGCTTGTACTGATTTGGAGTCTTATTTGGATGGTTTTTTAAGGAGATTCGGTGTCTTTTGGGGCTATCCTTGCATGTTTGGAGGTGCTGTACAGCAGCTTTGGCTTGGCAGATCTTTGCATCTTTTGAGATGTTTACTGAGATCAGTTAAACCTCTTCTTGGGACAATTCTGTTCAAGGAATTTCAGGTGCAGACGGTTTTAAATGTAGCTGTGGTGCAAGGGATGTGCTTATGGTGTTACGAGATTTCTGAAATCCTTTTCACTAGGTCCATGTAAAACGGAGTGTGCGGATCAGGTTACTATGTTCTTTGTTCTTCAGTTACACGATCTCAAATGCCTCACTGTAGTGGTCGTACTCATGTTTTTTCGGTCAGCTGTTCTCCTAGGCATTCTATTTAACAACGGCAGGGAGTTGGGGAGGAGCGGAATTCTTCAAGGTCACCGAAGACTTATCCGATCATGCCATGAGTCTTCGGGCAAAGGACGACGACTGTCGAAAGCATGTTTCCCGCCTTAAAGAGAGGCCTTGTTAGCCTTTCTCCACAATTCAGCATTTTCTGTGAAACAATTGCCATCGCGAAACCAACGCTTGTTTTCCCCGATTTTCCTGACTCTGGTAAATAACCAGTCATGGGGCACTGCACTGTAGAATTCCAATTACCATAAATCAATGGGCAAGTTGTCGAACTGCTTATCGAAATTTGGATATCTAATCAGCCAATGGTAGACTGACCTCCATTCAACTTTTGACGTACGAGTATCTGATCAACTATAAGGTATCACAACCTCATTTTTTAAAAGGAAAGTCTTGCAAAAGTTTGATTGTCTTGAGATCACTTGAATGTTTGCCTTCGAAACATTATCAACATAATAAAATAACCTTAAACTGCCAAACTATCATTAAGGTAAAAGTAGAATACTGGACTTCAATTAAGACATCATTATCGTACCTAAAGAAAGTCGAAGTAGATTATTTTAGTGGGATTTGCTATTGGTCAAATCCTCTTTACAAGGAGAAAGAATCCTTGGTACATCTGAGGAAAAAACATCGTCTTGACTTGTGATAAATCATCATGATGTTTGAGCAAAATCAAAAGTCCATTCATAGGTATAAGTTTGAGATTTTTGGTGTCACAAAAAAATGTTTGAGGTAAATATGTCATACGAGTACAAGTTTGGAGTTTTTGGTAATATAAAAATAGTTTATGATAAATGTATTACAGTGGGCAAAGTTTGCGGTTTTTTTGTGATTTTTTCCCAATTTATTTAAAACATTTCATTCCAATTGGAAGTTCGGTGGATTACATGGTAAATTAAGTAAAGACTTCATCAATTCAACAAGTCAACGAATCTGGATTTGACTTTCCATTATTGTTCTTAAGGATCTCGATGTAATGCCTTATTTTCCTAGACTTAGCTCTACTCCGTACGGACCGAATTCGTGCACGCGTCTCTCGAGTTTCGACATTACCTTATATTTTAAGATATGTTTTCACCGATTATTAGGGATTGAGCTTTGTAATAAATCAACGAGAATCGTTTTCGATTGAATGGAAGTTTCCTCTATCATGGCAAGTTATTGTTCTACTTTTTTTTTTTTTCATTTTGATGCCCAAGTTGTATATCCTTTCGTTTTTTAGTACTTGCGCTAGTATTAATCTTAATTGGGAAAATACTTTAAAAAAACCCTAAATTATTCTCATTGTAACACCATTACCTTAATTTTTTTGTCACCAAATTTCCAAATTATTATCAGTGCCACAAAATTATTTGTCTACCATAAAAAAATCCTAAACTTCAAACTTTTTTTTCATTTCACCACTACCCCAATCTTATATTCGCAAATTTGTAGCCTGCTATAGGTTTTTTTAACACAAAAAAAAAATGTTTGGATATTGGTGTCACGATGGGTATAATTTAAGATTTTCCATGACATGATAAAAAATTCGAGGTATTAGTATCACGGTGAACATGGGTTAGAGTATTCAGTGGTATTCATCCGTCTTGATAACGTGGCATAAACACATAAATTGACACATAATTTAAAAACAATGGTCAATATCACGAAAAACTCAAACTAGTACACGTGTGACAAATTTATTATAAACTAATTTTTTAACCACCGAAAATCCCAAACTGGTACATTTGCGACAACTTTACCCTCCGTTAATTTCCGTAAAATTTTACCGTCAAATTACTTAGTTAAATGACACGTGATAGTTGACAAATGTACCAGTTTAGAGTTTTACCCTCCATTTGTCACAAGTGTACTAATTTGTGTTTTTTTTATATCAATCCAATTTGATGAAGAGTAAATTTTTCACATGTATACCAGTTTAGGATTTTTGGTGATCAAAAAACTAATTTGATATAAATTTATCACAAATGCATCAGTTTGAGATTTTTCTTAATATCAATTCTAAAAATAAAAGAGGTCAGGCGCGCCTCCATTCTCCTATTCTCCTCAGTGCATTGATGCGCAATGGAGGCACGTACCTGAACCGAGGGGGAAAAGGCGGTCACAATCATCCTAGAGTTCATCGAATAGGGCTTGCGGGGCTTCTGCGAGCTAACTGCATGCCTCGCGAAGGATTGGGAAACTCGAACATCATGGTCCAAGTCATGCAGCCTTCAAGAAAGCCTCTCCTTCTCTAGCTCCAATTCAGCATCGAGAGCAATCAGCTTACTTGCTAGGCTCTCCCTCGCAAAGACCAGCCTAGCGTATGCTTTCTCAGGCAGTTCAAAAATTTTGCGATGGCCCTTGTGGACCATACAAGCATGGTAGGCCTGTTCTTTCTTGTCCCAATAGTCCGCTTCAAAGCAATGGAAAGAGTCAATCTCGGCCCTGAAGACCTCCAGGCCATAATCGAACACCACAGTGAGCTCTTCATAGTCCCCCCCGAAACGCATGATTTTCGGGAAGACCAATCGGCTCGGCGTCTTACAGCGGTATCTCCTCCTCGACATCAGGGTTAGAGATAATAAAGGGATATTTGAGGGAAAGGAGTTCGAGCAACCTCTTCTAGTTTGATATAAACTCGTCGGTAAAAAGGGGATCGACTGTAGCAGATTGGGAAGGAGAAGAACCCGTGAGTGAAAGGTGATCGCGTGTCTGGAGAGAAGTTAAGAAGGATTTGTGGTGATGAGGAGGAGAATGCAACTTTAGGCTCGTCCGAGGTCGAGTGGCTGGCTTTGGACTAACGAGGAAGACGAAGTCAAACAGAACAATTCCACATCACAAAGAAATTTCACGTTTAATTTTTTTTAATTTAATTCAGGACAAGTGTAAATTTTCAAGTCGATGCAAAGGAAAAAATGCTCACCGCATCAACAGCTAATGTGGCGTTTTGAAATCACTTAATATTTTCCCGGCACGAGAACCCATCATTAATTGGGCTTTCCTCTTTTAGACCCTAGTTCTCCCCGACATAGCCAGCAACCAATCTTGTGTGTTTCGATTCAAATGAAATATGCATAATATACTTTCCCCATCATTGGACGCTAACACCTTCTATAACTAGATCAAGACTATGTACGTTAATCGAATTCGCATCGCAAATTCAGCCTTTGTCTTACAATTAAAACTTGGTATGCTTGCGATGCAACCACCTAAGCTAGTAAATAAACCTTTGACGTGGAAGTTATGTAGAACATTACCCAGCAACCGATGCCTGCCTGGTGTAGACGATGCTCGAGCACTCGACATTCACGTTCTGCGTCGTCGTCGTCGTCCATTTAAGCTAGTGAAATCATTGAAAAGAGGAGTCTTTTTTCGTTTCCCTTTCCGGTAGAAGTGCAAGAGACGTTCTAACCTGGAAATGTCAACAAATCTGGCATGTCCTTCCTGCTTACAAAGAAATTTCCGCCATGGCCACTGGCCAACTCATTAAAACTAGCTCCTCAGAAAAGAAAGATCCTTTGTTGGTTCAGGAACCAAATAACTGAAGGGAACATTCACCCCAGGCAATTGATATCTCAAGATTTTCCATGACAAGTCTCCTAATTCTCTGTCGCGCTTGTTTTAGTTAACCAGTCATTACATTCGCATGGCGGATAACAAATCCTATCCATTTAATTATTCGATTTACATCCAACTACCATGTTAATATTGTCCGTTCAACTTATAAGCTGTAACTAGGTCACCAACATCAATGGCAGTCAGATCTCCATCGCGCACTAAACAAAATTGTGCTGTACTGAACATTGTTAGACTTGGTTGGGGGAATGTAGGACAACCAGCAATCTGAAGTATTCTTTATTTCTTGGAGAAAGGGAACTAATCAAGAATTTGGAGGATAAATTCCTACATTTTTTTTTTGGAAATGCTTATGCCGTTTAATTGAATTCAAGTTACTAGTTATCTAAAAGAAGAAAATGAATCAAGTCACGATCAAACGAGCTTCCTGCGTTAGTTCGGAGTAGGGTGGAGACCAAAGAGAGAGACTACTAGACTGCTTATGCATATGTTTTGTCTTTACAAATCCAGAGTATGCTAACTGGAAAGTTGAGAAGAAAGAATAGCACGAAAAAAGGAAACAGAAAGCACAAGCAAATCCTCTCTGACAAAGCAGTCTCATTCTCGGGGAAACTACATGAAAACAGGACAATGCGAGTGTTCCCTATCCTCCTGCTCATAGGCGAGAACAGGGGTTTGGACATTTCCTTTTGTCTTTGTAAAGCCAGCAAGGGCCATTGAAGTTGGATAGCTTATCGCATCTGTCGACTACTAGATGACATTCTTCCGAAGCTAATTGAGATAGAGAAGGCAAACTCACTAATGATCTGCAGAATAAAAATTCCATGGTCCTCAACTTCTTCAACTTCAAGAGATTAGGCAACCTTACTAGGGAATTGCACTGGCCAATCCTTATATTTTCCAACGATTCCAGTTTGACGAGACCTTGGATCTCAACTAGCTTCGGGCAGTTCAACAAGCGCAACACTCTGAGCTTCTTCAAGCCCGACAAAGAGGACAACCGCACAAGAAATACGCAGTTCGACAGAATGAGTTCCCTCAGATTCTCCAATTGTCCAAAACTATTGAGTGGAATTTCCATCAGCCATGATTTACATAGCTCTAAACTTGACAAATTTTTCAAGTACGAACTGTGCGAGAATTCAGCCAATGAGTTGAAGTTTATAAGCTTCAACATGGACAGCGTGGAAGGAAGCGGCTGAGTGAGGGATTGCAGGTCAAAACAAGACAGAACTAGTTGCTTCAGGCCAGGAAGGGAAGCAAGCTCGGTCGGTGGTGCAATGATGCTCTTATGAACCAGTTTCAGCGTCTCCAGTCTAGACAACCTCCCAACCCACTTAAGGTTTGGAGTTTGGATAGATTTGGCATCCCATGGGTTAGAAAGAGATTCCTCAATGTAGTCAGATACTATTAGATTGACTAAATTGGTAAGGTTTGAGAGGTTTGGGACTGTCTTTAGTGAGCGAGACTCGACATAGAGGTTAATCAAACTGGGGGGAAGCTCTGGGACTCGTTTAAGCTCATGGCAACCTTCCAAATGAAGTTCTTGGAGACGAGAAAGCCGGTTGATTGTTGTTGGCACAGATCAAATGCAAGTGTTAGACAAATTCAGGATTTTTAGTGAGGACAGACTTCCAATTTCACTAGGAATATCTCCCTCCAAATTCACACAATTTTCGGCATGAAATTCTTCAAGCTTCTCCGCCATGCCTATAGTTGGTGGTATCTTGCTTATCTCACTATGATCTATCCTTATCACTTTCAACTTCCTTAGGTTTCCAATTGAATCAGGTAATTCTGTTACTTTCGTATATGACAAATCCAACTCAAATAGCGATTCCAATCCCCCAATTGAGTCTGGAAGCTTTCGTAGCACATAACATTGGGACAAGCACAAGCTTTGAAGATCCTTTAGCTCTCCAATTGAGTGAGGAAGTTCGCTAATTCCGACACTTTCCATCTCTAGCCTTGTCAAAGACTGTAGATTACCAATCGAGTGGGGAAGATACGACCCAACAGGACCATGTATTGTCCCTCTCACAATTAGCTCTTTCAAAGAATTTAGACAACCTACTTCTTTGGGCAACTCTCTCAGAGCTTTGCAATTATATACTTTCAAGCAGCTAAGGCGTGTTAGCTTACCAATTGATTCGTCAATTTGATCCAAGCTTGGGCAATCTCGAAGAGTCAATCTTTCCAATGTCCTGATGGCAGAGAGGTCGGGCAATCTAGTTAAGCGGCCGCATTCTCCAAGTTCCAGAAGTTTCAACTCAGATGATTTCTGTTGATGACCAGAATATCAGAAGGGGAGTGAGCAATTGCAGGCCTGTTCGATTAAACAATTAAAATAGAAGTAGATGCATGTGTAACTCTTCGTACCATGAATTGGTGCCATCCAGGCCAATCATCTCCAAGTTCACTACCAGAAAGCTTGAGAACGGCTAGATTTCTTGGAGAGAAATTGGTCGCACTAAAGTCTGCAGGACAATCATGCCAAGATAGCCATCTCAATTCTGGGAGAAGATTACCACAATCTCCAATGATGGTCAGCCGCTTAAGATGAAGAAACCTTAGGTTTGGAAGAGAAGCAAGTTCTTGACTTGTGATCTTCTGTACCTCAGGGAATTGTAGCCAAAGTGATGTCACATTTCTCTTTCTCTGGTAATCAATCTAGCAAAGATAGCACGCATCAGTGAATTTTAACATCAAACAGAGAAACTTGTGCATACAGAGAGCAGTAAACTCTTCCTCTGACCAGAATTCTGTCAACATTTTCACGAAGGAAATTGAAGTTTTATTAGATAAATAACTTTACCAGTTCACGAAGTATGCGAAGGCATTCCTCAGGTTCCCACAACCTGCTTTGTCTTCCTGGATTCTGACGATTTTCCTCTCGAACAATTTCCATTCCAAAATCTCTGATCACATCATGCATCCTGAAAATATTGTGATGGTCTATCTTCAACAGAGACATATCAACGAGAGTTGCAAGTCCGCTTTCAGGGAAATAACCAGAATCTTTCCACACATATATTGCGGATGTGCTCTCTAACCCATTGAGAAAGCATGCAATGTCTAAGAAAATTTGCTTCTCCTTAATGCTTAATGCCTCATAACTTATCCTTAACCTAGCTTGGACTCTCCTATCAGGTACTTCCCTCAAACGCTCCAATGTTTCTGTCCATATCTTGGGGCTTTTGCTGCGGAGGAATGACCCCGAAGCTTCAAGAGCCAAGGGAATTCCTCCGGTAGTGGCCACAATATCATTGGAAAGAGTTTCGAGATCATCTGGGGGTAGGGTTTCTCCGAAGGCATGCTTACTGAAAAGTTGAAGAGCATCGCAAGGATTCATTGGCATCATCTCATAAGCATAATACCCTTTAGGAGGAAATGGGACGTTATTATGTTGTCCTATGTCTCCAGCTGGCAAAACACCCACATTCCTAGTTGTGACAATAATCCTACTTCCAGGGCCAAGCCAGTCACTGATCCCCGTCAATTCCGTGAGCTGCTCTCTATTATCCACATTGTCAAGAATAATGAGGACCCTCTTGTTGCGAAATCTCTCTCGTATCATGTGGACACCATCGTCGACGTCATGGACATCTATGGACCTCTTCAGGATATCGGATAACAGCTGGCTCTGCAACTTTACGATGCCACCTATTTGTGAAGTTCCTGCGATGTCTGAAAGGAAGCTACAACCATCAAACAGAGGAGCTATCTCGTTGAAAACCACCTTGGCAAGAGTTGTCTTGCCGACTCCTCCCATCCCGTGCACAAGAAGAAATCGTACGCCCAGGGAGCCGCAGTCCAACAACTGCATCACGTCTTTGACTCCATCATCAATTCCAACTAAATGATCAGGTAGAACCTTTTGTCTCTTCTTCAGTTTAATAAAAACGTCTCGAACAAAATCTTTAATAAGTTTACCAAGCCTGCCATGCATAATAAATCATCATCCTCTAAGAAAAAAGGAGCAACTATATCAGCAATATACCAGCATATCTAGGAATCCTATAGAACATATTTTCAATCCTTCTTTGGCTGCAAACTCTCCGTACAGCATTTTTCTCTCTCTCACACAGGTATTGATGATGGTGATCCAACAAAGAATTTCTAACAGGATAAACCATTCAACTGAAGGTTTCGCAATTCATTAACCATCTCCCAAGTGATTTTGTCTTGTTTATGCTTTATAGTTAGCAAAGTGGATCATTTGGCTCGATAAATACTTCTGTTTTTTTTTTTTTTTTTGGTAAGGTATAAATACTTCTGTTTTTTTGAATCTCAGAAATAGCACAAAACAGCAACACAGACTGAGACTAGCTCAAAGTTCATTTCTAACACAGCACATTCGTCCAAGACACCGAAGAAGCTTTAATATGTATTCTACCAAACACCTTTCGATATCATTTCCACCGACCATGCTATGGAACCTAACTTTGCCAGTTAAAATTACCCCATCTAAGCATATTTCGGATTGTAATGGGTTGTAATGGCCATTGAAGTTTCTTCGTTTACTTACGGTGCGTTTCGTGCGTCCCATCCTTTGAGATCTGCGACCTCCATTAGAGCCTCCCTCCACTCTCGCACCGTCTCCTCGCCGTAACGCCCCTCGTGCCAAAGCAGGTCCTCGCCGTACGAACCCCTCTTGAGCCTGACGTCCGAAGGACTCACGCCGTAGAATACGGGCACGATTTCGTGCCCCGCGGATTCTCTCTGGCGCCTCACCATGCGCGCGAGCTCCTGGAGGCACCACGCGCTGGATGCGTAGCCTTCTGAGAAGATGGGCACGTGGATCCTCGAGTCGTCGATCGCGTGCTCGAGCTCCGGCCCGATAGTCCCGCCTTTGCGAAGCTCTTCATTGTCTCTGAAGACGCTAATTCCGGCGTCGACTAAGCTTTCGTAGATGACATCCGCAAGTGTGCGGCGAGTGTCGGGCCCTCGGAAGCTCAAGAACACGTCGTACTTGTAGCCCAACGTAGGCGCGACGTGCGCGGAAATCGTCGCCATCCGCGTCTGCGATTGCCTTGGGTTAGACGACATTGTGAACGAGGAAGAAGAAGCGGAGCAGACGAAACAGGAAAGGAGGAAGAAGAACAAATATCTCCTTCTCGTGTGGTTCTAGGAAGAACGAAAGGTAAAACCAGGCAACAGTGTTTGAAATGGAAGACGGGTTGAGTTTAATCTTCATGCGCGGTTCTTTGCATATATTTATACGAAGCCCATTGAGCGAGCGACCACTTTCGCTGCATTGCCTCGGAAGTTTCTTTCCACGCGGAACGTAACGTGTTCTACAACAGATGGAGTGGGATGGCGATTACCAGGAAATCACCGAGTTGACAAGTTTACTGATAGCCACTTTCGGTGCCTTTTACTCGGAAGTTTCATTCCCTCGCGGAACGTAACGGACGTTTCGTGTTCTACGGCAGGTGGAGGGGCAATATAATTTCGTAGAAGTCGCCCGTAAAGAGGTAAAAAGTTGGTGGAGGGTCTACAGAACAAGTGGAGCGAGATCATTCATGATATGTAATGTTAATCATATGAATCCGAGTAAGATTTACTTGATGTTCATGTGGCTTTAAAAAAGAGGACAGATGTTGTCGATGCAATGCAGCAAAATACTACCACGTCGCAGAAAGGGAAAAAATCAGAAGAAAATAAGATTTCACTTTACGGTGAACCAGAGTCTCAATATAGAAGAGCTATTGATTTCAGGACTTGAAATCTCTTCCAACTTTTGCATCCCCAACTTCGTCTTCATTTTACTCTTCAAGTATCAGATAAGGGGCCTTTCGAAGAACTGATCTGAGGTCTTTTTGGGTTGCTATTTTCTTGTTTTTGGGATCTTGTTTTGCTTATGCTTTTAGGCTGCTTGAGTAGAAAGGTGTGTTAATGGACTAAAGTTTTCAGGTGCTTCTTCTTTTTGGATTGCTCTCCCTGCTTGGCTATTTTGGCCACATTTTTTTTTTTCCGGTTTCTCCCCTCTTTTCAGAGTTCTATTGGGGTGAACAGAGTGTACATGCCTCTCTTTTTTAGCAGGCTTTTAGGACTTCAAATTACGGCATCAGTATCTTACTCCTACTGAAAAAAATCGAAAGTGCATAATTTTAGTGGGATTTACAATTGGTCAAGTCAAATCCTATTTATGAGGAGAAAGAATCCTCGGCACTTGTGAGGAAAAAAGCAATGTCTTGACTTTGTGATACTTCATCGTGATATTCGACCAAAATAAAAGCTCATCATCCAAGTCCATGAAAAATCCATATATTAAATCGATAGATAAGGGACAACAATACTATAGTTCAAAAGTACATTAAAAGTCTCTTAACGCTTTCTATATTTAGACTTGAACCAATCTCAGTAAGTTTTTTAATCCTTCATACTTACACAAAGATATAAATTTACAATTTCCCAAATCGACCAAATTTCAGGATATTGCTTTTTAACACACCAAGAGGAAAAATAAGAAAAATAGAAAAAAAATATCACCAATAGGAAATTTTTATGTCATAGGATTCAATCTTTTTATTTTATCTTCGTCCCTCATTCGTATTACCTATTGCCTAACAAATAATGCTTTCTTTCGAACACTTCGCTCAATTGCTCTCTTGATCACCCCCGGATCTACGTCTCCTCTGACCTCCACCAATTGCTCTTCTATGTTCATGTCCACGTACTCCACTCCTGCTCATTCAATTAGAATTCTTCAATTAATGTTAAGAAAACACACCCAAAACTAACGCAATTATGAAGCAATTGCTCGATCATTGAGAGTTATGGGTATCACATGACTAAATTAGGGCACAAGTTTAAAGAATCAACCCAATAAGTGAATCGATATATATATATGTGTGTACATGAATGTGCTATATTGATTATGGTTGTTGGTTCCACTATGTGGTGGAGGGCAAAACTTTGACTTGCTGTTCTATCCTTGGGTTCAAATACGATATAGATAGTAGTAGCGTTACCTTGTATCTTGTCTAGTGACTTCCAAATCTTGTGCCGGCAGCCTCGACAGCAATTGATACTCACGTGGAAAACAAGAGACTGCATCAACATTGTTGGATCACAAAAAGTTTGATTTTCCTCGATGTAAAGTTCACATTGAAAGTAGCGGTTGAAAGTATTACCAAAGACATTGGAACTGGGTGCAGAGCCTTGTAGACTTTAGGCAAGAAGGTGAAGCTCGAACGCAGATGGCTTTGAAGAGGGACAAGACTGAATTGCACTCATTCTAGAATTAAGTTATATATATATCAAACTCATCGAGAATATTCCATTTAGAGATAATAAGTTTTGACAAGGAAAGGAAATATTGCAGATATCAAAGTTGTTCATTGACTCCTTGATTTATCCTAAGAAATTCAATTTCAATCGAAATTACGGTGGAATGTCTGGTTTTTTCATGGGAAATTAAGTAGGATTTCGTCAATCCAACAAGTCAACAAGTCTAGATTTAACTTTCCACTTTTTTTGTCGAGGAAGGATTCGATGTAATATGCCTTTAGATTTTCCTAGACTTCACCTTTACAAGCCCTTCCCAAGTTGCATTTGCTTTCCTTTTGTTTGCATAAGCACTGCCGCATTTATTATTCTCAATAGGGAAAATGCCATGAAAAATCCTAAAACGATGCTCAATGCAACACCATTTCACCAATCCTTTTTTTGTGTCACCAGAACTTGTACCGATGCGGCAATCTTATTACACGAAACCATGCATCATGCAATATGAAAACACGTGCAGATGCTAATTCTGCCATGGGAACTAATCCTAAACGACCTATTGCGTCGACACTTAATCTTTTCATTTTTCTTCCCTCATTTGTATCACTCAACAAGTGCTGCTTTTTTTCCAAGATGTTTATGAATAGCTTCCTTGATTACCTCCGGATCGACGTCTCCTTTGACCTCCACCAACTGCTCGTCTATGTTCATGTCCACGAGTTCCACTCCTGCTCATTCAAATAAGCCTTCTTCATCATTGCAATCCGCTGGGTGTTAATGAAACACACCCTGAATGAAAGGAATCATCAAGTAATTACTCGGTTAGCGGGCGAGTCTATTCAAATGGCGCGTGGCACTGGTTCGGTGCAATTACGATAAACATGTAGTAAGTATGGTTACCTTCCATCTTGTCCGGTATCTTCGTGAGCTTTCGCCGACACCCATGACAACAACTGGTATTCACCCGAAAAACGAGCTGAATACATTGACACCGTTTGATTAAGAAAAGATGATTCTATTCATATAAAGCTTACATTGGAAGGTGCAAATGAAAGTATTCCCGAAGACATTGGAAATGGGTGCAGAGCCTTGTAAAATCTTTAGGTAAGGTAGTGAAGCTCAAAGAGAGATTGGAATCCTTCCATTTATTTAAAACGTTTCATTTCAATTGGAATTTCGGTGGATTACATGGCAAATGTAGTAAAGGCTTCATCAATTCAACAAGTCTGCAAATCTGGATTGGACTTTCCATTGTTGTTCTTAAGGATCTCGATGTAATGCCTAATTTTCCTAGACTTAGATCTACTCCGTACGGACCGAACTCGTGCGTGCGTATCTCGAGTTTCGACATTACCTTATATTTTAAGACATGGTTTCACCGATAATTAGGGAATGATCTTAGTAATAAATCAACCAAAGTCGTTTTCCATCGAATGGAAGTTTCCTCCTATCATGGCAAGTTATTTTCCTTCTTATATATATTTTTTTTGCATTTCGTTGCCCCAGTTGCATATTCTTTCCTTTTTTGTACTTGCGCTGGTATTAATCTTAATAGGCAAAATACCATAAAAAAAATCCTTAATTATGTTCATTGTAACATCAATACCTCAATTTTTTTTTTGTTACCAAAATTCTAAACTTTTATCAGTGCAACAAAATTATTTGTCCGCCATAAAAAAAAATCCTAAACTTCAAGCTCTTTTCAGCAATACCCCAAATTTAGATCCGCGAGTTTGTAGCACTGCTACAGGGTCTTGATGACACAAAAAAAATATTTCTAATATTGGTGTCACTGTGGCACACGATCCGTGGGTATGATTTAAGGTTTTTCATAACACGATAAAAAATTCAGGGTATTGGTATCACGATAAACATAAATTAGATTTTTAGTGGTATTTATCCTTCTTGATAACATGCCACAAACACATGAATTGTCAAATCATGTAATAAGGATCTCTGAATAAATTCTTAATACGAGTAGCATTACTTACGGCATCAGATCCATTTTGTAATCTCCATTTGACTTTCACCGACTAAACCATATTCCACTCGACACCATGGGTTGATTGACAGTGGTTAGTGAATGTTGTGATTTACAGTTTGGGCAATAAATGAAATACTTGTCGGAATCATAATTAGAGAAACAAAACATTATCTATTTTAGAAACCATATTCCACTCGACACCATGGGTTGATTGACAGTGGTTAGTGAATGTTGTGATTTACAGTTTGGGCAATAAATGAAATACTTGTCGGAATCATAATTAGAGAAACAAAACAATATCTATTTTAGAGAAACAAAACATTATTTATTTTAGGCTTTCTTTATTTCGTGAAAAAAATGGATGATTCAATAAATATTTTTCTAAAATTAATGGTTTGTATCTTTTATAAAATTAAATGAACGAAAAAAAAATTCATAATCTACAAAAAAATATTTAAACATAAAGTACCATTGATAATTAATATTTTTTATTAATTAATTATTTAAAGTAAATAATTTTTTAAAAATAATTTTTAAATTCTTTATTTTTTCCGAAAATCAAGAACTCTCCGTTCTTCACGTTGTCAGCCGTGAAATTCTCGGGATTTAATGCCGGCCGTCGGATCAAAAGCTCTTGTCCGGTCGTGTACAAGCCCGGCCATCCTCTAGACCGAGACGCTGTTCTATCCATTTCTCTGTCGGCAAGGACAGCAGCAGGCAGCAGAGTTTTCATACCTGCACTGCAGTTACAATTTCCGAGGAAGCTTCTCGCTATCTCTCCAGTGCAGGGGAAGAAGAGGAAGGGAGCCATGTCAGAGACTCAGTGCTGTCAGAACCCTCCGACGCTGGGCTTCTCGAGCGTCGGAATCGGATGTGTCGCGGAGATCGGCGGCTTGAAAGCTTACACCACCGGCCCCCCTGATACCAACCTCGCCGTCCTCCTCGTCTCCGACGTTTTCGGTACGATTTACTTTCATGGTTTCTCGTTCTGCGCAAATTTTTCTCTCCATTTCCGAATCAGCCTTTGTCTTTGTGGTTGTTCCAGTTCTATCTTAGATGAAAATCTGGTTTTTTTTTTTTGGTTTGGCGGAAGAGCATTCCTTTTCCGGACTCGATTACTTCAAGCAGAATCTACTATCTGGGACTTCTTTTGGGTCTCGGTGCCGTCATGCCTTTGCATAAAGCTTGTTAATTTGTTGCGAGAAAACTTGAGCTAAGCATGTGTTGCAGAAACCCACATTTCTTGTGTCTTTGGGCAATGAGCGTGGTGAGTGGAGAAGAAAAGGAAGAAAGGACGATTATTTCATCCTTTGTCCTCGCTCTACCCTGTGAATGTTCTCTGCCCCGGCCAGACAAGCTCACGCATGTTCCGCTTGTAGTGGAGTTTGAGGTTGTATTTCTCTGGCTTGATTCTGATATAACTCAATCTATGTTTACTTTTGTGCAGGTTATGAAGCACCAAAGCTGAGGTAAGCTGTCATCCAATCCCATCCCACTGGCTGGAATTAGAGAACAATCCCTCTCCATAACTCCACTTGGTCAGCTTAGTCTTGAGTCTTGACTAGTATGTTTGTTCTTGTCCGTGATTGCACTTAGATAATTGGTGCCGATCTCTCTGGGTAATTTCTCTGCACGTTCGATGATGATGATATCTAAAGGGGGTGCCAGTGTTTCATGAAAATTGGTAGTCTGGGATGCTTTTACGCGAGATGTTATGATCCTTTTCTGAGTTCAGAGTTTGTCCTGACAATATAATTTCATTATCCTTCTTGTGTGAAGCTTTTAGCTTATACTTCTTTTAGATGCCTCCTATTGCTTATGTGCAGTTTTCTGGATTTTCTCATTGATAGATCTGCGTCATCACTGGATTCTATGCTGTGGTGGCATTTCTTTATCAAAAATAGCATTTTAATCTGCATTTGTTTGCTTTTCAAATTTTGCAAGTGACAACATATTGAGTGTTATTTTGCTGCATGTAGCGGTGCTCAACTTGCCAATGATTCTTTACATACTATAAAAAATTAACCGTGCATTCTTGTGATTTCTAGGAAGCTTGCAGACAAGGTGGCCTCTTATGGATTCTATGTGGTGGTTCCAGACTTCTTTTATGGAGATCCCTATGTACCTGACATTCCTGAGAGGCCTATTGCAGTCTGGAGACAATCTCATGGAACTGTATGCTTTAATTTTGAGTACGAGTCCGTATCTGTTTAAGGAACTTCCTATACCTTATGAGACATTTATGTTTTCCATTGAGTGTTTTTCCTTCTTATAAATTAGTGGTTTTCTTGGGTTTCACTTTTCTTGATCTACATATGGATTCTACTAATATTCTTTCTTCTGGAAGAGAGCTGACCCTGAGAGTTCTGCTATGGAAGTATTTTTGTCATATTTTTTGCTGTTCTTGTATAGGATAAAGGATCTGAAGATGCTATAAGAGTTGTTTCTGCACTGAGAAATGGAGGTGTATCTGCCATTGGAGCTGCAGGATTTTGCTGGGGTGGTGAGTCTTCTTGTTGGCTTGTTCCGCAATTTTTATCCTGATATAGTCCTCAAAGTATTCTGGATAAAACTCTTAACTTTGATGTTTGATTATCAGCAAAGGTGGTTGTGGAACTAGGGAAGTCTGATCACATTCAAGCTGCGGTGCTGCTACACCCTTCACGAGTCACAGTGGATGATATTAACGGTAGGTAAAGCTGAGCAAAGAAGCAGAACACATTTTCGGTGAATTAGCCTAAAGTAGTCGATGCATTTCTGCTCTTGGGTGCTCTCTTGGATGAAACAAAGATGTGTCTATTGTTAAACAAATTAGATTGGCCTGACGTGTGTGATCTTATCCTAGTTATTTACATATGGTAATCTCGGACATAATTGTTCAGAAACAAATATGTCTCTGTTGTTAATAGAACTAGATTGGCCTGACATGTATGATCTTATCCTATTTATTTACATATGGTAATCTCAGGCATAATTGTTCAGGTGACTAGTTGAGAGCACTCGTTTTGTGTCCGAAGAACTGAAGCTTAAGGAGAAGTAAATAGTAGGTTTACCTAGAGGCCAGAGAATCTTAAGATGGGGAAACAACTTTCCGCTGTCGTTTTTACAATAACTAACTTTCAGCAGTTATCTCATAAAAGGTCTTGATTTTATTATGTAAGTGCATGTAGTTATGAACTTTGGTCTCAAAAGTTTGGCAAAGAAATTGACATTATGTTTTGCTTTACATTGACCAAGAGAACCAGCTAATACTTTGTTGCTTGTATAATAAGTGTTAGCTTTCTTCATTCAATTATAAAATGTACTGCTAGGGTCTCCAGTTATTGCCATGGACAAGCTCATGTGAAAGATTTATAATGATGCTGCATATGGGAATCAGAGAATGAGCAATTTCACATGACCACTTAGAAGTTATGTAATTGGTGATCTAACACTGTTATTTTCAGACGTCAAGGCTCCCATAGCTGTATTGGGCGCTGAGTATGACAAAATGTCTCCACCAGAGCTTCTCAAGCAGTTTGAGGAAATCTTATCCGCTAAACCCGAAGTAAACATCTCCATCTCTGCTGTTAATGCATGTGTTTGCACGCCAAGTACTATCTCTTATGCTTTGACCTTTGAGATCACTTCCTTGATCTCGTATGCTTTCGGTGCCCTTCACGAAATGGAGTTTAGCAGTAAAAGTATACTCACGTGAACTGGGACATTGCTCTCTATGGATCATAAATGGACATGACTCTGAGGCTGGAGGATTGTTACCTTCTGCAGGTTGATGCGTACGTGAAGATTTTTGCTGGGGTTGAGCATGGTTGGACTGTGAGGTATAAAGAGGAAGATGAAGCAGCGGTGAAGTCCGCTGAAGAAGCCCATAAGGACATGCTGGACTGGCTCACTAGGCACTTGAAGTGAAGATGAACTTGGTTTCCTTCTGCTGCGTCTCCATATCCAAGGAAGAGAATGACAAAGCATGACCGTTCCTAGCAGTAGCGGCCTATCATCTGACGGAGTCGACGCTGATTACGAAATGTATTCCTTATGCAGATGTAATTTAGCTTAAATATAACAGAGCTTGGCCTTCCGTGTCTAGAGATAATTGGAAGAGTTTTTTGGGTTCTTTGAGTTTGCGTGGGGGCATTGCCCGCTCGCTTGTACATAGTGTGTAGTGCCTGGGTCAACTAAAACCTGGATATTTTCCTTGCATAGGGTATCCGTGAGCTTATTAATTTACATGTTGCGGTAATACTCGCTCAGTGTCGATAAGCACCCAAAGATTACCAACATGCTCGAAACTGCGTTGTTGGTCCAACCACAGACCGCGAGTTTTAAAGGATCTAGGTTGACTAACCTTCAAGATAATTCACTGAAGAATTTGTATGGCGAGAAGCGTTTTTCAAGCGAAGCAGACGTATACAATCATGTTCGCTAGCCAGACAGGGAAATTCACCGACGTAACCTTGATAAAATGTCCAGGATTGACCATCATGCAAAAATTTTCACCTTGAATATCAATGTCGTTTGTCCTGCAGATGTCGTACTTGCCCAGAAGACTTACTTTTCTTACATTATGTAGGAAAATTAGAAACGCAGGTGTTGTCCAAGGTACAACAAAAGACTCCGATTCCCTTGGACCATATAAACAACGGAGTTTGAACAACACTCTCCACTGGTCGGTACACCATATTAGGCTGATTAAGAGCCTTGAGAAACTTCCCCAGTAAAGTAGAATATGGGGAGCATGAAAACAGAATAAGGAGAAAACAATACAGCTAACACAATTTGACTAGTGATTTAATAGTTTTAACTCATCCAACTACAGCTATGCAGCGAGCCATTCAGTACGAAATGATTAGAAAGATCTTTCCCTCTCGCCATTTTGCTGCCTCTCTAAAAGTCTAGATGAATGTGGCTAGCCAATTTTCTCAGTAATATCGGTCCATCATAGAGCTGCCACGGAATATCAATTAAAAGCATTCAAGTTGGGCTGTGAATCCATATCAGGTATATATGGTCAGATATCCATCACGATTTGCGAGGCGTAAAAGGCTAAACGGACACGAGGCCATTAATGAGCAGGTCTCATATCATCCAACCTGTAAACAAAATTATAACCACCGAACAGTGAAATCAAATGAGCATTCAGCAACCGCTGTTATGCCCTTGGCAGCACACTTAACGCATTTAGGACATCGACAAGTTCCTTTTCCTTTTTTTTCTGAACATAGGAGACATAAGACTAGATAAAATTTTCAAGTTAGCAATCACCTCAGGCAAAGAACAGTTTCCAAAGTGACTAAGAGAGCTAAATTTCAGGATATCATAGCACAAATGCTAATGAGCCCACTATGTCGAGGTTCCAATATCAGCCAATATAAATTGGTCCCTCAACCATACAAATACAGTTCATGCATCTCATCGGAAATGTCAACCACCCCTAGCTTCTCTTCTTGTGGCATCGTGAAGCAATTCAATATCAACTCCATCAGGAGGTAGCTGAACATACCTCACCACTGATCCTCTGATAAAGCAGTTCCTGACCGACAGCTACAAAAGACACAAAAAAATACCATATTAATCCTTCACATGCGAGAACTGTTTAACACATTGAAGCAACAACCTCCAAAATCCCTTGAACAAAACTTAATCTCCACATTCTAAAGCGTCCAAATTAATTCACTCGACCAAAACTCCAACGAACAAATTAGCTCGCAGTCAAACTAAGACAGAAAGGCACCACATCTCTTGTCCGGAAAACTTACATAACATTTGCCAAAAGAATTAAGGTACCATGGTAAGAGTAGCTTTTAGCTCTGCATCAATCAACCAGATGTATACTATCTCAAAACAGCATTTACATATATCAACCCGACATCCGACTTATATAATCTATCAGCACTTTACATGTCAAAGAGTCGATATCAATAAAAAGGTCATCAAACTAGGGTTCCAGATGGAAGTGACAATTTCCTCATTATTAGGGAGCAACATATTGCACACGATTCCATAAACACGGCCCGACTAAAACACAAACGCATTCTCATTTTCCTCCAAAATCGCACATTCTATTTAGTCCAAAACAAGTGGAGAATCACACACCACACGCAGAAGTAAACCAATCCAGCGAATGCCGCACATATCCCCTCTCATAACCACAGTTTCCCCAGCACGATCCCGGACGTCCTGATTTCTGAAAGGAAGACCAAGAGATAATCCGAGGAACCGCAATACCAGCCACAGCATTCCTAAAAAACCTAACCTTCCCGATGTTCCGAACTGGACTACGACAGATCGCACGACCGCAGTCGACCACCACGGACGGAACGAATCAAGAACCTCACGAGACATAACGACGCTAAAAGCACCGAAAAAGCAGGTAGCAGAAAGAATCAAGGGAGGGGGGGGGCGGCGCACCATGTGAGGGTACTTGTCCTGATCGACAACCCTAGTGTTCTCGAGCTTGATGTTGAGGTACTGATCCACGGAGTGGAGGGTGCCCCTGATGGCCAGGTCATTCTTCAGCTCCACCGTCACTTCCCTGCCCACCAAGTCCTTGAAGTAGGAGAAGAACAACTGAAAAACACACAAACACGCGCGCGCGCGGCATCATCGCAAGACCTCTCACCGCAACACCCTAGAAAGTTCGAGAAGAGAAGAAATGACAAGAACCACCACTTCGATTCGGAGCGAGCAGCGGAGAATCGCGAGCAGGCGAAAACCCTAAGGCAACCGCACATCAGAGAGGAAGAGGCTTGAAGAGAGAAGAAGAAGTAGTACCATCGATGCGTCTGCAAACTCGCCGAACGAACGACTCCGAGAGAGAGAGACAGAGAGAGAAGTTGTTTGTGTGAAGTGTGGGCGGGTGCGAAATATCGATTTTATTGTACCGGCAAATTACGTTTCTATCCCTTGAAATTCATCCGCCTTTTTTATGTTTTTAACCTTTTCGTGGTTAAAAGCAAAAACTAGTTTTGTGGTTTTCTTGGTTGATTTAGCTATTAATTCATCAAAGGCAAAAGGCAAAAACTTTCGATTGCCAAAGCCAATTCCGATTTACAGAGGAAAAACGCTACCGTCATGTGTCCTGTGCACACGGTAGGTGGGTTTGCTTTGGGCACCCAAAAGTTCCTTCGTATCGAGCCGACGCGCCTATATGACCGAAACGACCAGGCTTAAGCCTAAGGGGGACTCGGACCATAAACAGGATTAACTCGACCCAGCCATCCGTAGACAGAATGCATCTGGTCTCGATGCCGCAATCGAAGGCTCATTTCTTCGCATCGCAAGCATCTCGTACTTACAAGATGAGCGCGTCGCGCTGCACTTCTCACTGCGCTCAATTGTGATAACAACGTGCGGTCTGTCCTCGCGTTGGATGGACCGACCGAATGGATATTTCTGGGACTCCTTAAGCATCCAAATATCCATCAAGAACCAATGACAGTAACTACAAGCACGGTGGATTTAGACAAGCAGGGGTAGTCTAATAAACCGTTCCTGGCCGTAAGATTCAAACGGCGCAAAGCCCTCGAGCCACCCCCATCATCACTTAATATAGGCACACCTTGAAAAATAGCTAGTTATTAAATCCACACACAACCTTTACGTGCAAATGCCTGGGAGAGAGAGAGAGATCGCATTGCCTAGCTTTGGGTGTCGAGTAACCGACTCTCGAGCATCTTTAAGACTTTTCTAAATTTGGCCGACGGGAACATAATATTAGAATGACAAATCAAGAAGCAGCTACAAAAGTTTTGCTTCACATTACAAACCAATCAGGACAAAAGAAGAAAAAAGATTTACATCTCATGCAAGTCAAATGCCAGAAGCTAAGGACTGGAAAATAGTTTTTTTGCTCCTACATTAACGTTTTTCAATTCTCTTATCGTTCCCTCTTCTGGGCTACAATTGATGTTTAGCAGAAAAATACTTTTCACAATGTCATATCCTTTGCTTCACCCGTCTCCCATTGGCATCGCTGCCATCGAGAATGCCTTCATTTCCATGACTGGAGACAATCATTGACTGCTCGCTCGCTCTTGCCACATACTCCAAGAGTTCGGTCAAGACTGAGGGACAGCTCTCCTTCAAGTACTCAAAACCGTCCGTTTGCATCACAGCTGAGAAACAGATTGGACAACCTCCCGTCAATCACATAGCCATTCAAATCAAACAATCAACTAAAAGGCGAAAAAAGCCACAAGTTAATCAGAGATTAAAATGGTTTTGCGAGAAACAAATCAAACCTAAAAACTAGATCAATTTTCCTTTTTATTAGCCTTTCTGAAGGGCTTGCAGTTCACTCTTAAATCAACGAAAGGCCTTTAGGGAACTATTGAAGCTATTGAAAGAGTACCAACTACTGATGCTAATGAAGGTTACAGGCTTTCTGCTAGACACGAAGACAACAAATACAGTTATATAGTGTACCTAGAGTGAAGCATTCCCCAACTCTGACAGGTATAGCATTGCAAGCAAATAGAACAAAGAGCTCGCCTTCTGTTTCTATTAGATTCATGAGCTTGTTAAGTAGTGGGAACAAAGTACCCAACCCAATGGCCAGGTTCTTTCAGCAAAATCATAAGGAAAAAAGACCGCATATTTCAAATTATCTTGCTTGACCATAAAAGACAAGCAAATCGAACTCTGAAAAATTGTTCTTCCATGGTGACCCAGCTACCTTACATTCTTCTCACTAATTTTAAACAGTGCTTACTACACAGAGGATCGTACCAATTATGTTTAATCCACACCAGAAAAGTCAAATAGAAACCTAATCAATCCTTACAGGAAAGAGTATTAGGTGCTTCTGGGGTCACTTTTTCCCTCTCACGAGTGGTATTTTGTACCCTACTAATAAGAGACATATTTATGGTCAGGTACATGATTGTAAGAGCATTTCTCATCCTCCATGCAAACTTTTAAACCAACCATTTCAGGAAATCTATGACCAAGTTTTATATCACAGTTTATCCTAATAACAATCCCCTATTGACCGTTTGCCTATCCAACTTTTGCCAGCCAACTTTAAGTCATCCAGAAGAATGAAGGTGCAGTAAAATCATCATCCAATTAAACCGCATGAAACGGTAAATTTCAGAAAGGATATCTGCAACGAACTTCCACAGAACATGTGCTAGGGAACATCAATCGATTCTTTTACAAAAGAGGAGACAAAGAATATCCAAAGTATGCTGCATACTTTGTCACAAGAGAAACCATCATCTGCATCAACTCATGATAAAAAGTCATAGGGGACTATAGAAATAGTTAGAAGAGAAAAACTTACCCCTCAGATTTTCAGGCATTGCCACAAATCTGAGACACACAGCTTTCAATTGAAAACAGTGGTGCTGCTCTGCCAATGCCAAGGTAGTTGCTACGGTATTTATGGCAACATCCTGACAAAGATTGGCCTCACATAGCAGCCTCAGTCTATCAAGGCCATACCTATCTGCTGCTGCAAGTAAATGCTGAGACATCAAAGTTGATGCCCACTTTGAATCCAGACCAGTAAGCTCTTGAAGATCAGGCAGAGAATCAAAGTATATAAAATGAAGCAATGCCTGCAAATTATACAGTTCAGTTATCAAGACTTTTGCCAATGGAGAACCAGTTCATGCAACCAATTGATAAACTTTAGTGATACAGTCAAGCACTTCAAAGAGATAATCACTAAGCAACACAATCCTCCAGCTCCAGGTTAGTCCGTCAAAACAATAAAAAAATTGAGATAACACACAGATTGCATGCTAATGCTACAATTATGAAGTTCATACTTTTAACAGCATCAGTTCTAACTTGTTTTAGTCTGAAGTTTTCTAATTAAAAAAATCTAGGGAACTGGCCCATATCCAAAGGGCATTCACAGAAAATATTGTCAATTTGTCATGACATCTTCACAAGAAAATTTTTTCAAAATCGGCGGACATGCATTTTTCCCCATCATTTTGATAGTTGTAATCGGCTAAAATCATAGCAAATTGAATGGCAATGATGACAATCATGGAACTGAGGTGGTTGCAATGGTGGTGCCCTGGTAGCATATGGCAGCTGCTGCTGCTATCAGCCAATTGATAATAATAGTGGAAGTATGTACAATGTTATAGTGGCAATAACCACTTACAAGTGCCAAGCTAGCAGCTGACTAAATATCAATGGCGACTGTCCATGTCAATGATAACGGTTGCTTCCATAGTACTTCAGAACATGTACAAGGACAAAAGGACAGAAAGGCAAACAAACAAAAAGAAAGAGAAAAAAAAATCTAGTACATCAGAATTGTACGAGGACAAAATGAACGAAACAATCAAACAAAACAGATAAAAATCACATGACTACATGGGATCAGAACAAGGTTACCAAAGCCTATCCATTGTGGAAGTAATTCTGAACCCTCAAACAATCTTAGTATCCGTATGGAAGACAATTAAAAGAGGTTCAGATCAAGCTGAAGCCAGTGCTGTCAAGCTAAGAAAATTCCTAAAAATATTCATCCCGAAGGAAAGGCTTTCGGTTTTCAGATTATGCAATCTTCATATTCGGATGGCAAAACTTGCATTTTCCTTTAATAATTCCTCACTTTGCCGAATATCATTCTTCTTCATAGAGACTAAGAAAAAGATGATTGACATCAGATCTCCAAAATGTGCTACAGTGCAACTAATATGACGCCAAAGAACATCAGTAGTATACACTGGCAACACCAAGGAGAACTAAAAAACAACCAACCTAGAAATCATTCATAAAAGAAAAGATCAATTAATCATTTATAAAAGAAAAGATCAATTCTTACATAATTCTCATGGAGCATAAAAGACTTACAATAGCAATTGGGTTGATACACAGTAGTGAAATAAGCCCTATGCTATCACCACATCAAAATTAGATTTTTTTCTACTAGCATAGGAATGAATTTAGACCATAATAGGAATGAATTTAGACCATAAAAGAAACTTTCCTTTAAAGGACAAAGACAAACTTAATTGTAGCAGATCAAATCATGAACCATGTAGACAATGGGCGAATTTTTTTACCACATAGAATGACTTCCCTCAAGCGTACTTTATTTGGCCATTTATCAATTTACAATCACTTAAAGCAAGACTACCCGGGTTCCCCAAGCACTTTTTGTATTATATCCATCGCATGAGAAAAGGGAAGTCCTAAGATACACAATTTCCCATAATGAAGTATTTGGTACATCTAAACTTAAAGAATAAAGGGACTGAGTAGCGTCCAGACATGGAAGAAGTAAGTTAAGAGACCACAAAGACCACACAAGAGGAAAGGGGAAAGGGGTATTGCTCGTGTTGCCCATCAATGAGAAAGCAAAACCTTTGAGGACACTGTATTCCTCAGAATATTTCCGTGACTTAATCTATCTGAAATAGACCACACAGTACATTTCACCGTCCACTCAGTAAAAATAACCACCATATTCATTATTTAACTCTTGTAAAACCTTTTCTGAAAAAGAAATAGCCACTTTTGATTGCTAAATCTTTACCCAATAGCACTTAAAAGACTTTAGCCACCTATATTAATATCACTAAGTTTAACCAACAAAGACAACACACAAATAATTCCTAAGTTTGACAAAAATTAGATGACATCACTGAATAGATGTGATGATGCTATATGTGAGGGGAAAACTGAAGTGGACTCAACCTAAGACATTATCCAATTAACAATGAATAAGCAGAATCTAGATGCGCAAAGCAGATAAACAAACTCAAACAAATTCCATGACAAAGAAGGCAGATGAAGGGGCCAACGCTAGACCTTGAAAACTGATGGCTCCATGTCTTCAACTCTTATAAGCTTCGTATTCTGATCTTTCATCGGACCATAAAGTTGGGCCCTGAATACAGGGGATCGAGCAGCAAGTACCAGCTTGTGAGCAGGAAAAACTTCACCATCTACTTCAAAACTTACATCAGCTCCTTTCCCACTGTCCAAAAGCTTGCCAAAATCTTGGCCTATACTAGAAGGTGGTACAGGGATGGAGAAAATCTTCGGTCCTTCTGTATGTGATCTAACAACGCCAACAATACAATTTACAGAAAGAGTATCATCTTTGAGGTAGTCTGATGTCTCGAGAACACTTCGCTTGAAAAATCTTTTGTAGCCCCTACAGCAATTAGTGAAGATAGGTCATCAAACACTAGATACTTAGACTTACCAAATATTAGATGAAAGATAACACAAATGAAATTTGAGAAACAAAAAAATGCATCCACTGAACAAACAATATCATTTTGAAAATGTTACATCAAACCTAATAAGTATGGCAACTAGGTGATCTATCATTGAAAAATCACAATCAATGACCCTGATTTCCCATTTGACAGCCTCATGCCAAACCTATTCAACAATCAGATACAGCTGGTTGAAGTATTACATAAATCACAACAAATTCAGGAATCGGGTCTTTACTTGCATCTCTATATCAATCCAGTTGCCCCCAAAAAGCACCAAATTAACACTATGAACTTGCAGTGTTATGTGGCGGTAAAGAGATACAATAGTTTACTACCTTAAATTTACTAGGGAGATGAAAAATGAGAGTCTACACAGCCAGCAGAATGAAATGCCGATGCCACATGTTTAGAGGATACATGCTTCATAAAGGCCTAGGAGACATCAAATGGTATACGTAGAACAGACTATCAGAAAACTTTAAAAGACTATCAAACAATTTCAACGGTTCCAGCAACTATTCGGATCAATGAGCCCACCCGAAAATTCACAACTCACCTCAGCTATGCATCTAATCGTCCCACCAAGTAAACTTCTTCCCAGGCGCAAGCTTACCTCAATAGAGTGGTTGTCAATAACTGTCCAACACTCTTGCAACAAAAAATAACAACTTATCCTAACACATACAGCAAGCTGTACACAGTCCATAGGTAATATGTTTGTACCAGCACCAACTTCAACCGTTCAAGCTCTCTAGAAACTCCAAATCCAGTTAACCAATAGCTTCATCTTTCTATTCCACCATATAGGTGTTTTTACATCAAAATACCAGCTCGCATCATATGTACTCCTAAAAGCTTCTTGTGTAACACAAATTTGGACTGTCATTAGAAATCACCAATCTGCCAGTCCAACAATTATTTTCTAAATGGACAAGCAAGAGATGATGTTCCGGCAAAAGGCCCCAATCGTGGAATAAAGCTCAACAGGCAGCCTAAAAGTTCAAGCTTGCAAAGACCTCTGACTCTTAATGAAGTTACTATTCCGACAGTGCACTAAATACCTACTCTTCCAACTATACACTACACGAGATTCTCATCACTCATGACATACATCAATTGCTAACATTACTAAGAAAAATTCTGATTGTTGTAAAAACAGAGTAAATCAACTATAAATATGAATTCCAGATGCATCCATAAATAAATGCAATATGTGATGAACGCAACTGAATAATTTAGCAGTTGAACAAACATAAACAGAACCTGCTGGAAAAACCCATGTATAGGAGACAAGCCTACATAAAACCCTCGATCATGCACCCGAAAACGACCAAACCACCGGATTCTCACACAATAGAACAAAATTGCAAATCCAGGCAAAAGGGTTTCGAATGAGAATAAAGAGACCAAAATCTGAAAAGCACGCACCACATGCTACCGCGGTATTTAAGAGTGTAAGGCCCGCTCTCGAGCGTCCGCCCAAAATGGCTATGCACTTTGTGCCGCTCCTTCCCGCTCTGATCCAACAGCGTCAACTCGAAGAGCGCCCTCACGTCGGATCCCTCGCTCGCCAGCGCGATGAACAAGGACACGTACGCCGCATTGTCCTCGACGCTCTTCCCGTCCGGGTAGAAATAGATCGCCCACTGGTAACCCCCTACGGTGAAAGTGTCGGACGCCTTGTACTTGCCGATCCCGATCCCCTTCGACAGCGAGTACCCGTTGATCTGGAACTGGTGGGAGCCATTGATGGTGTCGGTGATCGACGTGGAGGAGGAGGAGGAGGAGGAGGGAGAAGACGAAGAGGCCTTCGCGGTGTCGTCCGGGACCTTACCCATGCAAAGGAATTCCCACGAACCGAAGGCTCGGATGCCGCGGACCCCAAACGACGGACCCTCTGTCGGAGAAATGGGGAATCCGGTCGGGGAGCCCCAGTTCCGGCGCAATTCCAAGTGGGGGGGGAGGAATGGGATCGGCGGGGAGGGGATTCGCCAGCGGGGAGGGAGGATTTCGCCGGCGAGGAAATCTAGGTTTTGGGGATTTGGAGGAGGGGAATTTTGCGATTTCGGGGGGGGAGGGGAGGGGAGGGGATTTGGGTAGGGTTTCGTCTGATTGCGAGAGAGAAAATGGAGGTGATGAAACGACTCCGCGTTGGATGACGTGGTTAGGGGGGCGTCGTTTATTTATATTGCGAAGTCTTTTGTGGCATGTGGTAGAGAAAGGAGCACTCGAGGTACGACGACCCAAGAGGAAAAAGAGAAGATGGTCACTCCAAAAGAAAAATTTATACGTGGCCCCAAATGACTTTACTATATGCATCACATGGCATAATAAAATGGGTCGTGGATTTCTTTCTCTTTCTTTTGGGGACTGTTTTACCGCAGCCAAGTACGCCAAATTTGGCGGTTCAAATGTAAAATGACGTGTTCATACATAGATTTATTGCAACATAAAATCAATTTCGACATGTGATTATTACGGTGACACGAAGATAAACGGGATTCATAGTTGTTCCTTATTACAAATTTCATTGCTCACGGATGCATTTGATTTAAATTTTGGGTGTATGTACATTGAATCTTGGTAAAGAGTGCCTGAAAATGGCAAAATGTTTCGTGAAGAATGACCCGGAATCTCTACTTGGACAGATTGAACAGATAGCAATGACGACCTGTGGGTTGAGGGACTTATGAAATTAGAGCATCTCCTTGTACAGAGTAGCCCCTCAAATCAACGCATCGTTTCCTCTACATAGAAAGTCCACTGTACTGCATTTTCGAGCATGGAATCGTCGTTTTTCTAAGCATGATGATAACTGGGATAAGATTTGTCAAGGTTCCCACCACACGATTCTTCAGCAAATCAAGGATTGTGGAAATGGATAACCGTGAAGAAATTATGAGCATGCGTGCCTTCTTGTGAATTCATCCTATTTTCCTCTTTAGATGTTCAATTTTTTGAGATTAGATCGAGCTCTTGTTCCTTTCGATTTGGATGCGGAGAGGATGAGACCCTCGTCGGGTGGCCGTCGCCATAGTGGCCGCTACTGCAAGGGTCGCCGTCATCGCCGTGCCAAGACCTGGCCGACCCTCGCCCACATCCTCTCTCTATCTTACTGCTGGTGGGCTGCAACTGTGGCCGTGTCGGGGGTGGCCGTGACTGTCTTCCTAATCCCGACATCACTTATCGAGACTCTCGTCGCGCCTGGACAAAGCCATCGCTATAGCGGCCGCCGTAGCTTTTGCCCTCCCCCTTCATCTTCATTTGAATGTAAACCTTTCAATTTTTGTTTTAGATTCTTCTTTTTGAATTTTCTTTAAAAGTATTTTTTAAGGCTTTTAATAGCCACGTAAAATCCACATGTAAGGGTAGTACAATGTGGAATCTTATTAATCATCCATCTTCTTCACTTTGGAGCTTCTGGGTCCATAGTACAAAATGCAGAGGAACCCCATTTTTGCATATGGACATGAAGGTTAGTATGGCCTTGGACTTAGCGATGTCTCCTCAAACTACGTCATGTCCTAACCCCAGTCATGTCTAATCCAAGATATTGCTGCCATGATGTCTTGGATGAATTTAGACACGAGAGTCCGGCTGTAAATTGGTATAACTTAATATGGAGTAGCGGCGTTAGCAAACACAAATTTATTGGTTGGCTAGTATGTAGGGATAGGCTTCCGACAGCAGAGATCATATCATGAAGGATGACCTCAGTCGATGTCCAATGTAGCTTCTGTAGGGCAAGTATAGAGAACAAGACTCACCTTTTTTTTCCAATGTGAATGGACATGTAGCATCTGGCGTAATATTCTTGCATAACATGGGATTAGACGTAATGTATGGGGTTGGAATGAAGAGCTTCAATGGATGGTTAGAGTAACAAGAGGTAAAGATTTGGCAGCGAAACTCCTCAAAGTATCTTTCCTAGCGACTGTATATTATACTTGGATGGAGCGCAACCATAGGCGATTTCAAAACAATTCAACTGGCATTCAGATTATTTTGGCGAAGGTGCGGAAAAATGTAAGAGGTAGAACTTCACTATACTAAAAAATCAAACCTTTGCAAGCTAACTTTGTTTTAGCTACTTTATGGAGACTTCCTATCTCCATATTCTCGAATTATTAGTACTAGTTGTAATGTCGAGGAATGCCCTTAAGCTGTTGTACTCCATCTGTTATATACTACTTACATTTTACACCAAAAAAAAAAATATCCACATGTAACGCCAGCATGGCACTTAACACAAAATTTACCAATCACATCAGCATTTCTTTTCTTTTTTGAAATAAGTGTGCTGAAAGTACGAAAACTTATTACAAAAGTACAATTGAATTTTAAAACTCGCAAAAAGTGCAATAAAGTCCTAAATCATGTCAAATTAATACAATTGAGTCCTTCCGTTAACTTCATCTAACTTGATTGATGAAAAATGTCTACATTAGCAATGACGTGGTTAAAACAATATTATTTTGGTTCAAAGCTACTTTTTAATACAAATTTTACTTATATTACATAAAAAGACTATTTTTTTTTTTATATAGGGTGAGAATGCAGCTTCCGCCGCCTTCACCCCACGATGCACCTTGAAAGGGCTAGTGAGGGTGCGGGATGGCCAGCGACCTTTGCCGACTATAGGCAAGGGCTTGTGGGTCTGTCAGTGGCAATTGTGGCCATAGCTCGGAGACCCCCTTTGGCTCTTCCTGACAATTGTGGGGCGACAACCTTTGCTGCCTCACCCAAGTGGACTCGTAGGCTCTCACTTGCGGTCGAGGTGCATCGCCAGCCATTGGTCGGGGCCCAACAACCCACGCCAACCATCCCCCACCCTCAATGGCCCTTCTCGACGATGGTGGGTTGACAACCCTCGCCCTCTCTCTCTCTCTCTCTCTCTCTCATTTAGCTTATTTTTTAATTTTTATTTAATAAAATTCGTGTGCAAAATTAGATTTAAACCAAAATGATGTAGCTCTAGCCTATGTTTCATGTTTTATTAAAGTTAGACAGAATTAACAGAATGACTCAATTGCACCAATTTGACAAGTTATAGGACTTGATTACAGTTTTTGTAGGTTTTACGACTCAATTGTATTTTCGTGACAAGTTTGAGAACTTTCGATATACTTGTCCATTTCCTTTTTAACGGAAGGGCAACTCAAGTGAAAAACATATTGCTTCAGTACCCAATTTGCCAAAAGAAAATATTGAAGGATTAAGAATTAGGGACCTCTGGCCTTTGTCCTAAAACTTTACCATGAAAAAGTAGGGGTTATTAAAAGAACGATCTTGATATTATTTTGAAGATCTCTGTCCCGGAAAAAGATTTCGACGTTTTTTTGGTGATAATTTAATGGTCAAATGCAAACAAAAAGAAACGTCAATTTGTATATGGAAAATAAAAATACCCTCGCTTTTCAAAAAAACAAAAATTTTCCACCCGTTAACTTTTCTGTCAAAGTAAATCTAAGCAGGAGATGATATGGCAAACGGTAATTACAAAACCAAACGACGCTTTAGCTGAGCAAATCGCAACGTGTACCGAAGGAGCAAAGCTGAAGAGTAACTTGGATTCGTGACAAAACAACTATTGGGATTTTAGTATCCAAAATCCATAAATTATGAATGAAAAGTATGCATAGAAATAGTCTCACATTAGATAAAAGTTGTAATGGGAGATGGTTTATTTAGATGAGTCTCTCAAATGGGTTTGGCCATATGAGGTACTTCACTTTTGTGGAAGGAAGAGGACCTACGCCGAGCTAAGTCGATTCCCTGCGCGAGCCGCCGCCTATTCGGCCAGCTTGGCTCGAACTGGATCCATTCCATCAGTTTTTATTTTTCCCGAACAGACACGTTTTGTTAGAAATTATTTATTTATTTATTTTTGACAAACAAATATGTCTGTTCATGAGGTTTGGTTCGCTCGAACGAAAAACCTCTTCGGTTCAAGCGAGCCTTCATTGCTCGCAACTGTTCACGAACCGAATGAAACGAAAAACCGCTTCGATTCAAGCGAGTCTTCGTTACTCGTGACTTTTCATTTTTCTCTATCTATAACCGAACTGTTCTGTTCGGTCTAGTGACTCTTCGTGGTATTCTTATTCTCGCGAAACTTTTTTCCTGACACCCTACACATTTTCATTTTTTCTGCACAACATTTTGCTGTATTTTCTTCGTCATTGTCATTTGTGCGATTATTCAGCAAAGTTGTATTGAAACATTTCCTTTGAAGAAATACCGCTTCTTTGGAAAGACAATTCATTTTATCCTAGGAGATAATTGTTTGACAACCTTGAATACCGGTAAAAGGGATAAATTGTCTTAAGAACACAATGTAAATTCGTTGAGCTCGAATCATTCATTGACATTCGAATTACTAGTCAGAACGTGATTTCAGGTTTGTCGAACAACTTTGTTTTGCATACATAAGCACTATTACGTGACAACAACAACATCTCTTTGTATACGTTGCCATGACATGATTGACACATCATCTGCAAGCGTGTCATCACCATTTGCCATGTCGGCTTCGACATAAGCTTGATTGGACAAAAAAATTTGGCTTATAAATGAGTTTTAAATTGTAAAATTTAAAATAATATGGGTATTAAATAGGTTCACAATTTATTTATACCCAACACACCTCTATGACTCTCTCATTTTCACTCAATCTCGCATTGGCCTACTCCATACTCTCACCTCAATTTGAGTATAAATATGGAGGTGTTTTAATAATATGGTTTATAACACCTCGGGTTTATACTGTGTAATATTGTCCACTTTGAATCCATCGACCCCCACAGCTTTAAAACACGTTTCACAGATATAAAACCCTAAGCCTTATAAACTAGTATGAAACTTCTCCTTTAAGCGATGTGGGACAAGAGAGGCACCCCACTTCCTTGTATACATCTGGGGTAGTGGCACGGACGTATCGCCATCTAGTCATCGCCACAAGCCGGTTTCGGCCCGGAACTAGCCCGGTCAAACCCAGGCCCAGCCCGTTGATCGGGCTCGCAGTTCGGAACCAAAACCGGCCTATGCCCTACGGGCCCAATTTCGGTTATAGAAATTTTGGAACCGGCGGTTCCGAGCATGATTCCAAAAAAATTAAAAATTTTAAATAAATAAATAAAAAAAAAACTTACAGCAAGACCTACAATGCAGACTCTGTCGGTTCTGAACTGTGGCCATAACTACCGCCATCCCTCCTCCCCGCGCTTAACGCCCTTGCTGTGAGCCCACAAGTAGTCGGAAGTCAGCTTTGATACCACTTATAACATCCCGGGTTTACACTGTGTAATAATATCCGCTTTAGATCCATTAACCCTCACGGCATTAAAATACGTTACACAGATATAGAACCTTAAGTCTTAAAAGCTAGTCCAGAACTTCTCTCCTAAACGATGTGGGATAAGATAGATACCCCACTTCCCTGTGCATGTCCGAGGTAGTGGCGTGAACGCACCACCATCCCTCCTCTCCGCACTCCGTTGCTTGGCTTGGGTCGTCACACTCTCCACCCTTTACGGGCACAAGGCCCTCACTGTGGGCCCACACGCTGTTGGGAGTTAGCTCTGATACCACCTGTAACACCCCGGATCTACACTGTGTAATATTGTCCGTTTTAAATCCATTGATCCTTACAGCTTCAAAACGCGATAGCCCGGAACTTCCCCCTTAGGTGATGTGGGACAAAAGAGGTACTTCACTTTCTTGTGCACGTCCGGGGTAGTGGCGCAGACGCACCGCCATCCCTCCTCCCCGCGCTCCGCCGCTTGGCTTGAGCCGTCACACTCTCCACTCCTTATGGGCACAACGCCCTCGCTGTGGGCCTACACGCGGTTAAGAGTTGGCTCTGATACCACCTGTAACACCCCGAGTCTGCACTGTGTAATATTGTCCGCTTTGGACCCATTAACTCTTACGGTTTTCAAACGCGTTACATATATATAGAGCCCTAAGTCTTAAAACCTAAGACTTATAAGCTAACCCGAAACTTCCCCCTAGGCGATGTGGGACAAAAGAGGTACCTCACTTCCCTGCGCACATTCGGGGTAGTGACATAGACGCACCGCCATCCCTCCTCCCCGCACTCCATCGCTTAGCTTGGGCCGTCACATGGTTTGGGTCGATACGCTTTTAATATGGGTCGGGTCGGATCGAATATGAATCATTATATTTGCATTGCATAGAAATGAATCAAAATGGGTTAAATGATTCAATTTGAATCGGATCATTTTCAATCCGATCCGATTCACCCGTTTGACGAGTCCATTAAATGATTTAGGTTATGCTTAATGACTCGTTGCTTTCATGGCAATCATGTAGCTGATTTGCTGCGGCGATATAGACCGACAAAGTTACTCGTAATATGTGTTTGTAATAACGAGCAAATAAGAGCGAGTAATTGTAATCTCTCTTGTCCATGTTGAAGCTCATTTTCGAAACATAGATAACTACTTTTTCGTAACAATATCCGTGTTGAAAATACATGCGTGTTATGATTGGTTCTTTGAGTTGTATAGCATCATTATCTTTAAAGCCCCGTCTACTTTATGTGCTTGAATAAATAGATTGATTTAATTAAGATCACGTACAACATTTTGAATGCATCACACAATGATGATTTTTCAATATATCAAGTTATATGATCTCAACAACTTGTTCATAGACTTTTCCTTACTCACATGTGTTGCTGTAACTTGTAAGGATCACAATTTATAGATAAGTAATAGCGGAATATGAATTGTGTAATGCAAACATTGATTACAATATTCAATCATTGTGCAAATTCTCGTAAATTTGCATTGAAAATGTAAGTTTAAAAATTCGCTATCGTGAGGAGAATCTAAGGGAAATAAAGTGAACAACGTGCAAATAACATTTGTCTAGCACTCTGCCATATGATTAGCACTTGCCCAAATTACTTACAATTGGCGGCTAAATTGTCGTGCAAGTGGATAATGGACTATAAGTTCAGAAGAAGACAATCACGAAAATGTAGGTTGAAATATAATGGGCACGGAAGAAGTGGCTAGGGCGATAAAAAAAGAGTCGTTTGAGAGGGATAAAGATAGTTTTGTCTTTTAATAAAATTGAAAGCGAACTGCAAAAAGAGGAGAAAAAACGTTAGAAATAATATGAAATCGAGAGCGAGCTAAATATTTGATATTAATCTTGGCTCCGCTTGTAATTTTTGTAATTGAAAATATTTGAGTTCCAAAAAACATGGGACACGCAGAGGATAATACTGCGTTAATTTTAAGATGGCAGCAGCGATTAGCGCAAGCCATTGTTTTAATTATACAACACACACTGCACTCTGATTGGATAAAAAAAAGGGTGACGCACTCCCTCTCCGGCCAGGCCCCACGGAGGCAAAAAGATCACGTGCGCAGATCAGCCGCACGCTTGAAGTTAATCAACGGCGGAAGGCGGGACCATAAGCGAACCGGAAACAACAAGCGAAGCGACACGGGATCCGACCCTCTTTCCAGAAGATTCCAGGAAGGGCATCACCACTCCACCCTCTCAGTGTCCAGCAGCCAACCTGGAATACCGATGCTCCATCACAATAAAAAATAATAATAATAATAATAATAAATTCTAAGGTTTTCAACTCGCAAATCGCGATCAGACAATTTCCGCAATTTCTTTTATTTTTCATTTTTTGCGTTTTTTTTTTCCTAAAATTTTGAGGATTCTGGAGGCATCGCGAGGTCTGGTCCGAGGATGGGTGAGTCTGTGGTGCTCCAACGGAAGGAGCCAAAACGGCGGGAGGGATTTGGTTGTCGGAAGGCTCCGAATTTCTGAGCCGAATTTCTCTCTCCGTCTCTCCTCCACCTCTCCTCCTCCTCCTCCTCCTTCTTCTGCTCTCTCTATAGTCGGTGCGGCGATGGGCGAGCTCTGCTTCATGGCGTCGCACGGTTATCCTCCGGGGCTCGTCCTTAGTCAGGAACAGGGCGCGAGCCGAGTCATCAAGGCGAGTCTCGAACTTTCTCGGGTTTCTCGATTTCCCGTTTGTCGCGGATTCGACTCGAATTGGAACGAATTGGGTTTTTGTGTGTAGGGATTGATGAAGCTCCTTGGATAGTTTCAGTCGGTTAATCCCCGCGTTCGCTTTGCACGTCCCACGGTGTTCTTGATTTTGTTCTGCTGTCGTGGGAGCAGCTCCGTGCTTGCTGCTTGGCGTTCGGTCTTAATTGGGTCGTGGTGTTTTAGCTTTGTTTAACTTGTCGTTAGATGCGGTCTTTGTGAGTTTTGATGCTGCACTGTGCACATTGTTGACTGGGCCTGGTATGTTGCGGAAATCTGGTTCTCTGGGTGATTCACCTATTTAAGATTGTCCAAAAGATAAAATTTTAACAACTCCATCTTGACCTCGATGGCTCGCTGCTTAAAGCTTGGGGATTTCAGGTTTAATGAGAGTTGCGAAGTTGCAATTAAACTGTGCTTTTTCACTGGTGTTTGCACTTTGCAAAGCTTTGTCTTTGCTGATTCTGACCTCCTCAATTGTTAGGTGGTTTCGTTCTACATGCAGTGATGTTTGCTCAGGATTTTCTTTTGTTCTGGTTTTAGATTATCGAAATGGCCAATGTTGGTCAGGTTTCTGTTCCTTGTTATTTGCATCCTACATTCGGGGAATCTAATTATGGAAAGTGCAGGATCTTCAGCCATTTTTGCCTGGTGCTGGGACAAGACAAGACATTATAAGATTGGGATCCACAACCCTCAGTCCTAATCAATTGAAGGAGGCAGTGGAACCCCTAAATGGACTGTTTGCAGTGAAGCAGATTGATTCTGCGGAGAAAGATCCCGTGATTCTAGATTTGCAAGGTATGCACGTAATGTGTTGTTGAAGATCAATTTTTTTTTTAAATAATTAACGTTTTATGTCAGCTTGTCCAAAAGGAGAGAGCTTGAAATAAAGTGCTTGCGATCTTTCTGGGTATGATTTATTTCTTCATCTAAACTTGTTGATTACAAACTTCAACTCATCGATTTCATTTGATGGAAATCTGACCCTTCATGCTACAGATGTTATGAAAATTTTTCGGCCACTATTGTTTATCACCCTCACAGTTTTGAAACATCTTACCACAAAGCAACTTAAGAATCTGAATTTGAATTCATTTGCAAGTGCATGACGATAGAAGAAATCATATTATGCCACTTGAATTTGTAGAATCATAAGATTAGTGGCAACTGTACTAGCTATTTAGTCATGGCACTTGCATTCTTATGGTCAGAAATTAATGGAAACTGAGTCTCAGCAGCAAATGGGGGATTACTATTGGGGCCAGTAGAATTGGCTAAAGTGCTGAACCATCTATATAGGTTTAGGAGATCACTCATATAAAGATATGCTGCTAAAGAGGATGATATAGCTTTTGTAGGATACGTATTGAAGTGCTGTTTGCAGTTTAAATAGGATACTTGTCATGACAGGTGATGGTCAAGTGTAATGTTTATTTATTGTGATTGCAGATGTTCACTCAGCTACTGTGCCCCTAGGCACTGGAATGGCCAAACAATCCACCATGCAGAGAGAAGTATTTGAGTTTAGCATGTCTGGATTGAGTTGTGCAGAAAAGGCTGGACTAGATATGTCTCTACTATCTGATTTAACGGGTCTTCAATCAGTGGAAACTGACATGCATCGCCTGCCCATCATTCCTTCTCTCGTCTACCCTAACTTTCAATTTTCCACTCAGAACACTCTCTCAGATTTCATTGGAGATTTGGTTCGAAATTCAAGAATAACCATTGACTCCGATGGAAGAGTCTTGATCACTGATAGTGGGACTGAGATGAAGGATCTCCTCTCAATTGTAGCGGAGTTTTACCTATCAAGGAACTTAACTCGAGGGAGAAAGCTTTCGATGCCAGTCCCTTACTTCAGTAGGTATGACAACAACAACCTCTATGCTTAACAATGCTTTAAGAGGAGTTTTCTAAATATTTGATATTATTTCCTCTTTCTTTTCTGTCCTTATAAATATGCTTGCATGCCATAAGTGATGACAAGAGCTTGAACTGATGCAGTGCTCTCTCTCTCTCTCACTCGCTCGCTCGCTCTCTGTGGATCTTCTTTTTCACTTGAATTTACATTTACCCTCTATCATACAGTACATATTCTTTATTCTGTTGCTTGAATCATGACAATGCATTGGTATTGGAAGTTTATAGTATGAGTACATATGCATTTATTTGCACGTCAGAGTTGGTGGTCCTTTCCTTTACCATTTGAGGCTATACTAGTGGGCTAATGAATGTTACAACTGGTAAAATTCCCAGAAAAATCTTTGAGAAACCAAGGACCAACATCCATGGGTCTTCCTTGAAGCTTGAAGCTAATGCAGTTGCTCCTGTAAAAAGGTAATTTTGTGCTGTTCTTTTAAGATTTGTAGTTTCTTTACTTTATGATTAAGTCAGAATTAACAGTGTCATAGATATTTCTTCTGCATCACAGAGTGCAAGGTTTATATGTGTTTGTATAGTCTTTGAATAACTTTTATTGATCCACATTTTCTGAGCATTGTTGTGTTTGTCAGATGACCAATGGAAACAATATTTAGTACCACAGAAAGTTTATTTGCCCTTTGCGTTTCTCATTCCTCGTGTTGTACTTTGAATTGGTGTAGATTGTATGATAATAAGATGCTCACTTTTCCTTGCTCTCTTGTCCACGATGGTGGATAGAGTTTTAATGGGGATCGTTCATGAATGTCAAGCTATATTTGTGGGAAATCATGTGATTTAGCAAGAGTTGTTGATTTGAGGGATTAATTGGATGGGTTTTCCGGATTTGCTCAGCCTCATTGAGTACAAAATATAAGATTCTGTCCGTTTCCTAGTGCATATTACCATTGGACTACCTATTTTCACTCATCATAATGGATTCGACTCCTCTTGTATTTGCCAAATGAAAAAAAGAAAAAATGCAAACACTTGCTCCGTATATTTACTTTCAGAAGGAGTAGAAGCGAGATTCGCAGCTGTGTGCATGGTTGGCTTAACCGATGTGAATGAGTATAGGCTTTGTTACCCGAAAACAATTTGTGCTAATCAGACTAGTTGCTGCTGCAGTAGCAAGAGCGATCAGGTGGTGACATCTCAGAGGTTGTCACACCAATCTAGCATGTTGATCATCATTGCTTAAGCAGTCTGACACAATCATTGTTTTGAACTCTTTTTGTTGGATCTTGCCTCTCTGATTTGATTGCTGTGCTGCTTTAGTTAGAAAAAAGTCCTTATCAGTAGTTTTATTTATTATTGCATATATGAAAGAGCGTAATCCTTACTGCTTGTTTGAATGTGTTGTCATCTCTCAGTCCTGAAAAGAACAAGCTCAAGCAATTATCAAGGAAAAAGAACAGCAGAAAAGTGAGTAGAGAGAGAGATCTGTTCAAAAGAAATTACTTCCATGCGTGCGAAAGCCTTCTATCCATCCTGGTGGACAAGAGATGGCAGGGGAAAACTGCAGTTCTTTCACTCAAGAAAGCTGGACCGGAACTTCCTGAGCTCCTGAACCAGTTCTCTGCAGGCATTGCTGGTACGGGCATTGCTGTTCTCTTTTCTATTATCTGTAAGGTGGCCTGTGGACGTGTTCCTTTTTGTGCATCCAAACTCCTAAGCACCGGGTTTGGGTTTGGACTGGTTTGGTTGTCCTGGTCGGTGAATAGACTGAGGGACACAGTTATTTACATCAGCAAAAATACTGGAAAATTGAGCTCGAATGAAGATGAGATGGTGAAGAAAGTAGATAAAAGTGTGCGTGAGATTTACTTCAGAGTTGCCACTCTAATGGCTGTGGTTATGCTGAGGTTTGTGTGAGCAATGGGTTTATCACTTCCATGGAGGGAGGGAGGATGGTTTGAGAGCATCTGGGATGCAGTCAAAAGTTGTGATTAGTGATCGAACCTGTAAATGGTGTAATTATCTTGGGTAACTAATACCACAAGTCTGTCTGGAGGGAAGGAATTTTGCTGAATTCTAAGTGATTGGGCTCAAGTGATTACATGGTAGAAAATCCAAAGCGGTCAGTTCCAACATGATCTTGAGCTCGCTGTAAAATGGTGTTGTAACAAAGATGCCATAAATTAGCTTGTGCATTAGCCAAGCTGAGTTTTGCATGGCTAGATACTTTGTGTTTAATATAGTTCTCTGTATGGTAATCTTTTCATTTGATACCAGAGTATATTGGATTTTGTGGTTTCTAATCTAATTCCATCTTGATCTGCTGGGCCACTGTAGCAACGGTATTGGTGAATTGGTGATCTTGTTGGCTTGGTAAGCCAACCGGATTCTTTCCCTGCGAACACATGAGTTTCATTCTGTTACGTTACTCTCTTTCTTTCCCTTTTTAATGTCTCAATCGATCTCCTTTTCTCCTTTTGAGTCGTCTGCTGCACTCAGCAACTTGTTCTTGCTTTTGGGAACCTTTCCTCTCCACTTTGCTTGGAGAAGATTCAGGTCTAGTTTTTTTTTTCTCTATGATTTTCCTCTCTTTCATTCATTTTCTTTCCCCAAAATCCTAGAACGTGAGCCAATTAATTGCTCCAGAAAACAGGATGGGTGGTTGATAGTTTTTTACCGAAGTAAATTAACGGATATCCTTATACACCATATTTTGTTTATACTTTCTACTTTCTGGTTATTGAATTAGTAAAAGTGTCAATTATATCTAGAGTTAATATCACGAAAAATCCCAAACTGATACATTTATAATAGATTTATCGCAAATTAATTTTTTGACCATAAAAAATCTCAAATTAGTATATTTTTGATAAATTTATCCTAAATTAATTTTTTTATCACCAAAAACTTCAAATTAGTATACTAGTGACAAATTTACCTTCCGTTCAATTGTATTAGTATCAAGAAAAACCAAAAATCGGTAAATTCGTAATAAATAGATAGTTAAAATCCTAAATTGGCACACTTGTCAATTGCCACATTTCATTTAACTTAGCAATTTTACGATAAAATTTAACGAAAACTAATGGATGGTAAATTTATCATAAATGTATCGGTTTGGGATTTTTCATGGTGTTAACCCTTATATCTAAGGTAAAAGAATTTGATTGTCTCTGTTGAACTATCAATTTTCTAGTTTTGGAACACAATTGAATTCGAGTTTTTCTGTTCTGTTTACCTCAGGTATACATTTATCAGTCTGCAATTCATGAAACAGTTTGGTTCAAATGCACTTGTACTAGATAGTACCTAATTGAGGACCACAAAAAGTAGAAGTTGCCGAAAGGAAAAGAGAGAGAACAGATGCAGGGAAAGAACTGGTTCCAAACTTATCCCTACCTTAGTCGGCTCAGTTTCCAGGCTAGTTCCTATTTCTCGTCTCTCCAGCAATAGCCATTGAGAGAAAACGAACGAGTTCACATTGTTGCGCTCACCAGAAAGCAATGCTCTGCTGGTCACACAGAATCATTCAGGCCCTTGAAATAGCATGAACTTGTACGAGATGCCAAAACAAATGTCTTGTTCATGCCTATTTTCCTCTCCCAAAAAGCACCCAAAAAAACAACTAGTCAATCACCAGCTAAAAGGGGAAATGAAGACTCTGGAGTAGAGCGTTCCCAGAAAATCCAGCTCTCATCCATCAACAGGGGAAAAGATGGCTCGCTTTGTCAAAATTTCAGCAACTTACGCAGAATCCAATTCTCTCCCCTCCTTTTCAATATGCTTTTCAGATGCTGCTCATGGTTTTGCCTTTGTTGAAACTGGTGTAACATTGTGTCTCACGGCTCTAAAGCTACTCTAATCCTTCATAATCCCATTGGAGTCCATCGTGACAGTTCTCAAATTTCTTTGTTCCAGAAATCCACGGTCAGGAAAATCTTGGATTCAATCACGAACCGTTGAATCACTTGGAAAAGATTGATAAAGTCGAACTCTTTAGGAAAATTATCTGGGAATCTCACCTCGTATTCCCTCATGACTTATGCGCAACTTGGGGAAAATGACTCGGTTTTTCACACAAGGATCATGAGAACTAGTCGTTTAAGCAATCCTTGTCCCATTATTTCTTCCAACCTGTCTCCTATTCCACTCCATTTGTATAAAAACTCGACGAGTTCAGAGCTTTATGAGTTGCACTTGCTCTTCATCTCGTGATCATTTTCTTCAAAACTCAAAACTACCCTTTCTTTTTTCTCTTCTGTTTCTGACCGAATATGTACAAGAACAAGAAGCGTGAAAAACGTTCTTCTGAAGTATGTGAGAAGATATCCCATGCTATTAGTCAAATAGCTCGGTGTGGGCAAGCACCCAATCCTGCACAGTCGGAGGCCGATCCATGCATTAAGGCCCTCGACATCCAGTCAAAACCAGAAGGTGGTCATCGAACTACCTTGGTTCTTAAAAATGGAGAAGGAAAGTCCTCGACCTTGGATCTGGGAGCTAATGAAACCAAGGAGAGCACTTTGAGTGTTGATCAAGAAAGCAAGAGAAGCGGACATGATACTGACCACAGGTTCGCCGACTACATCAACAGAACATGGCTCAAGATTAGGTCAAAATCAAGTGTCGGCAGAGGGAAGAATCATTCGCCTATGAAGGATACCAGGCACGATCAGTTTGCCGATTATATTACCCGAGCCAAGAAGAAGCTCAGAACAACTTCAAGCATTGGTGGTGGTCGCTCAAAGTGAAGAGTTAAGACCCGCCTAATGTTTGAAAGTGAATACTCATCTGAAGTCTAAACTTTTGATGAGAAGAGGTATGAGCAGGAATAAAAGTTTCAGTTGAAAAGTTCTGATTCTTGAGTTTGCAAATAGTGGTCCTTGCCTGGATGGCATCTTTGGGGTTATGGAATGCATAAAATGGCTCAAGCTGAGCCTCCTGAATATTTACTTTTGGGATGGTTTCTGTTTTCATCTTTTCTGTGGGAAATAATTTGTAACTTTTGCAAATATTGCAAAGTTGGAAAAGAGCAGTGCTATGTTTCTGCGGTTGGTTGAAATCTTGTAATTTCCGTTAGTTCTTATGCCTGTGTATGATTTCTAAATGGTTGACCTTTTCTTGTTCTTTTGAGTGTGCTTGACCTATGGATGAAACATATGGTGTGGCTCTCGCAGTCCAATTCATAAACATCTAGGCCTATGCCTGGGCCTCGTTAAATGGATAAGTCCACTCTATCAGATTACCAGAATGATAGAGAATTCTTTGGATCATGAAACCACGAGTCACAAATTTCATATATTGGGGAATGAGCTTCTTGCTTTTGAGGGTGTTTAAAATACATTTGAAGAAACAGAATATAGTTGTTTGAACGTGTAAAATAGGGAATAACTACTGTAATTGCCCATGTTTCGAAGGCGGGAGTTTTTCAGAAACTTATATCTACTAAAAATCTTTGCATGCTCTGGCAAATTCAACTAACAGGAAAATATAGTACTTGGAGAAATTGCTGTGAAAATAAGAATAAATTTTTATAATTGAAGAAACAATGTAAGTCATTCTGATAGATGGGCCACTGTAAAAATGGTATGGGTGAACTGGTGATCGTGTTGGCTTGGTAAGGGGCTGTTCGGTAGCCTGTGGTTACCAAATAGTACCCAATTCTATTATTTTATTTTCCGGAATAAAAGAAGAATAGAAATTCGTTTGGCAAAGTTTTTATTTCCAAGTACAAATTTATTCCCAGAATCAGTTTTGGAACAGAATCAAGAATAAAAAAAAAGAAGTTGATTCTTGATTTTGGGAACAAGAATTAGAAATGAAAGATAAATTTTCTTCTTCTTTTTCTTCTTGGTTGGTCTTCTTCTAGGCCAGTGGCCGGCCGGTGAGGTCGTTGCAGCCCTCGCCAGCCTTGGCTTGTGGTTAGGGTGCCGACAACTTGGCCATGGGAAGGGAGGGGAAGAAGAAAAAAAGAAAAGAAAAAAAAAGAGAAACAAAATTCAAAAATTCAAAAATTATTAAAATATTATTAATAAAAAGAAATTTCGTGCGGTTGCCAAACATATTTCTATTCTTTTTCTATTTCAGAAATATAAATTTTGGGCAATTACCAAACGTTTCCAAATACTTAGAAATTATTTTCGGGAATAAAATAAAAAAAATTATTTATGAGAAGAAATTATTTCCGAAAACAAAATGGTTACTAGATGACAAATGCACCCTAAGCCAACCCGATTCTTTCCTTGCAAACACCTGAGTTTTATTCTGTTACGCTACGCTACTTTCTTTCCCTTCGTGAGATCTCTGTCGACCTCTTTTCTCCTTTCAAGTCGTTCGCGCCCCGCCACTTGTTCTTGCTTTTCGGAACCTTTCCTCTCCACTTGCTTGTAGACGGTTCAGGTCTATTCTTTTTTTCTCCATGACTTTCCTCTCCTTTATTCATCTTCTTTTCCTGAAATCAAGAACATGATCCAATAAAGAGATTGCTCCAGGAAATGGGAATAAAATGATAAGAACAAAAGATTACCACGAAGGATGGTTGGTCGATAGTCGTCGAACAAAACATTGATATGTGCTCTGCCAGAAGTTCCTAGTTCAACTTCTGGTTAAATCTTCAAATTTCTGACTATCGAATCGGTAAGAAGTCAATTATATCTAACAGACAAAAGGACCAGGAATTTGATTGTCTCTTTCGAACAATCAATAGGCTAGTTTTGAAACAAGATGAAATTCAAGTAGCCTTTAGTCTTTATCTCAAATATACATTTGTCAGTTAGCAGTTCCCGAAATAGTTTGGTTCAAATGCATTTATACTAGACAGTACTAAATCGAGAACCGCAGAAAGTAGAGGTTGCCAAAAAGAGAAACAGATGGAACAGATGCAGGAAAGAACTGGTTCCAAACTTTTCCTTCTTTCATAGGCTAAGTTTCTAGGGTAGTTCCTATTTCTTGCCTCTCCAACAATAGCCATTGAAAGAAACTGAATAAGTTCACACTGCTGGAACAGCAATGCTCTTCCAGCTACCCAGAATCTTTCAGGCCCTCAAAAAAGCATGAACAAATACAAGATGCCAAAGCTAAAGTCCTGTTCATGCTTTTTCTCCTCTCCCAAAAAGCACCCAACAAAAGAATTACCATGCAAAAGAGAATGATGATTCTTGAGTGGAGCGTCACCAAAACATCCAGCTTCAATCAATCAATAGAAAGAAAAAAATGGCTCATTTTGTAAAAATATCAGCAACATGTATGCAGAATCCAATTCTCACCCCTCCGTTTCAAAAGGCTTTTCTTATGCTGCTCCTGATTTTTGCCTTTGTTGAAACTTCTGTCACATTGTGTTGCACAGCTCTAAAGCTACTCTAATTCCGTAATAATCCCATTGGATTATTCTCTATCATGACATTTCTAAGGTTTCTTCATTCCAGATAATCCACTGACAGCGAAAGCGTGGATTCAATCACGAATCGTTGAATTACTTGGAAAACTTAATGAAGCCAAACTCTTCACGAAAACTATCTGGGAATCTCACCTCATATTCTCCCGTGACTTATGCACCACTTAAAAAAGAAAAGTTACTTGGTTTTTCGCACAAGGATCATGAGAACTAGTCTATTAAGTAATCCTTATTCCACGCCATCGGCATAAAAACTTGACGCAGTCCGGAGCCTTACGAGCCTTACTTACCTGTCACCTCGTGATCATTTTCTTCAAAACTCAACGCTACCGTTTCTTTTGTTTCCTTCTGTTCCCGACTGAATATGAACCAGAACGAGAACTGTGATCAACGTTGTTCTGAAATATGTGAGAAGATACTCCGTGCTATTCGTCGGATAGCTAGCGGTGGGGAGGCGTCCAATTCTGCACAGTCAGAGGCCGATCCTTCTGTTAAGGTCCCCGGCATCAAGTCAAAAGCAGAAGGCGGTCGTCAAATTACCTTGGTTCTTGAAAACGGTGAAGGAAAGTCCTCGGCCTTAAGTTTTCCTGACAATCAAGTGGCTATAGTTGCTGCACGAACTGAACCGGTGAAGAACCTGGGCCACCAGGGACCTGGACAATCTGCAATAAGAGCAGCCGTTACCGAACCAGGATTGCCGGTTCGGGGTTCAGGGTTGCAGAAAACCCATCCAGGTTCGAATGCAGTCGGGAGTGACCATGAAGTTACAATAACGCACAAGAGAGCTACTAAGCCCAAGTTGGAGAGCACTTTGAGTGTCGATCAAGAAAGCAAGAGAAGCGGACATGATATGGACCACAGGTTCGCCGACTACATCAACAGAACGTGGCTCAAGATTAGGTCCATGTCAAATGTTGGCGGAGGGAAGGATCATTTGCCCACGACGGATACCGGGCACGGTCATTTTGAGGAATATGTTTCCCGAGGCCAGAAGAAGCTCAGAACAACTTCGAGCATCGGTGGAGGTGGTGGTGGGACGGGTTTTTCCTCTAAGTGAAGAGTTAAGACCCGCCTGAAGTCTGAAAGTGAATGCTCATCTCAAGTCTCAACTTTTGATGAGAAAAGGTATGACCAGGAATAAAACTTTCAGCTCACAAATTCTGGTTCCTGAGTTTGCAAATGGTGGTCCTTGTCTGAATTGCATCTTTGGGGTTATTGAATTCATGAAATGGCTCAAGCCGAGCCTCTTAAGTAATTACATTAGGGATTAAAACATTGGGTTTTGCTTCTTCTTTTTTTGCTTTTATGTGGATAATGATTTGTAACTTTTCCAAACATTGCGAAGTTGGAAAAGAGCAGTGCTATGTGTCTGGGATTGGTTGAACTCTTGTAATTTCCATTAAGTTCATATGATTGTGTATGATTTCTGAAGGATTGACCTTTCATTTTTCTTTTTTGAGTATGCTTGACCTATGGATGTGTCTCTGGCAGTCCAATTCACGAAGAATCTGGGCCTTCTTAAATTGATAAGTCCAGTGCGGATTAGGATTGAGAATTCTTTGGATAAAGAAACCATTTACAAGTGACAAATTCCGTATGCTGGTTGGGATGAGCTTCTTGCTTTGGAGGGTGTTCAAAAGTATAATTTCATATTTCAAAGTCTTTTTAGTGTAATTTATTAAAATCCTTCTATACTCTAGCAAATTCAACTTATAGGGTATATTGTCCTTGGAGATATATATAACTATGACAATACCCATTAAGTTTGATTAGTTGACGACCCCCTACAAATCAATTTGATAGATAATTGAACATTGTAGGTTTATATTGCTTCTGTATAAGTTCATTATACATTTATCCAACATCTTATGTATCATATTCCACTGAAATTTAATTTGTCATGGACCGTTTTCCCCCCTTTTAAATTGACACAATTGATTTGTCACTCTCTTTTAAGCGATCTCATTTTTTAGTAGTACGTACTCCAATCTTATATGTTTGTAAATATTCTTTCTATTTTGATATATTATTTCGCATAGCACAAGTCTGTTTTCTACATGTTGTATTGCAAGGGATAAAATCAAATTATCTCTACACTTTTTTTTTCTCTTTATTGACATGATGCGTGTCATGCATAACACGTATTTGCTGTTGATTTTATAAAATGTTTCCCTAAAAGTTTTCATGAAAAAGAAGTGAATTAACTATTAATTGCCATTTACATTGAATGCCCCTTGTTGTGAATAAGTGAACTTTAAAAAATTAGGTATGTATAGATAGATATACAGATATGTTGAATTACAACAGATTTTAGATTTCGAAATCTTAATTTCTACCACAGAGTTATTGCATAAGTTGAATGAAAGATATGCTCTTATTTTTCTTTTGAGTTCCCCTATGTACCTTAATGTCGGAAAACCCAATCAGATCTTCTACAGATTACAGCAATGTACATTTGGGTTTATATAGATCAAACTTTGAACAAAATTTTTCACTATAATACGATTGGAGGCATGATTATTTTCAAAGTGTTTTGGACTATTCTTCTTTTTGCTTTGATGAGCAAAAGGATAATATATTTACAAAACCAATAAGCAATAATGTTAATTACATCTAATGAGCAAAAGTCATCCCTCCTCTACCATATGAATTATACACATTGCTGTTGACTTCGGCTTAAGTTTTTGATGATGAAGCCTTGTTGATTAGATATTTTTAAAAATAAGTAATTAATTTCTTGACCTAATGAAGGAATAAATGACGAGAGCTAAAATTCCCATTTCAGCTGAGCGACACGCCATCGTTCCATTCCATGATTGGTTGACAAATGTACAATCATTACTCTTTATTCTTCCTTTTTTTCTTCCTCTTCTTCTGTTGTTTTGTTTTGATTTGATTTGCCTTTGGTGCGCGCAAAGAAGAAAAGGACCAACCACGATTCTCAGATAATGCCTTCGCGTGCGCGAAGAGGTGTTAAATCATTCACCAAGTTGGCCTGTCCTTTTATAAATATACAAAGTTTATATTGAAAATGAATTTATGCATGGCACAATTCATTATCAACTTGGTCGATCCATGATGCGTCTCTCATCTTCATTTGGCCCCGTCCCTTCCCATCTTTAGATGCTCTCAGATAATGCATACCCTCGCTCTGTCCAGCACACCCACCAATACATAGAAAGTTCAATGATTGTAATGCTTTTCCTGTTGTAAATTTGAATGACTTCGAATCAAAAGAGCAATCAAATCGGACTTTAAGGCGTGATATCACTTTCCTTAGGAATTTATTTGCCCCACAATGTTACTAATGGTTACCGGCAAAAATCTTTTAGGATACAACAAAGTCTCAAAATGAGAATACTAGATAGCAATTCTAGGATTTCTCCAGGGTCTCTCTGGGAAACAATTGAAAATGATGGCTGTAGTTTTTCTCGAAAATACTTGAAATGATATCATTCATCTTCTTGCCGAAAAGCTGACATATATAGAAATCGGTCTTAAAGAACATAGGCAACTCTTCACGAAATGTTGCAAAGTTAACAAAGATATCTCTTCAAAAGAAGTTGCAAACTGAACAAATGCAATTCTTCGGGAAAGATTAAAAACTGAACAAGTATAATATTCAAAAGTTGTCTTGAAAAGACACATGAAAAATTCGAAATAAAATAAAAAATATATAAAAATAAAATTCCGAATTTTCAAAATTTCAAAATTATTTAATAAACAAAAACAACCTTTCAACTAATAAGATAACCTTACGAAATAAAATAAAATAAAATAAATAAGGGGATTAGTGCTAAGTGCGCCTAATAATTGCGCCATTATTCGCGCACCCGCACGCGGGTATTGTGTGGATTAGCACACATCCCATTATCTTCGCTCTAAGGAGCAAGAAGATATTTACAATTATAAAGCGGTTCACTTTCTCAAAACTTTCCTATGTGGGACAAAGGAAAGAGCATTACTTTGTTTGTTTTACAAACAAACATCCAACATTTCCATCTACAAAAAAGTTGCAAGGGCCACCAATAGTTGGCATTGGCATGATCACGTTAGGAGTGAGCATAATTTAGGTGGGCGGTTCCTATTCTAAAACCGATAACTACTTGCTAGGGACCGGTTCCAAAAAAATAGAACTGAGAACCGTCTGTTGGTTCCATGGATTCATCCAAGAATCAGATCGCCGGTACGATCCGATTCCTAGGTGAGTTCATGGAATTGGTCCCACTAGCCAAGAACAGAGACGGAGACAAAGATGGAGATTCGGAACGGTGAGATGAGCATCAACCAAGAAGAGTGAGAGAGTGAGAATGAGCGCAAGGCGAAAGCGAAAGAAAGTGTTTATCAGCTCAATGCGAGGTTATGAGCGTCAAGCGAGTTAGGTTTAGTTTAAGGATTTTTTTATTTTTTTATTTTTTTAATTAAAAATATAATATAATATAATTATATTACTGGTTCGGTCCAGGTGAGCAAGTGGGTGGTTCCATACCTAGAACTGAGAATCACACCGGTACCCACCGGTTCCCAAAATTTGGAATCGAGAATCGGACCAATTTCCTTAAGAACCACCGGTTCCAGGTGGTCCCAAGCAGTCCGGATGATTCTTAATTCTTTTACACACCCCTAGATCATGTTATGCCTATATAGGTCTTTATTAGCATAATAGTTTTTGAGTAACTGCGAGAGTAACAACATATTGTAAACTATAGATTATTGAAAGAGTATTTTTTTTTGTGATCCAAAACATGTTATTAATCTTATAATAAATTAAGAACTACCACTTAATCATTTTTCTATTCCATATGAAAATTTAAGCAAGATTTTGCATCCCTAGCTAATTGCCACTTTGATCGAGGTCGACACTAATAATAAGTGGTATGAAAATCGATGCGAACTCACATGCCACGCATTAGAGATTGAGTATACTGTTGCGAGCTTTTGAATCACGCTTATGTATGAATTACTTTATTGAATTCGAGAGGTTGCAACCCATTGCTGCCGGTCCTAAAGATACTAATTTTGGATACGCGACGAAAGAATTCCCAACCCCAAAAAACTCAGCTTCGATGAGGATAAGTGTCTTTAAGGTCAGGCTACGTGAAATACAGCACACGCGAAAGAGATGGATCATGGTTGTCACATTGACCTCTAAAGAGAACTTTTCTTCTATTTAATATCTTTCATAAGGAGTAAAGCTCGATTCAGATGAATAACCTCAATCCTAAAAGTGTTCTCTATGAATATTCTAAAGCAATCGGAGCATTCCGGGACACCTAGTGTTGGTTGCCAAATCCCACAATACAATATCTGACATCTGAGAAATTTAAAAAAGAAAAATGTGCTAAAACTTTGATCCACGAGTCATTTTCATTTATCACCTGTTAATGAAGCGCTGGCAAATCCAATCTTCCAGCTCTAGTAAGAAATGTCGCGCTCGGTGGAGAAATTCGGTTTTCTGCCCGAAGACATCGCCACCTTCGCCATCCCAGCTTTGTCTTAATTAACACCATATTATAAAATGGTAAAATAGGACATGTTTGAGAAACATCATGTATTGCTTGTGTATATATATGTGTGTGTAATTTACTCCATACGGTTTTCGCGTGCAGCTGTGCATTGAGAAACAAAACCTAGATAGTTGTTTGAGATTACATATATTTATGCTGAAAAGACACCACGTTTGTGGCATCATTAAGCATGACAATGTCATTTTATATAGTGCAATAAATCTCTGATTGATCGTCGGTTGACTTGTGCTTTGATGTTCTTGAAAGGGCACTATCCCTTTCCTAGCGTAGGGTTCTCACGACTCCGGCCTGCAATTGCATGAGCATCTTTCAATCCATGCACAATATAAACAAGTAAATTATCCAATCAGTTCTGAGCCTATTATACAAATGTCAATTCGGTCTAAGATTTTTCAATTTTGCCTATTTTGACGTAAACATTTGCATGGAATTTCAATATAGTTCTTTCGGCATTTCTTGGTCGAAATGACTATATATAAACTTTGCACAAAATTTTTTGACTAAATAGGTAAAATTCGAAAGTTTATGACTGAATTGATATCTGTATAATGAGTTTAGGACCAATACGGTAATTCTCATGATAAATAATAACCCGTTTTTTCTTATTTTAAAATTGTTTCATTATATCATGAGAATAAGGAAAAAAAAATTTGGTAGAAACTAGAGAGTTGACCTCGAGGGTCAACCTCGCATGACCCATCACTCGCACCAACCTGACAATGGTCGCACGCTTGGCAGGCAAATAGAGATACAGAAATTTAATGGTGAGAACATCAATTTCCGGGTCGAGGACAAGTGTCAGCATCGCCATAGATGTGAGTGCAACCATAACTTCATGACATCTACTCCCCAGTCACTTGCAAAAACCTGAAGTAACAACAACTACGAATGTGATTTAGCTAAAAAAAAACAACTACGAATGTATACATGATCCCTCGTGTCTATTAATACAAACCACTGTAGAATTTTTCCTTTTCATGATTGATGCATTTTGTTCATCTAGTATTTTCGTAAACAATTAAAATATTCATTGCTTATTCATTTTCGTAAACGATACACTTTGAAAAACATTTTTCAAATCATTCACTTTTCACGAAACAAATAGAGTCAAACGTGTAAAGCTCAGTAAATGGCACATAGTGATGTATCTCTTCTCATGAATTTTGCACCTGTGCATGATCAATGTCATATCACGCGTGTGGAGCTTGCCATATTACACTTGGAATAGCCCACATCTTCTATTCTATTTTCATCATATTATTCTTGAATATTAGGAGTTATCAGTTCTAAGGTGGATTGGTTACCACCTTGAAATTAGCAATTGGACTAGAACGATCGATTCCCAGTTTGTGGAATTAGGAATCGAACCACATGATCCGGTCTAGTTCTTGGTTGGAGCTAGGAACTAGTTGTCTCTCTTTTTATTTGTTCATATTCCACACAATACCACAAGTGTTGTTGCATAGTCTAAATTACTATACGAGTGATGTTAATAGAACAAGCTTACGAAAAATTAAACATGATGATCATCTCAACAAACAAAGCTATACTGATCATCAAGAACCAAGTTTAAGAGGCGTCAAGCCGCGAGGGAGGTGTGAGCGTTGCGTGATTGAGATTGAGAGAAGTGAGAGTGAGAGGCGTGAACGATGGGCGTGTGTGACTGAGCATTAGCGAGAAAAGAATGAGAATTATGGGTTCACAAATTTGGAATAATAAGAATTAAAAAAAATCAGTTCGATCCAGGTAACCCGAGCATGTGAGTCTGCACCGAAATTGGGAACTACCCAGAACTGTCCGGTTTGGTCCAGTTTTTTTGCTCACTTCTATTAAATATGATTCGAAAGTCATGTCACATATACTAGAATTATTTCCATAATATCTTTATTCGCACTCTAATATTTTCAGTAATGTATTTAATAAGAGTACATATATATATTCACACCTTCTTTGGAATTACAATAATCTCCTATATATGTCTCCCCCATCAACCACCATTTCCCTTGTTCCCATTTCTCTCTCTCTCTCTCTCTCTCTCTCTCTCTCTCGTTTCGTAGCCGAGACTAGCACGCCTGATACTTTGACGGACTTCTGCCGTGACGGCAATGGCGGCAGGACCTGCATCTCTGGCCAACAAACCGTCTATTACTCCGGCAACGACGCAGATGGGGCAACTATACCCCATCCTCGCCGCCGACGCATTCGCGAGGGACGGGATGGTCGCTTGGTTCCGTGGCGAGTTCGCGGCGGCGAACGCCATCATCGACGTCCTCTGCAGCCACCTGGCGGAGCTCGGCGGCGGAGCGGGACGGTCGGAGTACGGGCCGGTGTTTGCCGCTATCCACCGGCGGAGGCTGAACTGGATCCCCGTGCTGCAGATGCAGGAGTTCTACTCGATCGCCGAGGTGGCAGCGGAGCTGAAGAGCGCGGCTGCCAGGAGAGCGGCGGTGGCAGCCGAGGAGGAGCTGGTCGAAGTCAAGAGCGGGGGGAGGAGCGAGAGCGCCGGGGTCGAGGAGGTGAAAGAGAGCCTGCGTTTGGAAGGAGAGAAAGAGGGAATTTCCGAGAAAGCAATGGAAAGCGACGGGGATGGCGGCGACGGCGGCGATTTCGAGATCGTGGACGTAGAGGACGATTCGCCGGCGACCGCGAGTGATGTTACCGACTCAGGTTCGTCCGTTGTTCATGCTCTTTCCTCTGTGTTTCGTTCGTGGACTATAACGTCAGCCCCGCATGCGCTAGGCAAAAGGTGCTCAACAATTACAACGTTTATTTTTTTTTTTTTGGTAAGGACAATTACAACGTTTATTAATCTTTTCATTACACTAAAAAGTTAAATTAATTTTTTTAGTATCTGTATCGCTTTATATATCTCAATTTATCTATATGCATTTTCAAAAAAGTGTGTAGACGATTTTAGATACTTACGTTAAGATATTTGAAGTCCTTCTATCAACCATTGAGAAAATAACTTCAAAATTACCTTTACACCTGAGGATTCATCTCGAATTCAGAGTTGAGCCTTATTAAAATGTTCAGTTATGGGCTATTCGTGCTTTGTTGCGATAACATTTTCGCAATAATTTTTTTCAAATGATGTATCGTACTTAACTCTAAATGTTTCGGTGGCTCAATTAGTAGGAATGTACAAAATGAATTACGTGTCTCTTTTGCAAAGGTGATGTACGTGGCGTTTTTCCAGCTACACGCAGTCAGATTTTTTAAAATTCTTGAAATGTGAATTTCTTCCATGGGATGCTCATGAAATTGTTTTTTTTTTTAAATTGTGAATCCTGTGCTACGAGGAGCATTTTGCTTTTCTTTTTTTTTCCTCAAATGATTTTCTTTAATTTGAATTTCTTTCTACTGAATTATCAATTTTATACTTTTCACGAAGACCATTTTCGGTTTGTTTCTTCTTCTTCTTCTTCTTCTTCTTTTTTATGATTCAGGGGCACGGGTGTCGAGACTCCGTAATCTAGAGGGGTCCGTGAAACACCCTGCGAATCCATGGACCGACAAAAAAGAATTTTTCGTCTGTAAGAGAGCATGTGTGACTTTTAAATGTGAGTTTTCACATGACGTTTATATTAACTTCAAAAGTATTTGATTTGTTTCTTTTTCCCACCATTCCTCCGATCTTCTCTCGATCTCAACGGGAAAGAGGACACGAGTTCTGTTTCTGGATCGAGTCCAACGTACGAATTCTTCCCTTTTGAATCCCCCGTTCTGTTCAAAACGTCGACTTCGATGGGCTCTTGCAGCGGAGCTTGCGATTGATTGGAGCTGTGCTTCTCCTAAAGGTCTCGTTTGAACGTGTTAAGCAAAAAGCCGAGAGTAACCAGCATCTTAAGATCCGCCAACGCTCAACAGTTTTCTGTCCGCGTCTGAAAATTCGATGTTGATCAAGCTACCAGCGAATCGTACAGCGACCGTCCAGTTTGGATTCCAATAGTGTGGCCATGACCAGCGGCTTTCTTTAAATAATTTGACGTTACTCGGGCTTTGTTTCCAACGGTCGTAACCGTTTTGGCTGTCCGGTATCGACAACTTGGTTGTTCATCCCGGAGGAAGTTGTTGATGTTGAGCGCATCAACAAGGCAAAGAGCTCCGGGCAGAGTGGATTCGGTTTGCATGAACCGGTTTCAGTCTACGACCAGAATTGTAGTACCCAGAATCAAAGTGATAGATAACAGAAAACATTAAAAGGAAAATGCAGTCGAGTCGAGCGTGTTTGTTTTCCTCATTCCAAGGACATTATCGCTCGAATTACATGAACTTATGATTGTTTCTTAAACAGCGAACAGTTTTAAAAGCTGCATTGAATTTTAAGTGGAGCTTTTGATGGTTGCTAGAATAAGCAATCCAGAGTGATTGGCATATTTGCAGCTGCCTCCTGATCTAAGATCGATTAGGATTGGAATGATGATTTTCGACTTCAAATGCCGAGTCCTTGATTTCACCTTTCCTGCAAAGAAAGCAAAGATGGATGAAAACTCAGAACTTGTCCTCTTTAGCTGATTGTGGAGCCTCTTTTCTACCTACTGTTGATATCTATTGATTCACATGTACGTTCTCGTGATTAATATCAGGCTCACAAGAGCTGCAGCCCACGCCAGAAAAACGCAAGATATGCTTCGACCATGAGGACTGCCGGGGGCGTTTGACCTGGATCAAATTGACGGAGGGTTTCAAAGCAAAGGAAGCAGTTGAAGGGCATATGGCAAGTTTTCCATCCAAACTAGAAATCTTCTTATCTTTTAGCGAGAATGAGCTTTTGAATCTTTTCATCTAGTCTTCCATGCATGAAGACGGCAATAGGCCGTCACTGATGGGAGAGAGTTAACACTGGCAGGTGAATGTCGTGAAAGGTCTGAAAATGTACGAGGACATATTCACTGCTTCAGAGCTTTGTAGATTGAATGACTTCGTTGATGAACTCCATGCTGCTGGCCGAAATGGAGAACTACCAGGTGAGCTTCCCTCAATGGTCACTGTGTCTGAACAAAAGGGCATCTTCACATTCAGTGTGTGAGCATTATAATAGAACTAACATATGCAATCATGTAGGTCGATTTGCTTATATGCTCTTTGTTCCTAAATGATAGTACGAAATTTGACTTTGCAGGGCAGACCTTTACATTATTCAATGAGCAGATGAAGGGAAACAGGACAGAGATGATTCAGCTTGGGCTTCCAACTTTCAAACATATAGAAGAAGATACAACAGACAGTGCAAGAAGTAAGTCCACTAGGATCTTTGATGGGATTATTGTGCAAGGAATAAGTTTTTCATTAAGCTTCATTTACGAGTGTCCATCTTGTATTTACAGGTAGGATCATGCCCATTCCAGTTCTTCTCCAAGATGTCATAGATCACCTGGTTCAGTGGCAGTTACTGCCGGAGTATAAAAAGCCAAACGGTTGCATCATTAATTTCTTCGACAAGGTATGTTTTTTGATTAACTGCATCAACACGGGTTTCCAGTACTTCAGGACAGACTTGGCAGGATATAATCCTCTGTATAACGTTCCTAGCAGTTTGGTTTTTGAGATGTTAAGACTTAGATTCAATTTCAAATGGATGAGATGTTAAGTACGAGGCACATTTTTCATGCAGGGGGAACGTTCAAGGCCTTTTCTAAAACCTCCCCATTTGGATCAGCCAGTTTCGACTCTTTTCCTTTCTGAATCAAGAGTAGCATTTGGCCGTTCTCTGATGAGTGATCACGAGGGGAGATACAGAGGCCAGCTCATGCTTTCAATGAAAGAAGGGTGAGTTATTAGTGATTGTATTGAATCTGGAGTAGCAGATATCGAAATACTCCCTCCCCCCACCTTCCTTTAATCTCTATTTTCTTGTTTCGGTTCTGTATAGAAAAGTTAAATAGACGAGACTCCCAAGAGAGAAGACTTAATGATGATGTCTAGAGCTTGTTGCAGACATATGTTTATGCAGGACATGTGCACTGGAAGTAACTTTGTTTATATTAGATGCTGCACTTTCATTTACATTTCCCATTGTTTCAAATTTGCTGCTGAAGAACCTTCTTTAGTTTCCTGCTAGTTGAGCATTTATAATGAAGGAAACAAAACCCTGAAAAATATTGAGTTTCTCAGTCCATTCTCCAGGGCTGATCTGAAATTTCTTCTCTTATATCATGGAAACTGATTGGCCACATTGCTGTCTTGGATTCGTTGTTCTTCAATGTGAAGCTTCTATAAGTTTATCGTGGACTTATGTTACCGCTGCTATTGATGGATTTTGTAGGTCTCTTTTGGTGATGAGGGGAAAAAGCGCCTGCCTGGCAAGACATGCCATGTGCCCTTCTCCAAACAGGAGGGTTGCCATTACATTCTTCAGGATTCGTCCCGACTCCAACCAAGACCAAATCAAGTCATTAACCAGTGACACGGCCCAACGGCAACCGGGCATCAGGAGCCCATTTGCCGCATCAAATGCAGGTTTCTATGGCTATGAAGCAGCAGACATGATACCCCCATTGGGAATCCTCCGTGCTCCAGTGGTCATGTTGGCCCCGGTACACCCTATGTTGTCAAGTCCCAATAAAATCCAACCTGGAGGCACAGGGGTATTCCTGCCTTGGCCCATAAAATCAAGGAAACCAGCACGATGCCTTCCACCTCGTGCCCAGAAAGGAAGGCTTCCTGATCTTCCATCACCAGTTGAGACACATGGAGCAGACTGCACTACTTTATTAGGAGATACCGTGACACAAACTGGAGTCTCTCTTGAAAATGGCCGTCTTTAGGCGCAACCATCAAGGGCTTTTTAATACGGTCAGCATTAACTCAGCACTTGAGAAAAGCAAAGGCCCCGAAGTTGGCAGATTTTGTGTTGGCCATGTACCCAACGTTAATGGCCAATGTTAAGGACAAATGTGTTGTTCAGTCTGTTAGTATTAATCCCGAAGAAAGTCTGACTTGAACTTAAATCTACTGGAGGTACTGGATAGAGAAACAGAACACTTTTTTGCAAGCTGTGAGCCTGTGCTGTGACCTGTTCTCGTATGGCCTTATAGCAGCTTTGTTTGTTGTTAAAACAAGGTGTCTCTGCTGTTTCATGATTTCAAAAACCCTTTTTTCGTGTCATATCTTATGAGATCAGGTTCTAATGTTAGGACCAAGCAGTTAGGTCTATGTAATTTCTTGTAGATGCTGACCGAAACGAAGGATTGTGATGTTGTGATGACACTTGCTGCTTGCCTGGTTCTCGCCGGCATTTCGGCAGCTCATGCATCATCTAAGCAAGAGAATGCTGCGGAAGCACTCAAGTTGTGCTATTGAATTTCTGTCTTATTTTGCGAATAGAACCTCAATAAAATGCGTACTTTCTCATGTGCTGTGTACTAGTTTGAAAGATGAGAAGAGACAGGCCAGATAAATGTCAATATTTATGTGCTTTGAAAGGTTTAAAATGTTCGATATCAAATGAAAAACCTTATGATGAAACGAAAAAGAAAGTCCAACATAAAGTTAGCGGCTCAGATAAACCCATTTACATCATAGCACTTAACCATGCCAGTTTCATAGGAATATCTGTTCGATCCATTATTTCTTGAGCCAGATCAATTTGGAATATCAATCAAGCACGATCAATTTTCCGACAAGTTCTTAAAAAGCACACATCATAGTACCTACAAAAGTTCTGCAATCATCAGATTATAATTCCCTATGTAGGGGTGCTGTTATGCACGACAAACTCATCGGGCGAAGCATGTCAACCTTTGGATTGAATAGGAAAAATGCCAACCGCTGGATGATGAGCAGTGGTGTAAGACTAACAAATCCAAGAAAATTCACCCTTCTCTATTTGCAAGATTGCACTAGGCATGAAACTGCAACAGATAAATCACAGTTGAGGACACAAACTAAAACTTAAGACGGTTTTTGATATCTTGAAACTAGAAGAGTCTTTCACGAGAACTGATAAACAAATAATTAGGAGCTTCACATTAGCTCCTAGAATGGGGGCGAGTAGTTTTTCCATACAAGAAAAAGGAAGCAGAAAGGTTGAAGAAGTTAATCTTCACATACATTATCGGTCGAATTAATCAAACCTAGAACGGTTTAACCCCTTTAGACGTGAAAAATGAACATATAAGAAGAACCAGAGGCTGTAACACTTACTGTGGATTATCCGATGATACTCGCCATTTAAACTCTTGACGAAACGAGCACCATCATCTTGCAAGGTCAAGAAAAACTTAATGCTGTTTATATAAGCAAAAATAAATATCTAGTGAATACATATCACTCCCCAATAACAGCTTAAACCTCGAGCAATGTTAGCTTCGAATGTTGTCCAATTTGTTAAATGAGAAATAATAATCTTTGGCAATGTTAATTTTTTGTTTCTTTTGGTCAACTACCCACAATTCTTTTTTTACTAAAACCCATTTTCTTTGTCCTCTCGTAGAGATCAACACTTCAACCATCTCTCTTCTTTTTTTTTTTTTCATCACACAGTATCTTCCATGTTATTCCTCTAATGAAGGTTTTGATGAACGGTAGAGATCATAAGGTGCCCACAAATGGTCAACCGTGCATGGCTTTCTTGAGTCCAACCTTAGCCAAGGCTTGCCTTTGCCACTCCAATGGAGGAGGCTTATGGGGCCAGGATGGAGAGCCCTGCATTTACCTTCAAGATTGTCCCCACCCAGGCCATGTTGATTCCATCTGTGGTCAACCGGTTTTATGTTCCCGGCCAAAACAAGCAAGAATGGAGGCAATGAACCCAAGTGGTATATCCTCTTTTGCTTTTGCACAGCCATCCATTCCTCCACCTTTTGGGTGTACCTTCCTTGCCTCCACTTCTCGACATCGACCACCATCACGCCGGTGTTGAAATAGCATGGCCTCCGCCCATCGAATGTCCTCGGAAGGACAGGGTCTGACCAGAAGAGCTCTGTGAAGTACTTGGTGAAGTTGGCATGGCAGTACTCGGGGGCAGCCAGGACCTTCCCCCCCAGGTCCACCTGCCACAGGTCTGCAATGTCGTCCACCACCACGAGATCCGAGTCGAGGTAGACTACACGCGTGACGTCAGTGGGTATTAGGTCTGCGAGGTAGATCCGTGCATAGTTGAGGGGCTGGTCGAGCGCTTGCCGGATGGACTTGGATATCTTGCCGCGCACCCTGTTGGAGTCAAAGCGGTAGACCCGGAAGCGGAGGTAGGGGAAGGTGGAGTTGATGCTGGATAAGACCTCAGGCTCGAGCCGCATGAAGAGGAAGTGGAACTCGAAGTTCTCAGGGCAAGTTGAGTGCTGCAGGATCGATAGGACGGCTGCCATGGTGCCCCTAAGATAATTGGCGTCAAGGGTCATTGCGACGTGGATGGTGGCATTGCTTGGCGGGGAGCTGCAGGCCTCGCTATTGCGGAACGCAGGGGCCTCACGGAAGACAGGTATCTCCGGGGATGATGGTTTCCGGATGAGGCTATGATGGATGCCACCGGAGGGGGTGGCGGAGGCGGCCAAGGGGCGGCATAGGAGGAGGAAAGACAGGAGGCCGGCGAGGAGTGGGAAAGGAGAAAGGCTCCAAGAGGCCATCCTGCCCTATTTTGAGGGTTTGTTAATGGGGAAATTTAGAGAGAAAGAAATCCAGGAGATGATCAGCCATTGTCAGGCTGGCCAGGAGAGTCTAGGAAACCAAAATGTATTTCAATGGAGAGAGAGAGAGAGAGAGGTTGGTGAGATTGCAGGGATGAGAAAACTTTTCGGAGGAGGAAGCTGTTTTTCAATTATTGTAAGAAGAGATTCATGTCATGTTTATGGCAAGGAAATTGGGGAAATGGGTATGAAATCAGACAAACTTTCTTTTGCTGCTCTCTCTACAGAAATAGTTATACGATTGTTGTTGAGCTTTTGTTTGGCCCCTCCATTGTCTCCGCCAATGGAGACGAGAGGATTTTTAGGGAAGCTTTTCAGGTTATACTGTTGGATTCTCTGCCTCGTATGGAGAATTCTGGTGCACGATTTAAGGTTCCAATAGAATATTCTCTAATACATCAAATAACTTCCACTTTCCTTGAGCTATATTAGGGTGCATCTTGGATCTGTATTTGACTAACTGGGAGAAAGAGAGTCATAGCCCCACCATTTCTGGTCATTGCATGTGAATTTAAATAGAAGGCAAGTAAACAGAATTCAGGATTAAACAGAATAAGCTCACAAACTCAATTTACCTCAGTAATCTCTCACATGTGTGCCTAATTCTGAATTTAACCTCAGTTTTCCGGCAATGGCTTCGTTTGAACTGCGATTGCGGAGCTCGGACACAAAGTTTGTTCATTTTTGCTTCAAATTTTCAACTTCTACAGCTCATTTTATTTCCCTCAACTTCTTTTTTGTCCTAGCGAAGAACCTAGATGAGAGCCTTATGAGAGGATATTCCATCTCAGAGGTGACAATGATCAAAGGTGAAATCATACTCATGATCTCTTCAAGCACAACATAACTACACCTCCAACATTGTTTTCGATAGAAATACACAGTTCTAAATCTTAACGATGAAGCTCACCTCAGTCTCCAAAAGTTTTTTTTGTTTTTTTGGTCGATAGTCTCCAAAAGTTTGGAGAAGTATGGATGCATGACATTGATTGAAGAAACACAACAGCATCTATATATCCTTAAATTGATCTATAACAGTTCTGTTCCTTTTTCCCAAATTGTATATATGCAAATTATTGTACGATACTCTGGACTCCCTTACCCAAAGCCTAGAAAACAAAAGCAAAGATACCAGATAGAAATTCGCAGAGGCATGAAAATGAGCAGCAACCATATTTTGACTTCATCGAGGGATCAATTCTCATGATTATACAAGAAAAGATGCACCCTTTTTTCTCATTGAGGCAATTGCTCAAACACTGCTCACATACGGAGAAACCTGCAGTTGATGGTATGTTGCTCAGGAGAGGTCGCCTATGCATCATGAGGTAAAGGCAGAAAAACTTGCACAGTCAGACGCCCGACTCCACGCTCATAGATACAGTTTAAGAGATGTCCTTTTTAGGCCTTTACTCTGTTTTTTGGAGCCACCCCATCTGTTTCAAAGAAGGAAAATAACATCCGTCAATGGACAATGTATCATTAAATTTAGAAAGGGACATGAAAATGCAAGGCCTTACCTTCCATGCATACATTGCAAAGAAGGCCACGGTATCTGCAGACCAGACAACCGCAAAAGACTTCCAAAAGAACGGGATTATGACATTGATTAATGGGATGAGAAGGAACAGATAATTAAGGGCTTCTTTCTCATTCTTTGAGCAGTCTCGGGCCCGAAGAGAAGGAATTGCTGCAAAAATTAAGCAAGATGTTTATGATGCTGCCTTTAGATCAACAAGCTTGGAGTACATCTAGGTGGTAGAGAAAACTCAGATAAACACACTTCGCAGGTATTATTTGAGTTGAGCATTAAAGCGGAGCCCATTCAGCTAAAGTGGAAGAAAAGAGAAGTGCAATTGCTAAAAACAAAGTAATTCTTTCGGTTAATTTCAAAAGCCACCTCATTCAAAATGTACCTGATTATGGTCTAAACGTGCAAGATGAAGCATCAATACTCCCACCAACTCTCAAAATTTACCACAGGCAGAAACAGCTTCAACCTAGGGGCACCATAGCCTTACCATGACCCAATAAGTTTTCGGTTTAGTTCCCATCTTTCCATCTCGTGAAATTACCGAACATCCAAATGTATATTAAATGGTATAAGAAGGGGTGGCACTAGCAATTCCATATTTATTAGATGGTAATCTTAACTTTGAGACATAAAGTTGGAGGATGACTTACTGAACATCCAAATAGACCACATTCCCATCAACCTCCATATATCGGGCTCGTTTGATGGAAACAAGAGATTGAAAGACAGAGCTCCACCGAGAAGCAACGATGCATAGCCCTGAACCTCAAAAACTGTATATAAGGCAGTTCCTGGAACAGCAGGGTTTCTCGTGGCTGTCGAAGCCCTTGGAGCAAAGGTTGAAGCAGTCTTTTGAACCACCTGTTTTTAAGATGCACCGAAACAAGAACATCAAGAATAATAATCATATAATCATTCAGAGCTCCAGAAGTGAACATTTCATGAGACACATGCAGGTCAGATGAAAAGATTCAGCCAATTGAATGTGTAGTTTCCTTAAAACAAACATCATGCCAACTTAACGAACTCCTAGATGTGATGATATTCATCGAGTAAAACTGCAGAAAATGCGTCCCGCGCTTGGTTTCTTCTGAAAAGAATGGTCGTATAAGAAAAAAGGAAAAGGGTGTCGGACCCAGACATAAGTTCTAGATTCTTCAAAATCATTTCCCCAGTTCCTCCACATGCAGACATCAAAGACATGGCCATCCGGATTAGTTGAGCGAGATTTAGAGCTACAAAACATTTCAGGGGCATTCCATGAACGAGGAATCAGATGCAAGAGCAAGCTCCAATGAACTTGGAATCCTAAAATCATCCCATCGCGCGCAAGTCAAGAAGCCAAGAGAAAGTTCACCCAAGAATCCAAGAAAACAAAGACGGAGCGCACGTGCCTCAAGAATCAATCCAAAATCACCAGTAGCAAGCAAGCAAGGCCAGAGAAAAAAAAAACATAACCGGCCAAAAAGACGGACCTTCTTGAGGTCCCTCTCGAGCGCCGCATTCGAAGCCGACGCCGAAGCGGAGGGCCTGTCGGGTACGTCCGGTCGTGTGGCTTCTTGCCTTTCCTCTCCTCCTTGCTCCGCGACGGCCGGAACCTCTAGCTCGTTCGACGAACTTGCGGCGATCTTGAGGCTCCGGCTGCGACGGCGAGGAGGGTTGGGGAAGCCATCTCCGAGGAGGAGGGTGGAAGGAGCGGCCTTGGGTGAGAGATGGCGTGCCCAGATGGACGTCGTCGACGCCAGCATGTTCGTCGGCGAATTCTCACTGCATGTTGTCCAAGAATCGCCCTCCCTCTCGGGCAGAGGAAGAGAGAGAGAGAGAGAGAGAGAGAGATAAGAAATGTATGGCAGGCTGAGACGGGTCGGGTCTAGGAAAAGAAAATTATAAAAAACTGATTTTCTTTTTTCAAGTATTAAAAATTATGAGTAAATAAATTGAGGAAATATTAATAAAAGCACTCATTCGGTTAAACCAAATCGAAGACAATGCACGCGATATCTTTCTATGCAGCTAGAGCCGCAAAGCCGCAAAAATGATGAGCGTCATTTTGCAAGGTCATTGAAATTAGACTCGAGGATTAGATCGAGATCCTAAACATTTGTAGATAAAAAAATATATATGCAAAACTCGAATAATCATTTGAGATTTACTTTTTTAAATCACTATATAATATCAGAACTTCAAAAAGTAGACATTTTGAGGGGTGTCCCTGTTTTTTTTTTTTTGGCCGAAGAACAATTTTATTTATTTACGGGAGATGATCTGAAATGTCCAAAACAAGGAGAATCTGAGCAGAAGAGAGCCCAAAGGGCTTGCGGGGGAGCAAAGAGCCAATTTTGTGGAAGAGAGATCCAAGACGTTGGGTCTTCGGGATCTGATCGGCTGCTGTGTTTAGAGCCCGCGGACAATGGGCTATGAGGATTGAGGGGTGTCCTTTTGCCATCTCTAAATTAGAGTTTAAAGAAGGAAAATCAATGGTCCCATTGTTTACATCAAAAAACAACCTTTTATAATCGATATGAAATTGATTGGTTGAATATAAAGCTCGGTGATTAGAACGATATGGTTGTCGACATGCGTGTTCAGTCTCTGGACTTTTGGTACATGTTCAATTTATTCTTTGAAATACATGAAAATATTCAATGCCGTCTTTCCATTATTTCAAGTTCAAGAACAATATTGAATATTTTCATATAGTCTGGAGATTACATTAAATATATATCAACAATCAATGGATCACATTAAATAATTTAAAAGTTTAGGGACGACATTACATATTGGGTTAAAATTTATGAATCACATTGAATAAGTTAAAAGTTTGGAGATCACGTTACATATTGTATAAAAGTTTATAAACCATTCATGTCATTTTCTCTCTATCAATTCATTAATGTGAATGTCTTTTCAGTTTCCGTCATATCCAGTGATTCATTGTTCTTCTTCTTTGTTATGCCGATTCAATGAAATCACCGTCTCATGAAAAATCAAAAATCAACTTCTTGGTGAAAGATTTTTCACTAATTGAGTCAACACCCATTTCCGATAAAACACATATAATCCCAAACATACGCGTTTTGACAACTATATTAAGAGAACGAACCCAAATGATAGGACTATCAAGAGACCACCAAAAATAGAATTCCACCAAGATATATTCCGCTAATCCTGCGGAATTCCGGTCGGACCGGTCACCGATTCTGCGGATGGTTCCGGTCCGGTCTGACAAGACGGCCATGTTCTCGAACCGGCCATAATTCAAGGATCTTCAACCCTCGAGCCTACAACGGTCAAACTTCGGAGTCAACTTCTGACTTCCAGACAAACTCGAAAGATCCTCTCGAGGCGTCCCTTCGCGGCACGCTAAGTTGCGCCACCACTGACAGCAGCACCCTCCCCTTCCCTTAACCTGCGCACCGTCTCGCCGGACAAGATGACGACCGGCGGCGAGGTCCTGGAGAAGCTCGAAGGCCTCACCCGCGACGCCGCCCGCCACCAGCTGGACACTCTCCGGTCGATCCTCGAGCGCAACGGCGAAGCAAGTTATCTCCGCCCCTTCCTCGGCGGCCATCCCGCGCCGGAAATCGATGTGGCCACTTTCCGGCGCGAAGTGCCTCTGACTAGCTACGACGACTACGCCGATCACATCAATCGGATGGCCGACGGGTTAGTCGACGGCGGCGACCCGATCCTGTGTGTTGATCCTCTCGTCTGTTTCTTCTACAGGTATCGTTGTTTTGTCCACGCAACAATTCCAAGATTCTAACAAGTTACGGTAAAAGTTCGGAAATTTAAGTTTGTTCTGACGAATGCTTGTGGAATTGGGTGTTTGATTTAGATGAAACTAATCATAGAGAAAATGAGAAGACACGAGGTTCTTTATTTTGTCGAGTGATTCACCTTAACTGGATGCTTCAGCAATTTATGTCGAATTCCTGTCGTTTTAGAGTTAATCGAATTCCTGTTCCCATGGAACAGTCGAACCATGTCAGAAAACTGAAACAAACTAAGAAAGCACGAGAGTAATGAGTTGATTGACTCTTGCTTATCGGTAAATGCCCAATAGCTCTTCGATTGTTGCGGACTATATTCATTGTGTTTGATTGGCAGCTCGGGAACAACTTCCACGAGGCCAAAGCTGATACCTTTCTTTGATTCGCCTCTGTCGAAAGCGGCTTCATTCATAGCTCACCAGGGGAGTGCTGCAGTACTTGGGAGGTAAATTTTCCATCCCAAATCAGTCTCTTGTTATGCCCTTCTCGCAATTGTCTTGCCATCATATGTCACTTTTGTCGATGATTGGCGTTCTTCCGCATTTTTCCAGAGTAAGAGGAAGTTTGAATCTTTCTTAGGTTGTTCCCCCCGAGGCCATTGGCAACCAAGAGTCTCTTGTTTGTTTATGCTGGTAACGTCACTCATACCAAGGGTGGTTTCAAGGCAATAGCAGCGTCGGCATACCCGTTGCATTATAACAAAACAAGCTTGTCACAGTTTCTGTCTGCTTCCATTAGTCCGCGAGAGGTCGTTCTGGGATCGGATGTCCAATGCCAGATGTACTGCCACCTTCTTTGTGGCCTTAGACACTTCGATTCTATCGACAGTATCCGAGCGCCATATGCCGTTGGTTTAGTTACTGCATTTTGCCTTCTGAAGGAAAAATGGGAGATGCTCTGTGAGGACATAGAAAAGGGGGTCCTGAGTTGGGATACCTCCGACATGGCAATGAAGGATTCCGTCAACGAGGTTCTTGGAGGGCCTCAGAGGGATCTGGCTGAAAGAATTAGGTCGATCTGCAAAGAGAATTCGTGGGATGGGATTCTGATTAAGCTATGGCCAAATCTTAGGTACGTCAAGTGCGTAACGACGGGGAGTATGATGCATTATTACCCGAAACTCAAGAGCTATGCGGGAAAAGTTCCAATATTAGGTGGAGACTACTTCACCTCTGAATGCACCATGGGCATTAACTTGGAGCTGACACAACCTCCTGAGAAGACCCGGTTTGTCATGCTTCCAACAGGGGCCTATTTCGAGTTTCTCCCCTTTGATTCTAATGAAAACAGTGTTGCTGACACGGAAATCGTGGATGTCTCAGGCGTCAAGGTTGGGAAGGTCTATGAAGTAGTCGCTACTACTTACAGAGGATTTTATCGGTACCGGCTGGGCGACATAGTCAAAGTGACAGGGTTTTACAACTCATCTCCTGAGCTGGAGTACGTGATGAGAGCTCCTAAATCTTCTTCCGAGGTAGTAACTGAGAGGGACTTGATATCCGTGGTCGAAAAGACACAAGTCCTGCTTGAAGATGTCTTAGAGGCAGAAGTCACAGAGTACGCTAGTTTCTTGGACTTAAACTTGAGCCCCAAGCAATTGAAGGTTTATATAGAAGTCAAAGGCGTCTCATTCGAGGACAAATTGAAGGACAGTATAATCGATCTTACAGGGTGCTGTGCATCGCTGGAGGACAAATTCGGAGGCCTCTACAAGGTGCACAGAGAAAGAGGCGAACTCGGGCCTCTGTTGGTGTACATTGTAACTCCCGGAAGCTTTGATAGGTTATTGCAGATCGCGACCGAGAAGGGAGCGCCCGCTAGTCAGTATAAACATCCCAAGATTATCAGGAACCGCGAAGTTTCTGATTTCCTGGAAGGAGCTGCTCTTGCAACTGTGTGTTCAGATTCAAAGGATGTCTGAAAATCATCCTATATTTGGGTCGAGTCTCAACTTGCCTCTCTGTATCATCGTACTTCTTCATGTAATTTGCATGCTTTCTGATCGGTGATCTCGCTGGCCTCCTCTATGATGGATTTGGGTTAATTACAACCATTGATCATGTGCACATTGCATTAGTCTCGCAAAATAAAAAATTCATGATTGTGTCTGACCATGAATTGCGATCGAACCAAGTGTTTCCCCATTCCCACCATGTCGGAAATGGTTCTAGACCTATTTCAGGTGAATGTAGACTTCAATATGGAGATATGATACAAATTGTATTTCTTGTTTGCGTCCTAAATGCACGACCATACTGTAATTATCCCCATAAAATTGTTATGTAGAATATGTATAACATCTTATGATCAAAATTTCTATAGTTCTCCGAAAATGAACCCTGTAAATCTAGTATGTTTTTCAATGGCCCTACTTCCTAACTTAGCTTAGAGAGAAACTCGAGTTAGCTTTATCCTTTTCTGCTTGGCTCTTGATCTTAATCCTGTTTTGAGTCCATTTTGGTCGACTGTAAGTTTGGATATTTCATGTTAACCGAAGAAAATTTCGATGACTCCCTAAAAATTTGGGCCTTTGACGCTAGCCAACGAACAACTAGATCAAGACTTTGTCTGTATTTGGAGATAGTTATTAAAGACAGGATCTTTTCGAGGTACCCGGTTAGAACTTCATCACCGTTCCACTTAGTATTTTGGGTGAAGTCAAGAATCATGTGGGGATCCTACGGTGAGAGATTTGCACGATCAATGTGTCCATTTAAATGGCTTCTCTGAATCGCGAGGAATTTCGCGAGATGGGGCTTTCTCGCTTTTCTAGTTTTCTTAGTTGATTTGGCTATATTGATGTAGCATTTTCTTGAAGGGCACGCACAGTTCAAGCAGCAGAATCGAAATGGTCCGAGATTCGCTTTCAACCCGGTGCCTCTACTTCTTCAACTAATTTGAGAAAAATATAAGACGAAAAAACTTTTGTGCCTATTGGTAAAGACTGAGTTTGGCTAACATTTCCAAGCAGCTTGGCCTTAAGCCGAAATTTTGTTAGTAGTGCATAATTTCAAATGCCTTTGGCGCAGATTTGGACTTTGAAAATACTCAAATCTCAAGACATGTTTCTTTCAAGGGGCCGCCGCCGTTACCTTGCACTGATCGTCACTAGCGAGCTCTTCGCCACCCCGCCACAAATGGAGCCGTGCACTTCCTGCTCCACGGTCGATGACTCAAACAGCACTCTGTTTCTGTTCTTCTCACAACTCCTCAATAAGGAACTCAAATTTGGACGGAGAGAAGAAACCCAGGTTCAATTGGAATTTTGTTGGGAGAAGGGGAGATCTCCATAACCTTCCCTCTCTCTTTTCTTTTTTTTAGTTGCAAGACAGAGAGATTTGAATTGGTTGTTTTTTATTATTACTTTTATCTTTGAAGGGTAGCAACACTTTTGTCTCCTTATTTTTTTCCTATTTACCATTAATCTATCCAAATTTTGACGCATGTATCTTTTGGTTTTTCGGTTTACAATTCTATAGAAGATCTGGTCCTGAGATGCCCTTAATAAGTGAGAGTAACTGTTGCGAAAGAGGAGTGAGCAATGCCACGAGCCGTAAATGCAAGTAGATGGCCAGTAAGGAAATGCCAAAGGTTGAAGCTTCTTTTGTTACAGATTCTCTCCTCCTCAATTGAATGATTTAGGTTTATTCATAGTGAGGGATAAGAATGGCTATTGAATAGGATCATACCACATGGCCATCCGTGTTTTAAAATGAAGGTATTCCACCGTGTGTAAAGAGTACACGAGTCAAGGGTGAGTGGCCCATGTCATAAAGACAGAGATGTCAATTCCCAAATGTTAGGAGTCAACCAAGGGCCCATTTGGTTCGACTTCGGAGAAATACAAATATCTTTGGGTTAAAGGAATTTTTCGAAATGCAAGTAATATTTGATAACTCTTCACCAACCGAGGGAATATAAGCATGTGAAAACAGAGGTGGCCTTGGCAGGCACTAATTGCCAAAAAAACACTGCACAGTTCCGACGTGAGTAATGCGGCCAACGCTTAAACGATCCTGAGAATGTCATTCCTGTTGATAATACAAACTGGAACTCTGAATGATTCGCGTCAAGCACCTGTTGCTCCCGCTAGGATACCTATAATTCTTGTGAGTAGTGCCGTTCAATTTTTGGGATTTGAATAGAGTTTGAGGCTGATTCTTGGCTCAGGTCTAACTCTCTCCTCCCTACTCCACAGATGAAGATGATGTTCATTATGGATTTCGATGATACACACAAGGCTGTCCATTGCCTCCAATGCTAGTTACCCCTGATTAGCTGGTGATCAATTTAAATGAAAAACAAATTGCTCGCACTGTCCAGGATATGGACACTTCCCATATCAATGCCTGCTCTTACAAATTGGAATGGATTCAACAAAGAGAAAACTTGAGTGAAATGCCATCGCCCAATCGACAAATGACTGAACAATCCCAATTACCTTGTTGACTCGAGGACTTGCAACTTAATCCACATGAGTGTAGAACCTCTCTCAATTCCACAATATAGCTGTCTACCCAATGAATCAACATAAATTATCAAACCGTTATGCTGAGTGTAAAACCTCAATCATCTGCACCCAAATGAAAAGGCATTTTCTTCCATTATTTCCAAAGTAAATCCCAACCTTCGTTAGGAAAATTTGCACGAAATTTCGGTCACGCACATTTTGCTCGTTTCATCCAGTAGCTTAGAAGTCTCATCGTTCATGGGAACACCATCTTTCTTCATCCGCTCAGCAATAACAAGTGGCATCACACCGGCTTTAGCATAAGTTTGTAGCAGTGAATTGTAGACCTCAGTATTCACATGGCCAGCATTTCGAAGAATGACTAGCAGTGCCTCTGCTCCTTCAATATCTCCATGCTCCTGTAGGTTCTCAAATAATTGTGCAATCAACTTTTTGTCGTACTGCCATTTTTCAACAGTACCAATAGCTTTATTCAGATAATGAAGAGCTTTATCCATCTGCTTCTCCTTCAGATAACCCCATGTCAGAAGCTCCCAAGTAGTGTAACAAGGAGCAACCCCATTTTCTGAAACCCGTTCATAGAATTTCTCTGCCATTTCCATCTGGCCATTGTTCACGTGAGCGGCAAGAAGTATGTTTGCGACTCTAGGATCGCCGGTTTTAGAAACTAACTCCCATTCAGTATAGAGCTTCTCCGCTTCTTCGAGGTCCCCAAGTTTTACAACTGACGAAATCATGCAAGTGTATTCAGCATCATTCATTTTCGGGAATAATGACTTCATCTTTTTCCATATCCGATGAACCCCATCTTTGTCTCCCATATTCGTGTATAAACTCAGGAGGGATGAGAACGCAACCCGAGTTTTACGTGAAGTCCTTTTCTCCATCTCTTTTATAGCGGATAATGCTTTTTCCAGAGAGGCATTTTTAATGTATAGATTGGTCAGAATACTGTAACTAAACCAGTCAGGAGGTATTTTTGCCTTCTTTAGCTCGAGGAAAACCCTTTCAGCTGTTGCAACATCATTTTGCTCCTTGCAGGCTGTTAACCACAGATTATAAGTGATTATGTCTGGAGAAGTGCTCCTTTTCAACTTTTCAATCACTTCAGGAACCTTCTCCAGTTGTGCACTGGACACATACATAGATAGCATGTGGTTAAAGGGAAGAGGGCTCTTCAAGAAACCGCAATCGGACATTTTCTCAATTAAAGCCTCAGCTTTGCTGGACAGCTGCTTCTTGGCATAGTTGTGGAGGAGAGCATTGCAGGTATGCCCCCCTCTCATCTGAGATGGAAGATCTTCAAAGAACTTCTCTGCACTGTTAAGCCCACGAACTTTAGCAATCAAGTCTAGGTGAACAGCATAGTCACCGGCTAACAACTTGATATCTTGCTGTAACCTCATCCACTCACATATCTGGAAAGGAAAGTATGTAACAGAACATTACGCATTCATGTTATAATCATTAATACTATCACAAGTTTGAGGCTAGACTAGTTCTTAAAATGAAGCCATGCCAGAACCGAGACATGTTGGCCTTCTATAAGCAACTTGTTGAGTCTAAGGACAACGAGCTCCCGCTATCTTAGGTACATACATTGCGTAGGTTCCCTGGAAGTTTGTTCAATGGAGCAAAAAAAAGCCTTACAGATTTGCCAATTAAAGTTTTTCCTACATTAACATCTTGAAGCAACTTTCGCTAAAAACCTCAATGACTCGATAGAGATTTATCTGCACACATGACAAGGATTTTCTAAAAGAATTTTCATATTTAGTACCTTAGAAAGCACTACAATTGTTTGAGTGCACAACTGACCATAAGTAGCAGTTGCCATCCCATTTTGCCAAAAGGCTAAGTATTTATTTATAATAATCAATACTTTTTTGAACTTGTCCACATAGATACTAAAAGAAGACCATACCCTCACTTGACTCTCTCCTATAACTTATTAATCAAGATCTAAAAGTTTTAAGTGCTTGCTCCAGCTAATTGGATATGAGATGTGACAAGGTAACTAATGTTATCTTGTAGTCAGGTCAACTAAGTAAATCCACTAGGGGACACTAGACCGATCCTGAATTAAAAAAAAAAAAAGAAAAGGAGAAGGGGATAACAGGATATGGGGATATAAAGAAGATACGGCATTTTGGTTTAAAGGGGATAACAAGGCTACCCAGTCATTTCTGTAATGTCACCAGCACCAGCACCAACATCAGCACAATCACAACCATTTCCTACCACCATTGCTCGGCAACCATCCATCCATTACCACGACAAGAACAAAGCACTGCCACAAACATGGTAACATCTGCACATCTCCCTACCACTACACACATCCATTCTCCCGTTTCTCATCCACCAACACTATTCTCGATCATGCCCCCAAGAGATAGATAGAGTGCGCGTGTTATACATTAACCAGCATTGCCAGTCTATAATACTGCCCGCGGTCATACTTATCAGCACATTTGCAATTAGCGACCAAGATGCTTAATCACCAATCAAATTTTAGCGAAATCAAATAAATTCAAGATCAAGATGCATTCATCGTATGCCAGATTTTCAAAAAATTAGACAAGTTGCCTCAAATTCCCAGTCTTTTAGTTTTCATTGTCAACACTTACCCAACCCATTCAACATCATGTCCCCATCGCCAAAGGAAAAGAAAAAAAACAGTACCCATCTTATTTGTCTCACTGTTTCACGAATAACCACCATGTCGAGAAACGTACTCAATATCAGTCACTTGCTCAGCTCCAACCTACTTATGATTTCGAACAACAGAGCTCCTGCAATGGCGTCCATTTTTCCGAAGAATCGACTCTTCTCTTATAAAAAGTATTTGAGCTTTGTCAATAAGTTCAACACAGAGGGAGAGAGGAGAACCTCGAGGGCGTGCTTGTAGCGCTTGAGCTTGCGGAGCTCTCTGACGATGCGATTGAGCTCGTACTTGCGCACCGCGCCGCCTTCCTCTTTCCACTTGCGGATCGTCACCACCGCACTGCGCTTCGCGTACACCAGGCTCAGCAGCCTCTTCCCCAGCGTGTCCCCGCCCTTCCTCTTCGGCGCCGCTCCCCAGGTCGAGGCCGCCGACGGGCTCTCCGCCACGGCCTCCGCCGAGAAGCGGCGGTGGCGGGCGGCGGTAGAAAGCGATGCGCGGAGGGAGCGAAGCAGCATGGCGTACCGCTTCTGCGTGCCCTGAATTGCTTAAGCCACTTACATATATTGGTTTGGACCTCATTTCAAAAGCCCAGAACGTTCTTCTTTCACTAATGTTTTTAAACAGAAAAGCACCAAGTTCTTTTTTTTTTTTTCTCATCTCTTTTTCTGGACATATGCATAAATTGTCCAAAAAAATCCTTAACATATTATACGACAAGTACAATTGAAAATTTTAGAATTAAATTAATAAATTATCAAAAGGTTTAGAACTAAATTGACATAATTGAAAACTTATAACTAAATTTGCGCTATACAATATTTTTAAAACCTTTTGGACAATTTTCTTGCTTAAATTGGGGGATTTCATTTTGAAACGTCCAAAAATCTCACAATATATTATTTTGGAATCTTGGGCAACCACTTTGTCAAATGCTTTTGAGCCTAAGAGACTTTGGTCAAAAGTCAAGTAGTTTAGCAAATTTTAGTATAGAGTTTTAGGAAAATGCATTACATTTCCAAAATCTTCTAAAGTCCCATAGCCCAAGGCAGATCCATAGCAACTTTGGGCTTTAGCATTTTTCGGAATGCTAGTGTATTTTTTTCTTCTAACTTTACCCTCGCTATAGAAACTCTGAAAATGCCCTCATCACTAGACATCATCAATGATTCTAAATCTAACTGCTGGCAAGGCTAGATCTAGAGGCCATGATCTTAGGCAAGGCATGCTAGCGCCAGATCTAGCTCATTGGCCACCTAAGTCTTGCCAGCGAAAGGTTGTGGTTTTTTCTTTTTTAAAAAAAAAAGAATAACAAAAGTCATAGTTTCTTCCAACCAACATTTAAACCAAAATTGCTTCGCAATACACTTTTAAATTACACTTTACAAAATACTATTTGCATTGAGAAAAATTCCTTCCAACTAAAGTCTTTTGCATTTCTTCAAAAACTTTTCCCAAAAATGTTACCGAACGCAGCCTAGGAGTCTTTCGGGCCATAGATGGCAAGTAAGGAAAATGTCATGGAGGGAAAAAAAAAAAGGGAATGCCAAAGATTGAAGCCTCTTCTGTTGCGAATTCTCCTCCTCAAATGAATGATTTAGACTTAGTTACGGAGGAAAAGTATCAGAAAAGTCATAAACATTTTGTATTGGTATTAATTTAGTCATAAACACTTTTTTTGTGCTAATTCAGTCATAAACATCTTACACTGGGCTGGGCAAGGCTCGCCCTCACCGGATCTGGCGAGGTTCGAGCCTCGCCGGTCATGAGTGAGGCCTAACCTTGCCAGATCCGATGACTAGCTAGAGGAAGAAGAAAAGGAAAGAAAAAGAAAATAAAAAAAAATCAAAAAATCAAAAATTATTAAATATATTATTAAAAATTATCCACGTCATCACCGACGGTGCCACGTAAGCCGATCAGTATCCACGTCAGTAATATCCAGCCAAAATTAGTTGGAATGACTAAATTAGTACAAAAACAAAAGGTTTAGAACTAAATTGACACTAATGTAAAATGTTTTAAACTTTTCTAACACTTTTCTCTTATTTAAGAAATGGCTATTGAACAATATCATGTGACATGGCGATCCGTGTTTTGAAATCGACAGAATGTTTCCTGCCATATGTAAAGAGTATACTAGTATACTTGTTAGGGGTAGGTGGCTTGTGTCACAAGAACATGGATTGACACCAAGCCCGGTAGAAAATGTTAGGCATGTAACTAGGTCGGTCAAGCTTTTCCCCAACGAGCCACGGTCTGAACTTAACACTCTCAAATGGAGGGATAATTAAGGATTCTACCACCAATCCATAATTAACAACGCAGAGGTACGTGGGCCGTAGTCAAATTCTAAATTACTAATCAAGATGATATGATCCTCGTACATCCGATCGATATACAAGAAAAGATCGATTTATTCAAAATAATATGATATGTAATGTCCTGTTCCAGGTGTTTGAGTTGCTTGGAACAATTAAGGCACGAAGGCTCTTTGTTGAAAGCTAACCTAAATGCTCTGTTCAGGGTAAGTGACGGGACTTTGCTTCTTTTATGATATACTAATTATCATATACTCCTCCGAATCTTTAAGTTGCCCCACCTTAACTTTTATATTTCGTTTGTTACTCCCATTTATATTTCGGCCACAAGGTTTGACGGATGACAAAATAAAAATCAAATTGAAGAGCTCATATGTCGGAAAAATTGTCAAAAAAGTCATTAATATATTACACTTTTGCCAGTTCAATTTTAAACCTTTCAATTTTATAAACCTTTTCACTTCTTGTCAAGTTTATCGGGCTAATTTTGACTGGAAATCACTGACATAAACGCTAACCGACCTATGTGTTGCTGATGTAGATAATTTTAAATAATATTTAATATTTTTTCTATATATTTTTATTCTTCTTTTCTATTCTTTTTTCTTTTTATTTTTTCTCCCATTCTGCCTCCTCTAGCCAATTGCTGGGCCACAACAACCAGCTATAGGTGAGGGCCGGCGAGATTGATCTTGCTGGCTTTGAGTGAGCCTCGCCTCTGCTAGCCACTGGCAAGGGCAAGCCTCACCACCCTTCCCAATGGCCAGTGGAGGCGAGGCCTAGCGACCGACTGGAGGAGGAAGAAGAGGAGGAAAAAAAAAGAAAATTAAATTAAATTAAAAAAAAATTATTAAAAATTGTCCATTCAATATCACGTAAGCTAGCCGGCGTCCTCATCAACAATTTCTGACCAAAATTTGCCGGATGGCCTCAATTGGCAAGAAAGAAAATGTTTAGGATTCAATTGGCAAAATTAAAATATTTAGGACTTAATTAGCAACGATGCAATAAGTTTATAACTTTTTAGACAATTATTTCCTCTTATATCTTAGTAAATATGAGTGTGCAAAGGAACCAGGAACCGCTTGGACTACCCAAAACTGGATCAAAATCAACGGTTCCCGTGGGGACGGGTCTAATTCCCAATTCCCATTTACTAGAAACGGTGAATAATGGTCCAATTCTCGGTTTTGGGTGTGGAACCGCTCACTCATCCACCCAGACTAGACTAGAAATATATATTTAATTTTAAAAAAAATCCAACAAAAAAAAACATTTTAAGAAAAATGAAAATCCTAAAATCCACTTTACCAAAAAAAAAAAAAAATCCTAAAATCCATAATCTAAAGTTCAACGCTTATCAACTAAGTACTCATCTCATCTCTCTCTCACTTTGTCTGAGTTATCTCTTTATCACTCATTCATGATCTCGATTCTTAAACTCATCGCCCATTAACTCATAGCCTCGACTCTCAACTCCTGTCAACTCACGGCCAAGCCTCCAACCGTTCATTGCCTCCCTTTCTTGCTCTTGGTCACCTCTATTTGCATGAAGCTTGTTATGACCGATTCCATGGATCCACCTAGGAACTAGATCGAATCGACGATTCGGTTCTCGAATGAATCTATAGAATCAACGGATGGTTTCAAGGTCATTAGTAGGCGGTTTCCGATTCCATGTTGGGAACTACCCACCCGGATCATACTCACCCTTATTAGTAAGAGTCGACCACCATTGGATCAAGTCACTTGATTATCACGGTTCGGACACGATTTTATAAAACGAATTTCGCCTAAAGATAGGTATGGAAATCGAGAAGATATGTATAGGAAAGATTTAAGATCTCTCGTATTCTCATGTTAGTAAAATGTGGACACTTTCGAAGTGTTTTAGCACATTTGTTTATGCTCTATACCATGTGCTTGAGCTCTTACATTATCTCTTTTTCTTCTTTTTGGGCAACCATCTCAATTTTTTCATATATGCCATCTTACAAGAGCGTGTACAATCCATACAGCTGTTGATTCCTGAACCGGTTGCTTAATTTGCTATCACATTATTTGGAATTTAGTAACGATTGATCCACGTACGCCGTAGTAGTATCTAGGGCTTTGGATCTTCGAAGCCTAAGAAAAATCCACGTATACATAGCTCCCTAAGCTATATGGTACACATCCATGCATGCACATGTCATAGTCTAGGTGAACCCACAAATTTCCTAGGATGAATGGAGTCTATCATGAACTAACTCTTTAAATTATTTTCCTAGGTGAACCCACCCTTTAGGATGAATAAAGTGGATTATTGCGCTACTCTTTGATTATTGTTTCCTCTTTGTGATTTGAGGTGATGTAACCCTGCAGGATTAGGTGAACCCACAATTTCCTAGTACGAGTAAAGTGTGTTATTGACCGACTTGATTGGATAATTATTATTATTTTCGATGCATAGGTTTAGAGATGATGTAACCTACTGAAATTTTAACCCACATCGCTTGACACGAGAGGTATAATCCCCATTCATCTATCAATGTAAGTTTTTTTGGGTCCATCTTTCACGTTAAGTCAGTCCACCCCTATCGGCCGAATTTCACATGCCACTCCTGATCTCAAGTTCGAGAAACAGGCCATGGCCCGACAATTATTAAATGGAGCAAAGCAAAAAACAAAAAATCAAAGGCCAGATGCGTTGAAGTGGACACACGTTAAATTGGGGGTGCATGCCTGAACTTTCCTCTGCATTTATTCCATATGCCAAAGGTGTTCCTAACAAGGAAAGGGACTCCTCGATGTTCATTATTTTGATCTAAGTTGCTAGCCAATATTCTGGTCCCCCACCAATTTTTATTTCTTTTGCGGACCCACAATTTAGAATATCTAAATAATTATCTTTTCTTTTTTTCTTTTTTTTCTTTTTTTGTTTCTCATTTTAAGTTACTGTTTTTCCTCTGTCCCAGATGTGATCAGAAGAGTGAACTAGAAGAGCGAGTCTTGTCTGGCTAATGCTTGGTAATCAAGCTTCCTATGTTGTCGTGCAAGAGAAGGCAAATTACGGGGTGATGATGATATCAGTCGACATTCCACGCGAATTTCGGACATCCTTTTTTTTATTTTGAAGGAATGTCGGACCATCTTAGAGTAAAGCTAAAACCAACTACTAAACTAAATGAATCATTTTTTACAAAAAATAAAAAAATTGAAATAGGAGTACTGAAAGTCCTAAAACTTGTTACGGAAGTGTAATTGAGTTATAAAACTTTCAAAAAGTACAATTAAGTCCAGAAACTTATCACGAAAGTGCAATTGAGTCCTAAAAATTTCAAAAAGTGCAATCGAATCCTAAAATTTGTTAAGTTTGTGCAATCAAGTCATTCCATTAACTCCGTCCAACTTGACAAACGAAAAATGCTAACAAGTTTTATGATTTGATTGCATTTTTTAAAAATTTTACAACTCAGCTGCAATTTTGTGATAAGTTTTAGGACTCAATTGTATTTTCATGATAAGTTTTAGGACTTCTAATACACTTATCTAAAAAAAAAGAACAAACAAGAAGATTCATGTTGGCTCGAGGACAGTTTTGGTTCTCTAAATTACATCGTTTGCACAATTGCATCCTTTAAGTTACGTAATGAAGTCCTATAACTATCTCAATTCATGCAAACGCAATCTTATGTCTATCGCCTTTACTAACCTAGTCAAATTGTTAACACGGGATTGTTGATGGAGCACGGAATGAATAAGTGGTGACACTATGGTAACAAAAATA